>JAREIS010000216.1:0-1477500 GCA_030060385.1 Muscicapa striata striata | reverse complement strand
AGCAGTGTAATCCCCTGTAAGCAGCCGTGCCACCGCTAGATGTCCGCGGGGACCAGCATCGCCCTCCGGCTCCTCCTCCACGGCAGCATCGCACCGCATCACCCTGCCAGCAGAAAGGCTTCGGTCCCCATTCCCACCCCGCTCCACCTACTCAGGCAGGTGTTCTTGCAAAGCCAATTATACAACCTGATGGGTGCTCTGTTTCCTGAACATATGGGAATAACATTTTGAGATAACAATAACATTTTCATTGTTTTTGGAGTCTCACGCGCTCTGGGCTTTACTTTCTCCCTTTCCAGGAGCAAAGCTGATAACGTTGAGGGCTTGTTGAGGATTCTCAGGGGTCGAGGCTCCTGGTTGCAAACCGATTTCATGATCTGAACAGAGCAGGTGGAGGAGCAGTGAGGTGCAAGATGACTTAGACATGGGTAAGAGTTAGGAGCTGAGCTGGAGAGATAGGAACAGACTCCAGAAAAACGAGCTAAGCAACAGACTGGATGGTGTTGATGAAAAAGAACACAGGTCTGCAGAGCTAGGTAATGGCAATTGCTCCATAAAATTAATACTAGTACTAATGCTAATGCTAATGCTAATACTAATACTAATACAGAATTTGCAAGCGTGAAACGAAGAAAACTGAAGCCACTCAGATCTGTTACTTCCACAACACTTTCAGCAGCTCTTTTATCAACCTAGCTCTGGGTAGTTCCCACCTGCTGGACTGCACACACAAAGTTATTGTGGTAGGGTTGCTTATACATGCTGAGCTGCATTCCCATGTTTGCTATTTGTAGGGTCACTCAGACATGCTGTCTGGATCATGACTATTTCCAAGCACCCTGGGCTGCTGGAAAGGACTCATTTATCCAGAGCAACAGCAAAGGTATTTGTGTCAGAAACAAAGATAAGAAAAAGGTACTTGAAGCCAAATTCTGGGCCAAGCTGCAGAAGCACTGGGCAACACGTTTTTCACTCATCATGAGCTTTGCAATATGAGAATGGCAAAGTTATAATCAATTAAGAAAACAGAATCTGACACTGCAATACTCTTAGCTTAAGGAAACCAAATAAAAGATCACAGCTTGTTCAAAAAGCTTGTTTTGAAATCTCAGTATAAACAAGAGGCATAAACACACATCCTTTCAGCTAGGTTTTGGGTGAACTGTCAGATCTATTTGCTGCTGTGCAGAAAGCTAAATTGGCTTTTAAGATGAGTCTTTCATAAAAGGCCTTGGAATTCTCGCTTATTCCTCATTTCCTACATTCGAAATATTTTGATTTAAAGAACCCAGTCTGTCGTTCCTGCAATAAACTTAACAATTGCAAAGACATGAACCTAATATGGTCACTTTTAGTTGAGGACACAATTTTTGTCTTTCTCTCAAGGCAATGTTATTGAGTACCACTGCAAGGGAATTCCAGGCAGTACTGGAGATGGGGCAAACACAGTGCACCTGCAGGTTGTTCTGGCTGTAGGTTGCTCTTTGACTAGAAAGAAAATGTGAAGTTTGGATTAGGTGGTGAAGAGAAAGGGAACCCCTGGCCCCTCTGCACTTGGAAACTGTTCCTGAGGACATCAGCCTGCCAAGCTTTCCCTTGGTGACAGAAGCACTGGGCTTCAGCACACAGACATTGTGCTAAAACAGCAATAAAACTGTGACAAACTGACAAAGGCAGGTCAATTCACAGCTCAGGCTGACACCACTTTTTCAGCCCATATTGGTCGATTACCAATCAAATTTCAGGTACTGGGTGGAAGAAAAAGGCAGCACTGAGACACTCAAGATATGGCAATCAGGGCTCCCTTGGGGGCCCAGGCAGCTCCACCTCTGGTGTCTGTGTTTTGGCAGCCTCACCACTGCAGGTATGCAGGTGATAGCTGCTGGGAGAAACCCCTGGAGCCACCACAGACAGGCACCTTACAGAGCCCCACCCAGACAGAAGGGAGCCTGCAGAGGAGACCCAGGCACAGGCTGGGAGTGCCAGCACCAGGTTTCTGAGACAACAGGAGGGCCCTGTGCTCCTAACCTCCCCAGGCACCAGATGGAATTAGGGCTATTGAGATACTCCCATGCATGACAGTGCCTGAGCATCTCTCACATGTGGGGGTGCTTTTCCTTGCCAGCCTTCCCCACAATCCCATAGGAAGGCAACTACTCACACCACACAGCTTTTAAGCTGGCACATTCAAGCACTAATAGCTCTTTTTTTTTTTTTTCCTGTGTTCAAACTTCAGTTAAATTAATGCTTTACAGTGAAAAACAGAGCTAATCGTATCATTGCTGCAGGAGAATAGCTGTGACTGACAACCTTTCTGAAAACACAAGCCCATGACTCAGTGCACACAACACAATTTGTGAAGGGCAGAATGAAAACTGCCTGGAAAATAATGTCAAAGTAGAAGAGGAAAAAGAATATACAGGATAAGATTATGAGAGACAAAAAGCTCTCTTAGTCCCCAAATATCATCTATTCTCCCACTACAGGTTACTCAGAGGAAAGAAAAATGCTTCATCTTCCCATTCAGATTTAACTGCATTCCTACACACTTTTACTTTTAATGCATTTTTTTTGGCCTCACATTTGCTGTGTTGCCTACAGAGAAATTATTTGTATTTATAAAGTATCTTTTCTCCCTTTGCATTATCAGAATCAACTGTCTGTCATGGCCCTATGAGCTCCTCTTTCTCAAAAATGTAAAAGTGAGGGCTGGGCCCTGGCATTCAGGAGCAGCCCTGGATCTCTGAGTCCAGCCTGAGAATTGCAGGGTTAACATCACATAATTCCTTTCACAAATGTACTTTCTGAAACATGCCACATAATATGGCTGTAAAGTAATAACAAATAAATCCTAGGAGTCTTTTGCCTTTCTAAGGGAAAAATATAACAAAAGTTAAACAACTCCCTCAATTAAACAATGACTAAAACCCATAGCAGCTTCCTTCATCCAAGCCCAAGGCAAAGTTCAGAAAAGTAGCTTGCTTAATCCAAGGGACAAGATTTACTTATCCTTCCTTCCCTGACTCATGCAAGCAACTCAATCATCAAACCTCTTCCTTTCACAATGAATTCGTTTGGGGATGGTTGTGGGAAATAAACCTTTATATTGCTTAACCTGGTTTCTGTACCAAGCATCTGCACTGGGAACAACAGTTGTAAAAAAACCAGAGTCAACCTGTTTGCCACCAAGCTTTCAGTGGTGCTTATGCTGATGTTTCTGCCAAAATACCAAGCAAAATTCATCTCAGCTCACAAAGACAAGAGATTACTAGCACTTTTATTTTCTTCTATTCCTTTCAGAAAAGCTGAAGCAGATGGAGTCACCATCCCTATAAGAGAGTCTGGGAAATACCTCAAATAAAATAGATGTAAAGTTCTCAGAAAGGCAATTCAGGCTGCTTGCTGCCACCAGAGACTTCTGGAGCTCCAGAAGCTAGGCATAGAGTGAAAAACCAACAGGTGAATCCTTCAGAGAAGGCAGAGACATGGATGGAGACACTGAGAGCCAGGCATACAATTTGTTCGGTGATATTTACTCTCAGAGTTCCAGGGATGAATTGTGATCACAAATAGTCCTTTCAATGCTACTTGGTACAAATGTAAGGTGAGTTCAGCTTTTTATCTCAAAGCTGAACCAGAAAGAAGTACTGAAGGCATGGGCCCAAGTGCTCTGACAGTGTGTGCAATTGCAGCTCTCCTGGGTTTTACAGAATTCCACCCGAGCTGTGGAATGAGCTGTGTGTAGATGTGCTGGTCCAAGTGGTTTTCCACAGTCAAGAGCCTATCAGGTTTTTATTATAATTGCAGCTGGTAGCATTGCCAACTCCTGATGCTGCCTGACATTTCCCAGCAATTCCAGTTGCTTTAGATTTTGCCAAATATTACCAGCTCAGGTTGGAATTGGTATCCTGGATGTGTACCACTGGGATGAAATTGTCACCAAACCCAGGTGTCCCTTCCAAGGATGAAATTAAAGGCAAATACACTGCTTGGCCTTTGTTCAGTACAGGAGTACACTTCTCCCCCCCAGTTTTATTTCTGTTTGGTTTCTATCACCCAGTTGCTGTGTTACACTCTTTCCACTACAGAAATTTTGCAATTTAGCGGAAGGAGGAAAGGAGGGGATGTCCCACTGTTAGGATGGTGGGCCCTGCTGCCCACTGAAGGGGATTAGGTATTGATCTGCTCCTTATCAATTCTCCTCACACTGGAAGGAGCCTTATCTTTCCAGCTGGACTGGATTCCCTCTCATTTGCTCACTGGAGGGAAGCCTAGGCATGGCCAAGGGGTGGGACAAGAACATCTGGTCCTGGTTAGTTGGGGGCTGTGCAGTAAGGCACATCTCAACAGGAGCAGGGTGTCAGGGCAAACTGTTCACCACCAACAATTCACTAAGCTCTGTTAACTGGCAGAAATTAGAACAGACCTGCTAAAAGATCCCCATGATTGGTTATGCTATTAGGGATTGCAACCCCTCAGTTCTGCAAAAATGTCCCACAGTTCTTATGTGTTTGACTTGGTTTTCAAGGGGAGAGGATAAAAATAGGCAGTCTGCTAAAACAGATTTTATAATAAACTATTATTCTATAAAGTAATTGGAGAGATTATTAGAGATGATGATTGCTTTGAGATTCTATCTAGAGAAATTATTATCAAGGCCTGTCAGGGTGCTTGATGGGACTGCATTTATACCCTTTTTTGGGAGCCATCCAGTATAATGGCTCTTTCAAGCCCAGAGGAAGGTAGGCAGACCTCTGACTTGTTAGCCACAAAAATCTGATTACCTTTTTAATTTGGACTAGTGTTTGTAAATTGACATAGCTCCAGTGATGCAAAGTTTCAGCATTATTTGAAACAGTGCCAGTTCCTGTCCCTTCATCCCAGTGGGGCTGTGCTTACATCCACTGAAGATGTGGAGATTTACTTTAAAACATGTAGGAAACATAATTGCCTGGAAATAGTTTCCTTCCACTTTGGGAATTTGGGGAAAAAAAAAAAAAAAAGTATCCAAAACCCTCAAAAGGGAAAAGAAAACAGAAAGAGTGAATAAAATTTACTTAATTCAGTGATATTAAACATAGTGATAAAAGAAAACTTAAAAAATGCTCGAGTGGAATTTATAAATAGCTAAATGAAAGACAAATGCATTGATTAATGTATAGTTAACACATTAATCTGAAATTTCCTGGAGACTTAATGAGTTTGGAGCCACTAATGCTGCACCAAGCACAAGGGGACATAATCAGAATCAGAACTGACACAGAGCTCAAAATGATTTGAATTATCTCTTTCACTCACATTAGCTAGAAAAACAGTAAACAGTCAATGGCAAATAAGAAGTACAGTCAGGCAACATCAATGGGGAGCAGCCAAGGCTGGGTCATACAGCACACTGAGAAGAGAACATGACCTTTGGAATTGAAATATAGGCATTTTAAGCTCCAGTGGAATGTATCAAAATGGCCTTTTTCAACTTAAATGCATAAAAGGTCAAGGGGAGGTCATATTTGGCTTTAGGTTCATCAGCACAGAGCATATCTCAGCTCTTTCTTTATTCATTCTCATTTTTAAAAGAGGTTTTCAAACCTCTCTGGCATGGCATAAATATTCATTCTCCAGATTTTCAGTTGGTGTAAAAAAGGATAACCACATTGAAATAACAAACCTCTGCCAATTTATACCATCTCAGAATCTGGCCATCCTGTTCACATTCTTTTAAGATACAGAAATGGCAATTTTGAAACTTTTCCTGGAGCAAATGCTTCCAACAATAATGATGCATGTTGAAATTTGAGACTTTGACATTTAAATTGTCTGGGGTTTTCTTTGAAAGGCATGGCAGGAGGCATCCTCCAGAAGAGCCAAGGAGAGAGTAAATACTGCAAACAATCTACTTTACTGCTTCTCTAAGTGTTCACCCTTCAATAGCAGATTTGTGTCTTTTTCAATATTCCCACAATTCCCATCAAATAGGAAAGAACTTTTCTGCTCCCTTACAAATTGCTTAGAAGACAGAAAACCAAAAGGGCCACTCACACATGAGCACAGCGAGGAGAGACCCAGTAGATTCAGCAGGACTCTGCATCCATAGCAGGGCACCATCCTCATGCTCCCAGCAAACCAATTAATTACCCAGAAACTGGATAAATGTGGGAAACCATCCAAAGTCAAATGAGTGGCCATCTTAAAGAAACAAGCACCCACAGTTACCTAATTTGAGTACCAGCATCCTTTCTAAAGGAGGCATTTCACATCCTGCTCTCTTAGTCCACTAAGATAATTTCTAATATATTGGTAAACTTGTCTCTCATTTTTAGGATAGGGGATCCATTTGAAGAAATAAAATAATATCAAACTTCTGCAGCCCTGAATAATTATTTTTATCCTAAAATAGATAATAAATAGGAGTTTCTCTTTCTTTATTTGCATTCTGAAGAGTTCAGATGACACTATTCAACAATTTTCAGAGGCTCCTGGGAAAAACATGGCCCACCCCAGGTGGCATTGGTTTTCATATGGCATTTCTTAGTCTTTATCCAATTTCACTTCTGTCCCTCAGCATGCAAGAGAATCAACACAAAACAGTCAATATTGCTCCATATTGAGAGTCAATTCCAAGGAAGAGAATCTCATTTTATATTTTATGTCTGTAATATGCTTATCCTTAAATGAACATTTTAGACACAGATTCCAAATTATGCATTCATTGGAAAGATTAACTCTGATTAACAAATTCATGCTAAACAACTGTGTTTAATTGGATTTTTGTAAGTAGCTAAATGTGAATGCTTCTTAGTTCTTCTATGTGGAAAGCAAAACAAAACCTAATTTTAAAATATTTAATGAGGAACAATCTTTGTGCTGCTGACCTATCTTCACTGGTGATGAACCCTTCCACCCTGCATTCCCCTGCATGCAAAGTTCCCCTAATCTAGTCCTAATAATGGCTAAAGTTATCTGTCTAATCAAACTAATTAGCAGTGGTGAACAGAGACATAATCATAATAGAAAGCAAATGCCAATTTTACAAAATGAAAACGCCATATGTGCAGTAATTAGTGAACCACACACACTTTTTATAAATCATATTTATTAGTTCGTAAACAAATCAAATCCTAAATGAAATGAACGTTACCATTACCAAACACCAATGAATAAAAAGATACAATGGCTGGCCCTGCTGGGTGGTACAGGGGGCTGGGGAAAGGCACCCCCCTCCTCTCAAAGTTCCCTTGAAGGTGTTTATGGCTTTTAACAGAGGACTGTGTTCTCTTCTTTAAGTCACAGCGTGGATGTATTTGCTCACCTAGGCAAGCTGCATTTTGCTCATATGGGCTGTTCTTGACTGGAGACCAGATGGTCATAAATTAGGATATTCAGGCTACATCCATGATGAAAAATGTAGTACTAAGAAGTGCTCTAATAATGTCCTACAGCAGACCAGGTTTCACCAGAAATCTAATGCAGATTTTGTCACCTTGCATAAACGATGGAATAGTATAAACCATATTTAATGGCAACACCCAGCCAGCAGGGGCACGCTTTCAGCTGCCCTCAGACTCAACATTCCAAGGGCACTTTTACACCTCAGACACAGAGCTTAAACAGAAAGAACTGGGGAGACACACAGCCCACAATGTCAGAAGCTCAGCCTGAACAAGGCAGACTCACTTAAAATTAAGCAAGTTTGTAATAAATACCATCTATCATTATGTATCCAATCACAATTATCAAGGCTTTTCTCTTCCATGGGGAATACTGGCAGCAGAAAAAATTATGGACGGAGATATTTTTGGAGGTACAAAAACTACTTCATTCCTCTAACTGTTAAAACAGTCTAATGATAGAGACCTCTTCAGATTAAGTGCTCTTCATTTAATTAGAGCCTGGATATTTCCAAATTTTGGGAAGAAACCAGATATCCTTTCTACAATTTGGCCAAAAACACTGAAGAACCTGGTCTTTTGGGTTCTTGAGCGCTCTTGACAAAATGAAGCCTTTGACTCCTACAATTTCTGCAGACCAGATCAGATCATGAATGTTGCTGTCTGCAGATACCCAGATTTGAGTCTGAGCTTAGCTGCATCCTCCTCTCCAAGGTGATGCCATAATGTGGTGAAGCAATGAAGGAATGGGCTGTGCACATTCTGCTCTGGGGTCATGGCACAATATGTTCTCAAACCCTCACCCTTTGAGGTGAGAACACAGCGGGAACTTGGGAAGCAGAAGTACAAACCAACTTTTCTGTCAGTGGCAAGCCATACTATTCCCTTTGGTGCTCATTGTGAAAACATTAATTAGAGTGGGTTTTTAATGTGACTCTCCTGTAGTTTGTACATGAAGAGCTCAAACTAATCTCACCCCGCCCCAGCAATTCCAATGTACTCTGTTACAATGTCTGAAACATTAACAGTGAATTAATTATAATTGTGCAGTGGCGCCTGGCCACTTTGCTTTCTGTCTAGTTTATCTTTATTTTAGACTAAAGAAAACAACAATGAAAGAACAAACACGCAATAAAATCTGTGCAGGAGATAGAAAGCAGAGTATCCCAGTCTTAGTTCCCCCTTTTGGCCATATCCCCCCATCTGGGCAGGAATCATGCTTTTTTACATTTAAAAATGCAATACAGAGACAGCAGACCCAAAGCTGCAAGCATGCTGTGCATTTAAATTTGATCCCTTTTTTGTTTGTTTATTTTCCTGTACCTCTTTGGATTGGTCAGGAAGTTTAAGCATTGCAATAAGGAAAAAAGGCCATTTTCATTGTATATTTGGCCTGGCCAAGAATAAGAGGTAATACCAAGATTGTGAAAAAGCCTGAGCGGGAAGGATTTTTGCACATAGCAGCTGAAATGAATCCACAGAATCATCTGAGCAGTTCTGTATTTTTCAAAACAGAGTCTCACCAATCCAAAAATAGTTGCCCAAGATTCTAAAAAAAAAAAAAACCAAAAAAAAACAAACAAACAAAAAAAAAACAAACATGAAATTGCCTTTAAAATAATTATATTTTGAAATAATAATAACACAACAGCTTTCTCCCTTTAGCATCTGACTTCTGAGCTCCTTGGGCACTTTTATTTGCGCACACTTTCAAGCAAAGGCTTTCATGAAATTTCTTGTTTCCAAGACCTGCAGTTCTAGAACCTTTCCCCAAACTCCATTACAGCCCTGGGATAAAAATCACAAAAAGTTGACACCTGCCAAATGCATGGACACCTCCCAGCTCAGATTGACTCCAGTGGTTGGCAGAAAAGCCATATGAGACAGCCTGATGGGCCTCACACATCTTAGCAAGAGGGGGGAATTTTACTCTGGTACAGCAGGACCTAAGCATAATCCTAGATCTGTTGGAAAACTGTCCTGGTTTGAAGGACAGGTGTCTGCCAATAAAGGCAGAAGCTTCTCTTTGAAATGGAGAATGTAACCCCTCCCTCAAAATTATTATAATTTTGAAATTAAGGGGCTCTCAGGCAAGGATATGGGAACTAAGAAGAATAGTTCTTTACTAGGAAAATTAAAATAGAAATACAGTATTACAAAGAACAGTCCAAAACACTGACAGAGTCAGAATACAACCTGAAACCCTGTAGAAAGGTGCAGTTTTCCTCTGAAGGTCCAGGGATGACTTGGAAAGGTCCAGTTTTCCTCTGGAATACAGTGAAAAGAAGGTACCTTGATGTCCAAAATCTCAGTTTTTATCTGGGTAGGAAAGGCTTGGCTCCTCCCCCTGGCTGGAGCATCTCCCAGTGGGATGATGTAATTTTATCAGTCACACAGTGGGACTCAATGGGCCAGCAGCAGCTGGTATCTTCCTGGAGGGAGGATGGGTTGTGGAAAAGATAAAGATGATTGCCCCACCTGGTTTCAAAGTTGGCCCATTAGCAGATAATGTGTGCCACTGAGATAAGGGTCACTGCCCCACCCAGCTGCAACAGATGGTGATAGAATGAATACACATTGCTGGCCACATCCTGTATGGAAACCCAACACAAGAACTCACTTTGAAAAACAATTTTTTTGCCTTAGATAGGATGAGTTGAGTCTGTCATGGAGCAGAGAAGGGAAAGTGTTGAAATGCCTAAGACATGGCAGTGAAAAGGAGGTGTGGGGAACCTCTGTGAAGGAGGCAGAAACAAAGCCATTCAAACAAATACCAATTTTGGCCTCATCCCTGTGCAGAAGGCCTAAAGCAACTTGAGCTCCCACTGGAAGTGCAGTATCATAAAATATGACAGGACACCCATCCAGTGCTGTGATGGTTCAGCAGGACCAGTCCTGATATATCCAATAGGGATTTTTTGGTGAGTAAAGGGAGCTGGCACAGGGGAGATACCTGACTCTGCAACAGCCTGATGGGTGACCACAGGAGGCACTGAAAAGACTCTTGTAAGTTTAAACAGACATTAACCCTTGGATTAACTAAATGGGGTTCATGGCTGCTTCACATTAAAGCTGGTAGATATCAGTGATCTGACCCCAGCATTGTAAACAGCAGGACAGAACTTTAATTTGCTTATTCTTTGAAGACTGGCCTTTTAGCATTCTAATAAAGCAGAAGACTAATCTGCATAGGATAAACTACAGTATGTTTTAAGTAATTATACTTCATGGTTAAACAGTCCTTACTGTAGGAGGACAAAGACCAAAAAGATTAGTTCATGCTAAATATTTCTCTTAAGTGATGTTGATTTCCCCTCCTAATTTGGTTTTCTTACAACAAACTTTGCCTTCACAATTATTCCCTTGATTACTGTAAGAGTGCCAACATAATTTAGTATTTGGGGCTGGTACACAGAGCCTGGCAAAAACCTGACTCAAGCAAGTTTTGCTGCAGATTGGAGATTCGGCTTACTGCACAGAAAGCAGTTTTCTATATGAAAACTATTAAACTATATGAAGAGTAATTAAAAGCAGCAATTAAGGATGTGAAATACAAATAATTTTATATTAGCCAGAAAACTTATTCTGACATACTAAAATGGGTGCTTAAAAGAAACTGCAGTGTGGGCTGCCACTTATTCAGAGCTCTAAGATACTGCCAAATTGTGTCTAAATGTATCATTTGATGCAGTATTTATAGGAAAATAATTTATTCTTATAATTTAAATTAGCCTTATACACTGTCACTATGTTCATTTGTGTGGAGATACCCAGAAGTGTCACTGCTCTGCTGGCAGTTATTTTTAATTCTGCAAAAAACCTTGTCTTTCTATGCATGGAAAGACACAACCTGACATTTTCTACACTCCAGCTTTCCCATGCCAGACAAAAAAAAGGGCAACAGTGCTGTAAGTTGCCCCCATGCTTTGTCACATTTTTCTGAAATAATTAATTTTTGCTATGAAATAGTAACCACACCTATATTTAACAGCTCTGTGGTAGAAACTTCTTGGTTTATGTATTGTTGTTTAGCTTTTTCCTATGAATAGTCACTGTGAAAGGTTGGATTCCTTCCTTTCAGCAGAGCTACCTTCAAAGAACATCAGAGGCACTTTGCACCTGTCTTTGGCAGAAAGCAACAGAGCACTTACCCATCATCTGGCATGCAAGTGTATAAGAAGGTTATAAATGAGATTTTTATGGAAAACAAGAGTTAGAACAAATTTTGGTTAAGATAACCTTGCTATTGCTGCTATTCTCTAAAATCTGTTTCTGCATGTCAAGATGCAATATTACCTACTCATCATATTGCTGGCACTGACACAATCCTGGGGAGAAAGATGCACAAAAGAAAATTCTGGATCACTTCATTCAAAAACAAGAGTAACCTCTCTTAGCATGTGTGTACAGCACTGGGAGACAAAGAGCTGCTGCTGGAAAGAGCAGGACACCAGTTGTGTTCTGGCACTCACCCTTTGCTAAGGTTCTACTGAACAAAATAAGTTGTCTTAAGCTTGTCTTTGAAAACAAAAAAACCTCAGTAAAACAAAGAATTCATGAAAACAAAGAGTTCTTTATGGCAATGAAGCAGAACACTTTTTTTTCTTTTTGTGTTTTTTTTTTTAATTTTTTTTTGTTGTTGTTGTTGTTGTTTTTTTGGGGGTTTTTTTGGGTTTCTTTTTTTTTTTTTTTTTTGGGGTTTTTTTTTTGTACTCCATCTGTACCAAAAGACAAAATAGCAATAGCCTGGTGCATGCACCAGAAGAGAAAGATTACAATACCAAAAAATGGGTGCTCTGAACGTCCTGCAACATATGACATCACATCCATGGGATGTTTAAGGATTCATCATCAACCCATGCAGAAAAGCTTTCCATAAAGTTCTTAACAGTTGGTGTGTCTCAAGGTAAGCTTTTTGGGTCTTGTGAAATAAGAAATTACCCCAGGAGGAAATATATATTAAATATTCCTCCATCTTCACAAGGGAGAGCAAATGCTGGGGACTGCATACCTCACCTATGGGTGTTTAATAACAGAGAAGAAAGGAGAAAGAAGTAACAACATCTCTGCTTTTTAAGATAAATGCACAACTTTTCAAGTGCAAGGTCACACACACAGAGCTGTGGTCCAATGTGCAGTTTCAGCTGAGTTACAGCAAGCACGTGGTGATGAGCCAATTGGTGAGTTTCAGTTCAAATATACTGGAACCTGCTTCTTTACAGCTCACTTTCCCCCTGGACCTACACGTACTGGTGGGCACCTACTTATTCCTCACTTCTACCACATGAACATGCTTGCTTTGAAAAGCCTTTTTCTCCCATGTTTAACCCTTTACAACACCTGCTGCAGCTGTGTTCCAAGATATTGTTGTAAGAAAATGGAGCTATAAAAAGAATAAAATCCCTTTGTCAGCTCATCAGAGGAACAATCCAAATTGTGAACCCAAGCCCTAATCTACCTTTACTCAAATCAAAGTAGCAGCAGGCAAAGTCCTTATCTACTTCTAATGCAAATCAAAATCAATTGTATTAAAATATATTTTAGAAACACACATGCTGGATCACCTGAAGAATAGTGGTCCCAGCTCATTTGTATTTTTAAGCAAGATTTGATGGTACATCTTTCATCCAGAAAAGTAATATGTTAACTCAATCTGCCACCTAATCCCTGAGAGTCTCATTTTGATTGTACAAAAATAATTTAGGGAACTTAACAGTTTAAAACTATCTCTCCTGGTGCCTAAGTGCTTCATTTTAATAGATATTAGCTGTTAAAGATACTCATTTTAACAATGACATTTACAGCTTTACCAGTCTATCATTGAGCACAGTGCATCACTTAGCAGGATGGCACTGTTTAAAAAATAATCTACTTGCTTTAATGTATATTGGAGTGTATTAGTTGATGTTGAATTAGGTCATTTTAACCCCTCAGCATTTTTCAGGAGCATGAATACATTTCAGACCCTTTCAGGTCAAAATTGCACTAAAAGACACTTCCACACAATCAGACTATTCACGTACGTCTCCCCTTCCATTTAAATTCCTTTCCATTAATTCCATTCAATTAATTAAGCCTCACAACATCATTGCAAAGTATTTAAGAGCTACCATAGCCCAGTTTGAAGTTGCCATATCCATTTGAGATGGATGGAATAACTCCCACTGCTTTGAAGCAGGCCAAAGAGCTGGGCTTTTTCACATCACAGAGAAGACTCCCATCAATTTTTCAGGGACTGGGTCAAGACACAGATGACTGAACCGAAGCCACACACTGCCACATGACATCATAAACCTTCTGAGAGATCACAGATGTACAGATTCCTGCCTATCTGTAACCACAGCCCTGCCCTTCTTTTGAAACAAAATCATGGCACAGCGGATGATGAAGAAAATGTCAACAGGCTGTATAAACATGGAGTGGAAATCTAAGAAGCTGATTCCTCCTTTGTTGCTAAAGGCAGAAGAACTGCCATGTTAGATCAAACAGCAAATCCAATTAACACACTATCCTCTCTCTCATGGTGGCCAGCTCTTAGGAAATGATACCAGAATTACGTTATACCATCTCGGTTTCTTAAAAGCAAAAATTCAAACACCTTTCTGAGCCAGACCTTGAATGCAGGCCAAGAATTCTTAAACAAACCTGCAGCCTGTTCAGGCCTATCTCCATTCCTGCTCAAAATGGAGGGTTAGGGTATGGAATGAGGGAATGGGTGCCTGAGTGAGATAGAGTCTTGGCCCTACACAGAAAGAAGTACTCAGAGGAGGTCACCTGCTGACTCTGTAGCATCCATAGGGATAGTCACTGTGTCTCTGTGAGCCACTGATGGTGATGGTCAACCTAGAACAGAGGCTAGACAGTGTTAAAGGAATAAAGTAAGTATTTATTAAAAGGCCTTTAAAGGACACACTTTGGGCATTAAAAGAGCCTGGCTGTGGCTGTACCCAGGATGGACCCAAGATGGACCCAGAGTGATGAGTTTTCACACTTTTAAGTTTTGGTCCATTTATATATTGGGGTTAATTGTCCAATTACAGCTTCAGGTCATGCAGTCCCATCCTCCCAGATTGCTCTCCTCAATTCCCTGTTTATACTTTTTGGGCCTGAAGCTGCAGCGGTGTCCTTGGTTCTCAGGCTGGAAAAGGATTGCTTGTCTGACTGAACTGTGAAGAGAACTTGTAACACTTTATATGAATTCAGAGTTATGTACTCATGCAGTACAGAATCTGGAAAACATGAAAGCTAAAACTTAAGGCATCGGTGGAAGAGATGGCACTCCTGCCTCTCCATTTCCCACTGGATTCCTGCAGGCAGTAGAGCTGCTGCCATCTCAGGGGCAGACATCCAGCCCCATGGAACACCCTGGGGAAACCTGCAGAGGCTGGGAAGTTGTTCCTGCACAAAACCCCATTGCTGCTGTGGGAGTCCAGGGTGTTCCCCTGGCTTCCCCAGATGCCTCGAGACCCCCCTGGCAAGGGTCTCAGAGGCCCTGGCATGCTGCCCAGGGGTCCTGGGGACTGGATTTAAATCCCTGGAGAAATTTACCAACATTGCAGGAAGAATTACAAGTCACAAAAAATAAGTAGAGTATAAATTAGATTTTTAGAAGGTAGAAAAGTGAATTTTTAGAAATGTTTATATTAGGGGGTTTGAAGCTAATATGGAGGATTTTGGGCGTGGTATGTCTTTTCTTTCTTCTTCTTCATGCCATCCATGTTTGTGCCAGGATAGCACCACTGGATTGGTGTGGGACAAAGTTAGTGCAATAAAATTGTCATGTATTGGAAAGTAATTGTAAATATTAGGTACGTAGTTTATAGTATAAAGGGTAAGTCCTGCCCCAAGAGCAGGCAGTGTGCCCTGAATGGGCTGTTTAAGACATTCTTATCTCAGGAATGTCTTGCCCAGCCAACAGCAATCTGTTCAGTGAGGCAACCAGGGTGGAATCCACCTGGCTGGGCAGGACTTGTCTTTTGTACTCTAAATTACGTACTAGATATTTACAATAATTTCCCAATACACTACAATCTTGTTACACTGTCCAGCTTTGTCCCCTTCCAATCTGAGAGTGCCAGCATGTCATCCAACATGGGTGACATGAAGAACAAGGAGGAAGAAGCATACCACACCCCAAATCCTCCATGTTGGCCATGAGCCCCTTAACAAAAACATTCTTAGAAATCTATTTATTCTACATTCTAACAGTCTAATTCACACTCTACTTATTTTTTTGTGGCTTGCATTTCTTCCCTCAGTGTTGGTAAATTCTCCCAAGGGTTTAAATCCAGCCCCTGGGACACCTGGATCTCATTTGGGGGTCTTTGGGAGGCCTGCCAGGGGGGTTTTGAGACCCCCAGGGAAGGCAGGGGAACACCCTGGATTCCCACAGTGGGGCAGCCATGTGTCCATAGTGTGTCCATAACGTGTCCATAGTGTGTCCCTAGTGTGTCCATACGGGCGTGTGTGCAGCAAGGGAGCTGCAGGATGCTCCTGCCTGCCTCCCTTTGGGATGGGTGAGGAAAGCTGAGCGCCCCTGAAACACGGCCATGCCACTAATTCATGCAGGGGAACAAATATTTTCTCCTCTGTTTTCTCCCTCTTTGCTTAATAATTCGGAAAATTCTCCTTGCTTCCCCAGCTGCTGCTGAGCAATAACTAGCTATTTTTAGAGAGCTAATCACTGCGACTCCACAATATTTCTTCTGAGTAGTAAAAACTCATTTGCCCTTGCTTAATCTAAGGCAGTTTGCTGTGTAGATATTGTCAGGGCTCCCATTTTCCAGTGAGCATTACTTTGACTATATTGCCATTGAAGTTCTCTGCCATTTTAGTTTTCCAGTAATGGAAGTGCCCCAGGCATTAGGTAAGGGAATATTCTTCCACAGCTTCTTGTGGCTATTTTATATTTGACCCTCTTGCTATATAGTCATGTTCTACAGATTTTAATGGCTGTGATGTTGAGATTTCACTGCATTGCTTGGGATAAAGAAGCTCTCTGGATGGGGAATGTTCTGTGCACATGTAAAGTTTGACAAAGGTGCCCAAAATTTTTCAATATCACATGTCATGTCTAAACAACCTTATGAGGAACACAGCATAAACAGTGGTTTAAATACATGTGTCCAAAAACTATTAGATGAATAGTTAAAACCAGACTTCATGGTTCTGTCTAGCACATTGCGTTTCTCCAGAGGTTATCACACCTTTGCAGAAGAGCAGCAGACCACAGAGTTATTATTTCTTAGTAACTAGAGGTTAATAAAGCCATTTTTCAGATACAGAATTAAAAAGAGATTAAAAAGAGATCTTCTTATCCTGAAAATGATGTTACACTACATACAAAATTCAGGTTTGTCACATGGATACAACAACACGAGAAAAGATACTTTACCAGGCCCAATTCAGGAAAGAATGTCCTGTTATAAGAGCACATGCTTCCTTTTAGCATTTGGTAAATCATCTCTGCTTTCCTGAATAGCAACAGATTTAAGTGTCTGATGTAGTCTCCTCAATTAGAAGTTCTAATGCTAATTAAGTTCAGTTTTTTTGGTCTAGGGCTACCTGAAACAAGATACTGATGCATCTGCATACAGCAAATGACATCTTGATCATCTGCAGAATAAAATGCTGAAGGGATACAATTAAGACCTTGGGGATACTTTTTCCTTCAGTATACCATGCAAGACTAAACAGGAAATGGGTTTAGATTTCCACCAGAAAGCTGAGTATAGCACCAGCTAACATATCCATTTGTATTCACAGGGTTTTAACAAGCTTAAAAGTCTCTGCAGCCATGGATGGGGCTGGATAAAAGAGGTAGGCAGTGTCCTCCTATGGAATGCTGAAGAGGAGCTGCAGGTCTCTTTGTGAACAGGAATAAATCACCTGAATGGCTCATCTAGGACAACAGCAAAGCTATGGACAATAGAATATGCCAACAACTGGAGAAATAAAGCACTCTATGCAATGCAGCATCATAAAGTTCTATGTGTATGTCTTTGTGAAAATGTCATATATGAAGTGCTGATGAATAGATACAAAATTTATTGTGTAAATAAAACTGGGTGGTAATTATAAGATGTTTGAACTATCAAAAATAGCATGTGCTAAAGAAGTGCCTGGGACATCACTCCAGGTGTATTAAACCATTGACAAATTGCCAGCTTTTGGGTTAATAATTTGCATAGGCTTGTTTTAGATGCAGGGTGTGGTGCTGGGTTGTCCTAAGGGGCTGAGATCAGACACTCCACTCTGCATGTCCCTGTACTTCATGGGGACAAGGTGTTAAAAACAAAACACATCCCAGACTGACATCTCAGAGGGTTTCTGAAGTGTTTGCATTCAGGGCATGCAGTTTCCACCCCTGTGTGAGAGGGAAGGTCCAGGGTGCACAGCTGACAAATGACACCCTCTTGACTGTAACACAAGACTTCAGGTTAATATGAGACCGTGCAACTTCTGTTTTTGCTTCCCATCTCTTTTTTTGCAAGAGAAAGGAAACCAAAAGAGCTGACAACTGACCCCAAGGGATGTGCATATATCTCTGCTAATGGAGCAGCATGGGGACAGGCTGTTTTACCCATCTAGCCAGCAAGCCTGAATCTCAACCTGCCTGACAGCGATCTGGGGTCACTCACTCTGCTGTGCTCCTTCTCATCCCTTGCCTACTTAGGTGACAAGACATTAACACAAAAATTCCCCAAACTGATTATTTGTTTGATGAACAGCATGAATAAAAGCAATCTGTGTGATTCTCTCCCAAAAATCAATTAATGACTTGGTGACTTCATGGGGATTTCTTGCACAGGAAGCAGGAGTCACTCAGCTATAGGAATGTATCTCACTCTTGCTTGGACCACTTCCTACCAAAATCACACCAAAGCTCTTTTTGCATTATCTAACAGAGGGACCAGGACTGAATCCCACCACAGTCCTTCATCTGAGAAACTTTTTGGTTCTGGGACCTTGTAACAGGTCTGTGTGAATCTGCAGCTCAGATTTCCAAATTCCCCAACATTAGCACGCAGAGCCCTGTTGATTTGTGTCCCTCCAGTTATGACACCAAGGCTGCTAATGTGGTCATTCCTGTAGAACTCATGCCTGATTAGCCAAGAGAACAGATGTGCTGTTCCTAAAATTTGCATTCCCCATTTCCACCTGTGAGAATAATGCCATCAGCTCACCCATTACTTGTGGAGATTTGAGCTTGAACTCCAGACCCAAATCTTGTTACAAGAGCTACATTTAACCAATCACTAATGCACTCTGCAAAAATGCAACTAAACTGGAGTTGGAGGAAGCATCTGTCTCTGATGCACATCACTGTGATGTTGTATGTCAGTCTGCATCAGTCAAGCTTGCAGTTTAACTCTGTTTTGGGGTTTCTTATGTGCATCAAAAGGTTTGTCATTTTTCTGTGATTTAGGTAAAGGTAGGTTAGGTAATAAAATTGGGTGGGCTGGCAAGCACTGAAGCAAACCTCAGCTTTTAGCTTTATGTTCCCTACATTTCCAGTGGGTAGCCTGTCATATGTCTAAAGAAAATGAATGCTAATGAAATAGAAAGTGGTGAAAAGCTGCTATAATGGTAGAAAGTTTCTCAGCTAATAGAACAGGTTCTGATAGACACAATTGATAAAGATTTCCCAGAGCTCTAAAAAGTAATTACTTCAATATTTATATGAGCAAAGAGTGGAGAACTGAGGGTGTAAAGGGTGCATCCATTTGCAAGTCTGCTGTAGAAGGGATCTTCTGGAAGCTACCTAATGCACACTCTCCCTGCCCTATGAGCTCCAGGGGAAAACTCTTCCTCTATTCCCTAGCTCAGAAGCCAGCTTGCTGCTGAGACACACTTGTATATTACATTAGGGACAGAGTAATGGATTTTGAACTGTGTCTCTTCAATGGAAATCCTTCTTTCCCCCCAGCTGGAAGGCAAAAGTATTATGCCTGCTTCAGCCCAGAACTGTCATCACATAGGAACTGACCCCAGACTTTTCAGAAAATTCATAGATTCCATCACTTTTTTTCTCAAAATGTCACATTCTTCCACTCTTAAACATTTCACTAAATGCAGGAGCCACAGGGGGAAATACATTGGCCTTGGCAAAGCCAAGATGGGATGAAAGCCCTAGAGCCCATTCAAATCAACAAAACTGTTTCCATTACACTAAGGGGATGGCAATGGGGAGGGAAAATGGAAGCTATTTTGCCAATGCTTTTCCTAATTAATTTTTTTTTAATTGAAAACTTGAAAATCTGACTCATTTTCATAACTGACATACACATGAGCATATGGTTAAAAGAGAGTCAACTTTGCAATCAAACCCTGCAGGTCTCCAGAGGTCTGCCACCTTCAGCCAGTAGTTTTTGGAGGATGATGTTTCATTAGTGGATCAAATCCAGGCTTGAACTTGAATCCAGCTGGCACACACGAGGCCCTCAAGCTGACAAGCTGTTCCTTGGAGCGTTAGCAATTCTTTCCTCTCCTGCCCCAGCTCTAAAGCCAACCTTTGGCAGTGTGATGGGCTGATTCCCCACGGTGCTTCACAGTGATGCTGTAACACCCACCTTTCTGAGCAGGAATGCCTGGAGCTCCAGGGAATTCTGCATCAAACTCAGCCTGAGCAGTCATTGATAAGCATTTTCAGGAGTGGTCAGGCCCCCTTATCCTCTGGGAGCTCAGATGTGCTGCCCTGTCCTCCCCCATCCTGCCTGGGGCCCTGGCTGAATCCCTCTCCCTTCCCCTGCTAATGCCAGCTCTGACTCTTTCCTCACTCCTTGACCAGTTCCATTCTGAAAAGGCACTGTGATCTGGTGCCAAAGTTCACACACAGATGCTGCCCAGGCTGACAGTAGCTGTAAACCTCCCTCCCTTCTCACACCCTGCTCAAGTGCTCATTTATGACTGGGCAGATCTTATCACAGAATTACAGAAAAAGATGAGCTGGAAGGGACCCACAAGGATCATGGAGTCCAGCTCCTGGCCCTGCACAGGACACCCCAAAAGTCACACCATGAGCCTGAGAGCATTATCCAAACATTTCTGGAGCTCTGTCAGGCTGGTGCTGTGCCCCTGCCCTGGGGAGCTGTTCTAGTGCCCAAACACCCTCTGGGGGAAAACCTTTATATTCAGGAGAGAGATTGGCCTTACTTCATTGCTTGTGGAGCTCCACACCACTCACTACCTTCAGTGAAGAATAAAATAGACTGAAGAAAAAAAAATCTATTTTCCCCCACATATTTGGTTTACAAACCACAGAAGTCCTTGCTTTTAAGTACAACAATATATAAATTGTGATGGCCTGTCCTCAAGGTGACACCCTGTGTGTGTGTCAATCACAAAGAAGAGCTTATTCTAACAGAAAGTGACCCTTTGAATGCTTGCAGGGCTTTTTTTTGCCTTAAAATGATGGCACTTCCTGCACTCTGATAACTAAAATGCTGGGCTAGAACTGAGATTCAGCTTCTGCTGATAATTGTCCAGTGCCAACTGCCTTCTAGGTCAGCATCTGCCTTCACACTCAAAAAGCAATTCACACAAACACTGGCTTGCTCACTGGTAGTGAAGAAGCATTTCATGAACTCTGAAAGTAAAGACAAGAGCTTCAGGGTTTCAGTCTGGGTTCCAAATTTATGGTGTTTTCTGTGCATCACAGTGCAAGGGTGTGTAAGCCAGCCTTAATGGAAAAGCTTTGGTGGCATTCTAGTTAGCTTTGATTTAGAGCTTAATTTAGGCCCTGAAAAGGGTTAGTGCATCTTTACAGCCATCTTGTAATTCTCCAAGAGTCCTGCCACCAAGTTAGCCAAGCCCACATTTCAACAAGGCAGGGTCACTTTCAGATCAAAGAGGTGCTCAGACAACCACCAAAACCCACTGAGAAAAGTCTCACAGCTTGTCCAAAAACCTCCCAAAAAGGAGGTAGGTCATTCACATCACTGTCCAAGTGCATTCAAAGGAGGTGTAATGAAATGATATGTTGTATATACATACATATATATATAGTCAGTCATGATGTTAAATGAAAACCAAAATTCTAGGTTGGAAGTGGATCTAACTAAATATTTAAAACTCAATATTAGAGCTGGGAGAATAATTGGCAGCAAATAATTCACCCATGAATTTAGCTTCTTTTTCAGCTTATGGAGTGTCTGCATACAGATTGCCATTTCCTCAATTTGATCATTACTTTAAATGAGTCTCAGTTTTATAGTGCAATTCTTTCCCTGTGTAGGTCGATGGAGAGGAGTCTCCAGTGCTTTCCTGACACTTTGCATCTGGAGCCTGATCTGCAGATCTGATGTTTGATGTTTGTGTCCTGTTTGAAAATCTGAGAGCGCCAGCGGCAGCCCTTCATTTTTACAGGCAGTGGTGTGGGTGAGAGCTGACCACTAAAGCACCAGGAAAAAGCAAATAATAAGCAGAAAGTATGGCAGAAAGGTGCTCACTTTTAAATATTAGCAGGTCCTCAACACTGACAGAAAGGGCTGAAGAAGGCTTTTTGCCTCTCCTTAGTATAACCTCCAGCAATAGTTCTTAGTTCAAAACAGAAGATACAGTTTCTGGAATGAATACCAAACCCCAAGTATTCCTGCAGCTGGGATGGAAGAAGCTCATGCCCCAGTGCAGGCTGGGGGGCAAAGGGATGGAAATGAACACATTTTTCAGAAAAATCAGCTGAAGCCTTGGTGGACAGCCCAGAGAGGAGTGAGCAGTGTCCCTCACAGCCAGCACAGCTGGTGTCCCACAGGGCTGCACCTGCAGCCAGCCCTGCACTGGCCTGTGTCTGCAGGGATGGGGACAGTGCCCCTCTCAGTCACCACTGTCCCTGCAAGCTGGTGTCCAGTCCTGGCCTCTCCTGCACCAAAAATAAAGACTGACTTATTGGAACAAGTAAAGGCCACCAGGATGACTGGAGAGCTGGGAAAACATGAGGAGCAGCTGAAGCAATTGGGTTTGCTCGCTTCAAAGAAGAGAAACAGATACATAATTTCTCTCCAGCAACCTAACGAGATGGTACAAAAAATTGGAGTCAGACTCTCCTTGGAGCTGCACAGCAATGGCACAAGCTACAACATGGGAAAACTCAACTGGATGTTCAGTAAAGCTTTGCCACTGTCAAGGGGGAAGCCACAGGAGCAGAGGCACTGTGGGGTGTCTGTCCTTGGAGACAGTGAAAACCCCACTGGACACAGCTCTGGAGAACCTGCTCTCACCAGATGTGCTCCTTGCAGGAGGGGAGGCTGTTCCACCTCTGGGGGATCCTTCACACCTCTGCTCTTCCGTGATTCCCTGCTACTCCAATAAATATTTTTCCAGTCCTTGGAGCAAGTCCAAAACATTTTTACACTCCTGATCCTTATTTCCGTAAGAACGTGAAGATTTTTGTAGCGATTCCTGCTTATGAAGAGATTTGGAATATTAAAATCCACCCCTACAGAGATAGATTAGTGGCAAAATGAAGGCAACAAAACCAAAGGTGCAAAATTCCTTAATGGCTGGGCTCTCTGTGAGCATATCTGAGCTCAGCACGGCTGACTTACAGTCACCCTGATTTACACCAGCAGAGAGCTCTGCATTGAATCTCAGGGCTGCATAAATGAATGTGTTTCACAGTTAACATAACCTCATACACAGTGCAGCTGATTTAAAGACATCTAAAGAGTGCTGTCTTTCTCACTGTTGTGCCATGGTAGGAACCTGTGTGCACCTCCTGTGATCTCTGACTACAATATTGTTGTGTCTGACGTGGAATTATTAGGTACTGGAATAAACCTCTGCTTTTAATGACTAAAAGTCATGCAAGAGGATGCTGGGTTTGAAAACCAGCAGAAAAGCCCTAGGCTGTTTGAGAATTCAGATTCAAATTATTTCGTTATCTCTGGTCCTCTTAGATATCTATAAATATCTACACTCCATGGGGTGCTCATGCAATTTCTGATGGTTTACCAGACTGAAGCCACCTCCTCAACTGTAGGTTAGAGTTGTAACTCCTTGATATCGATGAAAAGGCAAGGGACTTAGTTATGAAGGTCATTTTTCAACTGAACAGTTAACTGGAGGGCACCACAGAATGAGTTTAGCTCTCTTTTGTCTCACAAATTTTGCAATCAAATAATATAAACTTGAACAAAGCCATTAAGGAGACCTCTTTTTCCTGGATGCTATGGAAAAAAATTAACTAACTTCATAACGTAAAAAATGAGAACATTTTCATTAACACAAAATGTTCTTTTTAATTAGGATTTTGCAAGCTAAGTCTCCTAATGAATGAAGGAATGGAACTTCAAAATGATTTGAATTGCTTATTTTTTTTTTCTTCTCACTGAGAAGAATAAATGTAACTTTTTGTGAAATATATTCTAATTGGAGACTTTTTAATTAACTATTTCATGGCTGGGGATTTCATCAGCCTGTAAAAATGCATTGCTGTGAGATGACTGCCCTCCTAAATAATCCTCAAGAGTTCTGAGTGCTTTAAAAACACTTTGCAAACCATGCTGAGACACATGTGGTGGGCAGAGCCACAGGCAACTTACTCCTACAGAAAATGGGTCCAAGACACCTCCAGGGGATATTTTTCCCTATTTAAGGAAGCAGTTACAGGGCACAGAGGAGGAAGGCAGCAGCCACAGAGCCAACACACAGGGGCTGTGCCACAGGACAGAGCCCTGCCTGGTGTCACAGGACCCATACTAACACAACAGACCACGAGGAAACAGGAAGCAAATCAGCCCAGTTGAACACTTCACATCTGGACACAGCTGGTGGGACCTGGCTGGAGCAGAGAGAGAGTGGAAAGTGCCATGAGAGGTGGTGCCCACCTCTCCAAACACAGAGAAAAGTCTCTGCAGTGGAGCCAGGCTGAGCAGACCAAGCCTAGGAGGTGCACAGTGCTGTGCCAGAGTTAGGCTGAGCAGACCAAGCCCAGGTGTGGCACAGGGCTGTGCCAGAGTTAGGCTGAGCAGACCAAGCCCAGGTGTGGCACAAGGCTGTGCCAGAGTTAGGCTGAGCAGACCAAGCCCAGGCATGGCACAGGGCTGTGCCAGAGTTAGGCTGAGCAGACCAAGCCTAGGAGGTGCACAGTGCTGTGCCAGAGTTAGGCTGAGCAGACCAAGCCCAGGTGTGGCACAGGGCTGTGCCAGAGTTAGGCTGAGCAGACCAAGCCCAGGTGTGGCACAGGGCTGTGCCAGAGTTAGGCTGAGCAGACCAAGCCTAGGTGTGGCACAGGGCTGTGCCAGAGTTAGGCTGAGCAGACCAAGCCCAGGTGTGGCACAGGGCTGTGCCAGAGTTAGGCTGAGCAGACCAAGCCCAGGTGTGGCACAGGGCTGTGCCAGCCCCACCCTGCAGACACCCCAGAGGTGCTCAGTGCCACCTCCTGCCAAGGTGAGGGCAGCACCTTCCCAGCACCTCCAGCAGGTCTCTCTGTCCATGCTACATCCATACCCAGCAGGCTGATTTCCAAGGAAAACACGAGTCAACACACAGTGATAGGAAAGCTCACCCTGAAACAGAAAAACATGAACTATGAGTGTTCAGTAAAAAGAAGGAAGTTGTCTGAAGCTGGCAGACTTGGTAGATCATGGTGCCATAGGGATGAGGTGCTGCTTTTGACCTACTGGTCTGGCCCCCTTGCTGTAGCAGCTTCAGAAACCTTTTACATGGGCTAATAGAACCACATCACTGCATGCTGTGCCAGAACAGGCTATAAAACCAACTGCCAGACAGCATCATTAATCAGAGAAGTGCACTTGATCCACAGAGATAGGAAGCTTGAGCAGATGGACTAAGACAGAACATTGTGATAGAAAAGACAGGTCAAAGCAAAGTTGTGAGAAAGGGCCTGAACATTTGCAGAATTACTAAAATCTGGGAGTTTTTTTCTAAAAGAAAACATTAGCAAGCAGTAAAAGAACAACGTGCAATCAATTATAAATGTAATGCATGGGTAGCTGCTTGCTACTGCTCACTGCTCATGGACTTCAGCCTGACTACACTCTTGTTTTTGTAACACTGTGTGTTTTTCTATTCATTAAAATCTCAAGAGTACCCCTCTATCTTAAGATATGGAGAAACTTGGTGTTTTAAGACTAGGATGATACTTCCATTAATGCCCATCAAAACACAATCGAGTCTGTTAATTCTCTTTGTTCTTAGGTGAGAAATGACCAGGTCTGTTTGCACTAAGTGTGGAAACACACATTTGTGTTCAGCAAAGAGGTGTGAGTGTTGGGTAGGCAGCAACCCTTCCTAAATGAGTCATCCTAGGCTCAATATATGAGAGGGAGGGGGAAAAAAACCCCAAAAGCATTTTAATAAACAGAATACTGGAAAGCAAAGGTATAGTAAAGGCAAAGGTTAAGATAAAACAGAGCTTTTGGTCAGATGTCTTAATCTATTTACACAGCAGGAGGCTTTCAACAAACTGCATTGCAAGATTAGAAAAGAATTAGCACGTTCTGAAAACACACATTGACGTTCAGGAACAGAGTGCAAACACCACACACATCACTTGTACCAAGTATTCAGCACTAAAAGCAAAATCTAAATGTTATTTGATGTCATGGTGGTCACACAGTAAAATAGGACAGAACAGAATAGTTCCAGTCAGAAGGGACCTGAAATGATCATCTGGTCCCACTACCCCTTTACAGCACAGTAAATATGAAGTTGTGAGATGGGAAGGCCCATACAGGGTGTGTCTGAAACAGAAAACACAGATGTCTTAAGATTGTGTAAAAATTACTGAATAAGCACAATGCAGCAGATATTAAAGAACATCAGAAGATGCTCTAACAGATTGGAATGAGTTAAGGGTGTGTTTCATATACTAGTATTCAGGCAAGAATACATGCACACGTATAAGAGTTCATTAGACAAATAGAAAATATGTTAAATTTGGAAGATAAAGTCAGATCACATTCAGTGTTTCCAGATATAATCTCTTTAATTTAGAGTTCAATCACTTAAATAAGTGACTGAAGATTCAGATTTGGAAGATGGTAATGCTGAGTACAGTCCCAGAAAGAACAGTCACTAGTTTCCTGCAGACTAGAAGACTGGGCAAATCCTAATGCTAGAATTAAAATTAGAAATAATTATCTGCAGGTATTTTTCTGGTTTTTTTTGATGCCCACTGTTTTACATGATCAGCGTCAGCCTAGAAGCACATGAGACATTACTTCATGTGAGGCACTGTGGATGTGATAGTGCCACCCCAGATAAGACTTTTTTTTCCCTATTTGTCTCATGCCATCCTTGGGCCAGGGAGAGAGATACACAAGACAGACTTGGGGAGGTTTTGCCCCATTTTTTCTGCAACACAGAGATATGTATTCATGAACAGCTGGCCTGAGGTGGGGAGAATCTGCCCCACACATGCAGAACTTGGCAGCACTGGGATGCTGGAAAGGCAGATATAGGAAACAAGGCACCAGTCTTACATTGTAGGTGCTCCTGGGTGTCAGGGGATAGTCCTCTTTTTTTTTTTTTTTTTTTTTTCCTTTAATTTTGTCCTTTGTTTACTTTTGTGCATGTGCTGAAGGCTGGGTGCTTTTCAAAAAATACAAACCTCTCCACAGAGAGCACACAACCCATAGCACAGTGCAGCACAGTGCTGGCTGCAGAACCCTTTTTGTATTCCTTGTGCACTGGGCAGGGATTTTTTCATTTCATGCATCATCCATAACTTGCCGCAGCAATTCCAAAAATCTCTACCACGCTCACATGAATACGAATAATTTAAATTCACATTTTTGCTTTTGGAAATTTATCATCATAGAAGTGGGGCTCATAAAGCAACTGTATTCCTGAAATTTCTCACAGAATAATCAAGTGATGGCACTGCCCAACTAAACAGCCCCAACTCACTGGTATCATACAGGCACTTTGAGCTGTGACTCCATCTCACAAGGTCAGCTACTGATAGAAATCTGTCACCAGCATTAGTGTTCATTCTACTAGTTTTTCTTTGATCCTTCTTTATTCAGACTAATTGAATAAGCAATTTTAAAAAAAAGCACAGGTAGATGTCTTTTCTCTGCCAATGGCCAGTAGCAAATATTTTGGACATGAAATGTTGCTGTGGATGTCTACTGAAAAGTTGGCCTTAGCCCTCATTAGAGTCCTCTGGGTTTTGGCCAAAGGACAAAATATTGCATTTCTTAAGCATAATTGTGAATACAGGTGTTTAATCCTCCCTGACGTCAGAGAAATTATTGGCTTTCAGAAGAAGCAAAGCAAATTATAACTCTGCCATAAGCAATGAGTCCAACAGTTTCTCAATTTTAAATTAATTGGCCTTTGAGAACCAAACATTTCCTACCATGGGACCATATCAAGGCCCCACACCTGTCTCTGACCCTACAGCTGCTTCACAGCACAGGGGCTGTGCAAGGAGGAGTAGGTCTTGGTTTTGCACTATAAAATATTGTGTGACTAGGATGACTCCCTTTCCCAACACCTGTATCTGCATTACATTCAGCTGAGTGCTTCCACACCCAACAGTGCTTACTGTTGGAGAAACAAAGGGAGAAGCCAAGAAGAGAGAAGAAGGGAAGAAATGAATTGCAGTGCTTTTTCTGTTGAACTCACCCCTGGCAGAAGGTCTGCTTGGGATTCCAGCAGCTGGGCACACAAGCTCCCCAAAAGATGCTAAAGAAGTCTGCCCAAGCAGTTAAACCAATCTTGTAATTACACACAAGGTGTTTAAGGCAGTCAGCCTAAATTTTTCATTCAAGCAACAAAGACTCCATTGGAAACACAAGATATGCACTTCTAAGATTTTCAGGAAGGCAGGCAACATTATAAGAACCTACCCAAATGAAAACTTAAATCAAGTTTGAACCCTGTTATTTCTTTCTTCAGTTCTAGAATGAAAAAAATCTGATGTTTTTCCTGATACCAGCCTGCTGGTGGAAGTGGTGGGGTATCCTTGGGTACAATTCCTGCTGCCTCAAGGAGTTTCATCTAAAAATAGAAGCTGCTTAAGAAAAATGACCACCTCTTTAGAAGAACAGCCAGTTTCTCTCTGAATCAATTTAAGCCCAGGCACATCAATGAGATAGAGCTTGACCTAAGGAGCTCCACAGAAATCAAGACCAAAGGTAAAGGTGTGCCAGTAATATGGAAGAAGATAAGGAGGCTATTGGCCTGATCCAAAGGCCACTAGGTCAGGGGCAAGCTTTAATGTTGATGTAAATGGAATGGGCCACGCTTGAGAAAAAGGCTCTCCTTATTATAAAAATAAGCAGCCATTAGAAGTGGACTGGAAGTTACAGGAAATTTTTTGCAGACAAAACCTCCCTCCAGTTTCTCATCATCTCAGCAAAGCATTGGGCCATTTGGCTCCATAAATGAGCAGGCACCAGGCTGCCTCCTAACCAACCCCAGTGAGCATCCAAGGGTCAGGAGCACAGGGACACTGTTTGCCCAAGCTGTTTCTGCAGCTAGAACATGGCTGGGCACAGGTCCAGCTGTGCTTGCTGCATCCTCATCAGCACAGCTGGGCACTCAGTCAGCTGCAGTGCCCACCTGAACTGCTGCACACATCCAGTTAGCAGGAGTGACTGCAGGAATCCATTCCCCACTCACAGGGAGCAGGGATGGCTCCAATAATGAGAGAGGAGCCAGGCAGTGGCAGAAAACACTAAACTTCCAGCCACCCCACCCCACAGCTGCTGCTTGCCAGTGGTTACAAAGTCATTTTTGGCTCAGGTATAATCCTCACTAAGTGGAGAGAGAATGCAAATGTTTAGGGTTAGGCAAAACCCACACCTGTAATTCTCACCCTCTCTGGCCCATGATGAGTACTCCTCACTGAAGCTGTTACACTGATAAGGTTATTCACTGACAAGATATGAAAGAGCAAATGCTCAGTAATTGAATACCATGTGCCTTGCCACAAATAAAAATAACAGTTCTCTCAGAGATAAAGTAAAGGATGTAGTAAGAGAGTGTGCTTTAAAACAATGGGGAGAGAGGGAATATGCACCTCGCCCTGCTGGCTGCAATATAATTGGCTCGTTAGGGAAAAGTGCACACATGGACACATGAAGGGAGCAGGAGATCACAAAACACTGACCCACAGAGGGCTCTGGGCACAGCTCCCTGGCTGTGCTGTGAAAGGAGGGGGCTGATGATGGGACAGAAAGCACTTGAGAGCCCTGGAACTGAGAGCAGGCAGCTCATCCAGCTGCCCCCCCCCTGCCTTCCCTGTGCCAGCCAAGGGACTCTGCTCCTCTGTGACCCTGTCCAGCCAGGAGAACCCTGCCCTGAGCTCTCTGATCAGGAGCTGCCAGTGTGCCTTAAATAGCAGAGAGGCATTGTATTGATTACTGCTTGGTATTTGCAGGTCTACAAGACGTCCAAGGAGACACAGGAAAGTTTAGAGAGTTTTAATTTGCTGTGCCAAAGCTTTTCTGATGGTCCCAGAAGATTACACATTTATGAACAAGGGCAGCAACTATAAAAGCTTATTGTTTGCACTCAGCCAAACTTCATGGATTTTTTAAGTATGACAAAAGAGAAAATGAGTTACACAGATTTTCAATAACTTGAACACCAATCTCTGCTGTCCAAAGGGAATTACTCCAGTGTTCTTTCTTTGTCTACCTTGGCCTGGCTTTAAGGGTTTATCCTTGTAAACGACATCAGTAGTTACAGTTAACAGGCCCAAATGAAGCTCTGGGGCTGAGATCCCTCTTGTCCTGATGTGCCAGATGCTCCAGGGAGAGGACTAAAGATAGCAAGAGGAACTTTGTCAAGGTAGGCTCCGTGCAGAAGATAGGAGCAAGCAGTGTGCATAGCCCTTCCCTTGGCTCCAGTGGCACATCAGAGGTACCAGGAGGATTCTCTCATCAGAGGGCAATGGCACGGAGTGAGATTAAAGCAGAAACCCATTTTGCTTTTATGTCTTCAGCTAAAGAACAAGGTCAAAGACATAAGGTATTAAAACTTTTAATTAAGTGACAGTGGAATTATTTGCTTGCTCCTGGATTACATTGATGCAATACAGCCTGAAAGCTGCTGTTTGACATTTTTCATGATTTCTGCCCTTCTTTGATGGGGTTACACAGTAAATTGTTTTCAGGTACAGACTTGCCATAGCTACTGAGAGGCGTGGTGCTCCTAAAATCTTCCCCACTTTCTGTTTTACTGAAAAGGCACAAAGGGACCAAAGCCATAAAAAAGAAACCATTACTGCAATACAAACTAATGTGGCCACGAAAAAGAAACTGGGGGTAGGAATAAGGCAGATATAGGTATTTTCTATGAAAACAGTGGGTCATAGAAGGATTCTGAAAAGTCCCAATTCAGTGGACCAAAAGTAGAACCTTCTTTGGCAATAGTGATACAGGTGCAAGTACATCAGGTGGCTCTGAATGGCTGGATTGGTCCATGGCATGCAGCCCTAGGAGCATCCAGCATTCAAATGTATGTGGTGGAGCAAAAGCAGACTCCACAGTCAGGAAACAGAGCATAAAATGCATGGCCATGGTAAGAATCAAACTAAGATGTGATTTAAAAAAAAATGGGAGAAGTGTTTTGCTTTCTGAGCTCTACTCTATTTTTGTTTTTATGCTCCTGTAAGTAAAATCAACAACTTCTTTTTCCCCAATAAACTGAAATTTTGCAGACCATTAATCCATAATATGGACAAAAGGCTTCGGGTGCATGTGAAACAAAATGAAAAATGGTCAGTCTGGTTCTTCCAGGAAAAACTGATACTTCACATGAGCAGTAAAGATTTTCCAACAGCAGCAGCACACACGTTTCAGTGCAGACCCACAGTGAGGAGAGGGTAATGGCTCTGAATATCATTTATGCACACTTAACTACCATTTAGTTAATGTTTATGCAGCATTTTGAAAATGTGAAGTGCTGTAAAGATGCCAAATGTTATTATTATTAATAATCCAAGTGAGAAATATGACTCCAAATTCCCCACTTTATCCTTGTCCTTCGTGTCAAAGGGGTGTCTGCACGTATAATAAGCACAGCAATTCAGCAAGACTCTCACAGTGTTTGTGTTGCTCAGAGTTCATGAGTTTTACACATACAAGGGAATTAAGGACCAACTGGTTTCTCCCCAAGTTTACTGAGTGTTACACCCCACCCTCCCCAAATTAGGATGGAAGATTATGTTAAAATCCTGCTTTTAAAAATACTAGGTCAGAGCTTTGCTGTAACATTTAAAAGCATTTAAACAGCATAAAAACATTTCATTTAAACAGCATAAAAACATTTCCTATTTGGAAAGGGGAAGAGGTCTGTATGTTTTAATAAAATATGTTTTGCTTTCAATGGATGCAAAAGAGGACACAGGAAAGGTATCTGCTGTCTGCCATGGTCCCACTGCAGCTCCCACCACAGCAGCATGGACCACTGCTGGCTGTTCAGATTTAGAGCATCCCAGCCCCCTGATCTGTGCCTCTTACATCTTCACTTTGGCCCCCAGAGGGACCTGCAGCCACAGAGCCTGATGCCACAGAAACAATTATCCCCTTGGTGATTCTCCCATTTCCCTAAACCACTTCTCTTTTATTTGCACCTGCAGCACCACGACAAAAAGTCAGACAGGAGCCACTCCAAAAGCCACAGAGTTTCCAAGACACAGGTCCACCATGAGTGCCTGCCACTGCAGTGGATTGCTCTTATTGCACTAGACCTCAGCAGGGAAAATAATCTGTGAGCCAGGGCCTTTGGTCTCTCCTTTTGTCCTCAGAAATGAACCTGCTGGTGCTCTCAGACAAGTGGCTGTTATTTCAAGGAGGTGATCAGCTTGTGAGGAAGTGATAAGGGAATTTTTTTTCCATGTGTTTTTCTCAGGTTTGGAACAGCCTTTGTGATGGCAACAGCTTCACCACTGAGGCTAAACATGAACTTATTTTCCTGAGTGAATCATCTACCATTCCCCTTATTGAAAAACCAAAAGGTTTTTTCTGAATCTTAATCTGAAAGACAGATTTCTAAAAGAACATATTTTAAATATCTTCATTCACTTCAACAAACTGGGTTTTCCTGAGTTCAGCTCCCATTGCAGTGATCTGTTACAGTGGTTGGATGTTGAACTCTTGGATGCTTGGTCCAGACTTTGTGACTGGGGACACAGGCAGAGAACATGTGGCTCAATACACCCTTTGAAGGCTTTCTCCAAGACTTAAAAAAAACTATCTTAGTTTAAAAAAAGGAAAATGAGGGAAAAAAATCCCACAGAGACAGCCTGATCTTCTACTTTCTCACACTGGTATAAATCAAGAATAACCCCATGGACTTTGTAGGACTTGCACAAGTATAAAACTGCTAGAAATGAAAGGTTCACATTTCCTAACTGCAGCAGTTGGCTGGGTTTTCTTTAAATAGCTTCATTAATAAATACTTTGAAAAAGGGGAAAAAAAAAAAGTGCTCTTCCTCCCCCAATACTAATTGCTAGTGCTCAGATTTAATCTTCAGCATTTATTGTGCTTCACCAAATCCCTAATAATCACCCCAGAAGACTCCTTAACATTGTTGTATAATGGGAAACAAGGGCAGGGTATTACTTTTTCATGTACAAAGATGTTTCATCAGGAGGCCAGATTTCTTCTATGCAGCTAAAGTACATAGAGCCTGACACTTTTAATTTCTTCCGTAATTGTGTCACAAGAGGGGTTTATGTCACTGTGCCTCTTTGCTGAATTCCAAGAGGCTCAATGCTATTCCCATGGTCATTGCCTCCTGCCTCTACTTTAAAATAATGAAGATTTGGGCTGAAATAAATTTGAAGATATCAAATAAGGACCCCTTGAGTTCCAGGGAAAGAAAATAAAGCAGCTTTTATTAAACTTGTTATGAGACCTTTCATGACCACTATTCTCGCTGTTCTCTTTGCTCAAAGCCTTTAGAGAATGGTCTCACTTTAGCCTAAACTCAGCTCTTTCTCAGCTCTCTAAGCCTCTGTAAAATTGAAGGACATTCACTCCAACACACGCCTTTAATAACTCAGTATGATTTAAACTTTCAATCTGCATTCCTGATTTCTGTAATAATTGAAAGGAATGCATTAGCAGCAGAAAAAAAAACCCCACTTTTGCTTCATAAACTTTACCTTCATTGCCTCAGATTTTCAGTAGTTCTCAATATGTAAGTTTAATGGCGTGACCCTAACAAGAAACGATCAGCAAATGAAACGAACCAGTGTGTAGCTGCTCCACACGGCTACAAGTGTCAGCTGTGGCCTGCCTGCCATTAATTTTATTGTAACTCATTTCTTCAGGTTGAGTACAGCACGATTTAATGTTCCCATTCTCCCATTCCTGTTCTGCATGACAAATTGTTTTAATAAACATAAACCGGGTAATAATAAAGTAATAATAAGCCTAGCACTCACCTTATATCACTGCAGTTAAATTCTCCCACAAGCCAGCGCTGGTTACAGTGACAATTACAGTCGGGCCAATCCGCAGCCAGGCAAGCACAATGGACAGATTTAATATCGTTTGTAAATATGATTAGTGTGCTGTCATGTTATTGCAGCCTGGTATTTACATTTCTCTCTGGGGTTATTCACTACACCAAATCAACATTAAATAGTGCTCCCTTCTCTTTTCCCTTAAATCAAATATACCTTTCTTTGTGCTCCACTCAGAAGTTAATGAAGAAAATGGCATCGATTGTTAATATTCAGGGATCAATCAGTGCTTTACATACCTTTTTTTTTTTTTTTTTTTTTTTGTTAAACAGATGTACATCTGTCTATATAACCCTGGAAGATTTCTTTCGAAATTCATAATCTCCCTGCTTCCTCCTCCCCCTCCATACACACCCTTTAACATCAACGCTCGTCTGCTGACTCTCTTATGAAAAATGTTCAAATAATGAATGGCTGTTGTTTACAGAAGTAATTTCATGCTACATTTCCATTATTGCCTGGATTTGTTTAGCTTCTCAAGCTTCCCCATTTCCCTGCAATGAACTTTTAAGGAAATATAACCAGCTTTCACTGTTTATGCCATTATGTTTATAATAGAAGCCGCTCTCATTTGTGACATATTGCAACACTTCATAACTGTGTGCAAATAAGCATCCTTAAACTTGTTAAGGTCAATTAATCATTGTACAAAAGCTTTTTTAGCCAGGACTTCCACCAGCATAAATCCAGCCGTGTAGCAGGGTAATGAAAGGGCTCTAGCGTGGACTTGGGTCCTACATGGCACAATTGTGTGCTTCAGATGTTAATAAAACTGCCTGCAGATGACACAGGTCTTTTTCTCCAAAGTTATTTGGCTCCTGCGGTCAGGCAGCACAGGTTGAATGCCTGCAGCCCAAATCAAGAACAGACAAAAATTTATAATGACTTCAACGACCAATTCCCACCAACCTAAAAAAAAATAAAATCCTAAAGCCGCCTTTTCCACGTTGAAAGCAAGGAATGGAGCCGTAGGACATCCTGCTGAGTCTGGCCCCATGGCATTTCACTGGCCAGGGTTTGACACATGAAACACAGCACAACCAGCTCCTATTTTCAGACATCACAGAGGGCACCATCAAAGGAGAGCGCGCTGCTGTCGGCAGCGCCGAGCCCCGGCTGCTCAGGCACGTGGATGGTGTGCCAGCACGGAGCTCCAGCCTCCCCCACTGCTGTGTTAACTGCTCTGGGGGACAGCAGTGACAGCACTGCCTGCCCCAGAGCCTGGCACCAAGGCTCAGCGTGAAAGGGCTCTTCCTAATCAGCAGCAACCTTCTCCACGCAGCCACGGCACACGCACAAGGCTCGCTCTCGCCCTTCGTGCAAATATTCATGTGGTTTGTGTTTATGCCTCCATTTTCAGCACAGAGGTTCTCATCTCCTGCACTTTTGACTGCATTAAGGCCTGTGTCTGAAATTTAAGACATGCCTTAATCAGGCTCAATAGGTTTTCTGCATGCCCCAGGCTCACTGATGTCATGGTGCTTGGGTGCATGTAAAATAAGCCTGGTCTGTGTCACTGGACTTGGACTGATGTCAGTGTAAAAACAATGACAGCAAACCCTCACAACAACCTCATTTAAACTGCAATAGTAAAATTCAGTGAGATATTTAATGCTAATGGAGAATTAAAAATACAGGATATCAGTTTTTGAGGGTGTAGGCACATACTTTATGCATTCACTAGCACTTAACTTGCACTTACTCTCCCATGCAAATTGAAGCATAAAGAGATTCCCCACGTTACAAATCTACCCCAAGGAAGTCCAAAATGCATGGCAAAGACCAATACTCAGGTATCTGTAATAATTACAAAGCTCACTCACACTTTGTTGTTTATTGCCAGTTAATTTGCCTTGTTACAAGTTTGAGTTAGGAAAAGAAAAATTTAAAGAAAGCATTACCAGTCAGTCAGAGAGCATAGCTATTTTGTGGGGGATGTGGATAATCTGGAGACCAAAGCAGACTTTTTAGAGACCTATCTGTCGTTGTTGCTTTATTGAAAATGATAGATTTCAGCATATGGCTCCTATGGTCACCCAGAGGGCATGGATCTGACTTACTGTGACTTGCTGATATTTTTTATTTAGAAGAGTCAAATGTCACAGCTAAATATTTCTGCTAAAATGTGTATTTACTGCATTTTCTTTTCAAAGCTCAGCAAGGTGACAGCTGGAGAGGGGTGTCTGTGCACGTGTGGAAAAAAAAAAAAAAGAGGGGGAAGAACTGGGGTGTTACTAAGCACAAGATCACAGTACTAGAAACATCCTACTGAGATCAGAAGAATTGTGAAGCATACCGAGGTGGTACTCCAGCTATTCATTAACTGCCTCTATCAGCTGGCCCGGAGATTAGAGCTTAATGCAATGGTGAAGTAAGTGTCCATATCACAGTAGCCATGGAGGAATAGCAAGATGTAATGAAACTGAATAGCTAGCCATTGAAAGTTGAAAAATATATTGATTTTTCAGTGCTTGATCACCCAGGAGGCTTTATCAGGTATGAATACTTGGGAACCATCTGCTAACTCTGTAATGGTATTTTAGGATTTGTGACAGACTCCAGCAAAAATAAAACTGCGTGTTAGAAAATAGCACATAGTGGAGCCTGCTTGTCTGCAATACATTCCACTGCTCCACATCTGCTTTTCTCACTCCTGCCTTTTAATTGTTCTCGAATTAGCTATAGCTAATGTGTGAGTACAAATTGAAATTGGTACATGGATTGAATTTCTCCCCACCTTTCACACCAAAGACAGCTCAGACATTTACAGCTGCATTTATCTCGACATCAGCTTGCATTACATACGTGGTAAAGATTCCTCTCCTCCCCAAAGGAAGTCAGCAGGACCCCAGTTATTGTATTTAGCTATTGAACCTCCTTGTCAACATTTCTTAGCATTCATTTGTGTAAGTCAAAGAACAAAACTGAACAGGAACAGGCTTGGAGGCACAATATCTACATATTGTCTGATGTAAATAACACTCCTAGACATGATTGGCATTCTCCAAACAACAATCATTGTTATTGAAATGTGCCTCTATTCCCCTTGTTTTAATACTGAGAATGATTATGAAATCTCTTTGGGTACAATAAATCAGCTGAAAGATGTAATAACATGTTTCAGCTGTTGGAATGGATGTTTGATTACAGCTCTGAGGGTTTTTTCCTCATCTTGTTGCTAGTTTAATTCTTAAACCATTCTCTGATTTAACAAAAAATATATTCCATATATCAACAGCAAATACACATTTTGTTTACAGTGTGGGTAACTGAGCAGGAATCGAGTTGCATTTTAACAATGCAGGGAAAATAATTTTCTATGAGAGTTTTGGTTAAAACAGTAAGTTAAGCTGTTATTTCAACTGATATTTTGTAAACATTTAACATCTAAATAAAAATAGAAAAGATAAAAAAGGCAGGAGGTGAGTAGGACAGCAAGAAAATGAGACTTTGGTCAGGCCATATTTGATTTCCATACACAGAGAAGAACAATTCCACGTCTCCTCTGCCCCCTCCCTCCACGATTCTGCAAGCATCTCTTCGAGCAAGTGGCAGCAGAATTAATTTGCCCCAAAATGGTGATGTGTAAGTGGAGGAAAATTGTTTCCCCCCCGGTTTTACACTGTAGTGGCAACACACAAAAGATGAAGGGAGTGAGACCGCAGCACACAGTGGCAGTGAGAGCCAGGCAGCTGGACAGAGGCTTTTGAAGGATCTGAGAGTCTGTGAGCAGCAGAGGCAGCACAGCAGCTCCTCCAGCTCACTCTCCCAGAAAAGATTCTGGCAAATGGTGCCTTTCCCTTGGGTGTATTTTGTGGAGGAGAAAAGGTGAAGAAAAAAACCCTCCAAAACTATGGGAAACAAAGAGATTAGTACGTGGGTGGTTTCCCTTTCCAATCAATTTTCCTTCCTGCCCTCTGGGGCTGCCCCTGTGCTGTGAGCACACTGTGGAGGCTGCAGGACATACCTTGGTGCTCTCCCAAAGTTTGCAGAGCCAAAGGGGCTGCTACATTCAGGACTGGTGGTGGGAAAATTCAGAGACATTTGGGGCTTCCCGAGGTCTTTAGAAGTGCTCAGTGATGTCTTGCCAACATTTCAACAAGAGGCTCCCAAGAGAATTCCCCCCTTGGCCTGCGATAAACTCAGTGCCCCAACCAGGCATTTGCTTGCCAAGAGGAGGGGCAAGGGACAAGAAAACCATTCAAGCATTTTCCTATTTAAATGAAAACACTTTCTCATCATTGTAGTCAAGAAAAGAGACTGTCCTACTGTGAGAGAAACCCTGCACCACCCATTTGGGTGGGACTGCGCTCGCTCTGTCTCCCTGCAGGAAAGAGAATTGCATTTGTAAGGAGAAATCATGGTGTGAATAGCAAGACACCCACCCAGGATGGAGTAAGCAAAGTCTCAGGCATTTCTCCCAGGGTGGCAGAAACACCTGAACCTAGAAAACAGCCAGGGATAGCTGTTCAGGGCAGCTCTGAGGTGACATTCACATGAGCACAGCTCCCCAGGGAGTGCCACAGAGAGAGGTTTCCTATTCCATTTGCCTCCTTGGTTTATTGTGCAGGAACACATAGGAATTGTCCTATTACTCTTGGAATAGGCAGGCTTTTAAATTAGGACACACAGCTCACTCTTCCCTAAAGACAGCAGAGCAGTGAAGAAAATATTTCCAATGTTCAATGGAATTACAGAATACCTTTAAAAAGTTACTCACTGCTTAATTCACTCCCCTCTTTCCGACCTTTATTCAAGGGGAAAACTGCCAACTGCACAAAATCCTGCCAGCTCCAAGGAGCTTAATTGTGCAGATTACAGTCTGTTTGTAACACAGATTACTGAAACACACTTGGACCCTTCACTTCCCCACGTTTGAGTCAGTAATAGGTTCTGCATTAGATAAAGGAGATTTGTTTTGATCCTCTCCTCACAGATGCAGAGTGCCCTACACCTTTTGTATTCCAGGCTCTGTCATCCATGACCTCTTTGCATAAGTGGAGGAGCCACAATGGGCTGCTCCATACTGTAACTCCCAGAATCCCCACTTTTGGGAAGGCAAGAAAGGCAGGAAGGGGTTTAGTTCATGGTTTATATGGTAGCCTTAAAAATTAAAAAAATTTAAAAAAAAACAAACAAACAAAAAAAACCAAAACAAACAAACACCCCCACCCCCAAAAAAAAAAAAAAAAAAAAAAAAAACCCACCACATCTTATTCTGTAAAGAGCACATTTCTCTGAGAGATTCTGGCAGTGTGTGGCACAAAATCTAACCATGGCCATATCTGAAAGCAGAGCATGTAGCATTTTTAAAACAGAAAAAAGTGAAAATTGCCTTTTGAATTTCAGAGAATGAGGTGAAACACAGAGTCAGAATGGAAAACTTATCCTCAAAATACATGAAGTGAAATAATTTCCTTAGGTTCAATTTTTTCTTTCTTTTTACCAGGCTATAAATTTAATGAGAAAGTAATCTCCTCACGCCCCTAAGATTTTTGAAAGAAGTTAAAGCATTTTATTTTCCAGCACAGGAATCACCTGGAATTTCTAGCTATCATCTCAATCAAAACAATCCTTCCTACCTCAGAACCAAGGGCTGCTCCACAGCCAGCCATCATCTCTGCAGGGTCTGGGTGGGAAAAGTCAGGCTTTTACTTTGCATCTTCATTCTTCAGCTTCAACAGCTGGGCTTGATGACCTTAAAGGTCTTTTCCAATTTTTATGTTTTTGTGATTCCCAATATTATTATAATTTAAAAATAAGGAGTTTTGTGAGGCTACTGCTTACACTTCACTGCCCTTAAAACAGGAGGGGACACACCAGAGTTGTGCCATTAGTGCCAGCCAAGTGTTCAGGACTGAGAGGAGTCACTCCAAGCACAACTTGCACACAGAGACTCTGCTGTGGCTTCTCTCTTCATTTACTGCCTTATTAAGAAGGTAGGAGGTGGCAACAGCTTTCCCTGGAATTAATGTGCTTTTAGTTGCTTGGTAAAAGTGTTTTCTTCTCATAATCTCTGCACAGCACCAGACTAAAAGCAAAGAGCACACTTTTAATTTGAGCACACACTCGTAGCTGTGTGCCAATTCCTTGCTGCTGTACTGTTGATGAGCAGTTGTATGTGGAACAAATTGAAGAAAGCCACACACTAATTTCCTAAATGTACTTTTTTTTTTTCCTCCAATGGTAAGGAAATGATGAGTTTTAGATGAGAAAGAACATCTATCTGCAGCTCAATGAACTGAAAATGCAGAAAGTAAACTCCTACAGCCTTCAGAAGTACTCAAGAGTGACACAAAAGTACTAACCTCTTCAAATTTTAAGATGAAACTAAATGGAGTCAGCAAATTGAGAGGATGACAAGGACAGAGGAAGACCAAAACACACCTGAACTGATGTGATAAATGAAAATAACTTCTTGTTTTAACAAAATAGTGCTGGTCCTGTGATACATACCATAAGCTGGCATAGTACTTTTATTATACTTCAGCAAAAATTGTGCATAACTGGCAGCTCCTTACTTGTCCAGTTCTTTCTAGCAATGCTACCTCTCATATTCAGCACAGTTGTGCTTCTCTTACTGAAAAATCAAAGGGGCAGCAGAAGCAATTATTTCTCCTACTGCATTGTACCTTTCTGCTGAGACACCAACTCACATCGGGCGTGCCTTTATGAAAATTAACTTCTACAAATTTTATTTTCAGTCACAAAGGATGCTACAGTCTGAAAGCCTATGAAATTCTGTTTCAATGGAGCCAGGATTGCCAACATTTCTAAATTAGCTCCAGTGGAATCAGCTCAGTGCTGTGCAGATGGGTGGAGGAACTCGTAAGGATATCTCACTTCTGGAGCTCTGTAAAACAACTTGATAGCGTTGGTTTCATGCTCAAGCTTTACTGCATAGCTGAAAATGTAAGATTTGGGGTAATAAAGTGTGTTTGCTGAATGCTCACAGTAGCTGGGTAGTTTTACAGCTGTGGAGCTATGCATCTAAATACCCTCAGTTAAACACAAATGTAGTTTTCCAGAGGAATCCTCACCTGAGTTCATTGTTTTTAAATTTCAGCAGAACCTCATCTTTGCTGCTTTAGGTCAGGAGGTTCCTCTAGAACAGATTGCTTTGCCCATCATGCTGTTAATAGCTTCCTTATGGAATTTTCTTGTTTTTAGCCACCCCTGCTGATCTACAGAACGTTTGAGGGAGGCCTGTGCCCAGTGGTACAGGACATGGGGAGCTGGTTTCTCCTCACTTCTGGCTGATAAGTTATTTCTAAAAGCAGGTGCAATGCTTCAGCTGTTTTACTGGGCAGGTAAATGCTGTCTTAGAGTTCTTACACCACTGTAATATGAAAAAAGTATGTAATATGTGTATATTGTATGTATTGTATGTCTATATGTATGTATGTATGTGTATATGTATATGTAATATGAATATGTATATGTAATATGAATATGTATATGTAATATGTATATGTATATGTATATGTAAATGAATATGAATTGAGGGCAGGATGGATAAGTTGCATGAAAACAATGGGGTGATGCTGTCCTTCAAAAAAATCCAGTCAAGCCTGCCTGCTAAGCTGTCTCTGGACATCACCAATGTGCAGACAAAGCTGGTGCCTGCTCTCTCTCAGGGCTGTGTTGAGCCCACTGACAAACCAGCTGAGTTTAGGCCTCTACAAAATGTTGTGTACCACCCCAACCAGAGCCTGAAAGAGAAAGGAATGCCCTTGGAAGGATGCAGCAGCCATCATCCCTACAGTGCCATGGGAACCCTTTCTGGAGAGGCAGTCAGTCTGATTTGAAAGCACTACATCAAATGAGCACCAGCTAAAAAGATCAGAACTATTAGAAAATTATTTATTTGTGATATTTGTCTGTAGTGGAGCCTCATCAAGGTCCTGGAGCTCCAAACTTTGTTATGCATATATTCCTACAAACTCACACTGCTGCAATGTGATTACTAACACAATGAGCTGCTGTGGGGGGGGGATAGGAAAACATAATAATAATGACACTATGAAATCAGAATCAAGGATTTTAAGATAAAGTGCATGGAATTCAAAATCATCATCTGCAATAGAGTATTTTCCCAGGTTTTCTTGCAAGGTTTCCTAATTTGGTAGGATACTTCAAAAAGCATATTTCAAAGTGGAAGGAGTGAGTGTTAATCCCTGCCGATAGCAGAACAGTAATTTTCACTGTGTAGGTGATATGCCAGTAGCAAAAAGGGCTCTTAGAGACAGATTTTCAAGTTGCCTCCATATTTCACATGTAAATAAACCTTTTCTTTAAATGTTCAATTGTGATAGTTTTGTGAAAATTCTGGGTTAGTTGCCAGTTCATGAGATCAGTCCAGAACTCCTCCTTTTTAAACAAGAATTTTAAGGATTCTGACATAAGAAAAACTATTTCTTATATGGAACTAAATGGTCATGCAACTCCCACTCAGTCTGATAAAGAGTATCAAATATTGGAAAAGACAGAAAAACATAAGTTTTAATTTTCGTTATTCCTATTAAATCATTTGGGTCCCAATTCTACAAGAGTTTCTACATTCTTATCCTTATTTATAAGGTTGTGTTTGCCTTACTGCTATGTAAAGAAGTGTAAAATACTATAAATCAGAATGGTAATATTCTGTAATAAAAATAGTGGTATAAATAATGAGAAATCAAACAGAAACAGTTTTTTCTTCAGAAATTTTCTTGAGGTTCCATATTTTTCCAGCCCCCAACCTGCATTAAAAACACTTTAAAAATCTTAAAACTGTTCATAACTAAAAATTAAAAGGCTAGTCAATTTGATCATGTTGATCAAATATATATATATCCAACAACTTTGGAACGTTTCACTCCCACTTGACCACAATTTCACACATTTCCTGATCTGTTTTTGAATCTAAAATCAGAAGATTTTGTACCAAAGTATACAAACATGATATTTTCAAGAGCTTGAAAAGCAAGTAGAATAATTCTGCAAAAATTAATCTTCTCCCCCAAAAATCCCACTAGCTTGGACAAACCACAGGAGCTGGGAAAGCACACCAGGTCAGCTATGACAGATCACAGAGAGCAATTAAGATCCAGTTTAGATTCCCTGAAGCAATCTGTAAATAAATATCCATTTGTTCAGTCTGGGCCCATCACTGCATGACAGACATTGAGGGCCTGGAGAGAGTCCAAAAAAGAGCAAAGGAGCTGGAGAAGGGTCTGGAGCCAAGTCCAGTGAGGAGCAGCTGGGGGTGTTTAGCCTGGAGAAAAGGAGGCTCAAAGAGAAACCAACTCACCCTAGCAATGAGCACATTTAAACTCTGTTTACAGCTGACATAGCACCAAAACACTAACAATTTCTTAAACCAACATGATTTGTTTTGTTATACTATATATATACTATATATATACTATATACTACATAGCTATACTACATTTATATTATATTCCAAAACCTAGTCCTGGCCTCTTCTGATTATTGGCATCCCTGTCCTTACAGTCTTCAAATATTTTGCTAACAGAAATAAACTTCTACTGAATAAAACAGACATGTTTCTTCATAAATACAAACTGCACAATGAGCCTCTTGCCATATAGGTCAGTTACTCTAAATTTATCATGAGACCTCAAAAGTTTTGCAGAATGAGAAAAAAGTTATATGAAAATTAGCTCCCTAAAGTAAACAGCTCATGTAAAACTTGGAGCAGAGTATAAAAGAAATATGCACTTACACATGTATATACTGTGTGATTAGATTTTCTTCTGACCAATTACAGATATTCAGAAAAAAAATTGCAAAAATTATTCGATATTTTCTACCACTTTTGACCACTTTTAGTTATATGTAATTCAGAAATAGAAACAAATTTATGTTGGCCCCTGAACTCTTGCATTGGTGTTTCTCACCCTCTCTGTCTATGTCAAAATTACATCCAGGGTTTTTTTTCATAAAATGTATTTCCTATTTGTATGGGAAAAGTCCATCTCCCCCAAGTATTTATGTAATCTGTGAACAAAGACTTAAATGTCTGAAAGTATCCAAAAAAATCTATTTCTTTACATTTAAAGGTTAGATTTGAGATTTTTCAACATCTACCTCTTCTTTTTGCATTTCTGTTGGAATTTCTGTATGTCTGTTGCAAGCCTGTTAAAACTATTTGCCTTTTGAGAAACTGGCTTTCTGATTAATAAAGAGCTGTTTCACCAGTCTTGCCCTTTCAACCAAAGTTTTCCTTTCTTATACCCATCATTTCCTGTAACTCAAATGGTTTTGCCCTACAGCTTGAGACTCTGGATCATCTGACAAAGACAGCTGCTGTTTCCAATTGTGACTAAATAGAATGGATAGAAAAACACCCTAATTTTGTAATTAGAATGTATCTCCATACTAGTGATGTGTGTTCTAGAAGCACTGGAAGTGGGGTTTGATATGTGCATTCCCAGCCCCTCTCTCTCTTACCCTGGCTTTGCAGTGAGTCACCCCAGAGGAAGTTCCAGCTCATTTGGGAGAAGCCAGAGCTGCAGTACTGGATGTTATCTTCCTTGGATAGCCCAGACCAGCATCAGTTCCCTTCCTGATCATTGCTATACCTCAAAACTCAATATACTCAAGAAGGGTAAGGCCTTATGAAGGCCCTAAAGGTGACAGCACCTATCCTGATAGCAGAGAAAAGCCAGAGACAGAGCAAGTCCCTGTGTCCCACTGCAGAGAGCAGCCTCTTCACCTGCCATGTCTACAGGTGCCCAAGCTCCTTCTCATTTCAATTAGCCAAGGCCATGCACAACTGAGAAAGTTGGAGTGTTATTGCTCTAATTATTCCACTCCTTTTCTTTGCCTTTTCCTGCCTCCCTCACCCCTGGGCTCTTTAAAGAAAGACTCCCAGGAGCTTCCATTCAAGTGGGCTGAAAACAGTGTCAGTGGGGGCTGACTTGTGCAGCACAGGCTGCTGCCACCAGTGACCTATTCATCACTCCAGCACCAGCCTGGCTTTGTCTCCTGCCCTGCCAAACAAACTGATGGCAGACTCAGCTCTGCTGCAGAAATATTGTGAATTAAACAAAGCACAAAGGGAGCAGGCAGCAGGGTTGAAACATTTAGTGGAAATAGGGGAGCTGGTCAATAAAAGGGGATGGAGGCTGGATCAAAAGGAGATGACTTACAATGGGACATGGGCTAAAGAGGGGTGTGCACTATCCTGCAGGTCAAAAATGACAAAACATCGTGGTCCTGAAGCTGTCACCTTCTGCACAGCAGGGAGGGATCCGGGAGCAAGGAGAAATGCAAAGCTAGCTACTCAATATATAGGAAATGTACAAAGGGAAAAAAACATAAAGGGTCAAATTCTAGGGTGCTTGCAACAAGCTGAGAGCACTGATCTCCATGAACAAAACAGAATAAATGTTTAGAGGAGGTACTGGAAAGAAAGAGAAACAAAGGATGATAAGGAAGAGTGAGATTTTGGCTTAGGGGCTCATCTCAGACTTGGGACAGCTGCCTCCATTTGAAGACTCTCTGCCACATGTTTCCTGTGGGACCAGGAGTGAGGCATTTAATCTCTGCAATTCAGTCCCCACCAGTGAAGAAAGACTCAGGGAAAGGATATGGCACGTGTTTTATCTGTAGGGTCCCCTGAGTTCAGCCATATTCATGTGAAAGCAAAATAGTTTGTTGAAATGGAAAGATGTAAAAAAATTCCATATTTTGAATTTTTCTATTTTGGAGGCATTTAAATGGATCACATTTACTCTTAAGTAAGTTTTCAAAGCATTAAACTTCCATTCACACCTTTCTATCATTTTCTACCTTTGAGGTTCTGAATACAAATATCTGACTGGTGTCCAGTGAATACAGATATCTGAATGCTAGCCAAGATTTTCTTCTTCATTTTTTTCTGTTTTTCCTACTTTACCTTCTGCTCTTGTGTCAGATTCCAAAATGCCTTCTCTTCTGGAGAAGGTTAGGGGAGATGAGAAAGAGTAAAATTGTAATGCCTGTGGCTTTCCAAAAAATAAGTTAAAACATTAATGATATTTGAGAAAAGTAATTTCCTCTGTTTAAAGGGGTTTGGCACATTTTCAGTGAAAAGGGAGATTTTTTTTTTCCTTTCTTTCTTCATGTAATTTCATTTAGTTTAAATATATTTTCCTCCTTAACATTTCACAGAAAGAAAGAAGCCCAGAAGAGTAAAGTAGCTAGAGAAAACAGAATTTCTTTGGATATTTAAAGACCCACGTGCATTTCAGCTATGCTTTTTCCCCCCTTGGAAATCTGAAATAAAACCCTGGTGCCATACACATACACATCATGAGAAAATGCATCTGTTTAAACTCTGGTTATGTGACCAACCTTGATAATCATAACAGAGGGTTCTGGATCCTGCAAATGGATTCTTATATTCATTTGTGGGGTGGCTGCAGCCAGAGGAACACATCTTGGCTGCCTTGAGGTAGTAAAGTGCTTTCCTCTGTCATGGTAAAAATTAAGGAAGGTGGGTTCTTAAGGCATGTACCACCAATAGATGTCCTGGATACCATGGAAAATCTGCCTGTGTCCTAAAAACCTGTGCATGGATGGCACAAAATTCACTGTGTCCCATGGGTGAGCTGATATTTGTCAGACAGAGCTGCCCAGGTGTGCCCAGAAAATGCCCAAGCTGCCCAATCATCAGCTGCTCCCAACTCTGGTAGTTCCACAGAAACCAATTCCCAGGTCTGTCCTTGGAGTTTAAACACTGGCCACCTGGCTGACAGTCCAGCAATAAAATAATTCAAACAGGTCAAGTTACCAACTCAGAAACAGTGAGGGTTTTTTTGCTTCATGCCATGGAGAGGAAAATTTCCAGTCTTCACTCAGAATTGGCCATCATTATTAAATGCACACATGGATGGGCTTTTTGGCCATGATATAAATGACTTAAAGCTGTGATTCAAATAGGTCTATAAAGTGCTTCTATGATGTTCCTCTCCCTTCTTTTTTCTTCATCTTTTTTTTTTTTTTTTTTTGAAACTGTCTCTGCTCCACTGTTCTTTGTAGAGATAAGCCCTTGAAAATCACCCTTCTTAAGGTGTAAACTTGGTGACTGTACATTATAGTAAAACATTTGATTTGTTATAGGCTAGAAAAATAGAGAAGTTGAAATCTCTTCATGGTGTATTAAAGGTCACACAATTATAATAAAATCTTGCTCCAGCAGCTCCACTCAGACAAAATCAGTCTCAAATTTCCAGCGAACAATGAAGTCCCCACAGAGTTTCAGCTTCCCTGGGAAATCAGGGTATCTCAGGCTGTGTTGATTTTAAGAGTGTCCTGAATGCCCATCATAAAACATGTGTTACTCAACACAGTCACAGCTCTTTTGGGGTCCTCTGATTGAAAAAAAAAAACAAAACACTTTTTATTTGGGGCATGGCACTTTCCTGGCTCCAGGAACCCAAAGATCAGCAAGTTTTACTCTGTTGGGGTGAGACGCTGCGAGCTCAAATGTAATTTCCTAGCATGGCACAAAAAAATAAATAATGGTAATACAGAACAAAAAACTACATCCTCACAATACAAGCTAATCTTCCTGCTTCCCATCAAGCGAAGCATATTGACAACTGACAATAGGCAATTAATAGATTAATGAGTATAGCTCTTATCTTTCTACATTATGAGTTTATCTGGTTGTAACAGGATGAACACAACACGGGCCTGCGCTCACAGGAGTGCTGTCCCAGTAGAAATGAGATCACTGCAGTGAGATATGAATGCAGTATTTTGATTACCAGGTATCACTCAATGGAACAGAACCCCCACACTCACACTTTATTCTATACATTTTAAAATTATTCAAGGGCAAAGAACAGAATATAATTTGCCGGAGAGAGAATTAGAGGGAAAGGTTTTACAAAAGCAGGAGAGATTAGGTTTTGATCCAGGGTTAAGACCACTGCCTCTGGCACACACAGAATCCATCAAGATAGGTGGTGGAATGTAAAAAGACCTTTCCACCTAAAACTGAGACTGAACTCAGTGATAACTGCAATGTTGAATAATAAAATAAACTTTTAAAATCCTTTGATAACCCAAATACAAAAAATAAAGCACACAACTAGTTTTTCAACAGTTCTAACTCCAAAAAATGGGGCTGTTTCTGGCAGTGCTAAGTTCACTCACACCATGGATAAATTGATCTGCAGAAGTACAGAGGTACACTGGAGGATGATGTGCTTCACTTGAAATCTGCAGAAAAGCAGATTTTCTAAAGGACCTTGGTAGGAAGGCGAACAAGGTATGAATTTGGGGAGGCAGAGAACCATTATCTCAATTGCACTGACATTTTCTCCCTGGAACATTTGCCAGTTATGCATCTCCCCAGCTCTGTGCTTGCTTGTTCCCTATTTCCACCACAGAAGGAAGCCAGATTTACTTCTCTCATGCCCAGAGCCAAGTTCTGCCTGCTCCTCCTTGCATGTGTAATCTAAGTTTTCTCGAGGGGTCCATTTGCACAGATAAAGTGAATTTGCCCTTGATAGCACTGTAAAGTTTCAAAGCAAATATTGTGATGGTTTCTGTGGGTTGGCAAACACCATCTGCAATTTGCTGTGTGGAAATTGCTGTCCTGCTCCAGAATTGTGCAGACTTTCATAATGACTAATGGCATGAGGCAAATGCAGCAGGACAGTTGCCTGTTGATCATTCTATACAATTTTGCTCACAGGCTGTTTATTTTGTTCCTTTCAGAGCTCAGGGCATCCAAAAGAAAAAAACACCAGTGGAGTGAACCTTGGATTGAGCTTGGTGTTACCCCATTGCAATACACTAGACAATAAGAAATGAGGGAATTATTCTGATTTGAGCTGTTTGGAAGCAAAGCTGCAGTCCTGATGATGACATTCCCCTGGGAATGTGGCTGTGGAGGTTCAAGGTACTGCTGTCCCAGCTCCTCACTACCAGCCCTTGCAGAGCAGCCTGTGGCTTTGCCTCCCCACATCAGGGCACAGCATCAGAGGTTGGCAATTCCAGCAGCAGAGCAGGGGAATAGCTGCAGGCAGGGGCATTTAAACCACAAAAGCAAAAATCACCACAAGGCATTTCAAACCTTCTTTACAGCTGGACCTCTGCTGTTTTAAACAACTGTCATGGGAAGGGGCTCAAAAGCTACTTCTGCATGTGTCTGTTTGGATGACAAAAAGAGCTATATGAGCCCAGAGAAATATGGAATTGTTATATACTGCATTGAAGAGGGAATTCAGTTTGTGCCTCATCTTTAAGAGCTAATATTCTTTTATCTGATCAAATGGTAAACAGTATTGATAAATCAAGTTTTGATGGCATATGTATTTGCAAACAAAACTTTATATTCAGCCTTTTCTAAGATGATCCCACAAATCTGTGTTGATATCCTCTGTGGTCACATTTTTTAAGAGCTTGAAAAATAGAACAGACTCCCATGCACTGCTTTAAACCATGTACATACACTTCTACATTTCCTAATTGAATGGGACCTTCTAGGCATGCAGTGAAAAGCAGCCTTGGAAAATCAGTGTAGAGAGGGACAGAATGTTTTCCAAATGCTGATTTAATTCTGCACTTGGGTATTCTATTCCACAGGAAAACAAACTAAAACTCCCCCACTGGGAGCTGCAATGTGTCATTCAAACACATCCCTCATGCTTCAGGGATGACATGCTCATGGATGCCTCCCAGAGCACCCTGCTACACTGAGCTGAAGCTCCTGGGCCCTCTGGAAGGAAGGAAGTGAGCAGACAGGATGGCACAAAACCTGTGAGATACCTCACTTCTCTTAAACACACTCCTTCCACAGGCACTGCCTCCCATTGTTTTAGCTGGATGCCTCAGGACTGCTCTGGCATCCCAGCCTTGTCACCTTGCTTTGTCATTCCTCTTCCCAGGGTTTGAGGAGCCCTGGAATGCTGGAAGGCACAAAACCACCTGTACTATCCCCTGGCAAAACCAAGCCATGAGTGTTTAACACAGCTTGGTACTCCTTATCTTAGGGGGTGAGAGTCCCAGGCATTTCCCCCCAGCATTTCTGGAAAAACTTTTCAGTTTTAAGGGTCAATCTGGGACCTATTGCTTGTGGTTTCTGGGGAGAACTGCTGACAGAAATATCAATAAACATCCCCAAACTGTATTACTGGGAGATGCACTGAGATTAGAGGATAGGAAACCAGTTTGAGCAGAGTGGTTGTGACTAACTCATTTCATTGAAATGATGCCAAGGAGGTCACTGAGGAACTCTGCTGCCTATGGAGAAAAAACTGGCACAGAGGAGAGCAGCCTTTGGTCACACAAAATCACTTCAGCTCTTTAGGCAGGTGATGCCTACTTGCAAAATTTTCCATACAGAGAACTAAAATGAATGAATAAATACATAAGTTCTCCTTAGCCTTTTTTGTTTGAATGTGTGCACCAAAACTGCTCCAACAGGGAGCAAGAGAAGGAAAAACTATGGTCAAGAGCCAACACTGCTGACTGCTAATAGACAAGAGCTTCTCTTGACATGAAATGGTGCTGCTCCACCAAGGTCAGCAATGATTTATCTTAGCTAAAGAATATCTGGACACAACTGTTTCTCACTTTTATATTGTAATTAATACTTTAACTTACTTAAACATTTTCCTGTGAAGGAGTTAATGAAGCCATAATTAGATCTCTGAACACATTTACTGCCCATTATTTAAGATACAGGAAAAAGTAAGGTCCTTTAAGAAATGAAGCAAAAGGAGCCATTAACCAAAACAAAGAGATTACAAGACTTTGTAAGCAGCAGTTGAACCAAAAGGCTGAAACAGGCAGGACAAAGGATTTCAGACACACTGAGACTGGGGGAAAAACAACCCCAAAAATAACAGACAGGTGCAGACAATGTTGGCTCAGGGATGCTTAATATCTGATAGCAAATGCATTAACCACAGAATCTTTCCCGTGCTCAGGAAAGGCAATGGAACCATGTTTGTTCTTTGCAAATAAACAGGATTATACTGTGGGTAGAACCAAATTTGGCATTAATTCCCTCCTTTCACTACTGATCCCTGCTGCTCTCCTCAGTCTGGAAAACCCACTGGCAATTTAGCTCAAAAGGACAGCACAACACAAAAGAATCAGAAGCCATTTGAAGACAGCTACACACACATTCTCCTCTCTCCCCATCAAAGCACAGCTCTATTCTCCCAACCTCTTTGGCCCTCTGTTTTGGTCTGTAAGATGGAAATAGCATGGCACAAGAGAGTGAGAGTCACAGATCATGAGCCCACTCAGTGAACTCTGGGAGAAGGAGCTCCCCTTCTGCCCTTCTGCATTTTTATGTCTGCAGTACCTCCCTTGTGGTAAGAGCTACCTACGTGGGAAATACCTGGTTTAGTTCTATGCACAGAAGCTACTTCCACTCAAAATATTTGTGGAAAATCACCAGTTTCAGATGTGTGGCTGAGAAACCTTATGTAAAACAGAGGAGATTTTAATGCAAATATAAAGCTCTCTACGAACATCAGACTTTGTGACATAACATCAGCTGTGAATGTAAAACAACATAGGGATGTGTTTTTCTGCAACAACAAAAATTTAAAGATCAAATACCTTTTCCTTCAGATTCCCTATACTGATTTCTGAGAATCTAATGAAACACAAAGTATGTTTGCAAAGTAGAACGTTTGCATATGCTTCATTAATTAGTTTGGCAAGCCTCCACTACCAAAGGTGCATGTATTTTTACAGAGGCTTCAGCAATCTGCCTTGGAGCTTTCAATATTCATGTTTCTGCACTATTTGTGCTGTGTATAATTTCATTATATCTATATATATGTATATACAGATACATATTTTTTTAACAGATCTTGGAATTTATCATCCTGCTAGGATTTCTAAAAATATCCTTCCAGAAAAACTTCCATTGAACTTGACTGGAATAAGAGAGGTGGTGCACACTTTTCCTTTTCTTGGAGCTCCATCTCAGTGCAGCAGCAATGCTGTCCATGTAATCTTGGCATCATGTTTCACCCTAGCTCATGATGAGCTGAATTTTCAGTACAACTGAATGTGAATTTTCAGATGGAACAACTTCTCATTGGAATACAACAGGTTGTTCAAGCAGAATGTTTTGGGCTTTGACAGGCTCCCAGCTCAACACAGACTGGGATGTCCTATCAAACTGCTCGTGGGGCCCCTAAATCAATATTCTTTGCAAGGGGGTGATGGACTTCCTAAGTTTACTGCTACACCTGAGGAGCTGCTTTCTCCCAGTTTGAGCAGAAACAGGAATAATAAACAGTTGTTCTTCTGAAGCCAGTGTATCTGAATTTCCTTTCCATCTCCAACTCCCTCTTTTACGTCTCACTCCCACACCCAAACATCCCAACAAAGGTCATCTGACAACACAGAAATGTTAGATGCCACCTTCTCTGGCCTGGTTCCTGAAAGTAGTGAGGGGGGAGAGGGGAAGCACTGAGAGAAGTGATGCAGCTGCAGGAGGCTCTAGAGCCTTCAAACAGATTTACCTGGCTGCTGAAGCTCTGGACTGGCTTGAGAGCCTTTTCCATCTAGGTCCAGCCCAGCTTTCACTTTGGGTTTTATTGCAGGAAAAAGCTATCCAATGGCAGTCACCTGTGACAGTACCTAGCATTACCTAACAGTTCGCAGGAATACTCTAGAACACCCAAAAGTAATAGATGGGAAAACCGAATAAATTACTATAATGCATTAAACTCCAAAAGCAAAGGGCATATTCTCATGCAGAATCTGTCCTGTCTGTCCTCACATGATGACACAACATGCTGAAAAATCTTCCTACACATTAAAAAAAAGGAGGATGACAAAGGTATTGAAAGGGAAATGCAAAATGTAAGAGGAATGTTGCAAAACATTGGGGAACTGCCTCTCTTATTTTTACACAATTATTTTCACCTTCTCACAAACACAAGTATACATTCAGGTACCTTTGTGTGGCACTTCAGCCCCTAGTAATCATCAAATAGTCATTAAGTGTTTCTGAATTTAGGAGCAACTTGCTCAGGGTTTATGTGCTCCCTCTAAGAGCTCCACATGCATTCAGTCAAGGCACAGGCAGGGGCTGGACCACATGCTAGAACATAACATGGTCTACCTCACAAAATGCACTGCATCCTGAAAACCAGGTACCCCTCAGCCTCCATCCTGCCCACTGTGCACTGTGTGCAGCCATTAAATAAAGCCCCCAGCCTTTTACTGAGCTTGGACAAGCACACTGGACAGCATAACAGGATCAATGTGGGAGAGGAGGATAAAGCCCAAACAGCTCTGGAGATGTCCTGGCAAAGAGGAGTAAACAACAGGCCTCCACAGAGAAGGGGGATAGAAAACTCAAATCACACTGAAATTCACCAGAGCTTAAAGCTGCTCACAATAATGGCTAAGGGTGAATGATTCGTTTCAAACCAGGCCAAATTGAGGAAAAGGACCTCAATGCACGCACCAATTTTGTTCCTCAAAGTCAAGAATTGCCTAATCAATAGCAGTGCTAAAAGGAGATGGGCACTCTCAGGGGTACCATTAGGAAGAATTGCACTGGATTTTAGCCACCTGGCTCCCAATTGCTTTAATAGCCATCACATGGCTATTAAAACCCAGGCTGAAGCTTTAAAAGTTTACCCCTTGGTCTTCCTGAGCAGCCACTGGTGTCAGGTGGCAAATGTGGAGGAGCAGGAGGGATTTACTCCTGCATTGACCACTACTGGAGCATGCCTGAGAATTTGCACTGCTGCTGCTGCTGCAAGTGTCACTTACTGGGTGAGGAAAGGCAAAGCAGGAGAGGGTGAAAGGGGAGAGTGAGAGAAAGTGAAAGAAGCTGTACTGTATTTTACCCTTGCACTGCTGATGTGTTGATAGCAGCCTGCACCAGGTACTCACATTGCCTAATCCAATCAGCCCTCCTCTTCCATTAGCTAAAAATCAACTGGCACTTTTTAGGTAGTGCTTTGACTGCTCCCCCACTCCAAACTGTGCTCCAAATCTTAATGGAAAACCTTCAAGGAGTTCAAGGTTTAAAATCAAATAAAGAAGCAGACAGGAGGAGAAAAATCCAATCAGAGCAGAAAGGGCTGGATTAGACAGGAACTGTTTTTCTCCAATTGTCACCAGCACTGAACTTCACAGGAGCAGTAGCTGGAAAGACAGAAGGAGGCAGACAACAGAGAAGAGGAAGGAGGGGTTTCTCTTGTGCTCCTATTAGACATGATTTTATAGAAGGAAAGGTGGTGTCATGCCAACAACACCAGGGCTTGGCTTGGTTCCTGCTCACGCTCACCTACAGGATGGTGAGCACCCCAATGCCATTCCCAGACAGCTTCCACAGCTCCAGAGCCTCCCAGGGATGAGGAGGGAAATGAGAGTTGGCCTTGGCAGCAGCCCTCTCTCATAGGTCACCCTGTGGTGAGGCTCTCACAGAATATATAAATAACCAGCAAGATTTACCACGTCTCCAAAGGAAGTGGGGTAATACTCAGTGTACCATAGCTTGAGGTGGAAGGGATCTTAAATATCACTAGACCAGGCTACTCAGAGTCCTGCCCAGCCTTGGTCACCTCCAGGGATGGGACATCCACAACTTCTCTGGGCAAATTGTTCCAGTGCTTCACTGCTTTGACAGTAAAGAATTTCTTCCTAATATCTAACCTAGACCTACGCTCTTCCAGTTTCAAGCCACTCTGCCTTGTCCTGTCACTCCCTGCCACTAGGAAAAATCCCTTTACACCCTTCTTGTAAGCCTCCACTTAAGTACTGGAAGGATGCTATAAGGTCTCCCCAAATATTGTCATGAAGAACAACAAATCAAAATGTTTCTACGTAGAAGCTGTTGGGCAAAGGGAATTGAGAAAGTAAGTATACTAAGGAACATGAAAATCCCAAAGTAGCTGAAAAAAACCCCATCAACACTGGAAAAAAAGCTGAGCCTGTAATTAAAGATGAGTGAAAAAAAAAATTAAAAAGAGGATTTGTGTGCTATCAACATTTCTTTCAGCCTTTCAGCCTTTTAGACTGAACATCTAAAGTTTAGAGGTTTAATCATTAGACACTGGTTATGAGAGAAGAAGGTGAATGACAAAATCTTTCCCAAAGTCTTAGGTAACTGTTATGGGCATCCAAAAACTAGGAATTATTACATATATATACACACATATAAAATATATATATATATATATATGAGTCTGAATATATTTCATTGAATGGCCCTTTTCCACAGAACCCTACATACATTATATGTACTTTAGAATCATTATTTTGAAAAAAACCTAAACCAAACATGATATCCTGAGGCAAAGCAAACATTGGAAGAAACCAAGAGCACTGGGATTTCTATTGAAATAAAGGACAGAAATCTGATAAGGTGTTGTTCTTGCAGGTCTGACCCAGAACCCATTAATTTGATAAGCTTTGAATCCAACTACAAGAGTAGGGTCAGGAGCCAAAGAGCATTGGTGAGTGCTACTGTTATGCTGGCTTTTGCAGTATCTCTCTTCATAGACATTAGAGCCAAACCACATCAGTTCCCCTTAGCTGAGCTGGATTGGCACTTTGGAAATCCTAGTGCACAGGAAATGTTTAAATCCTCACATTTGAGGGGCAAGAGCAGCATAGAGCTCAGTTACTGGCTAAATACAGCTCAAAAAAAAGGAAGGTAGTAGGACTGGCAGGAAAAGAAGAAACAATGAGTAATAAAATGAAAAGGGAAACAAAACAGAAAAAAAGGTGCAGCAAGGAAGGGAGAATAGGAAAGACTATGGGAAACTGGGGAGGGAGGAACTAAATTAATCAAAACCAAGAAACAATTGGGGAAATGGAGACACTGAGAAGCACAAGAGAGCACTTGAGCTCACAAAGTAAAAACAAGCAAGAGGTACGTTGGAGGCAACAGAAGGAAACAGTGAGGCAATGAGAGAGAGAAAGAAAAGGAAGAGGAAAATGTGTGAAAAGCTGAAAATGGCAAGGTGTAGGAGAGAAAACAGGAGAGAGGAAAAGGGACAGAAAGAGAAGGAATTGTACAGGCAAAGGAGCAGAAAGAGGAGAACAATCCTAGGGAGCCTGCTGTGGTGGGTCGCAGAGGAGTTCACAAGCCCATGCACTCCAACTATTTCTTTTTGATTCTGTGTCATTGTCAGGCTTCAGACTGCAGCTGCAAATTGTTTGTCTGGCAGTTCTGGTAGGTTTGATTCAATAACTCCTGTAAGAGGGCAGGCAGGATATCAATGCTGCTTTATTGCCTTTTTCTCTGCCTACAATAGCAATCCTCCAGTTATAGAGTATTATAAAGTGCCATCACTGGGGGTTGTATCTCAGCATAGTCACATCTCATCTTCCTGGGTTATAATAAGCCAGGAAAGGTAGAAGACTGAAACTACATGAGCTTTGTCAAAGGATTAACACTGGGGCCTGAAGACTGGCATCAGGGACAGGCTCTGAGCAAACAGAACCAAGGCCCCAAGGGGAGCTGGGCACATCCTGCTGGATCAGCTCCACCAAAGTGCACTTGGTAGTCTGGGTCAAGACTCCCTCCAGCCACCAGTGGACAAAGCATTAACACTGCAGAAAGTTGTAACCACAGCTGGGCAACAGAGAAAATAACCTGCATGGTCCTGGCATGGAAAAGTTGGGTAACTTTTCATGCCTCTCTCCACATCCTTGATTTGAGCTCTTTAAAAACAACCATGCAGAAACATTTAACATAAGATTGGACTGACTGACATGGACCTATGTCCTGGTTTGAAGGACAGGTGTCTGCTAATAAAGGCAGAAGCTTCTCTTTGAAATGGAGAATGTAAACCTCCACCCTCCAAATTATTAGAATTTTGAAATTAGGGGCTCTCAGGCAAAGATATGGGAAATAGGAATAGCAGTTCTTCGCTAGGAAAATTAAAATAGAAATACAGTATTAAAAAGAACAATCCCAACCTGTTCAAAATCTCAGTTTTTATCTGGGTAGGAAAGGCTTGGCTCCTCCCCCTGGCTGGAGCATCTCCCAGTGGGATGATGTAATTTTATCAGTCATACAGTGGAACTCAATGGCCCAGCAGCAGATGGTATCTTCCTGGAGGGAGGATGGGTTGTGGAAAAGATAAAGATGATTGCCCCACTGGTTTCAAAGCTGGCCCATTAGCAGATAATGTGTGCCACTGAGATAAGGGTCACTGCCCCACCCAGCTTCAACAGATGGTGATGGAATGAATACACATTTCTGGCCACATTCTGTATTGCAACCCAGCACAACCTACCATTTTTCCTCCTGGAAGCTTGTTCCTTCAGGCTGTGGGGGGAGCACCTCTGCAGTCTGACACTGAGAAATTTCTCCAGCCTTAAGTGTTCATGACCTGTCAATAAAAAGAGACTTTCAGTTACACAACGTCATCACATAGTACCTTTCATGAACACTAAATTCAGGTTAAAAATGTCACAGCAAAACAGGAAAACCACCACACAGAAAACTGCCTGTGAGGCAGTTTATTTGTATGTCTTGGAAAAAAAACAAAAAACAAACAAACAAAAAAAAAACACCAGAAAAATTCCTGACACATGGTTCTGGTTAAAGCCACACAAATCAGAACACAACTTCTCATTCAGGCCTGGTCATTATGAATATTAGGAGTACCTGAAAAGAAAGAGACCAATTTAATCTGCTTAAACTTTGCCTCTCATATACACACATAAAGAAATCCCCGTTTCATTGTAAAAATCATAGATGGATGTCTTTAAGACTGGGTCTAGAAATCATTGTGATTTTACACTGCAGTTTATTCCATATATTTCCATCCTTTTGAGTCACACTGTTCAGCCTCCTACTTATTCTTAATAGATTAATTTGCGATTGCTCCCTCGACATTTCAGCCTTTCATGATGGAGAGCAATTCCTCTCATTTCACTCATCAAGGCTCCATATAATAATGAAAGTTCCCATAGGTCACCTCTGCCATGCCTTATTTCCTTAACCCCTTTAGCCTTCCGCCCTGATAAGCGTTCTTAAACCTAGAGCTGTCTGGGTTAAGGCAAAAATAAAATTTCTCCTGCAAGTGACTCTGTATTGCACCAGTTTTATAGAAAATGTGACTATAACCATGTGATTTCAATTCTCCAACTCCTTCACATTGCCATAATATCCTATTTGTTTTTCCCAAGTAGTTATACATGCAAAAGTGCTGAGATTCTTCCCTAATAACCCCGGGTCTCTTTTTTCCTTGGTACACTGAATAATAGAATTCTGCTGTGGTTCACTAGCTCTAGACCTACTGTTACAGCCACCAAAAGATCCAAATCATCCTCATCTGGGTGAGAATTGCTTCTTACTTGTTTGCTTAATCTTTGCATTAGGCAGAATAATCAATGTCTGCTATTTTAGTGGTTATAATATTTCAGAATAAAACTGATGGGCAAGATTCTGAGCTGCCATACATTGGCATGTCCCTGACATCACTTCATTGGTCCAGCTTCACACACTAAATAGATGCTTCAAGAAAAACCTGGAGGGCACACCACCAGTTTGAATTTCCCAGTTTCCCCTTATGACCAAGAGATGTTTCCCAAGCTGAGTCCCTGCTCTGTGATTTACATGGATACAGGGGAAAGTTGTGACAAACCTGCAGGCAAACAAGCAGGCTCTGGGTGTGAGTGAGGGGCAGAGTGTCCAAAAGCAGCCCTGTCCTCCCAAGAAATCCACATTAAACCAACAAACCATGGCATTTATTTAAAGACTGTTTTTACATTGCATCATATTCTAAGCTGTCTCTTCTTTTGAGCAATCTGTCCGTTCCACAGGAGACAAAATATTTCTGACCAGCAATGTGGTGCTAAATAAAACAGCTGCCATTCCCACACACAACTTTGAGGGCTGTGCATCTTTAGGGGGAGGATACAACTGTTAGCTCAAAGCAATTCAGTGCTGATTGGGTTGGGGATAATTTTCTGGATAATTTCCAACTAAGGATGGAATTGAGACCAAAAAATCATTTCAAATAACTGCGGAGGAGTCACAGGATAGCAACACCTTCCAGTCCCTAGAGACCTAGAATTGATTTAAACTGGTCTACCACTTAAATGGAGAAAAGCTATTATCCCATCACTAATCTCTTGAGCCATCCAGTCCCACTTGAAGCAATTTTTTCTTCAATATGCTATTTTACATATTTCACTTAGTCCCTAATCTATGGGAGAAGCTTATCACATGATTTGTTTAAAAAGATAAGTACCTCTCCCCTTTGCATTTCTGTTTATTCTGGGGTTTGCTGCTAACATGAGAGAACTATTAAACATGTTCCTCCTCTTCTCTCCTTATGGAGCCCTGCTTTTCTTCCTACCATTCTCAAAATAAGACAACTTCTTGTTAGTTTTTTGGAAGAAGACCCAGCCTAGAAGCATGTGTTCTGGGTTATTTTTCCACCTAAATGCAAATGTATTGCCCTCAACCATCATAGCAGCCATCAGTGCAATGCTGATACCTGCTCCATACTCAAGAAGGGTAAAATCCAGGATTTGCAATGCAAAAACAGAGAATTGCTACCAATACAAAAGCAATCTTAATTTTTTCTTGGTGCATTCATGGGCAAAAGGTGGACACAGGTCCCACAAGAATGCAAAGATGCTGTAATTATTAGGAATGTATTAAAAACTTGGTCTTTGGTGCCTGAAACCAGGGAGGCCAGAGCTGCATTTGGTAGTAGGGCCACACTGGCCCAGCAGGAGAGCCCTTTGTGACGAGAAATCAAAAACAGGTTCACGTTCAAATCTCTCTGTTTCCCCCACTGTTTTCCCACTATTCTGTGTGCTCAGAGGAGCCTGTTTTGTCTCCTCCACGCTTTTCCCTTCGTTAAGCCTTTCCTCTGTAGTTCCTCCCAGCACTGCATTTACCCAGCCCTCCTCCATCACCCCCAGAATTGGAATCCATGCCTTTGAAAAGCCTGGGCTTCCTTCATTTCCAGGCAGCTCATTTCATCTCCTGCTCACCCCACAGGTTACACTGCTGGAGCAGCACTACTTTAATACTGCTCCTCTGGCAGCAATTAGAATCAAATCAGCACCAGGCTGTTTATAAAAAGGGATGTTGCTGTAATGACACTATCAATTCTTCCAAACATTGTAGCTATTTATCAAGTGATTAAAGTAGAGTAACTTACTCCAGGTTTACTAGCCTATTTTCCATTGGAACTTAAAAGGTTTTACTGCCTCAAGTATGCCACTTGGACTGCTAATAATTTCAATTTTATTACATTATCATATTTTTTTAGATTTATTTCAAGGTTTTGCATAAGATTCAAATTGGTACCCAGTTTATAAAATAATGTGAATTTATCTTGGTCAAAAATCACATTAAGATAATTATCTTGCCCTTTTGGCAGATAATTTTGTTTGTAAGATATTGAAAATGCTTATTTTTTGTCTTCCTAGCCCCTCATTCTTGCAGAAGAGGCTATTTTTTTCCTGACACAGGCAACTCCTTGTCACTCTCACACTGTCAAGAGCTGTCAGGTCTCCTCCATTTTCCCCCCTTCCATTAGGGGGAAACCAAACAAAAGGTTCCTGCTCCTGTCTTCCACCTCCCCAAAGCAGCAGGATGCAGATAACACTGTAACCTGCCAAATTAAACACAATTTAGTCAGATACTATAATTTTACTATATACTTGCTAAAACTCACAGATTATCAGAAAGATGCTACTTGTCCAGTATCAGAAGAAAGTTGCAGCAGCTAAGGCTGGATTAAGCAAATCACACCTGACTGTCTGGCCCTGTGTCTGACCCTGGAATGTCTGAAAAGCCACCTATGATCTCCATCGTCTGCACTTTGATTAACTGAAATTAGAGTTTTCAATTTAGAGGACATTTTAATACTTAGAAAGCACAAGTTCACAATTATATGAAACTTCTACAACTTTTGGGTTTGGTTTGGGATTTTTTTCCTTTGTTTTTTTTTTTTTTTTTTTTTTTTTTTGTTGGGGGATGAGTTTTGGGGAATTTTTGTGAAAAATACTTAAAATACCAGTTATTTTGGAGAAAAAAAAAATCAGCTTTGAGAAATACTAAGTGTCAAATTTTATTTTGAATTAATGAGGTTTCCATTGTACCTATACAGTATTACTATAAAGTAAGAATTTATACTGACATGTTTTAAGTTGACATAAGAATTAGTAAAAGAAAATAATTCCTTCTACTTTATTAAGGACACATGCTGTCTAGAACTGATGGAAACAACTCTTTTACAACACAAAGTAAGTGGCATTCTGATATAGAAAAAGGATAGTAATATCCTGAGTGCTGGATAAGTTAAAGGAGGATTTTTCAATATTTCTAATATGCTTAATTCTAATATTCTAAATTTCAGTGATTCTAGTTCTGTCAAGCGCTCATGACAGAAGTACCAATTAAAGATACTGGGTAATATTCAAAAAGCTTTGAGGTATGATGTTGAAATATGAACCCTTTTTTTGAGCAAAATATATTATGGAGCTTAGGAGCTTTATAACAGCATATATATATGTGTGTGTATATATATATATATATATATATATATATAGATAATAACTGTGTTTTTTTCCCTACTTCTTGTTTAAGAGCCCAGGAAGCTGCAGGATGTATCCCATCCTTTTTCTGCTTTAATGCATGCAGAGAAAAAGAAGAAATCCAAAATTGGACAACACCTAATTCTCAAAACAGAGATGAAACAAACTTTGCTTTAAACATTTGGTCTGTGCTCCAGTTTGGTATTAACATGAAGATCAGTTTACACATTTGTGTTATTTCTGATGGCAATGCTATGGAATGTACACAGCCAGAAAATCATGCATTTCTGGGGAGAAATTCTCTTATAATGACACAGTGAAGAACTGATGATCATAAATATGGAGTGTTTCACCCTGTCCTCTAACTCCCTCCTTACTGCTTTTGCAACATAATACATGCATCTCAAATAAATTAAACATGTGACATATAAATTCAGTTCATGCTTTTTGAGGGTTATCAAAATCCTGAGAAACCAAAACGTTGAAAATCACTTGTCAAAACCTTCTGGGATGAAGTAGTTAAGCTGTCATCAACAGCTTAAATACTGTTTATTTGAATATGTAAAGCAACTTTTTTAAAAAAACCCAAAAGTACAGAGTCTGTTGATCAGAGTTCTTTCTCCACATGTCTTAATTCTGCTTCCCTGATCTCCTGGGGAAAAAAAAAAGAAAGAAACTTCAAATGAAGTGCAAGGGCATAGGCACCCTGAGTGAAGAAAGCACTCTGCTGCACTGACACAACTGATGTGACACAGTATGGCAATGGTATTACCATGGCACTACAGGATTATTACTCCACAGTGCCCATTATTTGAAGTGGAGTTACTCAGTGCTTACCACAAAACAGCAAGCAGCATTTTGCAGTAACACAATAAATAACCCATGTCATCTCTGTATCTACACCTTTTGCAGGAGCAGATACAGAGCCAATCTAAAACCAAATCTAAAGGTGCTATAATAATGCTGGAATGACATGCCTCTTAAGCTGTTTACAGCTGACAGGCTAAGTGAAGTGGTTTGACAAGGGAGAGCACAGTATGTGTTGACAGCCCTGCTTAGTTCATATTTGAAAGGCAAAATTAAAGTCATACTTTTACAAGGTGCAGGGTTCTGCTCACCTGAAGGACATTCTCTTAAGCAAGGCATGGTATTAAGCCTCTGCCATCCTCCTCCTCCTGTCTCCCATTTTTATGTCTAGGCCACTAAGTGGCACACCTCAAAAACCAGTCCTGACTGCCTATCTCAGTAATTGCTCCTGAAAACGTATCATTTAGAAAAGTATGGAGAAAGCAACAGTGAGAACAGCCATAAATGTTCACCCTCTGTAATTTAGGGGAGCACAGCAACATATGGGCAGCATTTGGCTTTTCTTACAGCAGGCAGCACTATCAGGAAAGAGCAAACAAAGGCTGAGTACAAATTCCCTCTGTCCACAGAGACACCTTTCACTTGATTACAGGATATGAGAGAAAAACATAAAGACACAGTGAATCCTAAAAAAAAAAAGGGAAATAAGAGCTAAGATAGGTCAGAGGAAAGGGCTGGAGACAGGCACTAGGAAAAGCAGAACTGTTTGGCAGGACTTACACAGCTCTAAGGCAGCAGGAAGGCTCAAAGGATAAATGATGGTCAAGAAATGGGCTCTCACTTCCTACCTGGTCTTTGCTAAACCCATTGGCTGACAGCAACCAGGGGCTATCAGCCACTCTTGTGGTGGTCAGTGAGAATAATTTGGTGGTATCAGGCTAGCTACTACTGAAGAGGTTTCTTCACTGCAGAAGTTCTTTTTATTACTTGGCCCCTCACTGTTAAGGGCCAGGAGCATTTTCCTTCCCTCCCACTCAGAGGCTCTGTGAGTATAGGGCAGGTGGCCCCAAGGAAGGAAGAGCCAACACCTGCTATTCCTTTTCTGTGGATAAACTGCAATGCAAGTCAGTCCAGCTCTTTTAATGAGCCCTGTAATTGGTGAAAATGAGCCCAAAGTGGCCAAATGAAATCATCTCGTTGAGGGGAGCTATCAAGAAAGCACCAGGAAAATTGTGGATTTGGAGGCATGGGATGGCACTGCCTTTCCATTGGACTGACTCCACCAGCTGAGGCAAACAGAAGCAAGGAGCCTGGCTGCTGGCAGCACCTGCCTTGCAGGTGAGTGCAGAGCTGTATCCAGCTGCAGCCTCAGCCCAGACTTCCAAACAGCTCCAGTCTCCAAGTTTGGAGCCCACTGGCAGATCACAACCAGGGACTGCACAAAACTTCCTGTTGAAGCTGCAATTCAGGAATTGGAATGGTGTGGAGTGGAAGTGTTTTTTCAAACTAATGGAAGTTTTGCCTACATTTTTCTTCCCCCACATGAAGGTCATCAACTGTTCATGTGCCAAATGTTAGAATTGATGCCATCCTAATGAACTCTGAAAACATTTTCCTGTCAAAGCAAATAGAACAAGTTGACATCACTGATCCCAGCATCGACCAAAGAGGAAAAGCAAACAAACCATCAGTTAAAAAACCAGAGGGGTTTTTGTGTTCTAAGTTCAAGGATGTGAGCCCAGCAGTGCAATGACAAAGGGGAGCACGGTGCAGATGACAAAAGGGTTACACTCCCTGCAAAGGAAGTCAGTCCTGAGGGAAAAAAATTGCCTCAGCATCAAGGTCAGGAATATTTGGGCTCCTACTATGTGGCACACGAGATCCCTTGTGTCTGAGCTGTGCTGGGTTATTACCTGTAACATGTGCCACAGGCTAGGACCTGAGTGGAGAGTGAAGCCTAGAACTAAGCCCTGTCAGGAGCTGCAGAATGATTACTCTTAAAAGCAAGCCAGCAGCTCTCAACTTGTCTACCAAGAAACTTTTTCTCTCCCACTTAAGCTGCCTGAACTTGCAGCCTTCTCTTCCTCCATCTCCCAGGGGATCTCCCAAACCAGCTATCCAGGTATGAACCATGGAATGGCAACCCTGCTACAACTGGATGCGAGTACAAAGGAAATGTATCTTACAGCTGTGCTGCTAAATTGGGGTTTGGGAAGTCCAGAGACATTTCTTCCTTCTAAAACATGATTCCTCTATGTCCCTTGGCAAACTCATGAAATCATTCCACATGGGAAATAACCATTCCTTCTCCTTAGCCTCTCCTGCTTGTTCAGGAAATTTGGGACAGAGCTCATCTTGCTGTGCACTCTTTCTAGCAAAGAAATGTCAGACCACAGCCTCAGTGGGCAGCGTGGTGTGGTCAGTATACAAGTAATTACAGCTAATTTTGCCTTTCCCACAGCACAGAGGAAAAGACACAGACTTTCTGCAGTGCACAGTGGGTATGCAAGCCCAGTGAAAGCAGGCAGGTGCCAAGAACTGATGGAGTCCCAATATTAATGATTCTCTTCAGCTTCTCTGGCCATTTTGTGAAGGGGATTTTTTACAGAAATTGCTATAGGATACAGGTCCTGTTGAGAAGTACAGCATTAAATTTGGGAATAATGACAGAGGAACCAGACCAGAACTGAAAGGATGATGCATATTTTGTTGTCCCTACATCAAATACATTTCCTTTTTTGTGTACTGTTTTAATTTCCAGTCCTCCCATGCTCACCCTGTGCCATCACCCATGTTTTTTGAACTGAAAGGTATTATCTCAGCTCCCATTTCTCCAAAAGTCACTTGTAATCTCAGTCACTCTCCAGCCCTGCAGTTTTCCTTCTCCTTGACAAGCCTGACCACTTAAATTTCTATCAGCTCAGACAACATTTGCCCACACCCCTTTCTGTTCCTATCTCATTTCTTCCCCTTCCAGTTTTTGTGATGCCATCATACATCTATGCCAGCACACAGAGCATGCAGCAGCAGACATATAGATCCTGACTGCTTTCAGAAAAGGGGAAAGGTTGGAGTGAATAACATCCTGTGTATGAATGATTTCCTTGCTTGCTATACTGCACTGAGCTGTGCTTTCATACCCTGTGATGGATGTGAGTTATGGGTCACTCCCTCACTTGTGAAAATAAATGTACAACACTTGCCAATTGTTATACTGTATATTACAAAATTCTCTCCTTCAAGATTTATGCACTTAGCAGACCAATCACACAAACAATACAGGTACAGCACAACAGCTCTACTGCCAGGTTTCTTTTCCCATTGAGACAGACAGACACACAATCACCCTTAGCCATAAAGTGGTGCTGCATTATCCAGAGGGGGACATTTTATGGACAAAGAGTTTATCATATCCAGAGCTTGCCTGGAGTGCAGTAGACTTAGCATGTGTTAAGTAATGCTTAAGTGATTTGCTGAAGTGGCCTAATAGCACAAAACACTCCTGGCTCTATTTGCTTGTAGATACATTTCAAAGCACTGATTGAAGTCTGTAGTGCCCTAAATGGTCTGGGACCCATTATTTAAGAGATATCATCTCTCCTTATAAATTTTATCTGGTAATTGAGAACTACCAGTTGGTTTCTTTTCCTGGGTGGACAGTGGGATGTCTTAAATGGGAGAGGCATGAGCCTGGAACCTGTCCTCATCAGCCTTTGGACACAACAGTGCTCCAGAGGACTATTCCAAGGACAAATAAGAAGCTGGTCTCTTCAGTGTGATGAACATCAAGTTCATGTCTTGAATTATCTTTTACATCATGTATGTGGGAAAGAGCCTGGCTGTGACAGGCCATGTGTTCAGAAAAGCTGCTCCAGAAACCTTTCTCCCTTTCTCCTGTAACCACCAGTGTAAAAGTGTAAAATTTGCACTCTTGCATGCACCATGTGTGCCACGAGGTCTGAGCTGTCCTTGCATCCAGGTAATGTCACCAGAGAGACTGGAAACTCTTGCTGATCCCACCTCCTGAAGGCTCCTTGGAACCCTCTCAGTGCCACTGGCACACCTTAGCCAGTGACAGTGTGTCCTGGCCACCTGTATCTTATTTACAGCCACGTGTTCCATCTCAGGTTCACTGCCACTGCAGGAGCTGCTGAAGCACTGGATGCCCTTATCTGCTTTCTTCAGGGAAACAGATACATAAAATACATAAAATAGCAGGGGTTTAAGATTAAATGCTACAAACACAGATTAAATTACATGCTCCTTTAAGGAACACTTTTTCATGGCATCCTAGTCCAGGTTTCCAAAATTATTTCTACTTCCATTCACATTTAGAAAACAGAGCAAAGAGGGAATGCATTAGTGGATGGGCCATATGGAGTTCAGCCATTCCTGAGCCTCAGCTGAGCCCACCCAGGGCAGGGCTGTACAACCTCTCCAGGGGACAACCAGAGGGGTCCCCAGCAGTGGGGAAAGGTGATTGTGGCACAATCTCTTCTCAAAATCAAAATACTGACACTTAGGATAATCAAGAATGAAAGCACTGCCCTCATCTCTGTTTCCATAATACCAGCAGAGACTGTCTGGCCACCTTCTTAAGAGGAAGCTTGATTCAGGAAGGTTGCCTTGATGAAAAGGATCCAAGAAAGACAAATAACCTCCCACAAAGCTAACAGCTTCAGTGGGTTGTTTTGCTGTTTGCTTTAGTTCACTGGCTTAAAAGGGTTAGCAACCCTCATCCTGAGGACCCTGTTGGTGAAGTAGCTTTGAGCAAAACATATAATTAACCTTTGGTACTCACTGTACCAGGATATCATTGAGGAAGCATATGAGAAATATTTTAGTTTTTTTTTAAAAAAAGGAGTGTGTATGGGCAACTCTAAGGACACAAATAGCAGTGTTTTTACTGCAGAGAATACACTGGTTACAGCCACCAAACACTGTGCTTCTGAGAATCAAGAATAAACAAAACCAGAGATTAATAATAAATTCTTCACTCACTAAATGGCAGGTGAATAAAATGGCCAAACCAGGAAGACAAATCCAGACTGCTCAGAGTCTTCAGAAAGTGCCACTCACAGATGCAGGAATGGAAACTGCAGTTGGTGAATGGATACTTGACCTATTCCATCTTGTCAAGTTTTGTGTCCAGCCCTTTCCTTCACATTCACTTACTTTCTAGCTCCCATGTGATGGCCCTTCCCAACCTTAGAATGATTAACCAAATGTACATAAACCCAAAGATCTAACAGGCAAGTTGAAAGCAATATACATCCAGAGAAGATTTTAAAGAATCAGGAGCCAACTGAAAACATTTTGTTTTGCTGTGTGGGAGACTCACATGGCTTCTGCTAAGAAGGACCCAGCTGACAAACCTGCCTGAGAATGGCATCCTTCAAGTGACTTCTATCAGGAAAACAGTGAAATCTCTGGGTTAGAGGGACAGGGCAGCAGACAGGAGACATGAGATCCTCGGAATGTGCTGACATTTGGAGCACTTTGAAGCAGTAACACTCACGACTCAGCACAGGGAAGGTCTGAAGTGTAGCTCATGCTGAAGCATCAGCATCCTAGCAGTGAGAGTGTGTGGAAAGGATCTGTGCAGGCAGGATGCCACAAATTCTCCCATTTTGTTACCATTTGTATAAGAATAATCAAGAAAACACATCTTTAGTGCTACTGAGTGAACTCAGAGAGGTATAAATTGTGTATCATTAGGAAACTAGTGTCATGTAGCTCATGCTCTCTCCTCATCCTGGATCCCTTCACATTCATCAATCCATTCCAGCTTTGAACAGGTAAGCCTTTAGATTTGATCCAGAGGATGTTCACAAGCTAAAAAAAAAAAATAATTGTAGTTTTGACTTTAACTCTTCTCAAGTCAAAGCCAAAATGTCATCGTGTGTAGTGGTGTGGAAAAAACCCAAACCTTAGCCAAAGCCCCTACAGCCCTGTGAAGCACAGAAAGGGAAACTGTGCTGTGAGTTCTCACATTAATCAAAACACTAATAGATTGGTTCTAGAGAACTTGTTGAATAAAATTTAGTTAGGGTCTTTTTGTTTTGTTTTGATGATTGCACACCACTTAATTTTTATGAGCTTGATTATGCCTTTAAGGCACATTCCAGCAGAGGGCTGAGGTGAAAAAGCCTCTCCAGGGAGGATGCAGCAGAAGGAAAAGCCTCTGGGATGTGCAGGAGTTCAGCTAATCCTTTCTAGGCATGTGTTCAGCATTACCTACTTGCAGCTTTTGCACTTCCCAGTGGAAAAGCAAATCCGTGGGCCAGTGGCTGGGAAGTTTCTGCCTCCTTCAGCCCACTGTGCCCAGGTATGAGAGGGGGCTGATCTAAATCCCCTGTCAAGCCTAACATCTGCTGGCTTTTTTGTGAACAAGTTATTCTACTTAGGGTCCCAGTCCCATCACCAAGCCCTGGAATTCCTCAGGAAGGATGCAGATTTTGTACCTCCTGCATTGCAAGGCAGTCAACGCTGGCAAGTTCATGAAAACTCTACTTTTCTCACTCTAGACAATGTATTAGGACTTAAAACATAGAAAATGTTTAACTCAGACCTAAGAATGATCTGGTCCTCTCAGCTGCCCAAGAGATCAACACTGAGGGTCTGAAGATCTTTGACTCCAGGGCTACTGTGCCTCAATCTCTTGATAAGCAAGTGCTGCTCCTTCCCCTTCACTTGCCAGCTAAGAGGACTGTTCCCCTCCTCAGCACAACCAGCTTTTAGCAACTGGAAAGAAAACCCACTAGAAATGGCATAAAGCATTGTTCATAGTGTTTAAGATCCTTGAAACAACTTCAAAGCAAATTCAACCGGGTGCTAAAACAATTCCTCAAGTGCACCTTCCTTCCCTTTGAATATTGAAACATAACATTTGTGTTTCTAGCAATTCAAGTCCTTGCTTTAATCCATGAATGCAGAAATTCTCACTCACTTTGAGAAAATTCAGACTCACTTTGAGAAATAATTTGGGATGACAGAATGCAGAGTGCCCCACCTGGTCTTCCCAGGTCTGCCCATCACAGTCCCTGCAGCAGCACCCAAGCAGGGTCTGTGCACAGCTGCCATGCCAGCCTTTCTGGGGAGAGCTGCCACAAGCCCCAGCCAGTTTCTGGAGGGCTTCAGGTGTCAGCTCAGCTTCTCCAGAGCAGCTCCCTTCAGCTGCTGAAGGCTGCCTGACTCTAGTTAGGGCACAATTCCTTGAGTCAGCTCCTTGAGATGATCATACCTGTGGTGCAAGGGCAGCAGAGGGACAGAGCTGCTGCTTGTGTTGCTGGACTGCTCCAGCTGAGCTGCCCCACATCCCCTCTGCCTGTGTGTATTGGAGTTGTGTGTGTTGGGCATCCAGTCCATGTTTTCCTTCATTTGCCCTCATCTTCCCTCTACTTTGTGTCCCAGCCAAACCCTGTATTACAAGGATTGTTTGGAAAGGTAAAAAAAAAAAGAGTCAACCTGGGCAGACCAGTGGGGGAAATTCAAGCTGAGTTTAGAAACAGGCTCAGAATGAATGAGAAATGCCCATATTTACTGTTGATTCCACAAATCCTTTCCTGTCCTGCCGACAGGGATGGGCAGCGCCCTGTGTGCCCATTCCTGGTGGGAATCTGTCCCCAGGTCCCCAGCAGTGCTGTCTCACAGCTCTGCCACCAGGAGGGCTCCTCCAAGGTGAGGGATAAAGGAGCAGCAGGACTGATACTGTGGCTAATGTGGCACAAGGTTCCCTGGGCACAACGTGCCCCAGCTAATGAACACACTGCCCCAAGTGCAAACAAGCCAGGAAAGGTTCTGTTTTCAAAGCAAATGTATTGCACTTCAATGGAGAATTCCCCCCCCCACCCCAAAAAAAAAAGTTTTAATATACACACTAAATTAAGCTTGAGAAAAGGGGACATTTCATCTTTAATCTATTTACTTCTGAATATTTAACATACAATTCTGGCACCAATCACCAGATTTAACTGGAAAATTACTCACTAATCTGTTTGCTTATTTGGAATAATTGGGTAGGCTGCCAGGGAAGAGGATTTCCTACCCTGTTTAATATCTCAGTTAGTAGTCCAATTTCAGCTTGGCGGCATAATTACTCTGACAGAGCTGTAGCCACAGGGCCTGTGAGTGGGGCTGCTTTTTAAACCGTAAATTATGGAGGATTAGCATTTATGAATTTTAAATCAGGGCTGTGGTAGGAGACACTAAAGCTGCTTAGAGCTTGCAAACCACTGCATTCAATCACCAGTCATTAACACATTCCTGCCCAGGACTTTCTGCAATCTCATTTAATAAAAAGGTATTTTCTAATTTGCTTTAAAATATTGTGGCTCTGTGTCTCCAGTGTAGCACCAGGGGTAGGGAGGAGCACCTTCCAGGCAAAAAAGCATCACAATTTAATTTGACCCTGGTTTACTCCCACATAAGATGTTGAAGGGGCACTCTCCTCTGCTCAAGCCCTACCATTTTTTCCTACCAGATGGATAACACGTGGTTTGATCCCCATTAAAACAATTTCAAAAATTAAAAACCGCTGAAAATCAGAGCAGCAGTGTGGCTGATTGCAGAGATCTGAATTCTGCTGTCCCCCTAGCTCAGGAGCTTTGGCTTGTGAGCTCTCCACTGTTGTGTTTGCCTGTCAGGCTCATGATGAGCCATTATGGGCTAAATCCTTCCTTTGATGTAGGCATGTAGCTTCTTTTAAGGCCAACGAGAGTTATGTACATGCACTGAGGGCAGAATATTTCATGCCCTGAAGAAGTCTTAGGGAAAAAACCTGCCAAAAATCACACTGCTTTGAACTTCGAAGTTGCTCCACTTGGGAGCCTAAAGAGCTCTGAAGCCCTAAGACATGCATCCAAATGCAAATGCTGAGCCCTTCTTACTCCTGAGCATGTGCACCTCTCCCCCTGTGAGCCTGCACTTCAGCAAGGGTTTGAGTTAGTCCTTCACATGACCCTTCCAAAGGCAAACACAGGAAACCCATGATTTTTACATAGAGAGTTTTCATACATTAAATTATATCTCTACATGTTAATAAAAATTCATAGATGTGGAGAGCCTCCTACCACAAAACAGAAGGCATGAGTGAAACTTATATGCAACAAAATAAGAAAAGGGAAAAAAAGTGGCAAATTGGACAGAACAAAACTTGGTCCAGAGCCTGCCACGGATGCAAACACAGCTTAAAAGGGAGCCTAAGTGAACTCCTCCCACAGTCTCCCCGTGCAATTAGCTCAGAAACTCAGAAGAGCTCTGTGCTCTCAAAGTCACCTCTGGGAAGAGGCAGGGATTCCCTGGGTTGCTCAGCCATGGGGATTTGCACAGCCTCCCCAGAGTCACTCACACTGACCTCTGACACAGGCAGGACACCAGCTGATGATGCATTGCCCTGCAATCAACAGTGCCATTCACTGAAGCAACCAGATGATCTCAGATTCCCAAACCTCATTGAAAGTCGCTGGAAATTAGGCACTTTGAAAAGTCGACACTTTTGAAAATGCCTTTTAATCTCCTAAATTACTCACGCTTTTGAAAACTTTACTCCTGCTAAGTACTTTGGGGGCCTCAGTCAGTGAAAGCTAAACTTAAAGAGTCTAAGGAAGGACCATTTACACAGAGCCCTGCTCAGCCCTTATCTCTCCTCTATCCTCCTGGTAGCAATAGACAGAAGGAAAAGGGAGCTCTTGGCAACACCAGCCCTGTGCCAAGAATTAGTCTGACAGAGTGGCAGGTCCCCAGGCCCTATTAAGGCTACTCAGGCAGATGGATTTTTTTCCCCTACTGCACCCTGAGCAGGCTTTTCCTAGCTGACCTCCCTCTGAAGGCTGAGTGGTGCCACCACTTCTCCCCAAACTGCAGGAAATATCCAGCCTTTGCTGCCACAGGAAGAACAATTTGATCACTCTTTGAAAGGTGCAAACTTTCCATGTCTCAGGAACCAGCTCCATGCATTGCTCCTCCTTCCAACCTCTCTTTGCCTCCACAGAGCTGAAAAGCCTTTCCTGGTTCTGCTTTCTGATTGCACCTCAGCATCCTCTCTGATTGTTTTGTGTGTGCACATACAACAGGGGCACAAATGCTCTGAGAGCAGCGGAGAAGCAGCAGCATCTGTTCAGCATTCAGAGTCTGGCAGGTGCTTCTGAGCAGCTTTTGCCCCTCTGAGGAGCAGCTAAGGGCAAGGAATGAGCACACACAGGTAACCAGGATGAAATCTTCCCTAGACTGTATTTATGAGACATACTAAGTGCTGCTTGTCTAGATCAAGAATTGTGATTTCAGGAGCTTTGATGTGGAGCTGTGTCTGAGCCTGGTGTGTGTCAGGACTCACCTGGTCCCTGACAAACCAGAGCAGTGCCCAGCCTCTGGGTCTGGGGGCTGTTCTTTGCCAGAGTTCAGTGACCCACCCACACCTTATCTAACACACCTCTTCAAACACACTCACCATGTCATCCATCCCTCTGGGGGAGGGGACAGAGGCACATTACAAGAACTGAGGAAAAAGAAAAGCCCTTTCAGTCACTGTGCATTGTCTGGAAAGGCACCAAAGAGCAGGACATTCCCCAAAGGGCTGTTCCACCTGGCTTTGGGAGCTTTGCTGTGATCCCTGCAGAGACAGCAGAAGGGCTACAATGCAGGCCAGATCCAGAACCCTGACAATCAGAGTCTGAAAGGAAAATTCCCAAATGATTTAGGCTCACCTCCTACACAGCATCTCTAAGAAACTTCAATCCCTCAGCATTTGGGCAAAGAGCTACAGCACTTTCTTATTCCCCTCTGTACTTTGCAATTGCCTCCAAATGTTGGCTGCAGCCAGAAGTTACATTTTAGTCCCCATAAATCAAAGGGAGCAGAATATCCTCTGCATTTAATGCCTACATTTCTTATCCCACAAGGTTTTTCTCTATGGCCCTGAAAGTACCTCAAAACTTGCAAAAGGAGAAAAACTTCTTCTCCCAAGGCAAGGGACAGGGAAGGAAGTTGCACCTTATATATAAAATATATATACACACACAAGTGAGTGATAAAACTTGGAAATCTCTCTTCAGTAGGCTTAATATGCTTCCTCTGCCTGAGAAATGTATAATGTATAAAACCATCCTGCCTGCCTCCTTCTCAAAGCCACCTGAACAATCTCCTTTCATTGGCCATGGGGCTTTACAAGCAGCTCATCTGTACAACCAGGTGGCTCAGCCTATGGCCTCACTTTTCTGCCACTGCAGACAGAAGCATTTTAGACCCTTTAAATTTACCTCTAAAAGTCTGGTTGCTGGCAAACAGAGCCACCACCATTTCCTCTGACATAGGAGAGAATCCACTATTGTCCTGAGTCCCTTCCAGTATTGTAACAAGACTAGATCCTTCTCACCTTGATCAGGAAAATGAGTCACTGAGATGCTGTGGACAAGAAAGCCCCTAAAATAATTAAGAGCTGCATTTGCTCTTAGCTGGTTATACTGAGTATGGTACCAGTAGCAAAACTGCAAGAATCCTCCAGCATGCATTGTTTAGTTGTGAAGGGAAAATGGACAGTAAATAATTTGGTGATTGCCACTAGCAACTCAATGTTCTTTTTCCTGAAGGAAAAATAAAAGGCTGCTGCATGAAGACTGGTGGTATGAGCTACACAGAGAACAATACTCCACAGGCTCAGAACTTGTGTATTTTCTCAGTTCTGCAAGCTGTAACTTTTTGGCACTAGCAAGAAGGGAGATGAGTTCTATGCTGCTGCTCTGAAGGAAGAAGAGTCAGTTTAGGTCATCCAGAGCAGCAGACCTTGGTGGCCATGGAGGACAGGTAATATCCTTCTGCAGAGTTCCAAACACAGAGCCATTCAGAGCACTTCATTGCCAGCTGCTCTACAGAACACAGTGCACTGGCCCCTCGAGTCCTGCTTCATGATGCTGTGAAACCAAGTGTTTCCCATTGGTTTTTATCACACCTTTGGTCCCATGGCACATGGTAAAATTGCTGTCTCAAAACGATGCAGCATGCTCAATACTTCGCTGTAACCTTTCAGTTCATGTGTGAATTTCCCTTACTTCTGTGAAGCCATGAAGCAGATGAATGCCAGCTGAGGCTATTTTCATTATTGTTAAGGGGATAGCTAACGAGTCAAAGCACATAAGCCATTTCTCATGTATAGCTTGATATACCTATACTCTGTAAGAGAGCATAATCCCATAAAGCCTGGGTTTCAAAATAATTCTCTCATTGGAGAACACACGGGACTCATCACTGGAAAATATACAGGTCAGGATTGTAGATCTGCAGAAATTCTGTGAGACAGGAGATCAATGTGCATGCCACCTAATCACACCCTGGGCAGCAAAGGCCTCAGCACTGTCCTGCAAACACTGGAAAGTTTTACAATGGGTGGGCTGTGCCTGCTGCATGACAGAAAAGGGAGGACAAAGTTGATGTGAATGGTGGGAGGACAAGCAAGCAAGGTTAGAATGAGACAATCCAGATACCACTGCACAGGGTCACATCTCAGATGTGCCTTACTGAAATGTTAGAACTCTTCAGGACACCTTTGCATTGCTGTAAGTGGTTTAATGCCTCCCTCTGCTTCCTGGTTTAACCTGGGGAGAAGCTACTGAGGCAGGGAGAAGGGGCACCAGCTCAGAGAATCTCACACAGAGAGATGCTGCAGTAAAAGTCTTTGAGCTACGTTTTCTATAAAGGGCTTAGCACATATATTTAGGACATTGGACATTCTGCAAGAAATTCACAAGTTTTTACCATGCTCAGATGGAAAAAACACTTCAGATGCAAAAACAATATCTCCCTCATGTACCTCCTTGTATATAACAGACAATTTCTCCCACAGGCAAGCTGAGAGAACTATAAGGTCTTTTTTCCCTTGCCAATGTCTGCCAGATGGTACCAACCCAGACACTCCTAGGCTCTGGAAATACACTACTGAAGGAACTGTTCCTATGGGAAGGGGAATGTAGAGTGTGTAAATAAGGTCCTCTGGAGGGGTCCCACTCCAGCATCATTCCCTGAGCATCATAAGAAGGCGGGACATTCTTTCTGCTCTTCTTAAATTTTCTGCTGTTAGTAACAATATCTATATAGTAAAACTCAAAAAATCCTCCCTCGGTCTTCCAACCTTCAAAACACCAAGTTTTGAGGGTGAAACAAACTTCTAGATTGCAGATTAAAACTGATTTATCACACCAAGGATCCTGAGTCAGATCCACAGCTGGCATGACTGACTTCAGTGCAGTAGACTGATTTCTACTGCCTGAGGATCTGCTCTTCCACAGCTAGTGACATCTCAATTTCCTTTTTAATAAGCAACAGGCCCTGTTATAATGGGATATATGGAAGGAGAGATGTAAAAGCTTATAATGTGAAAATTGATTATCATGTACTTCAGACTATTTCCTGCTGTGCCCTTTGTTTTGGTATGCGTGTTTCATTTCATTACTCCGAGCTGTTCACTGTCTCTGAACTACACTATGAAATACATTAATTATCTCATTATCTTTGGGGCAAAACCTGCAGTCCTCCTTAAAAACCATATTCACTCAAAACCTTCTTTGGGTTCATTAGGGATTCTGAGTGTGATGAGAGAGGACAGGACTGCAGATACATCACAGCACACACCAGATAAAATTTTGGTTCTGTTTGTGCTTCCATCACTTACAATTAAAAAAGAAAACCAAAACCACAGCTCAGTGTACGTTTGCCTTTTGTTTAAAAAGGTTCAAAATAAAATTGCTCTCAAGTTCCCAACTCTTATTGCAGTGTGAACCCATAAGAACTTTTCAAAGCTTAGTAATAAACTCCCAAAACAGAGGAGAAGGGAAATGACAGGTCACTTTACTAATAGCCCTACCAGAAGGCATCACAGAAATATGGCAATGTCAGCATCCTGAATTAGCCACTATATCAGATGAAAAATAACACAATACTTTCATTTTCATAAATAAATCTTAATTAACAAAATGTCTTCTCAAAGTATAAAGTAGAAGAAGTAGGAAAAAAAATCTCCACAAAAACCTGTGTCACACACTCTCACACTTTGAATTTAGGATCGGGTTGGGGTCATTTTGTAAAGAAAATAATGTTCCAGGCCCATCACAATTTGTGAAAGTCAGGTTAGAGTAGAAGCAAAATTCCCCACCGTGCTCACAAGATTTCTCGCCCTGTTCTTTTGTGAATACGCTAGAATGGGTGATGGATGGAGGCTGCCCCTTTCTAGAGTCCTTGCTGTGTTTTGTGATAACTCATTATATTTCTTTCTTTACAAATAGCCCCATTAACGCTCCAGAATTGAAGAGAATCATAAAGCTTGAAACATCCCACTCCCATTCCAGTGGAGCTGGAGGTATTGTTTCATGAATTACAGAGCTGCCAAAACCTGATTTATCCAAGCAAAGCCTTCAAAGCCGAGTCACAGATATTTATTTATTTATTTGGGATTGTAAAAGAAAATACTTTTTACTGAGATAAGGATGATATAACCTGGCTACAGCTTTATTTAAATTGAATTATGTCTCTTTTATATTCCTTCAACAATATGGTTGATGGAAATGTTTTAGTCCTTGTTTTTTTGGGGCTGAACTAAAAACCTTATTAAACCATTTATAGAAAATTTACAGAACATAAGAGAGTCAAGCTCTTTCAAAGTCTCTGTGGCCTCAAAACCTTATATATTCTGAGATTAGATGTCACTCTTAGTCAAATGATTCTAAACAAGACTACTATAATCCTCTCTGTTATGGAGATATTTATTTTTGTCTGAAAAACTTCAAAGCAGGCCGTGACAGATAATCAAAATCAAAATTTGCATTCCAATGAGAATTTCTTTTTAATAAAGAAGAATAATTCTCACAGTTCCTCTGTGAAGGAGAACTGAGCTCACTTACTTCAAGATTGGGGGGTTTGGGGCCTGAGGTTTTATTTCTTTCTTTTTTTTTTTTTTTTAATATCTCCCATTCGTCGTTATTTATAAAGTTTTTGCAACTTTTGGGAAGAAATGCTGCACCAAGTCAAGAGATACATCAATGGAACCCAAGCATTGCATTTTCCTTCAGAATTTTTCCTTCAGAACAAACTAAACAGCAGAGATCACCATGAACATAGTCCCACAGCTGCTTTCCTGGGTGAATACTCTACAAGGTTTTCCACAGGGAACTGGAGCCAGCTTTCAATGGAAGCCTGGGCAGGGAATGAACCTGCTTTTCCTTGTGTGCATGCTTTTTTGAAGCTGTTTCCATGTTTCCTTTTTTGCACTGGTAGGGGCAATGGGGAGCTCTGTCAGTGGAGCAGGACCTCAGCATGGCAAACCCTGCATTGCCCCAAAATATCTGATTCTTGGAACATTTTGGAGCATCTCATCTGGAGACACCTTGCATCCCTACAGCCTGGGTGTGCTCAGCCAGGGTGCCAGCTCACCTGGACGTGCTACAACAGTGACATGTCCTACCTACCCCATTGCCTCTGGTAAACTTTTGTGAAGCAGAGACGTTTGGCAGCAAATGCAATCCCTGAGAGCCATGACCACTGGCTGGCTCTTTACAGGGGCTGTGCACAGTTAAGGGAAGGTGCTTTTCCATTCCCAAGTAAAGCACCAGCCTGGCCTGAACCTTGCTGCAGCACAGATCTCTTTGTCCTTTCAGAGTACTGCTCTTTCCTTCCCTTCAATATTATTAACAAAAAATGAAATGCCCAGAATCTCTGGTACACTTAAATCTGTTCATGGAATTGTGTTGGAGCTCCCAGATTCCCAGCTTTTACCAGTAATGCTGGAATGGTGGTACCATTCCCCTTTCTGGTGCAAACCTCCTCTAATGCCACTTCAAGAGTCCTTCTCTCCTCCCAGGGACACATTCAGATAAAAATGTCTGCATGCCTCACAGGTAGGACTGCTGGGATCTTGTCTACCTATTAACAGCTCAGAGAAATACACAATTTGCAGACCCCAAATCATCAGTTCCTTCAGTTACTCATTCACTCCACAAGTTAGCTCTTCTTCACAAAGAGTTTCCTGTGTGGAAACCAAGGCCAGCTGCAGCAGGAAGAGTGAAAAGCAGCAAGCAAGGGTGGTCCAGCAAACCTACAACCCTTCTGCCAAGAGCTCCGGAAAGGGCTGCACAGAATCACCCTCAATAGAAATAACCTCAGGCTCCCTCTCACTGTCACTGGGGCTTTGTATCAGAGGAATCCACTTCATCCCCCGGGAAATGAAAGGCAGAGCAGGACAAGGTGCCAAGAAACTAGTGGGGCTGTCTGGTGGGACTTTCTGAAGAAGGAGAGCAGCTATTTACATTTGTTTGGTGGAAGCCAAAGAGGCTACAGGCGTCTGAGAGCAAGTGGCCATGCAACACCTGGCTGAGATACAGCATTTTTTGGCTGCTGTCACAGGGGTCTGGAGAAGAATCTTTGCTCTCAGCACCTCTCCCCATAGCAGGCTTGTGTAGTCCCCCGGTTGCAAAGCTGATTTTGTACCTGCTTTGTCATGTAAAGGAGATACTAAAATACTTCTCATATCCTCTAAGGCAAAAGGGCTGCCTGTAAACTGCAAAATCTCACTTTGGTGTTCTGGGCTGGTCGCCTGCTCCATCCAATCCCTTTCCAATTTGCTGGGATTTATTTTTTTTCAGGCAATGCATCCTGGCCCACATAGGTTTTCATTCACTGTTGCACAATTGCTTTGTTCACATCTCTATTTATTTATTATTCTTTTATTAGTGGTCATTCCAGAACAGCACTGTGTTGAAACAGATATGGAGGAAACCTCAAAAAAAAAAAAAAATTGTGACTGCACCTTACATGGACTGTTTTGATATTCTGATCTCACCCCATTTAAGTACAGCTCTTGAAAGTGAAGGACAGTGGTGTGAGTCTATCTCAGTTAAATGCTAGCTTTGCCCATTTAATGATGCAATGGGCACACTTGGCTGTGTTCACTAAAATCTTGTTTGATACCAATTAAGCCTTAAAAAAATCCATTAATATCCTGAATGTCTCTGAAACTCACTTTTCAATTTCTTTTGAAAAGACTCAAAGTTGGATAAAACTGAAAAAACCTGCCAAAGATTCTGTGAAAAGGGGCTGATTTGGAAAAAATGGTGGGTTTAGTAATGATAAACCTCTGCATTCCTTTTAAGTATGTCTCTAAATCTGTCTCTATCCTCTTCACATCTTTAACTTTATCCTATGTAATGCACTAAGCACAATTTTCTTCTTGGAACTACCTCTTATAATTGAAACTTTCTTAAAGGGCTACTGAGGAAGAAGAGTCAAGACTCCAGAAATGTGAATTCTTTTTCCTTGGATACACCATCTCCATTTCAGATCTTCCATCTGGGGCCTATTCAGTGTCAGCCTTCATTTTGATGGGAATGCATAGCCAAGATATTTGGAAGAGCAGATAAAGAAAGAATATTTCCTCTTCCACCTCAAATCACTCTACCTCATAGATCATCAAGCTTTTATTCCATGCCTTGCTGAGACATAATTTTTGAGGCCATTTGCTCCTTTGCTAAGAAGGCTTGCTTTCACTTTTGTCTTTTTAGAGACAAAACAAAAAGATTACAATAATGAGACCTAACGCCTGCAGCCTGCCTTAGTTTATTTTATTTTTGGGGTTTCTTTTCTGAAACTCCCACAGTTCCTAATTCCTGCTGAATAAGAACATGCTTACATCTCACTTGCAAAAGTACACCACAAGATTGGCTTGAAAAAGCAGCACAGGCTCAAGCAGAGGGCTGACAGAACACCCCCTTGGGACAGCAGGGCCCTGGTGGCCAACGTGGCAGACGTCGAGCAGAACAACAACCACTTTTGGGAAGCTGCCCTGACAAAGCTTCAGGTGGCACCAGGGTACCTATTATGGCTGCTCCTCTATTTCTAAGCAAAATTATATCAAACACGCAGAAAAGACTGCCAATAATGAGAAACTTGCAGCTGTTCTCGAAGAAAGACTTTTTTTTTATTGTACCCCAATCCAAAATACTTTAAACCAGTTTTATCAATAGCGATAAATCAGTACGATGATATGACGTCTCTTTAATCTTTTCTAAAACAAAATTTTTTGAACTTTTGAGCATGGCCTTCCCAAATGGGTTAGGTCTTCTAAGACAGCATCAAACCTTCTTTTCCTTGCTTCCCATGTCAGCCCGAATCCCAATAGTTATGAAGCATAAAAAAAGTTCAAAGTAAAATATAAATTACCATCCCCTTCAAACACAAGTAGAAGTCTTATTAAGTCTCTAGTGCTTGAATCACGTCCCATGTCTGTTCTTTAGACCTTTCTTCCTTTGTGAGGCATAAATGGACACATCTTATTGATTTTCTTTCAACCTGGATCACCTCGATTGCTGTGAATATGGCAGACAAATCCAACTCATTCTCCCGCAGGGAACGAGGAAGAATGCAGACGAGAAGCTGGGGAAAGTCTTCTCACAGTGGGATACCAGGAGTCATTACGCAAAAAAACCAAGTCTAACTGCTTGTAATTCCAAGACCTTTTTCTTTTCAGCTCCTTCAGAAAAATTTCTCTTTTTTTCTTTTTTTTTTTTTTTTTTTTTTAATGCTGAGAGCTCTTTCTTAAATTTTTTATGAATATCATTTTGGCTACCGTATCAATTTCTGAGGGTGTTTTTGTTTAAAAAGAGGAGTATCAAATAGGCCAGCAGTGGCTGCAAACCCTGATAAATATGTATAGTTAATGATGAGTGACTGTAAACAGACACTGGTCAGAAAGAGAAAGTCAGAATCAGAGAAAGCATTGTTTGAAGCTTGACAAAAAAGCTAGTTAAAACTTTTTCCTTCTAACTTGGCTCCACTTTGTATTTTTTTTTTATCATTTATAGACTTACTTTTCTAAGGACAATTGTATGAAATGAAAGGAAGTGTAAAAGTAGAAAGATTTCTGTGCCTTACACCAAACCACTTACTGTACATGAAAAAGGGATTTACTGAATCAATTTAGTTGTGTAGGGTTTTTTAAATCAAGTGAATGATTTCAGTGAAGTGGAAAAAGGTGGCAAGAATGTGCAGCAACCCAAGCTTTGCTCCTAAAAGCAACAAAAAAGACACAATTGAAATGCAGTGGGACCTCTGTGGATGAATTAGACAGACTGTGTACAGACACTTTGCAGTGACAATCTGCTTCTGAAAGGGATATATTAAGTGCTAACTGCACTGAGAACGTAAATTGAAGACACGATATCCAAGGACTAATTTCAAAGCACTTCTCCTTGTTAAATGAATTGCTGAAAGAGCAGGGTTTAAAAGACTTTGTTTTGTGTTAAAGGATTTGAGCTACACCTATCTGCAGAAACCAGTGCTATCATAATAAACCCACCAACGTCTGATTACCATCCCCTCCTAATTCCATCACAGCTGTAATGAGCCCAATTTCTCCAGTGGCTCTCAACACCCCCTGCAAGGAGCTCTGCCCCAGCCTTCAGCCTCCGCCACATAAAATTCATGTCACTTTTATAGCGTGAGTGGAAAGTTCTAGGTCATTAGTCTAACCACATAAAATTTTAGAAAACAAGATCGTCAGCAGCAGGCTCTTAAAGCTTTTTAATGGCATGTTTAGACGTCAGTAACTGTATTTTCTGTAATTTAAAATGAGTTTAGAACAACGTAAAATGGAAGATGTGGAAGAAATCGAAACTTTCTTGACAGACAGATTTTATATTGGCCTCAAACTGCAACATTTCACAAAGTAATTTTGATATGCATATGGATAGAGCTTGGGGCATATCCCAGAATAATACTTCCCACAAATATCCACCCAAGCACCCAGTTCTGGTGTTAGCCAGAACTCTCCCAGCACTGAGCCCTGCATCACCTGCTCTCCTTTCTGTGAAGACTCAGTGTAGTCACTGATCAGAAGGTGCACAGGCACCACAAGCAGCACATGTAAATATTTCTGTGGCAGACACCACGCTGCTCATAGCATGGAGCTTGGAAACAGAACCTGGAGATAGGCATGAAGAACAGGAAAGGTGTAGTTAGGCAGGAAGTCACGTCTTCTGGATTCACAAAAATACCAAAAGAAATCTCAAGAACCAAAATTATGATTCCCTAAGAGCCAGATGACCAGAGTCTGAGGTCAAAATAAAGTATTTTTTGAAGTATTTTTAGCAGGAAGTTGGCATCCTTTCTAATAGCCCAGAAGGCAGTGCAGTGCTCAGACACTTGTAGAGGCACAGTCAGGCTTTCTTTCACCTCAGACTTCTTGTATAACCTTGAACACATCCTTTATCTCCTCAGCACATCATTTCCTCTAAGTACACATGAATATTGTAGGGCATTATTCAAATATCGCAGTAGTGGGAATTATACAATAATCTAATAGAGTAATTTCAAGATTGGCTGTTCAGAAGAATTTAGGCATATTTCCCCCTGTTTTAATTTTTAATAGAGACAGTAAAAGCAATGCATACAACTTGTAAGATCCAGCTATAGCACCTGGTAAAAGAATCCAGATGTTCTCACTTCCAACAGCATCATTAAGCATGAGGCTGATGTGAAATATTTATAATGAAGGTGAATCATAGCCCACAGAGGAGGAATCTAGGGCTGTATCTCCTACTAGCATCAAGCACAAAAATGCAAATACACTGAACAAATACTGCATTAAGTTTCAAATCACACGTTCTATGTCTTACAAAGTAAGACACAATTTACTCCTGATGCAGGTGACAGATGGTAGCAGGAGACCACCAGTTTGGAACCAAGTGTAAAAACTGGATTTTGAAGGAAACACACCCAAAAGCCCTGGATTAGGAGCTCATGTATGTGAGTGACCCCTGGGCCAGGGAGGACCCTTTTCCCTCTCTCAGCATAGGACATGATGAAAACCCTCTCTCAGATTTACCAGTTTCATCTTCAAATTGCTTCAGTTATTTGTGGCAGTCACTCTCACTAAGGCTGTTCTGAGGATTAAAAATCATCTTATTTACAGGCCATTTTATTCATGCTTAATTCATACCCATTCACTCCTGTGCCAGGACTGACCTCTAACTTAAACTGCTCTCATCAGCTCCCAGCTTTTGTCCTACAGCAACAAGGCAAGGCACATGGTCTCCTTTGAAAGATTAGGCTCTCCCTGTGTTACTTCCAAACCAAATTAATCCTTAAACATTGGAAGACACAACTGTTTCATTGCTCCATGTTTTACAAGATTATTCAATACTTCCTTAATCTCTATTGACAAGGCTTCCCCTTGTGCAACAAGGAGCCATTTCAACCACTTCCACTGCCCTATCATGTTGACAGTTCTTAACCATTGACATATCTGTCTCTCATTTCCAGCCCATGAGCTGACAGCAGAATTATTATGAGCATAATGATAAAAAATCTTGTTCTCAGTGCAGATAGCACAGCAAGGCAGAGAACACACAGGTGCTGACTGCCTCCCAACACTGCATTTGGCTGACTTGTTTCACTTCCTAAACCACTCAACAAGCTGAAATACCATCACGTCCACATTATCCAAGTCTTTCACCCTCTCTTGAAGAACAGTAGTCCACAGTTTCTGATGCCCCAGTGAAGCATAACACTCTCAGAAACATCTTTATGAGAAATAAGTTAACATTGTACATGATTCATAAACCTTCTATAAATTAAAAATAAGGGAGCAATGTCTTCACTCTTCATAGGTAGACCTAAGAAGTATATCTGTCCAAGAGTAGAAATTTATACAAAAGACTGAGTTATTTATAATGGTTTCATCATCCACACTTAAAAAATACTAATTTAGAAGATGGACCAATGACTTCTGTAAGCACATATCATAAACCAAGTGACCTCAGAAGGAAGAAAATCCAAAAAGCCACCCAAATATCCACCAGCACATTCATGAAAAGGAAACAAAAGAAGGTCACCTATAAGCTCTGAAAGATGTTTAAGACAATCTTCATCATAAAAAATTCTTAAGAACGAGGACAAGACTTTAGTATCAGGTCAAAATTTGATATTTTCGATTTTAAAAAGTGTCTACTACCATGCATGATGGCAGCCATGGAATCACAGTACCATTAAGGCTGGAAAAAACCTCCAGGACCATCAAGCCCAACCACTAGCCTAACTCTGCCAGGTCTACCACTAAACCATGTCCCTAAGCTCCACATCTACCTGCTTTTTTTGAAGACTTTCAGGGATGGTGTCTGTACCACCTCTCTAGGTACCTGCTCCAATGCTTGACCATCCTTTCAGTGAAGAAATTTTTTTCTAATATCCAGTCTAAACTTTCCCTGGCACAACATGAGGCTCTTTCCTCTTGTCTTATTGCTTGTTATGAGAAAGAAAAGACCAAACCCAACTGTGTACAATCTTACAGGCAGTTGTAGGTCTCCCCTGACCCTTCCTTTCCTCAAGACTAAATAACCCCAGGTCCCTCAGCTGCCCCTTATAGAATTAGTGCTTCAGACTCTTCACCCTTCAATTACTCTATTAATGCAAATACATATTCAGCTGCTTTGTTAAATGATCTGCAAGTCTGGATAAAAGAGGAACTTCAGCTTCCTTTTTTAATGTTAGCTGCAATTTAAGAATTTAAACTGGACTGAAAATCTAGAAATTGTTAAAAGCATCCTATCCGATATACTTGTTTAATTTCTTTAAACAAGCCACATTTTAAAAACTTGTGCACTTGGTCAGCTGCAAAGTAGAAGTGTTGTTTAGCATGGAGGTTGGTATTGAAGAAACCTAGGAGGCCAAGAAGATTGGATAGGTAGAGATGTAGAATCCAGCTTTTTTTTTGTCATAACAGAGATGCATTGTGAGCAGCAATACAGCTCTGATCCTCTTTGGCATCACTTTTGATATCTCTTTTTGGACCTTTCTGCAGCTATCTTTTTAGTGACTGCTCATTTAATTTTATTGGTATATCTGTTTCTTCTGCTCCCAAATCTGAGTTTTTATCTCTGCTAATAGTGTTTATTTTTCCTCTCATGCTTGACCTGAATCATGATCATTGAAACTGATGTAAAGACACCAGCCAGCTTCAGTTAGTACTGAATTACACACCAGAAACTTGACCTTTGATAGGAAAGAGAATAACAGAACAGGTTGGAAGCTGCCTCTAGAGACTGTCTAGTCTGTTCCTGCTTTGCTCTCAGCAGAATCAACTAGAGCACAATACTCAGGGCTGTTTCCAGCTGGGGTTTGAGCATCTCCAAGGATGGAAACTCAGTGACATGTCTGGGCAACCTTGCCAGAGTTTGACTATCCTCACAGTAAGGGTTTTTCTTTTCATGTGAAAATGGATTTTCTTGTATTTCTGTTAATGCATATTGGGTTTTGTGCTATCATTTGGCACCATGAGAAGAGTGTGTCTGTCCTGTCTACACCTCTCATCAGGTAATAATAAACATAGGGAAGATACTCTTGAACCTTCCCTTCTTTGGGTTAGGCAATCCCAGCTCTCCCTCACATCAGATGCTCTGATCACTTCATCATCCATTTGGCCTTTTGCTGAGCATCTGCTGCATCTGTTGACTACTAATCACTGTCTGCACTTGAAGTTAAATTTATTATAAAATCAGCCAAATTATACTCAAACCTAACATTATATCAGTGCCTTTTATAAATAGATCTGAAAATTGAAGGAGCAACAACTGAAATTTTGTCTCCATTCACTTCTTCATTAAGCTATCCTAGACTAGCTCAGACTATGCTAACTCAGAAAATGAAGGATTTTATAAGTTGTCAGCCCAGTCATTAAAAACTAGCAATTATCACCACACACATCTTCAGGATTTCAAGCACCTGTCTTGTCTCCAGTAACAAACTGCTTATCTGCTTGGCACAACAGTGGTCCTGAAGAGCTGACACTCACTGAAGTGGAGAAGTAAGTGGTGCATTAGACTGTACTCCAATTTCTTTCTCCCTGGCACTGATAAAAGTTCTGCTGGGCATTATTAGCTCCCACACACCTCTGTGATGACCCCCACACTAAAGGACAGTGAGGATCTACAGTCAATAACAGCAATTTGCCATGGCCCAGCCCTCAACCCCACAAAAATCCACTCTAGGACTCTGCTCCCACTCCTCAGGCAGTACTTGGTGCATCTCACTGACATGAAACACCAGTAAGTGCTTCCTGCTTCCAACAACAAACTTGCTGCTCAGTTCAGAGCAGTACTGTCAGAATCCACCTAAGCTTACTTGGAGAACCTGGATAAACTTATTAATGTAAGAACAGCTCAAGCAGGACTTTTCCAGCATGAACAGAGATATGGTGTCTTGCTTATGTACTCTTGCAAACCCCAGGCTATCATCACTGAGCCTATGAAGTAGATACTTACGTAGAAAATGGAGAAGAAAGGCAGGTTTTGGTGATTAACTGAGTAACCACAGCATGAATTAAGCATTGCATTCTGTAAAGTTGCTCATGAGAGAGAGCAAATAAGAGCTGGCTGGAAAATATTGATAAAAAACTGTCTGCATTTTCTGATTTGTCACCACAGTACTATTTCATAAAATGGCATAATTTCAACAAACTTCTTGGTACCACTTTTTTCCCAGCTGGAAGCAGGTCTCTGGGGTGCAGAGCACTGCAGGGATGCATGAAAACCTTTCAGGTGCTGTTCAATGCTTTTAAGGGGTGCCATTACTGCTCATGCCTGTCAGGAAAGTATTTTGTTCCAAAAGCATCAGTGTACCATATTTCAAAAAATAACAGAGCATGGTTTAAGCCAATCCTTCTGCTTAGTTTTGGGGGAGCTCTGTTTGGCTTGCTTTCAACTGAATCAGCATAAAAAATTATTTATGGGAAATGAAACAACTCTTGCAGAAGTAAGAGTATATTTAGGGTCCAGCTGCATGGCAAGTGCAGTTAAAGTAATCAATACATCATTCCAAAACAGAATATGGGTGACTGGGATTCTGTATAGGTAAGCAGGCAGCAAAGGAGGTGAAACAGGTATAGCTACCCCTCTTGTCTCTATGTTTTTGGGTTTTTAAAAATTTATGGGAGCTCTAACATTCTTACTCTTGGTTTTGAAGTCATTTTACTTATTGTTTTACTTCCTCAAACAAAGAGCTGTCTTTCAAAATCCACTTTTTATCCTATTGCCCATTCTCACAACTGCTCTGTACTGCTTGGATAAGAGCAACCACTAATTACTTGCTCAAAGCAAGGCATGATATTTTGTCACGATGTCCAGTAAAGACCAGGGTGTTTTTCATCTATAGAGTGCCACAACCAATTTGGGCATGCACAGCAAGGGTAGTTAAAGGGACATAAAGGTGTATAATGTGACTTTTCAGGCATGGAATCCACCTCCTTTGAAGTCTCCTGCCATCCCAAATTTTCCTGGTTCCATGATGCAGCTAAGCTATTTTATCTGTAAGCACTCTTTCTAAAGAATTACATTATCAGAATACTGGGGGCAAAGTCCACCACTCTGCTGTTCCAGTGAAGTCACTGGCTCCCCATCTCAGCAGGAACTGAAGATGTCCTTCAGATTTCTACAGGTATTTATATGCACATGCAGATAGATGCACCCTCCTGCCCATGGATGGTGTTACAGTTAAGAGGGCAGTACCAATTAACTTCTGCTTCATTTTGGCTGAAAACACTTGGCTGGAGCTTATTCTGGTGTCTGGATGGTTGTTGGATCTTAACTCTCCAGGAAGAGCAGATTGTGTTACTGACCTCAACATTAATTAGATGTTCTGTGCACTGATAGACTAGGAAAGGCAAATAAGCTTTCCAGCTTCTTATGTTTCACTAGAGGGTGAAGGCAACAAGAATATAAAGGACAGAGTACACAGCTAATTTCAATCCTAATGTCAATGTACTGTATGTCTTTTCCTACCTACAGCAAAACAAAAATACACTTTTAGTACAGTAAGGGCAATCATAATTACAATTAAAAGTGTAATTACAACAGCATAAAATATTTTTTGGAATTCACTTTTTTATGAATTGCAAAACGAGATAAAATTTCCCCCATATGCTTTGTTATTTCCTCAGCTCTAAGAAACTTTATTAATTACATTGATTAGCTAATCAATACTCATTATATTCCTATTAGAAATAAAGTCTTCTATCCACAGGGGAAAATGAGTTAGAGTGACTTAGATGCTACTAGATAAAGAAACATCAATGTTCTTTGTGCTTGAGTCAAAGTGAGAGGTCCTGCTGACAGCCTCATGCTCAGACTGCAAGGCCAGGCATGACTGTATCTCTGTGGAACATGTTATATCAGGAAACATCATTTTTCTTTATCCTTCTTCATATCTCTTATTGACCAATTCCATCTTGGGTTTCTAGAACTTCATCTAATTGCTACATTTAATTACTTTTCTTTTATCCACTTAACTTCATAGTATTTTCCCCTTGTAAATTAGGAGTAGAGATCCCTAGATACACACACACAGACACACACACAAAATAGAATCTGTAAAGTTTTAAACTGTAAAACATGCTCCAAGCCTAAACAATAGGTTAAAAATAATTTTTAAAATAAGCTATCTTACAATAAATGATAAAAATGTTTTCTACAGAATCTGAAAGAATGGAGTGTATAAATTATTTGTGTGAAAACAGTGGCTTTTCCAAATGTAAGGCTTAGAGCCCTGTGAAAGAATTCTAAAAATTAAACAAAGGAAACCATTTTTTAAAAGAGATAGGGCTCAGTGGGATTTATTAATGCACATCTTTCAGAGATATCCTTACTTATACAATGCAAGCAGTAGGTTAGCATGGACTTCCAAATTATATTTAATTGGACAATTATTCAAAGTGAAAAACCCAATACAGTAAACTAAGGAGGTCTTAATAAACACCTTGTCTCTTCAAGAAAAAACAGGGAAGTCATTTACTGACCCAAGAGGCACAATTTTGTCTTTGGTAAATTTATTTTAAAGTAATTGCCAACTTCAGGAGTAACAATTTTTTAAAGAGGAAGATGGTGCTCTCAGGCAGAATAATAAATTGATCTGTGCCCTGTATGATGGTCTAATCACATTAGAAAGATGTACATGTGGTTGTCTGAGGCAGATAGAGGATGTACTTCACCTGGTCTGTGAACCCACTAAACCTCCTTTAATGATATATTGCTCTCCCTCTCTCCTGATCAGGACTGAATTAGAGGGAAAAGACAAATGATAATTTACACAGGGGCTTTACAGCTCTGCCTTTCAGTCCTGTCCAACAGAAGTGTTCCCCTATAGAAGTCCTCTGCAGTCCCCAGAAGATTTTCAACAACCTGCCTTCTGCCAACCAGAATTCCAGCACCAGGAAGGAGAGGCACTTGTTACTGGCATCACCTTGGAAGAGCCATAGCCTCCTTGTGGAGCCCAAATGCTCTGAAACCCACTGTGATTAATAGCAAATTAAAAGCACAGATCAATATTTAAAAGGTAATGTTCCTTCAGCCCAGCTGGAGAGCAGCTCTGCTAGAACTACAGCCCTGTCCTCCCTCTGGCAGGATGCACTTTTCAGATCCAATGGTCCTTGATGCCCAGATTTAAAGGCTGAGCCATGCACAGGTCAAGGGCAGACCACACCTCTGCAGGCACAGTTTGCACACCTTCAGTGCTGGCAGTGAAACAGCTCCAAGAATCATCCCTGAAACTCCTCAGTGAGAGTAGTGCTTCCTTAAATGCATTATTTTGCCAGGAAGTTTCCACCTTCTAAGTCTTTTCTCTTTGTCAAGGTCATTCTGGGCGTTGGGACAGCATTGCTAAATAGTGTGCCTCAGTGAATTCCCCCCCAAGTTTCTGACTAAAAGGCTGGGACTCCTGCAGTGCAGATCCTGATAAAAGATTTATTTGTGGGGAGTGGAAGATGGTGCCTTTAGAGAAGTTAATAAGTTGTTTTCATTTTAGATGCTTTCATTACAAACACTGATAAATCTTAAGGCTAAGAGAGTATGTAAGAGTAATGAGTTGAAGGGCTCCTCAGCTCTTTGGTGATTATCTCTCTCTTTTAGTGCATTACCATGGGACATCTGGCTTCCAAATTTGTGCCTCTCCTTCACAGATCTGAGGACCAGCCTACCAATTATACATTCGCATAGGTTGTAATAAATCAACAGCAGCCAAACTCTGACAAGGTGATGGCTGTTGACAGATAAAAACGATACACGTTGTCGTGCTGTTCTCCAAAAACAAACACATGCTTTTATCAGATTCTTTTCTTTTAATCAAAAAATTGCCTCTTTCAACATAGAGTCACCTAATTTCACAGAGGACTTGCACTACACAAGGTTCCCCTGTCTAAACCTGAGCTGCATGTAAAGCCAGGTTTTCAAACAGACCCTGAATTCACCTCCTGCTGCAGTCGAGGAAAAAAACTGCTGCTCTGATCCTGGGTCAGCCTGGACCCAAAGATCATTAACCTTTTACTCTGAGAACCAGAGTTCTGTGCAGAATAAAAGGACTGAGCCAAAAAAAAAAAAAAAAAAAAAAAAAAAAAAAAATCCAAGCATATATGTCTTGGATTTATTCATAAACCACATGGAGTCTCGACAGTGAATTTTCTGCGATAAAGGAGAGATCTAGCCAGGTTATATCCAGCAAGCAGGTCTGTGTTGTTGATGCCCCCTGGCCCTCATCTTCTGGGTTTCTAAGGAATGGAGACCCATTTCTCTGGAAATGACAGACTCTTTTTGCCTGACTCCAACCCTCTGAAAGTTGGGTGTCTAATTTAACCTAATTTTCTGAAGAGCACCAAAAGCAATTCTTCCTAAAAGCAGTCCTTATGCAGGCAGTACAAATGCTGCTTTCCAAGTGTCTTGTGTTGTGCAGTGACATCAGGGGACCTCAAGTAGGTTGCTTCCACAAACACCCCAAATTCAGTGGGAAGAATTCCAGTGCCAATTCCAGTTGTGAAACTAATCACCCTCTTACCAAATCAAAGAACAAAATTTTTGCACTCTCCAGATCTGAAAATACCTGATATCTGGTGATATCAAAAACGTGACTTACGTGGTGAGCATTTTACAACAGGCCTCTTTGAATTCTCATAAGCTACATGAACTTGCAAAGATTTGATCACCCAAAAAAATGTGGGAAGCAAAGGGCTGTAATAATCCTTTTGGAATTCCTGTTAGCAATTCTCATTTGGGGAATAAGGCTTTATCCCAAAGCTTCTTAGCACATGGTGGCAATTTATCCACTGTCTTAGCCTCCCTTAAAGAGACCAAGACTATTTTCACACCAAATGATGTAAAATGTCCAGAAAAGTTAAAGACAGAGGCTACCAAATTCCCCTTGTTAATCAGAAGAATGCAGCATAATCTAGCTAACTAAAAGTATTTTAATTCCTTCAGAATTTCTTGCACATCATGGAAATCAGAAGTCTCTACAAAGCTTTGAATCAAATTTAGTCTTTTCTAGTGAACTGACTGGACAGAAAGGTAGCATGTTACCCTCCAGCTCAGTTTTGACAATGTTATCTGTGAGAAAGAACTCATCAGACATATGTTTTGAACCCTTTCTTACTGTTTTCATCTCTTTCTTTTACCATTTTACCCTCCTTTTCCATTCCATTCCATTCCCACTAGTTAGGCTTCTGCTTTGACCCTAGAACTGGCAAGTTCCACAGCAGTAAAACAGAGATATGCAAACTTACAGGTTAGGCATCTGTTCCCTTTCTGTTAAGGGAATATGATTCCCTTGACATACAGAGTTCTTATTCTCATTTGTAAGGTTGAAGAACCATTAATTGGGGAAAAACCTGACAGAAAATTAGTCTGCTTTATGATAAATAGCATTCACCTTTATTTGACCAGTTTACAGAATCAGGCTCTGAAACTTCAAAATATGTCCTTTGTCTCAGCTCTTGTCTTCTCCCATTTAAAGTTCAGTGCTATGGAAATTGCAGCTGCTGTAGGATGTGTAGCTGTTATGTAAGCCACTGAGTTCAGCTTCTTAGTATTCAGTCTTACTTTTAAAAAAAAATTACACAACCTAATCCAGGTATGAGTTGAGTTTACAAATGACTCTGTAAGTGAATATTCTTGTAATTAATGTGATTCCAGGAGCTTATTTATTGCAGATTTTTAGCTCTGAAAACACATGCAGTGGTACGAATAATATTAGAATAACAATCTGAGATTTTCAAACAAGTCTGAGGAAATTATTCATCCAACTCACATTGTAATTCTGCAAGAATTAGGCAACTAATTCCCTCAGGTTTTATCAAATTTTGAAAAATGTAAGCTGAAAAACAAATAGCAGCAGAATTCAGCTAGATGGGGTACAAGAGGTTCCCATGGGGAGCTGTACCATCAGTAAGTACTCAGGCTGCCTTCACTGACTCCAGGACACAAATTAGTACCCTGATGTGAAAAGTAGAGCAGAATATGAGACAAAACCAAATGGCTCGTTCAGCTACTGCTGGTAAATTGGGGAACCTTGGAAGGGAGAAAAACTCTTGAAAACTCTTAAAGAGTGTTAGAATTCAAGATCATTATTCAAGCCACTGAAAAAAAAAATACACCAGAAAATAAAAAGTGCTGAAATATGAATTCTTTAAATTAAGGTAAAATTGTTTGTGGCACTAGAATGCAGAAATGAATGGCTTCTCTTGGGATGCCAAGTTGAGGTTCCAGTAGCAGCAGCAAACTCATATAACTACTTTGCAACTTTCAAAATTGGCTCATTGTTTGCCACTACCATGTTATCAGGGAAAATCTTTGGGCAAGATATTCAAGAAACATGCTCATCTAATGGGTTTTTATCATTTGGGTCCACATTGACTTACAGCCACCTCTATTACTAATTATTTTTCTGCCTCCATTATTTTAGTCACTGAAATCTGTATGGGTTTTATTTTGCTAAGCTAAGTAAATCAGATTCCATTATTTCCTCCAAGAAAGCTCTTCCATTCTCCTGAGAAAAAAATCAGGCTCCTCATTGCATCTCTACATTTTATTTTTAACACAACTGCCCAGAATTATACCTGGGACTTGTAAAATTACCCTTACACTTTCTTATCATCAATAGATCAATTTGGTTTTTACATGACAATTTCACCAGGGTGTGTCCTATGAAATCTCTAAGTGCTCCTTCTTCCCTTTGGCAGTGCCACTTAATGAGTCTCATAGGAAAAAAAAAATTACATTGTCCTTGTGTACTTCATACAAATTAACACCTTTTTCCAGTTCTCCATTCCAAAAGGTGGTTCAGTCCCTTCTGTATGATATTTCTCTATGAAACCCATTTCCTGCAGCATGACTGAAGATGCACAGGAACATCCACAGGATGCACAGGATGTTACCTTCTTACTGCAAATGGAAAAAATAAAGGTGTCCATGACAAGCACTGTGAGCTCTTTGCCATTATCTTTGAACACAGTGTCATTTCTCTAAGAAAAAAAAAAAATCTACAAAACCCCACTTCCACTAAAAAAAAAATCTTCAAAAATCCCTATGAAATATATAACACATTCAGCAATATTTCTAGCCCATGGATTAAAAGAAGGATCATGACAGCTATAAAAGTTAAATGTAAAGAATTGAAGTGTAGTGTAAAGCTTTTGTAGCTACCTAAGGCATCTGCAGTCTCACCTACAGGGTAATTTAAGCACTCTGGCCATGTGTATATGGTGCCTGGCAGAGCTGCTGTACCAAGAGTGCACTTGTTTGGAGCCACCTTGTATATCCCTACACAGGAGATGTTCCCAGCACAGAAATCACACAGGAGGTCAGCTCCTGTAAAAGTATTTTAGTCAGGATCATACCTGGACCTGTGACCAAGGAAACTCTGCTAGTTGATTCCATGTGAGTAAACAGGTTTAGAAAAAACCTGCAGGACCTCAGATGCTGAGCTGGCTTGGTAAAATAAGTGAATGATATAAAGTGGTTATATATTGAGGCAGTTGGGAAGATGATGTTTTAAAAATGAACAGAAGCACACAGGGGAAAGGGAACTGAGAGGAGATAAAACAAGTTCATGACACCAGTTACAAGGAAAAAGTCAGAATTACCAAGGCTCGTAAGGGAAGGAAGAAGGAAAAAGTGAGAATATCAAGGATTAGGGATTGAAGGAGTGGAAGAAAAGAGGTGAGAAAGCTAAAAACCGGAAATGGAAGGAGCTGAAAAAACCCTCAAAGATCAAAGACTATAGACCTAAATTTTCAACACATGCTTATGTGTCCAGAGAGTTTCACAAGACTGAGAAGATTGTACGACAGTTTTAGGGCAGTGATGAATTGCTTGAGCTGGAATTTAACAGTTCATGATAATTCTGAAGAAAATAAAGCAACACAACATGCTTGGGGATCCAAAAAACAAGGGGGGGAGGAAAGAAAGTACAGATGAGTGTGTCATTAGGCCATTGCATTTGGCCTTTCCAAGAACCTGATCAACTCCTTGCTCTGTCACAGATCCTTGGCCTGACCTTCTTTGAGAATTTACTTATTCTTACCTCTGCATCACATCCTTTTTCCATCTGCCTCTCTTTCTTTTCTTTTAAGGGCAAAAGGAAGGAAGGGAGGAAGAGGAAGACTCTGTCCCTAATTATGAGCGTGTACAACTCCCAAAACAATGGGGTGCTCATCTCAGAAACGAGCAATGAAGTCGCTTGCCAAACCAACGAAACATTGTGGTAAAAAATCTCCCCTTAGGGACAGCAGCTCTTTAGATGGCCTGTTCTGTATGAGTGAGTCAGGGGCATAATGATGGTGGCCAAAGAAAGCAGCAGCACATCCTCTGTCAAGCATAACCTGTTAAAAAGTCACGCACAAGAGGGGAGAGTCAATGAGATGAGTCGTGCCTGGCCTTGCCCACCAGGTTATCAAAGGCTGTGCTTCCCTCAGTGTGAGGGATGGGGGGAATCCTTCCATCCACAGGCAAATGGAGCAGCTCTGTCTCCTGCTGCGAGCTCCAAGGGCTCCTCTGTAGGTGTCACTCCAGCTGCTGATGGCCATAGATAATAACAAGTTAGGGTACAGACTAACCAGGAAATGATACCACCTGCTACCCAACATAAATTACCAACTCCTCTGGGTATAATTACTCTTGTCAAGGTGTCACATGGCTATTACAGTCACTCTTATGCAGCAATGCAGAGCAGCGGCAGGTTCTGCAGGAAGAATGGTGTTTGTGGCATTTCTATGAATTCACCAGGAAAAAAAACCAACCAAACAACAACAAAAAACCACCCAATTAATTTGTTCCTGAGATGGAAAAGAAATGGGAAAAATCCTGTAACACACACACAGCAGAATTAGTCCCTCTGCTGCACAAGTGGTGACAGAGGGAAACCAGAGAAATGAAGGGCAGCCTCCAGCAGGTTTCTTTGCCAGCTCCCTCAAAGCATGGGTCTCTTCTCATTTTCACAGACAACAGGCTCCCAAGTTGCAATTCCCAAGAGACAAAATGTGCACATTATTACTTGACACTACACCATTATATGAAAAGTCAGTGGGCTTCTGCTCGGTCTGCAGGTGAAGTGACTTTCACAGCAGTTTTAGACACCTGTTTGTGAAACAAGGAGCTGTATCAGAAAGAGCTGAAGCATGAAAGTTCAGTGTTATTGCTGAAACAGCTCAGGTGTCTCTGAACTACCCCATGTTGCCTCTAGACTAACGCTACACTTCTTGAGCAAGTTGCATGCTATGCTGTCAGCAATTCACTCACTGCCATTCTGCTGTAAGTGCTTTAAAACTGTGTCTGACCCTTGAGATGCTCTGAGAGAATCAAACAGTGTCAAAAACACAAGAAACTGAGCCAGCCTTTTCCTATGCTTCTGCTTAACTGGCTATGGCTGAGCAACTGGCCACTGGTGACAGTGCCCTTCTGGGCACACTGACCATGAAACAATCAGATTTTCTCCAAGTCCTAAGCCTCTGTGTAAGGCTGACACCACTGTTTGCTCTGGTGAGAAAAGTCTGATTTCTTCAGCTACTCTTGAGCAGAGACTGCTCCAGAATCATTTACCCAACAGGCTTGCCTGCACAATGAGGAAAGCCCATGATTTTATTCAAATTCATAAATATACAATTGAGATAATTTGCCTTAAGTTTAAATTCCCACTCTTTCTGTGTAGAGCAACACACAAGGCATAGAAACCACACCAGAACCAGAAAAATGCTATTTACTGAATGATATGAAAAGTACAATATGCCTGCACCTGCCAAGGGTCTTTCTCAATGATTGCTTATGATTATAAAGGTAAATTATTTGCTTGTGTAAAATAATAATTAGAAAAAGTAAAGGTCATTCATCCAGCTATAAACCTGGCTGCAAAAAATCATCAGCATACAGAGTTAGCAGGCATATTCATTGCTTTATAAACAGCAGGCCAGGATAACATTATATAGTTTGCAATCTGTATTTGTTCTATGTGAATCATAGCTTTGCATAATTTTATCACATTCCTGCCAGGCAAAAGCAAACATTAAAAGAAATATTAGAAGCCAAGCAGTTAAATATCCTAGAAGAAGAAAAAACCCCTGCAACTTCCTCCACATTGTAATGACCAATGAGTGTTATTTTATCAGCTTTATCTGTCAGCTTGTGGATTTTTTTTTCCATATCACTTTAAAATAATTTCTAATATGCAATTGGTTTATTTTGATTAGTCTAATATTGTTACATTGTCCTAAAGCACCAATACAACTGCTTGGGCTTTTTACATGTGACATGATTGATTAGGTGAAGATAAGAAAGAAAATATTACTTCAAGAGCCCTGACCTTCAGTGAATCATCTGAGATGAAGAGAATTTAAATACTGCATGACTTGCAGTCAGCACCAGAAAATGTTACAGGAAAAAAAAAAAAAAAAAAAAAAAAAAACACTTAGTGAAAATTTCTGCTGTGACTAAGAACATTTTCCATTAAGATTCTTCTTCTCCTTTTTCACTGCTGGAGACACTCCTCATCCCTAAACTCTCCAGAGGCAGCAAACTGAAGCCACACAAGCCTCCACCATACCCTGCAGAGGAGTTCTCCACCTTCCCATCCCTCCTGCAGTGTGTGTTGGCTCTTTCCTGACTCTTTAGGACTCACAGCTCTGGAAGGGGACCTTTCCTCCTGCCCCAGTGGAAATGGGCACAGCTCAGTGTGGGCACAGCAAGCACTGTGGCATCTGCCCTGGGGCAGCACTGTGGTGTTCCCCTGATCCTGGGGACAGGGACAGCACAGGACAGGGATTGCAGAGGGCAGGGCTGGAGCAGCAGTGACCTTCTGAGGTGCTCTGGGGAGCTCTGTGCTCAAAGGAGCCCCATACACTCTGCAAGGCTCATCTCCACCATCCCATCACCCAAAGCACAGCACCAGGAGAGAAATTAGAGATGCAATCGAGTGGGGTTTACTCAGCTCTGCAGGTTTCTTTTGCCACTAGCTATCTCCCACATACTGAAAAATCCCAAACTCCCACTCAAGCCTCTGTAATATCCATGAGAGAGAAACTGGGCATGGAGATGGGAGCAAGGAGCTTAGGAATATTTCCTCACACCCACTCCTTTGCTCTAAATATACAGGAATTTAAGCCTGTCCCCAGTTAAAAAGTATTCATCCTAGGAAATGGCTCCTCAACTCTCCTCCAGTTTCATCCCTGTTATATTTTCCTTTTAAAAGAAAAAAGTAAGAGGAAGAAAAGAACTATATAGAGCTAAGCATTTGGCAAAAAGTAGTTTGTTACTGTAAAGAATTTTCCTCTGAACTATTTATCTTAAAGCAAGTCAGAGCAGGCATCAAAGGCAGCCGTGGCATCGTTGGAGTGCACACTGTGCACACTGTCACTTACTGTGATTGAGAGGACAGTGTGTTTTCAAATAACTGCACTTGTGTGAAGTGTCATCACATCTGACTGCTTAATCCCGATTAAAACAGGGAAAAAAAACAAAAGAGAAAGAAAAAAGGGCTGCTCCATCCAGAGGTGAGACTACACTGGTGACACTGTCCAGCAGTAATTCTACAGGGAGTGGATAATCACAGCAGCCACGAGTGACTGGATTAGTGACAGGGTGCATCTCGGACTCATCACCATATTGAGGAATGTTCAGTGTGCAGCACGAGGGGAGGATGAAAACCAAGGAGAGATGGTTCAGAAATTCCAGCTAGCAGCAAGCAACATGCACTGGGAAAATTTGTAATTTGCATCCCTTTCCCATGGAATGATACAAAAATTCAAGATTCAGCACAAATCAAAGAGGAGATAGAGTTCTACAAAGCTGCTTTAAAAGTTACTCTTGTTCAGAAGAATCCCACTAAATTCCAGTAAAAAAAAGCAAACTCCAAAGAAAAAAGCTAGAAGTCATACAAACTGTTGCTTAGGAAATTTACAGTGATGCAGGAAAAAAGTTAGAGTATGTATAGCAAGGAATAACTTCAGGTTGGCAGAGGGGTGAATTAAAACATCAGATGACCAATTTTACTGTTTATGATTTAAATCTAAGGTAGTAACTACTTTTACTAATTAGGACCAAAGTACTGATCACTGCACAAAGTCACTTAAAAGTAACACCAGACTCTCAGTAACACCATGAAAACAGCGTTCTGCCTATGTGTGATAAGAATTCATTTAAATTTGCTCATTTACAGAAGTTCATCTGTGTGGGACCTAACCGGGAAGCGTATGGCATCTTGATAATTCCTCACGTTAAGGAGAGTGTGACTCCAGCAGACTTTGTTCTATTCCACTGTGTGTTATCTCCCTGCACATTCCCAGGGCTATGCTGTAAGAGATTGCAGGGTGACAGAATATGTTCATACAGCCTCCGAGTGCTACTTTGCAGGATGCATTGTAGTCTGTTACCCCGAGGCACTAAAGTGTTTAATGATGTTGCTGTATGTCATTAGTTAGTATTCTCTAAGTGGATCTTATAAGAAAGTGTTCTAAATTATAAATTGGGAAGTTAATATTAGTGAACAGAGAGCATTAAGAGATAGGGGTTGCTTTTGCAGGTGGGTACAGTTTCAAAATCTGCCAGAACCCCTTGTGCCAGCAATAAAGTTTGTAATGCCCAAAATTATCCAGCCCTGCCCAATATAAATCAACAAAACTCAGAGATTATCTTGTTTGCTGGTGTTTGCTTTCTGCTTTTACCCGTAGAAGCATTGAAATGGGCAAAAGAAAGCTCAGCAACTTTTTTTTTTTTAAACTCATTTTCTTTTCAGGACTTCATATAAATGACATGTCACGCATCATAACTATTTGGTTAACCAGCATTTTTATTAAATACCTATTAATTTGTATTGATGCCATGTTCTATAATGATCACAGTAATTTCGTTGCTTCCAGCTATTATTTGTCAGAGACTTCTCTGCATGCCTCTGTGTGTGTGTGTGTGTTACAGAGTGAGAGAAGGAGACATGGGAGAAACAGAGAGGAGGAAGAAGGCTGGAAAGTGGGGGTCACTGAATAAAAGTGGAAATGGAGCTGCAGAATTACAGGCATAGCTCACAGTGACACCTAGAGTCAATCCTAACACTTCCCCATTGTAAATCCTTGCTCTCGGGCTCTCTCTTCCTCCCCATTCTCTAAAAACTTTGTTTATAGTTGCAACTGACATTTCCGTGCTCCAGCTCTACCTCTGGCTTAATTAAAAAATAAAAAACAAAACATGCAGGACCAAAGACATCCTACTTCAGCAAAAATGTCACAGCTGTTTTCAATAAAGCTAGAAAAATCTGGAGAGATTGCCAGCATGAATCACTTTTTTAAACCAAAATGGAACATTTTTAAGATTGGGAGGAAAAAATGTGGGGAACTCAGCATGGAGATAACCCTGAAGCAGTTGGACATTTGCTAATTTCCTCATTAGGAAATGCTGTTAATTTAGCCATATGTGAAGTTTTAAAAAGTGCCACGTGGCTGTGGTGAACAGGAGTCCTTGAGGGCAGGGTTGCTCCAGTCTGACAGCTCCCATGTGCTCTGTGTGAGCTCTGGGCAGCACACAGAGGGTGCAGTGCCCCTCTCTGAGCCCAGAGGATGCTCAGGGTCCTCAACCCCTGCCCTTCTTACTGCTGGCTCCTATCTGAGATGCCTTAATTTGGGTTGTGAGGGTTACCTTGGTTCTTGCTATTTACCCATCTTTGAAGGTCAGATTGCAAACTAACAACTCCCTGAATGCATCCCTGTGCAGATGGCCATGATGCCAAATTCTTGGATGGCAGCAAGCCTGGAAATACAGTTGTTAGGAATTCTAGCATCATTAAAAGGTTTGCACTAGAAGGGACCTTACAGATCATCCAATTCCAGCTCCCTTGTCCTGGAAAGGGACACCTCCCATGAAACCAGGTTGCTCAAAGTTCCATCCAACCTGGCCTTGCATAGGGATGGGGCATCCACAGTTTCTCTGGGCAGCCTCTGCCAGTGCCTCACCACCCTCACAGCAAAGAATTTCCTCCATAGATCTAACCTAAATGTCCCTTCTTTCAGTTTGAACCCATTATTCCTTGTCCTATCACTGCAATTCCTGATGAAGGGTATTCTTGATTCTGTCTTGTAAAAAAAATTGAAGCAGTGATTTCCAACTTAATAAGAAAAGGAATGCAACCAAATATAAACATGAATGGCAGCAAGTAATTTGATCAACTCTTCTGACCACTAAGCCATTATTCAGGAGTTAGTGACTAAAAAAGGCTGTGTCTTTTGTCCCTTTGACTTTGAATGTCTGATTAAGTGAAAGAAATTCATCTAATTAAGACATCCAGAGGATCATATTCAGCTTTTTGTGATTTATTGCAGAATTTTAAAAGTTAACTTTGTTTTAGTGTGACTTTTATATATTAAAATTCAGGACCATCTGCACAGACTTTATCCATGCATATTTCAAACTCTGGAAGAGCTCAAGTTTGAATTAGTGCTGATGTGTGGACATCGCTCATCATTAACACACTGTACGTGTGCCCAAAAGAAAGGTCAAGGGATCCTGAAAGATAAAAAAACTCCCAACTGACACCTGCTGCAGAATAATGACACTGGGCCAGGCCAGGTTTATAAACCTGTTTGTGAAATGGGCAGCTAGTGGGAAGTGGGGACAACTTTGTACAATGCAATTTCCATCCCATAGTTGGTTAGGTTTTTGAAAGCTGTGCCAAAAATCACAGTTATAACTTGAAAATGACCAAATGAGGTGGGTACAAACATGAACAAGAAATATGTAAAGAAATATCCAGCATCCAGTAACACCTCATGTTTTGCATGAATAATCTGAATGAGGAGTAAAGGAGAAGGGACTGTAAATCTGAGTAGAAAATTGGATCTTTTTAAAAATTAACATGTTTTTCCTATAAATGACTGATATTTAAAATTTATTGCAAAAAATGCTCATTACCGCTTTTAGCATGATTAAGAGTATTAAGCATTCTGTTTTCTACCATAACACTAATTTTCTGATGATACATCTAGGTGTATCTCCTTTGGGTTTTTTCCAAAAGGAAAGGAAAGTGGTCCTATCTAAACACAAAAGCAGGCATTTACACATGAACAGTATCACAAATACCAGCCCAAATCAGTCCCCTGCTGAAAACAGTGTTTTAAAGTCCCTGCACCTTACCTTCCCAGCCAAGTTGAAAGATATTGAACTATCAATCTCTGATCAGCTAAACAGTGACAATGTTCTTATTACTTGCACATGACACTGAGGTCCCCAAACATTGCTACCTGTTGTGACACAGCCCCAGATACTGAGTTTGGCTCAAGAAAAGAAAAAATAAGAAAGTAAAAATGAATGGAGTTTTTGGGTCCACATACAAATTTAATCTGTATGGCCACTATACTCATCTCCAACAGCAACAGGGCATCTCCCTTTCTGTGAGCTGCACACCCTGAGTTGGCACAAATACTTCATGAGTTGAAATGAAGACAGGCCAATGCAATCACACAATGCTGCCTCAGTTATGATGTCACCAATGGCAAAAATTCCTGCTGCATTCCCTCTCAGCTGGCAGGAGCAGCAAAGGCAGCAGAGTTCACTGTTCCTTCAAACCTCAGCAAGGATCAATGACTTCCTTCTGCTCACTTTGGACTAGGCTGCCCAAGGGAGTAGAAAAGAGAGGAGAGCAAAGAGGAAAGAGTTTGGAGCCCCTGTGCTCAGTTACACCAACTTCATCTCACCCAGGGATCCACAAATAAGATATACCCAGAAGATGGGGTTTTTTGAAAGATGTGACTTAAACTGTCCATATCAATGATGTAGCAAATAAACCTTAATTTTCCATTCAAATTCATATCAACTGTGTTTAAAATTTTCTTTCAAACACTTTCCAGCTTCTGTCTCAAAAAAATCAGAAGAAGTACCCAGGGACTGCTGCCCACAAATATAACAAAGAACATCACCAGTCCTCCTGGACTAGTCATGAAAAAGACAATGTTGAGGGTTCAGTATGTGCTGCCACTAGAGTTTGAAATATTTTTATGTTTACCATGGCAGCTTACACACTGGCACCATTCACAGTGACTGAAAGAGGATCTGAGTACTTGGGTTGATGTTACACACTGTGCAAAGGTCCAAATTAGTACATTATTTTCATTTCTTACAATTCAGCATCTACTGAGCCCACAAACAGGGCTATAAAACTGCCTCTCTGCCATATAAACTTCATGTTCACAAGCTCTGAACATTTGGGGTTAACATTTCCAGCCTGGGAAGTTCACTGAAACATCTTTCCCAGTTTTGTGCAACAGCGAAATGTCAGGAAAGGTGGAGCATCAAACGCTGCCCCCAATCTCTGACCCTGTTATAAGGTCAAGTTCAACTGGACAGCCTTTGATTTTTGACCAATTAAATTGTAAACCTGCAGGAATTCAAAATGTGTGCAACAGCCAGACATGGGATCTAGGGAGAGCATGCTGCTCAGGTGAACACTCTGAGCACAGGTTTACTTCTTTCCCTTTGAAGTAGGCTGCCATCCATTTGGATAGAAAATGAAGTGTGAAATATAGAGGCTTTACAACATGTAATGACTGCGACAATTTAGTTAAAGCTGATTTTCAGAAGCCAAGAGCTGGGTTTCAAATTAAATTCCTTATCAGTGGTCACCATGACAGAGTGTATGTTTAGGAAATTATTTATTCCAACATGATATAATTAATTGTAATATTAAGTGTTCTTTAAGTTCTGTGTGCCATTATAGGCACTGAACAACTAACAGTAGGAACACAAGCCCTATTGAAGCCTATTTTTCACACACATTGTTCTGGGTGTTCACTTAGCAGGTTCCTTTAAGAGAGAAGACCAAACAGACAATTAAATGTTTTAAATTTTTGAATTTTGGTAAAAAAATATTTTTTTTCTCTTTGACTAGTTTAGGAAACAACATAATTATCTTTTTTCAAAGTCTGTTTCCTCCCAAAATAGAACTATATTATTGCAATGCCTGATCAGTTCTGCTCCTTGGTTGCAGTGCATTGTATGTTGGCTTTTTTACATCTTTGCTAAAGCTCTGTGCTCTTGCTAAAGAAACAATTAATTGTGTGCATGTGTATCTACACAGACACAGGAATACTGCCCTCTGCTTCCTGCCCAGAGACTGAGAACTTACAAGAACTGACATGAAAAGGAAAACGTGTTTAGCTCCACTTATTGAGTATTGCAGCATTGGAGCTGAAGGGCAGGGCTGGAAAGACCAAATTCTGAGTGAGATAACCAGCAGTAATTGCCCATGTGAGTTGCAAGGAGAAGCCAGGATTTCTGTAGCAATTGTGCCATGACTGGTGGCACCAGAACAAGGTGTCCCTGCTCTCCTCATCAGTGAGAAGCTGGGGAAGGACTGGAATCCTCCAGCACGGGCTCCAGGTCTTGTAGCTTTGTTAGGCTGAATGAAGGCTGACTCACAAATCTGCTGCAGATCAGCATGGCAGGGTAAATGCCAATTTCTCCAGCTACAGCATCCATGTCCATCCAAAATTCCAGCTAATCTTGAGAATGATGGGCTACACCCTGAAGCTTTTTGGCCATGAGCCAAATTTGGGTTGAAGTGGAGAGCTCTCTTGCAGCAAGGGGACAGGTTCTGCACAGTGACAACTGGCCTGTGTGCCACGCTGCTCTACATTCCCCAAAGGATCCCACAGGACTTTGCTCCTGGGAGAGAATTGTAAAAAATGTTTCTATTACAGCCAGACAGAAAACTTTTCCTTTCTGACGCAGAGCACTCAATTCAGCTGGAATTGCTGAGTACAAGTCACCCGTGTCAGGATATTACAAGGACATCCAAGCTCAGCCTCTAAAAAGCAGTTATATAAATATAAAAATTCTGCATGGTGGAGAAGCTTCTTTCTCTCTCACCACCCATCTAAAAGATTAATCAGATCAATCATGGCACATTTCTTTACAGAATTCTATGACTTAAGTGCTACAGACATTAGCAACATTTCAATCTCCTGTCTCTGATCCTGAAAACATCATCTGTTAGGTTTTTGGCAACGCTATAGGAAAATCGAGCTGCTTAAAAAAAACCAGGGAACATTTCAGGAGATACCAGTGTCAATCTTTCACTTCTTCTCCCTACCTCTCTGCAAAAATTTACATAGAGTGAAAAATATGGAAAACTGGCATGGTTGGTGGCACTTTATAAAACCTCATTCAATACTAAAAAGCAAGCAGGGAAAGAAGGCTACTGAGCATGATAGTGATAAACTTATCTCCTGCTTTCAGTAAAGATTCATGAAGAAGCTACATGTTAAACCACTACTGTACTACCATGGAATATGCATATGGAAATGAAGGGGAGAAGAAAAGCCAGCATTTTACTAAAAAGTGCAAAGACAGTGGTCTCACCCTACTTTGAGTACTAGTGGTTCTGCAAAAAAAAAAAAAATATCCCTCTTTAAATTCAGATTATTTCTCATTTGCATTTGCCATTACTGGATTTTTCCTATAAGGTCCAATTAAGAAAAATATTTCTTCTCTACAAGGCAAATTTATCAAAAATTCAAATAAACTCTTTGATGCATTTTCTGCATAAACTAATCATGAATAAACATAATTCTCTTGCTCTAAGAACAGATGCCACCCTGTAACTCCCTGCCCCCGACAGCTCTGCTCTCCAATCATAAAGGAGAAGGAAATTGTTTGGCCAAGTTTACAGAATGAACCATAAATCATAAGCATCTTTGCCAAAGCAAACTCATGTTTCTTTTATGAAACAATTTCTCCTAAAAGAATTTATATTCATTTTTATATATGCATTTTTTATAAAATACATAAGGAAAGTAGAACATACTGTTCTGTTTCTCCTTTAGAAATGCTTAGTATTTTTCAGTTCTGGTTGAGAAAGCAAACATTTGCATTTTCACGTGGCTTTCTGAAGCTAGTTGCATGGACCTAGCTGCAGTACTTTGATGGATATAGGGAATATTAAAATTGCTTTGGAATATTTGAGTCACCATTATTCACAGAAGTCTAATCTGGAAAACCTTAGGGGACTTTTGTTGAAGTCTGATGCTGGAAACATGAAGGAAGACTTTCAGACTTTCACTTCTTCATAATCATGGAAAATTTCAAAGCTGGATCCTTTCTCAGGAATTAAAAAAAAAAAAAAAAAAAAAAAAATTAATCCCAACTCTTCAAAGAACATAAAGGGAGCCTAGCCATTCCAGGAATAACATGCAGGCTAGGGCATCTCCCTCTCTTCCCAGACAGCATTCCAGCTTTCAGAGAAAAATCTGACCAGGAAGGATTGTGGGGAGCCAGAGGCACTCACAGAAAGGTGCAGGGAGTGTGGCAGAGCCCAGGAAGGTGAGCATGGAGGGGACACAGCAGCAGGAGACCTGTCTGCACTGCGCCCTCTCATCTCCCACTCACCCAGCTGCTGCTCACAGCAGCTCCAGGAAGCTCTGCACTGTCCTCAGGCTTTGAGCACTGGGTAAAGAACACTTATCTGAAGAGGCAGCACTTCATCCCTGCTGTACATGACAGTCAGTCACTTCAGTGCAGCTTTCCAGCCTTGCACAAGCAGTGCTCTGGCTACATTACTCACATCTAGAACATGTCATTCAGTCCCAGCTTGTAGAAGTCAGTGCCTGGTTGTATCTGTGGCTCTTGAGTGTGATCATCCCTCCAGGGTCCACTGGAGCATTCTCCCAGGGTACATTGAAAGGTTCAGGCCTGTCACAATGCTTCATTTCTTTAGGGATGCCTTTGTGATGCTGCTTTCACTCTGAAAGGACCCCTTGTCATTCCTGTCTGGTCTGATCTGTGGCTCTGGTTACTGGGATGGACACTGAGATGTAGCACGTGGGACAAGACCCTGCTCCTTCATGTCCACCACTCTCACATCAAAAGACAGGCAGAACCATAGAATATCTCCAGTTGGAAGGGCCACATAGGGATTGTCAAAGTCCAGCTCCTGGCCCTGCACAGGACACCCCAAGAGTCCCACCATGAGCCTGAGAGCACTGTCCAAACATTTCATGTATTCTGTCAGGTTTGGTGCTGTGACCACTGCCCTGGGGAGCTGTTGCAGTGCCCAAACACCCTCTGGGTGAGGGACCTTTTCCTGATATCCAACCTAAACCTCCCCTGACACAACTCCAGGCCATTCCCTTGGGTCCTGTCTCTGGTTACCAGAGATAAGAGATCAGTGCCTGCCCCTCTGCCTCACCTCACAAGGAAGCTGTAGATTGCAGTAAGATCTCCCTTCAACTTCCCATCTCTAGCAGAGTCAGAGCTCATAATAACTTTCCACTCCCCCCCCTTTCTGTCCCAAACAATTTTGAAGATTGAGGCTTTTCCCCAAGTGCAAGAAGTTCAAATATCCATCCTCACATCACCTTTTTTTCTGAGACTTGCTTTGTTTTCCTCTAATGGGTTTCTTTCTTTCTTTTCTGTTTCTTTCATTTTTATGTAACCAACACAGCCCAACCCAAAATAGGAGCCTCAGTGTGCTGAGCCAACACTGCAAAAAAGCCCTGTCTGTTGTGAGGAGTACAATGCTTTTTCCTTAGTTGTCCTTACCCTTTATATCCTATGCTGCAACACATCATTACAGCTATCTGCCACTTCCCATTCATTGGGGCTAAAACCTCTACAGCAAGAACACATTTCAGTTTCAGTAGGTATTAAAACCAAAGCCTTGTCATAGACTGTGTCCTTTTCTGCAAAAAACCTAAAATTCACAGCAGTGACAACACAAGACCCTAGCGCCAGAGACCTGAGGTTTCTCTGCTTTGCCTTGTTTAGCACACCCCAAATGAAAGTCACTGTTTATTACACTATGATGCTTAATTTATGTCTTCAGATAAAACAATGACCACTGGAAATGACAGCTTTTGGCTGGAAAAAGTCACATTCTTTTCCAATAACACAGCAATAATGTGTGTCATTCAAAGGATGAACAATTTCTTCCATTCAGAGCTTGCATCTGCTTGCTTGTTGTACAAAGCATATGCATTACCTGATTAAATAACTCATGGCCCCATAAATCGTTAACCATGTGTACAGTACATAATTCAGTGGTCTGCAAACTGTGTTACAATACACTATTTCAAAGCTTTTCTCAAGTTAAAAAGAAAAAAAAAAAAACCACAAAAAAAAACCCAACCAACAAACCCACAAACAGCAAAAAAAACCCTGCAAAGCTTTGTTCACCAAACACTGTGCTGGTGACCTTTCTCTCTAGTTTCCCTTGCATGTTTGTTCAGTTAACTGCTCAAAACATTTGAATGCTACATTCAACCCCTGCAAAGTCAAACCGTCGCATGACAATCCATCAAAATCAGCCAGATAACAGAAAGCACATTCCAATCCCAGAATTATTGTTGTCTGATTCTAAATGACAGGGTATGAAACAAAAAGAGCACAGAGTCTGATTTGCCACAGCAAAATTAAGCCCAAAGAATGATAAGAAAAAAGCCTCCTTTAGATGAGATCCTACAGAAATGATATGAAATTGAAGAGGATGGGAATGCATGCAACAAGACAATTGCTTTGTCACACATACAAACTTTGATCAAATAAAAAGGGTTGCTAAATGTGTGTATAACTGAAGACTCACTAAAACAGAAATTATGAAACTATTTTCTGACAATTAAAGCAAGGATGTGTTTATGCCATTAGGTCTAGATGTAAACTTTTTCCCCAGGGTCCATCTCAAATCTAAGGATTAAAAATGTAGTGATGAGATGTTTCAATTATCTTAATTCAAAACACTTATTACTAATTAAAACATATAACTCAGAAGAACCAAAAATCACACTACAAGACAGCTTGCTTTATGTAAAAAGCTTTGTTACCATTCTTAGCCAGCAAAGGAATTAGTAAAAGAAGCAACCTAAAACAGGTACTGAAGAGCTAAAAGCAGAACTCCCCTCTCAATTATTTGAAATTAATAAAATAGAAGTATTGCCATTTAGGAATATCTCTGCCACTGCATTTTGCTAACTCAGGTAGGTGAACAGCACATCCATGTCTCTCTCTATCTTCCTTCCTCCAACAAGGAGCAGATTGGCTCAGACTTTGCTGAGCCACCCTGAGAGGGGCCAGTGCCAGCCCAGCCAAATTCTGCAGCTCTCACCAAGCTCCCCTGAAGCTTTTGCCTCCTGGAGTCACAAGGCTCCCAATCTGATTCGTGTCTCCCCGTGACAGTGCAGAATTGTAATTGGTTAATTGTATTATTTAATTAGTGGTTTAGTTTTTTTGTTGTTGTTTTGTTTTTATTTAGAGTTAGGATTAAAAATATGAAGGAGGTGATTTTTTTGTGTTTGGATTTGGCTGCTTATTAAATTTCATTTAAAGTATAGAGAGTTTTGTAATATTTTTAGTTATTAGTTAAAAGTGAGTAAAATGGAGGTGAATTTAGCTAGTTATAAGGTTTTTTTAAAGTTAAATAGTTTAATAAAGAGTCAATATTTATATTATTTATATTTTTATTTAATAATTAATTTTTTGTGATTTGTAGTGCAGCATTAATTATTCAATTAAAAATTATTATTTGAAATTAAGAAGAAGAAGGAAGAAGAAAGAGGAAAGAGATAATGTTTAAGAAGTTTTATTTTGTTTTATATTTATTATTATATTTTAAAATTTTAAATAGATCCCCCTCATTCACACAGGAACACATTCCCAAAGCCACCAACATGTGTCAGCAGAAAGGTTTAAAAGCCTTGGCAGAGAGCTTGAACCATATTCTGTCTTTAACAAGGCATGACTCAGTGGTGAGCAATGCAATAAGAAATGTCCCAGCTGCTGGTTTCTAAACACCTGGGATCCTTTAAATTAATCCCCCATCCTGGACATGAGGCTTTCTTCCTCAGAAAAATGCAGGATAGCACAGCCTGTGGGCAAATATGATCAAGAATTCAACCCAGCAGGGCTGGGCACAATATCTTTGACAAGCACAGAGTAAAAGAGGTTTCTCACACTGAGATCCTTGGAGTGCCTGGACTCAGTATGGATGGGATCAACTTTGAGAAGGGATGGTTTTGGGGAGTCAGGCAAAGCAATTCTCTTGTGAGGCAAGGACAAAGTAACATCCACCAAAAAAAAAGTTGAAAACGCAGTAGGGCATGGGAGAACATGTTCTTTAAAAAAAAAGCAAGCATGGTGGGAAATGGTGATTTCAGCAGTCATGCCTTGATGGGTGAATATTTCAAGATTAAAGACATTGAAAGATACTTAATTCTGAACAATCTTGCCACAGTCCTCATGAGGACACCTAAGCAAATTTTCTAGTTTAAGTTATGTTGGAAACAGTACAATACAAGGGCCTGTTCTCTGATTTCTTTTATGATTTAAGCTGGAAAAGGAGTTGCAGGAGATGCACTCTTTTCCAAACCATTTCCCTGTGACTTTAGAAAAAAAAGCAATTGGTTCCATCTACCCTCAGTGATCAAAACACTAACTTAGCTGCTCACTTGTCACTTCAGACATGTCAACTCCCTGCCACCCAGACACATTCCTTCCTACTTGGCTTTTCCATTAGCCCTACAACAAAGTTCAAGCAGCTCTTCTTCAGCATCATGGGAATTTTAAACACTTCTCCTCTTTGTCTGACCTCTGCCTTCCAGCACCACCTGTGGCATTTTCTCTCTGCCAACACTAGCAGTATTGAAGTCCCTCTATTCCCCTCACCTTCTCCCTTCTCTTCTCCACACTCTCTTCAGCATCTTGTCCTGCCACAAGAGCTGTAAGGAATTATCCATTTGTTGCTGGATAGACACACTGGGGAATGTGGAATGGTAAAACTCCTATCTAGCCAGAGATATGCAACAGCCAACAATATGCAAATGAAACTCACATTGGCTTCAGCTGCAGGTGAAAGCACATAGTGCACTTAAATACAAGCAAATAATAACATAATTGACAAAATCACTCAGAATTTGGAAGTGCTACTCCAAGAGGGCCTGTTTTAATGCCTAGACCCCAAGGTACTCTGCACTCTGTAGCAAATTTCCTACAGGCAGTGTTCTCTTGCCTGCTGAGCTAGACATAATCTCCCTGCTGAAAAGGGCTAAAGCAGCACTCCTCCTGGCAGTGGAATTAGCTAATGCCCAAGGCAGGCACCCTCAGAGCTTTTGCCCAATACTGAAATCCTACTGTGTTTCTACCCATAGGAAAATGTGTCCTGTGCAGAAACTTTAACACATTTTGACTACAGAAGTCAGCGTCTAAATCCAAAGTGTATTCTGTAAAGGGAAATAAAGGGGAATTGACATGAAATGCCCAATTCTCATATTTCTTCCTAAGGCTAAACAATAAATTTTGTTTTCAAAAATATCTACTCTCTCCTTACTTTAGAGTTATAGCACTTATCCAAAGTAATAAAGGGAAACACACCACAATAAAAAGTCTGCAAACTGCTCCTACACACAGATCTCATTCCACTGCCTATTTTTCAGGCTTTCTACTTTTCTAAAATTATACAGACTAAACACTCTATTTTTAAACTAAATTATACACCAGTCAAGCAATAATATATATATATACACACACATAGATTTAAATTGTCGGGGGAAATTATCGCAGTACCTGGGCACATTTTACATAATGCACCTCTGATCGAAATCACCACAGAAACTGGTCCCTTCCCCTCCCAGCTATTGAAGCAGCTATAGAAGGACCCTGAAAAGGGTAGCCAGGATACCAATTGCCAAGTGAAATTCCTGCCTTAGTGGAAGCCTGGAACAAAGAGGTACATTTAACGCTGCTTCCTAAACTTTGCCAGATCCAGGCTCAGACAGATTTCTGGCGGGAGTGGGATGCTGAGCCAGGAGCCTGTCGCTGAGAATGACCTGCCCCCTGGTTCCCACGAGCTCCTCCCTTGGGACAGAGGCAGGGCACGTGAAAACCCAGTCCTGAATGGGGAAACAGAGCGTGGGGTGAGAGCAACGCTCTGGGCGAGCAGCAGCCCAGCAGCAAACCGCGTGGAAAATCCCACAGGACTCAAAGAGCCACAAAATTGGGTTCCACACAATGCAGCCAGCTTCCACAGAATGACTTCCAAGACCTGTGCAACTTGGTAAAAGAAGGATGACCTTTCTCTAGGAATTTTTTACCCTGTCCTGTGGAGCTCTAACAGACATGCAGCGCTGGTTTACATTGTTTTAGGAAGATTTCAAAACCTTGTGCAAAAGCTGCCACAGTTTTTCTCAGCTGTTGGTGACTTTGCCAGGGAAATTGTGTTTCATTGTATGCAGTCAATACAAGAAAAAGAGAAAATGCTATTGGAAAGCAAATGTTGCCTGTTCTCTGAAAGGATAAGATAGAGCTGACCCTTAAAGTGGGCGGCCCACAGATTTGGTGAGCTACCTGCTGGAACTCTGGTGGGTCAAAGCTGATATTTTATATTTGCAGCTTCAGCTTTTTCAACATGAATTAAAAACCAGAAAACACATGCTTTCCATTTCTTCTCATTAACTCAATACCCTGATCAATGCACTTCCAGCTCTGAATCTGCACATCCGGGTCCCTGTGGATGACTTTCTATGTACTAGTTACACTGAAATACAAGAAAATCCACTTTTATGTTAATTTCTCAGAAATATTTGAATTCCTGAAAATTCAGCCACAGATTGATATAAAATCATTGCAAGGCAAAAAAACCCAAAACCCTCCAGACTGAAAAAAGCAATACTTGATTCATAGAAGTCACATATCCTGTAGCAGATGGACACTGTGAGGCAGAGGACATTGTACACACTTTGTGTGGAGCTATTTCATATTTGCATGCACTTAAAAACAAAACAAAAAAAAGGATGATGCAACCCTACCTAAATGACACTGAATGTGTGTAGTTCAAATATCAATATCAATCATACTGGAATTCCAGAACTTGGAGCCAATGAGAGGTCCACTGCCATTAAAACACCAAACATTCTGGTGAGCATTGTCCAATGATAAGTGTTTTAAAAGATCTCTAAGGAAAAAATGATGGTATATTTTAATTTTTAATAAACATGTAAAATGCTTAGATATAATGCCATTAGTTCTAATTTCTGAATAAAATTGCAAAATGCCAATGTGATACCTCAAGACTTGAATACCAATGATTACAATGCATGCAATTTCAAATATATTTTGAAGTGAGGTTTCTTTTTTCCTTTTAAACAAAAAAGAATCTGAATGGAGACAGAAAAAAAAAATCACTATAGTACTCTGTAAACTTCTTGAAATAGAAATGTCTCTTCTGTAAGCCTAACCAAAACTGACATGTAATACAACAGATTTATACAGGAGGATATTCCTACCTAGCACTTTGACTCTACTTAGAAAGGAACAAAAATTAGAGTAAAACCTAGTCCTTAGGATGACATGAGTACTGTGTACTTTCAAGGATGTTGTAGAAAATTAATATGGTTAAAAGGGCTGGGTTTTTTCATCCAGATTTTTGCAGGCATTTAAGTGTGCAAAAATGCTAGTAAATGGGGTTATCTTTAAAAATACAAAAAAACCCCACCAACCAAACAAACAAAAATCTGCAAACTGTGGGTAGTAAAACACATTTACTCCCCAGTTTAGGGTGTGTTCTCTTAGAGTGCAGGTTATCACAGTGACAGTTTAGGGGACTAGTATTTTAAAGGAGGTTAGATCACCTGAAAATTATTATATATATTAAAACACAATATTATCTAAAATATTATAACATTTAATTTAGCTCAGTTCTAGCATTTGGATGGGGGGGGGGGATGAAGATGAGCAAAACTTTAAGTATTTACTACTATAACTTTGAAAAAACAGTCTTCATACTCCTGCATAACTATGTCATCTCTAGATGTTAAAATTTATTCCTGTGGTTTCTTCTGCAGGATTTTCAAGTTGTGTAAGGTTCTCCATTTTTTACTGGCAAAATCCCATGAAACCACAGGTCAGAAGTGATTTTACTGAATATAAACATTTGTGGGATTAATCTTCAGGAAGAAATCATTCACTTTCACAAAAATGGAAGACAGACTTCTTAGAAAAGACACAAGTTTTGCCAATGCAAAATGTCAACTGGCATAGCAGAAAACATGACAAGAGAATCTAAACTAGCTGGTTTGTGTATCTAGAAAAACAAAAATTGCACAAATTTATCTTGAAGGAATTTTGATTCTCAATTTTAGTGTAGCACAAGAAACATCCTGGTAATTGTCAACTTGAGAAGCTTCAGTACATTGCATATAAACATTGTGAGGTCACATTTATAGTTAATGTAAACTTGCACACATGTAAAATCATAATACATTAAACCTTATTTGTACTAAAACATGAAATAAAATAGATCATGCCAAAGCCTGAAATCTGTTCCTTGAACTTTATGCATATTCCATAAAATACAGATTACATCCAATTTTTAAAATAAATTATATTGTGCTTAAAACCTTAAAAGGCAGTGCAAAGAAAGCATTGGCAGGCTTAGATCTCCTACAGCCTGCTGGACTCCTCCCAAAGCAGGTCTGAAGGACACCCTCACCATGAAATGCCAAACCTGAGCTGGCTGCCATCAGCCCAGCATGTGCTTCATCCCAGACAGCCCCTAACCAAACTCTGTCATGCTCTCTTTCCACACTGAACTAACATGCTATTTTAAAAAAAATCCTTCGTGCCTGCTCTAGATGAAATTCTACAAAAAAAAAAAAAAAAAAAAAAAAAAAAAACAAGTAAACAAAAACTCCCACTACAACATATATTATTTCACAAGAATTAACTGTGAAAACTATTCTGCCGTAATTTTGCAGTGAAATCCCAGTTCAAACCACATTAAACCCCTCCATTCAGAAGTAGGGAGCTGTGAAAACACTGCCTCACCATACACAAAACCTCTGCTTAGGGCTGGGTATTCCATTCAGGGGTTTGGAAAGCAGTGTCCTGGGAAGCAGCAGGAGCCAGTCTGCTAGCAGAATTGGCAAGTCAAGGAATATGCAGAATTTGTCAAACATGGCACATGCACCCCTAGAAGCACATAGGAAATTTCTTGTTTACTGCAATGAGAGACAATATTGCTGGGGTGTTAGAGAGCTGTCCTTGTGGAGACCCACTGCCAAGTCTTCAGTGCCTCTTTCTGAAAATGTCTGCTTGTTAAAACCCAAAATGAAATGTCCAGCAGCCCCAGCACAGCAGGCTGGTGATGAGAGCACTCCACTTGCAGGTGAGGGACCTGCTCCAAACTCCCAGAGGGAATGGTTTGGGAAACCTCCCCTACACAGAGGCTTCCTCCTCCAAGGTAAACTCCCAAGCTGGCAGGTTTTTGGCTGCACAAGCACAAGTATCTTTGCTATCCAGACAATAAGCAAAAGTTGGGAGAGGCTGGTTTTGTCACAACACAAGAAAGGGAAAAGAGCTCAGTCCTTGAAAACTGCAGGCTTGGAGAAGGTTTCCCCCAGAAGCCTTATAACTAAATGAAAATCTGCAGCTCGCTATACAGAAGGGAAAGGCAAGCTTGCCTCACCCTTTCTTTTGATATTATTATCCCACATCAAAGAAAATATTTTGGCATAACCAGTTTACATATTTACAATTCTGAAATAAAACATCTGCTCAGCACTCTATTCAAACTCTATTGGGGACAAATTCTACTTTCACGGATACCCACACAACTGTGGAGAACTTAGTGATTAGAAATGTTAGAAAAATTGGACACACTTCCCAGGATTATTTTTCTGAGCTGGTTCTCTTCTGTTTTCTTACTCCCTCAGATGCTTTCCTCTCTACTCCTCCTCTCATATACAACTGTGTCCCAATTTAAAAATCCATTTCCTGCATTTAGCAAGAGAGTTTTTCCTTTTGATAAAAGGTGCCACCTGGCTTTGCTTAGAGATTTATTGGTCTGATTGAAAGCCTGGTCATTCACCTTTCTTTCCAGGCTTGTCTGGGGTTTGGGTGCAGTATGCAGAAGTTTGCTGGATTTGCAGCAAGTGAATCTGCTCACAGTTCTCTGCCTGTGATGGTATAATGGTACTTTTCCTTACCTGAGATAACAACTCTACTAAATGTGTTTCATTTTTTATCAAACTTGAGCTTTTTTAATAAGAGATATAAAACATTGATATTCCTATTACATCCCACAAGGGAAAAGAAACACCATTTGCTATAATCAGGGGAAATGTTTTATTGCCTAAGACATGCATTTATCTCCCTCACAAACAGAAGTCATAAAAAGAACATACAACTGGTTAAATGTTACTTGATGTACCTTAGGTCCCAACTGGTTTGCTTTAGGTCCTGCAGTGTCTTGTGGAATTAAATCCAGGCATGAACACAGGTTAATGCTTTTTCTTTCCTTTTAGCAGAACTCTGTCAGTCTGGCCCAAGCCCCAAGAGCTTTCACTTCAGACTAACCTGCAAGCAGCACTGTGGGTCTCTCCTTTACTTCTCCTTCCCTATGCTCCACTGCTGACTAATTAATTATAAACCTCTGTTCTTAAAGCTCTTATATAAATCTCTGTCCTTGTTGCCATCCTGCAGATCTATTCAGTGATCACACTCTCACTTAAATCATGTAAGAAAGACTGGTCTGTCCCTTTTATCTGAAAGGCTGTTAAGGAGGCCCAAATTCTAAAGCTTTTTGTAATGAACTGCTCTTTCTTGAAGACAGTTTACCATCAAGCATCCTTCCAGGTCTCATGAAGGGCTACCCTGCACAAACTGAGATGACAGTTGTCAGAAGGGAAAGCCAGTCCTTTCCTGAATAGAAAGAAGAATAGTTGTCTTTTTGCTTCTGTCCTTTCCCCATTGTACTTCCAAGGCACAACTGGAGCTCCTACAGCAACAGGTATTTTTCTTTGCTAAGATTCATTGTTGGACGCTCACTGGTATTCTGAGTTCCTAATTCTAAACCCACTTCTCTCTTTTATAAACCTGCACGTTATTTGTATCTAAAGGACATTCTTTGTAAAGGCAGCAGTTTTCAGAAACTTGATTCCACTTTCTTCCAGGGCCTTCTATCTCCCTCTCCTCCTCCTCCTCTCTGCCACAATGGTCTCTTAAAGAAATCTCTTATGTGTGCTGCTATTCAAAAATAAAATCAGGCATTTGATCTTTTCTGTCCAGACTTCCTTCTCATTCTCCGTTTTCCTGGGTTCTGTCACATGTGGCACTGTTAGCTTAACAGCCACTGTTTAACAGCATATATTGAAAATACCAGAACAAATAAATGCATCCAACACTGTTCCCTTTTTATATTTGACATAGAATCATAAGCAAATGGGGAAAGAGAATAATTTCAAGTTTTTCAAGTCTAACTTTCTTGGAATTCCACACTGAAAAATACGGACTGCCATCTGAATGACAAAATTTGCTAAAAAGCTCTGAATCTAAAATTTAAAAAGGCTCCTCTACAGCAGCCATTTTGTGTCAGAAAATGTAGGGTTCCCAGTCTCAGCTTTTAATTTTGTGCCTCAGACTGTTTTAGATATTTAATCTTAGGTATTGATGCTTCTCCCTTTGAGGGTAAGGGTTCATGTCCTCCTTAGCTAAAATCAGGCTGCCCAGAGTTTTCCGTGCTCAAATCTGTGATTCAAACTTTACTACAGCTCACCTAATATGCAGGCTTGAACAACATAAGCCCTAGCTCATCAAGGGTTGCTCCATTCAGTGTGAGAGATGGAAACACAAAATAATTTTTATCTTGGTCACAAAACTCAAAGCAGCAAGTTTGCATGAAAATATTGTTTGGAATATATAGTGTAATAAATCAGTGTTTTCTTAGTTGACCAAAAAAAGAGATATGAATATCACTATTTTTCAAAAGATTTCCCTAAGAAAGGGTGCTTTTATTTTTGGGGTTGGGAGAATTTTTTAAAGAAGAATTGTACTGAAATGTTTGGGTGTTTCAGCTTCTGCTCAGATGCAGCTAAATGTTCTGGATTTCCAATTGCAAATCTATTCCATAGATTTATGAGTTCTCTAATGCACTTTCATCACTACTATATCCTTAGGCCTATGACATTTTGGATGAGTGGGAATGCCAATTCCACAAAAATTCAGACAAAAAAATAACAGTTGACATTTTCAGTCATGTGTGATCAGGTTTAACTATGGCTTAAGGTTGAAATTCAGCAAATCATCACACTTCATTACTTTCTCCATTTTTTTGATGTGAGGCTATTTGTGGTGTGATGGTATTAGTTTTTTGGGGGTTTGTTTTGTTTTTTTTTTTTTAATTATAGATCTGCATTTAAATTTTAACTGGAGAATATCAAGATGAATCTTTGGGTAGCTGGACCTGAGAGCATCCAACATCAGCTCCATCACAGCTACAAAAAGCTTGTGTACAGTTTTTGGATTACATTTCTGCTTCTCCAGTTCCAGAGAGAAATCATGGCCATAATGTGGTAAAGAGACAGGTTAGTTAGTATAAGGAGACAGTTTGGGAGAATAAATAATTTTTTCGTTTCGTTTTTAAGTATTTTTAAGTATCTCTGACTGTGTAAGACACTGGCTTGCAGAGATTTGCTGAACAATGTCCTCTAAAAAAGCACTTTTTTCCAGCCACTCTCTTAGAGCTTTGTAAAATCTAATCTCTATTCATCTGTTACCATTTCACCAGGGTTTCTATTATGGGACATTACTGACAACGTTTAATCATCTGCTGGAGTTCTGACACTTCATCAGCAATTAACATGTCATTTGAACAACACTAACATATTTGCACAAGCATACCAAGAGTTTAAGGCAAGTGGAAAAGTTACCAAATTACTTCCTACCTCTGTCTTTGAAAACACTATTTCTGGGAAGGACACTTAGAAAAAAAATAGCTACAGCTTCTATCCCCTGCCCTCCCAATTAGGAGTACAAGCAAGATTCCACAGCCCTCTAGCATGCTGTCTGTGCTTCCTGTGCACTAGATCCATTAGCTGTTTGCTGGGGAAGGTGAAATTAGAAATGTTTTATTATGATTTCCAAATTACCATGTAACAAATGCTCCAATAATCCTTACCGTGAAAGAAAAAAAAAAAAAAAAAAAAAAAAAAAAAAAAAAAAAAAAAAAAGGTCTGTTTTGCCCAACAAGCAACTGACAGCTTTCTAATGCAGCTCCATTAAAGCTCTTTCCCGAGTGTGAGAGGCACTTTTTAACTAGCTCCTCAGGGCATTGTTAGGTATCATTGCTTACAGCCACTGCGAGCCAGAGCAGCGCTTCCCACTTCCTCCTGATCACTCAAACACAAGAGGTGACTTCAAGCACAAGAAAAAGTCTCAACCAGCCAAGACAGCAGCTGTAAGGCTGTCTCTTTATGTGCAACAGGAGTCCAGGATGAAATCACAGCCTTCTGGAGAAACACAGCACACAGGGTGTTGGATGGAAATAAAGAGCAACTTCTATGGGTGTCTTTTCACAGGTTAGTAAATTGCAGGTGTTTGGGGAAATTTAAATTATTTGGGACATTTTTTTAAAGTGGGAAAATAATAGCTTCTTATTTTGTGCTTTAAGCATACAGTAGTTTACCAAATGAGTAAACTTGAAGTAAATCTCAAAGTCACCTTCTCTATAGGAGTTGATCCATTCAATCTAAACATGAAAAATTAGGAATTAGGCAGGCAACAGAATGCATATTTTTGAAGAAGAGATTACTAAAATACTTGATTATGTATTTATTTCAGAAGATAACTGTCATGAATTTTACAGCTCTTACAAGTCAAAATTTGCAGAGATCAGATTCAGAAGGTATTAATTTACCTTCTACAGTCAAAGGCACAAAAACAGTTCTTTTTGAATAAATCCTTGATAGCTATCAAAACTGCTTCCAAAGTTCAGATGCTTATTTGCAACAAATCATCTCGACACTGTCAGATCTTATTGCCCAGCTGTACTGGGAGACTGTTAATAAAGCAAACATGAAATCTCAGCCAATGTCAGACTGTCTTCAGGACAGATGGGAGACATACAGCTTTCCAGGCCCAGGTAAAACATGAAATGAATTAACCAAAACCATTCCAAAGCCACCAGTGCAGATTTCAGAAACAGAGTGAGGGGGAAACCACCCTATTCCTGTTGAGCAGCACCTGGAGTTTCCTATTCCATGTGTCCCCTCCTGCTGGGAAAGGAACCATCTAAGAAACTCTGGGCAGCCTTTCAGCAAAGTGCTATTTGATTCCCAGGTCTGAAGACCACTTTCTACCACAGTGACACTAGGGGTTAATGCTGCTGATCCTGGTTTTGTCTGCTTCATTTTTGGGTTTGTGTCTTTAATTCCTCAAAGTCACCAGAAGTGATCTAAGGCAAAATTACAAAGATGAATATGAACTCTTCCCCAGCACTCAGCACTCATAAGAACACAGGACAAGAGAAGATATTGCAGATATCAACCAGAGTTAGAGGAGCATCTGGTAGCAGGAAAGTAAAATATCAGGCCCTTTTGGAGAACAAGACTGATATGGTTACAATGTGATTGAGCTCTCCACAATGGAGATAGATGACCATTTACTTTCTTCATTTATCTGCCCACATCTGCACTTTACATTTCAAGAAGCTGAAACTCTTGCATCATTCCATTTATCTAAGGGACTAAAGGCAGCACGAAATCCACGAAGAAAAAAAAAAGACAAACATGGCCCTGGGATATATGTTGAGCAGTTTTTCAGTAAATCTTATTTATTTCCTCCGAGTCCTCAATATCTAAAGCTTTTATGTATTCATTATCAGCAACATGTCGAGTAATGTGATAACTTGACAAGGTTCTATTGAAGCAGCTTAGTGGGACATACAGTACTTATGCTGCCTGATAAGAAAACATTCAGAAAGGTCATATCCTCTGTTGTATTCCCTATCTCTCTGGGAAGCAGCAGTTTGGGTTTTTCTGAAAACTAAAGTTTGAAAATATTCCTGGTTAAAGTGAGTGAAAAACGGCCTGGCTGCATCAGCACAATGACAAACAGCTGCTATAAATATTCATGTTACTTTCCAAAACTGGATACTAAAATAAAAAAAAACCTCACCAAAAAGTTAACCATGTTGACTGGGCAATTATGGCATGAGTAGCTGGTCAGCTCAGCACAGCTTTTAAACCTGGGATATCGTGGCAATATCCCACTGTGTTGAGCTGCAATACAGGCTGTGGCCAGCAATGTGTATTCATTCTATCACCATCTGTTGAAGCTGGGTGGGGCAGTGACCCTTATCTCCGTGGCACACATTATCTGCTAATGGGCCATCTTTGAAACCAGGTGGGGCAATCATCTTTATCTTTTCCACAACCCATCCTCCCTCCAGGAAGATATCATCTGCTGCTGGGCCATTGAGTCCCACTGTGTGACTGATAAAATTACATCATCCCATTGGGAGATGCTCCAGCCAGGGGGAGGAGCCAAACCTTTCCTACCTAGATAAAAACTGAGATTTTGGACAGCAAATTACCTTCTTTCCACTGGATTCCAGAGCAAAACTGGACCTTTCCACATCATCCCTGGACCTTCAGAGGAAAACTGCACCCTTCTACAGGGGCACTGCTTCAGCTGAACCACATCTGTCACTGCAGGAGGATGCAGCCACCATTTAATGGGACTGCTACCAACACCCTGACTGACAGGGTGTCAGGTTGGATTCTGACTCTGTCAGTGTATTGGGATTGTTCTTTGTAATACTGTATTTCTATTTTAATTTTCCTAGCGAAGAACTGTTATTCCTAATTCCTTTATCTTTGCCTGAGAACCCCTTAATTTCAAAATTATAATAATTTGGAGGGAGGGGATTTACATTCTCCATTTCAAAGAGAAGCTCCTGCCTTTACTGGCAGACACCTGTCCTTCAAACCAGGACACCCACTGAGTGGTCCTGGAACAGCAGCACAGATCCCATCCCACCTTGCCTGCTCACTTTCTCCCCACATCCACTGCTAAGAGGTGATGTAGGAAGCCAAATGAGATTTAGAACATGACAGAGCAGAACACGCACCATGGTTGTGCCCAGCTTGCACTTCTATAGCAAGGAATGACTCTGTTTGGAAAGTCTTGTGAAGCTGGAGACCTGCAGGGCTTTTTGTGTGCCACTGATGGGCAGAACAAGGACAGGAGTGAGGCAAAGAGTGTGGTCAGGGTTCCCTGAGATCCAGACCACATCCACTGCCTGAACAGGCAGTGAGTGCCTGGGGCCACCCCAGGACACAGCAGATGAGCAGCAGTGCTCAAGCCCCTGGTAAGCCTCACTACTGGGGGTTCACAAAAAGATATCGTGGAGCTGTATTTGCCAGACATTCTCCTCAGCTGCAGTTTCTGTGACTCCAAGGCAAGCTTGGCCAAACAAAGAAATTCCTGCTATTCAGGTAAAAGAACACAAAATGACAGCCCAGCGACCTCTGTTATAACAACACCACCAGTTACAAATAAGCTATTTCAGAGCTATTACTCTATTTTGGGCACACACTGTCTATATGATATACTGCCTGATATTATTTGGGATGTGGGGACACATTCAGTTTGGTGTGTAACAGCACATATGTGTTTTGTCACAAAATCTTTATATATAGGCCCACTACAAATATTAAAAGTAATTTCGAAAGGCATTTTCTCTAAGCAGTAATTTATAGTAGTTGAAAGTCTTCTTTATTTTCCAAGAAGTCTTACTGGTTATTTCACTGAACATATTCAGGTCACTTTTGTCATTACTTTCCTCTCTCATTTATTTCACCTGATGCACACAGCCCGACTTCAAGCAGGTTTTACATACAAAAAAATACAAACATCATTATTGGACTTCATTAGATACAACGTTACTGAGTTATTGTAAAAAAATTGTCTGGTTGTAAACCTGGATCACAGCTGGATGTCACAAGCAGAATGGTGAAATGAGTAATGAGGTGGAAGGGATAAACCCCAACACTATTAAACAAATTAAAGAATCATCATTTACATAAATACCTGCTCATATTTAAATCCTATGAAAGGTAATAATTCTAAATCCTGGTAAATGCTGCAGCTCAGTTTGTCAAGGGTCAAATGCACTTGTTTTTTCCCCTTCACTCAGAGTGCTGCTGGGATCAGAATCAGCAGATTAAGGAGTTGCTGTCAGCTGTTCTGCCTGAGGGAGGGTTTTCCTTGTGGTGAGATGAGGGGCTGCACTTGAAAACATGAGGCAAGTGGAGAGATGAGCACCTGTAACAACCATTTCCCTAATTCTGACTGAAAATCAGCCTGACCATCAGTTCTTGGTACACTTTTTTTAAAGTCTCACTTGATGAAGAAGCCTAATTATTCTTCCCATTGACAACTCCTATGAGTAAAACTAAAGTTCAATTATCAGCAAATAGCAGTAGATCCAAGATGGAGAGTGAAACACAGCCCTTAATTTGTGATGTCAAGCCCTTTATGGCCACAACCATGAGCCAGTTAATCAGAGATAACATCTGGGGTAGCAGAGCAGCTCCTGCTTGCAATCCCAGCTGCTCCCAGCCAAGGCACAGCTCCACATGAGCTGCAGCTGAACACAGAGTGCCCTGGTGCACAGCAGGGGTGAGGGAAAATGGACCAGAATCATCCGGGGTTTTATTGGCAAATAATGATTTTATCAGATCAGAGGACAAATTTTAGCTCAAGGTGAAGCTGACATCATGCTACTCTTTGAAGATGAAAGGAAATTAATCTGATTTTGACTTTGTGCCTGGCCCTCTTCACAGCATCTCACCAGGATGCCTGGGACTATAAGAATATGTAAATTCTCACTGGGCATAAATCTTGTGCTAGGGCTCACCACTGATCTTCAGACTTAAACTCTGGTTTTCAACAACTTCATCTGTGGTCCTGTCATGATATTATCTACTAGCTTTCTTTTTTTTTTTTTTTTTTTTTTTAGAGATTAGTAACAATTAAATTCCTCATAACAAGGGTCTTATAAGAATAGACACAGTTCTTATTCACTTATTCAATCAATACTCTCTGTATGTTACAATGTCCACACTGGGAAGAAGGAAAAAAAAGGCAAACTTTTCCATTGATAACATAATTGTATAATTTGCTGAGTCTTTACATGGAGTACAAGAGAGATCTTTTCCTAACAAAAAAAAGGAAGGGTCAGAGATCAATGTCCAAATTTATTATGACAAAAATGTTAATCTGGGATCAAAACTGTTGATAAACCAAATCAGACAGTTTAAATCATATGAGGAGTTTTAATTAAATTAAATTTTCACAGGGAGTGTCTTTGACCTGTTTGTTCAGGCCAGTGACTGAAATCTCACTGTAGGGATTCCAGGATTGGAAAGCTTTGGGATTCCCCTCTGACACCTCTGATTCTCACTGGGTTCCCCATCTCATGCAAAAACATCACAAGGAGATCTCCAGGAACTTGTGCTGAAGCACAGCCCAGTCTGGATACACTTTGAGACACAGCAGTAGGGCACTGAAAGCCAGACTGGGAAGGAGATTCTGTGAAGGGGAAGGTAAATGACTGTAACCTTAAGTCTGCTGCACATAGTAATTTATTGAAGCAGAAATATGCACTTGGCTCCATTTCCCAAAATGTTGTCAGAAAACCCAGACCCAATATTTGCTTAGCCTATAAGTTTGCCCTCACCCCATGCCTCATAACATTTTAGCTTCAACTGTGTAGAAAAATCTTTCTGAATTTGTAGAGCTCAGAAAAAAAGATACACTCATGTAAACAGATTCAGTTTCACTTCAAGAAATTTACAGCATAAATACCTGTGATATTCTCAGGAATTTTATTGTTTAAAACAACTAAATCTAAATTTGAGAGTCTCAAACTTAACAGAGCTCTTAAGCAGAGTCCTCAGCAGGTGTAAACCAGCCTTGCTTCACCAATCGCAGCAAATGCACTGAAACTTGGCTTTAGGGACAGAAACCCTAAAGCACAGTGAGCCATCACCTTGGGAGTTACAGCTCCTTCCCTGGAGAATGACTGTGACTGCCATGATATGTTTGTACAGCAGCCAGCATGCCCAGGCTGTGACCTTGGCTAGGATCCCTATCCCATTAGAAATAAAAATTGTCTTAGGAGATGCTGGAAATAACATTATTCTACTTCAGGTTAGGCATAATTTAACCTCCCAGAAATGAGATCAGATATGCAATTCTTGAACAGAGGAGCAGGGAGAAGCCAGGCAGGAGAGGCAGGCACGCTCTGTAAAACCTGCTGTAGGTAAAACCTGTCTCCTGAGCTCCAGCAGGAGAATCAAAAGAGAAAGGAGAGTGCCTGCACACCAAAGTTCGAGTTGTAAAGCAAACCTCACTCAGTCATTCTCAGTGATAAGCTCAGACAGATGGGGTGCAAGCAGGGGGTCTTTAATGTGCATTCCTGTGTGTATCTGAGGTTTTGTAGGGTGTACCTCAAGGAATACAAAATATGAAGTTTTCTGAGTGTGTGAATTAAGAACCTCAGGGAGCAGAAGAAATATTGATTAGACACAGTGTGCTGCTCAGTACAGGAAAGTACAGGAGATAATCACCAAGGGTGATTTCAAACCTTTCAAACCTGAAATGCCAGGGTAGGACTTTTAGCACCTACTGGCAAAACTTGCCAGGCTCAGACAATTGTCTCATTCATTTCAAAATAACTTTACAACATATTTGACAAAAATAGAAAGGGCCAACCACCTTCCACTTGACCAAGTGCAAGACAGGTCCTGTAAGATACTTTTTGGTAGAATCAGGCTGATCCTCAGCTTATAAAAGCAGTAGAAGACCTGAAAGATTTTTTTGTTTGTTTGAAATAAGCAAGGGATGTCCGGCTTCTAGTAAGGAGGAAAGCTTTCTTTTATTATTTTTTCTAAAGCAAGAACTAAATTACAAACAAAAATCTTAAATAGAATTTTAAAGAATTAATTCAGCTCAATTTTATCTAAAATTATTAATTGATTTGTTCTTTCCCTCTAGAAACTCTGATGAGAAGATTTCTGATGACTAACCTCAGTTTTGACAGATCTTTAATAGTATGTGACTGTCAGGCCATTTCAAATTTTTGTATTCCAATGTAGGTTTCTTGGATAGGAGGAGAGGAATGAGAGTGTGATGGAAACCTGAAGAAAGAGAGTAGAGGTTGATGATACGCTGAACAGAGGAAATAAAGCAAACAATCTTTGAACTACTTTTCAGCAGTATCAAACCAATATTTTTTACTTTTTGAATTTTTGCATTATTCAGAAATAAGTAGACATGAAAACTGATTTGGAATCGTATATATAGAAAACTTCATTTTAGAATGGTTCATAAGAAGTCACAAGCATGTGAAAACAGAAACCTGGCAGGGTAGCCCAGAAAGCCTCAACAACTGTGATCATTTACCAGAAAAGCTGAAATAACAGACTTAGTTCCATGCAGTCCACATAAACCCCACAAAAATCTGGATCTCTTTGAAAGGATAATCACCATAAACATAAAAATTTAACAAAAATGTTCATCTTTGTCTCGGTGGTTACTGTATAAGTCAGTGTAAAACTAAGGCTTCTAAATTAATTTTAAGAGCTTCAGGGAAAGAAAACACGAGGACAAGCCACCAACACAGCCACATGGCTCTGAGACCCACACCAGTCATAGCCAATTTTCAAGCAGAATCCTACAGGGATTTCTGACAGTTACTAAACAATCACTGAGTGCCCAACCTATACTTAAAATGTGAATTAGATATGCCAAAACCAGAGAATTCCAGGCCTCCCTATCTCCTCAGTTATGAATCAATAGAGCTTCATGAATCCAACCCTGTGCCATGGCAAGGATCTGAGCATTTGACATTATTACTGTACTGTAGTCCATTTAATGCTGCAACTATAGTTCATTTAATGCTGTGCTGGCTTCTCTTGCATTTTCCTCATATAAAAGTTAAGTATCCACTACAAAAATGAATCATCTAAACTCCAGGTAAAAGCTATCACAGTATGAAAGTAGAGATCATGCTGTGAAAATGATATCAAATGTTATATAAAAAGAGCTATCCTATTGAAAGTGTTTGTGGTTTGTAGTTTACCTCCTGTTAGCAGCTCTCTCTGTATTGATTTCAAAAACCTGTTCAGAAAGCTAAATTCAGAATTTTTATAAAAGTATTTGAAGAGTGCAGCCTGTTAACATCTCTTCACAAGTGAAGAAGCAATATATATTAAGCACATGTACACCCAAATTAAATTATAAGAACATTAGAGTTGCAAAGCAAAGCAGTCAGAAGTTTCAGAAGCCATAATTAAGATCCTCTGCACTGCCTTAATTCTGCCCCCACCCTACACATGTCCATGATGACTCTGACTGCACAGCTCTTCCCCAGACAATCTCAAACCATCCACACCAAACCCACGCTCTGAATTTCTCCTCATCAGTAAAAGAAGACTCCCTGCATATCCCATCTTGAGTCAGAGACCAGGAGAAAAGAGAGAAATAAGGCAAGGCAAGGAGCTAAGGAAATGAATGGTCACAGGGTTGGGACTCTGCAGCTCTGCCCTAGCAGATTATAGCTGGTCTCCAGCACTGTAGGCAAGCTCACCTTCCCATAGCATTTGTTTTTTTGTGGTATCTTCACTTGGTATGTCCTGAGAAAGAAGTCCATGTCACAGGAGACTCTGTGCCCACCAGCTGCCTCTGGAGTCAGAAGCAGCCTGGTTTGAGCACATGTATGACCCACTCCATGGAGAGCCAGGAAAGCACCAGCCCCTGCTCCATCCCACTCGAGCACTGCATCCCCCTCCTGCACACGTGGAGCAGAGAGCCCTGCCACACATCTTGGAGAGAGTGTATTTGAAAATAAACGTTATTGTTTTCAAAACAGACAGCGATGAACAACCCACGAGGAAATCAGGGATTCTGTGTTGGTCTTGAGCAGTCTGCAGTAGGGCAGGCTGGGACTACCCGTGCAACAGAGAGAATAAAACAACTTAAAGCTGCACTCATTCAGCAATCACCTTCTACTCAGTGCACAGAACAATGCAGGGGTCCATGGGAAAAGCAGTGTGTGACCATGTAATTAGAGACACTATCAAAATGTATACACACAAGGGGGCCCAATTAAGGCTTCATGGACAGCATTATTCTTTTTCCTTTTCCTTTTTTTATATAGCACTTGGTTTCATTGCAACATTCATGGTTTTGTACCCTTTTATCTATAATTTCATAGGTTGCTTAAAAAAAAATACAGAAAGGGAGAGAAAAGAAAGCCTGAAAAAAACCCCTATTGTATGGAATGGCAGAGATACTGAAATACAGGTCTGGCACCTCATGGTCCTCAGCAGAGGCTTTGGCCACGTGAGTGGAAGGAGCAACGGTAGAGGCTGCATGTGGAGCAGGCTGGGCTGGGATGCATGCAGCTTTCCCAGGGAATTCTGCAGCACAGGAATGCAGGGCACTGTGTATCTTGGCTCTGCCTCTCAGCTCTAGCTTTGGTGGCCTTCTGCTGCTTTCCACTGCAAATACTTTTCTCTCGTGTTCTTCCCCCCCTCTCCCAGTCCTTGCCTTGCTCCAATATTTTTGCAAATGCAACCCCTGAATTCCTCCAGACTGAGTTCCCCATTGTAACCTGTTTAGTGCCATATTCTATGGCTTGTTCAGAGTCACCCTAGGAGTATATATTCCTCTTCCCGTGCCTATTTGTTAGTCCCATCCTCTCTCCTACATATTATCCTCGGTTTCCAATCCTACATCTTTTCTTTCTGCCTCCTTTCCCAACCTATATCCACACTCCTCCAATTCTTCTGCCATTTCTTATGTCAGTGGCAGCATCCCCATTTCCACATGAGTTCCTTCTTGCTCCCTTTAGGGTCTCATCCTAGCCAAGTCTTTTTTTACAGCTCCTCAGCTCAAGAGGTTTTCCTCCGCCTCGATCTGAGCAGTTGTAAAAAGAGAAACTCAAAATCCCAGGAGCATCTCCTCACTTTCAGCCTTGAAGGTCTGCACTATACTTGGAACCAGGAATGGAATTCTCCACCTCAGCATCCCAGCACCAAGTGCTGCACTGCTCTGGGTCAGCAGATGCTTGAACTTCCAGTGCTTGATGCCACAATAGCTTAAAATTTTATGGAAAGTGATCCCTGACAAGACTTTGCTAAACCCCTGCAATATCATGCTTGGACTGTGCCATACAGACAGTAATTTCAGGGAATTCAGATACCAAATCTCTACTGAACAAGGGAAAAAACAAATTTTTCAGTGTTTTCCCTAATGGATTTTCACTGGAACAGTAGAAGATAATGATCCAACAAAACTTCTAGATTGAGGCTGAAGAAGAGTGTGATGGAGCTGATCAAACATGTATAAGAACACACAATTTACTTTGCTTATTTTTTCCTGAAAAGAATAGGATTTTTTTTTTTTCATTTCAAACAGACAGAAGTGGGCTGAGGCAGGCATCCAAAATAGAAAATTTCAGCACAGACAGTGCTGAAATTAGTAACTCTAAGTAATGTTTTAAAATAGGTCACTTGTGACATTAACTGTTATGCTATTAGCTTTTTATGGTACTTATAAAGGGGGAGAAAAGAGCTTGTACATGCATTTATAGACTTACAGAAGGAAAAAATGAAGCACTCAAGCAAGAACTTATATTTGACATGATTTAGTCCTTGTCTGAGATCCATATGGTTCATCACATCAATTCAATAGGCTGGTCAATGCTCAGTACACCAGCTTAAAGGAAGCTGAAAGTGCCACCTTTGATTTGCATTGTGAAAAACATTATTTGACTTCTAAGTAGAAAAGACCACTGGATGTGGATACTTGACATAAATATGAATGAATTGCAGTTAGTGAACTAAAAAAACAGGTTTCTTCTATAAATTATATGTAGTCTTTATGAAATAAGATGGAGGGAAAAACCTGCAGTTAAATACTGGAAATGTTGTATATACCAAATGCCTGCCCCAGAAGCAGGCACCTCTTTGCTCCCCAGGTCTGCCTACAAGAGCTGGATGTGCCTTTTGCCAGTGTATCAATTCCTCCTGCTTCTCCCCTACCCAGCAGGGTCCCATAGCTATCCAGGGAAGGCATCTCCAGTGAGCCCTCTGCTCCTCTGAGACACTGTGATCCAGACAGCAGCTCCATGGTTACACAATTGGACCTGGCAATCACTACTCCTCCTTACCTCGCTGCTTCAGCAGGCCACGAGAGAGACAAGTGCTTAATTACAAAGGGGAAAGTTATTAATTTTCACTGCAGTGACTCTCAGAGCTGACACAATGCCCAGATATCGCATATATTACCTAGCCAGTATTCTCAACATTACCTGGATTAGACAAAGTCATATGCAGAAATGTCTAGAGCACTAGCAGGGTGTACACACAAACACCAAATGCACAGCTACAACACTTACTCCATTCTCCAAAATAACCACTTTTTAAGGACAGTTATTAGGAGTTTGCCTTGCTTAGTGAAAACAGACTTTACACCCTTGAAAGGCCAGCAATTATTTATGTTTGCAGCTATGCACTAATAATCACTTGTCTGCTCCTCCCACACCAAAATATCTCCACTGCTTCAACTATTTTTACTTTTAGCTTTTGAGTAGTACTTCATGCTTTTATATAAAGGACAGTTGGCATCTCACCTTCCTGAAACCAGATTTCTTTGCTCCTCTGAAGAGTTTTTTCCCCAAAGTATTCTTCAAGCATGCCTGATACCTCCTGAAAATCAGATTCCCTAGCAAATAGAGTACACAGGGAGATAAATTCATCCCCAAAAGCCAGAAATCAAATGAACAAGGATTCAAAGAGCAGAAAGAGTGTCACCCATGAAGGTGGAAGGCTGCGTGCTGAGCTGCTGTGATTCAGTGCTCCTTATGAACCACGAGTTTCCAAAGGAAATCACAACTACACAACAACTCCATAGAGAAACACCCAGAGACAAGGTTTGCTGCGAGGATAACTCAGCTGAGAGTCAGCAGGGGTTCCTTCCCACTCTGCAATTAGTGCACTTGTTAGTCTCTGACATCCCCGCAGCGATCCGTGGCAGGTGAGCCTGAAGGATCCAGCAGGATGGAGGGAAGGAGGATGAGCACCACAGCACCAGGGAACAGCTGCTGATAACCCTGTGTTATCCCATAGCCACTAAGTAAGAAAGGTAAAGGAAACTTTTGGTTTGATTATTGAAGCATCTTTGATGCTATCAGAAATGCTGTTTAAATTCCCACTCAAAAAGGAAAACAGGAAGTGTCAAAGTGATAGCTCTGGTTGTCCATTTCTAAAACTGGAATACCCTCAGCATCTTGATCTACTTAAAAAATGATTGAATGATTTATCTCTTACAAGGAGTCATTTTTTCCACTTGTTTCCCAATCCTGTGTCCAGTAATTGAGCTGTGTTGTGCCCCACAGAGTGTCCCTGCAAGTGCATGGCCAGGACTATCCCTGTCACAAGACCCTGACTACAGCTGAACCTCTGGAAGGCAGTTGGGTCTGTTGGTTGAATGTCAGGAGATGAAGTGTTAACTCAAACTGTGGAGTCACTGCTTAGCCATTGATGTGCTGAAAAAGTCACAATGCTTTCTGATCAGAAGTAGGAACTGCTACATCCAGGGGATGACTGAGTTTTTTCCCTGGCTGTCACTGTGAAATAATTGAATGGAGTTTCCAAGGAATCCCTTTTGTTCATCTAATCTGTTTTGTTTCAAGCCAATAAAAGGAGAGCTGGTATCAATATATTACATGCAGTGTACCACTGACTTCTCTCTGTCACTCTCAATGCCAAAAGCACTGTCATCAAGCCCACTGTCAAGGAGATAGCTCTGCCATGGCTGAAAACCATTTGCCTTGGTAATGCCAGGATAAAACAACCTAAATCCAGGTGCTGTGAGAGTGGGCTCTCACAGTTTCACTAGCAGCAGCATGGAGATTCCTTCACCTTGCTTCCCCACACAGCCAGAAGGCTGCAATTACTGTGCACGATACATTCCATGGGGATTTTTTTTTTGCCATGTCCTCTACATAAGGTTGCTTTTTAGAACTATCTTGAAAACTCCACTTTTGCAGAAAATATTGTCTATCCAGTGCCATTTCTCAGACTCAGCATGCCTCAGTAACCTATGATTTAATGTAGTGGTTCCACACTACTGTGTTTGATGTGTTTGTCTGAACATCAAAGAACAGGAAACTTGGAGCTGTTGCCTCCATCCCCACAGCCATCACTTATGTCATGAGGGTCACCACTCTCTTACCACAGCCACAGGGTCTGTCTGCAGAGCATTCTTGATGATGCTTTCTGCACCAGAGCAGACCCCAACTGTTGTATGGAATAAAGACCTCACAGAAAGCCACAAGCCTCGTGTATTTACAGAGAAGTGGTTTTAAAGGAATTGCATTGATCTGGCAGTGCAGTACATGGGATGAGGCTGGAATTCATGCATGGTGAGGATACCTAGAAACTCCTCATTCAGGTACATTGAAAGGAAGGAGAAATAAGCAGAGTCACACATGGGTCTCGTCCAAAACACAATGAAATCAGCAAGTGCTCAAAATTCATTGCACAGTTAAGGCAACATCAGGGATGGTGGTCATTACCCCTTCTCAGGAGTGAGCTGAAAAGATATCTCCTCCTTCCACAGTCAGTAGAAAGATGAGCCTGACTCAGCATTAAGGATCAAATCAAAGTAGACTATTCCATCAGAAACTCACATGAAATCTTTTGAGACTTCCATATGTACTAACTCATGCCAAGGCACTCAAGCAAGTTAGCCAAAGAGCATCTGCAGTGCACGTCAAAGGACAGAAATGCAAAATAGATGACCTCTCCTTATTCCCATTTAAGGTGGAAACATGAAAGGAGTTCATAAAATACTTTGCTGAACATATTTCCAAATTTGGGGGTTGGATTTGACTGTAACGCACAAAAATGTTTTCCTGCAATTATGCAGCGCTCCAATAATACCATAATATTTATAAAAGCCCTAACCAGAACTTCTAGACAGCTCATTGAAACTATTGTTTCTTCAAAGCTATTGCAGCACAAACTTCCACTGATTAATTGCACAGATCAAGACTTTTGACTTTTAAGATCTTTCCCAAACCCTGCCCCGCAGTACTGCCATCAGTTCCGTGAGACGTTAGCAATTTGGTTCCTGAAAGATGGTGAAGTTAAAAGCTTCTTTCATCAAGATCACTTAAAATTAAGCCATGTGGTTCCCAAGCATTAAAAAAAAAAAATATATATATATTTCTCAACAGAGCTTTGTAATCTTTTCAAATACTAGAAGGTCACTTATGTTTTCAAGGCCGTTTAGCAAGGTCAGGTTGTAATGAGCTGCAACTACTTTATTTGTGATTTGTGGCTCTGAGGGATTAATTGTCCCCACTCTGTCTCATCCACAATCTAAGGCTGAATTGTCAAAATGATCCATGGCTTTCGTCCCCAGGCCCATGGTTTCATTATTAAGGTGCGTTCTAATCGATAGTAGCATTTTTAACATTTTGCCCCTTACGTTTTATCAATCCTTATTATCTAATGACCAATACTGAACTGGCACAAGGTTTTTCAGAAAAACACTGACAGATTACAACAGGCAGTCACATGCATTTGTAATTAGACTTCATTACCATTATAAGTGCTGAATGGGAGCAGAATAGAAAGGCAGGAAGAATGCACCCAGTTCACAGAGCTGGTCCCATTTCTTAGAGCCCCTGCATGAGTCCATCTTAATTTATTAATAAATAAAAAATAACCTCAACAATAAAGAACAGAAATTTGGGACTTTTTTCAGGTTAATGTGTTCAATTTATTCCATGCCACTGGCCTAAGTGACATCAGAAGCTTGGAGAATTAGCCAGCCATCTAAAGAACTATGAAGTTTTGTTTTGACAGCCAAAATACCCACTGCAAAACAACGCAAGTCTGCTCCATTTCGCATTCCTACATTTGATTATTTGAATTACTTTGATTCTTTGTCACAGTTTAATCTGTCCTCACACTGATGAAGCAAGTAAGAATGTTAATTTTCTTCTCCTCTGCTGGAAACCAGAACTATGACAGATAATATTGCAACTCCTTATCTAAAATCACTACTGGTTTAGAAAGAAAGCTGAGGGGACAGATTCTTAGATGGAGTAAGCTGGCTTAGTTCCACTGAAGTCAATGGAAATACACTCATTTATGTGTGCTGAACATCTGGCCCAATAGTGATCATTAACAGAATATTGCCCAAGAGCAACATTTTCCAAGCTACAGAAAAGCTGAAATGGTTGTTTTAAATTCCATGGCATTCATTCTCCCTCCTTTTCTATAAGAGAGTCCTGGGCTGTCTAATGAAGTGGCATGCTCTGGCCTCCTGGCTTTCTTATTCAGGGAGTGTGGCCTCCTTCCCAAGCTGACCTTGTCAGAGCAAGCAGCTTCCATGTCTGGCCAGAATGTAAAACTGCAGGCTGCACACAGACACACACAAGAGTTCCATCAGGAGCAAACCGGACACTCGGCGTTTCGCTGACACACGCAGAGCACGCAGTGATTCAGAACTTCAGCTAAACAGGGCATCACTCCAGAAAAAAATTCAAAAATTAATTTTCCAAAATAAGTCTGAATGACACACTAGTTTGTCATTTCTGAAAATACAAAATTGTTGCTGACTTCAGTAAACCAAGAATATTATTTCTAAACTCTTGAAATTTGGTATTTTTGTGAGAGTCTGGTCTGTTTGCTTTCTGATCCCTATGCTTTCTAATCATTATGATAGTTTTGGAGCCTTTTATTTTACTTTCTTTCTCCAGAGAACTTTTAGAGATGGTTGGAAAGAAAAACTCCTAGGTCCACACACACTGAAAATGGACAAATGGCTGTCACGACTCCTTGACTTAACAAACTAGAAATATTATTCACTTATGTAACCTAAGCAAGTGTTTCTGCTTTGCAGAAAAGGTCATAGAGCATTTCAGTGCTCTGAAAGAAGTAGTAAAAGATTATCTATACCCCACCATCTCAGCTGAGTGCTGAGGTGCCAGGGCCTCTCCAATGACACTGAAAGTTTTACAACTCACCCTGTGATTATGGATGAGGGAATTGATCCTTCCTTATTACAAACAGCAAAGGTGGTCAAGAGCTCTACCCAGCATTAGATTATATTTGTCAGTTAGACAGCAGTTAGAGGTCATTAAATGTCTAAAACTTCTATTTTGAAAGGATTTACTGCTCTCCCCAGCCAACACCTTGTTCTGTATTGACACTGTTTGCCCATTTCCATTTCTCTAATTATATTCCTATTATATTCCAGCTATTGAGTCCTTTATTTAATATCATGGCAATTTACAGCAAAATTTTGCAGTCCCTGCAGCAGCTAATTTACACAGAAACTACAAAATGACATTCAAGAAAAACGTTTCAAAGATTGACTTTGCATCCAAAATTTTTTCCCATAAAATGAAAGACAAATCCAATGAGATGGGGAGAATGATAGAAAGGAAGCAAAAACAAGGTAAGTCATGTTTCAAGTAAAACAAAATGTGGTTGGTAAGTTTATAATACTAGAAACCCTTCACATTGCATTGCCTTTATAAGAGACTGTTGTCCAGAAAACGTCCAAAAAAAAGGTGGGACTTTCTGGTAAATCCAACAGTGATGAGAATTTTCTCAACATGATGAATATTCTAACACTTGGAGGGTCCAAAGCAAAGAAATACTTGCCTAGTGATACAGATTTTTAATGGGCTTATAATGTCATCAGTCCTGTGAGGGCAAAAATTATCGTGCCTTGCATTAACTGAGCTTCTAAAATAGTTACTTAAACCATCCTTTCAACAACCTGAGAAATTTCACTGGATGTCAGGCCCTGAAACACCTCTTAAACCCCATGCAAATAGTTATTATTTTCAAAGTATAACAGCACTGTGGTTATTCTGAAATTGAACTCAGGGAGATATCCTGTAAAACTCAAAATATAGACTATTTTCAGATCATAGCAGTGGGAGAAGGTCATCAAGACTGCCACTGTGGTGAAAATCAGTGTAGCTAAGAGGCTCCACTATATGTTTCCATATAAATATTTTTCAAGTAAATAAGTTATACTCTAAGTGAACTGAATCAAAAATAGGTCTGTAAAATTACTTTCCAGCCATCCCAATATAGGAAAGACAATCCCTGATTTTTAGTGAAGGTAAATTCTTTAGCTTGTGAAAGATTAATCCCACTCTCTCAATTTCACTTGCATTTAAAGCAATGTTCCTATTCCAACACTTTTACCTGCCTCCAGATTGCAAATGGTAATAACTACAGAAGCACAGGGAAATTTGTCCTTTCCCAGCATTAGTGGACTCAGTTCTACTCAGTTTTCTTCATCTTTCTGATGAAGGATTTCCCCCATTAATTAGGAAGGCCTTGCATGATAAGGAACAGATTTATTTCAGCTCATTTGCCATATGGTCAAAAGGTGCCTTATAACAGCAGTGTTATCACATACCTGTATTAAAGTCAAGCTTTTATCCATTCTCTTTTACAGAGAAGAGAATGAATTCTATTCTAGTTCTCTTTGTGGCTCCACTCATTTTCACTGAAGAGAGATTACAGGACTGAGGAACAGTCTTCAAAGATTTTTGAATGGGTAATTGAAAAGGGCTAAATGAAAAGTAAATGTAGGTGAAGCAGCCCATAAGTTGTACACACAAGACTGATTAGCAACATGCACACAACTGCCAGCACGTGCTCACAACTACCTCGTTTCTGAGTTGTCTGAAGAGGAATACAGAGTATTATGCAGCATGCTTGGCTAAATTTAAATTTACAAAAGTTCATTGATGCCTGTTTAGAGATCCTACCACTATCAATGAAGGCAGAGCACAATTCCAGTTCAAAGTATGCAGCCTGCTTTCCATGCACTTTCCTCTTGTTTTCCTGGTTAATTACAAGGAGCTAAATTCATATAGAGCATTTGATGTGGTAGGTTATATTGGGAAATATTTAAATAAGAAAGGACTTAGTTTGCAGATATAAGAGCAAGAGAAGATGTAAGAAGTTGTAAAAGTTTAAGCTTCCTTCCTCTATCTCTCAGATTGTTTTTTTTAGTCACTTGGTACATTCAAGATTTGGAACAATCCATATCCTATTTCAGTATTTGTCAAGACATGAAAAAGCCCCAATAAAAAACAAATAACAGCAGGTTACAAGGGTGTTGAACTATTGAGCCACTTTACCCCATCTGTGACTGTCAGAAAATTCAGAACACACTGTAACTGAAAACATCAGCTCAGGTATAAATTCACTGAACCAGTATGACCTCAAGCACAAAGTTCTAATTATTATATGTTTGGCAGGTTCTCTGAAGGACAGAAAATAAAAGTCATAAATACTATTGGGACTTTTTCCATCCTCCCGCTTGTGGGGATTTCTGGAAGAAGCAAAAAAGCCCTTGTGCTCCTTATGTTCAAACTGGTTTGTATTTACAGGAGTTCAGCATGAAAAGTATCCTGTGACCTAAAAGGCTGAACACATTCTATCACACTATAGCTCAGTGCTCAAGGCAATTCCCTTTTAAGCAAGGGTCCTTTGAGCAATCTTCTTTTTCTAATCTGTAAACTACACAAAACCTCAATTTTTCTCTATATATTTTCATATCCTTCCTATTAACATTTCCTATTAATTAACTCTGTTAATAGCAAATGGTGCACAAAACAGCACCACCATTCATTCCCATATCCTTCTCAATTTTTAATTTTTTTAAATTTTATTTTAAACAGACAAGGATTTTGATTACAAATGTAGCTGGATCTTCAATCTCACAGACATCATCCAAAAACCAGCCTTTAAAAAAAAAAAACTAGCCAGCTCCTCTATGCTCACTAAATTAACAGGATAGCCACTATCTATCTACACTCTGCAACACTTCAAATGGGGAAGGCAAATGGGACAGCAAATAATAGACAGCCATTGGCTTTTAAAAAAAAAACCCACAACAACTTTTACCACTCCACAGAATAAAATATACCTTCATTTTTTGGATTATACAGTGGGGGAAAAAAAACCAAAACAAACCAGTCCAGGATTTCCATTTTTGGTTTTTTACACAGTTGAAATAAAACTACCCACTACCACTGAAATTAAAAAGTAAACAAACCCCAAAAATCATCATTGGGATCGTTGGTCTTGAGGAGCCCCAGACTTTCTCAATTCCCTCCAGAGCAGCCCAGGAAGCTCCAGTGCTGTTATTCACCAGGAGCACAGCTGGCAGAGCCTGTCCTGGGCACCACACGGTGAGATTCATCCAGCCTAGCTTCAGACACTGGAAGGTTGCACATTTAATTCTGAGTTTGTCACTGTAGACTTTCCTGCAGCCAATGGAGAGAAACAGGCACCACCAGGGGGCAAGTTGTCTGGCCTGCCTATTTCAGGCTGAGATGAATCATCCTCTGAAGGTGCCCATTTTTCCTCAGTTGTCTGCAAAGTGAATCTGGGGTGACTTTCCCAGCCTCTGATATCTACATTTCTGATATCTTGGTGAAGACATCTGAATTTCACCCACAATTTTTAAAGCTCAAGCTCAGCATCTCTGACAAGTTAGCAGTGTTATGTATTTGTTCCTTGAAATTAAAATTTTCACACCAAACTTCTGAGTTATGTTTCAGTTGACTTTCACAATCCTGTCCCTTATAGAAACAACACCTTTGTTTTAATCACTCATAGTTTCAGGATAGTAAGTTACTACAATAAAAGCAATTAAAAGGCAAAAATTAGTTTGACTTTGCTGAAGTAGCAATCCTTGGGTTTCTTATGTCTTATTGAGAGCTGACTTACACCAGATAGCTGTTCTGAATCCATCAGTAAAGCACTTTCAGCCCAAACACTTTTGTTATTATAAACCAAAATCCAATAAGCATCTTTCACCAGTAACCACATTTTGCTGAAGTTTGAAATGAAATTTCAGTTTTTAGTGTTAAGATTTCATAACAACAAATAAAGTACAGGACAATATTGAAAGAGAGAGAAACTGCTCCACACAGTTCCATTTCATAATGGAGCTCTTCCCATCTATGCATTTTTCCCATGGGATAAGGTGATGCTACAAATTCAGGAAGGCCCTTTCAATCATTATTTTTGAGCAGATCAGAGTAATAATCACCATTAGCACTTTATTCACAGATATACTCCATACCTAAGGGCTAAATGAGCCCTCAGATAAAGTCTAATCCATGACTCATCAGCATTTAACTTAGATGACAGTCCTGTATGTTTTTCCTTTAATAACAAATTCTTACCATATGTGATTCTTCAGCAATGTATTCCCACCTCTTTCTCACAAGATCTGAATGAGCAACATCGTTTCTGCAGCACAAAAAAACCCCAAAATTTTCCTGTAAGTATTATATTACCACCTTGGTTTTGTATGTTTTGGGTGGTTTTTTATTGCTTGTTAAAAAAAGCTGTAGCTAATAAACTGTTGAAGTTGTAGTTAAAATTATACATGAGAAAAACAAAAGGAAAAGTAAGATGAAATAGCCTTTTTACTGCTAATGAAAATTCCTTTATAATCTTGTTTATTCTTAATATATCACAACTATTATTACTGGGCAAAAGAAAATAAGTTTTGGCACACGACCAGCTGAAACCACCAAAAAATTAATCAGTTTTATTCAACTCCATGCAGTTATTTCAGTCTGCCTAACCCACAGGATCACCCTGCACTGTGCTGCTACAGTGCAATTTCTTTGCTCAAATGTGCACCAGCAGCAGCCACTCAAGTTATCAGGGACCTGACTATAGATCCTCCTGCAGCTGCCCCATGGCAGATTCTCCTCTCCTGCTCCTGCAAAGGCAGAATCCAGGCTGGCAATAGTGCTGGCTCCAGATGCCCAACTCACACAGGAATTCTCATCTGCCAATTCCTACCCACTTCCTGAATTTTAGCACTTTTTAAACACTGTTGCTCTTAACTACCTGCAATCAAATGCTACACTCAGCAGTTCTCTTAAGGCAGCATTTTGCAATTTCTTTGTATGACTCACAGCAGTTCCAGAAATAAATAAAGCATAACTTTAGCTAAAGCCCATGCCTAATCTCAAAAGGGAATAGCAGAGCATCTTTCTCAACAGCACACACACTGAATATTTGATAGACAGACCTAAAACATAAATCACTAAATTTATGTCCCGTGCAAATGTTTTATTGGGCTGGCTGCAGAGGGGAATCACTGCCACTAGGAGGCCAGTCAGAATAAAAATAAACTCTTCATTTACCTGGGTAGAAAAACATCACCTGTTATGCAGAAGGCAGCCCTGTCCTGCACTGCTCCTCCCTGAGGAGCAGACACAGCAACAATTGTCAGGGTGGTACCTGCACTAACTCTGAGCAGAAAAACACATGGAAAATTAGGTGTTGTATTGTCTCTTTTGTGGATCCTGTCACATAATAATCTGTGCCTTTTAACAGACCTCTGGGCCATATTTAAAATTCAAACTTCAGATGTCCAAGACTGAAAAGGCTCCTGGTCACAGCTGAAGACTTCCCATATGTGAAGTCTCAAAATGGTGTGACATCTCACAGCTCTTGGAAAGACACTTAAATACAAAGTTGATTCCTCACTTTATCTTAAAGAGCCATGCTGATCTGGGGAATCCAAATCTGGAAGAGACAGCAGGAATACAGGCAGAAGCTGACAGATTTCCCCAAGTGAGGGCCCTATGGACTAAGTCTGCCAGGGGTCAGCACAAAGAGATAACAGTAATAAGGTTGGGCCTGTACAGATCTATGTAGAAAAAGAAGTGTATACTGGTTAATATTACCTAATTAAATTACCAAACAAATGTATTTGGGCTGCATTATACACAGAAAAAAAAATAAAGACTGTTTCTAGAGGATGGGGACAAGGTGCAAGAATTGCTTTTCAAATGCAGTAAAAGTAGTAATAATTCTGCCATTATGCCAAGACCTTTCACTGCAGGACAAGTTTTTATTGCCAAGATATAGACTCCCCAGAAAATAGATTTATAGGGGCCACAATGACACTAATCAAAAATCCTTATGAGTGTCCACAGAGCTCAACCCACAGGCATTGAATGAGTTCATAAAATCAATCATAAGCCTTTGGAAATGTTTACCTACATGCTACTGGTTTTGTTATAGTCAGTCAAATTTTAGGAGCAGGTACCTAGATTTTAATACATCCCTTTAAGGCTCTTTGTTTTGAGTTATAGAGAAGAGAAAGCAGGAGGCAGTATCTACCTAGGTATACATGTCCTGTAAATCACACCACTTGGAACCCTGTCTCTCATAATAAAATAAAATGCCATTATATAAAATTAATAGTGACTCAGAGAAAATACATTCTCTGATAGGTGTTGGGAGGTACTGGCAGAAATGAGCCAATGGTCTCTGTTAAATTTCTAAAAGAAAAAGGTCAAAAGCAATTTGTCCTCTGTCCCCACCTCCTTTCCCAGCCTAAATTGCTTTCAAAGTTCGCAATACCTCAACAAGAATAAAATTTGGCCCCACTGAGACCAATAACAAAGTTTCCACTGAGCTTGCTGGAGACATAATTTCGCTTTTGGATAGCAGAATATCATCTTAAATCATGGCTTGGTCCCCCTTGTTCAAGTCTGAGATCAAGCACATTTATAAAGTGATGACTGCAGGATTCCTGGAACCAACAAGTTCCATGCTAAGATTTTCCTCTCCGTGCTCAGGAAAACAAGGTGTCTAGTTTAGACAGTTTGTAATCCGAAACCAAGATCTGCAAAAATTTATGATCAAACTGCCCTATTAAAGAAAAAGGCACCTCTCATAGGAGTAAATATTCCACTTGTTGGGTAGAAGGTATTCCCAGATGAAGAAGACAAGCTATATTGCTCTGTTGCCTGCAGTTCAAAGAAACCCTCCATATAAAATATTTGTAATGTGTTTTGCTGAATAATTTTCAGCCCTGAAATGTTATTAAAATAAGACCTTCACTTAATATGAATATATGCAAAATACAACTTTTTTTTTCCATACAAAATATATTCACTTTTATTGCTTAGGAGAATGACAAGATATTATTCTGGACTATCAGTTCTAGAATTCTGCTCCACAGAGAATACAAAACACTTAACAGCAGAGCAACAAACCCCCATACACTTCATACATCACCAGTGTTAATTATGCAATGTTGCAAAAGAAGGTTAAAAAGAAATTCTGTCCCTTAAGCTTTCAATTTGCTTTCTTAAGCAGTAAGTACATTGCCCTATTTTGTAGGTGCACAACTAGAAATAATTTTGCAATGTTTTCATGTAGGTTCAATAAAAATGCAAATACATAAATCCCTATCTCTGAACAATAACTCAGGTTGATGTTTACTAAATAATATTTCTAATAGATTGCAAAACAGGAAATATATGAAGCACATCTTTTTAAAACAGTTTCAAAAAATTATTATGTTCTGCAGCTTTGAAGTAGATGTGAGACTGCCAGTTTTTGCTGCAGATATGTAATTTTAACACCTGGGTAAAAGCTAGTTGAGATAGCTGCTTCCCTTGTTCTTAATAAGCAAACCCAGCACCTTCAGGACCTGACCAAAGAGGCATCAGTGACTATCAGCAGATGAAAGAAAGCACCACAGCCTTTTGCAAAGATGTGCTGTTAACCAGCTTCAATGACTTTCCAGGCAGCCTACCTGTTTTGTTTGCAGCTTTAATACACTGGTGGCTACTTATGCAAAAAAGGCAAAAACTAATTAAATTTGTTTATGTATGTTATCGTGTGGAGCACTCATTTCCAGACATCAAGCTATGAATCATTAAATACCTGCTAAATTGGTCTCCTGGGACAGATCATGGCTCAGAGTTGGGCAGCCCCCCATCCCACCAAAGCCAGGTGTGCTCTGCAGTGAGCAGGCATTAAACTGCTTTAAAGGCCATGATTTGGGTACCCAGCCAGGTCTCACACTGCGAGGTGAGTGCTAGGAAATCATGAAAACAGTGACAGCCCTCCTGTCAGAGTTACTCCTCTGTTTGATTAATGAGGGCATTTGAAAGACAATTAGCCAGAGCAGGTTTGGCTGCAACTAGCTTATCAATCAGGCACCCTCTATTAAAAGCACTACTGCCTTCTTTGTTTTTGGTTGCAGGAGAATTGTATCAATGATACACAAACAACAAGGGACCTTTACATGTTAGGTAAAAAAAAAAAAAAAAAGAGCAGAATGTAGCAAATCACAATTGAAATAGTAAAAAAAGGGCTTTGCAAGCCACAAGCCACTGGTTGCTGAGAAATCATCACTGCAGCTTCCACATGGCTGGATTTTTTGTTTGTGCCTGGTGAATTCAAGGCTGCATGAATACATCAAGCACTTCCAAGCTTCACAAGGACAGGTTTAAGCTAAGTTTTCAACACAGCAAAAATGAAACCTAACTACAAGAGATCCCATATGTAAGGAAAAAAAATTAATCCTTCATTAGAAAATCTACTGTGAACTTGATCTCTGAGCTTCAAGACGTTTCAACTAAGAACTGTTTCAATTTTTTTAAAAATAATTTGTTGCAATAATTCATCAGTTTGATTTATCCATTAGTAATGCAACCTCTTTGCTTTCCAACAACCAACACAGGTAGAATTTAATACTATGCTTTTCTTAGGCAGCTGCTCACCCAGGAGCATGTTTCACTCTTTGGCTTAACTGAGAGCTTTGCTTCAAGTGGGGTAGTCCTTGAATTCATGTAAGTGATCAGAAATATGCAATGGACAATTTAAACCATGTCAGAACTTCTCCTGAAGATTTGCATTTCCATCAGAACAGTTTCTATCAAACGAAAGAAATGATAATTTTTGCCTGTATGAGTAAAAACCAAATCACTGACTAATGTATTTATATTACTCTCAATCTGAATAAATCCAAGACTGAAAGAGTAGGATTGGGACTGAAGTGTGATGCACCACTTTTCCTTTCAGTTTACAGTTAATTTTCCCTGGCAATAGCAGATCAGAGGTATTTTTAATGCATGACTAGTGTAGTACTAAGTGGGTATATATGCAGTGCAAGGAAGCTAATTTTTTTTTAACCTTGCTAGAATCTATTTCAGAAGTAAGCTCACAAAATACTGCATTGTGTGTGTTTGAATATGGAGATAATAAAGCAAGCAGCAAATTAATCTTTGATTAGATTAGTTAGAGTACAAAGACAGAGGGAGATTCAGCATAGCCCAAAAAATCCTCTCTGAAGCTTCCATGTGTTGGCAGAATGTGACAGTCCAGCATTCATGGATAGAGAACTATAATTGTTTTTAAAAATTTGGAAGAGTTCCCACTGAGAACACACAGCTTGTGGCAGGGTTAATCTGCAAAATCACTTTTGTTAAAGTGTTCAGCCACCTCAGTAAGCCCCAAGCAGTGGCACCCACAAAGGGAGCCCTGTTGTAAACTTGCCACAAGCAGTTTATACCCCCTGGCCCTGATCCAGGAGCCACTACAGAAAGCCAAAGGCTCTTTCAATGGATTTTAAATTGGTCCCTGCTCTCCTCTAAGTTAAAAAGGTGGTAATGAAGTATTGGGAGATGCAATAGAAAAATAAAATAAAGAGGATCTAAGTAGGTGGTGGATAACCAGTGATTCCCCATATTCTTACTGAGAAACTGGGAACAGTTTCTCATTTTTCTGGGGCTGTAGTTGTAAACAAAAAGAGGACAAAGCATGGCTCCTGTCTATGGGCCAAATTCTTCCCAGCCCCACCATGGGAGCAGCCCTCATTCATCCTGCTCATTAAAGAGCCCACCCTTGGCAAAGCCCTGTGGATGCACATCTCCATGCCTGGGCTTCCTCTGTTTGCTCTGCTCTGCTTTAGTGGGTTCAGGGCACCCCAGAGGGCTCCCTGCAAGAGCCTGAAAAATGCTGTGGCTGTGCTTCAGCAAGAAGGTGGGAGTGCTGGAGGAAGGGCTGGGTGTTACCTGCCTGACTGGCTTGTGGTCATTCTAGGGTAGGGGAGGTCAAATGGACAGAAATAGATGCTCTATTTTTCACACAGATTAATACAGGCTGCCAGCTTCTTCCAAATAACAGAAGGTTAAAAGGACCCTGGGCAAATGACAGAGACTTGGGGTCTTGTCATCACCTCTAGGAGAACAATTGTCTCTTCCTCTCATTCCTCAGAGCCAGAAAGCATCCAGGCACTCTGCTTTCTCAGCAGTTTGAGGAAACAATAGTATGAACAAGAATAAATATCCTGCAACTTATCCCAGGTATTTCAAATTTGAGGTTGATAATGATGAAAAATAAAATAAGGAAAAAAAATTTAAAAATATATATTTGGGCACTTCACAAAGAATAGATTCTTCTGTTTCTCATCAGTGACCCACAGTCCAGCCATTTGCTTAGCTGGAAAGAGCAGCCAGAAATGCCTCTTGCAGAAAACAAGCAGAAATATTTATTGAGCAGAGATGACTGGTTGGACAGGTACATGAACATAGGTGTGATACCTACTTTTATATGATGCCCATGGAGGAATTTTACTGCTTCAAAACTGCTTCAAAGGCTGAAACCTAAGGAAGACTTGGAAGTAAGCCCCAACACTTCCCATAGAGAAACGTGTTTTTCCCCTCATCTTCCAAAGGCACCAGGTATCTTTCCAGACACTTCAGACATCTCTCCTACAAGCCTCTACATGTTTCCCATTTTGGCTTTTTCTTCTGAAGCCCACTTAAGGAGACTTAAGCTTCAAATCCAGAGGCACCGAAGCTTTTGGAGAAGAGCATCACATTTTCAAGTGTGATCTGCTGTCTCTGGGTCAAAGAACCTGAGCAACCAGAAGCAGCAAGGAAAATTTGCCCCTCCAAATCCTGAATAACATGCAGATTCCACATGAATTACATAGGCATTTCCTAAAGAAAAAAGTGAATGCTTCTAGTAACCACAATTAAAGACATTTCTTCTTTCACTGTCTATTTCTTTGAAACTATGGCCAAGGCCTACTAGCTTAATTGACTTTCAGAAAGTCAATCCTGATTACAAGGTGCATAAAAACGACCTTGTATCCTTCTTCCTTGTGAGAAGTTGGAGAAATGCTATCTATCTGGGACAGATGGTTCTCACCTGGGCGAAAATGACAGAATATGCATCTTTGTTGACATTCCATTAACTACAGTTTAGAAATTCTTCCTCAGCCTTATGCAATTTTTAATGCAAGTAAAGTTTACCTTGCTAATTGGTTCACTAAGTAACACATCATTGTTATTAAAAGGAGAAATGAAATAGCTGAGGATGTTAGGTCAGCAAGTTGATTATTCTTGTCAATTATTTTATATTTGGAAAGGCAAACAAATGTTGTATATAAAAACTAAATACTGTATTTGGCATAACTTCAAATTAGCTGTCTCACCATGCTTATAGCATGCAAATTAAATGTCCTGAATAAGCATTAATCATCATAATAAGCTAATTATTGTCAGTTAGCTATCGAATAACTGAGCTACCACCCCTTGCTAAGGATTTGGAAAAAATGTTAATAAGATTCTGGCTACCTAAAAGCAGAAAAACATTAAAATTTATTGTCAGTAAACAATTTTTAATGCAAACATGTAGTTTGTTTTGACCAGTCTGGGCATTATTCTGGTCTTCCCACACATTTAGACTTACTGTCTTCCAGTAGGTTATATTTGGTCCAAAAACACTTCTGTATCAAGATGTCTTTGTACCTATGTCATTTAAAATGACTTGCTGAATTTGAAACCATTAATTAATGTTAATAAACAGTTAATCTTTGTCTTCTCTGGCCATGTGCATGGCTACCACAGTCCTTACAGTAGCAAGGAACTTAAATGTTTTACACAGAACTAAATGTTTTAGAAGTGATAAAGAATACATGAATGTAGAACTGCTACTTGGAGACAGTGTGTTAGGGCCTTGGAGTATATATTTAATAAAGGAGCGATACATTCTTGAATGTAAATGGATATCCAGTGCTTAAATGGAACTGAAGCACTTCTATAAATACACAAATGCCAACACATCTAAAATTAAGTCTTAAACATTTAAAAATAGTTTTAAAACAAGCTTGCAGTCAGGTTTCAGTAAGACTGGCTGATATTTCTGCACAGCACTGGTGAGGAGGACATTTGATCAGATTCCTTTATGTCCCCCTACATGAGGTGTTTGTCTCCTTTCCCCCAGAGCTCTCCCCAAGGGCTCACTGCTGCAATGTCCCCACACTGCCATTAATGTCCTCACCCTCAGATTGCCTCCAGGACTGGGAAGAGGCATTGGCTCTACTCTGCAGATGGACATGACTCCAAATGACTCCAAATCATGAAATCAGAGCATGACCTCTAGGATGTCCCAGAGGAAAAGCACCTCAGAAGTAAGGATCACAATTTTCTCTCTCACCAGCACCACAGATGGTGTCAAAACCAGCTCCAAGTCACACAGAAAAGCTGCATGGACCCAGTAACAGCTCCAGGACACACAAGTCTTCCTTTAGTGCCCTGACCAGCGACCATCTCAGGTGAAAGAGTTCTGTACTTTGGGGCTTTTATCCAAGAAATTGCTTGTGTACCTGTTCTTCTGCTTCAGGACACTCTGCCTAAAACACCGAGCTAAAGAGGCATGAACAGCAATGACAGAGGCAAGCTGCTCCCCAGATAATACAAAGGGGCTGTAAGAGAACAGTTAGCAGAGTATTGATTGGCAAACAGTTACTCAGTTGTTGGAGGTAAAAATCACTCTCCAGCCAGGAGTCCCACTGGTCCCTCTGAGCACTTCCCCAAGAGCTCCAGTTCGTTGCTCTTGCCACTGTGACCTCAAAATCTTTTAAGTTTTACAGCATGCAGTTGTCATTTCTGTCGACACTTGTCTCCTCTGTACTGCCTTACACCTGAGTGTGTCAAAATACATTTTATTCCAAGAAGGTAGAGCCTATGCGACCCAAAGTGATAAAAACCTGAGGATGCTCTCCCTCATAGTTTTCCACTAATCTTAGTCCAAAAATGTTCTTGGCCAAGGTGTTGTGGCTCGGTGTCCTGTCAGTAAAGATGACACCACACACTGGCAGAATCAGTCCTAGCAGGAAGCTTTGGAAACATCTCACAGAGTAAGCACTCTTCACTGAAAATACTTCTGTGGCATCTGCCAGTGAGGCCAGTTTCAATTTCTGAGATAGTGCTGTGGCAGTGCTACTGTTCCTCTTAATTCCAACATGGCATCAAGAGGTTTTTTTGAAGCCTAAATACCCTCTGTCTAGCCAGCACATCCATTAGACTTATAAGCACATGAGGAAACTGAAAGTTTATTTTACAAGGTGTTTTCATCATAAAACTATGTGACAGCCATGGGCTGCACTTCCATTCTGTAATTCTTTATTGAATTCACAATCAGCATTTCCATTCATTTACCTGCAATCAATAGCAAGCAGACTAATTTACACAAATCAAAATCATTCTGCTCACAGTTCTGTACATTAGCACAGTTTCATGACTTAGGTTTTAAAATGTGCAAAAACACCACCTTTTAACAAAAATAAAGAAGTAAACCAGAAATCATCTCAGCAAAGCCTTTTAGGACTTTTACACTGAGGTCACCTAAACTTACTTGAACCAAACCCAAAATGTTTATTTTTTAAAGACCTTCTTTAGCTAAGCAACTAATGGATTTTAAAGTTGCTCATTGTACTTATACAGTACTTGGACACACCACCATGTTTCTGTCCAAATGTAAGTTAAGTGTTTATTTAATCGTATCTGGGAGGTTTTTTTCTGCACTAAGAAGAACTTGGAAGTTTCCATCTAGTGAATTATCTATACAATTCTTTGGGTTTGTGGATATTTGGGGACTATTTATTTTACCCTAAACATGCTGCAAAAGCCATAGTATTTGATTCTGTCAGCAGTAATCATCATTTCTTCTCTTTTGAATTTTTATATTCCATTACTTCTAGCCTGGAAGAACTTTACAGAGATGTCAACTGATATGTGAGTGTATAGAGAGCATAAAAGCTACTTATTACAAGTGTGGCTTCTATTTCTCTCTGATACCGTACAGAACTTGTGGGTTTTGAAGTCTCTGATACTTTTAAAATATCTCTCTATTTTCATTCCCATTTTTCTGTCTGCATTTTTCAATTTTCATTGAATTTCAATGCAGCTTCACTGTTCTCATCAGATTGAGATATTCTGACAAGGAAGTCTAAGACACATCTATTTGGTCCCTTTTATGGCAAGGCAAAATTTCATCTTGCAGCTCTGCTGTGCCCCACCTGACCAGCACATACTTTGGTGACAGCCATGAGATTTGGGACATTTCTGAGATATCTTTTGTGGCCTCAGTTACATTCCCAGCTTCATCCAGGGTGAGATGTGGAGAAGAGCAACGTTTGAACATCAAGTCTCATTGAACTGTGGCTGCTGAATTAGCTAATTACTCAGAGTGATAAAGCCAACAAGGTATTTTGCCATAAAAATGTAACCCTTTCTTGTCTTTCAATTTGCTACTAATGGTAAGAGATTGCCTAGTGGTAATGGGCTAAAGGGGAAAGACTTGCTGCTGAAAAGAAGAAAACTTGTGTTTATGAAGAAAAGGAAATCAATTCACTCACCAAAGGTGTTTAAAGCAAACTTTTAAGTGAGCATCCTATTTTTCTTGCTAATATAATTATATTTTAGTGTAAATTATACTCTTCTGAACAAGTTAATGTCAAAAGACATTTAAGCCAAACACAGCTGAGGGCTAACCTTTCTCTATCATTTACATTCACGCATGCAGTTTTTCATAATAAAATATTTTTAGTTCATTTTAGATCAAAAGTCAGCCATTGCTGAAAGTGTGTGCTAAAATACATATTGCAAAAGCCCTGTAGGAAATGAGCAGTTTTACAGTACTATTGCTGCCAAAATGAATGTGAAATTGAATACAGCCTGAAGTTTCATAGACTTTCTGTAGTGAAAAGAAATAGGACCAAGATGATTGTGGAATATTTTTTCATATTTCGTAAAGAAGTTGTCCCTTTGCCCTGTGTACTCATAAAACCCACTTGAAACAGGAGAAAACAATAATTGAAAATACTAAGTACTTCTATCCTCAAAAGCCAGGGCTTTCCTATTGCAAATAAAATTGTTGAAGAGCATCGGATGGATAACAACTGTTAAAAGGATCCCAAGTCCATGCTGCTCACACAGATAAATATCATGCAGAATAAAGTAAGCTCAAATCACCACATTAATCAAGCCATCTATTTTATGATTCTTTTTCCACCATCTCTTCTAAAAAAATCCATTCTGAATGCACAGAACTGGTTTGTTAAGGGCCAAGACTTATTTTGCAAGAGCTGTTAAAAAAATTACAATAAGGGCATAATCTTCTTGCTGTTCCAGCAGAACTTGGCAGCAGTAGAAGGAATTATATGGCCAGAACAGTATGAAAAGTAGTAGTCACAAAGCATCAACAAAATAAAAGCTATGGAATCATTTTTATCACCTTGAACACTAGAAATGTTAATAGTTGTTACCCCACCTGTTAAACTGGCTAGCAAGAATCATGCTAAGCCCTGACTGCATTTCTGAAATGTCAGTACAAGCACAGAATTACAGGCAACACTTAAAATAGGACTGCAACAACCAGCCATTTAATAAGAACTTCCCTTTCCTAAAAAAACCTCCACCATCTATTATGCAATGCACACCAGAAGAATTGCTGCATACTTGGGCAGACAAAGTACTTTGATAAGATGGACACATCCACTGATCGACAATTTGTCGACTATTATATGTGTTCAAGTAGTGAAATAGACTCCAGCTGTACTTAGTACCTCCTGGGTGATATAAAATAGTAAGTATTCATTATGACCTTTAGTCAGCTGCTTAATGGTAATACTAATGGAACTGCAATAAAATTTAGCTGACATACTGCTTAAGAATATTCTTAGGCTATTTTGTGGCATTAAGTTGGCATATGTAACTACATTTAAACTCTAGATTAAATAACAAATTTCCAATTATTAATAAATCTTACAGTTAAGGGACTTTTGGTAGGTTTTGATGTGACTAAAATATCTGTTCACAAAGAACATTTTCCAGCTAAATGCTAGCATTTAAATGCTAGCAAGCATTTGCAGACAGTGAAGCTTAAAATGAATATTACTGTTTCTGTAAATGGGAGCCCAGGAAAAAGCTTGATTTACAGCCACAATCTGATGCAAACAAGAGTGTGAACACACTAACCATCCAAACAGAGTCAGGGTGGTCAGGCTGCTCTGTTCACTCTTACCAGATAACACTCCAGAAGAACCAAAACCCTTATAATGAAGAGATTTCTGTTTTGCAATTGCCCATGGCTGAGATGCAATTCTGCAGAGAATTTATTATCCACAGACCCCACAGCCCTATCCTGATCCATTCATCTTTGCACTGGGATTCTACCAGATGACTGACTGAGGGTCTTTACAAAATGTCTATTTTATACTTCACAGACTGACAGAAAAACTCTATAGAACTTTGCTTAGACAGCAAGAAAGTATTATAAGCCTGGCCTCCATCAATTGCTACCTTTCCTTGTCAGTATGATCTTTTAAAATGTTGGAATTTTTCATTATTTGTGCCCATCTCTTGTTCTCTCTTTTCCAACATGTTCTTCATATGCCTTGGAAATTTTTGTTACGTATTCTTGGGCTTGGATCACCTCCAACTTTGTCTCACTGCTTAGCCAAACAGTCAAATAAAATAAAATCTCACAGCAACAGTTTTCTAAAGATATTTAGTTCTCTGACTCAGCCCCTGGGTAGTGTAAGAAAGAGCTTTCCTTCTATTATATCAGACTCAGAGATGAAGTATTCCTACATGAGTATTTCTGTGAAATGACAGGAATGGACTCATCTGGTACAGACTCACTACCCACCTTAAGACCAGAGTTAGGTTTTTTTTTACAGGTTGAGGACAGATTTCAACAGAGAAACTGAATAATTTCTTGAAATTTTATCACTACATAAGCATAGATATACAAGTAATAAAAACAACTTATTTTTAGATGGTTGAGTGGAAAAATAAATTTTCTTCTAACTTCCTATTTTTCCCTAGGTTTTTATGTACATTAATGTGATGCAAAACCTATTAATTCTTTCAAGATTTTCATACAGGTCCTTCTTCCAACATTTTATCTGCATAATAGTATTTTAAGGACACAAGTTTCTTTCAGAATAATGTTGAGTGTCTGTTATCCTTCTTGCAGCATCCTCTATTCTCTATTCTCCTTTTCAGTATCCCACAGCCTACATCCAGCCCTGTATTAAATCTAAACAAACACCAACACAGATGATGCTCCTTTTCTTCATTCTTAAAATATACGATACAAATTTCACTTTTTCCCACTCAAAAAAAAAAAAAAAAAAAAAACCAAAAACCTTTAAGAAGTGTTTGGAGAGACCTGAGGAATCTGATCTGTATACTACTTACAATTTTGCACTCCTGCATTCCTGATCATTCAGCAGAATACCTGCCTTCTGTGGTTCTGGTTTCCCTTCTGCATCGATTTGTACCACTCAAATGTAATTTTCAAAGGGCTTATATTTACATAACTCCTGATGAAGGCACTGGTACAGGTTTTATCCTTTAAATTTCTAATCATACTGTTTGTTCATGTACAAGACAAATGTAATTGGGGGCATGAATCCATCTTATTTGCACATATTCAAATGCTAAAGCAGACCTTATCAGAGATGATTTAAAGAAAAGGGGAGTCCCAGAAATATTGATTTTGGGTCTGCAGAGAACAATAATGGAAGACAATCTTTTTGCAACAGCTTTCTCGGTGAAGCCATGACAAGCAAATATGTTCAATTAATGAAAAGAATAAAATATTTTACAGGAAGTCTTTAAAGTGCCAAAAGCAGGCCCAGCTTTGTTCTGTCAGAAGTCTTACTACTGATTTCAGCAGCAGGAAAACTAGCATTTTAAAATTATATCTTGTGTGTCTCCACTTTAACCACAAAACCCACAATAGAATCTATGGGTTGTTGAAGCAATACCACAACTACTGGCATGTGCAGTTGGATATTGCTCATCCTTGGAGACTGATGGATGTTGTAGAAGTAGGCAAATTCCAAGAGAACTCAGGTGACAGATTAGAGACAACTACAATACCAGTTCTTCTCTTCCTGAGGCAGGAGACCAAAGCAGTCCCACAACAGTCACCATTTACTTACAGAGAATCAGACTCTTACTACAAATAAGTTTCCTTTTTGTGAGCACAAAGCATGCTACACATACTACTATAGGCAGAAAAAGTTGAGAAATAGTAACCTTATCCCATCCACTACTATAACATGATCTATTTTGTGCCATGTGGCAGACACAAACAGTGCTAACACTGATTCCACAGTTGTCACAGGGAGTGATGACTGTGGTTCCAAAATCCCAGACTGAAAAATAAAGATTATAGTTATCCTGCAGTTCTCAGAATCCGTGGTACAACACAAAAACACGACCAAGCTATAGAAGTTGATCCCAGCAGCACAAAACTCAATCAGATTTATGGGAAATGACTGCACTATTCATATATCCACACCTACCCAAACAGCAGAAAGTCTGTGTGGATGTATTGTGTTCCTGTTAATGGCACACAGACCCATCTTACCCAAGACACACACAGGGGACTGGTGCTAGGAGGAGACACACAAAACTTCATCGATGCTGGAAAAAGCTTCACCTCCTGGCTGTTGTCCCACCTGCACCTCATGGCAGCACAACACCTGAGTTTACACCTACACTGCTCTTTAGCAACCTGCTGCACACTGCTGCCATTCTTCATTTCTTCCCCAAACAAGGAATTTCAGAACACAAATTGTTTTTACATGTGACTGGTTGTTCAGAAAACTGCAAAAAGACCAGAGCACAAGCCTGGCTGTTGCTTTGCTCTTCCCTGTATTCTTCTTGGCTTTGCCCTCCTCAGAGGCAGCAAAGCTGGGAAGCAAACCATGAGCATCTCTGTCTCTGCTAAGCACCTGCAATAACACAGATGCATGCCAGAGAAAACAAGGCTGCATGCAGGGTCTCTGTCGAACACAAGGGTGCCTACTGTCTCTGCTAAGAGCAAACTACTCAGATCACACACTTCCCACCACAGCTTCTTTTGAGAAACACCCACCTACAGTACTGCTTTGAATTGTTTTCTCCTTTCCAGATGAGCAGCTAGAAACTCACCCATTTTCCATGCTTTCAAAGTTTTCTTTTACTGCAAAGAGAAGGCATTACCACCTATTCTTTAAACTAATTAACTATCCTTTTTAGCTATAATTTCTCCTCATATAAAACATTTGTAAAAGGTCTGTTTTTCCCCATGCCCCCTTTTCTCTCTTCTGGCTCTTCATTATGACCATGCCTAATTGTGATGAGCTGTCCACCATTTACTCCACAGGATTGTATAGAGCTTTGTAATGTGCCTGCCACTGATGCATTTACAATTGGAAGCAGTTAACTCTTTAGTCCTGCCTCCTTGTTCAAAACAATGGGCTGCATGACGAACTAGCACTTAGCCCCAATTAAAGATTTTTAAAAGTCTCCATTTTAAGCCTGAGTACTCCAAATTGAGCATTTGTCAAAGGCCCAGTCACAGCTTCAAATGGAGAGAGGGAAATCCTACTGAGGAGAAGAATAGGACTACCCCATCAGTTAGGGTGAAAGTTCTTCTCAATCAGCATCTTAACCGTGTAATCAGTATGGGATCTATTAGGTCTGCCTTAACCATACAAACCTGCTGATCTCCACCAGGGCTGCCACCAAACAATGACTTGGCTGATATTCGTGGTTTCAACGTGGGTTTTTTTCCTGAAAAGAGTCAGTCTAACTCTTAGCTGCTGAAAGAGAGGGGAAAGACTTCTTTTCTTTTCTCTGGGTAAGGATATGAATATGAAAACAGCTCTTCTGCCTGCATTAGGAATTTCAATATTCTTGCATCATGAAAGTTTCTCAGAGGTTCTCTTGACATAAACCTATCAAAATATGTTATCAGTGGAAATCTCTCTCTCTTCTATTTCCCTTTCTAGATAAGAAACCACACTCAAGAGCCATTTGCAGTTTCTGCAGTTCCAAGATTATTTTCCTTAAGTACCAACTCCAAAGTCAAGCTCCTTCACCTTCCCATTACAGGGTAAAATCCCTCAAAAGGACGTGAGGGTGGTTCTAAAGACTCTTGCATTCAATTACTCGAATATTTTTTATTATTTTCATACAGACTGCATACATCTTTAGAGTTGACATCTGTGGACAGATATGAATTAATGGTTATGCCTCTTGATCAGCTTTGGACTGGACAGTGATTGTAACATGATGAATGATTCTTTTTCCAATAGAAAACAGAACATAACAGTTGACAAATGTGCATAGACAGCTATCTTTCTGTCCAAAAATGTTCATATTTTGGGATCTTGATATTGACAATCTGTCTAAAATGGACCTACTTAAAACTTCAGTGCAGTGCTGATAGAACTTCTTTGTATGTCTTTTTGTTTTACATATTTTCCTTGTGCTCAGGATCTCTGAACAAGTTGAAAGAGCATAATTTCAGAACACACAAAATGGGCAATTAATATCTACAATTAAAAAAGAAGAAAAAGACACCATTTACTCTTACCAAAAAAAAAAAAAAAAAAAAAAAAAAGAAATTGCAAGTGATCTGACATATGAAAGAACTGCTGAAAAACTGGAGCTTTAATTTTCATCTGAGTCATAACAGCTAAACTGATGCAGCAGGGCCACACACTCTTTTCCACAAATTCTGTTCCCTCAAAAAAAAAGTTAAACACAACTGTGAAAACTTTGCTCTATATAATTTTCAAGGGTAAAATATTAAAATTACATTTATAACAGTACTTATTAATGAAAGTAGATTAAATATACTTTTATGAAAAAAAAAAGCCAATTACTTTCATCTGTGTTCTTGGACTTCGGGCTTTATAAAGTTTTTGTTTAGGGTTGGTTTTTTTAATTTAAATCAATGCAGTGGGATCAAGCTGGTGATAATCCTGTGGTGTGCTGCATATCCAAGGCCAGACATGCAAGTGAGTAAGAGCAACAGCCAGAAAAACAGAGCAGCACATGAAATGAGCATCAAACTACACTATTCCCACACCCCCAAAGGATCCAGGGGGAGAATGGCAGCACAGTATACCTGAAGCTTAAGTGCTTTTCAAAACTGCAAAAAGATTGTTTTAAAAGAAGGTACTATATGGGACTTTTCTCTCCCCATCTCCTGTTCACATTTTCTCCCCTGCCTTTTTGTTTATTCTGATCTGACTGCTGTCAGAAATATTGGGATCTAAGGTGACAGAATTACTCCTGCATGTCAGCTTAACCTGCTCTCCTGGGGAATAAAAGCACCAAAAAGCAACAGTGGAAAGAAAATGCTCTCACAAATGGCTGAGAGACCACAGTGGGCAAAATGACTTCCTAATGGAAGGACTCAGCTCTGTGATCACTGCACTCAGACCTCTGGTTATTTGTGTGGGGAAAGCCCACACAAACTGAAAGCCTGTATCTATGTCTATAGCCACAGATTGTAGTGGTTTTTCTTTAGCAGTGCCTTTCCTCTACAGAGGATAAAGCATGAGCAAGCTCAATAGCAAACACAAGCAGAATATTTGTTCAAGTTTCAAAACTGATAGTGAGGCTTTAACTCAGACCAATTCTCTGTGCACAGATATCTTTTTCTCTTTCTTCTCCAGTTTATTTCTGCAGCTCTGAACACCAGTCCATCACTTACTCGCTGAGAATACTTAGCCCTCAATTATCACAACTTACATTTTGACCTGTCTGTTTACCCATGTTCAACTGACATATTCAAGCCCATCTGCCCAGCATCAGTGAGCAGCCTCTTAGATATAGAACCTGCTCTTGGATACTGAAGTTTCCATTACCATTTAACATGATCCTTGTATGTGTTTTGCACTAAATCTACTGCAAAGCAGCCCTTTGCTTAGGACAGGTTTCTTAAAACACATATAAACACATTTTAAAAGTTACCAGCTTTCTCCTTGTCAGAGTGTGACCCCAGACAAGTCATTACCCCTTCATAAAAAATGAAGAATATTCAATATCTATCTTCACAGAAGATTTCTAATCTACACAGGTGTTCCAGACAGTGGCTCCCCCTACCCTGATTGCAAAATTGCCCAAGGCTGCAGACAGCAAATATCTGCTTTCCTTCCTCCCCCATCACCCCAAACACTGTGCAAGGAAAATCAGCTTCTCATCCAGCATGCAGGCAGGATGTGCCCCTTGTGCTCAATTACAGACAAGCTTGCTAAGGTTTCTCAGCAGCAATAACAAGAGTAGCACATCAGCTGTTTTCCACTTTCCAAGGGAAAAAGAACTGTGTGTTTTCTATATTATATTCCTAACTAGTAGGAGAGCAGAATTTCCTAATTTGAATCCCTCAAACTTCTTCATCTTCCTTTTCCTTGGCAATTTCTGTCTCTTTTTCTTATTTCACCTAAGAGAAAGGTTTCCTGGAAATTGTTTTTGCCTGAACTGTGTCCTGGGAGAAACCATACAACCAAGCCGTGTTATTTATGCACTTACAGAACAATCCAAACAAAACAAAACAAAACAAACCCATAATTTTCAGGCAGTGAGATGGATTTTCATCTAGTCTACAAGAAACCAACACATTTCCAGGTGTTCGGTTTTGGAGACAGCCTGGTGCACTAAATAAAAGAGGGGGATTTTGTTTTGAAAGTAGGCATTGTTCTTCATTTGTGTAAAAGTATCCACCTCTTGAGCTACACCAGCATTTTGAGGTGTAGGACACAATGCAATACTCCCTGACAAAGAAAAAGAAGAGCATAGGAAATCTTCTGCATCGAATCCAGCTCACAATAAAGTTTATTATTAATACCTTTATAGCCCCCTCAGTTTCCAACACGCCCCAATGACAGCTGTGACAGCCCCAGAAGATTGAACTTTTCCACACAATTCTCACTAATATGGCCCACTACTTGGTCTTATTGTTATTAGAATAATTTGCTCCCAAGTTCTGAAATGAACTCTGTGCCCAAGTAATTAAAGCTCTTAAAGTTTCTAGTCCTTTGTTTAAAGAATTCGTCCTTGTGCTCTCTATGCCCCATCAGCTACCTAATTAGCAGAGCCTTTGCGTGATTAAAAATTCTCACAGAGATTCTGCTGGATATTTGCCTCTCTTAATGAGTGTTTGTGGACAGCTGGGAGCGGGAGCTGGTTCCCTCCTCCCAGGACCTCCAATGAATTCTGCAGACCTCTGTCAGGGCCCAGGAGTGAAAGCTGTCATTTTAGTAATGTGGATGAAAATTGGTCAAAAGCACTGTGGTCCTTGAGGAATGAAAGGCCTTGAAATATAAATGAAGATGAATATTCATATTTGGTTCAATAAGTGCCAACTATTAATATACATGTCTGTCAGTAAGAAAAGTCAGAACTTATTCAATTGTGCCTGGCATAATTTGGCTCCTAATTCACAATTACCTTCCTGTTCTTTGCATTGCTCTTCAGTTAATTTTTTAAGTTAAAAACTTGCTAAAAAACTGAAAGGGTTGCTATTACCAGGAAAATGGCAATAGCTTTCCTTCTGCTAATTTACTGCCTATTAAGAGTCACCTGTGGCTTTTACACACTGGATTCTAACTATCTTGCTCTGACTTTCCACATCTTATTCTCTTTGTCAACATCAGATTTTAAATCAGCCCATTATATGCCTCTGGAAGTATATTCACTTTCTCTATGGAAATTCTCATTCAATTTCCTACCCTCGTCACTGTGACCCTGCGCTTGATTTCCAAACAAATTCTAATTTCATATCAGCAATGACTTTCTAAGGGTATTTCAATTTTTAAGGACTGTAGCACAAGGCTGAAATATTGCAGAGGGTAGTTTTGTGATGGTTTAGAGTTTTCCTGGGTTTTTTTTTGGGGAGGGGGAGGGTGGTATGGGGGGAACAGGAAAGGGGAAGGGTTTTCTGGTTTTCTGATTATGTTTATTTGTTTGGCTTTTTTTAGTATTGCATGTTTAGTTTTGGGAAGGAAGCCCTGCTCTTTTATTAGCAATCCCCTAATAATTTCTGAAAAAGAAGGCTGGCATTCCAGAAGAGTCCTAGAAGTATTCAAACTAGACAACCCTGCTTCACATGAGAGTGATCTCTTATTCAGTGACATTTGAGAAATTAGAGCTGAGTTTCCTAATCAATATATTCCCATTTATCACTTTGTTCCAAACACCTGTGCCCTGGGACCAATATGCATACTGGACACTTAGGAGAATAAAATACATCAGAGAAACAAGGGCAAAGTGGGATTAATACTTGGTTTACGAAGTTAGGATAATGAGAGAAAACAAACATTGCACAGAGGAGCAGTTAAATCATATGCAAAAGAACTGAAATGTGTTTTGGATTTCTGGTTCCAGAATCCAGGGGAAGAAGCAGTGAGAAAAATATTTGCTTGCTCCCTTCAACCACAATATTACAGACCATGTTGAGAACAAAAGCCAGAGATATGACTACTGCAAAACCTGCTGCACCACCAAAAGGTTATGCAGTGATTTAATTCAGCTTTACTCAGGAAATCTAACAGGAGCAGATCCTGCAGAAATGTGCCTTGCTAAATGACAGAGGAGGGTTTATTTTTCAAATTCCACCTGGTCAGGTGCCTGCAGACTGATAATGTCAGGAGTTGGAGAGGCTGTGGCTGAGTGGGACTGTGCTGGGGAGAAGGATGAGAAGCACTGGAGTCACAGGGGAATGAGAACAGCACCCAAGAGAGAAGAGGTCCTGGGTATTTTGATACCAGTGACCAGATTCTCCTCTCACTTATACTGGTCCCAGCCCACTTAGCTTCAAGGTAGCACATCTGTGAAGCCTGTGAGTTAAACAGCTTTCTGGTCAAAGCTTTTAGGTGAAACCCCATTTTGTTCCAAGCTATTTCTCTCTATGTGTCATCTGGCACATTTTTTTTAATGTGTGACTAGGATATTGCTCTTCACTCTGCCCACAAGATGTAGATTTATTTAAGTAGAGAATGGTGATCAGCTGCTTCCACTGGCAGCTTGAAAAATGGAAGTAGTAAGTTAGGACAGGTGTGGGTGCACATTAGTGAGGCAATTAGGTTTGCAAATATTAATTTATCACTTGTAATAAGGTCATGGATTATAGATCTATATCCATGATACACCTATTATCTCAGAGGTTCCAGTTCAAAGGATCCAAAACAAATATGGGGGAAGGGCATCTTTTTTTTTTTTTTTTTTTTGAAAGACTGTTTTGGTTTGCGTGTTTTCAGACCACCTTCCAAAAGCTAACTTCTCTTGGACTGAAATTAAAAAGCCATGACTCCACCTCTAAAACACATTAAGCCAAGCAGAAGCCACAGGACAGACATGAGCCAAAAAAATCAACAAGAGTGGACTGAAATACTGTAAGCATTTTAAGCTCATGATTTAAAATTACCACAATACCACGAAGTCTATTTTTATGTGTGCTTGCTGGCTCATACTTGCACAGTGGTCATAAGTCACCAAATCCCTTGCAACAATGCCTCATTTTACAGAGCTCCTTAGAGTTTATTTGGCTCCTGGGGATTTGATATCCACCCAGCCACTGTTAGGAGAAAGTGCCATTTGCATCATGACTATTATTTCAATTTTCCCCCTCCAAATGTAATAAAAATTTTAAAAAACACAAACAAACAAAAAATCCAAACTCCACAAGTCCATTTAGAAACTACTTAATGAAAAACATTTCCAAGTATTTTTCCCCTTCTCATTTTATGTGACTTGACGTAGAACATTACCAGAAAGTTCCTTGAACATAGAAATTGTCATAGCAGAGCAGACCAGAGGTCAGCTAATTCTCTCATTTGCAGAGATTAGCAGCATATAGGTGATTTAGAAGGCTGTTCAATACAGTCATGTGTGAAACTACCACACAATACACCCATTGTGCATCCATGTCCACAAAAAGGGATCAGCCCATATTATTTTGAATTTTTTTTTTTTTTTAAATCTATCTGTGATAATATGAAATTCAGTAGAGGAGGGAAAGATCAAATTAATCAGTGAAGTAAGAAGTAAGAAAGGAAAGCAATATTTTAATTTAATATTTGGGCAAAGGCACAGCTGCAAAGGTAGAACTGGCTCCACTCTGTACAATAATAAACTCTAGCTTTAAAAATCTGGACATAAGAAACTCCCACAAGGGGCAGACTCCCCTCTGTTCTTCATAATGGAGACATTGGCTGCAAAAACACCCAGCTCCATGCTCAGCCCACACACAGAAAAGAAAAGCACAGAAAGGCTTCAAGAGTCACCAAAGTGCAAAAGTTTACAGATGCATTCACTTTCACTGGAGTTCTACATGCACTTGGATGTGGAGGACACTACAGGATTTTAATAAAGATGCTAGCTTTAAACTCTTTGTGAACTAATTAACGTTTATTCTGTGTATTTAAAATATGATCTGTTCATATACCTTGCTTTTAAAGTGAGCTTTTTTATTCTTACAGAGGCATGGTGAAAAAAAAAAAAAAAAAAAAAAAAAAACTAGCAAAAGAAAAGGTGTTTGAATTTTTTTCTTAAAGATTTTTTTAAAAACTGTTCTGAACACAGAAATCTTAGGTTCAGAAATTGTGTCATCAACCACATGTGCCACAACAGATGAAAGTGCTGTCCCAAATCAGTATGGACATCTTGGGGGAATCATTATAGGAAATCTGCACAGAAGTCATCTCTTAAGGAGGGATTTTAATTGAGACAGAGAGATGGTTTGACATACAAAGCATTGGGGGAACTTGGGAGACTGTGAGGATGAGAGCAAGGGAAAGATAAACAGTAGGTAGACTTCTTTCACATAATAAAAACCATCACACGTAGCAAAGAGACTATCTGGGACTAGATACTGTCACAAAAATGCAGTGAAATTGGCCATAACTGCAAAGTCAATAAAATGCCCTTTATCTTTCAATAAACAATTTATTTTTAAAAGTTATTTTGGAGCAATTGAAGCTCCTGGGGTGGGGAAGTAAATGCATTTTAAATGTGCTGTATGGTATGCAGTATCACAGGTTTAAGTTTCATTTTATCAGATATATGGTTTTGTCATTTGAACTCTGGATTAGAAGCCAAAATTTCTCCACTCTGACTGCTCTTCTGGCTTTCAACAAATCATTTAAGGTCAGACTCAAATAGCTCTCCTCACAAAGGAGGGCAGGTACTATGCAGTACAAGACAGGAAAGCAAAATTTGCCCTTCAAATCAGTCAGCTTCTGTGAAACTGGTGCAAAATATTCACCTGTTTTCTTGCAAGGTGATAGCCAAAATGAATCATTATGGTTAACATCTGGAAAGAGTGAATACTAAATAGAGCTGCACAAAGGTTTTGGCTTAAAAAAACCCCATCTTAGTTCTCTAATTTTGCCATTATATCCATATAGAGAAAAAATATACTGACAAATGAAGAGAGAGGGTAAGAATAATGGCAAAACTGTGAGTATTTATAGGTGAAAAGCCCACTAAGCAGCCATGGCATTCAAATCCAGTTTTTTATTAGGCATTTGCTTTCAAAACTATTGCACAATACTCTGGGCTCAAAATAGTTGCAGTGACTGGAAATCATCCAGAGAAGACAGGGATGCACATTCCCATTTGCTAGCTTGATCCCATCTCTGTCACTTTAATGTCTCAGTAACTGCTAGGAGGGTGTGGGGAGGTCATTCCAGCAATTGACTGTTTCATCAATTATTACTTACCCATTTAAAAGCCTGCTAGGACACTTGCACATATTTTCATTACACAAAGGGCCTAAAACAAATCTCACTGCACAACCTCAAGGTAGCAGGTAGAAATCTGTGCTCAAGATTCAAGATCAGTCTCTTGCTTTGGAGGTGACTTCAGCCTAGTTTAATACCCTTTAAGAGATTTTTATTCCTCTTCCTATTGCATTCTGTACTAACTCCTTCCACAGGCCTAGCACAGGATCTTGTAAAGTATATGCCAGTTCAAAATATATTTATCCAAGCAAGAGGCTTTAAGAAGACAAGTAAAGATACATTTTCAGGATTACCACTTCCAGGAGAGACATGAAAGAATCCAGATTTGTATTCATTTATCACATATTCAGTAGCCACATCTACTGGTAAAACTGTTAGTTTTAGCAACTGTTAGTTCTGCAACTACTTGATTAAAAGCTGGGAGGTTGTACAAGTCCTGAAGAGGTGCCAAAATCCACCAACCTGTCAGGAAGTCTCTTCCCCAAGTGAAAAAAAAAAAAAAAAAGGATCACCACTGCATAGGAAAAAAAAATAATTAATAAAAACAGATTTGCACTTTAAGAGGTCAAAACAGCAGATGCAGAATTGCTCTCCAGAACCAAGACACCAGCTACTGGAGCACCTCTCCCATGAGGAAAGGCTGAGACAACTGGGTTTGCCCAGCCTGGAAAAGAAGAAGTTTCAAGGTGGCCTTCTAGTACTTGAAGGGAACTTACTAGAAAGCTGGAGAGGGAATTTTTACAGGAACATGTAGTGACAGGACAGGGGGAACAGCTTCAGACTGAGAGAGTAGCTTTAGGTTACATAGATACACACAAGAAATTCTTCACTGTGGGGGTGGTGGGGCATTGAAACAAGTTCCCACAAGAATTTGTGGATGACCCATCCCTGGAAGTGTTCCAGGCCAGGTTGCATGGAGCTCTGAGCAGCCTGGGATAGTGGAATTTGCCCCTGTCCATGGCAGGGAGGCTGGAACTAGCTGTTCTCTAAGCTCCCTTCCAGCCAAACCATTCTATGGTTCCATATTTACTCTAAAGCACCCACAAGAAGTGTCTGGAAAAATCCCTAATGGCACCAGTGGAACACATTAGAGAGCTTATCCTTCATTGCACATTTAAAAAGATTTCTTGGCAGCTTCCAAGACAGCCAAGACTAAACCTGCCATCCAAGTCCTGAAATTACAAATTCATTCCATTTATGCAATGATTTAAAATAAAGGCTGAATCATAGATGTGCTCAGAAAGTACTCATCCAGCAGCACAGCTCACTCACCTTTGGAAACATATCCACAATTTGTTGACTTGTCTGTAAACTGTCTGAAAAGTACCTGGCTGGCAGAAACAAGCTCAGGTACTGAGGGAATATTGTCAAAGGCAACACTGGAAACACTCTGGAAGATAAATGCTCCAACCCTCATTGGCATTACCAGGGGCCTCTTCAAGTACCCCTTCCTATCTTGAAACACAGTTTCTGCCTTTAACCATCCAAAAAGGAAACAAGCAGTGACCCTGTTACTAGGAATTCTTCCAGAGCAGTTCTGCTAGCATCCCAAATCTTGGAAAGAAGAGATTATACTTCTTATCTGACCCCTTCACATGCTCCACTTCATGATCTCTAAAGTGTTTGTTTCTGAAAATGACCATAACTTATTGTGGTGGGTAACAGACATTATTCTGGGGTTTAATAGATACCTTCAAAGTTGCCATCTGACTTACAGACTAGAAAAGTGGTGTGGAAGATCCTGCTTCCTTCTTCATGCCCCTATGGAAACTGAGAGATCTTTGCAGCCTGTGTCAGTCTAGAATCCTGTGTGTAAACACATCCACATGTGCACCAAAGAGCATTTCCCTGGGGTTTCTCAGATCTCCAGAAACCCTACAGAAAGAGTAGGATTCCACCTTTATCCTTGATCTACACTATTTCTGCACCTCCATTCCTCAGTTTTGTATTTCCTTAGTAACTTTTCTGATATGTTGGGGAATTGGAATACACCACACCATTTTCCTCTACTGCTTGTGCATCTCGGGCATCATCTCATTGCTTCATTTTTCAATTAACTTGTCTCTGAACAGTCTCAATACTTCACCTTATTTCTTTGGATGCAGTGGGAGAGAAACTCTTTATCACTGTGGCCACTATATTTAAGTACAGAACAGCCTGCTTGAGTCTTAAAAAAAAGATGGCACACAAGCCCTCCCCCATTCCTGCAGACCTGGAGTTCAAACTCCACAAGCTGTTTTCTTCCACTCTTCTCCCTGGAATGCCAAGATGAGACAGTCCCTGGTCAGGCAATGGCTGGGCCTTTGGAACTCTGCAGTAGCCTTATCCTCAGCTGCAGGTCAGGGCACTACTGAATTCCTAAGATATAGGAATGGTTCCCTGTCAGACACCAGTTCTAGGTTTCCCAAAAAATTCTACAAGTTTGCCTCAAATCCAAAATTTTCAGCTTGACCAAACCCTTTAGTGATGGTGGGAGATGAAGCAAAGAGGAAGAGTTAGGGAAAGCAGATTAAATGATCAGATTCATGTGTCTCACATGCCAAAAGCTTCTATCTTTCCAGCTTCCATAAACAGGCAAGCAGCTTCCCAAAACTACTTTTCCAGGATCAGCCACTAAAATGATTTGTGTTTAAATATATCAGACCTATTTCATTGCATCTTTCTATAAATATTTTACAATTGAAATCAGATTAAACATCCTGTCCTCCTTAAAAACATGCTGTGAAACAAGAAATGTAAATGGTTAGAAGAAAACTGGCTCCTGGTATTTTTTTTCCTTTTTTTTTTTTTTAAAGAACAAGGTCACATCTCAGCAACTGAAAAGTAGCAGAGCTCCTTTCATCAAGTTTTTAACTAGAAAAATAGTATGCCCATTTCTTTGTAATACACCTCTGGGCTTTTTTATTATGACTTCATTTCCCCTTGTAATATTGGAACGTCTCTATAATTGTAAAAGTGTAATAGAATCTAATAGAATTTCATTTGGAACTCTGAATGGTCTATGCCATCTCTGCTCATTTTGAGTAAAATAATGATTTTTAATGTCCACACATGGCTTCCCATGACCTTATTCAATCTTTGGGTTGATCAGGAAATATATTGATTCAATTACATACTGATGACAAATGAACTAAAAGAAAGAGGAAAAAAAGGTCAGCATATATTTGAAAATGTAAATCTTAGCAATGTCTTTTGGGTTTGCCCAAAAAAAAAAAAAAAAAAGTCATTTCAAAATGCCATTTGTGGCTAATAGTGTGGAGTCCCAGTTCCTATCTATGAGAAGCAAAAAAAAAAAAAAATCATTAAAGTGTAAGAAACAGACTCCCCCCTTCTTTCATTGTTCAAAAATCCTCTTTTCCTTTAGAGGTTTGCATGGAATGACCTCCTTTGGCTAAAAGACCCTTTTCCCCTCTAACTTTATGGAAAGAAGGCTTTTGTTCATAAATACATACATCTCCCCCTGATACACTAATTTTTCTTTCCTTCCTTCTCCCTCCTTTTCATTTTGTTTTCTTCATAAAACAATCACCAGTGCAAACATTCCATCACCACCACTTCCCTCCCTCCACTGCTCTCACCATGATCACACTTTTTTTCCCTGATCTTCAATCTCAGCCATGTGAAATGCCAGGTGGGACTGTGGGCACCAGTGGATTTGTTCCCTGTTTAATAAGCTGTAAGTGCCCATTTGTACTGTTGCAGTACTTGACAGCAGCTCACAGCAAAAGCCTTCTTAATCTAGGCTGAAAATTCATCTCTGCTCTGTGAAGCTGGGCTCTGAGCCTTAAAACCAGAACATTTAATTGCTAAGAAGACATGAACAGAAATAAAGAGCAGCCCATAACCAAAGCAGTCACTGTGTCATCAGATTATTTGGCAATGTGGATTTCACAGGGCACCAGCCCATCCCTGGCTTTGGGTTAACAGCTCAGCTGGTTTCATTACCTTGCTGGGATTTTTCTCTTAGGAATGAATTATGAGACTGTGGAAAAGCATCCAGCTGACAGCTGCCCAGTCCAACATCTGGATATTCACCATGGCAGACTGGAACAGTCTGGCCCATTTTTCCCCAAACAGTCTGTGAATCCCCTCCACACCTGACAATAATTTGCAGGGACTTCTGTTTTGCTATGGAAAAAAATGGCAACAGCAATTGGACCATCACTTATCTTGGTGCATTTCCCCAAAGAGTTCTTTGGGGAGGACTTAAGGAACTGTCCTAAGATTAGCACAAGGCTGTGCCACTCACATCCTTTGTGAGCCCCTTTGGATCAGAGTGTTTAATGTAGGGAATGGCAAATTTGGGAATTGACCTGTCACCTCAGCCATGGAGGCTTTAGCCACACTCTCTCTTTCTGCAGGTAGATCTTGGTTTTTAAATATTCTGTGCTATCATCAGGACACACATGAACACTTTCAGACACAAAAGCAGACAGCTGAGCATTTGAAAAACAGGATATGGACACTCCACTAATATCACAACAGCAGAAACAAGGTTTTGTTCAAAGAAGCACATTTTGTAAATGCAAATTTCATAGAAAACTGCATGTACTGGAAAAGTTCCATCAGGTTTATTTGCAAAACAAACCTCATACATGGGCGAGTATCTAGACATACATGTGGCAAAATTAATTTGAAAGTGTTGTAACAAAATTTCTCAGTATTTTTTTTCATATTTAGCCAAAGATAAAAACAGGTACCACATAATATAAAGTTCACTTTAGGAATTTAAACCACAATTTTTTATTTTTATTTTTTCAAAACAGCTTTTGCTCACATACTCAAAGGGAAAAAGGTTAAAACAAAAAAATTGCTTGTTTCTCAATCTTTGCACATTTAGGGCAAAATTATCATGGGAAACATTCAGATGGGTAGGCTGTTTTGCTGTTACTATTCAGTGGAAAATACGGTTCATTCACAATAATCTCTTGAAAACACAGGCATGCAATAACACCTCCAATCTGCAGCATTTTTTGATTGAATGAAACATTGTTGGAGGATTAGTTTGTCTGCAGTGGAGTGCTGCTTTATGTTACTAGTCTTTGGAGTGCTGACTCTGGAGTATTAAAGTCCCTACAGGCTTTTAGGAAAAAAATTGTCAATCTTCCTGGGAAATGAACATAAATTATACATCTTATTTTCTGCAAGCAGCAAGGATGGCTCAGTACAAAAAAAAAATCAAAAATTATAATTTGTGCCTTTTTTCAGAGTCACACAGTGACACAATGCACAGTTCCATGTAAATACTGAAAAAGTACAGCTAAGGATCTTATCCCAGATAAGTTGACTGAAATTCAGAATAAGTCCATCTTTTTGAGCTAGGTATGGCACTAAATCACAGTGAAATTCCTGCAGCTACTCTGGGAAATTATGAGAAGCAAAAGCAGCATGGTTATATGTGCTTTTCTTTTAATCTACCAATTCTTCTGGTTTCCAAGACAATTTAAATGCTGCTACTAACCTAAGCATAATATTCTGCAAAAAAAAAAAAAAAAAAAAAAAAAAAAAAAAAAAAGCAAACATTCAAATCATGACAAAGAAAAGCCGGATTTCAACATTTTGTACATAAATGTAGTATTCAACATGAGGGAGCAAATACCCATTTACACTGAGGTCTGGAAGGATAATGCAGATTCCTAGCAGGCTGACCAGGTTTCTTCACAAGTCAGCCACCATAAAGAATTGTGCCCTGTCCTACTTTTCAGCAAACATTTAATGGCAAAGTGTGGTAGTGAGATCTCATATTACCACAACCTCATTAATTTCACAATACATACTGCAGAACATTTGCTAGCATACTCCAAAGTATTATTCTACATTATTTAAGCTAAACTACACTTGTCAAACAAATGACTAAATTACATTTTGTGATGCAGAACCCTAGATTTTTCACTCTGGTACTGTTTCTCAGCTTTCTAATTGCCCAAACTAAAAATGAGCCTGGACTTTTTTTCTGTACCTACCACACTCAGAGCACTACTGCCTGGAGCTGATGCCTGGTTGCTTTGCTCAGATGAACATTGAATAAAAATATGGGTTTTTCAGCCTAACTAGTGCTTGCCCAATCAGACACAAGGAGATCAGCTCCTTGTCCTACAATACCAATATATCTAATGGAAATACTATTATTTACAGGGGATAGTTTGGTTTCATTAGTGAACCTCACCAGCTCTTTAAGATCTTTCAGATGTGACACTACAGGAAAGGCTGTGCTGTCCCTTCTCTGTAAGGTGGTGAGGCCTTCAGCAAAAGCAGCTTCACCTTTGTGTTGTGAAAAGCCTGCTCTACAACACTTTGTTATTGGGGTGCTAAAATACAACCACAGCAAATAGGCAAGGCAGCTGAGCTGCCAGTATCATAATTTTCCAAAGATCACCACAACCAAAGCATTCACCACAGCCACATCCTTAACCTGCTGTATTAAATCATAACAAAAACATTTACATTAAGCTCCACTGGTCTCCAATTATCTTTAATAACCTGATCATTCAGTTGAGGCACAGAGGAACCCACACCTACACTACAGATATATCTTCTAACAAAGGGGGAATGAAAGAACTTGTTTGCTATGTCACTTGGGGTACAGATTGGAAATGTTTTAAATTACCTTCATTTAGAAGAATTGAGGCCATAGGTGATTAAATATCAGCTTTGTGCCAGCAAAATTAAATACACTAATTTATTTTATATCACTTTGAAGTATTATATGGCATTTTATTTCCTGATAACCTTTCAGTGTCTAACCCCATTTAATTTACATACATAGTTAGCAGCTCATTAACAGCTCATTAGAAACACCAGGAAAAACATGCAACAATAACAAATTCAGTGCAGCAGAGGGGACCAAAATTCTATTTGGGAAATTATACAGGAATTTCTGCTTCCAAATGACAAATCTGTGGTATTTTGCCAGCACTAGGCCTGCAGGGCTCACAGTTATTACATGAAAATAGTAAAAATAACTCAATTTCTATAGCTGACTCGTCTTGTATTTATTTAGACAATACTAGAGGGCAATGTGCTGAGAGGATCACATGGCACAAGGCAGGGAAGATTCAACATAATGTTAATACTGCCACAGGTAAGGGCTGCATTAAACACTGTGACCTAGTAGTGCATTTAGGATGATACACTGCTTTCCAAAATTATGCTTTTCTGAATTTCTACTTTTATTAAATTTTCCAGCCAAAGCAAAGGTGCATAATCTGAATCCACAGACATCCCAAAGATGGGTGTGCCAGGCCAGATCCCAGGGAGCTGTCTCCATCAGAGAAGGAGAACACAGCCTGGGGACAGCATGGACATCTTTCCTTGGGTGCACCTTCTGGCAAACACCAAGCCAGGAATTTTCCACGAGGGATTTCTGCACATGCAGACCATCGTGCTGCAGTGACTAAATGGACCTGTGTTTCCTGTCTCCCTCCAACCCTTGGCACAGAGTCTCTGTTTACACAGGGAGAATCAGGATGCTGACTGCTATCATAAAGCACTGTTGGATCCATGGAGGGAAATTATGAAATATTGTCATCACCTCCTCATAGGACTTTGGAGGGATCACAGAAATTAGTACTGCCAAGGAACACAGTGCACATTGGAACTGGAATACAGAACCACGGCACAAATCTCACCAATAAATCTCAGATACAATATCAAACCAGTGACACCCAAAGAGTTGATTTAAGGGAAACTGGAGGTAAATGGGTCACAGAGCCCCAAGTTTCCACATTAGAAAATAATACGCACATATTTCCTACTAGGAACTTAATTTCCAAATGTCAGACCCTGCCAAGTTCTCTGAGCTCTCAGCAGTTCACCTGCTAATGTACTGATTTAAATTTGAGGGTGGCCCTCTCAAATTCTTTCTGCTGCTTTTCCAGCTCTCCTGAAAGAGATGGCAGTTATCCCTTGGCCCTTTCTCATTCTCAGCACAATCCTTCAACTCTTTTCCATATAATCTTCCTTTCCGTTACACTAAAGTTTTTACCATTCCATAAAGTTTTGTTCCTGCCTCACAGCCCTCTTCCTCCCTCTGCTCCCAAATTTTGGAAAAGAAAATGGGTTCTACTCATCCGTTGTGTCGCTCCTGAATCTTTCCTCTGCACTACTTTAAACAGTAATTCCCTCATGTCTAGATTGTCTACTATTGATAAGGTGCTTGAATGCAATCTCACTCAATGATACCACCCCAGTATCGTTCCTCCATTTTCCACTTGATTGTATTGAAAGTTTAAGAAAACTTCCTGCTATCACTGCCTTCTCTGGTGGGCAGCCAACCACAGCGACCTCTTCACATTTTGCCAAATGAATACATCTTTGTTTTTCTTTCCCCTCCTCCCTGACGTCTCTATTCTTGAGGATATTTGCCAGTTAATTAAAACTATTTCTGAAAACCAAATCCAGATGATCTACCCACCACAGAAAATGAGCATGTATCTACTTTACAGTGAGTTCATGGTACTGGGATGTTAAGATAACTAAACTGAGGTACCACCATCACATGCAAGTAAACGTGTGCATGTACATGTTTATATCTGTAACTTATGGCCAACTTCCCGAGGATTCCTGCGCCCCAGCCAGCTTGCCATCTCCCTTAGAGATACCTCCTCGGTGATTTTCTTCTCTTAGTCACCCACCATATAGCTATAAGCAGAAGTGCAATATAGCTATCAGACTCGGACGCTTTGAAGCTGAGACATCTGTGTATTTCTTTGCCTTCCTTCCTGCACCACTTCCCACAGGACCAAGACCACTCCAACCACCCTCACTAACGGCATCTCTCCCAGGGGAAGCTTTCCATCCAAGATCAAACTTTCCCCCCGGCGGGCTGGGCTCAGTTCGCTCTTCCTGCGCGGGTGACCCCGCATCCCACCGGGAGCGGCCCCGCACATCCCCGGGAGCGGCTCCTCCGCCCCGCACATCCCCGGGAGCGGCTCCTCCGCCCCGCACATCCCCGGGAGCGGCTCCTCCGCCCCGCACATCCCCGGGAGCGGCTCCCCGGCCCCGCACATCCCCGGGAGCGGCTCCCCGGCCCCGCACATCCCCGGGAGCGGCTCCCCGGCCCCGCACATCCCCGGGAGCGGCCCCGCATCCCCGGAGCGCTGCTGCCACCTGGTGCCGCGCCAGCACCGCACGCCCCCGGACTGGCTGGGAACGACCCTCTGGCCCTCGGGTGCAGCTCCCCAGGAGTTTGGGTGCGGGTCCCGGCAGCCCCGAGGGGCAGGGACCCTTCCCGCACATCCCGGAGGAGCGCGGTCCGTCCCTGCCCTGCCGCGTTTGCCGCACGCTCTCCGCAGAGATTCGAGCTCCGAGCTGCAGCAGATGATGGTGGAAACAGGAGAGTCACCAAATCTTCCCGGAGCGTACCCGCCAAGTGGGTACTGTGGGCTTAAAAGTACCGGGAGGAAGTTTCAAAGGAAAATGTAGTTAAGAACCCCGAGTCTGGTAGGTTTAACTCTAGGTATCCCTGGGCAGTGAAACCACAATTACTAAAACCTGCTGTTTATTCATTCACTGATGACTTCTAATTTCCAATTAGCATAAAAGTCTACACATGCGTTTAAAACTATGGCAATTCCAAACTTAAATCTGCAAGGAAACTTCTCCAGAAAGCAAGCGGGGGTTAATTCTAGGTCACTTATTTTCAAGCAATCGATAACAGATTAAAGTGGATGATAACCACCTCTCTGTGGATTCTCCCACTACATTAGCAATTAAGGAGAGATTTCTTACAAGTTTGTGTTATTAAGCAGCATCTTAACCAAGCTGTAAATGCTGAAAAACTAAAGTTGTAATAGAAATTATGCTTTTTTTATTTAACCAATTGCTACATTACTGCTCAGTGTTTACCACTCTAAATCCTCCTCTTCTACATGTCAAAATCCTTCTCATCCTAAAAAGCTAATAGTATCTAAGTGTAACTGCTTTTTAATGAGCTCCCAGAGGATCATACAGAAGGCCTTTATGACATCTGTACCCATTTTGCTTTAGTCTGTCAAATGATAAAACAATTTTTAGAAATCTGACAATTTTAAATTTTCTACTTCAACATTATATTGATGGCATTTCTTTTTTACAGCAGAAAAAAAAATAGAGCAGTTCTCATAGACAAATACAAAAGACAAATTAAAACTGAATAAATCTATGCTGTAGCAGAGGAAGACAACTGGCTGTTTGAAAAAAAAAATAGAAAGGAATTGAGTTAACTGAATTCAAGTACATCCTATAATATGATAAAGTAGATTGATTACAGTGGCCGTGCAATTCCCTCACAGTGGAAATCCTGTGAGCAGAAGGCTCACTGTGGTGTGCTCACACCCAGGATTTTATGCATGTCCATAAACAAACACACAACAAAAATGTACAAATGTAACTTGGAATGAAGTTTTCCCCATGATTTTTCTCATCTATGCACTTAAATACACTTGACATTCTTGAAAGCCCCTAGATATCACAAGTTCAGCCAAGAATACAGAGGCTTTGATCCATTTATTCCATCAACCTATATTTTCCTTCCATTTCAGCTTTGACTTGAGTGTTTAAATCAGGTGTTTAAATAAAACACCCTCTCAGCTGGTAAGAAAGACACTTAGACACCTTGAAACATGACATCAGGGAAAAGTCTAAACCACAGTTCTTGGATCAGAATGACCCCACACTATTACTGTGAGGCTTTTCTAGACTTGCACTGACTTAAATCACACCTGAACTCAAAACAGACTGGAAATACAGCAAGTGACAGCAAGTTATATCTCCAAAATTACTCTGACATACCCAGAGTCAGAATTTGATGTTCTCCAAGAAAATTTAGGATCATTTCTACAACATGTCACTTTATAATGCAATGAAAGGGATGGAGGGAAAATGCAACCATGATTTCAGACACAATACAGAGGGGAATCATTTGAATTGGGCTGGCCCAGATTTGCACTCACTATGTGCCCATCAGAACTGACATTGGGTGACTGCATTCCCATCACAAAATATACACAGTGACCATTGCTCACTGGCATGGAGTAAAGTGCAGCTAAAAACGTGCCATACCACAGGAGAAAAGTACAGCACAGAGGTGGCTGGGATAAGAAGGCAACAATCCCGAGGAACAGAGAGATTTGGCACAACAGAGATAAGAAAGGACTAAAACAATCATCCAGGCACATGACATCATCATAATTTTAATCTTCTGTACAAAAGCACTTGAAAAAAATGAAGCATGCAGATGTCAGTGCTTGGAAAATGAGAGCCTCCCTTTTAAAACTATCGATCTGAAGTGCACACAGAAATGAGATATACAGAGGGGATCAGATATGCACTGAATTCAGCTCCCGCTCCCTGTTGCATATTTGTTAAGAGATTTCTTTTTATTACTTTTTAATTCATTATTGCCAGCGTAATCTCAGTCAAGTCAAATCACTTCATTAATTAAAAGGGATTGCAAAGGTCCTCAGCTCCCGGATCCCACAAAGGCCCAGGAGCTCAGGCCCGTTTACAGGAGGTCGTATTTCATTTGCTGCCTGTGTCAAAGCAGAACCCCAGAGAGAGCCCAATCAATGTCTGCTGCTAAAGCCCCCCACACCAATCCATTTAAGCAACGTGGATGCTTCCTGCTGGAAAAAAAAGAAATGGTCTCTTGGTATCTCTGATAGAAATTAGCCATGAATTAAGAGAAGCACAGTTGTTTTGGAAGAAAGCCAGGACCAGAATTAATAGGCCATCTGAGTCTCTTGAGTGTTGAATCCCATTTGTTAGCAATTCTTTATGAAAAGCTTCCCCTCCCTACACTAGTTCTGACCAAACTCTGTATGCTGTCTCCTGAAACTAGTTAAATTTTAACCAGCTGGGAAAATATCAAGGAACACTGTCTTGTGTCAAACACAATTTTAGTAACTTGCTTTGTATTTGTACTACAATTACCCATTTTCCCTCTCTTTCCTTGAAAATACACATTTCCTTATGACTCATCATCTCTCCGTGCTTAGATGTAGCAGGAACACTGACACAGATGGAGTTGCACTAGTCACGAGTTTGGCTCAACATAATTTCAGTAATTTTGGCAGAATCCTGTAAAGGCTTTCACTGTACATTTAGTTGCTGTTATACTGTGTGAATGGAATGATCCATCTCATCACCAGTCATCCTAGCCTCAAAAGTTTTGCATGTAAGTTTAGTAGCAAAGAAATTAGAGAGCTTTTAGAAGTCTCATTTTAAAATGCTCTAGACTCCCATTTTTACAGTAGACAATTCAGTTCAAGTCTGGTTTTCCAAAGTCAGTTGAATCTTCTCTAATATTTGGTGTCTAGGCATAAGAATTGCAGAGCAAAGGGTGGAGGGCTCATTTGCTTTTCTTTCCAAGACTTGACTTCAAATTCTGGACTAATTACTAGAACTTGTAGGTTTTACAGAAAACTGAGGGTCTGTTTTTCTCAGAAGAGCTTGTGAGGACATCTCAAATGTTCATTACTGACAACTAGGCTGCTCAGTCCTTAAGTGAAGCTGTGTGACCTGAAAGCAGGGAATGATGTGCCAGTGGAACCCTGAGCCTCAATCACACAGAAAAAGGAACCAAACACCAAACCAACAACTCTAACAACTCATCTGTGTTCTCTTCAGCCACCTGGTTTCTTTCAGTTTCACTCTGCTTACCTGGGGTATCACATTTCCCTTTTCACACTGTAATATTTACTGGGGTCTGCCTTTTTCATTCTGCTCATGCCATCCCTGGAACAATCAGACATTAATCCAGGTTGATGTTCTGTGTGCTCAGGCTATGCAAATCAATAATTTGATAATAATATTTATAAGCATATAATTGGGTCTGTGATTAGTTTTAGAATCATCAGCTAGCTGTAAGGATCTCACTTGGTGATAGCAAATAGTTGGAGCAGTAAATGGGTTTTTAATAATTTTTTCAGAACACATTGGTTTTGGTTACAGGCAAGGTCCAACCTGACCTTTATTGGTTTTTCTCCTGCAGAGAAGCAGACAGTTTTACAGCTATTTCTCTCTTTCAGACACATCCACCCCATGAACTTGCAGGACAGAAGACGTAATTTATGTGATTTAATTTTTAATTGTGACTGGGAAGAATTTTCCGGTTCCTCTAAACACAACCAGCCAAGTGATTACTTGGCTACTTCCTGACTTCTCATTTGTTCTCATTATTTTCAAAGACCTTTTTTTAATTGATTATGTTTTGGAGAAGAAATAGCAGAATTTTAACAAATGTCCCTGCCAGTCTTAATTCTAATTGCAGTATCATTTCATCATTTAGTAAATCTTGGCAAAAATACTCCACACATTAGAGCACACGGAAGAATCTTGTAAACAACTAGTCTGCCAGGCATCAGCTCTAATTCTTTTTCACTTGATTTGCATTGTCTGATTTCATTATCAATCAGAAGATATCCATTTCTAAAACAGTCCACCACATTAATGTTCTTTTTCTCTGAAGCAGATCTTATATTTTATCATCTCTGATCTGTCCACATATTTGTTACAAGAAGAAAAGCACACAAGAATTTACTAAACACTTGAGGAGAAAGAAAAAATTATATATTGTCTGTCATTGTTTTTTAAGCTATTTCTAGACTTTAACTGCCACTGAAAAATAAGGCAATGGAAACAATCACTTGGAAACTTTGAATAAACTTCTACATTTCAAAGCATATCTTACCAGTGGGCATTGAGCATCATGAAGACAACTGTCTCACATACCTTTAGCTGATGGAACAGAGTAACATCTTCATTACATGACCGAATATTTGTTAAGTCCTAAATTTTGCCTAAACTGCCTGACCTCATTTTGTGCCATGTAAGGTGTAAACAAACTCAAGCCACCTTAAAATCTCTCTTCAGGCCAATGAAACCTCTTAAAATATGAGGTGACTACTCTTGCTCTGAGGACAAGGTCTGGGATTTTTTTAAACATGAGGTTGAAACAGGAAAGTCAACAAACATGTAAAAGTGGAAGGGCAATTCTGTGCAGCAGCAGGGCTCCCACCAAGGGTTGGACCAGCTCAGCCAAATGCCTCTTCTCACCCTCACTCTTCAGAAAAGTGGAAAGGAGGAATGCACTCAGTCCAGCTGCATTATTGGAAGGCAGGTTCAAAGAGTTCTTAGAGATAAATGGAGACAGAAGATCACTGTAGAATAAAAGTGGCTTAATCAGAATTATTTCCCTGAGCTAACTAAAGACAAATAAAAGAACATACAGCATAAAGTGAACTGTGAAGGTTTCACAACTACTCTTGCAATATAAGGCCATGGGACAGAAGAGAAGGAAGGATTTGCCTGGTTACAAGCTATGAGGAATCTAGAAGTGAGATCAGCTTTTAGGTCTCCCTAAAAGGTCTCCTGCTTCTCCTGCACGTTTGGTTTGTCTCCATTGCAATGCCTGGTGGTTTCTCAGCTCTGCTGCTCAGTGAAACAAATGTTCCCACAACACAAACGTGCAATTTCTCTGAATCACTTTGCTCTGGCCAACTGCCTTGATTTGCTTCTGTGAGCCCCAGGTCACAAGAAACCCTCTATTTTGCTAAATGTCTGCTCACAATCCCAGTCTGAGCACCATGTCCCATCCTGATACCTCTCCAGAGGCTGCAAAATACTCTGTGTTTGGACAGTTTGCCAGGTTTCTCTCATCTTGTGGTCTCAAGGTAATTCTTTTCAAAGGTCTATTTTTGAGTTTGCTGTTCTTTCCCCTCCTCTTTACCTCCTCCCAAGAGAATTCAAGGATATTAATTGATTTGGAAATGTGTTGATGCCATTCATATGGCTATTATTTCTAGAGTGGCTCTGACACAGCACAGATAAGTGTTGCAAGAATAAGTAGGAGCTTAGCAACATTGTTTTAGAGACATCAAAAGTACCAAAATGGCTTAGAAGCCCACTCTCAGCCCTGCCTTAAGAATATTTACTACATGCTTCCACATTAAAGATAAAACAGAAGGCATGCCAGGAAAAAAAAAAAAAAAAAAAAAAAAAAAAAAAAAAAAAAAAAGTCACTTGTAGGTGGTCAAAAGTGTTACAGAAAGTAAAGATATTTCATGACACAACCCAGCAGAAACTCCAGCCTGCCTTCATGTGGCCATAATCCTCTGGAAGGAAGTAGCACACAACATGCACACAGCAAGTTACTGAGGCACAGTATCTAAAGTATTTTGATTTCTTTTTTCTAGCCAAATACAAAGCAAGTCAGAAAACAAATAAGAGGCTAAGCTGGTAAAGGGACTGAAGAATATTCCTGAAGCCTATAGAGACTCCCTAGATTTTAGTTTTTTGCCTGTTACAGGTACAAAGGGTAGAAACATTTCATCTTTTTCAGAAGTAGAATTCAGGTAGATACAGAGCAGTCTCCACTTCCTTAGCCATATCAAAGGCATCCCCAGAAAAGGTTTTTTAGCTTTTTGTACTTTCCCTTTCAACAAAGCTGAAACATTAGAGCCTTCAGTTGGATCTCATCTTTCCTGGCAATTTATGCTGTGCTGAGGACAAAGCAGAAGAGCCCCTTGAGCAACTGAATTTTTGCATACATGCTGTAAATCTTGCTTTCAGTCAGATCCTTCTCAAACCATAAGTGCAAACAAAACTTTAGAACTTTTATTACCATCACTCAAGGACACAGTGTGATAGCAAACATCATAGCTGTAGCTGTGGAAGACCTTTACAACACAAAAAAGACAGAAAATTAATTTATTCTTCTTGTAATAAGCAACAAAACATTTGCACTGTCTGCAGACAAGCAGTTCTGGAAACTGGAGGTCAAAGAATCTTCCCAAACATTTGTATCCTGCTCATTTAGGTCTTGTACCAAACAAGTTTCTCCTAGAAGTTACAAAGACTCCTCATTTAGTGATGAGGGTTGCATGGCAAACTGGTCTTGGTGCATGGTAGGGCACTAGCAATGCTTGTTTTCATGAAATGTCTAACTTAATATTTTGAGACCATTGTGCCTCTAGCCTCTTAATTCGAAATTTATTGGTAGGAACATGAAGTGTGAGAGAGCAGGTTTGTAGAGAAAGCTGTAGCTACACAGAGGAAAACTCATAGGGATTACTTCCTTGGAAAAAGGAATGGCAGGTGGCTGCCATCCCTGTCCTGCTGTAGTGACTTTCTGAACCTCCCAGCTTTACATCTCCAAAAGGTGTGACACACACCCCTTGGCATCTTTCTGATGGCTGGAGTTTAACACCTTGACTTCAGCAGCATTTCTGCCAGCCCTAACAAATCAGGGAGAGCATTGCCAGCTGCAAGGAGAGGGGAGCTCTTCAGAGCAAGAGTAGCTGCCTGCAATTCTAAATGACCCAGTGAAAGCAATTATCACATGAAGGCCAACCCAAGCAGGAGTCTTCTCAAGTTTCCTTTGAGCATCTCTCTCCAGCAACCACACTTTATGCTGTCCAGTGCTAAAAGAACCCCACCAGATTACACAAACAGAATTACCTTTGTTTGACTGTCAGTTAAGAAAAAAGTCTTGTACCATGTGGCATTTGCAGCCCCTTCAAGGTGCTCTATACTCCCAGAGCAGTTAAAGAGATTTGTATGCACATATGAAGAGTGAACCTTTCATTAACAAGGGAGTGTGGTCCATGGCAGCCCGAGGTGAAAACTCACAGTTTTTGGGGGCACTTTCACCACTAGAGTCAGACTAAGGTCCCAGTTCAGCAAGACATTGGGAAAGTACAGAAACTCCATTCTGTCACTGTTCAGCAAATACTTAAACTAGTTCTTTCCAGAGTGCCCAAACTGCAAATGTGTCTTGCTCAGGCGCCAAAAATGCTAGCTTCCCCACATTATCACCTAAGATGCTGTTCAGGTTCACTGGGAAACCAAAATAGTTGCAATGAACAGCTAAAAAGCAATTTTTCTTCTCATTAGCTTCCTTTCCCCCCCTTCTCCTTATGTTTCTTTGTTTCTTTCTCCTTCATGCTGTAGCAAACTTTGGCAGTGCTGCAGAATGCTGATGAGACACATGCTTACCGTGTGAAATCCCAACAGCTATTTTTGGCCAATACCTGGCATGAACTGCCTCCTCTTTGAGGACTAAGGGAGTTTGCTTATCAGGCTCTCCTGAAAAGTTTAATGATTCCTTATGACTCACCAAAAGGCTTACAAGTTTTACAAAACCAACATCACATTACTGATGAACTCCAGCAGCCCTTTGAGCATTCCCAACAGTAGGGTGACTTTTCCTTAGAGAACACAAAAACCATAAAGCACATTTTTATTCCATCTCTAAAAACAGGACCAACACTGTGTATTTCAAATACTTGCTCATTTATTTTGTCACAGTTTTCTTCTCTGTTGGTCAAGTGTGGCCTTATCACAAAAAACAATTATATGGTCTTCCCAACGTGGTATTTTCCAAGATCTCTCAAAGCTGACTTGTCACAGTCCTCAGACTCCACTGAGGAATGCCTGTCACTGATGTCCTCCTGTCCCCTGTGAGAAGATATCCTTTAACATCCAAAATACATCCCTTACAATCATTTCCATTGGAAAAAAACCCTTAAGGTCATGAAGTTCATCCAAAAAGCACGATGATCTCTTATGGCAAAGACCTAATTCCACCACAACATTTCATGCCTCCTTATGTCTGAAGGTTTACAAACCACAATTTCAAAGGCACCCCTGCTCCTTCTGAACACAAAGGGTCAAAGATTTTTCTTTCTAATTCCACCATTTATCTAAATAGATGATTCAGGAAATGTTTGGCTTAACCATTTTTATGCCTCCCAATCTCCAACTCATGTTCAAAAGAGGAAGGAAAGGGAACCACTGGAAAATAAAATATGTTAAAGGTATTGTTTACCACAAAGTTGAGGGCTGGAGTGTGGAGACACTGTGGCAGTTCCTATCTAACCTTTTGTGATCACTAAACTACCCATTCTAAATACAAGTTCAGAAAGGAAAAAGAATTGAGGAACAGCTCAAAAGTGATTTCTAGAGACAGAGAAAGAAGTCAAAACCCATTCACTCATCTAAAAAAAGGCTTCTATCAGTTTCCTCCTGGCCTTGAAAAGCTTCTTGATATCCCACTCACTTTTTTGACATCTGAACCAAGTCCCCCAGACTACACCCACCACGGGAAGAGGTTTCACTGCTGTGAGCTCAGATCAGGACAGTTTCTCTGTTTTGCTTTGTTAACATGATAAAACACAGTGTTTTAACAGAGGGAGCAGTCAGCAGGAGGATGTGCTTCATCCTCCAGCCACCTCATTTCATGAAGTTTAGTCAGCAGCTGTATCAGAGCCATTTTAATTAAATAGGTCACTAAAGGATCTTTCTTTTACCTTGAAAATATGTGGTCAGGACTGTACCTGAGATGAAAGGCTTGAGTTTCATTAGGACTTTAAAGTGGATTGTATTTTTGTTTTCCCATCCAAATAAAACTAGCACCCATTTTTCAGCACATCAATACAGCTATTTGCATAAAGTATTGATTAGAAGTCATTACAATCACGAAACTTTAATTACACCAATTAATTCCCAATCTGTTTGTACCTTAAGCTTTTTTGCATTCAGCACAGAAGGTTAAAGCAAGAGTGAATCAGTCTTAGTTTTTCACTGGGCACAACTTTTCATACATCCTGTAAATACCAATTTTTCTGTATGAACAGCCTTTTCCTCCTGATTGTTTCATAATTCTCCATACTATTTCAAACCCTTGGTTACTCATCCCCAAACAAGTTCCCTGCAGCCATCATAATTAGCCTGTGTATTTGTAAATAACAGAGAGCATGAAGATGCTCTGGAGTGCCCCAGCCACCAGATGAAGGACAAGATTTCTGTGGGACTGGTACAAACTCAGAGTGCTGAGCAGCTCTGAAAAGTCAGATCTTAGCAATGTTATTGATCAGATTCCATTCCCCACCTTCCCTTCTACATAAAATTTTATGTAATCAACATGTGGAGACACCTTGATTCCTGCAGCATCATTTGTCCTGCTCCCAAGGATGGCTGTATCAAGTTCATTCTAAATACTTCAAAACCCAGCCCCACCACATCATTTTTGAGGGTGTAAGCAGCTCTCTTATTGTCTGAGAAAAACAAAACCACTGCCATGTCAATATTTTCACCTGTTCCTTCTCATCTCCCTCTAACAAACCAAGCAATTTGGTTTCCCCCTCAATCAATAAAAAACCTCTAAAAACAAAACAAAAAAAAAAAAAAAACAAACAAAAAACAAACAAACAAACAAACCCACAAAAACAGAAAAAAAAAGAAAAATAATGCCTTTCTCTATTAAAACTGCCTTTGGGTTGAGACCTTTGAAGGGAAAGACAATCTAGATTCTATAAAACTCAACCATTGCTCTCAGTGGACCATACTGATGAGGATAAGTGGGAAGAGTATTTTGCATTCTCTTTGCACCTTTAGGTACAGCAAAGTTCACTTTAATGTAATTATGTCAGATCCACAAAGTATGTGCAATGAAGGAAATTATATCAATGAAGACCTATTCAATGCCTAAGGAAAAAATTACTTTGCACTATACAGACATTTCCAGGAGCAGCATGCAAAGAATGTGCATTCACTGGAGGCAGATTTTAAGTTACAATAGGATGTCTTATGACATGAAAGTTGGTGCCATGTGGGCACAGACAATGAGTCCACTTTCCTGTCATTTTTTTTAAGCTGCCAGTAAAGAATTATTACTTTTTTACAAAAGACTTCTTGGATCTAAATCCTTGGCATGCAGTATTTAAAGCAGTATGATAAAGCTCTGTTTTAAGTGATGATATTCTCTCAAATTAAAACAATGAGCTGACTGCTGAATCATCCAGTGGAGTTTCAAACAGAGATTATGTACAGGTGTTCACAGACTTGGCCACTAGGAGAATAGAAAATCACCTCAGTGTAATGTGACAGTCACCTTTAAGTCCTGTTATTAAATGCACCCAGAGATCAGCTCTTGGAGGGAAACATTCCTGTATCAAGATTGCAGAATTCAGAATAAAAAAATTTAGAGTTACACTGAGCAATTAATTTCTCCACAAAAAAAAATATGTTAGTATTTGTCATCTCCATGCAGCATATCCACCATTTTAACAAGACTCATTGCTGATCCCTTTTTCACATTTAGCATCTGTACAGGTAATTCTCTTTTAGCCAGAATAAGAAACTTCAAAGTCTGGAAAGGCAGCCACTGAAGATTTCCAGATACACAGATAACTTACTTGGACTAAGCACCTCTGATTTCCCACATATTGGTCAATTAGAGAAAATGCCAAAATGAGAGAGAAGCTTAATACAAACTTCTGGGATAAACAGAACATTGCAAAATTAACTCTACTGAGAAATAGTTTGGACTCAAAGTCATAGGTCAAATATCCTACAAAGTTATGTAACAACAGAACACACAAAAACTCATGCACCAAAGAAAGATTTAGAATATAGACAAGACATCTGTAGAAAACCCTCCTGTCTGTATGGCTGATACAACAGGGAAAATCAGTTTCTATGGGTTTCAAGCTCAAAGAGCTTTTTGGGTTTGTTTTTAAACCCAGAAAGAGATTAATGAAGTCTTTTGTACAAAATCACAGAGTCCTGTCCTAAACTTTGGAAAGCTGGCTCCACACTAAGCTAATCAGCATTTCTAAGTAAAATTTATCTACTGTAAACTATGCATGGTAAAGGCCAGTAAAAAACAGGGTATGCAAATTACATAATGCTGGAACTTCCTGACAATTGCAGCTTTTGTAGTAGACCACAGAATTTTAACATCTAGAAAGGTAGAGGTATGATTTTAGGTTTGTTTTTTGGGTTTTTTTTAAAGGTAAAAATCTCTTTGGAGACCACTGTATTAATAATTACAGATATAAAGCAATGATCTTTGATATTAAAAGATATTTCAAAAAACACCACACCCACCTTTCCCTCCCTCCTTTTGGAAGGGATTTTGTGGTTCACAGAAACCATCTGGCTACAAGTAATTGAGTGCATAATCCTTTACACTTGCATCCTTGCCCTTCCAGCACCATCTCTTCAGAGATGAAAGTCTGGGGATCTGGCTCTAGGCCCAGTCAAAAGGGAAAAAAGCAAGTGAATAGAGCTGACAGCCACACAGCCTAAGCCTGAGGCTGCATTAACTACTCCATATCTTCTTTTCCATGTTCTCCAGGACCAATAGCAACAGCTGAGGAGAGCCTAAGAGCCACAGCTCCAATGGCACTGGGAAGAGCAGTGAGAACTCAGGCTTGAAAGACATCTCTGGCCTGCCACACATCCCCAGGGGCTGAAGGATTTGGGCAGGAATCAAACCCATTCACTGAAGAGTTTTGTCCTGTTGCACTCCCTTTTTTCCATGGGAAGAGATTTTCTGCATCAGGAGTACCCAAAACACCAGACTATAAATATTTTCTCATCACTGGGAATCGTCACCATCCATCAGAGGATTATCAGAGACTGGTTTATGAATGAGTCAGACTGCAGACCTAATATCATTTATGAGTTAGGGCAGACATGGATATTTCATGCAGGTCAGACAAAAAGAGCATACGATTTTCTGTCATGATCATTTATGAGGTCCTGACCTTAGTGCAACCTCTCTTCACAGTGCCTAGGACTTGTTTTCTTTGGTAATTCCTGTGAATTAGCTTTTTTGCTTAGCTGTCTAAAGTAATTTTTATCACATGTAAAAGCTTTTACATGAGGCAACAGAACAGCTTTGCTTCTTACCTTTAAAAATATCTCCTTTTTTCCTGCGTATTGATACAATTTCATAGTCAGGACAATTTTACATAAACTATTTTCCACTCCACTGAATGTTATGTAGCTCTACATGAATATATTTCTTGGTTGATGCTAAGGCAAAATATTGCTGTAAATGCTGTATTTTCATAAATGCTATTCTTTGACTTTTTAATAGACTCATTCCATGCATACTATCAATACCAAGTCTTACTGATGGGTCTGTATTAAACTACCAGCATAATTTCCTCTGTTGTCCCCAGAGCCTCTGCACACCAGTCAAAGGGAAAAAAGATCACTGGCTCTTCTGTATTACAAGGCAACAAAGTGATCAAGACAGAGAGAAGAATGATTTGAAAAACTCCAGTCAGTGACACAGAAACAGAGAAAGGGAATTTGAGACTTAAAAGTGCTAAGTGGGGAAACTGGGATTTTTATCTTTCAGACCATTTAAAAAAAAAAAAAAAATAAAAGAAAAACACTGACTGAAGTAAAAAACAACACAGAATGGCCAAATTCAGGGCCAACTGTAGATTTGGGAAGTTAAATAACAATAAATTAAAGCCAGATCCAGCTGTAGATTTTCAATAGCATATAACATATGAGAAAACCCTGTGCCTGTAATGCTAATAATGCAGGAGATGAGAGACAGCATGGTTTTACCAAATTTAGGCTATTTTTAAGTATCATTTGGCTCACAATGTGGGATACATTTTGTTCTCTTCTGCATTATTTTAAATCTAAATTCTGAGTAATTGACTCCAGGGTTATATTTCTCTAAAGGAAGCTAAAGATCAATGCTGCCTGGACCTGTGTCTGGAAAAGGCCCAAGAACACTAGCAATAGTATTCTTGCTTTATTCCAGCTTTTCAGCATGTTGGGAGCAATTAAACAAAATGCTATAAATCCAGATGTAGCAACTTTGATTCTTCATTCACATATATCTCCACCAAATTTTTCCTTGGCTTTTTAGAATTTATGATTACAAATATGTTCTCTTTGACTTTGTCCATTTTGTTACTGTCTAGTTATATACTCATGAGCACACTCCCTATGCCTCATAAGTCCCTATGGCCTTTTGGGGGTTTCTGAAATACCATACAAAGATCTCCCTGTTTTTAAAAAGGTATCCATTAACACAGAGGCTGAACTTCTGAGATGCAAGTTTTGTCACTTTCTGAAAATAACAAACCCATAAAACTGCATTTTCAAGTTATGCTGTATTTGCTTGAGCCACTGCCAAATATCAAATAACACATACTGCCTTTAATTGTGTAGCTTAGATTATATAATTCAATAACACAAACTGAAAGTTCATAGACTGTTCTGTCTTTCTATTTACTCACAAAAATTGTCACACTTTTAAAAGCAGTCCCAAAGTGCTGTTAATGCAACCTCATATCAGGAAGAAACACCTTGGGAAAATATTTTGGCCATTTCCTGTTCTGTTTTCTTGGAAAGGTTGTACCTTCCAGCATAATTCTGGACAAGAAGGGTGTAAGGCAGTTCTGCTTGCAGGAGAGTTCTGCAACAAGACCTCGTATCCAGAGACAACAAAGGCACTAGGCTTGCATTCTTTATTTGAGCTACTGTTAAAGTCAAATCTCACAAAAGGCAGGAGCCAAGTATCAAGGGGTTCAGTTCTCCAGCTGCTTTTAGTGCATTCTCCTCAGTGTTTTGTACAGACCAGCTGAACACACGGCCCTCTCTGGGGCTGGAATACTGTCACACACAGGGAGGAAACGAGATGGAGCTGCCACAAAGCAGTCCAAATGCATTTGATCACACCTATTCATGAATCTGCTGCCTTCTGCAGTTTATTTTTGCAGCCCATCCCTGTAGAAAACACCTGACCTTTTGGGAAAGTCTTTAGCCTCTCTCTTTAAGGACTTAATGCAGGGGGTGCAGGAGACAAGTTACAGCAACAACAACAGTCACAGTGTGAGATGTTCCATAAGAACCAATAAGAATCTTACTAAAGCCTCTCCTTCATATGAAGTTTGGGATACCTTTTATCATCCTAATTTTGCTTTTTGAGCTAAGGCTCCACCTCATTAAAAAAAAAAAAAAAAAAACAAGGAAGGGAAACATTCACAAGAAGCATCTGCTTCAGTCTTGGAAGACAAAATCCTTGGGAGTGCAGGGAGCTAAAATCAATTTGTGTATCATTACCTACAACGTTGTGTTATTTATTTCTTAAACAACCTTTGCTTCCTTCACTTGCAGCAGAAATGGCAGCTCAGAGGTGTTTGCTGATGGGGTGCTGTTTGACAGTTCCCTCGTGGTGTTTTGAGCACCACTGTGTGGCCAAACTGGCCTGAAATGGAGCAGAAGGGAGTCATTAACAGTAACTATGCATGCTAATTAGGCAGTCACTGGCACACAGGCAATGTATCATCACCTTGACTTCGTGCTCAGAAAACATTCAGATTTTAAAGCTTAAGGTCTCCATCACCTTACTTTATAATTCAGAGCTGAAATCTTTACCTTCCAAAACTTTTAAATCTTTACCCTATTCCTCCTGGAGCTGCAGAGAATCTGAATAGCCTGCTTTCCAGTGTGCATACTTGTGTCACTATTAAAGCAATTTATCTGGGAACAGTGTGTATATGTGCAGACCCTGGGACACAAGTTGTGACTAGAGCTTCAGTGTCATATTCAGCCAAGTATGGATCCTAAACAACGCTGCAGCCAAGAATCTGGTCTTAAAATGCTTGAAAGGAGCAAACAGCAGGACGGAATCAAAAAGTTTTATTTCCCTTAGTTTGGCATTAAGGTAATTAGTACTGGAATACAGACTTTAGTTTTAATATCCACAGTCCAGAAGTGCTATTAATAAATTAGAAGTGAGAAGAGCCTCGAGAATAATGAAGATCTGGAAGATACTATATGATCACAAATGCACAGCTGAATCTGCACCTGAACAAGAGGTTAAGATGTAAGCTGTGATTGCAGTCTGTACATAAATGAGTAACAGATTTGAATAAGAAAAGTCTTCAAAGCCAAAAGACAAGAAGTCCTAGTGTAAAATTAAACAAAGGTATACAAATACTAGAAATTAATCTTATTTGAGAACAACATTTGTTAATAATATTGCTAATGGTCAGCATCAGTGAGGGTTTTTTCACCATTTTAAGCATCTCTTCTAATAGTTTTCCTGCACAGTAGGATTCTAGGTTAGTTCCAACACAAATCTTACATACAAACATCTTTGTATCTCTCTCTTGCCCTATTCCTGTAATCCCTGCCTGCATCCATTTGCCTTGGGTTCTGCAGCCATATAGCACTCTAATGTTTTCAAGGATTTTTTTTTATCTTTTCCTTCTCTAGACAAGACTGCTGAAGGAAATACTGTAGCACATGTTTTCAGCTTTGATTTATCACTCCCAAACATTTTCCTCCCAGTTGTTTTTAACACATTTAACATGTCTACACAGGTAAACACATTTACTTTGAATTCTATTTTGCATTGAGTAATCTCCTCATCAAGACTCTTTCCTCTTTCTCCCTCACTTCACAATTTTAATAGTTCTTCAACAATGGTACCTTAAGCAAAACTGAGATTTTTTTTTTTTTCAAGTAATTGTTGGCTTGTATTTTAACTTGCTGCTTGTACTGTATTTGCAGTATAAAACACAAATGGAACGTTACTGCAGAATAACTTACAGCTTCATTTTCAAATATTGGCTTTCACTTTTTTGCACATGCAATTGTTTACTAGCACAAGTCTACCACATACAGATGGCTAAATATATGACTGTACCTCAGTATAATTTATGGTGGCATACTAGAGGCTAGGCTGAAATTGTACTCCTAAAGGTCTAACCCAAGCCTCAAAAAACCCAGGGTATTTAGAATTAGTACACTCATTTCAACATGACAAACAATATGCAATACTCTCAGAATTCATACTTCTCAAGCCTTACAAGGTGAGTACTCAATCACAGAGAATCAGAATACATGCTTGCAGGTTTTCTCCTTCAAACACAACACAGACACACCTTCAGAGATGCAAATAAACTCTATTGTTCATTTGTCTTTTCATCCAGTTTGTTTCCTGGTAATTTTATTTGATTCCTCTTAATTTTTTCACTGGAAGAGAGAGAAGGGAAAGACTCATAAAGAAGATATTTATAATCCAGTCATTGTTATTAAGTTCTGTCACTCTCTTCCCTTTCAAGTATTAACAAAAACAACAGGGTCAAACTATACATCTTGTAATTAAGTACAAAACATTCCAGCCTTCCCTAGGCACAAGAAACAGCTGCATGAAAAGACAATATATAGGGGGCAAAAGGCTGCTCCTAGGGCCCAGGTTTGGTTCTTGGCATTTTTAAAGTAAAAAAATACACCTTAATTATTATGGATACATTCAAATAACTCCCCTTGTCACATCTGCCCTGAGCAGTATTACCTACAGTATTTATCTGCTTTGTGAGGATGTCTGCAATGTAAGTAATTGTAAAGCAAGCTGGAAACATGACCTCTATCAATCTACAGTACATGCAAATGCTTAATTTAATTTTTCCATCAGTTTCCAAATGAATGAGGCTCATTGTATTGAAAAATAAAAACAGCTTGGCCTTTGACTTTGCTGGAGATTACTCTTTCCACATTAATGTCTTCAACAATGGAGTTCCAGGCTTTTGCAAGAATTAGATGAAAAATGTTCAGACGAGTCCCATTTGATCTTTACACTTTTCCACTCACGCTTGAGGCCAGCAGAGCAAGATGCATTTAAAGCAAGCACACATTCCAACATCAGCACAGCAAACCTCAAGGAGAACTGAAGGCATTGGTGGCAAAAACTTATTGACATGCATTGTCAAACAAAAAGGAGACTGTACACAAAGATCAGAACCTTGCTTGCAGTGTGCACAGCCTACATAATGCTTTGGTAGCCTCATCTCCTGTGCTAAAAAGTTTTTCATATTTAGTGTTCCTGAGAAGAACCATTTAATTAAGCCCAGAGATTGAGAGAGGCTGTTCACTGTGATCTGAATTTCATTCTGTATCGCATCTGCTGTCAATGAACATAAATTGCAGAGCTATTAAAGATAGAACTCAGTCAAAGTTTCACACTGCTTAAGGAAAGCAAAAGGGAATTTAACTATACACATATTGGCATTGCAATCAGCCAGGATGTATGACTGCAGTGTACAGTCATATGTGCTAGCCTTAATCAAACTAATTTAATCAACAGAAGGGAAGACACAGTAGAAGAGGCTTAGAGCAAGCTGAGGGTGAGCAGTGAGCCTGCATCCCTGCCTCCCCAGCACTGGCTGGCAGAGATGATTGCAACACCTCCGTCCCCAGGCAGGTTCTGAGCCCTGCACAGGCTGGGGAGGGGGCAGGCAGGCAGAGGAGGCTAATTGGTATCAGCTGGCAAGGTGTGTTTGCTGGCCAGGTTGGGAAGCCCAATCCCACAGTCACCTGCTAGCATATGCCTGCCATCACAGCAAACAGGAGGTGATGCAAGAGTAAGGTGTTTGGCTCAGTGCTAGAGCTCCTCACACTGGGAATTTCCACCCAGCCAGGTGACAGATTTCATTCCTTTGTGTTCATCAGCTTGTGCAAAGCATGTCATTACATTCAATTTTTATTCCATGCTGACAAAATGCACCACATTTACTCAGCACAGGAGAAAAAAGCCCTCATGTTAAAGGACTGACAAATTGAATGGATGCATCCCCAACAGTGCCAGCATCTGGAGGCATTACTATTTTAATATCTACTTTCATATGAAGTGTTCTATTTAAAAAATGTAATTCTTTCTCACCTCCATAAAAAAAAAGCAACATAATGCAGCAAAGCATTTTTACAGCCTCACTGTTAATCATGTGTTTCAGAATAGTAAATGACATTCAGGAATGAGCCTGGCCCCAGTGGTGGTCAACAGCAGATGGGAGGGTAACAGATTCTACCCACAATGTCACATCAGAAAATGGGGAAGTGAATATGTGTGAAAAGCTAAAAGGTAGCCCTGATGGAAATGATGGAAGGCTCTGGATGCTGTGTGGTGAAAAGAACATTATGGGCCACAAATCTCTTGAAGTTTTAGTTCCAGACTTAAACTCAAAGTCTCTCCAAGAATTTACAGAGCCTAATTTAAATCTTTCCTCTCATGGGAAGTGAACCAAATTCAAACACAAGGAAAGAATCTTATGTCAGCTTTCCCAAATGAACACATCTTCCTTGGCCTTAGGAATTTGGCAGGCAAAGCTTCAGGTATAATCAATTTATGCAGCTCTGGCTTTTACCCATGATCAGACTACTATTCTCCTTCATTGCCCACAATATCTTTATTTTAATGTCAGAATCTCCTACAGAAAACACCAAACTGAAGACAATGTCAGTGGGCCACATCTTTCTAGCCTTTCCAGGAGATATTAGGCAGCTGCCCAGCAAGTTGACCACAGAGAACAAGTACAGAAGGTACTCCACACAAAGCCTTTGCATCAAAATTATTTCTTTAAGGGCATAAGCAGAGCTAGGAATTGCCTCAGATTTCATTGAAAAACAGAGTCATTTTCCAATATTTTTAAGGAACAACAACAAAAATATTAAGTGACAACTTTAATTTCTGTGTTTTTTTTAGCAAACCATTGTTTTATTTGCCTGCCTAGCTCCAAGCAAAACCATCCCATTCTATGTATTCTCAAGTGAAGCATAAGTTTGCATACTTTGCCCATTTTTGCTTCTCAGACTTCCCTCCACTATCTCTCACTGTCCTCAATAAAATTTAATTTTCTGATGGGCAGTACAAACCTACCCAGCACCAAGGCAGGATTAGCATGGTTCATAACTAACATGTTTCTACTGGGTAATGCATTATTTGAAACTCAAACAGCACCAGGACAAAAAGCAAAACTTGCTTCAATTTAATTCTATCAATTTAGGCCCTTCAAAGACAAAAAGTATTTTTATCCTTTTACCAATCCCTCTTCCTTTCTGGTCTGTAGTTGTTCTAGACTCTATAAAGATGCCCAAGTGAGCCTTCCTGAACTTGCTGTGAACCAGATGCTTTCTTCTAATCATGGTTAGCTGGTTTGTCCCAGTGCTGTTCTCACTGCTTCCACCAAAAATTTTCAGATCTGTTACCAACATTATAGGTGAATAACTAATGTCAGGCTGGCCAGCAAGAAACCTGAGTGGCCTTGCAAAAAGAAGGTGATTGATCTCTAATTTTCACTACGCTGCTCCACGGGCCATGACTCAACACTAAATACATGATAGCAGCAAGGGGAGTGCAGGTTAGTTACAACTTCTTTACCAAAAATATGATTCCTTCTTTGCTTAATGGAACCTCTTATTCCATTAAGATATCACCTTTCCTTATTAAGAATTACTGCATATTGTCTCAAGAAACTTGTTTACAAGTTACACCTGAATTTATGGGTGTAGATTGATAAAAACTAATTCATCATCCATGCTTTTTTCTCTCTGGTGGGAATTAAAAATATTTAAAACATATTTTTGTTCCAAAGACAGAGAAAACCTGCAAATTCCTCTCTCTTTTTATTCAAAGCATCTCCCAAACAACTTCTGAGTGCATCCTGTTTTCTGCACTGAGAGCAATTGGTCTTCTCATGTTAGACAGCTTTGAAATAATGTCGTTCATAAAAAGAAAAAAAAAAAAAAAAAAAAGCAGAAAGGGCTGCAATGATGTTTTCCACCATTTTGCCAAATATAGCAACCATTTTGTCACTGCAAAGTTCTTCACTTAGAAATGTAAAGCAGAAAGTACAGAGCCCTGAATCAAAAACAAGTCCTAGATAGTCTTTTTCTAATATTTAATAAGACTGGATTTATAATATCATTTTACCAAATGCAATTCATTTCTTAATTAGGCAAAATGAACCATCCTAGTTTAGAAGCACCCAGTTAATGTCAGCCCTATTTGCTTTTATTTAGTGTCTTTTATCTGTATTTTTGCTTTGGCTAGGTAAACTCCAAAGGCTTCATATTGGTGTTTTTTCCTCATTTTTTTCACTCCCACTAAAGTAAAAGATGACAGGTAATAATATAATGTGTGGTAGAAGGAGAAATGCTGACAGACATTGTGTTACTTTGCTTCAATTAGGCTCTAATTACTTCTTCTCTTCAATTAGAAAATCACATGAACCAATTATGCCAGATAATATGTGCTTATCCTATTCAAACTGCACAATGGGTAAGGTCTATTCACATTGATTATCTTCAATTTATGCTTTTAGCCTTTTTTTCTCTTCTGTCTGCATGGCCCATTACAGTTTTAAAGTGGAAGCTCTTAAGCAGTTCTCAGTATTATGATATCATTCATTACAATTGTTATGTTTTGATGGAAGAAAAATTTTGATGCCTTGAATGCAGAGAGGAAAATATCTTTGGATTGAACGAATTTCAATTTTGCAAGTTTGGATAACAATGTTCCCATGGTCTTTTAAATAAATATGATACAATGTGGCCTACTGTTAATGGACAGAGCTGAGGGAAGCAGTTCTCTGGGAACAAAGATTTCAAAACCAAACACAGGGTATTGAACACACGAATTTCTCATGCATTGTCAGCACAGAGGTGTCAGGCATCATTTGTGAACGATCTGCAAAGTGGAAGGCAATCACCAAAAGCAAAGGCACAACCTTAAAAACCTAGAAGCCGAGTAGCCACAACAATATTTTTCTGCTAAATAAATATGGGAGAAACATTACATGAATCCTTGCCATACTAGAGGCAACTTGCACTGTTCAACCTCTCCTTTCATGAACGTTTAAGGGATTCTGCTCACACGGGGTTTTATCTATCCTTTTGCTCAGCAGGGGAATGAACTCCTTTTAATTCTCCAAGGATTAAATACAGAACACAAGCTTTGCTGCCCAGAACTGTCCAGAGCTGGGCAAACCCCAGGTGAGCTTCAGCTGATTCCACATGACACCTATCTCAATCAATGGGAATCTTTGCTGCTTAGAGCACACAAGCCCCACTCACACTGGACTGCTTGAATAGAATCGATATGCAAAGATGAGGTTCTGATCACAGAATCATTTAGGTTGGAAAATACCTCTCAGATTATCAAGTCTAATTAATTTCCCCATTACAATACTACTAAAAAAATATAATTGGACATAAACTAAAACTATTATATGGTACAATTGCACCTATTCACGCTTTTCCTGACTATTTTAATGAAACCACAAACACTGATCTGTGTCTATGACAAACATGAACATGTAAGTCACAAAATTGCACTCTTTTTATACATACATTCCATAAAAAGAAAGCTGTTCAGGAATAGTAAAATCCTACTGCAGTGAAATAAAAACAAGGCAGAAACCAAAGAGTTAAACAAAGGAAAGTTATTTTGTATAATGTCATGAACATGAAATGTGTATTTGTCAAAATGTAATTACAAAGAACTCTCCATATTACATTATATAATGAGTGTCATAATGGAAGTTCAAACATCACAGGGAAAATAGTTGCCTGTGACAGGCAGAATAATTTTTCATTGAATTGTAACCAAAAGATGTAAAAATTGAAATGTTTGTGAGACTGCACTATTCTAAGAATTTACTACAGAACTATATACATTTTAGGTAAGAAAAGGCTGTATAAACAACAACAACAACAACAACAGAGAGATTTGTCTAACAATATTCCAGGCAATCAAAATGCTCTGGAAAGCTCAGCTTTGAAACTTCCCCTCCCTCCATCCCACATGGTTTTGAAGTCTAGATATAGGTCCTAACTGAAGTCAAGGCCTCACAATAACCTGCTCTCTCCAGCAGCAGAAAGGAAAGCAGCCAAGTAAGGTAGTTTTCTCAGAAAATTTTTACAGTGGCAGAAATTTTAAAAAGTTAACAGATGCCCAGAGACTTCCAGTCCATCTGTCAGATCAAAGACTGGGGCAGGTTTAAATGAGGACCAAAACTTTTGGAAGTTGATATGAGCAGAAATCTTTCTCATCAGAACCTTCCTTCCACCACTCAAAATTCAGTAACATTCACAGAGTTTTACTGATGTTCAAGAACACTTGTCAGGCATTTTGGAGCTATAAAAGTGACAAAGAAACAGAAGTTTAATCTTTTAAGATGCTTTTTGCCCTCAAAGGAAAAAAAAAAAAAAAGGAACAGATTTGTTTCAAAGACAAGACTCATTTCTCAATGGCTCACACCTCTTCTTGATAGACATCAAATATGCCAACTAGACTGGAGTGACTACAAAACCTTTAGAGCCATGCATGGACTAAGACTGAATCAATTTCATTGCTCCATCTCCTTTTAATGACAAGAGTCATTTGATGTGAATTATCCTTAAAAGTCTCAGCTGGACAAGCCATGGGTTTTGTCTGGGTTTGGACACACTGGTCATTACTTGTTTTGAATATGAAGGCTGCTAGGCCACATGAAACTGGTAAAGTTATTTCTCTGCCACCTAAAAGCAACAACTTACACTATCTGTCATTATTCTGTCTTCTATCTAGAAGCAGAAATAGCAGACCAACAGTTCTGGGAGTAGGTTCTCATTGCTTAGGAGATTAAATCCTCTCCAATCCAAAGGGCTGCATTAGTGGGAAGGTCACACAAAAAGGGCTTCTCTTGAGTTCACACATGCTCATGCCTTAAGAGAACCAAAATTTCTGTTTGTGTCTGTTCAGCAGTATTATGAGCTCTCCAGCTGGTAAGAAGGAGGAGAAATAAAATTAGACCTTGCCCATTCTTGCAATTATTTTGTGGCAGGTATGCTACAGCAATAAAAAAGAGACATGAGGCAGCAATTCAGCAAGGAAAAAGTCACTATGCACACAAATTAAAAAAGGAAAGAGAATGCAGGGTTGAAAATACATGCATGCAAATTCATGGTCCCTTGGGTATTCCTAACAGTTTAAAGTGAAATGCAGTTTATGAGCATGAAGCATTCTCATGGTTGGTTTAAACTACTGCAAATTGCACTGCATTTTTCCTTTATAAATACTACTTAAAAACAATTATGACCCAGAAGTAAATGCTTTTACTTGAAATATTACTCATTTTGGAAAGCACTATACCTTTATCCTTTGCCTCAACATTTCAGGAATAGATTGCAAGAAAGGCAGAACTGAAATGTTTTTCCCATGAAGAGAATCCAAGTATGTCAAGTCCCTTCCCAGATATTAAATGTATAGCATCAGAAAACTTACATACCAATGGAAACAAACACACAAAAGCCAAAAGGGATCCAAGCAGCATAGCAGGGAAGCAAATCCAAAAGAAGCAGAAGACCAGATCCATAGGTTTATAGCCTGTAGTACTTCCTAGTTTTAGGCATGAAAAACTTTTGAAAGACTTGGGCTATAAATTTTCAACTTAAATGGAAACTTAGTTATGCTAAGAAGTTGGCTTTGAAATGGAGTACTTGAAAATAGTTTTAGCACTGAAAGGAGAATAGGTTGATGCAATTCACTGGAGAAAAATGGGATTTTTCTCTGTAGACAAATTTTGTAGTGATCAATCACTCTAATAAAGTATCAGATCTGGTATGGAGGACTCATGTTTAACAATTATAATTATGGAACCATATCAGTGATGAATACTCTGTGTTGTGAATACAATAGTATTGTATTTTTAGACCACTATATAATTTCTGGGCACACTTTGATGATTTTGCTGGCTACTCACCTATTTTATAAATCAGCAGGAGACTTGACAAGATTAGAAAAAAAGGTTTCCTTCTCCCTAGATTTATATATGCTCCGTTATATTCATTGTTGTGCTGTTCTGAACAACTTACTCATTGATTTATGGTATGTGCTCTGTAAAATCTTTTTATGTTTCTATGTGCCCTGCATGTATCTCTCACTTAAAAAAAAAAAATAGTAAAAATTCGAGAACTTTTTCAGAAATTAAACTCTGTACCAAAAAAAAGTAATATAAATTGCCTTTTTTTCATAAATTTATACACATCTATTTATTCCTTATTCTTCACCTTAGGGAAGTAAAGAAAACATCAGCAGCTTACATGATGTGTCAACAGGGAAAAAAATTAAAAAAACAAGAAGAGGCTCATGCCTTTAGCAAGACAAAAATTTTCAGTGTCTCCCCATTCTTCAGGTTTCCCCTCAACCTTTCTCACTGAAAACATCTCAGGTTGTCCATAACTTCTGCTCTCACAGGGAGAGATTACAAAGAATTAAGTATGCCCATCATTTCAAATAGGCTTAGGGTATTAATTCAAATTGAATATATATCCATATGTTCTAAAACTTTTGGATCTCTGGCCTTCCTTGCTGGAAAGGCCAAGGGCTTCCCTCTCTTCTAGCCCCCTTCTTGGAAAAGGAGACACTGGAAATGAGCCAGTAAAATTGTCCCTCTCTCCCAGGATTAGGTCAGATTTTTCCCTCTGCCTCACTCTACTGCCCTTTTTCTCTCAGTTGTTTTCCTTCCTTACCCCTGAAGGGCATCTGAAAGTTAAGTATTGGGAACAAGAAATGCACTGTTAGTAAATTTGAAAGGAAATGGCACTCATGTGCTTTCATGATTGTACTCACTCTAATGGCTTAGAGCAGGTGCCACTGCCATACACCACTCATTCCCACTTCCATCCAAAGTACTATGAGTGCTTTTGAAAAAAAAAAATACACTTAATTCATTAAATAACTTTCTCTATTTCTGGGCATTTAGCCTAACCAGCCCTTAGTGCTATTGCAATGCAAGTAATAAATAATAATTCCCTCTCGACTGACTAAGAAAATAATTGTTCCCATTTCACAGGTAAAAGAAAAAATATTTCCCAGATTCCCCAGAAAGTCTCCTTGAGCCTGTCAAGTGCCACAGCCACAAGATCACTTTACTTCTTTTCAAGGCATCAGGTGATTTCCCCGATTTTATTAGAAATAGGGCATGCTACAGAATGGAGCCACAGGGGAAAAAAAAAAAAAAAAAAGAGGCAGATTTCCAGAAGACTCTGTTCCTAGGTGCTCTTTGACTGGACCAGAAATTGTAGAGAGAGCTTCTAAGATTGCACATCTGATACTTGGAGCAGCAGGTCACAATCTCCCTTGTAGTGCTCCACGACTGGGAATTTGAAGAAGTGGGAGTAGGAGCACTGGAGCACACTCCATAAGCCACCAGTAACACTCCATGTTTGACCTTCTCCACTGGAATAGCAGAGGCAGGTTAGGAGCAACCCAAACCTTTTTTCCTGTAAAAATGCAGTCTAAGTCACTGGAGATTCAGGGCACCTTGGATGTCAGAGCAGCTGGGAGCCAGCATGAGGGAGCAGCTAAACCACAGCCAGAAGACAATGCTGAGAGGCAGCTATTAGCATGGAAGAGAGTTACAATACCCTTAAATGACACCTTTCAAAGGCACTTAATATGTAGAAATGCAAAGTCAGGTTGAAAAAAATTGAAATGCATCAGATTTAGCACATAATGAAGCACATTTTGGGTTCACCTCATCAGTGTAAAAAAAGAGCCCAGCAATACTGCCAATGTGACATATCCCACAGAGACAGAACAGAACATGCTGGGAACATCTAGTCCCATCACACAGACAAGGTAATGTCATACATCCCAACCACAGCTTTGGCCACATCCCCAGCACATTCCTCAGGCTCTGTACTTCTCTATTCCATGTTCATATCCCCAGCACATTCCACAGGCTCTGTACTTCTCTATTCCCTGTTCACATTCCACAGCCTCTGTACTTCCCTATTCCATGTTCACATCCCCAGCACATTCCACAGGCTCTGTTCTTCTCTATTCCACGTTCACCATCCCTCACCTGTTTCAGCCTGGTGCTTGTGATGCAGAGCAGCAACACTGTCCCATGGAAATGGCTCTGCCAGGCTCATGATGGCAGAAAGCAACTGCACCCTTCCAACCTGCTCCCAGCCACCTGTGCCCACTGCATTGTGTCCCAAAGCAGTGCTATTCCCAGCAGGATCACCAACCACTGCAAGCAGAGCATGCCCCAACACCACCCTGGCCTGCATGCCCACCTCCCTCATAAACCAGAGCTGAGGAATACAAAACTCTAGACAGTGAGTATTTTGAGAAAATGCCTAATGGAAGTTACCCAGGGAGGTGGATCTGACTTTATAACAAGGAGACATGTACCAATTTGAGTTCAAATCCAATTCCCAGAATGGCGTTATCTGTGTGGTGTTAATTCTTGATTATTCAAAAGATTGCTAACTGTTCATATCTGCACAAATGTGTTCATGCTTCATTCATTCCAAGTCAATAATAATGGATTCTTACTATTGATTATACATGAGCCTTTTTGTCCCACCATAATGAAATTTTAATGTTGATGGTCCCCAAACTATTATTTCAACCTAATAACAGTGAGGCTTGACAATTACCTCGCTCTGCGAACTGCAGATAGAACTAATAAGGTCATTCTTAATAACTTTTTGTTTACCTGACATTTGGTAATTTTATAGTTATTATGTATTATTTTAAAGTCAGACGAGTGCTTTGCAAAGAAATGTTGTCTCCCCATGGAATAAAATACAATTGTGCCAGGAGAAAGCCTTTCTCTTGTCAGCTCCCTGACCTACAGTGCAGCATTGCTGCCATTTACCTGAGGCCCAAGGCAGAGAAGCAGTTCCATGGCTGCAGCTCAAAAACAGGATAGTAAAAGGAAAAAAAAAAAAAAGGAAGAAGCTTAACATTTTAGAAAAATCAGTAAGGAAAAAACTTCATCTAAGAAATGGCAAGGATAGGACATCTAGTGACAAAGCATTAGCCTGATTTAGTTAGCTGAAGGGTGCCAATCACAGCACTGCTGTGGGACTGTCCTCAGGAGATTTTCCTCATTCCTGGGATAACAGAGCACCACCCATCACCAAGAAGCAGAGATTTTTTTGTTCCAAAACAGATCTCTTCCCTTCCTGGCACTGCTCAGTGCCCAGCCTGTCCCCACTGTCATCACACCCCTCTCCTACAGCAGCACAAGGGCCTCAAAACCAAACCCTTGCTTCCTTAGAGCACACCTTTCCCTCCAAAACCAGGCTCTTTCCAACACTTCTAAGCACTTTTGAAGAAGTGCTGTCAGCCACATGCAGTTTCCAAGGTGCCCTCCCCAAGGCACTGGCAGATTCTGCATCCCCAGAGAACTTTGCAGAGTAAGGCAGACCCCTCAGGCAGCCCAGGCAAGCAGCTGCCAGGCCCCAAAAATCAGGGTTTTCCACCCAAAAGGAAAAATACTGGTCCTGGGGTACATTTGGTGTAAGAGTAACTATTAGAAAGGAGACCACTCAAAGGTTTCAGCAGCAGCTCCATCCTGGGCAAATGAGCACCAGCCTCTGGGGAAGAGAAACAGCAGCTGCAGGAGGGCCACACACAGAAACAGCAAACAAGCAAATGGGATTTGAAGAATGCTACTGGAGTAAAACCACATGTAAGCAGTCTCAATTTTAGTAGGTTAACTACTTTTGTAAGAACAGTAACAACCTGAGCTGAGGTGCCCTGCCAGGACTGGGTTTCTCCACTCCACACCTCTCTGCTCAGACACAACCTGGAATTTTGCTACCAAAAAACACTCACAGGTACAGACCTGCCTGTGAAGCAAGGACAAAGTCCTAAAGGATATTTCAGCTTAGAAACTATTATATACATGGAACAACCTTTCCTACTTGTTCTGGTCCCTCTGCTAATGACTAAATCGAGGAATGTGGCTACAAAATCATTTGGGGAATGGTGAAGGATTCTGGTGAGAAAGCTGGCAGACAGAATTCCCCAATTCCCTCCATTTTCCAAGGAAATGGCCACACCTGCTGTGCCTGCCCTCTTCACCATGGCAGTGGCACAGTTGCCTGGCCTTACCCTGGTGCTCAAGATCAACAAAGGAGAAGGAGCATTGAATAAATACTATTTCCACAGCAAGAGAAGAAGAAAAGAATAAGCAATGGTAACCACCAAAAAAGATATATCAAAGCTAAGACCACTTTTTGCTGTCCAGTCTCTTGCATGCCAATTCTTGATTAACTAGCTTTTTTAGTACTGTGAAGATCCAGAATACAACAGGGATACAAATGCTGAGATTAGCTATTCACAATCATTACAATCTGCTTCCAATTACTACATTCCCCAGACATACTGAACCAAACCCTGACTATTTCAAAGTGACATTCAGTCCAAGGCAGGAAATTTTACATGGTTAAAGAATGAATTTCAGAAGGGAAAAAAAGCAAGTATTGAGTCTGTCTCTAGGCTTACTGGGCAGTTGCATCCACTTCCACTGCTTCAATGTGTGGCACTGGTTATTAAAATGACAAGGCAGGGTTTACTTTTGCTTAGACTCTGGTTTTTTTTCATTGCTTTATTTTCCAATGTCTGTTTTTTACACTTCTTTCATTGAAGTGTTTGAAACCTAGGCAGTAGGCACTGTGAGGATGCTGCACCCACCATCATATTCCAAAATTCCTACCAAAGAATTTTTTAGGCTCTTTGGGTAAAAATTTTCAGAAAATGCTTAGAACAGAGAAAAATCATCCACCCATATTAATATGTCTAGTGTAAATCTAATTTTCTCTGTTAATTAAAATGTTCCTGACTTCAAAAACATTTCTTTTCCACTCCCTGAGGAACAAAACATGTGTTTATCTTTCTACAACAGAAAGGCTTTTCCAGAAGAACAAGCCTGATTCTATGATCAGCCTTGATTTTGCAGGTAGCCTCAGTTCTGCTCTAGCAGCTGCAAAGTTGCAGCTGTTCAAGGACTGGCACTTGCCTTGCTGGAAAGATAGCACAGAACCTCTGCACCCAATTTTCCAGGCATGCCAAGGGGAGAAAGTCACACAGGTACCTTCCCAGGACAGAAATCCACACACATCTTGTGAATAAAGGACTGAAAAGGAGATAGTTTAAATTTCAAGCCTCTCCTTTATTTTCTAATTTAAAGAAAGTTGTCCAAAGCTCTTATTTTCAGACTTTGTAGAGCCTTTTTGCTGTTGCTGTCTACAAACTTGCCCCAGGTCTAGCATTCCTAAGGCTGCTGACTTAAATTATTATTTAAGTGCACTGTGGTAGAACACCATAGTGCTCAAAATCACCCAGACTTGTCTCAGAAATGAGGTGAGTTTTCTTGAAAACAACAGACATAGCCTCAGCTTGTGATGCTGAAGATCAGTACAAAGAAGGAGAAATAAGTTTCCTGTATATGGAAATTAATGTTCTATTTCTGATTTCCCCACCTCTCCAACTCATTTCTTCTCATGCCCATGAATAACACAGGTTTTGCCATTGCTGCTCATGTTGTGTTCAGGGCAAGAAGGGAAAGGAAGCAGAAGTGTCCCAAAAGTAAACTCAAGAGCTCCTGGTTTCCAAAGAGAAGGAGACAAACTTTATTGCTGAAAAAAACCCTAAAATCAAACAAGGAAAACAAACAAACAAAACCAAACAAAAAGAAACCAAAACAAACACAAATGAATGCAAAAAACACACAAAGGAAAAAATAAAAGCAAACAGAAAAAACAAAGAAAGCCCTCACACCACAGAGCAGAAATATTAAGTTTGTTAGGAAGCAGCAAATCGGTGTTTGCCATGCAGGAAATAGTTCATTTTTCATGGGGAAAAAAGTTTTTTTCACATTTCTCAAAAATATAAACAAAATTTTAAAAAAACAAAATGAGTTTGCTGAATACTACTGTGAAAGTTGCAACATACACAACTTGTAGACAGGTCTTTATATCTGTACAACATCACAGACAAAAGAATTACAAAAATCCCTCAAGTCCTGTATTGGTGCCCAGATTTCTGAACCCTTTTTTTCCTAAATTATTTTGTGCTGAAAGATGATTTTTTTTTTCTTGTTTGTTTTTAAAGCTGTTTGCAATAAATTCCACAGCTTCCAGAAGTACCATTTTGTGCAAAAGTACAGATACTGAGACTCCATTTATGACACGTGAGAGACCAATATATCAATAAAAGTGAAATCACAGCTGGTAATTATTACCATTGAGAGAACAAATGGAAAGGAAGAGGAAACACCACCATTCAACCAATACCAGTGCCATGCAAGAGCAAAAAATCACTTCCAATATTAAATATGCAGTGGACAAGATATGTAAGAGTAGCACAGTGCTTATAGAACAGAGTCCACCACATCAAATCTGCTCTGACTGTAAATACAGCAAAATGCCTCAGACACTGTCTAATCAATAGCTCTGCTCTCCTGCCAGCACACTCTCTGCTAAAGCAGATTCTTCCAAATAAATAGATGCTTCATGCATTGCATTAAGGGTAAATACAACCACCTTAATAAACACACTTATTCCTTCTTTAAAGACAAAATGTAATAAGAAAAAAAGCACTCTCATCAAATTCAGGAGAACAAGTTTCCTCCACAGCATTTGCATGAGGGGAAGCCTGCTGCTCTTATTAGAGTCCCTAATTAAAGGCTCACACATTCCTGTGTCAAATTAACAAGGTACATTTTGCTTCTCCTAAAAGCTGTCCAAAGTTTCAGCTATGTGGAAAAATTCTCGCTTTCCTGGTTACATGGGTTTTGCAAGAATTATAAAATTGTCTTAGGCTTGGGTGGCAGCCCAATCTGCCAGAGAGGTGTGCACCACCCACTGTCTGCTCTGAGTCTGCTCCTGCTGCATTCCTCTCCTCACTTTGCAACCTCTGCTCTAGCAACCTCCAAACACTGGGAAAACATCATTAGAATATCCACAGCTCCTTCAAAGATCCAAAATTCATGCCACCTCCTGCATTTTTAGGGAAATGTACATGCTCATATGGAAAAAAAAATATATATATACATATCTATATATATATATATAGATATATATAGATATATATATATATATATAATATTGAGGGTTAACACTGAGAAATTCTGATAGTAGTGGTGCTAAAAGAAACCAGAGCTCAAATTTCAGCTGGCCTTCTGCAGCACAGTTCTTGAGGATCCCAGGTTTTGGCCTCACTGCAAGATTGCCCATTAATTTACTTTACAGTTGGCCTGTAACACTATATTTTAGTCATTTATATAGCACTTTGAGCAAAGTATCGGGAAAGGATAATAGAAGGACAGAGCAATAAAACAAAGTATAACAATTAGCAATGTCAAAAATGGTGAGCCTATGACTGGTGGCCCTAAGGGACAACAAAATATTAAGCTCACATGAAAAGCCATCAAATCTATGGATGAAATACTGTTAAGAAGTTGGGATAAGAGACATTAAAACAAAAAATTGAGGCAAAAAGAGCAACAGATAAATGAAAGGAGAAAGATCTGAATGATTGATTTAAAATGTTTGGTTAGCAATTTACAAGCAGCAGTTAAAAGAATTTGAAAAAAATGAAAGAATAAAAGGAAAGATCCCAGGATGAAGAATAAGGAAATCTATTACGTTTGGACAGTCGCTTATATAATAAATCAGAAGTTGTCATTAAGATATATATTTTTTTTTTTTTTTTAATGGTATCTTAGGGCTCAGACAACACATTGGATGTTCAGCTTCAAGGCCTGCCACAGACCTGCATAACCATGGCCATGTCACACTCTCATGTTCAGCTCCAACCCTACAAAAGAGAGATGCTCATGTTTCCATTCCAATTGACACTTAGATCATAAGACAGCTCTGGATGTGCACCCACCTACTACCACAGCTGCAGCTGTGGCACAAGCCTCATTTTAGGTGGGACAGTTTTGGAGCAAATACCTAGAAACTCTTCAAAAAGTGAGAAGGATTTGAAACGTGTGGAGGAAGAGGGAGCACTAAATAGAATAATTTAAAGATGGTTGAGGAAATGTGTGAGGGAATTACAATGGAAATAACACTGATTTAAGATTTTTTTAAAAAAATCAGGCACTGACCATCTAAAAACAAGCAATAGACCCATGTGAGCTAATAAAGAGGGTTGTTGTATGGTATTCCCTCCAAGTGAAATTCTACCAGACTTTTGTTTCCTTGGAAGCTAGTTTTAGATGAGGCAAAGTTTGAAACTTGACTGTGGTGTTTTATTTATGGAGACACATCCTTAACAAGAACTGACAGGTTACAAAAATGCACATCCTCATCCCTTGACTCCTATCTGAGCAGCAGCTCCACCAGCCTCCAAAGTTTTTAAAGAATCTTCCTTCCCCTCTCACAAGTATATCCCTCAGTTCAGAAACAAGCAGGTTTGCCATTTTAATACATTTTATGAACTTTAGCAAGCACATTCTTTAAACCTATACAAATCCACCTCTACTCAGCACAACATTACCATGCCCCTGATTGCTGTTAAAGAAGATACTAAGAAAAAGAAATCACTAAGGTGGCTCAGGAAGAACAGGTATCAAGCTGCCTGTATTACTCCCAAACTGGCTGACAGTGTTATTTGCCAGCACAAATTATCTCTAAGTAGTTCTGCGTATCTGCAATTTTTAGTACCCACTTCTCCCCCGCCCCTTCATCCTTATTCCCATTAGGAATAGCCCAGATTCTTTAATTGACAAGAGACTGCCCACAGTTTGACATTTTTATGTTAAACTAACAGTCACATTACTTTTTCATTTTTAAAAGGTACTATTCTTGATCAGCGCCAACACACATATTATTGAGTGCCTTTCAAGGCTGGCATTTAAATATTGCTAATGGAATTTCTTTGTAATCAGTCCCAGAGAGTTTAACTCTATCACAAAGCAAAGCCTTCCTAGCATCTGCCATCGACTCAAACAACACAAGATTCATAGCTAACTCTCACTTCAGTTTTTTGTAAACATGATAAAACAAGAAAGTGACTTTTCAAAAGAAAGCTTGTGAGTGGTGCTCTGCTAAATCTCATCTGGATATGAGCAGTGCTTGAGGAACCTCTGAAGCCTTTCCTGAACATGGTAATTAAAATAACAATTATGCAAGGAACTCAAATCCATTTGGAATTCTCATCTGTTGTCAGACTCTTTCCTTTGTTGACAGCGATAACTCTATTATTAACCTTGCAACAAATTCACACTGCAGCGCTAACAAAAGTGGGTTTCAGGCTTATATTCTTTTCCTCTCACTTTTCAAAATAATCTTCTTATTACCCACTCTTGAAGACAGCATTTTATTGAAATAAATTCTGGACAAGGACAAGTTGGTGAGTTTATTGTAGAAAAGAGCCAACCTTCTTTTCTTAATCTGCTTTTACTCAAGAAGAGATGAATAGTTTTTTAACACTTCAAGAATCTGTTGGCCTACTTTGCAATAAGTAGGAAATCACTGGCTTCATTTGGGGTAACATTACTCCAAGGGTCACAGAGCAGAGTAACAAGGTTGGCTGTACCCTCCAACATTTCCCTGCTTAATTCCTTCACACATTTCTTAGCCTAGCACCTTGAATGAATACATGGTGAATTGGACCCTCTTTCCATCCAAGCAGCAGAGAGCAGATCTGGTGCCAGTGCACAATGTAAGTTTTAAATCCACGGAAAATTTATACAGTAATTTTTTTCTTTTCCTCCAATAATTTTTGTATGAAAGTCAAACTGCCTTACAAAGAAGTTCCCATGCTGTGATTTTGAGACCTGTTTTCTCATGGCTGGAGTCTGAACTCAGTCTCCACAGAGTGTGTCCTGACATGCCAGGTGAGCTGTCTCTGTCCATGGCCCACATCAGCTGCACCAAGGAAAGGAGAAGAAACTCCTTTTTACCTCTTTAGAAATCTTCTCACGACTCTTTACAAGCTGTGCTGGCCTGACAACATCCAGCCCTCAGCAAAAGGTACCTCATCCAACCCAAGAGTGGAGTTTGGTTTTCTTTTTTATCTATACTGATGTGCAACTCTTTTTCTTGTTTAACACCATGGACTCAGTAGCATGACATGGCAGGGGAAGGGTCTACTGGCCAAAACATCCTCTAAGAGTTCATTGCCCTTTGCTTTCATCAAAAATGATAATCAAAGAATGATTTGGTCAAAAAGGACCTTAGAAAATCAGCTGGTCCAAATCCCCTGACTTCCCAAATTTGATAATCACTATAAATGTAAATAAGTACTCCTAATTTCTCTACCTGCCTCATGATCCTTTAAGAAAATTAAGAACTTTTTTTCATTTTCATGTGATTAAAATATGCATCTGCTATGCTTTTTTTATGCCTCTAAGTATTTTGATTTTTTGAGTTATCTGACAAAGTGGGAGCTGGTTGCTGGGAATAATCCCTTCCTAAGCACACACAAAACAGCACAGATGAGCCAGACTGCCTCTGTGATGCTTTTACAACTATTGCTTTTCTCCTCATCACTGCAGCTTCATCTCACTGCTCTCAGTATTGTTGCATTTTGTTCTACAGGACCTTGCAGATTTTGCTTTTCGAAGATAACAGGAGTCACTGGCAGCATTGCCTACAATCTCCTTGTGGTTGACAGCAGCACTTACCAAGTCACAATCCCAGATAGCCAGGCAGGTCAGGTCCACAGGCAGGGGAGACAGGAAAGCAGAAGATGCAGAACACTTGATTCCAAGTCACTTCAGTCTCTTCCTTTAGCCAGTGGCTTTTGATGTTCCACTGCCCCATGCAAAAATTTTCACGAGTATCAATAAGCCAAACCATTAGTCATCCCAAACCCATTCTCCAGATGAACATGGCTCTTCACCCTGGGATTATCTCATGCTGGACATCTCAAGCATCCACATTTCATAACAATTAAAGGACATCCTGTCCTTAACCAAACTTCTTCTACAATAACATTTTCTATTTTGATTCGCTTTCATTGTATGTCCCCTTATTTTATTGTGTGTCCCTCCACAGAAGTGGGTTTACAATAAAGTAACAGCTATGAAAAAAAAAAAAAAAAAAAAAAAAAAAAAAAAGAAAGAATATTTAAGTAATTGAATAGCAAACAGCATCAATCTGGATATATTGGTTTATCTAAAAACCTCATAGCAGAGAAGCACAGTAATCAATTCCACAAGACAGAGGCAGAGGAATTCGGACACATGTCAAGTTAATCATGGGTGAAAACTGCACACAAAGTTTAAAAAAAATAAATTGTTTTCCACCATATGTTACCATTTTAAAATTCCCTAACTTTTCCTAGTGACCCTAGCTGTACCACTTTGAATAATCAGAAGCTCTGGTTCTTATAACTGCGCCTACTCAATTTATCCATCAGGTTATTCCTCAGATAGAAATACACTTTTTTAATGGATTTTCAAACATCTGAATATTTTTGGCCAGCTTAAAACATCACCATAGTCAGGTCTACAGGTCACCCAAGGGAGCAAAAGGAATTAACAAACAACTAAAATCACATCTCAGATGTACACAAACACAGCTCTTGTCAAACACAGGCATGATATTTCTTTTGCCACATGGCACCACCTCAGTTGAAGAAGGGCAAAAAAATTTCCCAACAGCCAGAAGATAGAGCCTGACTCAAACCCACAGAATTCCTGTGACTACAGAAGTATTAAGGACCTGTAGCTAAGCTGCTCCCTGGCTAGCACTGTCACATTAGTTCCAGAAATTCTGCCAACATTGTGTAATTCCCACAGGAAAACTAATGGAAAGCTATTCAAAATGAGAATCCTTCCTGCAGGTGGGAAGGTATTTCTTCAATCTGAGGGTTAATTGCATCTCAGCTGTGACCTGGAGCACCCTTATTATTTAAGTGTATGGCCTCCCAGGAGCACAGAAATCATGCTAAGTTATGGTGCATTTATACTGTGGAAAATGAGTGCTAGATGCTAGCATTGAAACTACTGTACTCTTATTTGTGATACAAAGAGCACTTGGAAACAAGATTCTCTCTTTTCCAAGCACAAAAAGCTTGCTCACTGACTCACTCCAGCTCCTTCCCTTCCTGCACAATTTTCTCTGAGTTAGGTGGCATTTCAACCATTTAAAAGCAGAAGTTTTACTGCATTTAACAATATCTTAAAAGAATATCTCCTGGAGCGAGGGGCTGGATCCTGCTCTCAGTTACATCCAGAGATGAAGATGTTTGCACCAAGTAACTCCAGGTGCACTTGCACAGCTGAGTGCAGAATCTGTATTTGGAGGGACCATGCCCACCCAGTATAATAGGCCACCCATGCTTTAATTACCACTAATAGTGCTTGATTTTTTTTTTTTTTTTTAACTGATATTAACATATTATCAGTTGGGGAAGACACATCATGGATGGAAAAGAGGAAAATTAATGAAAATTGAATGGTAGCCTTTAGCCAGGCAGAGAAAGACCTGTGCTGAGAAAATTTGGAGACCAGGAAAGCTTGTGGCCAAAGACAAGCAGTGTCTTACAACAAAATAAGAGATAAAATGCAGCTGCTTACTCCTACAGGTACTGGGGAGTCAGCAGGTTCCTGCTGTGCCAAGCATCACTTTGGAATGGCCCTTCCCTGCTGTGCCAACAGCACACAGAGCCTGAAAGAACAAGCCCCACTTTATACACAATGCCATCAAAACAGCAGATTGGGAGGCAAACTCTGGTCTGGGTTCTAACTCCAGCCACCCTCCAGAAAGGCAATTTAAGTGAGAACAAAAAGACACGATACTCTAAACCTTGCTGGTTGCCAGCTCAGTGAACCAAAGCAAATCTATGTCATAGCAATTATACTTACACTGTAAATCTGGGCAATAGCTCTTCAGGTGGTATAAATTGGCATTAGCTCATTACAATCAAGGAAGCCTTATTGATTTATGTGAGGTAAGGCTCTTGCATGAATTTTCTATCAGTTACCAACCTAAACCTACCTCCAAACCTGAATCGACCCATGAACAGTGCACTTCTGGAATGTCTATAATTCCTCTTCCCTGGGTAATTTTTATTGCTAAGAGCTGAAAGTTTGGCCAATGACATTCATTTTCTGATGACTAAAATCTATGCAAGGAACAGGTGACCATAACTTCAGGTGTCTTCACAACACCATTCTGAATTGTAATAGAAAATTACATTATTTCAGGCAAGGCTGTATCAATGTTTCTGATTAAAATGTCGATTTTTCAAGAGTCTGAAATACATCCATAAGCTTTCCTTGATGCTGGAATTCAACTCCAAAGCTGGCATTTTGCTTATTTATATTGAGAAAACAATGGCTTTCCCTTGCTTCCACCCAAGTAAGCAGTAACCCATCAAAAGCACTTTTTCTTCGCTCCTCTGAAAATTAGGAACAGCCATTCCATATTCCAAATCTGAACTATTAAGCTCCTGGGACTGAAGACATGCCAGTGGCATTTGAACATGAACTCATCTCAAGTCAAAATTTCACCAGGCTGACCTCATGAGCCAGAGGTAGTTTTCCAATACTTCCAGCAGCATGTTATATATGAAACTTTCCTGGGTAGCTCATTTACTGCACACACAGAACTTTTGCATATACCAACAGATTATTTTCTCTCCTAAAAATACATCTTGAAATATTCACTTTAAATATGAACACTACCAGACTGTGTACATGTACCCAGGGCAGAAGACATCTTTCTACTTTAGTGTACCCTGCTAATCACATACCATCTGGTAATATATTATGTATTCAAAGATACACATAATATATCAAAACACATACTGTAGGCATATTATGGTGTGAGGAAAGAAGGAATATATCAGATGTAGTCACACAAGTGTAAATAACTTCTCATCCAAGAGAGCAGAACAGCTTTAAAGTACAATGACATTTTGAAAGATCTGCATTCTATCTAGAAATGAGAAATTTTTAAATGAGCCTGAGCACTCAGTGGTGCATTAATTAAAGACTTCATCTGATATCCATAAAAGTAATTGGAAAGACCTGCTGACTTTACCCATCTCTGAATTGGGCCCAGTAGCACATTAATTGAGGGCAAGTTTACAACTGCAGCAAGCTGAAATTAGTTCTCAGGACAGTAAATTGTGGTTTCATGCATTAAATAGTGATGTGCAGTTAATTTTACTTCTAGAAAGACCTCTGTTAAAAAACATGCATTTCAAAGCTACTCAGTGTTTGATGTTTTAACGCTCAGAAACAGAAAATCTTTATTATATTGGTAGATTTCCACTACCCCAATGAGAAGCCAGTGGTCTCCTGATAGATAAGTCTATGTGCTAAATTATTTCTGTCCACAGCTAAAAAAATGAAAAATAGTATCTGTTGCTTTATTTCTTTTAAAAACAAGATCCATGATTTTCTTAATCTGTGGGTTTTAAACTGCTCTGCAGTGACTTAACTCTCATCTCCTTTGATTCTCACACAGGGGCTGGACAGACCCACTCAATTCACCACCACTGTACCTTCTGTGGTCCCACCAGATCTTCATTAATATGCAAAGGACAGAACTTATTCAGCTGCTTAGGATTTTGTTTTCAATTGCATTTTCATTACCACTTGTTCACCTCTTATTGAAAGAGAAGAATGTATCATGCTTACATATAAGTACAGTATAACAACTTACTGAAGGCACAGGAAGTAGCACCAAGCAAAACCAAGCAATTGGAAGGTTTTTTCAAGAGAAAAAGAACAACTGATACTGGGATGAGCAACTCCGAGGGCACCTGCAGTAGAGGGAATAAGCAATTTCCCACAGAAATCTCAGCCTTTAGATTTGTTTTTTCTCTGACACTGCAGATTGCTCTGGAGCTCATTGGCACAGATAACAATAAAAATCCCTGAAGAAACTATATTTATTCTTTAGGGGAGATAGATATATGTGCAAGGGCAGAAACACATCAGTAAGTTCTGGCCTCTGGAATCAGTACTGAAGAAGGTACGTGCTACACATGTACTATATTTTATTTTCCAGGCTGGGAGACAGCTTTTTGCCTCATCTAGCTTTTAAGTGACCTCCTTGAGACAGCACAGAGAGGGATGATCTTTAGAGGTGTCTGAGCAGTCCCAAGAGCACAGTTTCTTTTCAGATTTCTCACTGAAGCTGAACTTCAAGCATCTTAAATGACTGTCACTTCAAACAGTGTATGTCTTTTTTATTCCTTTTACACAGCAGCTTATTACTTGTAGCAGAGTTTCATTTCATCTTCACACCAACAACCCAAATTGCAAATGCTGTTTGCAATTAGAACATGAAGGGTTAAAAATCACCAGCTAAACCAGCACAATGCTTTTGTAGAGCAGCTGGGAGAACAACACTAGATTAAAAGCACAGCAACATTGTTGTATTTCAGTAACACAGAGGACCTGATCTAACTGTACCCATTTATACCTGGATTATTCCTGTTCATGGGCTCAGTTTTAGATAAAATTTGGGTTAGGGAGATGCAGTTGCACTAGCTGATGAACCTTTAAAGGATATAACTAATGTGTATTAGCTCTTTGAGGAAGTAATTTTATCCCAGTGTTCATTTCCTTCTCCTCCTACCCCATTCCATTTGCATGCTTACCTACCACCACCTGTAGATTCAGTTGTTCAGAGACCAAATTTTGATTCCTAGCTATTCCAGGCTTCAGCATCTCTAACTACAAGCAAGACACTCCTGCACTCTGCAGGTTGCTGCCTTTCTTGGTAATTACTGTTCCACCGTCATCCCTGAAGGGGAAAAATATCTGCTGTAGCCCCATTACCAGATGTCTTCTGATATTACTGCAACTCCCATCTCCCCCAAGGTGTTCTTGCTACAGCTGACCCTGTATTTTCTGATATAATTTGTGATCCTTTTCCTATCAAAAAGATCACAGAAATGTATTTGTACATACAGCTCACTTGTCTCTAACCCAGGTCTCTAACTTGTGCCCAAGCTGCCAGAGTCTGAAGTCTGCTTTTACTCTCCAGACTTCCCTATATCCTTCATTTCTTGCATAAACCTTTGCCAAAATAAATTTTTCTGCAACTTTTTACTTACTGTCACAGCTTAGAATATTGTGTCCAATGAGTTCAGGGCATACAACGGCTTCCCTAGAGCACAGGGGAACTCATTCTTCTTTAATTCTATTATTTCCCTCAGCAACATTGCAGATTCTCCACCCCAGGAAACAAACAAATAAACAAAAAAAAAAAAAAAAAGAAGAAGACCAAAAAATCAAAAAAACAACAAACAAACAAAACAAAAAAAAAAAACCAAACAAAAAAAACAAAACAAAAAAAAAAAAATGAAAACCAAACTATTTGCTACCTTTGATTTGAGGTAAGAAATAATTATTTTCTGTTTTCTTTAAAATGCTGTTTTCCTTACTTCCAGCTTTCTATTATCCCCCACTGCTCATTCTTAGAAGATTGCCACAATGTTAGGCAGGGATGGTGGATTGTGAAACCTGAAAATAGGCCTGTCTTGGTTGCAAGACAGCAGCCATCAGTGCAGGAATGCCAGTCACAGGGCCAGTTTACAAACAGCATTTTTAGGGGCCTAGGTGTTTGTGTTTTTTACTTGTCAAGCAGCTTAGAAACAAGTATATTCAATATCCTAAGTGAAATAAATCTTTAACTAACATTATTCTTTTAATCTATTCCCTATACTGAGAATCCACACAGGCATCAAGTGCAACTATTTACAACTAACACAAGATTCCCAAATCTTGCTGGGAAATACAGTACTTTTATTCACCTGTATATTCTAAAGTACATTATTTAAAGCTCACTTACATCCTACAGAGCTGAAAAATTTCAGCCTGATAGGTCAGTACTCAAAACAGTTCAAATAAAAGATTTAAAGTAGGAAGTTGTTTCAACACTGAAGGCAAATACACTGTAGGAATGAAGCAAAACAGGTGTTCCTAATAATTGGAAAGAACAAAGCTGGTGAAGGTCCCAGATGTGGAAGAGGCTGCAAATACCCCCATATGTGAGAAAAGGACTTTCACTGGGGGAAGTGCACCACCTATGCCTGCTGAACAGGTTTCCCAAAAGTTGTGGGTGCCCCATACCTGGATGTGTTCAAGGCCAGGTTGGATGGAGCTCTAAGCAACCTGGTCTGGTGAAAGGCTGGAGGGAACAAGAGGATCTTTAAGAGGATCTTTTTTGGCTGCAAGATACATTCACTGCATATAAATTCCTCACTCAGTGCTGGCAGCAAGTGTTTAGTCCAGTTCTTTGAGAACTCAGTCCCTAATCTGTATGCAGGCTGCTTTTGTTCTGAGCCTTTCTTCATGTTCTCCCTCTCTTCTTAATTAACAGAAAACACTTATGAATATTAAAGAAGAAATTAACAACAGTGTAAATAATTTCTGGATGTTTGTAGATTCCAAATTTAGTTTTTAATTAACCCCCACTGATTTCAAAAGTCTGTTGAAGACAAAGATATCACTTCAAAATTTCCCTCGTGTTTAAAGAAGGAAAAAGAAACAAGGTAAGATGGCAAAGCAGCAGTTTGGCATTGCAGACACCAGCATCACGTGTCAGTCTGATGCTTCTGGTTTCAGCAGAACAGCCCACAGGCTGCCTCCTTCATTTCACAAGCAAAATGTGGGGGATTTGGCCAAACACTGCACAGCTATGATAACACAAGTCCATCTCCTGCAGAGTTAAAAGGATCCAGGCTCTTTGAATTCTGCTGGATAAAAGCAGAACATGGGAGCTGGCCAGCTGCAGAGGTCAGCTGAATCCCACATTGCAACCACTGACCACAGCTAATACCAGATGCATCTGAGGAAGATGCTAAAAGCCCTGACACAGCTACTACAAAATCCACCTTTTTATGGGCACACCTCCTTGTCACCCAAGTCCTGTGGCCATGGGAATTTTGTTTTAGTTTGTATAATTCTTCTCACAGCAAATCTATAGGTTCTTGCTAGCCATTTTCAACATTCAGTCCTTATAGCACTTCTGACCAATGTACTCTCCTTCAAGTCCTGTCAGCAGGCAAGACTACTCCTAAAAAAGGGGTTCCTCTGGATTGCAGGAAAGGAAATTCCTGACCATTTTTTAAAAAATTGGCTTCTTTTTCCAGTGTTTTGGCATTCACATGGCCCAAAAGTGCACACCTTGTAGTGAATCCCTACCACACACACAGGCAAACACCTGTGTATCATACCTATAAGAGTGATTTAACTCTGCCTCTTTTACATCTCCTGGAAAGATACAACAAAAGAGAAATCTCCCACCACTGAACTGTGTGCCAGCCAGCCAGCCAGCCAGCCAGCCCTGTTGAGTCAATGGGAGTTCTGCATGTGAGACAACTAAAAAACAGATATTCCAAGAAATTTAATTTAAAGATGCCTCAGGAAAGCTTTAAATTGCACTTCCCAGAGCATGCAATGGGGTAAGATCCTCTCCCTTGTGCATAACACCCATTAGCATTGAGTTATCCATGTTCACTGGGAGGAAAGCATGTCCTGGTGCTGCTGAAGGAATTCCTGCCTTCCTCACCAACACCACTCATCCCCTCTGCCTCCTCACACAGCCACTGTGCACACACATGCTGAAGAAATATTCCATTCAGCACTCAGCCTGAAAGTTTGCAGGAACAGAACAGGCAGGAATCTCTAAAATGGCAATCACCTTCAGCCTGACAGATGCTGATGGCTCTTGTTGCATCTGCAACAGCTGAATAGTAGCACATTCACAAAAAGATGACACACAAAAAAATATTATATTTGAAATACTATTTCTAGGTACAAATTTTCAAGAATAAAACCCAATACAAGACTGCTTAGTCTATACAAGCACTTCCACCCACATTTAGCACATTTTATAAGAAGGTGGAAAAGTAATTTGTTTTACCTCATCTCTTGCTTTTAATTTTATTTTTTTTTAATTCCCCTTTATCTTAGGAGGGCAGTTACAGAGCAGTATTGAAACATCATGTACTTTAACAAGAAAGTGGATTGACTGCACAGCTGCCAATACAGAGACACAAATCAACAGAACCTACTGCAGCTGGGATACACAAAGAGACCAGGAGAAGCAAAACAGGAGGTGAGAAAGCAGCTAGGAGCTGAAGATATAGTGCCCTCAGCTCAGCAGAGCACACTGAAGTAGTTTCCAAGAGTTGGAGGTGGGAGCAGAGCAAGAACCTAGTAGCACATTTGAGGAAGAAATGTAAAAAAATACTAAATCCATACAAAGACAGCATCCAGTGAGAAACACAAAACTCTGTGGCAAGTGTCCCCAGAGAATTCCCACCCACATAAAGTCTACCTTGTTGTGTGTGTGAACAATGCCATTTTCTCACACCCAAACTGGAAAAGGGCACAGGGCAGCAGGTTCCCATGGGAATTTTCCTCCATTTGGTACCTGGGGCACACCAAAGGGACCACAGCCACCCCTCCACAACAGAGGAGAAAAGTAGGGCTAGGCCTGGAAGAGGGCATGCTCTTATCTCTATCCATCACAGCATTCATCACCAGAATCATCAGTGTAATCAATTATTATCAAATTTGCCTTTTTCTTTGGGATTCGCTCAGTGGCAGCAGCTACAAGTCTGGTCCAGAGAAGTAGCACAATTTCTTTTGTGCCAGCAGAACAGCCCAAGGAGAGATGAGGAGAGCAGTCAGACCCAAATCTCCTTGCACAGATCTCCTCACCAATGGCTCTGCCCTGCCTTGGATTTGGCAACAGCTCTTGTGCCCCCTCAGGACCTGGGCAGACCTGAAAACTCAGAGCCAGGTGCTCAGTAAAACAAACCAAGCAACAGCCAGATAAGAGAAGCAGTACAGTAAGTCACCTTCCCAGGCAAGATAGTTTTCATGCTGGCTAGGCCATTAGCAATCTTCAATCCCTACACATCAGAAGTGAATCCTGCCTCAGGCAGCATTAACTTACACATTAGCTCTTTAATGTAACAGCGCAGTGCTGGAAAAGAGTCATCTCTACAAATATTTTCCCACATGACTCCACTCACTCCCCCAATTACTGCACTTCCTATTCTCTTTTGAAGGGATCTTTTAGATGCAGCTGTACCTTGCTAGGCTGGGATTATCACAGCAATACCCCACGAAGGTGATTTCATCCCGTGCCTGGTTGTCTCCAACAACACCCACTCAGAGGTGCACAGGGAAAGGGTGATGGGGCACACAGCCAAGGCTGCTGCCCACCAAACTGCAAAAACTTGGAATATTCCTCTGAAAAGCCCTCCCATGCAGTTTGCTGCTAGCACTGGGGTCATCCTAGAGGTGCTATGTATTTGTGAAAACATGCACAGATCAAAGCATCCTGAATTTCAGGACAAGTAATGATTTATTAAAAAACGCATACTAAATGCCAAATATATGAACTATTTATAAACCAGCAAGGGAGCAGAAGCTTTACTGTTTTACTTGCAAACTCTTCATGCCAAAACTGCAAAGCAAGTGCTTTAAGAGCAACATGGATTGATTTCAATTTGTGTATATCGAGCCAACTTCAATGGCTCTGGTTTTATATGCACAAATTCTTGTGTTTATGAATAATAAATACTTTTTTTCTGCCTAGATAATCAGAAAGAGATTCAATATCTTTTGCTGTCCTAAAAAAAGTCTATTTCATAAAGATATGATCTTAAAATAGTTAAGCCAACAGTCCTTTTAAATGATATATTTAGATAACACTTACAGAAATATCACAGGGAAAAAAAGCATTTATACAAATTAATGCAAGAGTGTTACTTGGATAAGAAAACCAAAATTGTTGTAAATAGGCTCCTGAAACTGTTTCACAGGAAAGGCACTAATGAAATCCTTGGAGAGGCCAGGCAATCTTTGGTTCAACAATTCAACTTCAGGTTCTTTTTTTTTTCCTGTTCACATTTTCAGATGTTCCCCCAAGGTGCCTGTGCTCTAAAAATACTTTTATGGTAAGACAAGTTCAAACACAACTTAAAAGAAAATGTATTTTATGTCATTTTGATAGGGTGAGGTTGTCACCTTATTGTTCAACAGTGTTCCTGGCACATCGACTCCAAAGAGCCAAGTGGGCGTTAAGCTGAAACAAAGCTATCTAAGTGAAGGTGATAAAACCTCTTGTGGTTAAAGCACCGGTGCCTTCTTTTTTAGGTCTCCTGAACTGCCCTCCAGTTGTTGGAGGCCTGTAAAATCCTTTTTCCATGGAATCTAATCCCACCTAAACAGGGTACCTCCACCCAAGGCTCGTTCCTGTTAAAAACTCAGGTCCCCTTTCCCCAAGGTTTTTTCATGTGCTGCTTCCCTTGCTGCAAAGCACACAAAAACCCAAACTGTGTGTTATAAATGTATGACATATTGTTGGCTCTTTGCAAGTATTGGGATAAATGCTATATGTATAATGTTATAATAGCATTTCTATAAGGATATAGTCTTTGTTAAGAGTAAAAGTTAGACATAAGTTTTTTAGAGATAGTGTGCTTAAACTACCTGCTTAGTCAAGATAACAGCCCGTGAACAGGTGATGGGGGCCCTGCAGGTGACACAACAGTTATCAACACTCACTGACTGGGACCACCACCCAAATCAAAGGGACAAGAAGAAAATAAAACCACAAGCCAAGAAACACGCATGCTCTAAAAAGGCAGACCTGAGGAATGGCCATGCTAAACAGTTCCCAGAAACAATTGACTGTGCATGAAGGTCTATGAGTATGTAACAAATGGATAGATTGTAAAACAGATTTAAAGAGGTGTTACCGAAGCAGTGGTGTGCTCTTGGCAGCTGCCATGCACCCTAGTGTTTTAACCCTTTGCTTTAGGTTTTGTCTCCTATTGTCTTTTTATTAAACCTTTTAATTATCTCAAGACAGTGAACCGTGTTTTTCACATGTGGGTACCAGAGGAGAGCATGGCCACTGGAACACAGAGCCAGGCCAGTATCCCTCCCTCCACTCCATGTCCAACTGCTCCATCAATGATGGATGAGTATGCTGGGAGTTACTCCATCAGCAGATCAGTTCACACCCTGATCAATCTCAAGGACATGATTTCCCCATGGCCTCTGTAATTATATTTTTTTAAACGGTCCCATTATGAGCAGATAGGTTGGTATTTCAACAGAGAATAACAGAATAAAGCACCTAGCATAACTCTTAACTGTGATCTATGCACTGCTGAAAGGTAACTCCAGCACCACCAGAACAGTCCATCCATCCCACAAAGTGCTCGTGGCCTCCATTATCACTGGGATAATCTACAGCACTTTCAGTTTAAGAGTAATGTCCTTGTGTTGATGCCTTGCAATTTGATGGGATTTCCGTTCATTAGCAGCAGTAAAAGAACCACTTTTTATTCATTAAATTATTCTAAGTGACAGAAAAAAGTTCTTTCTTAAAACAAGCATATGCACAGCTGCATTTTTTCTCATGCAGTTGGGATCACTCCTCTCAGGACATTAATATTGTATTAGAGAATGTAGATCACTTTTTCATTCTTAATTGGTACTTAAAAATTTCTCTCTAGTGAAAATACTGATTGATTTGGTGTTTAAATGAACTTGTTCATTGCAACTGCAAATATCCTGAATACTAAGTAGTTTAAAATAACTTGTCATAGTAAAAAGATAGATTGACCGTGCTTAGAAAAAAAAAGGCAATTAAAATTAAAATTCTAACATCATAGCTACTAACCAAATAACATTATAAAGGAAATCTGTAATAAGCCTGCCGTAGTCACTTTCCAGTTTTGTGCACTGCCAGCTTCAAGGAGTAAAAAAAATTACAAAATTGCTAGAGAAAGTGATCAGGCTATTAATGATAATAAAGTTTACATTATATTTGTTTTATTATTTCTGAGTCTTTTCAGCTTTTGTATGTGAAATAGTTTCTCTACATCCACAAGACCTACTATTTTAGGTGCTTTTAAAAAAAAGTGCAAGAAGGAAAGTACAGGGAATTCTGACCTGATCATGTTATCTAACACAACTTTTAAAAGTTTTAAAAAAGAAAGGAAGTTTGGTATGGGCAATGAGTGAAGAGTTGCTTGCATCAACTAGCAGAGAAACTGGAAAATCCCACATTCTGCATTCAGTTTGGATGAAGTACAGTGAGACAGAGCCCCATGGCACCCTCAAGGTGAGCATTTGAAGGAGCAGTGACACAAGTTACCTGAGGCTGATCTTCCCTGGCTGGCAGAGGACGGAGCACTCTGCAGATGCTGGGGACAGTGGGTGGGCAGGGGCAGAGTTAAAGCCAAGCAGGAAAGCACAGGGCTGCATCCTGGGCTCTTGCCAGGCTCTGGCCCATCTCCTGGGCTCTTCATCTCTCCTTCCCATAGCCCTGCTTAGCCCTTAGCCCAGAAGGTTTGAAAGCAAAGGCTTGGCTGCCCAAAAAGGGCAGAAGCTCACTAACACCCCTTTATGGGCTGGGCGAGGAGCCCAGGGCAACTGCCAGCACCTGCCACAGGCTGTGGGGAAAACCAGCTTCAGCTGGGTCCTGCACTCAGGTGTGCCCTGTAACATTCCACAGTAATGCATCCTCATCTAAATATTATGTATTGCCTTAAGAGACAAAGCTTGTCATCTAATGGAGGTTCTCTGAAGACCCAGGTGAAAAGGCAAAAAGCATGCTCACTAATACACTACAAGCTTATGGTTCTTTTTACTTTTGTTCAATGTAGTCTAATCCAGTATTTCTTCTACATACAGATTGATCAAATTATTTGCCCAACAGAAGAATATATAGTCTTCATTTAACAGCCCTTGCAGGTTTCTTAAAAATGTTGTGTGCCTTAATCAAAGCCTACTAAACCAGAAATAAATGTGTAACAATCAATAATTTGTATATTACAGTTTTTGTTTTCTCAGTGTAAAGTGCTTTTTAAAACTCTCCAACTTTCAGGCCATGCTGAAACTCATGCTTTTTAAGTGAGCTTAAAACAGGATTTTACCTTTGAAAGCCCAGGTTATATGTCAGTATTAAATTTTTTATCATCCTTTTGCAGAAATGAATTTATTCTTAATATGGTTCAGTGTTTTGCGTTGTTTTTTCATTCCCTATTCTGCTCAGGAGCATTGTTGATTGTTTCATCAGCAGTGGTCACAACTCAGGAGAAGAGGGTTTGGGCAAGTCAATTAACATTGCTGTAGAACAGAGCCCAGGAGAGGAATGGACATATGGCCTGCAATGATGTGCAATTTGCTATTTTTTAATTTCTTAGTAAATAGAGTGGGCTAGAGGACATTCTTGGTCACATTAAGATGAAAGACCAACTACAGAGCCTTACTAATCTGGCCTCACTTAAAATTCATAGATGCTTTACATGTCAAGTAACCTAACCTCTTAAAAATGTACAGGAATGAGATTTTAAAAAATAGGATTCTTTTGCTATTCCAAATATTTGCTTTCATTATACATTCATTAGACTGGGAAAAGTGCTAGAGGGCAGAATTTGGGCAAAGTGTTTAATGTTTATTAAAAAAATCCTTTGCTAGACACAAAAGTGTCCTAATAGGTCATCAAATTCATATCATTGTGCTGCTACAGACTGACCCATGTTTATTTCCATATGCACCTAATCAATTTTTATAGCTGCTCTCAAATAGTCAATTAAGAGTTCTATTAATAGTAATGAATCTGCAGCTCCAGCAGGCAGGAAATAGCTGCAGGCGTTTCCTTGTTGATTTTTTTTTTTTTTTTTTTTCCACGGTGAAAAAGACAAACACTTTTAAGAGATGGGCACTCAGAAACACAGGCTTTACAGGGCACCAGCACAGGTCAGCATTCCTCTCTGCAAACCCACAGGCTGCCCTTCTGGGCACCCCTTCCAGCAGGTCTCCAGTGGCTCCAACTTGCCTTGAGGAGCCAAAAGATGCACAGACACTCATCAATTCCCCCTAAGTCCTGGGGGGAGAAAAGAGAATAAACTACCAGAGAAGTGAGCACCTCTTTTGTTCTATTTCAGTTACCAATAAAAGCAGAATCCAAGGAGGGAATGAGTACAGACAAAGCCAAACAGATGCAGGTTCAGCTCAGAGCAATCTGATCCTTCCACATTTTACCAGGCCAAAGCAAAAAAAGTTTCCACATTTTACTTACAAGGTGCACCCAGTGGATGACGTAGAGCACAGAGCAAGCAGGACCTATCCACAGTGGGTGTACTGCAGGTATAAAGCAATGCTGTTGGCAATATGGAATATTTATTTTCCATTTTTCCCAGGATCTAAACTCCCGTAACTCAGGATGCATTAATTCCACGCAGTGTCTTTTAAATCCCTGTAGGCAGTATTGGACTTTTTCCTCTCTGTGAGGGTGCTGAGGGACTGCCACAGGTTTCACAGAGAAGTTGTGGATGTCCCAGCCCTGGAGGAGCTCCAGGCCAGGCTGGATGGGCCTTTGAGCATCCTGGTTTAGTGAAAGGTGTCCCTACCCATGGCAGAAAGAATTAGGTGATCTTTAAGGTCCATTCCAACCTAATCCATTCCATGACTCTTCCAGTGAAGCTTTTTTAACCAGCCAGCCAATCTCACTGTTTACATATGAAACCTCTTCATCACAGTGCTACTAAAGTCAGAAAAAATAAATCCAGGTTTTGACCTTTTTTGCTTTCTTATGCTCTCTTTCTTTTTATGAAATTGCTCCTTCTCAGGAGTTAGCAAGGAAGGCCATTGATCAAAAAGCCACAACAGCAAGATAGGACATGACAGTGGTTCTGGCAGCTGGAATGTAAAATGAATCTGTCTGTCTCTAGCAGGCCAATTCAAAACCAGGTTAACAGTACCTGAAATTCATCACTATCTAATGTCTTTGTGAGATGAGACTGATGTCAGTTTAATTTAATAGGCCAGGCTGAAAAATGCGACAGTTCAATAATTGATTCATGAGTGGATCAGACATCGCAGCCTCAGGGGTGGCAACATCCACCAAAGGGTGGGGATGATGGCTGGGGCACTAGCAGCAGGAGTTGCCTTGTTTTAGCCCAGTCTCCAGGCCCTGCAGACCCCCAACCTGTGCCCATCCCACTGCAGATGTGGGCAGACAGGCCCATGGCAGGGCACACCTTGGAAATAAAAGCACAGCCCACATTTCCCATCAGGAGAGCAAACGGGAACCTGGTGCTGGGGATGTCTGCAGTGTACACCCTGCTGGGAATACACCAAGGACTACAAGGTACAGAGCTGTCAGCCAGGTGCTTTCTGCAAGGGCTGAAGTTCACTGAATAAATAAAGGGAGGAAAGGGGGAAGAGAGTCCTTTTATCTCTTTCAAAGATGCTCTTGCTGGCTTTCCTCATTCCAGACAGGTGCAGTCTCCTTTCTTTATCAGAGACCTATAATGGCAGCCACCCTTGTGCTGCTGGTTCCATTTCCTTCTCTTTCACCCCTTCTCTTTGACAGTAGGCACTAATATGCCATCTATTCCAAAACATTTCCTAGTTAATGCTAGGAAGCCTCCAACAACTCCCTAATTTAGTCTTCAACAGTCACACTTACGGCTGCCCTATTCCTGTATCTTTATAAATAATTAGCAAACTACCCACTTATAGAAACAGAGTAATTTTATTATTTTTTAAGCACCATCCTTTATTCGCAGGCTCTGATTTGGATATGGTAATGTTTGCACAATGCTTTTCTATTTTTCTTGAAAATTGTAAGCATAATCATGAAAACAGTATCAACATGACAGATAAATTCACCTTTATTGCGTATTTTTATTAAAGATTAATTCAAATTTTGCCAGAAAACAGTAGTTAATCAAATAAACACTGTGTCATTTATAGTGCTCCTTAATATGTTTAACTTGGACAGAAAACCAAAGAAATTCCAACAGTTAAAAAAATCCTCATTTCCCCCCTCGGAAAGCAGATATTTTGCATGGAAAATGGGCAGGAGCTTCAGGAATCTTACAGTACCATCTGTTTTTAAAAAGTAATTTCCAAGGTCTCCATTACAGAAACATGGGTTTTTTATGTTGGGAAAGGCCTCTGAGATCGTTGAGTCCAACCTCTGACCAAACACCACTGTGTCGATTTGACCATGGCAGTGAGTGCCACGTCCAGTCATTCCCTGAACACCTCCAGGGATTCCATCACCTCCTGGGCAGCCCATTCCAATACCTGACAGCCTCTTCCAAGCAGAGGAAAGGAGAAACCAACCCCCCAAACAGCTGCCAATGCAAGTTTGGTTACAAGAAGCTGCCTTGTCCAGAGGACCCTAGAGAATCCTGTTTGGATGTCAAAGCTCCCACCTAAACATTGCTATTGCAATCAGAAGAAGTAAAATGGCATTTTTAAATTTTATTCTTCAGAGGACATTAGTGTTTCTTATATGAATATAAACCTTACGTAAGTGGATGAGAGGGAAAAAGAAGTGGAAGAAATTAATGAGCTTATTCTGATTTTTATTAAATTAAGAGGAAAAAAGTAATCAGACTTGGGCAATCCTGAAGCATAAAGGTCCAACGTACTCAAGATAATCAAAGTATAAAAATGATCCATAACCATTATAAAAACCCAATTCTCTTTTAAAATATGCCTAGCCATTATCTCAGTTCTTTCTTCCTGGAAACAAAGCTGGCATCAGACTCAAATATAGATTAAGCTTTAACATCAGACAACGTATAAACAATAGTCATTCATTAACCCCTGGGGCTGTAATGAAGCAGAACGTACCAGGTATCGATTACTGAACAGAAACTTCTAAATATACAAACCCAGAACCTGTGTTGGAAACAGCACAGAAACCACACCATAGGTATAGATGAAAAAAAAAAATCACTGGTTTGCTCTACAAAGCAGGAGGTAAAATGTTGCCATTTTTATTTCCATCATGCTTTATTACAGACAGTTATGACATACCTGTGTGCCCAAAAATGAAGAGCTGCTATATCTAGACTTGGATTTACTGCCATAATTGAGCCAGAGCATTTTAAAGCCACCACAACTGTTATTATGGTTTTACCAACCTCAGTGCTTACATTACACCAGTGCCTTAGGCTCAAGCCAGATTGCAAACAAGGACTCTGCAAACCCTTAGAAAATGGCAATTCCTGCTCCTCAGAGCCCATAGCTAGGCAACACCATGAGGTTTAATGGCTTTTAGGCTCCAGTTCCTTTTCAGCTTGTTGGCCTTGATCTTTCCCTCCTTGCCCATTGGAGCACTTCTTTACAGGAACATGTTAAGTTTTTCCTGCTGAACAGATTGTCCAAAGGAAAACAGTCTGTTGCCTAAAACATGCAAGAGCAAACCCAGGAGCTCAGGGCTGGTTTGAGAAGTAAACCCTGAAATTCCTCTCATGTGGTGATCCACCCTATCTTTAAACTGTAGAGGAGAGATCCTCACCCCTTGTAAAATTGTCAGCATTTCACAGGAGCCCTTGGTGTATCTGTGAGCTCATCCAGGCCAGGATGTGCCTTGAGACATTTTATCTCAGGTTAAAACAGAGACTGAATAGAGCTCAGGTAAAGGCATTTTATACCTGTAATGGTATGGGAAAATATTCATGCTTGGCAATATTTTGTCAAGAGCAGTGAGAGGTTACTCTGCCCTCTTACATGTACACATTGCTTATCCTCTTAGCAAAGTAACAATCCAGACACCATTTGTGGTTACAGAAGTACTCCAGATTAAATAGTGCTGGATAGAAAGTGCAGATTAAGAGAGTTTTCAGGGCACTTCTCTCCTTCCTTCACTTGTACACCCCTGGGCACTGCTCAGGACTAAGAAAATCAAACACTTGTAGAGACTTCTAAATTTCAACTTACCTGTGAGGCCAATTCTTTCTCATAACAACTGAGTATTTACTACATTGTACTACACAAAGGTCCAGCCAGGCTACAAGAACCTTTTTGGTGTATATGATGTCATTTCCACTTTCTCTCGTGTGAATTTATACACTAAAATTAATTTCTACTTCTGTTGTAACTGAGGATGCAGGAAATACATTTCAGACAAGTGGAAAACTAAAAAAGAAAACAAAATGAAAAACACTGCAGAAAAGTTAAAAAAAATCAGAATAATTTTACAAAACCAGAGGAATAAAATATGTTCAGTATAAGCACAACACAGCCATTCTGTAAAGGAAATATTTCCTGGTGCCTTGGCCTCCTGTCAATGGCCCCATCTTGTGTCCCAGTTATTTTTAAAGCTGACTTTACACAGTAAATAAGGATGGAGGTGGGGAAGAGAAAGAGAAAAAACCACCCCATCAGACTCCTCTTAGGAAAATAAGACTTAATTAAAAAGTCTGCCATTGCTTTGCACTTAATTAGGACTAACACAGCTGTTAATAAGCTTCTGATTGATAGTAAACTTGATGTCTGCACGGAAAACTACTTACTTGGTTCAAAGATGCTGATAGTTTCATACAGAAAAAAGATTCTGTTTTGTAATTGTGCATAATGTTAATATTTGAAACATCCTTAAGGGTGATTGTACCTATTAAAATTTCATATGTGAAACGAGAAATAAATGAATTGGTGTTGCATTTTTAAAGGATCAGATTACTGTTGATTAAAGCTTTGTCTACACTTGAAATTTCCCAGTAGAACAGCTCTACTGGTGGTTGTAATAATAGGAGAACAAGCAGAGATAGGCTGCCAGTGACTGCTATTAGAATTACAATGTCATACAGACCTGATCTTTAATGGGTTTTACAAGGCTGTGGTTATAATGGGGCTGTAGCACTTAATACTGCCAACCTTGCTGCTGCTACTGGGGGAGAAATAGGGAAAAATGGAGCAAAAATCCAGCATATATGCAGTTGGGAAGGTAGTGTTTGTCAGCAGAGCTGGGGTACAGGTTGGAGTATTTATCCAGAATGCTTCCAGAAAGACTCACCCTGCCTGAGAAATTAAATATCAAGCAATAATAAATGAAGGGGAAGTTGAAGGACAGAGCAAGAGAGTGAAAGATGAGCAAAATTATCTGAAAGAAAAGGAAGGAAGCATTTGGGAACAGTAAACTTCATAGAAATAGCAGGGAAGAGAAACAGGCCTCTAGAGGAAAAAGAGAAATAAGAAAATCCCATACAATCTACTTTTAATTTTCAATATCACTCCTCCATGTAACAAATACAGAGAAGAGACTAAAATAAGCTCTGAGGGTTGAAAGGGAAACACAGAGAAAAGCCACATCAAAAGGAGAAACAAGAAAGGGATTTGTGGAAGAAAAAAAGAAATCTTTTGACAAATGAAAAAAAAAATCAACTGAGGAAACAAAGGTATTGAAAAGGAGTGAAAAAAGAGGATAAAGGGAAAAAGGGGGATAAGGAAGAAAAAGGAAAAATACATGGAGCTTACTGTAAGAGCTCTATTTTGTTTAAGAAGAGGTTTAATGCTAGGAGTCACTGACAGAATGAAAGTTTCTTCTCAAGTACTTGGGAAGATGATGTTCTACTCTTCTGCAGTTCCTGCACAAGCTCAGCCATTTAGCACCTCCCAACTGTTCCCATCCTGGCAATGCTGCCTTAGAGATACTTCCAACCTGTATGCTAACTCCTCATTCCTTTCTCTGCCTGACACAAGTCAGCTCTGGGCAGGAGAGAGGTCACAGCCATGGATCTGACAGGCTGCTGCCTTCTCCCCTGTGAGCCCCAGGGAGCTCCACTGCACCTCACCAAAGCGTGCTGATGTGTCAGGACAGCACCAGGCATACAAGGGACTTGCACAGGGCAATGCAGGGTGTACATCTGGTCTGTGGCAAAAGATGTTGTGGGAACAGAATTGTGCTGAACCTAAACAGGACAGCGTAAAAATAAATCCTGGAGTGCAGAGGAAATGAGAAGTCATAGCAAGATCAAATGAGATCAAAGTTAATTCTGTTTGGGAGCCAGTCACAAAAGCTGTGCTCTAACCAAGATATCTTAAAATTGAGAGAGATGGGAAATGATTAAACACTTAAAGATAGGAGAATGCATGCATGAAAACTAAATACCTCACTCTCTAAAGGCAAATTACACTTACTGCTAGTGTAAAATGACATAACCCTCTGATGTAAAGCAGTGCACTTCCAAGCTGCCTTGGTTTGAAAGAGCAGGGGTGGTACAAAACACCAGCATGTCTGCTGGGATTCTGAAAATTTCCTCTCTCTTCCAAAAAAGTGCACTTGACAACAGAATACCAGCACTGGGCAGCACTGTGCCCCAAGTTTACTGCTGTGCAAGTGCAGTGATGGGGTAGGACTGCCACAGGGTGGGCTGAGGATGCAACCACTGTGGGAATGATGGGTCCAGAGTGCCCTCCAAGTGACTCTCACTAAATGAAAGGAATGAGCAGTGTCACCTGGCAGCTGAGAAGATAGTTATCCAGGCCACACTCTGACCTACCATCTCATGTCATGAGAACCAGAAAGCAGTTGGGACTTTGTAAAAGGCTGGAAGCACATAAAATAAAAACAGGGTGACTATTAGAACTCATACGTGAAATTGACTCTGCTACTGAGTGGGTGCACAACAAAAAGAGAAAAAAAGGTCAGCTTACTGCTTAAAGTGAAAATCTTTCTGGATTCTGTCAGAAAAATATAGAAATCTGTGGCTCAGACTCATTGCATTTTGTAGAACATACCTTTTTTCTCCTCAACAGGCTTGACTTTGTTCTGATCTGAAAAACAGAAACTAGATCAACCCTCCCAAAGGTGCCAGTTTATACATATAACTATGTTCTACAGTGAGAATGAGAGGGATATCTTACCCTTTCAATATTATATGCTGTCAAAAAGCTCTTTCTTAGTTTACTGTAAATAAAATCTCTCCAAGTGTTCACATATGTACAATAAAGATTTTGTCCCTGTAACAGAAATACTTCTCACCTAAATAAAATCAAGGATGTAATGACTGTAAGAGGAATTTCAATATTATTTTGATGATTAAAGGTATTTAAATAGGAGGTATTTCCTCAAACTGATATTTCCAGCAAAATTTCTTGAATAAGCAATAAATCAGATTGTACATATATTTAAGGAAAAGTTTTCAGCAAAAATTGTGCATAATTTGCTCACACATGTGCCACAATGCCAGTTTACTGGCAAGACCTGTCCTTTGAGATTGGCTTTTTCTTTAGAACAGTAAATCACATTGTAATTTACACTTACGTATAATAAACCTAAACCAAATGGTAGCTCATGCTTTGAAAATGAAGATTAATTAACTTGTAAAGGCCATTACTCTAACACCTGTTTTATTTGGAGTTTAATCAACACACCAGAATTTCAGTAGCAAGAACCCCAGAATTCTATTGTGCTTTAAAGAACATCTCTTATTTGTGCAGTTTAATCTAAGTTCTGCTCAAAAATAAGCAATTGAAAGCAACCTAAAATAGCAGTAACAAATTCCATGGACTGAAGCACTTGTTTTAAAATGCCTCAAGCAAATTTATAAGCAATTTCCTAGAATATCCTCTGAGTGTGAAGCATGCAGTTATCAGGAATCCTTATTGCAGATTCTGACCTCCCACCCCCAATGTTTGTAACAAAAGTAAAGAAAGTAAAAGCAAGTAGAACACAACAAAATGGATTTGTGAAAGAAAATTGCCTACCTGGCAGGGTGTCTATTAGTATAGAACAAATAAATTACATATATTTTAGACAATTCCATAATTTGTACTCTGACAAAAATACAATCAGTGGATGTCCTCTTACAGGTTAGGAGTTCACACTGCTGTAAGATTTTCTTCAGTGCTAATGGAAAACTAAAGCTTTCTGATTAAAGGGTTCAGGGAAGTAAAGAGACAAAACACTTCAGGATATATTTGTCCATCTTTATATAGTTTGCTCATTTTGGCACAAGTAATAGTTGTTTACTTTTGAGTTGTTCAAAGTCAATGGATGTCCTATGATTTCTGACTGTGAGTGAGACAGCAGACTTCAGGAGGCTTTTATTGCCCACTTTCTGGGTGGAAGACACCAAGAACATGTAAAATTCTCCATTCTTTTCTTGGAAATACTGATTCTGCTCTGAATTTTATACAAGAGATACTGATCTACCTTCAGGGGAGTGCAATTAAAAAATAAATAAAGACTACAACATTATAAATACACTAAACAGGTGGAAAGAATACAGATATGAACAAAGTACCACAACAGAGGACAATTACAAAATAATATTCTAATGCAATTCTACTCTAATATATATATCATAAAATATGCAAAACCAAGATCATGCAGAAATAAAAGAATTATAACAGATAATTTTAAATCTCTCCTACAGTACACAGAGACAAGCTTCTTGTCTTTAAATTTTAAATCCAATCTTTGAGGCAAAACTTTTTTTGCTTTAACAAATGTAAATGATCTTTTTCTTGATTTTAATCTTTACTAACAAGGCTTCTTAATCAAAATTACACTTATTACTTCAACACAATATTCAAACACAATAGAAAATGTTATCTGCATATTCTAAAAATAAGAGATGAAGACTTGTATCTTCATCTCTCAGAAAAAATATATTCTTTGATATCTTTAGTCTCTTTTGTGGCCAAAATTCAACCAAGCCAGGATCAGTGGTCCTCATGGGATGAAGTTCAACATTTTGCCATTAGATTTATCTCTTCAGAGAACAAGACAAAGCAAGCAAAACAGCTGAATATTCCTTGGTACAGATCTTTAATTGATAAGAATCAGTGATTTGAGTAATAATCATCATAATGATTTATACCTGCTGAGAAGGTTAAGACTTTTTCCTCAGTACAATGACTATTTCTTGACTTTCAAAAATGTCATTCTCTGAACACTCATGCTAACTCAAATAATATTCAATACTAACAAGGAAAGTAGTCTGACATTTCTAAAGCTGAAAATCCCACTCCTAAATACACAGTTAGAAAGTCAAGTTTCTGGACACCCTGGTCACCTCCAATGAAAATACTGGTTCAAACAAGAGAAGGAAAACAAATAAAATTGTACACTTAGGGAAAAGTAATCCAAAGCAGGACTTCCTGAGGCTGATGATGATCCAACTGGCAGTTAGAGTCACCAGTCAGGAAACCTTGGAGTCACCAGCTGGTGAGAAGGTGACTGAGGAAGAATATAACTGAGATTTTGCTTTGCAGTGAATGTGAATTTTTTGCCATATCCTGTACTTATAGACATAAGCGCCATCTGATGAATACAGTAGGAGATCATTTTAAAACAGAAAAGACAAAAATATTTATTTACTCATTAAATAGTGCATTTCTGGATCTCACAGCCACGGGCAGCTGCAGAGGCAGATGGCTTCAGCATATTCAAAAAGGAATCGGGATATTCATTGACAACAGGGCTATGATGAATGCTAACAGGATTATGTTGGAATGCATCTTCTCACAACCTTAAGGATCATTCTGAATCCTGGGGTACTAAATGAAAGGAAAGTATCCAGGCTTGGTGCTACATGGGAGGAAATAGCCAGGCTTGAATATTCTCCCCAAAAAAGGATCTTCTGTCATCATTGTCAGAGAGAGCACTGACACAGGTGATCTCACCCCATAGGTAATTTCTTACCTTCTGTTTTGATTTCTGTTTGATTCCTATTTGAATTTCTGTTTCCTATTTTGATATGACTTCCTACTTAAAAGAGCCATCACCATCTCTACTTCCTCAGGGATCGTTTCTGAGAAAGAATACTTCTCAGTGTTTTTGGGAAAGGAATTATAGCTTTTCATGAAAAAACAAAAAGAAAACCCAAAGAGTCAGAAAATGACCAAAATTTTTCACTATCCCTGCTTCTACCTGTTTCCATACCTATCCATGTTTCTTTAGGTTACTGAGCAAATAAATGTTCCTAGACAACACTCCCATTTTATTGAGCCTAATCCATAATGGGTCGTGCAACAATCTTTGGATACTGAAGGAACAATTCTTTTTAAACTGACCAGGCATCTGTCCTCTCAGATCACACTGAATGAACTGGAATAATTTTGATTTTATTACCTTGGCTATTCAGTAAAGGTGGCAATTACATATCTGAAAGTTTGGAAAGAAAGACAAGCACATGCTATATGCAAAGTTTATACACAACTTTGAAGACTAGAGTTGTCTTGTTACTTATTTTTAAGAGTTAATATTTGACACTAATATTATTAATATTCTGGCACTCTGAGCACTTCACTAACAGCAGAGATAGATTCTTCTAATCTTAATGAATGATATATAGCTACTAGGTAGTTTATCTAGACTGTACAGACTAGTAAGCTGCAATGCAGGAAATCTAATTATTTTTCTGAGGTCACACAGTGGATCCAGCAGAGGAAGGAGTTCACAGTTGAGACAGTTTCTAAAGCTCTTTCATTCATCTCATTAAAGTGACAATTCTCATTTGAAACTATTTGTTTTCTGTTACACTAGGACTGGTATTTAGAAAGCATTTCTTTTGTTTCAAACAGAGAGCAAAGTGCTTATGGAGCAAATGGCCAGGACATAAAAACTCACAGCCATTAGAAAGGTGGGTTTGGATTGTGCAAAACAGCCCCATTTGCTGCACAAGCCGATTTACATCTGCAATTATGACAACTGTGGGCATAACTGATGACACACATTTTAACTACCTCCTTTGCATGAACAATTATGTAGTTGAATGTGCAGTGAATTGTATCCACAAAATCAGAGGCTGAGATTAGGCCTTTTTAAAAGAGCTAGGCCTACAAAGTGCCAGATAATTGTATACCCCATAAAAGAGAAGAGGGGGTTTATTTCATGACAGTTTTTAAGAAAATGGGGCCATTTAAGCTAATTATCTGTGTTGGCTTATTTGAACACCTGTTGGGTTTAATTCATCAGCACCTGGTGCCAACTGCAGATAACAGGCTTGGGGGTCACTAATTGACAGATTATGTTGTTTATGTTTCTTTTTTTAAAAATTTCACCTGTTTTTTTTCTACTCAATTTTTAGTAAGCAAACTTTAGCAGGATTCAAGGCAAAAATGCAAGATAACAGCTGCTCTTGGAGAATGCAATAAAGCATTTGCTCCATGAACACATGTAACATGCAAAGGTTGAAGCCTGATGAGCACCCATATTCTGTTTATCTCACTGGCATACACACCAACTTTAAAACACCAAGGAGAAGGACTGATTGAAGTGATCACTTGCAAAAATTGTTCAATGCATTAGTCTGGAATATTTTTAATAGACATCTTAGGGGACAATAATTCAGTTATCAGTTCAGGGGGAAAAACATTTAGCTAACGTCAAGACCAGGAAACAGAACTGGGAAATCCTTGATTTATGATAATTGAGAATACATTAATTACTCCACTGAAAGAATAAAAATGTTGTAGAGGTAAACAGAAAAACCTTCAAATTAGTTATGATACACAGTAAATGGAAGAATAAGATGCCTGAAAATAGTAAAAATGTCTCTGATACTATTGGAAAGTTGAGACAGAAGAAGCCTTGACGCTTACAGAAATCTTTGAGTCTAAAAACAAGTCCAGTGTAACTATGGAATTAAAACCAATAAATTGACTCTGCTCCAAACTGCCAAGGTATAGAGGTGCAGGTGCACAAAAGGATCCAAATTCAAAGAGCTGAGAAAATGTAAGATGGGGAAGTGAGAGCTCTAAGCAGATTTCTTCTCAGAATTGTTAGGCATCCTTGGGGATCTCAGTACCTCATTGAGTCACATTTTTCAAGTCCTCACACACTTTTGGAAATGTGCTTAAATAATTTGCAGAACAGATACACAAGCATTTTGCTGAACTGGAGCTGCAATTCAGACACAAGAGGATTTGAGCTTTAGGCATTTGGCTTCCTTGTAAAAGTCAGTCTGAAAAGAAACAAGAAATCTCACATGCTGTACGTGCGAATTTTATATTTTAGGGTCTTGCTTTTCCTCTTCAGTCAAGCATACTCACATAACTCTGAATTTCACCAAAAATCACAGCAATAATACAGAATTCTAAATCAGAGCTCTCAAGCATATTCACATAACTGTGAATTTCACCAAAAATCACAGCAATAATACAGAATTCTAAATCAGAGCTCACAATCAATGTGCTCAAAAGTTCTTCTGATAGAAAAAAAAAAACAACACAGGAGAAGAGAGGAAAACTAAATCACCCCACTATCTGAAAAGAAACACCAACTTCCATTAAAACAGAGCTAAGAAAATATCAAATTCGCAGGGTGAGAAGTGAAGAAAATGAGGTAGAATATTCTTATAGTTGAAATATATCACAATCCATACAATATATAGGTAGGAAATGGCATAGAGATTATTTTTTAAATGTAGCTTAAAGTAATTGGAAATTATAATATCAAACCAAAGTACAGTATCCATAAAGATATTTATTTCAAAATTAGATTTACTCCCTGTTTCACAAATATTATACTCATTGGATATGTAATATTTGTGCAGATAATGCAGAAATACCTTATAGTGGTGATACAGTCTTTGTGTTTCTTAGAAACTTAGAAATATTCTGCTATCCTGTCATCTCTATGGCTCTTACTTTTCAGGAGATGCAAAAAGTTAAACAAACTGGAAAAGTTTTAACTGGTACAGAGATTAGAATAATCAAAACTAGTAACAGGACTGCATTAATTAGTATTTCTGGTAAATAATTAATCATCAACCCTTTGCATAGCCCCCGGCCAAAACTCTATATGGACTCAAACTGACAACACATAAACCTCCAGAGGTATCCACTAACTTAAATTGAGCTTGAGATCAGTTGTTTGGCTGTAAGAACTTGGTAACTTTTAGATTAAAATTTTTATTGTTAAAGTATTGTTCAGGAATATAAAATTGCTGCACCTATGTTTGAAATGCCAGTTTTAATCATAGAGAATGACTTGTAACTTCATAAATTTTTGGTACAGATGGTAGGGATTTCCTGGTGGGAGGCTGTGGTGCCAGATGCATTTTTCTCCTGTGCAGGAGCTCATGTGTCACATGGCTCCAAGGGGTTAATTTTTTTACACGCAGAATCCTCTACATGATAATGCACTTTCACATTCCCCATCTGGCTATTGTAAAATCACAGAGGCTGTGAAGGCACAAGCATGAAGTAGAAACTGGTGTCCTGATTTTCCATGAGTATCTGCAACTCCCTCTGAAGTAAGGAGGGAGCCACAGGTGTTCCACAGCTCTGAAAACCAGGTCATTTTTAGGGTAATTTAGGGGCATTCTTTAAGAATTTGGCATAGTGAGACTTCACTTTGAGTGTTACTTGGAGTCCCCATTTCTTATTTTTATGCTCCTCTAAAAACCTAGAGTTTTAACTAGAAATGGAAAAACATTTAACACTAAAATATGTAATATATGTGAAAACCAGAAACATCATAGGAGAATGCCAATAAAGCATTTGGGGGCTTTGGATGGAACAGGCAGATGGAATGTAGAGGGTATGGAACAGGAGAAGACTCTCCTTCACTGCCTGCCCACTGAAGCTGAGGAATACATTTTTATAGAGTGAGTTGGGTGCTTTTGGTGAGTTGGTGCCAGTTGGGGTTAAACCATGACAGTCCTTTTTGGTGCCTGGTGTGAGGCACAAAGGGTTGGTAATAGACAACACTGGCTGATCACCAACAGGAAAGGCTGAAGCATGAAGCCAAAATCACTGCCTGAAGCACTGTCTCACCCAGAAAATTTTCACCTGAGGAAGCAGTAAAAACTGTTAGAAGTAGATCAGCTGGAGGTGCAAACAACTTCAGTGTATTTCCAGAGCTCATTTCTGATGGGTTCTGACCCAAGGATGGCTGTAGACCCCAGAGTGCATTCCCTGGCATAAGGAAATTCTGTCATCAGCCTATGATGACCACCTCTCAACATTTAGAAACCATTCAAACTTGATGAAAAAAAAGTAGTTCTGCATTGAAACTAATGATTAAAGTTGTTGCACATTTACTGTGGAAGTGCAAATGGAAACCAACTAATGCAGGGTTGCACTTGTAGGTATTTTGTAGATAAGATAGCCAGTCTGCTACCTACCTCATAAAAGAAGAAAAATATTGCAAATTAAAATCTGAAATGTTGTGTAGCATGGAGAGAAAGAATGGTTTACTATGAAGTATAGGAAGGTCTTGTTACATGCAATGATGTTCATGTGGAAATCAGTCTCAAGCTCCATGAATATACATGGTGAAAAGTCATGAAATCACATGGGTGGCAGTTTTCCATGTCTTCATTTTCATGAAGCAAAGACAGTGTGGCAGGGCAGAGCTGGATGAAAATTGCCTCATTTTCCAGGCCATTGTAGAGTAACACATTTGGTTGTGGCTATTCTCCCACACACAACAATGCAATGAAACCTTGGGAAAAAAGAGTCCTGCTCAGCTCTACTCAATTAGCAGGAAGGAAGAAAGCTGCAGGCTAGTCCAGAATGGCTCTTTTGTAGAGGAAAGTGTGAGGCAAAACCAGTGCTCCATCTTTAATAGAAAGAGCTATTTATCCTCCTACATACCAGGATCCCTTGCAGTGATTCACAGGCATTCCTGTTTCTAAATGGTACAGAAGCCAGGGAAGAAATTAGGGTTTGCTTTCATAGGTTATCTTTAAGTAGCAGCTATGTCCATTCCCTCTCCTTTAATTTCAACTACAAAAAAGCAGAAGCGTTCTATGAGACAGCTGAAAGTTCAGTATTCTCACAGTGACAGGATCTGCAGCCCAGCCAGCAAGCTGGGAATTCTCAGGTTCCCTTCCAGCACTACATTTCACTTGCCTTCAGGATGGCCCTGTAGCTCCAAGTTCTTTCCTTTTAACTTTTTTTTTTTTTTTTTTTTTAATTTAAAAATAAAAAAGGAAAAAAAAATTAATCAAACCTGACCCAAACTTGTACTTCCATATTATGTCAAAAACTATGGGATACCAGGTGAAGTTGGTTTGGGCAAGGAATACAGTGTAAAGAGGTGAACTTAGTTAGAAGGTTTATCAGAAGTCCATGGGATATAAGCAAAACATGCTAATGGATTTGGGAGCTTTGGATCAGACACCTAACAACTGTTAAGTTGCTTAGACTGCTTTAAAAAAAAATTCCAACCTACTGGGTTCCACTGAGGCAGTACAACAACTTTTCATACCATAAAAGTAAGAGGAATACAAGGGAAGGAAATAGCATCTCTTCAAAATTCAGCTACCCACTTGTTATCAAGTAATTCATTAGCTGTCATTTGGTGAACAGCATCAACTTTCAGAAGTAGTTTCAAAACTTGTTCTTCTAGGAGCAAACACCACAACTTTAAACCTCTCATTTCTACTAATAACAAGACAAATTTTCAACTGAGTGTCTTAATACAGCAGAGATCTTTCTACTTATAGTGCTATGAAATCAGTTCACAATATCTTTATGTCAATTTATTTTTAATATCAATTTTGTTTTTCAGAAAACATATACTACTTAAAAGCTAAGAAAAATATCACAAATACTGTAATTATGGAATTCATTGCAATGTAGTCAACATATATTCTGGAAGAGCATTGTGTACTTACCAGCCTTGGTAACAGTTTCCCAGACCAAATTTTTTAAAGCAGAGGTCTTCCCTTCCTATTAGTTCAAGAGCTTTTCTTCCAAGCCTGCTATAAAAGGTACAAAAAAATTAGGGTCAGTGAATGAATAGCTACTATTTTTTCCACAGATAAGGAAAAAACTGTATTATGGGATCACTCCAAAATCAAGAAGTTGGCAGGACTGGGAAAACTTCAGAGAACTCTACAAAAGTGACTCAAGTTCTAAAAATGTGTCCCTCAGAGAGACTTAAAGGAAAAAGATTATGAGGTTAAGAGGTGATTTAATCTTTGTCACTAGGTATCCACAGAGGTAAAAGGCAATGCTATTATGTGGATTTTTAAGTAGTAGCCAAAGGTTTACCAAGAAACAGCTGAAGGAAATATTAGGAAACTTTAAACTGAACACACAGAGTATTTTGCTGCTTCCTAATTCACCCACTCAAATCCCTTGGCTAACATGCTGCCACTGTGGCATCAAACAATTCAACCATTCTGTACCAACAACCACTACATTGCAGTGATAAGAACCAACAGAAGTTTATGGGCCAGTGTTTTTAGACTGGTGGGTTAATAGCAGTCACAAGAACTGAAACAACAGCCACAAGACAAAACTCTCAATTTCAGCATTGGAGTCCCCATCAGCTGTCTTTTTAATATCAGAGTTTAGTTCAAACAAAAGTCATGGATGCATTATAAGAATTACCAGATACTTTTATTCTGTAGGCTTTTATTCTGTAGACTTTTTTTATGTAAGTCAGATTAGTCATACATAGTAAATGCTTGTATCCCTAAAGTCAACTCTACTGATGTTCAGAAGTCAGCTCTAAATTCTTAGAATCTATGAAATGTGTTCAATTTTCAGACTGGGGTGCTATACTTCATAGAGTAAGAGTAAATCAAAGCAACTCTGATTCATAGAAAATTACAGAGGTCTGGAATATCTTTTTACTGCTCCAAAAGACATATTTTTCAGAACAAAACAAAAACAAAAAAAATACTGGGAGAAACAAAGCATTTTCAATTCTTCACTCTTTGTTCTGCTATTTAGATGTATCTCCTTTACCTACATAGTGTGACTGTTGCCTTGTTTGGCCTCATCCAAAGTTATTTATCAATAGAAATAGGATAATAAAAAAGAAATGCCAGAAAAACATGAAGACCTACCCATAAGTGTTCTAATTAAGAGTACATATGTTCATAAAAATATATCTCAGCTGCATTCTTGTCCTGTATCTATTTTCTGTTATTTTGAGCAAAATATTTGAATAAATGTGGTATCCGTATATTCAATTTATTCTTTCTGTGTTGTCTGCTTGCTTTACACTGACTGTATTCTTAACTAAGTGGAAACACTTAAATGAAATAATGAAATATATATTGAAATAAAAACAAGTGTATTCCTATAAAAAAGAAGTTTCAATATCAGACACTTGGTACTCAGTTTCTGTGACTATGTATCAGCAGGAGTATTAACCAGAAACATCAACTCTAAATGATTATTAGAGAATATACTTTGAAAGTAAGTATTGATCTGTGTTTTACTAATCACATAGAATGGAAAACCATATCATGGGTCTGTGTTTTCAATCAAAACTAACAAAGATTAAATTTCTAATGGATTTTACATCATACTAGTCATGCATAACTGACTTGCAAGAATTACATAGCAAATACTTGTGAGAAACTAATATTCCTTTTGATGACCATTTAAAACAAACAAAAAAAAATCAGCTAACTTCAGCAAATAAATTATTTGCAACAAATAATTTTTTTTTTTTAGTTCTATTCCCAAAACACAGAAGCAGGTACTGAAAAATGTAGTTGTCACATCCTGGTGTAGGATGCCTTTCACTTTATATCAAAGCAAAATACTGTGTTGTTTCATTCACATGGTTTTAAGGTAAAACATAAAATTAAATATTTTGGTGCATTTTCCCCAAAACTTTTAATCTCAAAATGTCTTTAACGAAAGTTGCTGTTTTCTCTTATCCTCCAGTTCTCCTTCCCAATCTCCCTCAGGACTTAAATCCACATGGAACTCAATTTAAGGAACAGAAAAGGGGCAGAATACATTCATTTCAGGACATGATACCCTAAGTATTGGCTGGTGACAATGCCCATTATTCTGCTATGCACAGATAGGACTAAATTCTCTCCAGACTAAGGCAGTGACAGACAACAGATAACTTCAGCTGAAGAAATCAAGTTAAGTAGGTGAAACATATCACATGGCACCTCGAAAATCTGTGAAGAAATTTTCTGTGCCTTTAGAAAGGAGCAAGAATTACCACACTTTCTTAATAGGTTTCCTATTGCTGTAATGCAGGAAGTAATTTATTAGGCATTCCAGGCTTCTTCAGCTGCACAAAGGTTTTTGAGAACTACTGTGGGGGCCAGAGCATACCTGGAAGAATGAGGAAGAAATCCAATAGTGCAGATTGCCCAGGAAAAAGAATCTCCTGACCCTTTCCTATTAGACAGCAGCACATGGGCCACACTCAGAGCGTGACAGGCAGCAGGACTCTTGCTGCTCTAATCCTTCAATGTGCTGGCACACTTTTGTATTGTAATGGATTTTCTTTTTGCTGGTTACTATTGTGGATGGTTCTATTAGTATGTGTTAAGATAGAAATGAAGTGGGGAGTATAGAGAACACTTTAAATTGCACATAAAAATCCACCAGGCTGGGCTTGCCCCACCATGCAGAGGAAACTGTGCACTGACAGAGTTCTAGAGTCACCCTGGGGCTTGTGTCCCCCATCTAAGTGCAGACAGAGCCTGTGGTGGCAATAACAGCCCTGGCACCAACCTGGAATATGCCATCTGCATGGTCAGGTGAGCCAGGGCAGCCAGGAATTTAGCAGGGAAGCATTAGCTGGAGCCAGGAAGGGTCAAAGCAGCACTGGTAGCAATAATGCCTCTAACAGTATCCTTATCCCATTAGAGGAGCACCAGGAGCACGAGCTATTATTCAGGGTGGGAAGAAAAGCAATTTGCAAAAGCAGAATTAAAATCAAAAGATGATCTTATGGCTTTTGTATTACTGTTTCCAAATTAAGCAATAAAAAGGAGTGTGAATTGCATTCTATTAATTCATACACGGTGTTTTCATTCTTGGGTAGTCAACACAACAAGGGGTGAATTAATGCTACTTTGTTCTGACACTGTTGTGATTACAAAATGCTAATTTTAAGAAATATTTATATTGCTAATTAAGGAAGAAGGTCAGAAGTTCTAAGCTCCAGCTGCAATCAACACAGTTCACTGCTCTGAATTTTACAAGTTCTGAGCTGTGAATTGTGCTGATTGCAGGCACAGCTCTGGATTCTTATTAGCCAGTCAAACCACTCCAGTTCTACCAAACATGTTATAATATATTCTGCTATGTTGTACAAATCCTACTACTATGATGCAGACATTAATATCATGAAGTACAACAATAAAACTCAATCTGTATCAGCATAAATTTTATACATGGATTTTAGAAATAAAATTGAATAAAAATAAAGGCAATAAAGCTATGAGCACTTGTTGTGCTGACACAAGAAGATAAGTGAGCTGATTGCACAGAAAAGAAACTGAGGAACCAAAATAAAGTGGGGAAAAAAAAAAATCAAACTAAGAAAATCCAGAAAAGAGAAGGTTGTGAAACTGTGTCTGTATCCACATGTATCCTTCATGTATGAAGTCTTAGGTTATAAAATAACTCAGCTTTAGGAAACAGAAGCAAAACAATCACAGAACAGAAATAATAACCAATGAAATAATGGTTGTGCTCTAAAACACGGGCATTAAAGCATTATCTGGTGGCAACTGGGAGAAGAAAAACACGAAGCAGGGAGAAAAAACACGTAAATGCATTATGACAGAAAAACATCCCTGAAAAAAAATGTGACATTTTAGTTGCATCATATGCTCAGTAATATACATCTTTTAGTACAATTCATTTTCAATGACTAGGGTACCTTTTCATATTTTTTAGCTAGCAAAGGAGGGTTAAGATTTTTCAGAGAGGAATAATTACTTTATAGCTAACATAAACGTTCTAAGTGATTAAAGACTTCAATATAAATATCCATGTAGTCTTACAAAGGTAAAGTTTCATTTCTTCCTCTTATACCAGCAAACTAACAAACTTCCAAGACATAGAGTTTACCTGTACAGGGAGACCTGGCAGCCCTGGAACATCTCAGTTACAGTTACCACAGCCAGAGGTGGAGAAGAAAAGCCTTTATTTTACCCTGATTGCACAGTTCGTGCGATCCATGTCAGAATTGGACCAATAATCTGCAAATCAACTTCTCAGTCCTCATTTATAGATCCAGACAACAATGAAAAAGAGAGGTCTGAGCTCTCAGTTTGATTTTATGGCATTTCACTGCAATATTCTGTTATTTCCAGATTATTTAGTGGTCCATAAATCAAATATTCAATTTTTAATGCTGGACTGTATCTTTTACTTCATTTTGCATAGAAGTTTTTATTGTTTGCATACAAGTAATTATAAAAGCTCACTCTTTTGTGAAGATTTAGCACACAGGCTTATTTTTTATTTCAGTGCAAAATTGTAAGTACTTGTATTATAAATGGGTCTGTACATTTTATATTACTTTTACAAGCTACTTACAGCATGTACATAATGACACCTGTGCTCCAAATGTCACACTGTTGGCTGTAGTCACAGGCACTGATAACTTCATGGGCTGCCAACCAAGCAGAAAAAATAGTATTAATAATAGAAAAAAAAAACTTTTAAATGCTTAAACACAAAGCATGAAGAATGTGCTGATGTGGTATAATTTATTCCCATATGTAAAGAGGAACCAACAGCAGATGTTTAAATGAATAATGTACAGGCCTTAACAATTCATGCTGATGTGTCCTCACTTTTATCATTTAGCTGTTAAGGGGGTGGTGACATTGTGGCATTAGCTGTGTGATTAAACTTGGTACTCTTCTTCTCTACAGTAAGTTATTAAAGCAGCATTCATAACACACTGACTTAAAGTACTGCAAGACATCACATAAACTTGGCTTTCTACCAGACATAAGGGTAGCACATAACACAGGGTTTTTGCAAAACACAGAGCCTCTGTTTTCTTGAACACATCAGATGATGAAAAAAATCTGTGCCAAAATACTCTCAAATAAAAATTTTCAAACCCACTATTTCAGTCCTAGATTCAAATTCACAAACTAGAACCTATTCCCTGCTTACTTTATATTATTTCAGTCAGAAGTCAGAAAGATGCTGGTTTGGAGCCATCTCAGTGAGATTTTATCTGCTGCATCATGGGAGATGTGCCTGAGTTCACAGCAAGGTCTATGGTTTTTAATGCCACAATCAGAGGAGGTGACATGCTTAGTCCCAGCAAGGAGCAAAATATAAAAACCTTCGAAGGGGAGAATGACAGTGAATATTTTACTTGGTGTTGTCCCACCAAATCAAAAAAGCCTGTTGAACTGTGATCTCAGATTATTTTGTCTTAGGTAGGCATCAAGCTTCAAATATCTAATTATTATGACAAGGATCTTGAAATGGTTAACTTAATAGCTTGATAATACCACCACTGCTAAATAAAATTTTAAAGAAAATTCGAACCATTAATATTATCAAACTGGCCAAACCTGACATAGGAACTCATTTTTAATCAATCATTTTATTAACATTTTAAACTATCAGTAATTTATGCTAGTAGTAACATACTAGGAAAACATTATAAGCATTTATATCCTTTAATACATATCCTACACAAAATAAAATTACCAACTCAGAAAGCTGATATTATTTTTATATTTTTTCTTCATTACTAAACCAGTGTGATTAAGTTCTGAATTTCCATGAGCCTCACACAGAACAAGGGAGGATACAAAAAATGGAAATAAGACCAAAAGCAAAACATAAGCATAGAGGGGCAAAATCAGAAAGAAAAAATGAGGAGCAACTAGCAAGTGATGTAACTCAAAATGAAACAATCTATAAGAATATGAGTGGTGGGAAGACAGAGAATAAAGACATCAGTGTTGTATTCAACCAAGAATGCAACTGATTGATGATGCTTAGAAGGCAAATGTATTTAATGTCTTCTTGCATCAATTTTAACCAAAATGTCAAGTGCAAGCAGTGGATAGTCCAATCAATATCAATGACAAAGGGGCAAGACCTCAGTCTTTTACAGGGAAGAGAAAGGTCAGCAAGTACTTGAGTTGGAAATTTTAAAATCAGCCATAACCGATAAAATTCATTCTGGAGTACTTTATAAGTGACAAGACTTTTCAGAGCTATTAGCTCTTCAAGAACCATTAGTGGAAGGTAGATTAAAATACTTGACAACTGAAAAAGGCAATCATGGTATCTATCTGTAAGAGAGTAAAAAAGCTGGGATCAAAGAATTATAGAAGTATCCAAATAATTTTGACTCCAGGAAAATACTGGAATTAATAGGCACCTAGAAGAAAACAAAGAGGTGAGTAACAGATATTATGCACCTGTCAGGAGCAAATCCACATGCAGCACAGGCTGACAGGCTTTGGGGTTACAAGAGGAACATAAAATGTCACACATCTCTCTTTTAGTAAGGATTTTGATTCTGTTTTCCTTAAATTATTCTGTAATCCAAAGTATTGTCTTTAATGTAATAATTTAATACATTAAAATATCACAGGAGCAATCCACAGGTCGAGGCATGTTTTGTAGTTGTCTGTCCTCTTTAAAGAACAAGAGACCAAGAGAGAAGTGAAGTAAGGGATTGCTGACAAAAGGAAGGTGCCTACCTGTCCTTCATATCTGTGCTGGATAGGGGAGGAAATAATAGTCTGAAAATGTGAACTGCAGTTCCACCCTTTTCCTTTTCCCAGGCACAGGATTCCACCACCTCCCTCAGGTCAGCTGGAGCAATTATGTGGCTGAAGGTGAGTTAGCTGAAATTTTATAATGAAAAAAGTGATTAGATCACAGCCTGCAGGTATGAGTTTAAGCTGATTGTCAAACTGAAGGTTCGGGGCAGACAGCAGGAAAAACTTCTAGGAGGATAATGAAGCATCAGAACAGAGTGCCTGGGAGATGATGGGGTCTCCATTACTGGAGGTCTTTAAGTACACTTTGCACAAATACTCATCAGAAATGACCTCAGTACAGCTGCCTCTTCCTTTGGACAGAGGAATAAATCAAACTCAAGGCCCCTTGCAGTGATGAGACTCTATGTTTCTGTCATGACTGCTAAATTGGAAAGAAATTTTATCCTGTACAACCCCCTCACTTAAAGAGTATTTAATGCTGCTAGCATTTAATAAATCAGAATGTTGGAAGGACTAATTATCTTCCTCCCAAAATTATTTCGCTTTTGCTTCAGTTTGTTATGAGCAAGATGTGAAATCTGCTGCTATAAACCGTTGAGGAACAGGCTCCACATAATTTAAAAAAAAAAAAAAAAAAGAATGCTATGTTGGATAATAGAGTGAAGCATGTGGTATAAATCAGAAAAGGTTACAAATCTTTGTGTTATGGAATGCAAAGTTTTCATTGCCTAAATAGACAAGGGAAAAGCCCTGAAAAGCATGTCCTTTGGGCAGGCTACATGATAATTACCTGCTTCAGTGGTGTTGGGGGTTTTTCAACTTCCATTTCAACATCAAGTATTAAGAAGTCACATACACTGGGGTAGGCACATTTTTGGGATGGAAATATTCTTATTATTCCCACTGTTTAGCTGGAGTTTCTTATATTTTCTGCAGCACATCAGAAGTCAAAAATTAGCTCTATGTCACCAGAGAGAGGTTGCCACCAGAGTCCTACAGAGTTCAAAGAAGTCTTACCAGAAAGGTAGGACTCACCAACTGTCCATGAAGAGGACATTTCAAAAGGTGAAAAAAAAAAATGCTGATTTTTTTTTTTTTTTTTAAACAAGATAGGGTTTTATCCTGTATGTAAAGCCTTATTCAAGTGCAATACATGGAGAAGTCAAATTCTTCAGCATGCTTTTATATTTGACACTTTTCATATCAAAGTCTGCGAGACAATACATACATCTGAAAATATCTGTGAGTTCAGGAAGGAATGTCCTGATACTGAGAGGTGGCTTGAAAAAGAAGGTCCTTTTATACATATTAACAAAATTTCATCTCAGCCCCATGCCAGTATGCACCTGGGCCATGGACTTGTGTGCCATGTGGAAGAACCTCTTCCACCAGCCACATCTGGATTTGTCCCGTAATTCTGTCTGCATATCCTGCCTAAAACCAGAAAATCATAAAGATCCAGGGAGACTTTTGCACAGCCAAAATAGGAGGGTGAGAACCTTAGCCTGACATGTAATGTTATCTGCCTCAAGCCTGAAAGTCTGATGTACTTAAATGTTGTTTTTAGCTGTTTTTTTATCTCACACTGTGCGATGGATGTCTCCTTTCCCACAGTCACTTTAATTGCTGCTGGCCACACCAGCTTTGGGGCTTGGTTCTGTGTTTTCAGCTTCTCCCACTGAAGTCATTTAGGAGTTATTCTCCTCTAAAATGACAGGAACAAGCAAAGTGAGGAAAGATCTGACCTCTTTCAAAGGATGGAACATAGAAAAAATGCTTGCACCTTGCAGGAGAGAGGACAGAGTGTGCTGGTTGTTGCTCCAAAGGGGTACATAAAACAAGGCCATGAAAAAAGAGCAGCTGGCCATGGTGGTTTCTATTGATGGAAATGGTGAGTTGAATGAAAAGATGAAAAACATGTGGAAAACACAGAAAATCTATCAAAGTCTTACCTACCTCTGGTATTTTCAGGAAGAAAGGCACACACTGCCCCAAACTGAAGGGTACAGAGAAATCCACAGTGATGTTTCTTACAATGAGTGTGAGATTATATAAAAATACACAGGTCTAAGAAACAGAAAACAAAGTTTTGCAGTCTGGATTTATGCATTATAAGTTTCTGAGTTGTCCACTTCAGTGTTTAAAATGCTTCTCAGCCTGGAGTCTTCCATCCCAGACAGCAAATTCCAACAATTTAGTTGTACATGATGATGCATACATTTTAACAGGAACTATGACTAAAATAGCAAGTTAGTGATGCACAATTAACACATGATTTTATAAAGCATCAAAGACTGTTTTCTTCAATACAAAAGAATATGTAAGCATATGGAACACTGTGTTTAGGTAGCAAGCACTTATTAATACCAAAAGAATCCTATAATATGCTTGTATTTCAATCAAGATACCATGTAAATAGGTTTTGTTCTGAATTACTAACAGATTTACGTTAAATTAAAAACATTCCTAATTTAAATATTAATTACATCTCACAGCATCTGCTGGCTTCCTGTAACTAATGGCTTGAGATTCTGCAAATGTAGATCTGGATGAGCAAGGTATGGTTACTTTAAGGAATTTTTTTTTTTAATTGACCAGGAAATGTACTTACCATTTAAAATATAATATTCTTTTCAATGGTGGGTCTTAGCTTCCAAATTATTTTTTCCCTAATAACACAATTTAGTAACCTATTTCAAAATCTATTAATAGGTATCAAAGTCAGGTCTCCCAGTAATACCTGGATATTAAAAATGGTTCTTGAAGCCAAACTGCTGCAGTTGTCTTGCCTTTATGCTTAATTTCACATCATTTATTTCATTGATGTCACTGCTTTTAATAAAATGCTTTCCAGTTTTAGGTCTCTGCAAACAATACCTGCCAAGAGAGAGTAAGAAATAAAATGTTATCAGTTACAGTGAACATATTCTAACAGAAACACTCTAAAATCTTTTGAGTAACTCCTATGAGCAGGTCCCATGCATTTTACTCTAAACTAGTGGCAGCCTAACAAAAACCATCTTCCTCACTTCTTTCAGGGAGCTGTATCAGAATTTCAGATTTTGAAATCTCATTCTTTACCACAATCCTATAAGAAAGGCAAAAGTATAGAATGGTTTGGTCTTTTAAAATCAGATCATCTGACATCATCTAACAAAAAATGCAGAGTGTATCTCCTCTATTTACCAAATTTGCCTATATTTTCATACCTGAAATTCATTTTTACATACCAAACCAGTCAAGGGGTTTTGCCCTTCTCATGAGGGCCCAGAAGAAACAAGGTCTTATAGTAGGCACCATTCCATAATGCCATATATCTCTCTGGGAAAAGGAAGGGTTCCTAAAAGCACTGTGTTGCAACAAAGAGTTTAATAATTTCTTTGCAAAAAAACCCAAGAATTCCAAGTCCTGCACTATCTACAAAATCTAATTTTTTTGGCTGATAGGTTAATCTGTTGTGGACTGTACAGAATTGCAATGGTTCTGCGTGGTGGATGAAAATGCTGATGTTTGCTGAACCCTAAATGTAACATAGGCTGTTAGGAAGTATCAGGAACAATCCACTTCTGCTTTTTTACCTCCTGTAATACACTGTACATATAACAACAGAACTAAGTTAAAGTTATAATGCAAAGCAGTTGCAAGCTAAGAAATAGTAACACAGTTATTGCCATAGCTGGTGCAGGAAGAGAAATAAAAGAAAATGTCAGCATATATTGCACCTGAAAGGAAAATAAAGTTAAAAAAAAAAAAAATTCATGTAGTGTATTTTACTTTTTCTTTACCGGAATATTTTTATCCTATGAAATAAATAATAGATAAAATATCAATCAGTAGCTGTTTTTAAATGTATGAACCCTCAAAATCAATGAACATATGGTAGAAACAGAGGAATGTAATTATAGTTTTTGTGCAGACACGCTATTGCTGAAGCAAGGCTTTGAATGATGTGTCCTGTCTCATTTTCTGTAAAATGCCCTTTACCACAAAGCATTTTTTTAAATTTTCCATCCTCACACAGCTCCATTACAAGATATGTCTGCTAATATTAATAAAAGAGAGAATGTAATGATTTTGTTCTCTCTTAGTATAGTCTCTTCTAATGTAATAACAATCTATAATTAATTGCAATGCTCCAGCTGTAGTGATGACCTAGAACCCCAATGCACTTAGTATTTTATGGACAGAAGGCAAAGAGCAATTGCCCAGCCACAAATATTGTTAATATTGTGTTTACTACAATAAACCATCAATCTTTCAAAACATATGCATTTTAAAAATGTACAAAAAAATACAATTATTTCAAATCAAGGGCTAAGTATGGAGTTACCTTAAAGCCTCTTCCATTTCATGCATTAAAAATGGTTTTTAGAAAGCCTGATTACCAACCCTTGAAAAAAAAGTAAAATGCAACTTTTCAGCAACTGGGAATTAAAACTGTAATACTTCAGTCAAATGAGACTTCCAAACAATTCAATATGCCAAAAAAACCCTACACATGCATCTAACAGTAAATATTGTTTTACATATCCTACTGCAGTATTTATAATACATGCTTCCATTATAAAGTCCTGAAATCTTATCTGTCAGCTCAGCCACAAAACTTTAGGCAAAAATTGGCACTGTGGTATTCATAGTGATTTGTGAATTGAACACCTTCTTTGTTCCTCATTTTTACCTTACTTTATTGATAAAAACTCAAATAAATACTTAAACAAGAAACACCGTTCAATTGCATTCATCCTTTGAAGGGATTTGGTTCCTTTGCAATCTAATATGCAAATATATTCTCAATTATTCTTTCAGGAAGGAATAAGAGCCCTGAATTACACAGTTTGACAGAAGAGCTTGAGTATTTTTCAAAACTTATGCTGCTTCAGGTTTCTGCCACAGGGGCAATGAATGAGACACAAAGGACTACTTGAAAAATGAGAATAAACATCTCCATTACTGAAAAGAGAAATTCTGTATCTAATATGACTTGTGTCTTGGTGCTCAAACAGATATTGGAAGAAAAGAATCATCAGATAATAAGAAAGCTAGGAATGATTTAAAGAATATCACACATCTACAAGTTATTTACTCTTTTCCTGAGGTTTTTGAAGTGGCTTATTTTTTGACAGGGATCTTGTGTTTCACTTCAGTTATCATCCCAAGGCTGCCACCTTCTAGTTTCCTTCTAAAGAGATGAAGTTAATTAAAAAACAGATAAGTACTACAACTATTTAAAAATCCTACAATATTGATTATCCATTGATATAAACTCATGTAAACCTTTCAATCACGTTCAAAAGACATTTTCACTATCAGAGAAGCAATCTGATTTTTCCAACAAAAAATATTTGAAATAATATTTGAAATAACAATTGAAATATTTGATACAAAAGTATTTTCTACTCAATATTTTTAGTCCTCATGCATGTTTGCTGTAAGGTTTAGGATCAGCAACTTGAAGAGTTTGGTACAAGTTTTCTGCTTCACTTTGAAAAGTATCATGAGCTGCCACCATTGTCATTGTCTGGAATTCCTCTCTGTTTTTCCATCAAATTCCCACATGATTTCTGGAAAATTCCCCTTCTGCTTTCTAGGAGTACCCATCCACACCCCAAATCATAAGGTTTTGCCTCATTGTTTGCAGGAGTGCATTCCACTGCTTTCAAGGAATATCCTCAGCTTCCTGGGGAATTTTCCAGATATTCCACACTTTTCACAAATTTCCCCATGTCCATTACTCTGCACAAGATTTTTGGGAATTCCCCCTTTGTTTTATAAGATTTCTTTGTGTGCTTTTGGGAAATCCACAGCCAACTTCCTAGAAATTTTAAGTGTGTTGTTGAAAGTATTCATTTGGGCTGCTCTCCTTTTTCTACCTTCCATTTTCTAGGCCATAAAACTTAGTTTTTTCAGGAAATTTCACCTTTCTCTGAAGGTATTTTCCCCCATGTGTTTTTTGGAAAATCTCCCTCTATTTTCTAGGAATTCTGTCCCAACTTTCAGGAATTTACCAAGTGCTTTCTAGAAAATTTCCCAGTGCCTTCCCAGTTTCCCAGCTGTTTTCCATGCATTTTCCTACTGATTTACAGAAATTTCACAGGTGCTCTCTGGAAACCAGACAAAGTGAGTGGATAGTCACTGTGTAAACGCTACTGGTAAATAAAACAAAACAAAAAAGAAACAAAGTCCCCTTCATTGATGCCTATGGCTTAGGAATTGCAAAAACTGTCCATAACTGAGAATGTACATATTAAAAACTGTTCTTAATGAAGTGACAGTTCCTGAATATAATACTGAAAAATACCCAAGCATATTTTCTTGTCATTTCAGCAAACTTTCTCATGCATTTTCATAAAACTCCTGGAAGATCTAAAAGTGGATAGTGTTTAGATGCCAGTAACCCATGTAGAGAGCTATGACATTTTCAATTGCTAGGGCTGACTATCCAATATAATTTGACACTGCTTTTGCAATAGTGACCAACATCTAAGGTTACACACCCCCATTTTCCTTGCTGAGACTTTGTGTGTCCTCCTCCTACCCTCATTTTCCACATAAGTCACAAAGGCAAATAGTTGGTTGCATATTCAGATATTTCTAATTTAGGGTGATAGTTACTTAATACCCATATATATGAATATAAAGAAATGTATATATAGAAGTGCTCCTGGAAAGGGGATCCATTTATGTTGCTTTCCAAAATGATGCATTAAATTCTGAAATTTCAGTTTCAGTGCTTTTCTCAATTTTCTTTTCAGATGTAAATGTAATAAACTCCTCCAACAGAAGGTTTTAAAGTTTTCAACTGAACAATTTTAAAGCCTTCAGTATGAATGAGATCATTATGATACAGGATAAATATGTCTCCATCAATGTTAACAACTGCAGGAATTATAAGAGAAGAGACACCAATGAGAATCAACTACCAAGAAATGATAGACAATCATTTTCAAATCCAGCTTCAGTCTTAATTTTTTTACCTACTACCTTTATAATGGTATTACCATTTACACACTTTTCTACATCTGAAGGTGCTGTAATTGAAAGACATCAAGGTACAAGTGGGTAGGAGGAAAACCAGGGAATTGCCCATCACATGCAAACTCTGACTCCTAAAACAAAACCTTTATTTTCAAAACACAATAGCTTTAAAGCCTGTAAACTTAATCTAGCCTCTGTTAGCCTATTTGTAGGATTAATCAATCTTTTAGAGCATGTATTTCTTTATCAGTTTAGACAGTGGTTAAGAAAATATATCTACTTGAGACACTCATGCAGACAAACCTTCTGCAAGAACTGGCTCAATCTTAAGGCATGATATCACATATGAGTATCATTATCATGTCACAACCATGACAAATTTTCAAAAATTATGTAATTAATCTCATTTATTATATTACCTTGAGGTAAAAAATATACTGTTAAATGTCTTCGAAAGTAAAGCATTTTTTAAAGTTCAGTATTTCAGGTTAATTTGTTCAACTTATCTTCTGATTAATAGATTCTTTTAGGCAGTGAAATTTTGTGCTGTGGAATTCCTGGCCTGCCTACTGGATGGAACTACTACCCTGTGTTTCCAGGAATTTCTTGCAAACCAACAGTTTCTATGGCCATTGAAAATAATGTCAAGTTGAAAGAGTCGAAAAATATTTTCTGTGGAGGAGATTTGACTCTTTTTGAAAAATATTCTTTTCTAATTTACTGGGAAATATAATCTTTACTTTACTTTGGAGAAATGAATGTTGGCAATGTAGAAGATGAAGAAACACCCAGTCTTGAAAACACACCTCCAAAATACACAGCAAAGAAAATTTGGTCCAATTCCAGTCTCCTTACCTCATGTTGGATCCTCTTGCCACACAGCTCCAGGCCACATGTGATCTTTGTGACAATGAGGACAAAAAAAAAAAATAATAATACAGCATTGCTTGGTTCTAGTGAAGATGAGCACGTGGTTCATTTTATGGTCTTCTCTTCACTGCTTTCAGACATCTGTTCAATTTTATATAGTCTGTGCCCAAATTAAATTAAAACACTGAGGCTGGCAGGAACGTGTCCACTGCTCAAAGAAGTGGAATAAAACCTGAGAGATGAGGGGGTGGGAGGAACACAAAAGCTTTGTATTCCAACTACAGCTGCCTGCCATGCTGACAAGGCACTGGATTGGCATAACACAGCATGCTGGTTTGGACAGCAGATCTGCAAAAACAAAAAACACACTGACAAAAATGGTACTTCAGCTTTTTTAGCTACAGAATCGCTGGGTGCATTCAGAGACGGGAAAAGCAAACATTTTTTTCCACCAGACAGAACAAAAGTGTAATAGATTTTTCCTTCAAAGCAAATGGTATACAACACATTCTAAGAGGATTTCAAAATACTTCAATAAACCTGGGAAGCTGTTGATCTGAAGCATCCAATAAAAATGAGCTTTTGCTTCTAACTGGCATCATGTGAGGACATCCTTCAACAGTGCTGCCAAAACAGGGATAACAAAAGCAAGGATTTCTGCCTACTCTTGCAATTCCCTGAGAGCTGATTTGCACGTGATTCCTCAGAGTCTACTTTTCTCAAAAAAGAAGCTGCACAAAAAGGCTCAGAGGGAGTTAAAATGAACCAAAGAAGGAAAGCTTAGCTAAACAGGCAAGAAGGCCAGAGCTCAGTTCCTCCACAGCAGACAACAGAGAGGAAGCAACCCCTAAAAGTGTTGGGGGATTGACAAGCTTTAACTCCTGGAATGCCATCAAGCTGCCCAGCTCTATAAAAGAGACTCATTCTAGCATTGCAAATGGCTACTGCAAGTGGGGCACAGGAAACTGCCTCCACTCCTGCAGGACAGGGATCTGAGTGCCAAAATTTGGGCAATGCCTCAGCAAGCACCTGCTCCCCACGCCCAGGAGCTGCTGCCCTGAGCAGTGACAGAAGGATCTCTGCTCACCTCAGTCCCTGGAGGGTATTGGTACTTGTGACACAGGAGACATCAGTGAGCTCAAAGAAGGATCCAGAAAACAGAAAACATTGGCTTCAGCTGAGAGCTGAGGAACCTGCATTCCTGCAGAAAACAAGGACCAAGGTTTCCAGCTGGCATTCTGCAAAATCTCCTCTGCTCCATTGCCTCTGATGCACCTCAGAGATAATCTCAGATGTCACTTGAACATCCTTAAACCCTTTGGTTCCATCCTAGCCCCTCATTTCCCAGATCTAGGGCTTTCCTATTTGAATGACAGATGACTTATTAGAAAACAATAGTACAAAATACTTACATGGAGACAAAAACTGCTTAAGAGAATGTTCTTTTCTGATAGAGCGCTTTTATCATGAGATAACTTCTAATCTCACTCAATAGCCTACGTTCTGCAATTTACATGAAATGTGATTAATACCCCATTTCCATATTTAAGTCTCTGACAATATTAATACACTTGGTCCTACTATCTAAGAAATGTTTAACTGTAATATGATAAAGTTATTACAGTTCTTGATTCTCTGAAATGTACCAGGAAAAAAAAAAAGTGATAACTAAGACAAAAAAGAGATAAGCTTAATGATATGTAGAAATCTTCTTGGTCTCTTGAAGATATTCTGAAAACATTTTAAAAGGGCTAAAAATCCTGAATTTCTTTTACATTTCGCTTCTGAACAAAATGTTTATATTAAAAATTCTGACCAGAGTAAAGTCTTCTGTTGATTAATCAATAAACTGAAGGATATGGGGTTTTCCCTTTAATATTATCAATATGACAATTCAAGAAAAAGGAGGAATAGCTTTTTCACAAATACCTGTGTAAACCCTTTGTCTAGGCACAAGAAAATACTACTAGTTCAAAATAAATAAATCAACAGAGCAATGAATAAGGGAGGGGCCTACAGCTCTTTTAATTTGGATTACTGCCAACATAATAAAAAAAATTAAAAGGAAAAAAGAAAAAAACCCAGATTTTATATTAGCTTTTGAAGAAAATTTCCTATTCATGTTGTTTTAATCCCCTCATGAGAGTAATGTGGTCTTTCTCAGGCCCTTGTGGGTGTCAGAACCACAGGCCAAGACACCAGCAAAGCCTACCCCATCTCTGTGTACCTAACAGATTATTTTGCAAGCTATTATTAATCTCTGAAACTAGAAGCTATAACATATTTAATTAACCAATTAAAGAATGAGCAAATGGTGTGGCAGACTGCCCCATGGATAGATAAAAATTTCAAACACTCCAGCAGCAAATTATCTGTCTTAACCACTCGAGGTAACTATGACAAAAGCACACTTTATACAACTCAAAGTTGTACAGGAGGGACAGATTAATATCTGTCTATTTTTAATATCATGTGACACAAACAGGGAAAGAGAGGAGGAATTGTTATGTGACAGCTTTCAGCATCTAGAGGCATTTCTCTATCACATATTTGCAGTCTGCTTTCTTTTCCTTTGTGAAGTGACAATGTGACCAAAGAGCAATTTGAAGTCACTTTCTCTTCCCAACCCCACAGGTATTTGTAGGTGCTTTTGGCCAAAGTTAAAACTGTGAGGGATCCAAGGAACTGAGGGCTCCCTTTCCTGCATTTAGCTGTTGCTGATCAAGGTGGACATGCCAAGACACTGTGCTCATCATGGATAAAAAATGCCCACACTGGGAGCTCCCACTCTGAACTCTCTGATGTGGGAATGTGGGAGCTATGTGGCCAATATATTAGAATCTAACATTCTAGAGCTTCTTTTGTTTCAATTCCTCCATGATTTTTTAGCATCTCCAATACCTGAACTTGATTTAAAGAAACAAAGAAAACCAGAATGCTGGGGTTCAACCCTTTCTGATTGTTCACTTCTACGTTTGGCATATCTGCTTCTAAATTGAGCTAGAAATTAAATCTTCTCTAAGCTCCTTTGGGAGCTGAGAACCTACATCACCCTCCTGCTACAATTTTCCTTATCTGTTAAATTAAGATAATGTCAGTTATCACAACGTTCTAAAATTTTACTACATGACAAATTATTCTTACAGGAAGACAAGTACTCCAAGAGCTGAATGAATGCACACTGAGGCCTCATCCTACAGTCTTACTCATAAAAGAGCAGCACCCAGAACAGAAAAAAAAATGGGGCCAGAACCTCATTGCAGCTTGCAAAAAGTAAAGGCTCAACACAAAAGTGTGGAAACACTGAGAGACACAAAAAGGCCCAAGATAAAACCATATAAATAGTTGATCCTACTAGTTAATAAATTAATACATAACCATTTGGGAGTAGTATGTTTTTACCCTCAGTTTAAATTAAAAAGATGTAAGTCACAGAAAATGAAAAGTGAAATCCAAGTAAGCCCATGAGACATTCTTAGAAAGAAAAGGGTTTATTCTCAGAAACCTGAGGAAAATTTCTACAAAGTTACTTGAACTTGCAGGAGAAAATATCTAGGCAGCACAGAGAAAAATTCTAGAAGGCAGAGAGGAATTCCTTGAATGTACAAGAAAAATTTTCTAGAACATGCAAAGTAAATTCTTACAAAGTACAGAGCAAATATCTATGGAGGCTACCTGCCTAGAGGGGAGATTCCTCAGAGAGCACAAAGAAAATTCACAAAACATGGGAGGTTAAATTCATAGCAAACACAGATAGAAAATAACTGAAAACCAGAGATAAATTCCTGGAAATGAAAGAGGAAGTTTCCAGAAGGCACATAAGCAATTCCTGTAAATTGAGGGGAAATTGCCACGATGCAGCACAGGGGGGAAAAAAACCACACCAAAAACAAGTAAACCAAAAAAAAAAAAAAAAAAAAACCACAAAAAAAGGAAAAAAAAAAAAACCTGAGGAAATAATCCTGGAAAGTGATGAGGAAATATAAGTAGAAAGCAGAAGCTGGCATTTCCTAGAAAGCATGGTGTAAATGCCAAGAAAGCTGGGATGTGAATTCCTAGAAAGCATGCTAGGAATTCCTAAAAAGCACATGAACACTTTCCTCAAGATTCCCAGAGCCAGGTGTGTCCTGTGCAGCACTACAGCCCTGGACACAGCTAAAATCCTGCTTGCACATATGCCCCAAACAGCCCCCCTTGTACCCTTGTACCAGGAAAAAAAAAAAAAAAAAAAAAAAAAACAACAAAAAAACAAAACTACTTTCATTCTCCTCCTTTTTTCTCTTTAACATTTCTGTGTTATCCCTAAATTATACTGAGGATGCATGAAAGGTACAGTGAACCAGTTTGTTATCAGAGATTACAGAAACTGGTTACTACTTGATCACCAGTTATAAGTAGCAGTCATTAGTTATTGACAGATATCTCTAACACCTAAATCCAGTAACATCTTTTATTTGGAGTTTTGAAATACTGAAATGGGAGATTTTGAGAACCACAAGAAACAAAGGGGTACAGGATTCCCATTAATTTTTTTTGGTCAGTAAAATGAAGGAGGAAAAAAGCACATGAGGCTCAGCATCAAATTAAACAGTCTTATTATATTATAAGAAAAAAAATGAAGGGTCTGCTGTGGAGAGTTTGGTTTGCCAGTCTGAAAAGCCTCCAGAGTTAAGAAAAAGCCTTCACTAAATAGGAAACATTCACGTCTGTGCCACTGAAGACATCTGTGCTATAAAATCTGCTCTGAACAAGCTACAGTTTCTATTCTGTACAATCCTGACACCTTAGTCCCTGTTATAAAGACAGATCTCCCATTGACAGCATCAGAGGGGGAAAAATGACTGCAGGATTAGATCCTACATTGCACTGGATTTTATTTATGGCCACTTACCAACACCAACCACTTACCACTTCTAGAACATGTCAAATTACTCCATCCAACCACAGACACTCAAATATATTCATATCAGCCTCAAACTGACTATAAAGTCAGTGAGAGGGTTCATGAATAAAGAGAAATTCTAGTGACAAGGCACAGGAATCTTAAAGCAACTCAAACTGGCTGTAAGACAAGGGAAAGTCAACCAGTGCATGCATTTAACACAAAGACCTTGAGTTGTCAGTAAAAACAGACAAATACACAGAAATTCTAACAACTTGTCAGCAACAAACACACTTTGAGTTAAGAAAGTTGTCACAAAGAGATGAGGAAAGTCACCCATACCTTTCTTTCTTTAGTGTCTTGTGAAAAGCTCACAGCAGAACTACAAGTGTGATTAAATAAATGCAGATTTCAGTTACCCTGAAATGTTTATGGCAATTCCAGTGAAGTCAGTGTAGTCACACTACATTTAATCTCAGGTCAGTGGGATCAGGATCAAACTCTAAGTGACTAAAATCAACAGAGCACAGCATCTGCTAATACCACTGCCCAAAAAAATCACAATAAGCCTCAGGCATGCTATTATCAGATTACACGATTTCATTGTCAGGTTGAGGAGTTTGAAAAGCAACTACAAATTGTGGAGGATTTAATTTTCACAGGCAAAGGATCTCTTCTTTCAATTAAGAGGACAAGATTGTGTTGTTTTTTCAAAGATAAAACTTAGTTTTGTTCTTCTCTTGTGAAAATGGTAGATAGAAACGTTCTTGCCTTGCATTTTATGAGATAAAACAGTTTTATCTGTGACTGGAATGTGAAGAAGAGGAAAGTTTAATTTCATTTAAGAATGCTAGAATGTGTTTGCCATGCAGAACCATAGAGATTACAAGATTACAATTATAAGTGGCATAACACTGTGAAGAGATTCTGCAAATGGCAGGAACAGTGGCCACAAGTTTATTTAGTTCTTAGTGAGAGTAAGATATAAGAACAGCTTCACCCTTCCAGCATCAGACTCAAACTTGTTCTCTCAATGAAGACTAATGGGATTACAAAAACTATGGTTCACAAAAATTCCAAATAGTAAATGGCTGTGTTATGGTGTATATTCAGTACTTCTAGAAATCTGACAAAGATCTTTCTTTAACCTCACCAACATTGGGAATTTTTCTAAGTTTTTAACCTGTTCATATTCTAATGCCATTTTACTTTCTACAATCTTCCTAACTTCCTCCCTTCACTCTGTGCATTTCAGAGTGCTGGGCTAATTACTCTTAATAAAGTAGAAACAAAACTTCACAGCTTTCTAGATGAAACAAAAAAAAAAAAAAAAAAAAAAAAAAAAAAAAAAAAAAAACAAATATACGATCTTGAATAATTTTGAAACAGCCTTATTTAGATTGCTTGCAGTTGCTAGTTAGTAAAATTTAGCAAATCAGAGGTCAAGTTTGCAGTTTTTGGCAAAATAAAATTCACAAGCACAGACTAAAGGGGACATCATTTTTCACAGCTCTGATTCAAGATTCCTGGCTGCCTTTCTGCACTCACAGTTGTCCTACTCCTAGCTTGGCAGAAATACAGGGTGAATGTTCACACTCACCAAGTGCCAAGGCAGCCTGCGACGCTTGAAAACCAGAACTGGCATTCTACTCAGCAAAAGGAATTTATTCTGACTTCACCAGAACTGGACTAGCCACTAAGACCCAATCCAGTAGCCACCACTGACCACTGCACTTGCAGCTCTCAGAGAAAGATCCCAAATATTCAGCAAACCCCCAGGAGTGGGAAACAGCTAATGAAATACATGGGAAAAGCTCGGTGTTTGGCAGCCTAGAGCAGGCACACAGCAGCTCAGACAAGCAAAATGCAATTAATGGCTGCCTGCTGGGTTGTGTTTTACATTCCTTCCTGTGCTCAGTACCTAGAATGCCCAGCCCCAAGCTGTGACTGAAAAATGTCTCAGAGCTGGCACCCACATCCCAGGCCATCCTCTTTGACACTGTGACATTCATATACTCTGTTATGCAGCTATCAGCACACAGGCCTGTCAAAAGGATGTGCCATGCAATAACATTTTGGGCTTATCAGCAAATTAATTAAAATCATTAGGTAAGACAACCTACACTAAGTTGTTACAGTATATAACTGTATGCAGTTACAAAAACACTGCCATTAACACTTTTTTGGTGTTTATGAATAAAACATGATTTTTACACCAAAAAGAAACCCCAAACCACCAAAACTTATGGTAACTATCGAGATATACACTTACAAAATACATAAATATACACATGAATATATATAATTTCACATCCAGAATAAGTGCCCTTATAGTTCAATTACACACTCTTCCTTTTTTCCAGGTTTTTGGCATTGAGGTATTTTGCCTCTGTCATACTGCATAGCTATGGGAGTGCTCAAGGATTATGTCAGAGGGGATAAAATATCAGAAGCCATTGCTGTCATTTATTAGGTCCAGTTCTAACATCTCATGGAGCTGGGCTTACCACTACCTGCTGATAATTTTCATTTCCTTGTATTTAATATTGCTGAAAGAAAACATTGTGTTTATCAATAGGAAAATATAAATGTTTACCCTAAATTTTTTCTGTAAGAATTTTTAAAGCTAATTCTTCCTTTTTTTTTTTTCCCACAGAGTAAGTTTAGCTCTGAAATTCTCTTTCATCTCCTGAGATGTGATCCTACATCTGCTCTACAGGTAAAATTTTATGGGAAGTACACCACAAGATACAAGACAAATCCCTAGGTTCAAATCACCACAAATGCCTCTGCCTAAAAAAGTCAAATGCAAAGAAAGACCTTCATACAAGAAATACAGTTGATTGCATGTACACATAATTTCACTGAAAAATGCACTGAAAAGATGCAAAATTTTTATTGCCTGTTTCAATGTGTTATTTGATGCATATCTTTATGTTGCTATACATTTTTAAAAATACAAAATCCTAAATTACTTTTTTATCCTTCATTTTGTTCAAAGGTTTCACAACTTAAGCCTACCATATTACAAGGCTCTTCAGGAGACTTAAATAGTATTAAAATACTATCTTCAATTTGAAGGGCAAAATACCTGGAAAATTAAGGTCACAAAATGTTTCAGAACCTAATGGAGTATGGATTTCTGCTTGGAGTACTTCAACCAGAAACCTCAGTAATCTTAAATCTGTCTCTGCTAGACATAATAAGTTTTAAATGTTTGAATGAATTTCAGGGTATATTTTGTATACCCTGTAATATCTGAGCTGGGCATAAAGCATTAACTTCAGAATACTCAGCTGCCATAGAAGAGAAAAATCATTCAAATCAAAAGCACTCTTACAGGACATTAGGAATAGACAGCTGCAGGAATAGATCTTGAACCAGCAAATACAATGTTAATTTCTTGCACTAGTGTTTAAATATACATAAACACCACTGAAATAATGGAGCATGGGGTTATTAAAGCTTGGCATGCTTAAAAGGTGTGCACAAAAATACACATAAATATGCAAAAAATAATCTTCATCTGGCACTTACTGCTTGACTTCTTGGATGATTCTGATATCATTGATTATTTCCTAAGGCTGCCCAAGGCAGATAACTCGGAGCATAACACAGAACAGCCTAAAACATCTTCAGGCAATAGGAATATTTTACAGTTTGCTGTAATATTTTTTTTTAATACCTGACCTCTTGTGGTCAACATCAGCCAAGGAAAGCCACCAGAGTAGTATCAGCCCCCAGGAGAGCCCTGAGAGAGCAGAGCTTACAGGGCAGCCTCTGTGCTGCTGCAGCCTCCCACAGTCTCCTCAGCAGCTCCTGGGGGCTGCACATCAGCAAGGAGCACATCTCAGGGCTGTGACCTGTACCAGGAATTCCTGGTACATTCCAGCTGCCAGATAAAAGGTCTGTCTCAATCTCTTGGCTAGTAGTGAAACTACACCTCTATAAAATAATCTGAGATTCCAGATGTGGAGAAATTAATTGCCAGTGATGATTTGCTCAGCTGCATAGAGCCCCCACCTGCATTAATCCATTTGTCCATAAAAAGAGAGGGGGACAGGAGTTGCCTTTGTCTAATATGGACCAAACTTCATGGAAAAGAAGAATCCTGCCAAGGTATTCACATTGATTACGTTAACATTCCCCCTGAAACCTGCAGAAGAAATAAATCCACAGCCCAAGGAACACAACGTTGCCCATAGTACCTTAAATAAGCAGAAAGTGCTCCTCACACCAGTGTCACATCAAAGATTCACAATGTCACAAACAGGCTTAAGTGACCCTGAAGAGTTTGTAAGATTCTTATGCAAGAAACCTGGGGTGCACCACAAACATGGATTTTTTTCCAAAATCCAAAATGAATGAATCTCTAAAAACCTATACAAGAATAGAGGTATTAGTAGCATTTCTCTCAGTTGTCTTCCCTGCACAGAGCAGCTGTGAGAGGGCATTACCACTGAACAAGTCAAAAACCACTGAATTCAAGTCCTAAAAATCCAGAGCATTCTATATAAACCTGCCCAAGGCAAAGGTGATTCAAAACCATGGCACCAAGGTCTGTAGACACCTGGTATTTCATTGAACGCTGCAAGAAATCCATGACAAACAGTTAAGAATGACAAATTAACACATGCAATGTGTTGATCTTAGTATATATTGAGAATTCCAGCACAGGAACCTGAATGCACCACCATTCTGTTTGCATACAGGGAATATCTGCAAAATCTTCATTTTTTTGTTTGGTTTTTTGTCACTCAATCAGGTTAGGATGATAGCATTAAAAATGTGTTTTAATACATTAGGAACAACACATTGAATTTGATGTCAAAATTATGGGGTGATTATGAGCAAGATTTTTAGCAGTCATTTAACACCTACTCCAGAATGGTCCAACTGTAGTTATCTAGACACTTCATTAAAAATTCACGAATGTAAACTCCAAAAATAACTCCAAATGTTTAAGAAAATATAAACTCAATTTCCAGCAGCCACTCACAAATGCATAGGATCTATTTGTTAAACATTTTGAATCATCTACTGCATCATTTAATTCACCCACAAGGTGGCATCTTTATTCTACATTTCCTTTTTTAACAGCCTAGAAAGGATGAAGTTATCCTTTGTAAAAGGTGCTGTGACCTCAGATGAAAAGTGGAGGCCACTGTACAAAGACTTGTTAGATTTTAAATTTGGAAATCATCGATATTTCTTCCTTCCACATCAAATGTTCACTGATTTTATCACTGAGGTGGGGATCAATTTGTGAGTCATGGCATCCAGTTCAACACTTCTCCCATAGTAAATATAAAAGAGAAAGTTTTAGACATGACTGCAGAAAAATCTCTTGGTATTCTGTGTACTGATACTTGGTATTCTCAGTATTAAAGCTTTCATAATCAAAACTCTATAGCATGTATAAATCTAGCTTAAACATGTAAAGCCAGCCTTAAACCTGCCTGATACCAAGCAAAGTTCATTCACTCTGTACTTACACAGAAAATTTTCAATTTTAAAAGCTAAGGTCTATCATTAAACACAGAATCATTAAAAAATTAAAACAAGCAACAGCTAAACATGGGCCTGCCAAAAAAAAAAATTATATTCTGCATAAAGTTACATACCAGTACATAGATTGCATAGGCAAACAGCTATGTCATTATGTATTTAAAATTAATTACAAAATTGCAAGTAATTACAGATTTCACCAGGTCTCTGAAAATGCACTGAAGGTAGCACTAATTAAAAACTATTTTTTACATGACAGTAAGGGAGATTTTAATGCAAAGTCACAAATGAGGTAATTATATTAAGTAGAAGGAAAAGGTAAGCAACAAAACACACCTTTCTCCCTAAAAGTTATGTTAACCCTGCTTTCTTGTTTTCAGTGCTGTTCTTTGGTGTTTGGTTTTCTGCCACAATCAAATGTCTGTATTCCCTAATTCCATACTCTGTTATCATGAACTGGGAAGGTACCAATTTCTCTTTTACATTAAATAAAAAAGTTCCCAGGAGCACACACGGTTGAGTGCACACAAACACATGCTCAGCTATCTACTTTATGCAAAAATCTCAAAATAACGTCTATAATCTCAAAGATTGGCTCTCAAAGACTGGAAAGGGGGAAGAGGATATGGAAAACTGTTCCTAGGATCTTCCAGAGTGTATCACATTTGTGCATTTTACTTAAGATATTCCTTGAAAATGAAAACTCAGTGGTACTAAATTAAACATCATTCATTTTTACTGCCATCAACAGGCAGTTTGAACAGTTGTAAAGTGCAGAAATCTCTCAAAATTTAAGAATACAAACAGGGGCATGTGAATTATGCACACTGTTGTAAGATAGTTATTTACTGAAGAGAAATGTCAAGAGTAAAAGTTAATTCTTACTGCTACTTTACTTTTCCCCTCCAATACAACCATCTATATTCCTCCTTAAAGGTTGTCTGCCATCAAATTTAATGCACTTGTTTCAAACTTCTTCAACTGGAAGACCCTTAAAAGTTTTTCAGTTACAGCACAACCTATTGCAGAATTTTTGCACAGACTGCTGTATAAAAAAAAAAAAAAAAAAAAAACACACAAAAAAACCCCACTAATATAAGTGAAATGAGATATGCAGGTAAAAACCACTCTCTTACATAAATATTTATCTTAGGAGGCATTGGGCTGTGGAAATGGAATAGCCTCCAATAAAATATATGTACCTGTTGTGATGGCTTATTAAAGACTTGTTCTAATATAATTCCCTACCTTCCCTCTAAACTTCTTGTTTGCAGACAATACATGAAAAGAGAAATCATCTAAAAAATCCAACCCTGTTACCTTTCTGTACCTACAAGCTAAAAACGTGAGAAATTAGACAAGTTCAAAACAAGACTTTTCTGCCTTGGGTAAGAAAGCAGATGAAAACATTGTTTCAGTGCAAAGCAGCCAACAAACAAGGAAACAACAAAATAAAAACATTCCACAAATAAAAAGTCCATTTGGTTGGTTTTCTGGTAGGTACATCAGCATGAAAAAAATAGCAGCTGTGCTGTAACCCCATAAATAATAATTTCAGTTTGATTTTAGAACTGATTATTTTAGGAAAATTTAGGGGAAAAAAAAATCAATATCTTGCAAATTTATGAGCTGGACTAAAATGAGAAAAGAAGAAAGGAGAGTTTGTTATGTGTGCATTTGCCCCATATGTTCAACCATGGTCAACAGACATGGTGTTATTTGAAAGAAGGACCTTATTGAATTTATTTTTCCTAACTACACACATGAGTTCCACTCCTGAAGTATTTTAAGGTGGACCTGAAACCCTTCTGCTACCATAAAAGAAGGTGAGGGGTGCAATGTGATGTATGTAGCTACCACAAATCAAGGAAAGATAAGCAATGAAGGCCATTCAAAGCTGAAGGAAAAGTCTTTTTGCCACAGAGATAAACCAGTGTAGTAAGGAGTTAATCAGAGAAATGGTCTGGCTTGAAAACTGATCTATGTTAAATAGGAATGTAACAAAATATTCTATATTTTACTGACACCAAACATGGGTAAGGACAATAGTCCCCTCACCCCTCCACTGGAGCTTCTACCTGGCACAATCTGAATGATCAAATCCAATTCCAAGCAGTGCAGTCAATCACACAAAGGATGCTTACTTTGAAAAAATCCACAAAACAATCTATTTAAAACCATATTAAATATGTTATACACACTGTTTCAATACCATTTCTGCATTTGGTATCCTGCCCAGAGCTCTGAGAGCAGGTGTCCCCAATTTCAGTGATGGATCCAATGTGGATCCATCCATCCTGGATGCACTTCTGAGTATTAATGCATAACAGCATCATTTGTTAGCTACTGCTAATTAGTACCCCTAATGAAAAATGCTAGACACAAAAATAGGCTGCTTCTCTAGGTGAAGACATTTCAGTGTCTAGAGAAATTAAGTGGTGCACAAAACCTATGGTTTTTCTCCCAGCTGTATTAAATATTAGGCTATCAGGAATACTTCTCCCACACAAAAAAAAAAAAAATTAAAAAAAAATTGTTTCCCTTCCTATCAAATTGAAAGCACGTACAAATTCTCATTGCTGTTTTGTTGAAGTATTCAAAAAAACCCACTTCTTTTTGACAACTCATGCAAGGAAAGGAGATCAGAAGGTTCTGCTGGACCAAAGCTAACATAGAAAAAATTGATTTGGAAGTCTTATAGCTTATGTAAATATGTAAAATGTATTTTCAAGGTAACAATTACTATGTACTATAAAAATTATAGAATGATAAAACAGGTTTCTTCTTTTCTGTCCCCTCAATATTGCCAAATAATACATGAAACATATACCTTGATAAGAACTATATCCAAGAATCTTGAAAACTACTAGTTTTCAATTCACTTAGCCATGAGTATCAGCTCATGGCTAAAGAGATCACAAACATTCTCAGCAGCACTTTTAATAAATAACCACTTCATTTTTATAAAGAAATATTACTTTTTTCCTGATTAGGATGGCCTTGCTAAGTAGATACAAAAGTAATTCTTTAGAGGATGTGTTTACTCTGGAGGAGCAGAAAAAGTTCTTTCAAAAACTGTTCTGCATGCAGAGAGTTTAAATTTCATGCCATGTGATGTTCTAATAAGGCCTATCTGCAAAATACAGAAATGCTCTTCCATTGCTGAGGCAATGGGGAGCAAAGAAAGACTCTTTGAACCTTCAGTTAAAATTTTAGAGGATAGAAGGAACGAGGTATGCAGGTGTGCATATTAAATGTCACACTATGTTACTGCAGTTTTATAAGAGTAGCAATTTATTAATTATTTAATTTTTATAGTTTTCTTTTAGCTTCAGTATTAATTACCACTGCACCTCACCAGTGTCAGGCACTGCTTCAACAATTTTCTTATGAGTTAAGAAGTTAAAAGTACTTGTTATATGGCAACCTAATAGAAAATTTAAATTAACCTGGTGTTACTTCACCAAATTTTGGGGGTTTATTATAATTACATGAAGTGAAATTGTTCTCCAATGCAGACAGGAGAACTCTAGTACCATTACAGGCATCACAATCATCCATGAGAAGATTAAATTTCAAGCACTCTCTCACATAAATCTACAGTGGTCCTCTCCAAAATACAGATTCAAATCTGACATGACAGAATTTACAGACAACTTGCAAATAATGAAAATCTCTTAGATTTGAGAGACAATGTTTTCTCAGGCACTCCAAGAAAGATAATTCATACCTTGTGATGGATCAGCAAAAAAGAAATCAAAAGCCCAGGCAAAAAGTATGGGACCTGATCCTTCTCCTAGGCAAATGACCAAGATTTATTTTCTTGAATATGCATTAAAATACAAAATTATCAAATATTAAAATCCTAAAGTTACTGATATTTTGTGTGCTTGTGTTGCAGCTCACATTCAGCACAATAAAACCTCAGTTTAGGTTGGCATGTGAGCACACTGACTTCTAATGCCAAAAAAGCTGAAACTGTCAAAGATGACTGCACAAGACAGAAGTATTCTTGTCCAGCATTCAAGGCTGCTCCATAGTGTGCTCAGACCAACAGGTTGGAATTACACTAACACAAGATTCAACATTGGGAATTGCAGGAACCTGCAATTTTAGCAACTTCCCATTCATCTACCAATCCCCCAAAACGTTTGGGATTTACTTTAAACTAAGAAATGTTATTAGCAACATTCAAATAAACAGTACTCTACTGTGCAGATAACAATAATTATGGAAATATGAACTACGAAAAAGTGCCATAAATTATCTGGAAGCAATTAGTATTTGCTGGTTTTAAACCCAACTGAGTGCTCTAATGCAGAAAGAAAAAGTACAGGAAACACCAGAGGAGCCTGTCCTTTAAAAGATATTTGCATAAGAAATGGCAGTGGGAAAAACTTTACACTCCATCTCCTTCCTGCCTTAAGTATCTTATTCCACCAAGTATATCAGCAAAGCTGCCATGAGCAGATGCTAACACTGTAATTAATTCTCAGGACCCTTTTGTTTTACTACAGGGAACAAACGTGAAATAGTTGGGTGAACTAAATTGAGCATCAAGTACATTCAGTTGCTGATGGCAAATTGATTTTTTCACAGCAGGCTATCAGTACAATTTCAGACAAGCATTTCATTAAGACACAGCATACATAACTCTTTATAACTTTGAACTACCTTCAGCTCAGCATTAGGATCAAAGAACAATCAAGTCTTTGAGACTATTCTTTAAAAAAAAAATGGGTGCATGACACCGTGTTTTCCAGACTGAGGAAAACAAAAATCAAACTCCAAAAGTTTTCATGTGCAGCATTTAACTTTGCTAACAACATAACTGGCATGAACTCTTACATGGCAATTTCTATATGAATCTCCCAACCTTTTTTCTTAAAAACACCTGATGTTAGTTCTAGATGAAAACCCACACAATATCTGTTTTTTCCAAGTCACTAGTCACAGCAGTGCTCCTCTGACAATTAGGGAGTGAGGACAGCTGGCTTGCCAGCACAGCAAAACATGGAGAAATATTCTCCCTAGTGCAGGTAGGTAATTCCTCTGCACCCTTCCTGAAGCTCATTGTGAGGATGGTAGCTCTAATCAAGCAATATCAAAAATAGAGGACTCTGATTAATGCTATTCACACAGAGTCTAAACCCCAACATGAATTCTCTCCAACTCACCCCACCAGAAGTTCTTCAAGCTATAGCACCACCTGATTCAAATCAGGAGCCTGGAAGGAATCAGGGCAGGATAAACGAAAAGTGGGATGCAAACAAAAAATACAGAAAATTGTATTGCCACAAACTGAATTTTTACATCTACTTAGACAGTCAAATATGTTAGTTATTGTTTGGTTCTCATTTGGGTTCAGCAGTGACTAAAGTTCTTCCAAATTAGTAAAACTTCAAACTAGCAAACACTTAATGCTGAATTCCTGTTCAAGGAAAGAAAATAAAAATGTTCAAGTTAGTATTTCCTCCAAGTTCAGTTCAATTAGCTGTACTTACATAAAAAACAGTGGGGAAAATGCTGCCTTGTTTGGTGTTTTTGCTTTAACCTTTCAGACAGGGTTACTGGGCCTCTACTTAATGAGAATTTTTAGTTGAAAGCTCAGTCTTTAAATGCTTTCCGGCTTGCTGCCAGAAATGATGCTGAACTCTATACAGCAACAGAAGCCACCAAATTATCTTCCTCTTCTATTCACTTCCTGTCCTCCCATCCCACAGAGTCTTACTCACACATGCCAGAACTTCCTACTCCCTCCTCCATTCCCACCCTGCCTTTCCCTCACCTCACCTGGCACTCAGCTGCATCTTTATGGGTCCCACACTGTCATTTCTGTGATGCCTTTTCCCCCAGCTCCTCCCTTAGCTCTGTCTCTGATCCAGTACTTCCCAGTGCTTCATTCCTTTTTGTTCTCTTTCACCTTCTTGGTATTCTCTCTCAAACCATCCAGATTCCAAAGCAGTTGGAGATATCAGAGATATTGGTCATCTCTGCTGTGCCAGTCTAAAACTGAACTTGCAAAGATTTAGTAGAACTCACAGTCCCACACCATAATGAGTGACATATAGTAAATACATTTAAAATGATCAGCTATAAAATAAACATTCAAAACAGTCCTGTAAGTAAAACATAAGTATTTAGTTTAAGAGGCCCAAATTAGGACCTGCTGGCAGACCACAGCTGATTTTTTTATAATTTTGGGGGCATTTAATTTTTCAGAGGTGGCATAAAAAATATCTAAAATTTCTAAGAGAGAGTTTTAGATGGCTTGTTTTGTTTATTTTAACTCAAGCTAATTATTCTGTGTACTTGACTGTTTTTAAAAAATGCAAATGTGATGCACAAAAATATGTCAATATGGGGAAATTCATTACTATTTCCATATGAAGCAGTTCAGGCAAATATCTAACTGTATACAAAAACTCAAAAAATGCAACTAATAAATCACAACCAGAGTTTCCTCAGCTCTGTTACAGTTGCTTAAGATGATGAAACAAAACACTTACATTAATTGGTTGCTCCTTGTTCTTTCTACATGCTGTTTTCCCTGAGAGATTTCAAATGATAAGTAACTGGAAATTAGGAAGAGAATTAGTCCATTATTCTGCAGCAATGACACAATGATTAATTATATTAACTTACTGCCCCTTCTGCTTTCAAACCCTACAGTCATAAAATTAGTTTTGTTCAATATTCCAGAAGGGATATGAAAATTAAATTTACACAATTTAACAAAGTCCTGCAGGAAAGCCATACTCATCAAAGATAGTAGATGGATGGATCCTCTAATTCACAATAATATGCAGATGGCACAGCTACCCGTTACAGAGCAATGTGCAGATAAGGAAGCTTCCCAAATGGCTCAGAAAAAGAGACTGTGAAAGGACACAGGTGGAAATAGATCAGGCAAGTCTGAGCTTGTGCATCCTCCTGGAAAGCACTCCAAAACTTTTCACTGTAATTCCCCCTATACTTAGTGATTATAATTTCTTTTATCCAGTTTTTTGGTTTTTTTTGTTTTTAACTATGTAATATTCTAAACACCTTGAGCATTTTCTATGCCCCAGTGAATATGAAATAAATGAAAGGCTATTAGGGTCTGGGGAGGCAGATGGTGAGTTAAAATCACCACCACACCAACACAAATCCCCACAACTCCCCTGTTTCTGGCAAATAATGCATTTCAGGAAGAGCACATTGCTTTTGAGGAACAATGTTTCTCTCACATTTTCAATGCTGTAAAACACCCAGATGCAATTCTACCTTTCCACTGCATGTCTTCTGCATGATGTAATGTTACATAATTCAAAAATTTTTGCTTCTCATTAACTGACTCTTTTTTTTCCTCTAGAGTTATGAATAATACCAGAGATCTGGAGCACTAAGGACATATCTTCACCCCAGAACAGCTCTGCAACAGAGCCAGACTCTGCAGCTTACCCTCGTGCCTCAGCCCTGACATGGACACTCTTTGCTAGTTTCAGAATATCAAAACAAACAGACTGCAAACCATTGTTTCCATCTTTAAAGGAATAATACAAAACAAAACAAAGCTTCTAAGTGAAGAATGCAAAGACTTTATAGGATCAAGGTCTGCACAATTATGGAGAAGGTTTGATAAAGGAATCTGAATGTTTGTACTGCAACACAATCAGGTCATAGCTACTTTATTGGGAAAGAGGAAGAAAAGTAGCAGTAAAGTTAAAAGACTTATTTATGTCTTGATTTAAAAAGGTGACATTTCATGTTGCCAACATGCTGTACTTCAGACAAGTAACTCTTAGATGGCCTTTTCTGTATATCTGGATAAACTGGATTATTATGGGCAAACATAAAAAGTTAGCAATGCACATTACTCAATAATAATTTTATTAAAATTAAACTCTGTACTTTATTGCAAATTCAGTTCATAATGACAACAGACACACTGTTAAATATGAGAGAATACCAAAATCTTCAGCTGGTATGCCAGAAAAACCTGGATACTTACAATTTATTAATTGTAACGTAGATTAACACTCTATTTTTAAACTCATTTAAAACAAACACTACAACCCATAAATCACCTTTGACATGCAAATAAACTCAGAATCGTCCAGGAAATCTGCCCATGGTTCACAAGGACTGGAGGCACAAGGCTGTTCCTGCACACAGGTGAACCCATTCCTATGTATTTGTATATCCTGTTTATTTACAAAATTCTGTGGGAGAGTGGAACAGTAGGAGCTACTGCATGGGCTGCCTGTAGCAGAGACCTTAATCCCTGGCACTGGAATTATTGAGACCTAGATAAGTTAATTTTCAGAAAAAAAAAAACAAAACAATACTCTTAATACAGATGTTTCTAATAAATGTGCTATTCTTAAATTATAACATTCATTAGAAACATGACATATAAGGTATTTAACTAATTACTAATTCAATTTATTTTTCCAAAGTTAATCACCACTGGAGGGGCAGCAAACATCACACCAATGCTTGTGCCTGCAGCCACCTCCAGCCCAAGGGGCAGCACCTCTGGGGATCAGCACACCAGAAGTTACCTCCATGCAATAACTATCCTTTTTCTTTTCTAAATCTTCCAATATTCTTTCAATGCCAAAAATAATGTCATTTTTCTTTCATAGGTACCAATGCCTGAAGTACCTGATTGAAATATATTTGATTTTTCAGTTAAAAAAAAAAAAAAAAGGTTCTATTTTTAAAAAGTGCTTTTATTCTGCTCATTATACATTATGAAATAGGAATCTGAAGGTGCTGCAATCTCCCTCAGTTACTTCAGGGCACTTAGTTCATGCTGACTGGAAGTGGCTCACCCCAGTGGCCTCTCCCACTGTGTTTTTAAGAGCTTGGCATCTCCTACCAAACCCACCATTGACTCCCCAGGTTTGCTTCAGAAGGAATTAGTCCTAAAAAAGAGAAGTTTCAAAAGCCAGGCTTAAAGACATTTTCCCCAACTCTTGATATCCCCATATTACACGTGACTTTGAAACCAGTATAATTCAAACACATAGGCCACCTTGCCAAAAATTACTGTTAGATCTCAGATATTCACTCATTTAGGAAGTGAGCTTTTAGAGACTCAGGTAAAATATGTATCCATTCCTCCAGGTAGATTATTATGCATTCCTTGCATGCCAGCATAGTTGACACTATTTTTTCCTGAAGAAAGATTACAAAATTCCTAGATGACATGGGGATGTATTTGTCAGCCCTGGAATAACCTGAAAGCAGGTGGCTCCTGTGGTGATTTAGGGAGAAAATGAGGTTTTCCTTGCTTTGCATACTATTTCATGGCATTCCCACTAAAATCTGACCACTTGTGCTCTCATTTCTTTAGAGGTATTGACTTTTTCCTTGCATGGAGTGAGCTTCAGGGAGGAGTCCCCATTTACAATTTTACTGTGACTCAGGCACAGCACCTCCAATTCTGTTCCTGGCTTGTGACCACAAGTACCAATGCTAAGAGAGCTTTGGCAAAGGATTATTTAATAAAAAGCAATGCCTCTCAGGCAAAAAGGCAATTTAGGGGGGGAAAAAAAAAAAAAAAAAAGGAATGGGTTATAAGTATACTTCAATTCCTCAACATTTGCTATCCCTGAGAGTTTGGGAAGAGCCCTACTACTTAAGCCATTTCTCTCTTGCCCTTCCAGGCATCCTTTCTAAATTACTTCAGTTTCAGTCTGAGAAAAAAAATACATCACAGCAAGTGTAGCCTGAGGTGACAGTGAGTGACTCAGGTACCTCTGAGAAAAGGCCACTTCCAGTAGAAGAGGTCACACATAACATGCCAGCTACATCAAAAAAAATTGCTTGTTTGACCACTGTGCCTTGTGAATCAAGAGCGACACGGGCTCCTCTCAGACCCCCACACTGCAGATTCATGTTCCAATCCAGAGCTGCCAAACAAGTGCATTACTCCTGGCATGCTGTCCCAGGCCAGGAAAGCAGGCCAGGAGCCGGCTCCAGGGCAGGAGAGGGAGCACCTCATACAGGGTGGGTGATGACAAGGATGTGTAATCTAACCCAAGCAGGGCTGCTCCCAGGGAACTTGCCCCAGCTGTCTGCTGGCAAGCTGCCTCTGGGACTCAATTGCACATGTACAATTTGCAGGCTCCTTTTACAACCTCCATCCAGATCTGAGAATTAGAACCATTCCAATACAACCTTTTCCAGCCATTCTGGTGGTTGCTCCCAGCCTGCCTGTGCTGTAATTTACCTTCATTTTGTCCGGGTTGAGCTGACCTGGCTTGCACAGGTCCATTCTTTGTTTATTCCATTGGTAGCCTGCACAGAGGAGACACACTGAATTGTCTCTGTGTCCTTCCACTGAAAGGTTCAAGTCGAAATTGTCTGTGTACCTTGCCAGAAACTTAAGACCAACAAAAGCAAACAGTCCTGTCAAATAAAGGACATCAGTTAATAGGGGAGTAAGAATCCAGTATTATGACAATACAATAACAGGAGTGAGGCTAAAAGACAAAACACATTAAAAAACCACACAGAAAATGATACTTTCTCATTCTCTTCATTTTCTAGTTCAAAATGTTAAGCACAAGCAAAAGCCAAACATGAAGAAAGGAACCCCTGTGAAGGTTGCTGTGCTCCTGTCAGTCAGTACAAGAAAATTTTGACCTTCATGCCACAATATTAAGCCAAAGTTCTTGAAAGGAAGCATTGTTTCACAAGTCAGGCATTTTCTCAAGGGTGAGAAATGCCTGTTAAAGGCTAGGCTGAAACCCCTGAGGTCAGATTACATTTGACATGTGACATCTAAACTTCTTTATCTGAAAGGGGAATTTAGAAAGTTCTGACTGCTCTGTGCTACTCAGCTGTGCTTTGAACAGAATCCAGCATAAGTGTGTACTAACCAAAAGTCCATGGGAAAGCTTTAGATAGGGTTTTAGATATCCTTGCTACTTATCTAAATATTTATCCTGTGATGTGTGAGTACACCTGCTTCTCTCCTTTGGGCCTAAAGAGATTTATTTCTGTTTTGGGTAGGTCTGGCATGAAATACACAGCTGATAAAGTGCCACCAGCCACCCTGTCCCAGCAATACCTGAGGAAACAAATTCTCTGAGGTGGAAAATGATCTTTTATCATACAATCATGTGATTCTAGTAAGACCCTAAATATGGATGCACAGAAGCTTTTACTTAGATAGACACAATATGCAGAACAGGCTTAGTAAGTGCCAGTATATTTCATTGCCCTGACAGTGATAATTTGATATTAAGAGCTGCATTGTCACTGGCAGCAAGTGAAATTACATGAACACACAGCGGCAGGACAAGGGGAATGATTTTAAACTGAGAGTAGGTTTAGATTAGGTATCAGGAAGAAATCCTTCCCTCTGGGGGTGGTGAGGCTCTGGCACAGAGAAGCTGTGGCTGCCCCATCCTTCCGTGCTCAAAGGCCAGGCTGGATGGGGCCCTGAGCAGCCTGGGCTGGTGGAAAGTGTCCCTGCCCCTGCCAGGGACGTGGAAACTCAGATCTTTAAGGTCCCTCCCAAACACATCGTTCGGTCATTCTGTGAAACGCTTAGGGAATTTTTTTTTTTAGCCAACCTGACTCCTCGGGTCCTGAGAAGCGCTGCGCTCGAATTCATTTCTCAAGTTCATCGGCACAGCAAAGGGCAAAAGGGAGAACCTCAGGGAAACACCGAGGTGCCTCCTGCCCCTTCGACAGCGATTCCGCGGTCAATCAGCAATCGGGATCCTGGAGCTCCATCTACCGGTGCCGCGGGACCGGCTGGGATGGAGGTGGAAGCTGGGATGAGAAGAGCCTGCCCGGGACACGCTCGGGATGAGCGAACCCTGCCCCAGGACACGCTCGGGATAAGGGGACCCTGCCCGGGACGCGCTCGGGATGAGCGGATCCCACCCCGGAACACGCCCGGGATGAGCGGACCCTGCCCGGGACGCGCTCGGGATGAGGGAATCCCACCCCGGGACACGCTCGGGATGAGGGAATCTCACCCCAGGACACGCTCGGGATGAGGGAATCCCACCCCGGGACACGCTCGGGATGAGGGAATCCCACCCCGGGACACGCTCGGGATGAGCGGACCCTGGCCCGGGACACGCCCGGGATGAGGGGACCCTGCCCGGGACACGCTCGGGATGAGGAGAATCTTCCCGGGACACGCTCGGGATGAGGGGATCCCGCTCCGGGACACTCCCGTGACGAGCGGATCCCACCCCGGGACAGGCTCGGGACTCGCGGACCCCGGCCCGGGCATTGCCAGGGTGCCGGACCCTCCCTGGTCACACCATCCCCTGCCGAGCAGCACCGCCCCGTCCACACGCTCATCCTGCTCCCAGCTGGAGTGTCCCAGGCTGTGGAAGGTCTCGAGTTCCTTCAAACGACCCTAAAAGTCATTGAGCGTCCACAGACACTTCCAAGTGCACGAGGACGTTCCAAAAGAAATGAGGAGCTTACCTTTAAGGAACTTGATTGTACCGAGGTCGGCAAATGTAAGTGACCAAGTTTAAAGTGTGCACCATCAAATATCCTAACTCTATAATGTCCCCAAATGGTTATCAATAAGTGGTAAAAACCCTAGAAGAAGACAGCTTCTCATAGTCCATTTTTTTCCTTCCCAATAATGTCTCAAATCAGTTATTCTTTTTTTTTTTTTTTTTTTTTTTTTTTTTTTTTTACGTAAAATGTATCAGAGTCATTTCATCACAGCTCTGACACGGTGGAAATTGACCTCTCACACCCCTCTTCCACTGAAGTTTTCAATTCACTCCAGGTGAGGCTAATCTGGTCAAATAATCCCAGAACATCCAGGCCATAAAGGGCAAGGCTCATTTGTTCATCTTCTCAATGAAAATTCAGTTTACAGCTCTTTGCCAAGCACTTTTCATATCCAAAAGTTTTGATAAAACTGCTCATGTTTTTAAAAATAGTATGTGGGATTTTTTTATTGTCAATATCTATTTATATTAGTAATATAAATATAAATATAAAATTTAATTAGTAATATGCCCGCTCTGTCTTTTCCAAAATTGTTGCATAAGGGTTAGAGAGACTTGAGAAAAACTGTTGCTTTGACACACTCCATCTACAAATCAACCTCCTTTGACAAACACCTTCAGCTTGCTTTTCTCACAAATTTGAATTTAAGCACTATATTTTTCAAGAAAGAAAATAAAGGGGGAAATTAACTTCCCCCATTCCCCATAACACCAGATTGAGAGAGAGCTATCAAGAGATATAAGTAAGTGCTAACTGTTTTCTACTGTGTACTTAAGGGAAACAGATGGGTGTAATTATGGTTTTATGGAGGTCTTACCTAAAATGCTTACACTCAGCTGCCACATTACAGTTTGATTCTCGGTTATAAATACATACATTAATCTTTGTAAAGATCAGTATGTTTGCACAGATTTTAAGCTGAGGGGGAGCTTGCAGCTCCTTCCTATGGAAGGAGACCATATTAAAACCAGAAGGTGCAACGATGCTGGAACCCGCAGGACTCGGAGGAGGCGAATTCTCCTTGTTTAAAAGGACTGGGATCGTGCAGCAGAGGGAGCCAGCTGCCTGGCTTTGGAGGCACCAGCAGTGCTGATGCTCTGCAGCCAGCCCAGCACCGAACCTCCACTTGCTTTACCCTGGGGCAATCAGTATCCTGTTCCCAGGGCTGAGTTGTTGTACAGAAAATATTAGGAAAAGCTGAGCTTTGCTGCATCACTAAATTTTACCGACCCATTCAGGCTGTACCACCATCTCTGGCACCTAAATGCTCCCCAAGAAAGTGAGAAAACACCCATTCAATTGCAAAATATAACTGATGGAGAAATAAACATCTCCATCTCCCATCCCCTTTACATCTATGTAAGCATTTCATCTTTCCATAGGAGCTGCAGAAACACCTTTGCTCAGGTTGGTGAGGGAAGTTATAAACAGAACTTAACTTCTCTGAAAAAGCCAGCAGCAGGACTGAAGTGCCACCCTTCACCTCATCCCCAGCACCACCATTGGTGTTTACTCACCTTCAATTCCATTAAAAGAATTCTCATTTTCTTCCCATATGATGAAACAGTGTAAAAAAAACAATTAAAAAAAATTTTAAAAAGGAGAACACAGCCAATGCTGTCCACATACATTTTAAAATCTGAACCTCAGCTTTGCCAGGTAAAGCAACAACACAAATTTCTATGTAATTTTTGGATTCCTAGCTCAAGAACCACTTTTTTTTTTTTTTTCCTCAAGAAAACATCCACAAGACTAAAAGTCACAAGTCCTCCTACTCCCTTCTCAGAGAGCCTCCTCTTCTGTGTTTCTCACACTTCATAGTGTCTAGGCCCTGAGTGAGCCTAGTCAAATCAATCAGTCTTCAATGAATTCACACAGGCACTCAGGAGGGAAGAAAAGTGATTAGTTAATAATTTAATTACAGACTGCTGAACTTGACTCAAAATGAGAAGGGCATTGTAACACTGACATCCGGGAAGAGGTGAGGCAACCAATGTAAATTTATTTGTAAATTTTGCATTATTTGGGAGCAGTAAAAGCCAATAAACACAGAATCAGACTAATTCTGTGTGTTTCTCATGAGCAGAGTAAAAGTTTGAGTTCTGTGGTATAAATGTACTCATATTTATGGTATTCCCTAATTAGGGCCAGCAAAAGGAAGAAATTGCATACTCCCATCCCATTAAATATCCTTCCACAATGTGAGTCATGGAGATAGCAGATGAAGGGTGTGCTGGAGCAGCACTGTTCCCAGCTGAGGGACTGCACTCCCCAGGGTGCTCCCAGCTCTCCAGCAGGTGTGCAGCCCAGGCTGCCTCTCTGCCCCCAGGGATTCCCAGCCCCATGGCACCAGGCTCAGGCTGGCATGGTGCAACACGGCACAGCACACTGGGAAGAGCCTTGAACGTGATGCAAGAGCTAGGAAGTGCCACTGTCACCTCAAAAGGTCAGCTTTGTGAGCTCCTTGTCCAGCAGGCTTCCTCCAGTTAACAGTGCAGAGAGCATTGTGGTATTTAAAAGATCAAAAATAAAGATTAAGACTTTCCGTTTCCCTGAATGGTATGGGATATTACTTCAGGAAAGCCTTTATATGGCTCATTCTCTGGAGAAAATCCATGCTGTTTGTATGATCCCTGAGATAACCTGGCTCAGCCAGGGGTTATGGCTGTAGTATCTGCATTGCCCAGGCTCCTGCAGCTGCTCTGGAGCTGTAAGGCACTGGTGAGTTTGCAGCAGTGACTGAGCATTGTCCCATTCCCCCTCACTGAGCAGAACTGCCCTGTAGGTAACACAAGCCCTGTGTGATTCCTGACACTGCTCCAGGCCTGGAGGTGCTAAGCTCAAGCATCATTTGCAGCATGCTGTCAGAGCAAAATCCCTTTCCATAATGAAAGGTTTTAGTATCCCAAACCTGAGATGTCTCACAATGCTTTCATTTAACACTGCTCCATGATAATCCTGCAACCAGGTCCGAGGGCTGTATTCAATTTCCTTCTCTGCTGCTCACTCATTCCATTAGCTTGTCATGCTGTTTTCCACAGTTATAAGTGGGAAATATTTATAAGTACATCACAAACATGGATGAAAGCCAGTTAACCAGTGTTTCTAAAGCCCTCAGAGGCCACAGGGGAAAAGAAACAGAGGGGTGTCCAGTGTTTGCTTAAAGCATTGAATTCTTTAATGTTACTTTTCATAAGCCAAAGCCCACCTGTATATGTGAATAATATACTGCACTGCAGATGCCTGAGGGATTCAAAATTATGTGTAAGATACAGGACAGAGTTTGGGTAGGATTTAAAGATTAATTTTGAACTGATTTTCACTTGATCTAAGCTCTATATTGTTGCTTTATTTATACCATAGAATAAAATATCCTGTAAGGTTTTGGTTTCATTTCTGTGATATACAGAACACTTGCACAGTCTGCTGGCTCTGTAGTGATCATCCCATTCTATTAATACTTTCAGTATTAGAAATTAAAGGTGGTTTCCATCTGCTGTTCTGCCACAAGAAAGAACTGCTTAGCCTGGCCCAGTGGGCTGTAAATTCAGAAGAGCTGCACTGTGCACCACAGGCAACACAGCGTGCTATAGACATGTGCATAAACTCTTCCCTTGACTTAAATCTAGGCCTGTTTTAATGCTGTTGCAAGAAACATTAGAAGTGTAGTAAATAGCAAAAATCTGATTATTTGCAGAATGAAAACTAACTTATAAATTATCATACACTCCAGGAATAACTGCATAAAATATCCTGGCACAACAGTCTGTCTGTTTTACTGTCATTATCTGAAGATATCACAATTCTGATGCTTTTTAATGATCTCTAAACACTGACATTTGCTAGGCCCAGTATAAAACCAGATTAAGTTCCATGAGTTTCTATGAGCAGAGTTCAACATCTGAAGCCCTGTCAGGATGCTGGAGAAATACTCATCCTGGTGTGGGCAGTCACCACGAGACTTGGCAATGAGCTAATTCTGCAATGTACAAATCTTGCCATTTCAAAGTGAACTTAAATTTTAAATTTAAATTTTAAAGTGCATTCAAATTTTAAATCCAAATATCATCTCTGAATTGAAAATTTACAAGGAGTCTGTTACAAATTCCACCCTAAACAGGAAGAAGTCATCTGAAAATTATCTTTCAAGAACCTCTTTTCAAACATGTGGAATGAAAAGGGAAAAACTGGACCTGGATACATGACAACAAATTTAAACATTGCAATTTCTCATCTCCACAGTAATATTCCCACCACAGCAAACACTTTTCCAAAACAAAAAAAAAAGCCATCCAAATACTCTCTTCCTACTTTTACATATCCTAATAGAAGCTCCTACAAAAGTCTCCTTACTCTAAATGCTAAATGAGAACACACATAAAAACACACTGCAATGTACTTCCACAAATATTTACTAACAGACAGGAACAGACAGCAGGGTAGCATTTCTCAAAAAACCACTTCTCTTACTTCTTGCTCCTGGTCTACAAATACAGTTTCAAAGGATGTGCATCCTTCTCAGCCTATCTTTATTTCTGCCTATCTGTATTTCCCCCAGATCGTCTCATTTGATAGTTAAATAAAATCAGTGAAACTCAGCTGGTATTTAGCTTTTTTGTCTATAATAGAGTTTATTGCCTATATTTAACAGCTGAAGGAATTGTGAGCCCAGAAGGTTTTCTACATTTTCTTATTTATAAAATAAAAAAGTTACTTCTAATTATAAATTATCTCCTAATTATGTCTGAAGATCAGCTCAGCTGAAACCCTGAGAGAAGGATTCCTTATCCCTCAAGCCAGTAGGGCCCCCAGGTCAGAAAGCTGACATTGATAACTTTATTTTCCCATAAACCAAACAGAGAGAAACCAATAATAATATAAACACAGTTGCAGTGTCTGCTTGACTTCTTGCCAGTTGAGGATTTTTGTTCTTTTTTTTTTTTTGGTAAATTATTCCAATTTTTGGCATTTTCAGCTTTAGAATATCTCTTCTGATTCCTCCAGATTAATACACTACAATATGTTTTTCCTCTTACTAATAAGTAGCATGTTTCTTGGCACTTTATGTGTGCAGACATTGAAACTAACATTTTTGCTGCTTGTTCTTGTCATGTTTGTTTCTCAATAACTTAGAGCAACTGCAAAACAAAAAGGCAAAAAATCTACTTGGTATTGAAAATATTAGCACAAACAGCAAGCTGTCTCCTGTGTTAGCATAGCTGCTTTCATAACTGCTCTGTTTTGCTGTCAGAAGTTATGAGCAATGTAGCTAAAGATTGTTAAATTATATTATACCATCCATACATGAATTGAAAGCAGACTGAGAGCAAAAATTTCAGATTGATGTGCAGAAAGACATTTCACAGGTTTTATTGTTCAGCAATGCACATTACACATATAAACATGCAGTCATTGGTCAGTCTGTGGTTGAACACCTGTTTGTTTGTATTAACTGTGATGCCATTCTCCTGTCACAACACTGGAACAAGCAGGTCTTTGAAATTGTCTAGGGGGAATGAAAGCCAAATCTGTAGCTGTCATTTCTTCTTTGACAGACCTATTATGAAACTGCAATTAATCTCTTTTCCAACTGTTTAAACACAGAAAGGATTTTCCCTTTACACCCATTACATGTAGGTAAAGTACAGTGTTCTTATAACCTGCTCTGTATTGTGAATTTGCTGACCTATTGATTCATGTTTGAAAATACATGAAATCATACATAGGACTTAGTTTTTGTTCTGCCTACCAACATGACATAAGGTTTATGAGGTTTTTTTCAATAGTTACTAGTCTTGGAGTATTAATCAGAATGTAAGTTACCCTTGAGAGTGCTCAGGTCATTCAGTCCTGCCATCACACACCCAAAAGTTGTTCTGTTTATGATGACAAACTGGAAAACTTCTATTTTTAATAAAAGCATAATATACCTGGATAAATTTTATTCAAACAGGTGTTCTCCAAAAGTAATGCTGCAGTTAACCTTACAGCCTTTAAGAAACAGAAGGAGAATCTTGTTGACTGTGCTCTTCCAGGGAAAGAGGAAGCCATCCAAAATCTCTCACATTTCTACCACTGCCCCTGGATGAAATCTAAAAAGCATATCATTTTTGCATCATTAATGGTAAAAGATAGGTCTTTGGTGGAGGAACTGAAAAAAAGTGATACATGTAGCACAGATAAGGGTAATTAATTCAGTGAGAAACCTGCACTCATTGCCCTGTGCCAAGACTCTCACTGTTTTGAGGAATTTGACAGAAAGCAAACATATATGAATTCACATTTAGAAGATGTAAAGGCTGTCCCTTCATCTCACAGTTTGCTAGTCGGTTTCTAATATCCAGATTTTCATTTCTTCAAAGAAAAGAAAATATTAGCACACTACCAAGTTATGGGCAAACAGTAAGCCACACAGATAGTAGAATATAACATTCTTCTTATTATGTCATATATAAACCTTTACTTTAAAGTGTTATCTAAAATAACATACATGGTTACCAGACAAAATAGCCCATATAAACTATGCTGAAAATATCATCTTTATTTACAGGAACCTAATTTAAATGAACTTTGATTGTGTTTGAGGTCTGCAACAACCTCCTGTCTCAGAGTGGGCCCCAGCCCAGATTATTCTGCTGGGCAGAGCTCTAGGGAGGAAGAGGCCCCTCATACACATAAAGAAAGCATGGGCCATGCAGAGATGTGGCTCACCTGCTGCTGGAAGGAGTGGGAAGCAGCTTGCAAACTATCACTCTTTGCTCAGGTGTGATGTCCTGTTTCCCACCCTATCCTTCAGACTTTAAAGTGACATGCAACCTTTGTTCAGGTGAACTCTAAATCTGCTCTTAATGTGCTCTGCCTATACATTGTAAAATATAGCAAAAAAAAAAAAAAAAAAAAAAAAAAAAAAAAAGGAAAAAAAATCTTAGCCTTTCTTTCTGTTGAAGCTTCCACATATATACCATTATTATCATCTTCTAGTACTTCAGTACTTCTAGTACTACAGGTAATAAGCAAAAAGAAAATCAGAAATAAATGGTGTTATTTTATAGGCACTTCTCTAACCATGCAATTCACTCCATAGTTAATTTGCTGAATTCTAATATCTGCTTTATAGAGAAACAACTGCCTTGGTTGTATAAAAATGCTGCCTTTGAGAGCTAGGAAATCCCACACTGCTTTACCGAGCATGAATTAGATTCCAGGAGAATGATGCCTTGCAAACAGAGCACCCAGTATGCACTGAGAACCAGCTCTCACAGAGCCCTTGTATTAGCACTATTAGCACTTGTTCTTTCCTGATTTAATGAAAATGCTGTGCCTCAAAAGAAACAGCTAATCAGATAATCACATTACACCCTATCTCACAGGCTTTGGAGCAGCCAAACTCCTGGAAAAATCATTGAATAAGACAACAGGATTACAGCTTTAATGGCTACATGTTGTACTCGTCACAAAGCACGACCAACATTCACACTGAGGTTGCAAGATTATTACATGGTTACCTGTGCTGTATAAAATAGAGATGTCACACTGAACAGATCATGAAACGGTACTGCAGTATGAGGTATTATTTGTATGTTATTTTTATTATTATTTATCATTACCTATGGCCAAGACATTAGTACTTCAGTGTAAACACTGTGAAACGTACATGTGATTGAACAGATGGAATATTGACAGATTCAGACATTTTGGATCTGTTGTCTATGCACAAGATCTAGAAATAAGGCATATGGTCAGCAGAATAGGAGAGTTTAAATAAACCACCCAAGGGCTTTGTTTTCCTCCCACACACCTTAACTCTGCCAGTCACGCTGCTGGATTCCTCAAATCTCATATCTGGGGGAGGTCATACCTGAGGAAGGCTGTTAGCTGGCTGAAACATCATTCTTTTAGTTTTTTCACTTTCCTGTGTACAAAGGAAACAGACAATGAATAGCTAAAGGGCTTAGTCTTTTTACAAACCTTGACAGAGCTTTCTGCCAGGAAGATAACCGTGCAGCCTGAGAGGCTTCATTTGCTCCTGCTCGCACATTTATACACATCTGACACTTTATTCCACTCAAGGGACCGTGACATGAAATTGTAGAACTGATCACACATCCCTGATAGAAGCTTGACAGTTTTCCCAGACAGCCCTGCCAAAACTTCCCCTCAGTAGCTGCAAACAGAGTTAGCAGGGAGGCCACTTAGCAACCAGATGCTTTTGCTTTGGCAGCCTCACGGCGTGGCGCCGCTTCCTTTTGGGCTGCACGCACTCCTGCCCGTACGAGGGCCACTGGAAATCCTGGCATGGCACCTGGCTGGCCTGGCTCTCCACCTCCTCAGAGTCAGAGTCATCCTGCTGCAGCAAAGGGAAATGCCTGTCTGGATAAATCTCTTTCAGTTTGTTCTCAAAGAACTCGTCCAGGCATCGTCCAGCCTCAGCAACCTCGGAGTCTGGCTGCAAGGGAATGAATAACCATTAGTGCTCCCACACAGAGGAATCATCTAGGATCAGACCCAGATAAAAACCCCACCACAACATCTCTCCTTGGCTCTGTCTGCTACATCTCCATTGGCCTCTGCACACTTTCTACAGCCCATTAGTCCCTCTGCATTTCCAGTGGGAGTAAAAACCAGATGCTGCTGTTAAGGAACACATTTGTGCACCTCTAAGAAGTAGAGATATACATTGAACTAGAAAGAACAGCAGCCATCATTGCTTAGCAATTTCCATGCATTTTATTTTCCCTAGGTATTTTGCTGGCTGTGACTGGCTTCCCACAGCAAACACAGCAACATTCCAAAGAGTTGTCTGTGAAAATGTCCCCCTTTAATTTTAAATCCATATGTATCTCAAGATCTCAGATACATATATAACTTCATATAAACTTTGTTCCTGTCATTAAAAAAAAACCCTAATAAAATTTCCAAGGAATAAAACTGATTGATACTTCTGTTTATCCCAATCCTATGTCTGATTTCCATGGACCCAGCAGTGGCCCCACTGAAAGAGCCAGCCCCTACTTTGTCTCCCCCCACCCATACATATTAGGAACATACATAATTGAATTTTGCACAGTTCCAAAACATGAGACGCACGTCAGTCACAAGTTCCTCAGGTGCAGAATAGTGGGACTTGTCCTTTTTTTGCAGCTTCTTTCGTATGGTGGACAAATCCATTGGCCTTTTGATGATCTGATAATAATGCCTAGCCTGCAATAAGAAAAAAAAGGCAGGTATGTGACATTTTTAATTAAAACATTTCCTCTCCAGTGACTTCTATGCAATTTTGGACAGAATTCATTGCAGAGGAGTCCTTGCATGAGGGTAGACAGCTCTAAACTTTTAGTGCCTACACTTGCACATCATCTTCCTGGGTGCTTTTTGATTTGACTAAAATACATTTGTGGGCAAGATTGATCCTAAAAATACCATACTTCAGTGAGTACTCTCCTGGTGGCAACCTTGTGAAGTTTATCCCCAGATAACCAAAATCCCAATTTAACCATGATCAATAATATATGTAACATTGATAATTAATTATCTGACATTTTCCCCAAGCAATTACAGCAAGAATGTGCTGTGATACTTTCAGATAATGTGGGAAGTAGTCTGTCAAGAGTGATTCAAAAAAGGATACTGTACACTCTTATAAAAGTTCAAGAAAAGTCTTTTTCAATGGGCATCAACTACCAGGATGTCCCACTCCTTAAGTCTTTCTGGGTCTAAACCTGCTCGTTAGGTAATTTGATCCATAAATTCATTGCAAGCTTCACTAGGTGGAATGGGTTTTATATCATTATTTGAACTACTCCTTCACATAAAACCTTTATTTTTTTTCCCCCTTCAACTTTTGGCACATGGTGCTCTATTGTTACAATAGTGTGAGCCTCCATCTTCCTTAAATCAGACAGTAAATAATACAAATGGATGAAGCAGATATCTCTACATCTTCCCCTGCACACAGTCACATTTACCCTCTTTGTGCACAGCACAAGAAGAGAGGGAGTTCAGGGTTACTTCAAGAGCACACCTCTCTTATGACAGTACAACATTCTTCCATGTACATGGCAAGTCAACTTTTATAATCACTGAAACACCTCATACACCTTTGCCATTCTACCAGCTTCTTAAATTGGCTCTCAAACATGGCCTGAACACCATTTCCCTGAAACACTTCCCACCCTCTGGCCTGACACCTTCAAGGCACTTGGAAGAGGCAAACACTCACCCTTCCCTAGGAAGCAATGCTGCTCAGAAAAAAAACCCTCATTAATATCTTTCAAGAAGACAAAGGAGAAACCTGTGAGGTTCTCTGGATTCCCTCTGACCCCTGCACGTGCAGTACTTACCAGGGGACTGACAGGTTCATGGAATGGGAGGCTCATACTGCTGCAGAACAGGGAAAGCACCAGCTTTTCACACTTCTGTGGAAGCCAAAATCGAAATACATTTTTATTCAGAAGAGGAGAGTTTCATTCTTGCCCTTAGTTAATCAATCACACCAGCAAAAAGAGAATTCTTATCTAGACTGTCCATTTCTGATGTAAAATGGCACACTTCACTCTAGTCAGGGGTATGCTTTGCCTCATAACATTGGTATACCTTGAAAAATAAGGATAGTCAAGAAATGCAAGAAAATAAACATTTTCCTGGAAATTCTTGGTAATTAGTCACTATCATCATTTATTTTGTGTGCTCCAGATCTATTCTTTGGCTCTCAACTGAAAGAATGTCAGTAACAATGTGAAAAGAGTTAAATGGGCAATGTTTCCCCCTGCTCATATCCATTCATGCAGACCCATATAAGTTGATAGCACTGTATAAAACTATTCCCTTTAATCACCATTAACTTGTAAAACACTTATACTAGTGTTTGGCTCATTCATTAGTGGAAAAAATGCACTACATAAACATTATAAGACATATGTTCTCACAAACAATGTAATTTTTAATCAATTCAGTTTTCTAAATAGGACTTCACTGTTTGAGATCCAAATCCCAGAAATTTTTGCCCAGTTGTACCAAATCCAGGAGAAATCCAAATCCAGGGCCAGCTCAGCATCTGCACTCAGTTGTGTGGACTCCTCCTCTCTGTCTAGTTATCATCAAGATACACACAAAATCTTTTTTGAATGTGTGCCTTCCAGATACCATGGGCTTTAAGAAAAGGTGCATATTTAATGGAAGATTTGGTAAAGAAAACTAATGATAGGTATGTACAGTGATAATCTTTCCTCTAAGCTGAGTGAAGAGTCTAACTATCTTCAAGGGAACTAATGGGACATTAGAAGAAGACTGTATGATGATTTCAGTCCAACTGAAAGTCAAAAAGTGCCTTCATCACAAAAATGTCATTGCACTGGCCCAAGTAGATGTCTGAGAAGGTGCCAAGTTTTAAAGGAAAAAGATTCAATGCCACAAACCAGGCAAAAACTGATTCATGGAAGCTCAGCTCTTGAGAGTGACTTCCCTGTTTAAAGTAGAAAAGAATCCCACATCTGCCTGCTTCATCTTGCCACAACATTTTTAAACTGAACAGCAATGTCCAGAAAGAAGAGAATGATATAACCACGCAATAACAATGCTTTTGTTGTATTTATAACTGTGTAGCAGCCAAGTGAAAACCATCACCTCTCTCATGAAAAAGCAAAGCCTCATGCTGAGATCATGTGGCCTGCTCCAAACAGTGCAGTATATAATGATTCCCACCTTCTGGTCACAGTCCCCAAGGCCATACTGTGCATTGTAGCTGTGGCTGTAGCGTGTGTTTTCACAGTCATATTCCACCTCTGGCTTGGCTGGATTACGGCAAAGCGAGCACACCCACTCCCCCCTGCAAAACAGGAAACCAAAAAACTCCTGGGGAATTTTTTCCACAACCTTGTCAATCAGCACATCTCAGAAATCACTCTTTGGAAAGCCTCATTCTTAACTATCATTATGATAGCAGGCAATCTGAAGCCCACTGTACTAGATAGCCTTCATTGGATTTGAATCCAGTTGGAAGTACAGTAATTTCAGATCCTATTCACAGCTCTTTTCCCATCACAAAGGAAAAGAAAACTACAAAATTGTGTTTGAAATCATCTACCAGCAGTGTATGCACCTGCACTGATTCAAGTGCTGCTTTGAAAAAAACATATTAAGGAAAAACAGGCAGCAATTGGTTCATAAGACAAGCCCAGACCCTTTTGATAACTGGGATATTTATTATCAACTGATATGATAATTGACATACTTATCTAAGAAATCAGCATTATCAGAAAAGGTGTGATAATACACAGGTCCCCAGACCAAACAAACATAATCTTGCAAGGGCATGTGTGTCCATGTTAGCAGATGCATTTTCAGAAACCTCTTGAAGAATTTCAGGAAGGCAGTGATGCAACTTCCACAGCATCAGGGTCTGAATAATGACTAAGATATATTCAAGAATTGTGAATGTAGAACTTTAGTTAAGGGTATTAATTTACTTCATTAGAGTTTAACTTAGCCTAGAAAGCTTATTCTAACAGGACAGCTTGATTTTCATATTGTTTTGAAACTAGACTGCAATAATAACTCCACTATTAGAGAAAAGAATGAATAGCCAAGAGCTGAAAAACCCTGGTTTTTGAACAGAAAGGAGAAACCAGAATCTCCAAATTAATACTTTTCAACATATTTTTCTCAGCTGAGACAATTATTTGAGCATGGCTCAAATGAAATAGACTTTGTTTCTACTTGGTAATGATTTATAACAGAATTCAGAATTGCATACCACAGTAATGCACATTATTCAGTCTCACTTTTAAGTTTGCTTTGTGGATGTGTATCTATTTCTGGTTCATTGCATACAATATATCTGACAAGAGAACGTATCTTCGGGAAAGCAGTGACTAAAATATTTCCACCAAAGCCCTGATAATCCTACATTTTCCATAAAATTTGCTCACAAACTAAATAAAAACTCATTGATTGTCCTTCCCTTGTGCTAGTCTCTGTTTTGCCAAGAGGAGCTGATATCTACACTCCAGAGGTTACGTGAGATTTAGGATTTTATTTTTCTCCAGTGAGTCATATAAAAGTTGAAGTTCAGATCTGGCACCTCCTTTGCACTGGCCAGTTAACTGCAGAAAGGGCACAGTGGCAGGAAACAGTTCTTTTTCATAATTCATCTAACCTAGTATGTAAGACAAAAAAAATATCCAAAAAGGCAAGTGAGAGCTGCAGCCCTTGTACAAGGCTGAAACATCAATCCCTGAGGATGTCCTCTGCCCCCAGGCAGTGAGCAGGAACAGGTGGTAGAGAAATGCCATCCATACTCACACTGGAAAGCTGAGCAGGGCTGGAACATGGCAGGAGAGATGGAAGACCTTGGGGCAGTGATCACAGCACAGCAGCTCCCCTCCATTAAGACACACAGCACAGAAATCCTCATTTTCAATCTCAGGACTGACTTCCTGAGCTACGGGGGATTTTTTCATGCTGGAGATGCCATTGCTGAGCTTCTGATCAACAGATGGAGATTGTGTCTGTCCTGCAGCCTGGGAGATGAGAAATCTCCTGTTCTCTGAGTTCTCCTCTTTGGATTTCTGTCCTTCAGCTGGACTATCTTTATTTATCTTGAAGGAAGAAAAATCTGGGATCACACAACCATCATTTTCACACATCAGCATAAACCTTCATTGGTTATCTGCAGATAACCAAGTACTTCTTGTACTTGGAAGACACAACCACCAGCAATTTTCCAGGAAGTGTTTCCAAGTCCCTGTCTGCAGTGAGCTCTGCTGGAGAGGGCACTGAGGTTCAGCAGCCCCACACTCTTGGCATTTGCCACTGCCTGGCCAGGCCACCTTGGTCAGATCATTTCCTCCATGCAGCACAGTGCAGAAGCACTGTGAGAGAGCTGTGCAGATTCTACACCACAGCTGATAGAAATAGGATATTCTACAATCTCACTTGCAAATTTTATGGTAAACAGCTCAAACCCACCACCATCCCCCCCAAAAAAAACCCCAAACATAAAAATAGTATAGATGTTTTTCACACCAGAAATTCCTTTTTCCTTTTGTGGAAAGAAATTCATACTCAAGACTCCACTGAAGCAATAGAATACAATGCTTGCAAAAATCTATTACACTGTGATTTCTAGGATCAGGTCCTATCACTCAACTATATATTCAGGCCAGTTTTAAGCTATTTATCCTGTATTTGTAACCAGACAGGTGAGCCAAGTTGTTCCTTAGTATATGAAAACACTACAGAGACAAATTTCTCAGAAATGGAAGCTGCAGGGAGCTCCACAGCAAGCTCAGAGCTGTATTGTCTTTACCACAACCCATCACAGAAGTACCTGAGGGCCAAACAAACCAGCAGACTTTTTTTACTGTACAGTATTCCAGAAACTGTGCTGACAGACCAGTGGGATGAAGGGGAGAAGGCAGGTAGAACTCAAGGCAATCCCACTCACCTTTATAGACATGCTTGAGGACCGTGTCCCACACTCAATTACCAGGAGGAAATTCCCCTCCTGCTCGTTGTCCTGGGGCTGGAGCTTAAACACTGGCAGCTCCCCCACCTCCGAGGCAGATATCTTCAGTCGTTCCAGCCTCACATAGGGGATCTTCTGCTCCTTGGGGACAGCTCTAGAGTCAAAAGGACACGTGATTAAATTCATCCAAGTTCCACAAAATTCTCCTTCCCACTCAGTTTCATCCACCTTTTGTTGTTTGTGCTCCTTTTCCTTTGTAACTGTGACTGTGGCAGCCAAACGCTGGAAATCTTGACATTTTTTCCACAAACCAGCTCTTTAAGAAATGTGAATGCAATCACTTTAAACTAATCAAATGTGCAAATACATTACTAATTCTTAAGCTTTACCCTGCTCTGTATATTCTTAATTACTGCAATTAAAGGAATATTTTATACTTTTCAGTATGGCTGGCTTCAACATGAACATCATCAACTTTACCATATTATCACAACAGTGGCTGAAAATCCAATTTTATAAAATTGTTAAGGTGATGTTAATCGTGTTCCAATTATATCTTTTAGTTTTCATCGGGGCTTAACTTTTTCTAATCGTTCAAGCAAGATAAGTCTGCAAGTCTTTATTCATTCTGGAAACTTACACAGAAATACACGAATTCACCACTTCATTTCCATTGCTGTTTTCAAGTTTGAGGGCACTTTACAACTTTCAGAACTATTATCCACAAGGAATCTAGAATTCTTTTCAAGTTCTCCATCATCATTAAGTATGACAAATTTTATAAATACATGCATAAAATTTCACAGCCTGTGCTTTTGGTATAAAAAAAAAAAAGACTGCTACCTGACATTCTGATTGCTTTTCATATCCATTTCAAAATGTTCCTTTTCACAGTTATTGGAATCTGGAACAGAAGATAAGAAAATGAATAAAATATTTATAATATCACAGGCAGATTAGGGTAGAAAGTACTTCAATATTCATGTACTTCTGACTGGTGTTTAATATGATATTATAAGTGAATTATGGAATAATTTCATCTATATGTATAGAAAATGTGCATGCTATTTTCTGTTCTGGTGCAAAGCCTTTGTCTTTCTTTTCTACTTTTAACCACAGTTTGTGTTCTAAATATGAGGAGCATATATGAGATATTTTGTGGAAATGGTTTCATTCCTGGGGAATTATATATGTATACACCCATATCACATGCATCCATATAATTGAACAATGTAAGTAATCCTCTTTGTTATACAGCCTTCACTTGAGAAAAACAGGCTCAATGAGGTCTGAACCCCCAAGGCTCAGGAAATCTTTGTGGTCTCCAGCTCCATGCTAAGAAGCTTCTGCATAATTCCTGTCGCTTGAAAACAGGAAGAAAATTGTGTCTCCCATCTGCCACCACGGGACAAAAGTTACATTATAATTCCTTTCTTTCCTCAAGCCTCTGGAACATATAAACACATGAATTCAAAACCATCTGCTATATCAGCATTTAGTTGTAGCTTTTTGTAGCTATATCAGCATATGGCTGTAGTTTTGACTGACATTAAACACAGGTAATAACACAATTCTGGGGAGATGGGACAGGATAGAGACAAATGTCCCAGTGGATGCCCTCAGAAATACTATTCCACTGGAAAAAAATTTATAATCTCATCTTCTTTTGTTAGGAATAGTTTGACATAGCCAGTGCAAACAAGAAACAAACACAATATCGTGGTTATCTTGAGATAGGAGAGGGACAGATAAAAATGATTTTTTAAAGAAAATCTAGCTCAGGTCAACAATACCTCAGCCATGGCTTGAAAGCAATGTGCCTCTAGGGTACTCTCTTTTTTCCAGCCACAAAAACAATAAAACAAAGACTAACAAGCAAAGGGGCATTTCACATCACACCTAAGGCATAATTCACTTGTGATTGTTGCTCAGGTGAAGGGTGGGTAGCCCTGCCATAGACAGAATTACTAAAGGGAGCCTGCACACTGAGCTGAAGGAGCAGCTCTCATTGCACACTGTCGAAGCAGAGGATGTTCCAGTGGTGCTGGATTCCTACATTAACCAACATTTCCATCAAACAACAGCACCTATAAAATTTGTGGGAAACACCAAACAAGAGGGGTTGCCCTGTGGAGAATGTTTCCAGTTAAAAATAGACCTTGGTGCATCAGAGAAAAAAAATCTAAATCAGAAAGACTGAATTGAGATAACTGTACTATGCTCATGAAGGGTCAGATGAATAATCCCAAAGGAAAACAACTGGCTAGGAAAATCTTCTTGGAAGGAACTAAGGGTTAAAATGGGCTGTTCTCTACACAGGAGTCAATCACTGAATGCTGCTGCTGCTGAAGAGAGGGATGCCATCCTGCAGGGATGCAGCAGCCAGGAGTGGAACACACAAGGAGCTGATACCCTGATCCTGCATGGCACCCCAGAGGCCTCAGCTGAGCACTGCATTTGGCCGTGGGCAGCACTCCTTAATTGCAGAGAACCCAAAATAGCACAGAGGAATGAGGTGGTTTTGAAAAAAATCAAACCCCTGACCCGTGAAGAGAGACTGAAACCATCAGATTTGTTTAGTCTAGGACAGAGAAGAGGAGGGGAGGGTGTTTATGCAAGTCATAAGAAAGAAAAGTGGCTGTAAGAGGGAAAATTATCATACTTTGTACAGTTTTTACCACATCCTGTGTGCCTAGGATAAGAATTATTTTGCTTTAAACTAAGCTGAAATGTTTAGGTTTGGTGTTAGAAAAGGATGAGTCACTGGAGACGCATCCCAGAAGGAAGGAGGCTTGGCAGCACAGCAATGCTGAAGCCAGCAAGTCCTACTGAGAGCCACCAGCAGAGTTAGCCCTGCCTTTGCAGCAGAATTCATGTTTTATGGTGCACTGGTGACTGTAACTCCTCAGGTCTCCCCTCACTGCACACCTTAAACACTGACAGGATGGGAATTGCTCACTCCTGATCCTTCCTCGTGAAAAGGGAGCAGCACTGAATTCCACACTCACTGCTTTCCACCCTCTTGCACAACAAAACACCATTTCATACCCAGCAGGTTTGTGGCATCCACTGCTGACAGTGAGAGTCTGAAGGCTGGGGCAGCCCCTGTGTGGTGTCACACACCCCACACCAGACACTGCATTGCTGCTCCTCCCCAGGACACTTCAGCCTGACTGGGGCACAGCCCTTTAGGGGCGCTCCAGATTCTCACAGCTCACACAAACGATTGTGGCATAATTGCCACGGTTTGGCATGGCACATAGAAGAGAAGACAAACACATTTCCTTGGCTCACTGGGCCAGGCCTCCTTTGTACTAATTAGAATTCTCTGAATAAAAATACAGCAGAGAGAGAGAAATATTAATTCATCCTTTATAGAGAAACGCAGCCAAATATTGGCATAAGTCACGGGATAACAGCTTGATCCTGCAATCCCTTGTTTGCATGAATAGTCCCATTGACTTTCAGAGTTTGCAGGAATGAGGCTTTACAGAGTAGCACGATGCTGGCAATTTGCCCATTAAAAGAGTTAAGCAAAGTCTAATTCTCCATTAGGGCTGAAGAAATTGGTCTTGGCTGAAGGGAATGTTCCACAGCAGACAGAGCCAAGCAAAGGCACATGCTGTGCAATGTGTTAACAAAAATTTGGTATGCTGCTGATGTGAAGGACTTAGCAGAAGGCACATTACATTTCGGAAGTAATGTGGGTTTTTTTAATTGAATTTGGACTCTTCAAACCAGCTCTTCAATAGTCATAACTGCAGGTCTCATTAACAGGAGTGCTTCTAAGAGAACTAATACTCCAGGTACTTCACACAGTCACACTCGTTTCTGCTTCACAGATGAGGAATGTTACAAATTCAAAGCATATCATTTCCATGTTTTTCCTCCACAAATGAGATCAAACACACTTTTCCACTGGATTAAGTGCTCTGATAACATTTGAAGCTTGCTGGAAAAGTACATTTGCATGCAAGTATATTAATAAGCATACTACTTTACCATGCTTGCAAAGCACAGCATTAAGACAGAAAAAAACCCCAAAACCTAAAGGAAATAATTAAAAGTCTGGTACCTTCCTTGCTTCTAGGTTGTCTCATTCTGGCATTCACAGGCAGGAAAGAAGTGTTGCTGAGCAGTTCAGAAGGAGAAGTGCAATGCTGAGACTTTTTGATTGAAAGATTAATAGGCTCTTCCATCACTTTTTGCATAGAAAGAGTTAATTCATTAACTACCTCCTGCCCAGCAGTAGCAAAGCTGTTTTCTAGAAGACAATCCACAGCACTGAGGTCTTCATTTTCTAACTGCAAGGGGAGAAAGAAATGCAGCATTCTATAATCAGTTCCCTTACTTTTCATGTAAAGAAAATAATTTGTAATCAGTCTTCAAACATCAGATAGGTAAGACTTCACTCATTGAAATATTAATTTATTTTGACTGATTGACTAACAATAACATGCTGTAAATGGAAGTGGGTTCCCTGCCAGCAGAGGAGTTTGAGCAATCCCTACCTTGCATTTAGTGCCTCCCTGGAGTGCATCACCTGGTGTGAGGCCAGCAGGAGCCCCAGGGTCACTGGGAGCCCTGCCCAGTGCCAGGCTGTAGCTGGGCAGGGGCTCTGGTGCAGTGTCACTCTCACAGAGGGCGTCTGGGGACGGGCCAAGGGTCACAGAGGCTGCACCTTTCACCTGTGGGTCAGCTGAGCCAGATAACCTTGTTGGAGATAATTCCATTTCTGTGCTGTTTGGAAAGCCCACAAGGCTTAAGGATGCTGAACGCTGGGAAAAGCAAAAAGAAAAAAAAAATACAATATATTAATAAGCTCTTCAGCAGCAAAATGCTACTGTTCTTTCTATAATAGATTATTTGCTCGGTTTCAGCTTGACATAATCAAACAGTTGTGTCACAAGGGCTGTAAGAATCTATTGCAATCCTATACTCTTTCCAAAAGCTTTAGGTTCTCCACCATTAAAACTGAAAACTGGAAAAGAACATAACTGGGTTACTCTTCTGGTGCTTACAAAAAAATATTTTCCTTAGATCAATTCAAGGGATTCTGATTTTTAATTCCTACAATGATTGGGAAATCTATGTAGAACACTCTACCAAATTAATCCTTGATGCAAACCCTATTATTTTCCATTAAATTTTCCCAGAAGAAATAAGATTTAAATCAGAGATTTTGTCATTTTATTAAAAGATCATCAGATTACTTCATTCAGAAAGAAGATTCAGAAAGAAGATTCAGAAGATATAACTTAGACAAGTACATGAAGGTATTGCTCCTGTTAATGATGCTGAAAACTTTATGATAGTGAGTTGTTCCCACTAAAACCCAATGCATTTCTCCTTTTAATATCATAGACTAAATGCAGAAATATCCTACATGTACTAAAGAGGAAACATGTTTAGTTTCCAAAGAAAGGGAATATTTACCAAATTATCAATATGCATTTTTTACTGTCTCATGACAGTTTTGGTTTTACACCAAAGCCACAGAGACACTGTCACACAAACCAAAGCAAACCCACTCATCTAGGTGACTTCCCCAAGCTGCCTCACAGCCTGGAACATGGGGCTGTGCTGAAAACAAGACTCCTCTAGCATCCAGGTGAAGCAAACAGAAACAATTTTAGCAAGTGTACAGATCTGTGTCACTCAAATATACAACTTTCCCACCACAGCCCATTGGTGCCTCTCCCTTTACATTTGACTGATGCTATCCTTTTCATTTGACTGCTAAACAGGAGGTAGCACTCATTTTAACATAAATTGAGACAATAGAAGTGTGTCCATTGCATCTGAATTAGGGTTTAAATTTATTGTACTTATTTATCTGCTAGAGGCCTGTGACTCAGAAGTGAATCTGAGATAGCACCTGTGTCCTACATTTAATTAGTATTTTCCTTCATTTATACTCTGTTTGGGATTTTGATCCTTGTGCCCACCTTAACCCCACAGTGGTAAAGACTGCAGCCTAGACTGAGCTGCCAGATGTGTGTAAATCCTACCTCATGCCAGCCTTGGATTCCTCTGCTTGCAATGCACAGCAGCTCCATGCTAAGGCAGCACTGCCCTCAGACACTAATTTCCACCTAACAACAGATGCAACTTAATTTCCTCTCTGTCAATTTGCAAGAGATGCTACAAGGGGAGGTTTGCCTGAAGAGTGACCACTTAATCCAATGAGACAAAATATGCCTGCATTTGAGACAGAAAGGGGTCAGGAGGTTTGTGCCATTCTACCACACAGAGCTGCAGTAAGCCTGCTTTAAACAGGGTTTAAAGGCTCCCACTGGGCTGGGAATTGGTTATTCTCCCTCTCTTGAGTCAAATGGACACCCCTGGATCTAAGCTGTCTGAACTGTAGCAACTTTTGGGGAGCAGCTGGAACAAGTCACAAAGGTTCTTCCCACCTTGAGCTGAAAACTAGAACACAGCCAACAGGGAAATGCACCAGGGGAGGCCCAAACCTGCCATACAGTCTGTCTGATAGAGCATCCCTAAGAATGCTGAGGTTTCAAACCAAAGTTATCTCCATAGGTCAGCAAGGAATCCACTTCTCATGACCACACATCCTGAAGTCCACAGAGATCAAAAGTGTTTATTTGCAACCACAATTGGCTGGTGATAGGATCCTGTAACTGTAGTGACAAGCAGGACCTACCCAAGTACATGTTTTCCTTTTCATTCCATCACTCATTTTATCACAAGCCTTTTTCAGATGACAAAATTAACATGAGAGTTGTTCCCATATCACTGCCAAAAAATTAAAACAAACAAGCAGAATTCATGCCTGAGCTGAAGATGAACCATAATTAGCCCTTGCCTTTTCCCCTTATTTCAAAGTCCACTGTGGGCATTAATTAAGCCCCTGTGAGGTAGTTAAATACTTATTTAGTCTCCAAAGCATGGAGCATCCACAAATTCCTGAGTCAATGGGAACTACCCTAGGGCTGTACTCCATTGGGAATGGGCATGCTGAGGCATACACATGGCAGGCACACCACCCAAATTTAATCCCAAATTAACTGAAGACCTGGCCATTCAGTTCCTCCAATCCCTACCCACATCTTCCTTGTCTCATTTACAGGCATGTGCCATCTCCTCATGTACTGAGACCTGACCCTCTGTGTGCAACCCAGGTGAAATGTTCCCCCTCCTAAGGCAATGTAGGATCACTCCTTGCTCCAGTGAGACAAGTTTACTTACTGAGAGCAGTCATTGGGATGACTCTTACTGAAGGAAAAAAAAATATGGACACACACACATAAGATTTGGATCACAGCTATAATTTTCAGAAAGGTGAAATTCAGTTGCACACTGTGTCTATGTCCTTTTTACTCTTCTAGCTAGCATCAGTTTCTTCAGAGATCTTTTTAGATTATATAAGCCAATGTAAAACCTCATTCTTGTTAAAAAGAATAATGAGGCCATCAAACTGCCATCTGTCTTTCCCTTGGGGCAAAAGTTAATTTTGTGGTTATTTTAATGATGAAGCAACATTATGATCTTTCAGTACAAAATATTAAAACTCACAGTTAAGAACAGACACATTCCATCCTGATCCATGGAGCTGCTGTCAAGTGTGAAGTGAACAATGCACTGGGAACAAGGCTCATTAATAGACTATTAATTCACTCCCTAAAATAATCATTTCTTTTGCCATTAGCAAAAATTTCTCTTTTCCCTTGACAGTTCAGCTAGTTTTTGCAAATGGGATGCCTTTAAAGGATTTATCTGTTTTATAAAAGCTCTATTGCTTTTACATTGCAACATTTGAACAACAACAAGCATTAATTATGCTCTTGGGCAGAGGGTGGCTTCAGCTGTTGGTTAATTTTGAACTTTTTGACATTTTAATGTACAGTCTGGCACATTGAACTACATCTGTGTCACTATAAATGGAATTCTCATTGTCTCATAATTAATTTTGCTCTGATGATCCTTAGAATAGAATGGCAGCAGCATCACCACCCCAAAATGCCTCCTATCACAATTTTCTTAGCTATAGTAGTGAAAATTAAGAAAAAAGAACATGCAAAGTGCCTTCAGAGAACAAAAAATAGACATATGGTTCAGCTCAAATATTTCTTTGATCACTGTTGCATTCAAAAAAGGTCCAGTGCAAACATGCAGCACCAATACAGAAGAATTCTGAGAAGCAAATACTTACCTTGAAACAGTGGGATTAGGATTTGTTAGGATTGTTTTGGCAAAGTCTCAGGGCTGTTGACACTAAGTGCCACTGACAGAGGAAGCTAAAAACTGGGGAGCACCAATTCTCCTTGCAATGGGAGAAACACCACGCTGCAAATGGTTGCAGAGTAATGAACGGCTGCTATTAAGTGGAGCAATCCCCCTGGCAGCTCATTATGCTGGAAGGTTAAACAAATGTACCACTCCAATCCAGTTGCTTAACACAGCAGCACTGATAACACAGGCTGCACATGCTTCCCATTCCCAGCTTCAGAACAGAATCTGAAGGATTTCCTTTCTGCTTTCACCAGAAAAAAAAAAATCCAAATCTTCCTTAACAATTTTGTCTGAATAAACTGGAGCGGGATTAAAGCGGAAGGAGGAAGAGATTGCATGGAGCAAGCAGCATCATGTTTTATTTATCTTCCTCTTTTCAGGTCAAAGGAAAAAGGTTTTGTAAAATTAACATTCTGGGAAATGTACCTAATTGCATTAGGCATGAAGGCATTTGTGCTGTGAGCAGTTCAATTCTATAAAGCAAAAGGACACAGTCTATTACTTTAGAGATTCATAGAACCCCAAATTCCAGGCTATTTCCTTCATTGAGAATTCCTCTAAAATTAAGTCATTAAGGGAAAAAAAAATAGCAACAACAAACCCATTTTGGTCCCAAACTCAGATCTGAAGTTGTATGGTTGGACATTAAATTATTATTACTTTCAGTCACTAAGTAATCACAACACACTCTGTGCAATACTACCATCAAATAAAATCTGTACTCTGTCCTGCAGCCCCCCTCCCACAAATTTCATGTGTTTTTAAAGGAAAAAAAAAAAAAAAAAAAAAGAAAAAAAAAAAGTTCCACCATGAACTGTCACTGTATCAGTGTTTCATGAAATGCATAAACTTGGAATAGAAGAGAAGCCTCTCAGAGTGCTCTGAAGAGTGCACCTTGGAATATTTCCTAGGATTTCCCCATTTCAGGTACTCTGTGGTGCTTGAGACAAACAAAACTCTTCAACTTAGAAGCTGAAACTTGTTTTGAATCAAAAAGAATACAACAAATATAACACACTACACTACATTTCCACATGTTTACACTTTCATTACGAATCTTGGTCACTCTTTCAAAAATTATTAATCAAAGTCACAAAGTATGGGGGAAATGGTCAAGCACATGAAGGACCAAAGTACAGAATGGTTTTCATGAAAGAAAAACCCAACTCTAGAGAGACAAGAGGTCACTTTTAAGCTTCAAAAATAAACTTTCAATAATAAATTCAATGTATACCTATAAAATACAGATATTATGAATGGGGTGAATACAAAGTGATTATTCCTAACACAAAAACTAGAAGGTATCTGACTCAACTATCAGGAAAGAGACTTAAGGAAAGCAAACAGGAATTTCTCACGCAATGCAAAACTCAGTGTAGAATGCTGAAGAGTATTCTACACTAGCATTAAAATGAACTCAAAATAGTGAATTAAACAAATCCACAGACAAGGGGCCTATAAAGAGCTCTAAACTACAGTAGTCTGGGTTAAATTGTCTGGTCAGAAAGTCCTTGAAGTGCTGGCTTTCAGAATCTGGGAGAGTTTGCATCAGTTTACATTTGTCTGCTTCTGATGTCCTTCCCTAAGGATCTGCTGTTGACTATATTTGTATGGGATCAGATGCAGCTGTTCAGTGATAACTCACTAAAATACAGTGCACAGCATATTCAGAGATTCACTTGAAGCAGAAGATGAACTAACAGAGGTAAGAGTCTTGCTCCAAACTACAGAAGAGGGTGCACTTTATGGAGTGTGAGGAGGAGAGATGTCCAGCTGGCCCTGCATCAACACCTGTGTCTGCTGCAGTGGTGCCTGAGGCTCAAAATACAAAGTTGTGCTCTAGATGTACAGTAATCATGACATTTCCTCAAATGCTAGATGCATTATAGACCTCTTGCTCATCACAGCCAGAAATGATAATTAAGTACGTGCAAACAAAGAGACTGTATTCCTGTTATTATTCCTGAAAACACAATTAGGTCCAAAACATCTTATTGTTCTTGCCTTTATTCCAGAATAGGTGACCTCTCTAGTCCTGTGCACAAATAAATAACTTGATATCACACTATGTAAAAGCAGCAAGATCATATCATTGCAGAAGGTTGGTAACCCTTTCCACAAAACTGGTAAACTAATTGAGTTCCTTCACACTGCAACTTAGCAATTCCATAGCTTGTGTAAAATCTGTTTGCTAGGGTTTGGCACAATTCCCTGGAAATGCAGTGCAGGTAACACAAAAGTTAATCAGAAAATTGTTCTCTGTCTTACTGGCATTCTTACTGGAGAGGTTGGGTATTTGACAGGCACAGAGACAGAACATCTCCACAATCCAAACCAGAGGTCCTGGCTGTGTCAGTGAAGCATTCTGACAGAGGAATATGAAGAGAAAGCTATTTTCCACATCAACAGAAAGCTTTCATTCCTAGTGTGGGACTCTTAAAAAGGTGCTAATCAAGCCCAGAATTGTACAAAGTGCAACACTTGACTTATATGAACCAATGGTCTAAGTATAGAAACATTTATTCTACACAAAAGCATTAATCCATGGAAAAGAATAATCAGAGGAATATACAGGAAGACAGAAAGACTGACAAAATATCACCATTAATGTTCCAAAATGAGCAAAACAAATTAAAACTATCCCAAACTATTTAAATCATGAACTATTAAGAGCATCTTCTCTATATTGCTTTACAAATAAATAAAATTCTGTATGCAGACAATTAATCCAGTTGTTAGTCTATAATATCAAATTCTAACCATAAACATGTTTCAAAATTAATGAAGAGAGATTTAATTACATGAGCACTCAAGCCTTGCTCCACTCCAAAATAAAGGAAACCACTGAGCTAATGAAAGCTTTTATTTCAGTATTTTTTTGGACAGATCTTGGCAAGCATTTCACTAAACAGTTAATTTAGGTGCACACTGCTCTCTCTTTAATGAAAGAGCCTCAGCAGACAGGGAATTATGTACTCCACTAGGAATTCTGTGCCCAGCTGAAGGCTGGCAGAGTTCAGCAGAAATGCAGCACAAGGCCAAGAAGTCCAACAGCAATTATTCTCCACAAGAAAGTACAGTTCTTCTTCAGACAGCAGGTTTATCTATTTTCTCTGCCATATTTTTCAAGTATTTCAGACATGTCCACATTTACTTTTTCCACGTCTTCCAAGAGGATCTTGAGAGAGATGAAATGTTCTGAATACAGGCCATGTGAGAGCACATGGACAAACATCTATGCAGAAATCTTTGTCTGAGATGAGTGTGAGAACATTTAATCAGGTGAACTAGATGAGAAAGAACAGACATTTCCTTGTTCTTAAACAGGAACCAATCTGCCATTTAAACTCAGATTTAATCCAATTGTCAGTAAAAACACCCAGACATCTTTAACGAGCATTCATGACGAATATATTTCAAGAGTTTACTTGCTGTGCTTTTTCCCTTCATCATTTCTAATTTGTCATTGCCAGAGCTGTCAGATTCTTCATCCCACCCAGATGTCTTCATCCCAAACAGCCCATTAGAAGAGATGAATACAAGCAAAGATGGGGTTCTGTAGCTGTTAAACATTCTCACTACTTGAAGAGGCACCTCAAAAAAACCAGATACTCCCATGTTTTCTGCACAAGAGCATACACTTCCCAGCACCATTAGAAAAAAAAATCCTTTTTCTTTTCCCTAGAAGTAGGCTCCTTTTGCCACCTTCTCAACTTCTCCAGCAACAAATCAGCCCTTTCTCCTTTATTTCTCCTGCTTTTCCCATCAGACAATACCAGTCTCTCTCTCCTGCATGTTTCCATTTCCTTTCTGATGTTTCTTGCTTAAGCTGTTGGGAATAACCTTCCATTACAGGTCCATAAAACAGATTTCTTTGTGGCTTTCAAATCTGATTTGCACACTGCTTCCAGGCCTGTAACTCTGCAACTCCCAAAGGGATCTCCAGCAATTCTCTGGATGGGTATTGCATCATAAATACGTTGCATCAACAAAGTCACATACAAAAGAAGGAAAAATAACTTGCTTTTTGAGGACAGAAAGGAAAGACAAGTACTTCCACAATGTTACACTGACAAATTCCAAGAAAAAATTTATGAAAGTCTCCTACATGGGACACACACTCTTACAAAGTGAGTCACACAGTGAAGTAGCAGATTTGAAAAACCAGACTCTGATATGTTGCTTGGAGTGTTTTAAACAAACTGTACAGAGAAATAAAAGGCAGCTTCTCTGCTTCAAAAGCACAGAATATTCAGAGTCAGCAAGGGTCTACTGATAACTATTGGCCTTCCTGGTTGTGTTCATGCTGCTTCTTCAATGGTCAGAAGATCATAGTAGGTGGGAAGACCAAAGCCTGGCTCTATTGTGTATTAAAATATTCTAAATATACAGAAATTGTGATTTTTCAGCTTATAACAATGAGAAGTATAACAGAATTTAAGGCACCCCACCTTCAGCAGTAATTAATGGTGTTTTTTCTGGGGCATTTATTCTGAAGACTGCTTCTCAGGCCTGATTTCATCAGCACCTCTGACTCCTGCTTTATTTATTTTTTCCAAATTAACTGCTTCTGGTACAGTAGTTAGCAAGTCCTAGTAATTAAATCCCTAGACATAGGAGCTAGGCAGAGTTTAAGCAGTGAAGAAATAGAGCTTCTATTTATTTGCCAGTTCATGTCTAACAATCATGCCAGCCAGACCTAAACACTATCAGCCCCCAGAAGAGCTGCTCATCCTGGCACCTTACTGGGAGACACACACAAGGCTAGGCTGGGACTGTCTTCCAAAATTCACAAGCCATTTGGGTGACTTCTACTGCATTTTAATTTTTTCCACCTGACAGCAAACTCCAGTGCCACATATTCAATATTATCAAATAATGTTTTCCCTTTCATTTTTTTAAAAGAAGTTCTTTATACCTTTCTCACGGGATGGAAAGTTGATTGGTGCAGTCTGGTCTCAGGGGAGTGGCTCCTGACACTGGCTTCTTCATCTAGTGATTGTGGCAGGGAGGGACTGTCACTTTTGTCCAGAGGAATGACAGGCTTCTGGGCATCAGCTTCTGTGGAGCCCTCACAGACCTACAAATCACAAATGAGGATTTGTCTTTTCAACATCTCAGAAGGAAAAATGGTAAAAAATTCACATCAACTCACAGCATTGTGACAAGCCCAAAAAGACTAAAACAGAGAAGTTCAAAGCAAATCTAAGCAGAGAGATAAATGGAGAAAGATTTCTCTCAAATAATAATGAATTCTTAAAATAAAAATAAATAAATAAATAAATAAAGCCTCAATAAAGCTGCTGAAATGTACAGCTACACCAAAAGCCTGCAGTCTGCCCTTGCAGGTAATCTACTTTGAGAATTATTCAAGGTGGCAGCTCCACTGAATTTACCCAATGGGAAGTTCAAGACACCTTTCCACTGTTTTAAATGAATTCCCAAACCACTTTATTCTGCAGATGATCTGCCTTGTAGTTTGGATGCTGACCACCAAGCACTGTCCCTCTTTCAAAAGAGGGAGTCTTACTAACAGAGGAAAAGGGAAGAGATTAGCCCTGCTGACAAAACTGCAGCACAACAGAGTGTGGATAATAATGATAATCTTAAATGACACAATGCAGCAGCAAGAGAATGGGAAATACCCCTAGACCAAGAAATTGCCTTCAGTCTCTTCAGTAATAACTCAGAATCTAATGCTTTTTAATGACTCAGTGCTTAATGCTTCCAGAAAAAAAGAGAGTTGAAATGCAGAGTGAAACTACTGCAGTCCTCCAGTCTCCTATTTACAAAGGAGGAGTGATGATGCTTTTATTCTCCCACGTTGCTGCTCACCTTGTCTCGAGAGATTCACATTTTTGAGATCCAGGGTGATTATGCAGCACTTTGCAGAACATTTTGGCCCAATCTGCCCGAGGCATGAAGCCTCCCTGCCGCATACAGAGACAAGACCCCAACAGAAAGTTCAGAGAAATACAGGAAACCTCAAAGTGTTGCTGCATAGAGGGTTACTGAGCAGTGAAAGAGCACAGCAACAAGGCACTTTCTTACTTGGTTCAAGAAGAAGCAAGAAAGAGCAGTTTATTGAAGGAAGCTATTGCTTTTTATAATGCAGTTTGTGCATAACAAAATACAGACAGTTCATTGGACAGAGAGACACCTCTTGTCCCAGGCTTCTAAGGATCCAGCAGGTGTTTATCTTTGTTATAATTTTTCTCTCATGTTTACAGTAAAGAAAAAAGCTCTAGCTTAAAAAAAGTCCCAACCAAGCCTGAGAAAGCCAAACTACAAAAATCCTTTAAAATTCTTCCTAAGCCTGTAATAGCCACATCAAAGGCGTGTCCAATTTCTGAGCTGACACTGACTAAATGCAGTAGGAATTGACTTTGAGAGAACATACCTGTGCTTCATCTGAGCCATGCTGCTGTGCTGGGGCTGGCTGCCTCACGATGTAGTTGATCTGGCCAACTATAGTCTGCTGGACGTGCTGGGGCGGCTTGGCTTGGTTCAGCTGCAGGCTGGGCTGTCCCTGGGCCTGCAGGAGCAGCTCCAGGTCCTTCTTCATCTCCTCCAGCTCAAGCTGGTGGTGCATGATGTCCAGGCTCTGCTGGATCACCTGTTTGTGGGCGCTCTCGTCGTGCCCGGGCTGGGGCGATGCCAGCGGCAGCTGCGGGGACGGCTGCAGCACATGGCTGGGTTTCACCTTCTGCACATGGCCCAGCTGTGTCTGCAGGGAGCCCTGGGGATGGATGCTGTGAGCCTGCTGAGCCTCAGCACAGCCCTGGTGCAGCTGCTGGGGCGGGAATGGCTTTGCCAGCCTCCCAGACATGTTCTCCATCTCCAGCCCAGCCTGCGGCACCTTCCCGGGCTGGGGGGCAGCCCGTGGCTCCCTGTCCTGCTGCTGCAGGCTGTACTGCAGGGGGAAGCGCTGCTGGGGAAGGGCAGGAGGCTGGTGGAAGCCCTTGTGGTGGCTGATGTCATGGTAGGAAGGCTGGGCTTTGCTGGGGTGAGGGATGCTGAGGCAGTGGGAGCAGCACAGGGGTGCGGAGCACTGGAACTGGTGCGGCTGGCTGCTCTCCAGCTGTGCCGCTGGGGAGGGGAGCCCGTGGAACAGAGGCTGCAGCCCCTGCATGTTCCCACAGAGCAGCACGTCTGGGTGAGAAATGTGCCCACCTTCCATCGTGAAACCCCCTGGAAAAAAAAAGCAGCAAGTTTACTCCCTCCTACGGTCTTGAAAAATTCACACAATAAAAATTATGCACAAGGAAATAGCCTTTGTTCACATTTCAAATATCTCATCCAAACAGTCTGCCAACATACAAATTCTCCAATATTTATCTAGTTATTTCAACCGAACTCCCACCAATGTCAGTCGAACTCACAGTTGAACTACCCAGCAAACACTTTGAGAAATTGACCTTATTTTATCTTAACTGATGGATATGGCTTGCACTTTCATTTTTTACTGAAGTGTGAGCTTATCTTCTCATCCATAAGCACAGGTACAAAAAGACAGCTTCCAGGGGGCAAGTGACAAAAACAAGAGATTAATGTTATGTAGGTGAGACTCATAAAAGCTGGAAATAGAAGTGACTTATGAAATTATCTTGTGCATGCTTTTCATCAAGAGATTACTCCCTGCAACACTTTTGATAGTGTTTTACCCCTCTTAGGTTTTAAGACCTTAAAATGGGAAGGGAACTGGTCTTCTAGACCAGTGATCAGCCCACTGAGCTGAATTTGAAGTAAAAACCCATTGCAGTTGGAAAATCTGTAGCTGCTGGGAAACAAAGTCCCGGTATGGACACCTGTTATACAGGTAACACTGTAATTATTGCACAGTCAACATCTCAAAGCATCTTTGTGCAATTGCAAGTGTCTCAACACTGCTCAGCTCATTTGGCCACTAAGAGAGTGAGAGCAGCAGACATCTCAATGGTCTTTTGGTCAATGGATATAAATGCAGAGAAAAGCAGGAAAGTTTAGCCACACTCACTTTTCTTCAGAACACAGCAAGAGTTTCAACACTGGATGTCAAAACAAAAAAGGGGAGCCACTGTATCATCTACATCTGTCTAACCCAGCTTTGGGCATTTGTCTATTATAATTTTCTTACCCAAATTGGAGAGTTGCTTAGTCCAGTAGGAGGGATCCCAAGCAAACCTGATCTTCAGAGGAGGGCCCGTGTCTGTGTTACAGTTTGTCTCCAGCAAGCGCTGGATCTGAAACACAATCTGGTGACACAAAGGACAATGATTTTACTCACAGTTCTAAGGGCGAGAAAAAGGTTCTATTTGAGCAACACCAAATCCTTTAAAAATGACTGCACAGCAAGCATTGCTCTTACCAGCTCCTTACTGAAGAGGAATGGGATGGTTTTTTTACTGCACACAGCCCAGCTGATGAAGTTCTGGACGTGCTCCACCTGTCTGCCTAAAACCACAACACCTTGCAGCTGCTGCTCCAGCCTCTGCTTCCTCTCGCTGGTGATCTTCTGTTAACAGCATGAACCAGGAGAAAAGGGCTGTCATGCTTCAGACACACAGAGCAGATGCAATCATTGGCACTGCATTATGCAATATCTGCAGCAATGCTGTTCTTCACAGTCTCCTTAAACCACTGATCACAGCAAGGAAGCAAATCCAACCCAGGAGATCAGTCTGAATTCAGGAAGGGCAGTGACTTCTCCAGCAGCAAACAATCTGCACCATCCTGGCCTTGGTTTAACAGAATAACATAACCCAAGAAAGCTGTAAAAGCTGGATCAAATTAGCACCTGGGCCACTTTCTTGTCTGGAAATTCTGATCAATAATTTTCCTACTCAGCACATTTCAAAACAAAATCTTATATACTTCAACTGGGCATCCAAAAACTGAATAGCCAAAACTCACAAGTTCTGTTAGAGAAATTAGACCAAAGAATCACTTCTGAAACAGGGTATTAATTGTGCTGCTAGTGGGCTCCTATAAATTAAACATTAAAATCAGAAACAAGTTTGTTTTCTCAAAAGGTGCACACTTATTCTCTGTAAATGCATTAGAAACTGGGGTTAACTCATGATAAGGAAACATTTTGCCATTTTGCCCCGAATCTTTGTCATTCCACATAAAAGATTGCAGAAAAAAATCCAAATTTTTGAAAATATAAGGAATGGGACAATAGCTCCCACAGTTTATATTCTTTCCACTGGCACTGGGATTAAATTTAATTTGGTTTGATTTCCCAAGGTATCAAATAAACCAGCCTTACTTACTTCCAGTTGTTCAAGGAGGATATTTGTTCGTTTATCAATTTCATTCATCAGAACCATCTTGGCCATTTTAATTTGGTTTTCCACCTTTTTGTACAGATGTTTCACTTCAAGCAACCTATGGGCAAGAGGTACACATCCCTGGATGAGCCAGCTGTGTGTCATTTATTCACATATAAGTGTCATTGACATTCAAATATAATGTCAATTGCTCAGCAGCTATTTGCTACAAGAACTGATCTGTCTACTGACAGAACTGCAGTGAAAGTTGTGTCATTTCCCATCAGTTCTCCCCCACTTTTCTGAGCCCTGACCACCCCTCTCTGGATGTGACATGATAATGCTGATGGATTGTCTCAAACATCATGGCAAGAGCAGTCTTAAGTTCTTTTTCAACAAATGCATACATAATATATCCAAAACTTCCAGTTTATACTAGATTATAAACAGCATAAATGGATTAGTGCTCTTGAAATGGTCTTATTAATGCAGAAGAGAGATCCAGCAGCTACTAAAAGCATAATCTGAAGTTGAAATGCAGTTCAAATAATTAATTATTTTCATTTTTATATTCATATTGACTGAAATTGCATCTTGTTTTGAGGTTTCTTGAAGAAAGAACATATCTTAAATTGTATTCTTATTCAAATTCTAGTTCAGAAACAGATTATACAAAGAAATCTTAACTCTGAAGTCAGCTGTCACGTGCTTTACAAAGAGTATGGAACCATGTATTACAATGCCATGACTTGTCAGTACCACTTAAACATGAATTTGATATTTTTAATCTTCTCATTCTTTTCTACCCTCCAAGAAAAAAAAAAATAGCAGCTGCATTTAATTCTGTTAACCGACATTCAGTGAAAATATTATTTTTATCACCTACTTTCTTGAAAAAAAAAAAAAAAAAAAAACCAAAGCCAAAAAATAAAAACATAGCAATACCTGTCTTCAATCTGTTTAGCTGAAACCTGAATCCCATTTTTTTTCTCCTCCACCTTAGTTATGACATTCTCCAGGATAATTCTCTGGTTTTGCAGAGCTTCATCGAGGTGCCTGAACCTGTGGGAGAGGGGAAATGCTCAGCCCTGGGCTCTCCATGTCCATGAGAGAGCAGGCAAGAACAGGGAGGGTTTCTGTGAGAGCAGTGTGGGTGAGGCAGCTGGACTGGGTTTGCTGTGGCTCTTAAATTCAGAGCAGCTCCAGCTGGAGAACATGGGTGGAAGGAGTGGAATGCTGCTCCTTCCACCCATGATCTCCATCTGGAGCTGCTCTGAATTTAAAATTAGGAATGGGGTACCTGTGCTCCTTGTGCTCTGCCAGGAGGCAGCTGTGGCAGGTCAGGGTGTCACAGGTCTCACAGAACACCTTCAGTGCCTCCTGGGGGTGCACCACACAAAACGAGGAGAACTCCCTCTCTTCATCTTCACCTGCTGGGGAATGCACAGCAAAGTGTCATTGACAAGGAGGAGAGCTCAGAAAAAGAGCAGCCAAATTCAGGATTTCTTGGGAAGTCTCAATGACATTTTTAAAGGCATATTTTTTAAACCTGGAACCATCAGTTTGTATTTTTTCCTTACACATCCTACAAACTGAGGGGCTCAGGAACAAGCCATCAAAACCAATCATACCATCCTCTAAACTCTCCTGAGTTTAAAGTGTCATGACTTGGAGCACCTGCCTCTCAACTTTAAATGCCCTGCTCTGGAAAACCACTCAACAAAACTATTGTAAAATGTAGAATAGCAAATATAGTAAATAAGCTTGCAGTCACATGGAAGTAAGGAAATTCTTTGTTCTTAAAAAGTCATCTGAGCAATTGTTTTCCAAATTGTGTTTGTTGCAATGCAGTTCATAAACTTTGGCATCTGGGACTGAAAGGCCCTAAAATCTGTCCTTAAAAGGATTTTCTAGAGAGTAATGTGATACAGAGTAAGGATGGACAGTGGGCATGAAAAGTGGAAGCATTATTTCTGTACAATCAATTCTTGCCTTTTTTCTGAATTGTTTAAGAAAGAAGGAATACTGTCAACAAAAGATGCCAGAAAAAGACAAATGTAAACCATGGCAAATCCAACCCTCTACCACCAAAGGAAAATCTGATCGTTTCCTCACAGTACTCCATCAAAGACATTATACCAACATGGGAGAAATTAAACAATAATTCTTAGATAACACATTTTGATAAAACCTTTAAATTAGGTAAAGGCATTGGCAATTTATACATCATTATCTGCTCATATGAAATAAAAAGAAATATTTCCATTTTTTCACACACAACCTCTTACTTATCTGTACATTTTTTAAAAACCTCTCATCCTGTAGCAAAATGAAGCCTTTTATGGATTCAGAAGTGTGACTATTGCAATAACACAGACCCACAGAGTACAGCAAACTACTGGCTCAGTCACCTCATTTTCAAATTGTAAAATTCACAGCAGAGAAGTAGAAAGGCTAAGAAAACCTCATGGCTAACAGTGGCAATGCAAATATGGAGAAAATCCATGTCACTCTCTAAAAAACACATGTCAAGTTGCCCAGTTTTTAGATTGCTATCCATTCTAAATATTTCTGAGGAGCTTGATTTATTTTCTCCCATTCAATTGAGTTCCATTCCACCTTCTTAACAATGTGCAAGAAGATAATTTGTGACAGGTTAGGCCAAGTTTATGTAACAGTCTCACATGGCTTACATTGCTGTGAATTATTTACTGCAGCATCATGCTTTATTCTTCAGGGAAGTTTATTGGTTGATGTCATTAAGGAATCAAATGCTAATAGATAGCATTAATAAAGGAGGAAATTAGATTAGGATTTTTTTAACCCACTCCAATATTTTCTACTAGAAAGGATCAAGCTGCATTCACCTTGACAGCAATTATTTTTCTGATTATATTGCAAATACGTACTTCTGTATTAAAACCTGCAGCTGACAAGCAAATAACAAGGTTGTACAACCAATATATATCCAATGAGGATGTCAAAGATCATCTTCTATGTCATCAGATTTTACATTTTCAAAGAAAAAAAAGAAAAGACCATAATAACTCTCTGAAAGCTTATGGGCTGGAAAAGCCTTGCAAAGTGTTCAGCATCTGCAGAGCATACAAGCTGTTTTTCTGTAAACTCTAGATCAGGTTTCCCATATTAAACTCAAACTGATAATGAGATGTGGTCTTTAAGGTCCATGTATCATGAAGTCACAATCCTATAAAATTATTTCCCCCTTTTTCTCTCTCTGAAGTGTTCCTTAGCCTTTGGATGATTGCAATCATCCCAGAGAATTCTTTGGGGTTTTTAACACCATGTCCGATTTCAGAGACAAGCAGATTTCAAATGCAAACTAAGAATAAAATCAGTATTATCTAATTGCAACACAGACCCACAGCCTCAGTAATCCCCTGACTCAATTGACATATCAGTGAGAGCTACCACTGAGCCATGGTATTCTTGACCTACTTTTTACTCAGCTCAGAGCAGCACTTTTCAGTTTTGAAATAAGTTGAATACTTAGAAATCAGGTACTAAACAAGGACACAACCTTTTTTTTTTTTTTTTAATGCAAATATCTAACCACAACTACCCATTTTAGCTTCTTAAAAAGAACCTCCCTTGATGACCAGAGAAAGCTCAGCTGCCCTAAATTCTGATAATTCATCATTTGAGTCACCATTTTCTACAGCCTATATATATATATATATATATTTTTTTTTTTTTTTTAATCTCAGGTGGATCTCCTGAATAATTAACAGAAAGTTTTAAATCTCTGCCCTCTGATCAGTTGATGTCAACTTTGGAAAAGCAATTTCAGCTAATAAGAGTTCTGCCTCCACTTGAATAATTCACAATTACTTGGATTTTGGTTTTACAGGCACATGCTCTACCTTGAAAGAACACAACAGTAATGCAGAAAGGTTTGCCAGGGGAGCCAGACTCCTCTAGCTCTGGTGCTCAATAAATAGTTTATTAAAATTAATAGAAATAGGAAGGATTTAATGTGTTTGGTGAGGATGTTTTGCTACTTCATTTCTAACCCAAGGAATCTAACAGTGACAAAAGAAGGTCTGGCCCTTACAAGGGAAATGGCAGAAGATAGAATAATTTAAAAGCTTAAAAGCAGTTTAACAGTTTAAAAGTGCAAAGTCTCTTAATAGTTCCAAGGGCTTACAAAGAAGGTGGCTGTTTTCAGAACACCCTGCACAAACTGATGATGGTGGGTGTTTATTTCCAGAAGAAAAACAAACAACAGTCTGAGTTCTAGCATATCCTAATATTTGCTTTCTTTGAACTGTTCTGAAGGGACATCTGTCATGAATAGATAAAACATACATAAATAATAATAAAAATAATAAAACAAAATCACAAATTACATTCCAAATAATTTCTATATTAACTAGTCTATATATGAACTACCAAGCTCCTAGTTCATGTTTTGTTCAGCACATGGAATTTAGTACAAAACTAAAATTCTTTCTCATGTTTTTATGTGTCTGCATCTTTTTATTTATATAGCACACACAAACCCACAGCTAAGCCACAAATATAATTTCTTACCAGAATTTGTCAGCAATATGAGCTGGCAATGTTAGCTAAAGTGACATGAAATTACAAACAGTTGGAGCCTCAAAACCACAGCCCTTATCTTGTCATCAACTTGAGAGGAAAAAAATATTGTCCATCTAATCAAGACATTTGAGGGGAGACTGGGGGACTTCAGTTTACATTATTCTCTAGAAAAGACCAAAAACATTTAAATGTCATTTGTCCTTTTTTATTATAATCATTCTTATGGACTTCTTTTGTTTATATTCTATTTGGCAATGGCATATTTTGTCTCAAATGCCTCAAACTCTGAATGACTACCCAGTACTTAAACTCCATCTATGGCAAGTATAGACTTCTACAAAAAAAATCCTAAAGGAAAAAAATAAAATAAAAAGAATAATCAGTGGGCTATTTTTATTCCTTTTTCTGTTCTTCATCTTCCTTATGAAGAATAAGCATGCTGCACAAATTTTTATTTTTCTTTAAAAATTGCTTATATAAGTTTAGGTTAGCATACTCTGCAGCAGATTTCTGGCATTTAAGTAAAGAAAATAATGAGTAATAACAGAAGATGGTAATACTTTCTGTAGATCACCATTGTATAGGGATGAGACATATTTGCCAGTGGGCTTAACTGGTGCTTGCTCATATCCACTCAGGAGCTATTTCTCATTCCAGGCTTAGGAAAGGAACATCCTGTAGTGACCACAGCCTTTTGCTGTCTGTCACACACCTTATCCATATGCACTGGAATTGCTTTGCCAGGGTTTCTTCAATTACCCAAATTGGGACAGAAACACCAAAATGGCAAGGCCTATCCCATCACTGCCTAGGGTGGAAAGGCACATGGAGAAGATCCTATCAGTGAAACACAAGTATCCCAGCTTTTCCCAATAATGTGGAATGCTGATTGTGGCAATGGCCCTAAAGTTGGAGAAAAATCACATAATCTCTTGTTGGCTCTTACATATCCCTCTGAGTCACACAGAGCTGCAACTGCTCCCTTAGCAAGTGAATGACAGATGTGAGAAGGAAGGAAATTCCAGAGTGTCCCCAGTACCTGTGCAGCCTTTCAGGGATACAGACAGGAAGTGTTCTCCAGGTTCTTTGCCATGTCTGTGCTCCTCTGTACAGGAGCTGCACAACCACTTATTGCATCTTGTGCAGAGACTGTGGGCAGGTCTCTTCTCCTTGCACATGGAGCAGCTCTAAGGACAAAAAGTGCAATTACACACACACATAACAAATCAGCTGTACAAACTGTCCTCTTTAACAGACTATGTATGATTCAGGTTGGTGGGCTTAATTTTTTTTTTTACTCAGACTAAAGCATTTCAAGTTTTAAGAGTCTAACTGTGTAACATTCAGAAAAATACACAAAACATCCTAATGGTGAGAATCTAGAAAACAACGTGGGGACTCCACATATTATTAATGAAAAACTTAGTTTCTATCCTCTAAAGAGTTGAGCTCAGTTTATATCTTGGTATCACACATGGTGAACTGGAAACACAAGGCACAGGATCATGAGAAGACCTGGAAACCTTAATTAAGTATTCTCTCTATTGATTCCACAGTTCAGGAAATTCCCTTTGCTACATAGGCCCTGCTGCCTGGACATGTCACTGGGGGGGAATGAAGTGAGCAGCACAGAAATGAAATGTATATTTCAACATTTGGTACCCAGAATGAGCTCAAGAGTAATTTCAAAGCAGCTACAATGATAATTCTTTTGAAAAGTATTTGCTCTAGGCATAACACACCTTGTTTCAAAACTCCCAATATTCATGTATTGGACTCACCACAGCCACAAATAGGAGAGTGGGCACAGTGGTGTAAATTTACCATCATCAAAGCATAAAGGAGCATTTACCACCACTTCATTAAACTGAAGCATTTCCTTCAAGATCACAAAACACCTACTACAGCTATGTACACACACATATCTCCTCAATATTGCTTCTACTCAGGGCTACTCAAGCAAATAGGAATAGATGGCAAAAATCACTTTCTGTGGTGTCCCTTCTGCTGGGCAGCAGCTTATCTTCAACTCAGCTGTGAATTGAAATAGTTGCATCCCAACCATTTGATGGGAAACAGGAAGAGAAGGATGCAGCAGCCCGTGCTCAGCTCATAACCCCTGATGCAGGTTCTGGTGAGAGTAAGGGAAGGGTTTGTCTTCATGGTGGCTCAGGAAATGCAAAGTCTGAAGGAAGAGCTATTGCAGTTCATGGCTGGTTATCTCAGTTTTAAATCACAGCTTGAACATCTCGTGGAACATCCATATCCACCTAAATTCGGAGTCACAAGTGAGTCAAGCTCTGACTCACTTCAGCACAAGAAGAAAAATTTTTGTTCTGCTAAAATTAATTTGATTTTTATCATTTCCTTCCATGGGTCTTGCATTTCACAACAGGTCTCTTATCAAACTATAACTCAAGAGTTTCTAAATATTCATTCTCAAACAGATTGGGCAATTCTTGACAATAAGACAACAAAGCAAAGTTTTAAATGTGTTTAATTGTCTAGAGAGGGAATTGTTTGTGGAAGCCAATATGCTATTTTAGCCACGTGCTTCTCAGCAATATTTTCCAAAAGGTACACACAATAATTTAAACCAAAAAGCCTAGTAAAACTTCATATAACCAAAATGCAAGAACATTTAATTTGGTGGAAAACAGATTGTTATATAAAAAGTGACAAGTCTAAAATATACCCACCTAGGTACAGCTTAGGAAAAAGCTGAGGAATGCTCTGACTCTCAGTCTGACTGGGATTTTTATTGACACTCTGCTGTTTTAACACCACTTTTAAGTTGCAGAGCCTTCCCAGAGTTACATTATTTATGATAATGGGCTTTTGGGCAAGAGATTCTGAATTGTGTATTTCTGAAACTGCTGCTGCTGGCGTGCAGCACATTGTATCATCCATGCATCATTCTATCATATGGAAAATTATGACAATGATGTCACCTCAGTGTCTCAGGTAGGTGATCTGGTGCTTCTCCTTTGAATGTCACTGGTGGTGAAACTGTGGCTTTAATGTGGGGTGTGATGGTAGTGGTTAAAGACAGTAAGTAAGCAAAGCTACATGATTTGATTTAATAAAAAGGAAGATGAAAACTAAGAAGGTTCACAAGTTGCTCTAGGGTACTCCTATGCTCCAGTGAGAAATCTGCATTACTGAACTGCTCTTATGACTCCTGAGGGATTACAGAGAAGAAAAATCTTCTTTTAATGATGGTCTGAAAAAATAATCTAATGCTTTTGAAGACATTAGATATTCTCATTTGATTTCCTTTCTACACAAATTCTCCTTGAAAAGTAAACGATGCAAGTCACAGTAATTAACAAATCCCAGTATTATAAGTGCATTTTAAAAACTCAGTAGTATCTTATGAATTTTCTTCCTCTCTTTGGAGAGTGCATGTGAATACACCCCTTCTTGGTTTAGATCAAGTCACGTTGCACGCTGCAAGCAATGTACACCTGGCAAGTTTTCTTGCCTTAATTATTTTTATTTCACCAGAACTATCTGTGGATTACATTACACATTCTTTACTTTTTAATAATACCAAACTTTCTCTGTCCCTCTTCTCCACCCAAACTATTGGCAGCTACAAAGCTGTGAGAACAGTCCTGCCTGTTCTGGGTGTTCAACAAGAGTTAAATCCACCTATGTACAATGCCAATTCAAGGCAAAAGCAGTAACCCAATACCTTCCTCTGAATCCATTCCCCAGTGAGAAACTGCAATATGATGTGACTTTTTTGTACCATTAGAGCAGACAATCAGAAAATTGTAACTGCTCACATGACCTAATGGGTGATGTTGGTGTAGCAATTTAGTCAAAATTAAGCTTCTGTGGCCAGCTGCTACAGAGATGGGATCCTCCTCTCTATCAGCTCCAGAGAGCCACATTCAGAATATTCTCCTCAGTTCTGGTCTCCATAACTTGGGAGAGACAAGGAGCTACTGGAGAGGGTCCAGTGGAGGCCACAAAGAGGATGGAGAGTCTGGAACATCTCTCTGATGAGGAAAGGCTGCAGGAGCTGGGCCTGGTTGGTTGAGAGAGGGCTGAGAGGGGATGCCAATAATGCTTACAAATACCTCAAAGGTGGGCTGAGAGGATTGTGCCAGACATTTTTCAGTGGTGCCCAGGGATAGGGTGAGGAGCAATGGCCATAAACTGAAACACAGGAAGTTCCCTCTCAACATGGAGAGCTTTACACTGAGGTGTGAGAGCACTGGGACAGCTGCCCAGGGAGATCCTGGAGTCTCCCTCTGTGCAGACATTCAAACCCACCTGATGTGTTCCTGTGTCACTGCCTTGGCAGAGGGATTGGACTGGATGGTCTCCAAAGATCCCTTCCAACCCTGACAATTCCACAATTGTTTACTTGGAGTTGAGAGCACAGAGAGAACACCAAGGAATCCAAGACATTCAGAACCTTCCTAATATGTTGATTATCACAGATATATTAGTATCAATATTTTTAATGGACTATTTAAAATACAGAGAGTAAAACTCATTCTTCAACCAAAGTTTTAAAATTGCTATGAAGGCAATGTGTCCATCTCTGGTAATGAAGCAATTACTGCACTGCATAAGCAAACTAGAAGAGAATCTTTGTTGTTCAAAAGGAGATTTACTCTGTTTTCAGTGTTCATCTGACAAGCCATAACTTAGTGGCTTTCACTTACCTTTGCCATAGCTGAATCACCACTGGGAAAGTCCTTGAGGAAGAAATTCTCAACTACATCCCTTGCAAAGCAGGTCTGTTTGCACACAGGGCAGGAAAGGATACCTGAGTTTAAAAAGAATAAAAAAAGAAAACCACCACAAATAAAGCAATGCACACCAGCCATGCAAACCAGGAAATTGTATAAACCACACATCAGTATTGTGGCTTTCTTGTATCACATGGGCAGTTCCAGGAAACTGAGGCACCCTTGAAGACCTCAGTGGCTAGACCTGGGTCAATATATAGAAAAGAAAAACAAAGCAACAAAATTCCTAGAAAAATACCATATTTCAGTTGACTTATTTCTGTGTTTATTGATATCTGCACATCCAAACTCTCACCTGGCTTGGAGATGATTAAACTGAGCTGCACTTTAAACTGTACTCCCTTGTGCTTTCTGAGATTTTCTGTGGTTCTGGACCAGCTGTACCCCACTAGAGCTGTACCCAAGCATAAAAGACACCCTCCTTAATTTCAGTTTTACAGTGCAGGATGCAATCCAAATGAAGTGATGGGGGAGCAACACGCTGCTGGCAGAAGCAGCAAGTCAGAAGAAAGGCAATGAATAAAAAAAATTTCAGAAGGAAAATTATTACAGTAAACCCAGAGGTGGCAAAACATGATTTCCCCTAAAGCAAAGCAGTGAGCAGCAGGACCTGGCTCCACTCTCATCAATAACTGAGCACAGCTGGGGGGAATCTCAGTGTCTGCCTGGGCTGAGAACCAAGAGCCCAAGCAGGTGTCCATGACTGTGCACCTGCATTTCTGCACCTCTGATATTTCATTCATTGACTCCTTGGGCTGTGTTAGTTTGGGTTTTTTTTTGTAAAAGGACATTGCATTTTTCTGGCCACATTCCTACAAACTACTGTAGATGTGAAAGAGGGTGGTGGTGTGTCAGTCTATTGCACCTTATCAAGGTGTATTTTTATTTTTAATCCAAGTTTTTTCTGCCAAGAACAGAATGTCCATGCTATGCTCACCTTGCCAAGTCACCCATTTATGATAACTAACAACAGTATTTTCTATGACTAAATGGTTTAAACTCACCTAAAACAAGGTTTTAAAGCAAGATCAATGACAACATTCTGCTGTTCAATGTGCTCTTTTTCCTTAACTCGAAATTATTTTTCCACACAGACAGTTAATTAAACCTAAACTTGTCTATTACTCTTCACATTACACCATTACCAGAGCCTCTCCTGTTTTCCAGGTGCTTGGTATTACCTGTCCCTTGGGACATGGCTGCTGCAATCCCTGGCCAGGGGCAGAATGCTAATTCTGAATGTCTCCAATTTCAGAGCTGGGCTACTGTGCCTTAACAGCAGCATTTTATATTGACATTTTCTACTGAGATTTTATATTTATATTTTATATTGAGACACACAGACCCCAAAACATCCCTGCATTTCCACTTCTGACCAAAGCACTACTCAGATGTCCAAACACATTCACTTCCATTCACAAATGCATTGAAGAAACTCTGAGTTCTGGTACATCTCCTTTGAAGAATATTCTTTACTAAGAACCATTTCCATGAGGTTTAGATCTCTTTTAGCCCAAATCTTGTATAAAACCAAAAGCATAACTGATTTCTATTTTTCAAGGCTGCATTTACCACAGAACTGTGATTTGGGAGCCCAAGTAGCAGACCACAACCTACCTGAACTTTTCATTTTACTGTGCATTTCACACAACCCTGAGAGTTCATACAGATGTGAGAAGGAGCAGGCTGTGCCCACAGGTGACTCTGCTACCCAGCCACAAGTTACCCAGGGGAAAGGGTAACACAAGCAATTTCCAGAGCTCTGCTCAGCAGGCAGGTAAGCTGAGCCTTGTTTAAGGGTGTTTGCTGGCAGGAGCTGCAAAGGTTTCTAAAAATTATCTGATAAAGATGCCCACGATGGCAGAAAGCTGAAGAAGATGTGTTTACAGTTCTCCTACTTTGCATCCTTCCTGTAAGGACTGCAGCTGAAAAAGCACCTGAATTACCTCCAAATTTTGCAGCTAATCCCATTTTCATGTGTCACATCCTAGCACAACACAATCCTTTTATATTGGTGGCACTGAAACCTCTCCATGCTTTCCCAAATTGCAGAGTAGGAGACTTTCAGGTGCCTCTGGAGACAGGTAGGAGCAGGAGGAGGTCAGACAAGCTGTGTTGCACTGACAGTGCCTCCTGGTAAATGGGGCTCACTGCAAGCACTGGGGAGCTGCAGCACTCATTCCTGAGAGCTGAAACTCCTCAAGTTCCCCTGCACCAAGTGGCACTGCTGGAGGAATAAAAACACAGATACATTCTGATTGATAAGCTAGGAAGCAAGACAGCCACTCTGCAAGCAGCTTCTCAAACAAGTCCCAGGGGATGTGCTCTAATTCTCAGTGCAGCCAGTGAGGAACCAGCCCCTGGCTTCACAGAGCCCCTGGGGACCTGGGACCAGCTCTTGGTCTGCCTAACACTGGGAGAAAACCTCCACAGCACTCTGCAAATGGAACCAAAGGGAAACAGCCAGCAGGTGATTTCTGGAGTAAGAAACTCACCCCTCTCACAGTTACTCTCTATGGGTGAGCACACACAAATCATCTCTGGGAGCAGCTGCTCACTGGGAAACCAAGGCTTTGTCCCAGCAAGGACAACTTCCACCAACACAGCACACAAGGTAAAAAAGGTTACTTCTGAAATTACTATTTTATTATGTTCCAACACTGTTCTGTTAGTGCAGAATGTTAAATCAAATTAAACCAATTGAATGATACTTCATGGAGTGCTTATGGCCTCAGGCATGTGCATGTGAGCTTTAAATTCTGCTAATTTGTTACAAACCAGCAAAGTACAGAATACAGCATAATTAGGATGCATTAGTCTGATAATGAGCAAGATCCCCTTTTTAGTGTTTTTCAATTAGAAAAAAAAAAGAAAATTAGAGAAAAACTTTGATAATTTCCATGCTTAGAAAACACAAAACATGCATGGATTTCAGTTCTGCACAAAAACCTCCATTATATATGTGCTGAGAAATGCAATCAACAGTTGGAAGATAAATGACATTACTGCTGATTAATATTAAGGGACATCTAAAAGTGATGCCCTGGAAGGCACAGCACAATTTCCTCCCAGGTTTTAGATCCAAGTTATGCTACTAAAATCAGTGTTGTTCCAGAGATACACATGGAGCAAGGTCAGAGGTTTGTTTTAGACTCACTACCACAGACCACCAAGTACAGCCTTGATTGTGTAAACGTGTGTCTTAAATATCCAAGTAAATTACAATGATTTCAAATCTAAAACTCCCTTGAGATGATCATGACATGCAGAGTCATCAGCTTAATTTAAAAAGAAAATTTAATAATCTTTAAAAAGAGCAGTTAAGAGAAAAAAATAATGGGGACACCACAGCAATAAAGGAAGTAATAGATTGGAAGTCATTTCCTACTCATAGGTGGGCTAATCAAAAACACCTAATAGTGAATCCTATATCTTAAAATTTAACAAAAGCACAAGAGATAAATTTGCATCTTGCTGAAAGAGAGATTGCTTGAGCATGGTGGCTTTGGAGATAACACTTGTTCAGCTAATTGGGCTTATTTGATACCTTTTCCATTTAATAAAAAGCCTGTGCTCTCTAGAAATGCCACTTCCTTTTAAATATGAATTCCTCAAAGAATCAAAAGTTAGCTTGGCATAATAAATACACTACAAAATGAACTGTGGAGCAATTAACCCGAAATTAAGCAAATAATTGAACATTTACAAACAGCCACAAGCAGCATCAGGCTGTGCTCGTGTTCAGAGTGCAAACCACCAGCAAGGCACATTTTCCTGGAAACCTAGAAAGGTTTCCATTTTCCTGGGAACCCCTTACCTGTGCTCTGGATAGAGAGCCAGAGAGCTGCTCAGAGTCACCTGTTTTGGGGGAAGGAGAATTGTGTGCCCTGTTTTGGGGTACACAAAGATTCCCAGGATCAGGCAGTGCTGTGGTGCAGACTGAAGTCACTGCACCTCTCCCTGGGGCTGCTCCCTCTTCCTTGGCCAGGAATTCTGGCAAGCCAGCAGGGAAGAAAGGTGTACTGAGTCACTGCCAGGTGCAGAGGTTTTTTCCTCTTGCCTTCTTTCTTGCCTCTGGCATTCATTCAGGCCTCTGAAAGCTTGCCTTGGTCATATTTTTCCCAGATAAAAATCCCATAGTCAAAGTCTATGCAGTGTCCTACTTCCTTTCTTGCCTGGGTCTCCACTCCATCCTCAGACTAGAGCAGAAGGAAAAAGGAGATTTTCCAAGCCCAGGCAGCAGCAGGTCTTACAATGCCATTCACCCCCACAGCACTCTTTGCAGACCATAACCTAAATATTTTTCTTGCCTTCCTACCTTACCACTGCCTCCAAACACCAGTGTTAATCTGTTTTAAGCAGCTGCACTTTGCAGACAGCTCATTTAAATATATCATTATCAGAGCACTGTGGGTGAAGGGAAGAGCAGGAGAAGCCCTGGAGACTCGCTGTTTGCACATATGAGAATGATGCAATTTCGGGATCTAAACAGCAACTCAGCAAGGAATTACAGGACTCAAACAACAGTTTACATATTAGGAGATCAGGTACAATCATGATGCCTAAAGGAAGGCCAGTATTGATATCCAAACCTCTGGAAGTAGCAAAAAGCTGACAGAGATGTTGACACATTCTATTTTTGCATGGAAATTAAATTGGTAGGAAGGAGGTAGGAACATTGGCATAAATTATCTTTCACAAGTTCAGTGCCTCCTGCTGTTTAGCTCTTGAAATTGTTATTTATGACATCCCATTTCACTGCTAAGGAGATGACCATCAGTTTAAAAAGGCTAGCAAGGATCCCAATGCTGGATTTAAGCCCTGTTTCAGAGCAAAGCCCTACTTGAGAATTATACACAGGTCAAACCACATATAAAATATCCTTGGTGTATTTCAGTTCTCAGCTACTGAAGGATCTCTGGAGACCACATTGTATTGAACAGACCCCTACAAAGGGTCAGCACACGAGGGATGTGGAGGGACAGTCCTACACCTAAACACATCCAAACCCTTCCAGAGCCCCACTGCTCCTTTCACCCCCATGAGCAGCACCTGAACATCACCACACAGGGCTCCAGCACCAGAGAGGAGTGTGTAACTCTGTGTGTGGCTGTGTTTATGTACAGGCACCTCTGAGCCCTGGAAAGCTAAAGCAGCAGGTGCTGCCTTGGCTAAATTAGTTTGCAGCCCTTTTTCAGCAGCCACCGTGGTTATTTCCATCCCCACACTCCCATCAGCCAGAGTAACTCGACAGAGGGATGGGGAAAAATGGAATTTCAGAGGCAGTGGATCCATTAGTCAGGCACAGGTGCTCAGTCTGGACACTCCAACTCCACACCTGGGATATGCAAAATCAGCTTTCAGGACAATAACAAGGTTCTGCCTTATCCTGCTCAAGCCCACAGGTTGGATCTCTCACATCCCACAGCTCTTTCCCTGTTAATGGAAGCTGCCACACTGCACTGGACCCAGCAATAACAACACTTAGACTGTCCCTTTGTAAAAGTACAAATAAAGAATTTCTGAATGGTTTCAAGGTTTTTACTCCTACACTACAGCAATCTAACTTCTAAGTGACAGAGCTCTGGATCACTTACAGAAATCTTCTCTAAAATGCCAGCTATAACCTCTCTACCACCCATGGACCCCAAAAAAGAAACCATGAAAAGCCACAGCTCTGTTTCAAGGTCTTCCAGTCTGGTCAGGGTTAACTAGAAAGAACCCTCAAGCTGACTGCCTCAGAAATAAATCAATGCAGATAATTTACTTATTATTATCATGAGAATCGATTAGCATAAAGAAACAAACAGTGGAGCTACTGCACACACCACATTTGTACTTGCTGTCCACATGTTGCACCTATTCCTCTGCTCTTTTCCCTCCAACAACCATCAGAATAATTATTCTCAGAGAGCATTAACTACAGCTCAGGCTGCAGGCATAATTTACATTTCCTTGGAGACCCAATTACAGGTTATAGGAAACAGCTCTGAAGACAACCTCCCACTCTCCAGTTTCATATTTATATAACTAAACCCTCATTGTTTCCTTTGCCCTTTGGATCTGGCAGCCAAACAGCACAGTGCAAAGGACTGACTAACTTTAAACCCATTTTAAGTTGACCAAATTTATACATTATGATAAGTTTCTCTTCAGGATAATCTTTCTACTTCCCTTTGTAGAGATAAGACATGCACTTGGTTCTAAGTGGCTCTAATTAAAGCAAAAGGGTGTTTTCCTTCAGAATTAATAGATCATTGCATTGCATCACTTGCCTTAAATGAGTGCATCAAAACAAAGTTATTGGGTATCCTGGAGATACCACAAGGCAGCCAAATGCCTCACTGGAAACTAAGCTGTGGTATAAAGAACTCTGTAGATGTTTTTTGTTTGTCTGTTCATTTTTATTACTTAAATACAGGCTGAATACAAGCTAAGGCACTGTGTGTCCACACCTGGAGTCTCCTGAAACCAGTGCTCCAAATTTCCTGTGCCAAAACTTGATGCTGAAAATGAGCCAAAGCAGTCCTAGTTCCTGAAATAAACCCTTCTGAAGATTTCTCTGGCCAACACCTTGCTGACTTTTTGATGTGCCTCACTAACAAATGTTCACAATTGGGGATCCAGTTATATAAACATAGATAACACCTACCACACAAGCTGAAGAAAACTGCTTATTTTCAGCAGGAAGTAACAAAATGCAGCAAGTGGACATCTGTCAACAGCTGAAGGCTTCTTTAAAAGTCTGATTTTCCCCAATCTGTTTGCATTTCTCTAATACATAACCCTACCACATTTCATGGCATTAGGCAAACACAACACAAGCATGGACAGTTTTTGACTCATGCAGAGAACATGGGTAGAAATCACACCACCATTTTCCAGGAGCTTTGTTATCCAACCCTGAGAAATACAAAAGGGCCAAAAAAATTTAAATAAGATTGCAGAAAACAAGAGCTCAACATATAAGTTCAATACAAAAACATAATATAATTAAATCCACCATTTCTGAAAGCATCTTATGAAAGTGAGCAACTACTACTAACATTTTACTTTACAAGTTAGGCTGACTACACAATGTGGTCACAAAATGTTAAGAATTTCAGGGCTTACATCAGTTAGCAGAAATCTGCAAGGTGTTTCAGTACATCTTTTCTAATCTGCCTTGTTCTCAGGGGTCCTAATTGTGATTGAGCAACAATTACCTGTGATTTTTCTTTAACAAACAAACAAAAAAAAAAAAAAAAAAAACACAAACAAAAAAACCACGAACCCTTTAGCTGAGACAGTCCTGCAAAAATATTAATTTCTCCCAAAAGTGCACCTCCACTGGTCCTCATTTGACTACTTTTGGAATTATTGTGTTGGTGATATTTAAAGCACTAAACCAGTTTGTATCATTGAACATCTTACAGAGAGTAAGGTTTGCAGATGTGGGGTAATTGATTTTGGGATCCACCTCCAGTTCAGGGAGGAGGGAAAAACACAGGAATCTGGATGAGTCTGGGTATGAATGTATTTAGAACTTCAGGAGAAAGAGGTAGACCCAAGGGAGCAAGAACCAACATTTCCACCTTAAGAGATGTGAGAACATTCTCTTTTTCTTACTCAAGCCCTCTCCTGAAAGTTATTCTTTCCCATGCAGATCTGCAGAGGAGGAGAATGTGGATTTAAAAAAAAGAGAGAAGCTTAAAGTTCACCTCATAAAAAAAGCATACATAGGAGCCAAACTCACAAAGATATCTTCCTTTTTCCACTCAAATTACTCCCAAACACTCAGTTCTCACAACTGTGAATAAATTCTGATGGCTATGCAGCTTTTCCATTGGAGCTCTAGCTGCTACCTCAGGGCTTTTACTCATGAGTCATCTCAAACACACACAGGAATAAAAGTTCCAACACCAACTCCCCATCAAATGCCATCAAATACCTCCAGTCTCTCAGCAACTTCAATAGAAAACAACAAACTAGAAATAAGTTTTATGTTAGCAAACGACTACTTGTAGTAAAGAATACAGAAACCTGCACATTCAAATATTCTTTTTGTGACAAATGTCAGAATTACTTCATTTGCAAATACATTCATTTTTTCCATCCCTACATTTTGCTTGAGAAGTTCATAGTGAGCAAGGAACACATTTTTCTTACAGGCAATATTTTACATTTACTCAACTAAAACAGTTATGCACTTGCACTTACAGTTTACCACTGGCAGCTACATATAATCAAACTTAAAGATGACACTGAAAAGTAGAATTGTACTGCCCATAACTCAGAAATCAGGGCAGATAAGGAACATTTAACATCATGCCATCAGAAGACCTCCAAATTTATCCTGCCTGACCTATGGTGGCTGCAGTTTCAGTCATTGGCTTAATTAAGAGACACAGATGTTTTGGTTTTGCTGCTTTCCTTGCTCATAGATTAACTGAGCCTCTGCACCTGGTGTCTCACTTCATTTACTGGGTCATCACTGTTCATTATTTCTTTTCTCTAGTCTTGCTCTTTCCCACAGAAGTTCTCTATCTACACAAGAATGAAGAAGTAAACACAGAAACTTCAGGAACACAGAAATAAACTAGTATTTATTCTTTTTGCTATAGACAAACAATTCCTGCTCCATCTTAAAGAGATATCCAACATTTTAACTCATGAGAATCTGTAGCTGCACTTCATCTGAGATCAGCAAGTGGTAGAAATTCACTTCTCCACTTGGTAAACAGAAAGAAGGAGGAGAGGAATGGCTGAGATGTCAAAAGAGGACACATAAAAAGTAATGGAGTGCTTTTTCCAAGTGTATTTTATCACTGAGAGGTCCCCCAGACTTTAGGCCTACTATGACCGAGCATTAAAATTTTTAAGGACTTGTTCTCTTTCTCTCCTTCTCTACTTTCACATCTTTTTCTGCCTGTACCCTACCCATGAAGAGCTTTTTTCCTTTGCCTTTTCCTTAAACTTTTGTGTTCTGCCAGCCTTCCAACAGTGACCTCTGAACTCTGATTCCATTTGTTCTCAAACCTGACCTAGTCTAGTTTGTGTCATCTCACCAGTTCTGATCACCCTCACCTCAGGGAAGGTATCTTCTCTTCATACAGGTTTCTAAAATCTGCTACAGAAGAGATAATAAATGATGCCTCCTACTCAACTAAAGTTCAAAGCCTGTGAAAATACAAGTTATCTATATTCCTTTGCTTTTCTTGTAAATTAGTAATGACTCTGGAATGCTTCCCCACAGCAATGAAGATTCATTCAGTTAAAATTCCTATAGTCTGTCATTTACGTTTATTTAAAAAAAAAAAAAAGTTACACAATTTCTATTAACATCATGACTAAAAACTGTACAAATAACTCCAAGATCTCAAAAAGCACAGGCAAAAAATGCTTCTTATCCTCACTAGTTAACTCAGCTTGTTAGAGTGAGGTAGAGGCACAGGAGTTAAGGTAGAGAGAAACAGAAACAACACTCACAACAAGTAAGAGTTTCAGTGCACCAGAACACAATACTGTGATAACAATTTTTTTTACCTCTGTTAGAAACAAAATCTGGGTGTTTTGGTGTTGTTGGGGAGGCACTGAAGGAGGGGGTGAAGGAAGAACAAAACTATCACCACAATCAGTACCATAGAAAGGTCCAGTGTGTCAAAAAGATGGTATAAAAAAAAATTGCTCTGGAAGCTGTCTTGTAGCATTAATTCATTTGTTAAGCTAAGAAAATCAAATATTCATAATGTCAACTTGGTAAGTGAAACATTCAGCCCATTCTGAAAAAATGTTAGAATCTTGCCTGTGTCATTTCTCTTCAAAACACTGCTGTTGGATGAAAAACATAATGAAGGTGGCTTGTTCCAAACCCACTCTCTGCTCACACAAATCTTTACTCTCCTAGTCTTTCAATTTAAAGCAGTGCTGTAGAAGAATAGGCTCCAAAATATACTTCTCAGTCCACCTCTTTTTATAATTCTGTATTGCAAAGAGCACGGAAATGTTGAGATTCTGAGACATTACCTTCGTAGAGAACCTCATAGTCAGTGGGAATGCAGCTGTACCCTTGGATCAGATCAGGTAGGCAGTCCTTGCAGAAGGAATGGAGGCACGGGAGCATCCTGGGCTCCCTCCTCCGCAGCTCCCACTTGCACACCAAGCAATTCCTCAGCAGATCCAGGGTCTCCATCCCTGCTGCCTGAAGTCTGGCCCCAAAAACATGAAGAGGCACAAAATGGCTCATGACAAGCCCTGCACTTCACAGAACTCTTGATCACCCAAGTGCAAAGCAGAGGGCAACACGGGATGCACGATCAAATAACATTCACGTTGCCCCTGTGAAAAAAGCAGCTCACTGCAGCTGAAAAATCACATACCTGCTTTACAGAGGAGAATATCTTTGCAGATTGTTGCTGTGCAGGAAAGTGTGGTTTAAGGTTTACAAACCATGATCCCACTATCTCTCTAGTATTTGCAACTTCTGTAAAAACTGAACTAATCTGCTCTATCGATCTACTTACAAAGCTGAATTGTCACACACGGTACATTTCCTGCTAGAAGCACTGAAACTGTGCAATAAAATGATGAGATTCTCTGACTGCTTTTATAATTTCACTCAAATATTTTACAGTTTTCAGTAAAGAAAATAATACCCATACATCCATCATTTCAGCAATGCATGTCAGAAAGCTGCCTTGAAAAATGTACAGCATCTTCTGACAATCTTCTTTATCAAAAGTTCACTTTGCAGTAATCAAATTTTAGCTATCAAGATGACCACAGATCAGATTATAGACCAAACCTGAGCTTCCCAGTGTTCCTCCCACCAGCCTAAGCTCCCCAAGGTCAATTGAGTTTTGCAGTTCATGTTTCATCCTCAGTTCTGAGATTGTCAGAGATGTTGATCAGATACAGACTGCAAAGGGCAGCTCCTGCAGGTTGTATCAGAGGAGAAAAAGCAGATAAAGCCTCATTTCCTCTGGGGTCACTCTTCAGCTGATCCAGCCTCCTGGGAGCAGTCCCATGCTGGCACACTGGCCCTGCTACCAGCAGGATGCAATTGAAGCTACAATCTCCAAATTCCTCCAGGACAGAGCAGCAGCTCTGATACTAGGGCCATCAGTTCTCCTGAGGGATTCTGTCTGCTGGGACATTCCAGTGGAAATGGTTAAGAAGCACATCTGGGTTTGGGTTTTTATTCTGCAATGCCAAAAAAAAAAATTAATGTCTCAGAAATTAACAACCAATGGGTTTTTTTAAATCATTGTATCCTCAAGTCATCAGTATTTAAAATATTTTAGAAGAAAAATTGACCCTATGTTAAAGTCTGTCATCCTATTTCATACCCAAGACCCATTCAACTAGGTAGATACCCACCAACTTGAGTGACAAATTACTTAGATAAATTCAAACCTACCACTAAAACTTCAGATTCCAATTCCAAAACCAGAGGTCCCTTTGGAAATGAGCTGTGCCAGCTGTACCTGTGGTTTAATTAACATTTAATCAGTGCCTATTACACGAGCTCACTTTTTACAGTGCATCTTCACCAGCCATCTACCAGGGCAAATGTCACTAAAGCAGCACAGCCTCTGAGCTCACTTCATCTCTGCCATTTCTTGCAACTCCTGTTGCTAAGACAAAGTTGCACCTACAAAAATATGTAATGTGTGCAGTAGGAAGTTGAGGTCTGAAAGTACCACATTGTTGACACAGACAAACCACAGCCCAAAGCATCCATGCACAGAGAATCAGTGCAAACAAAGCCTGATACTGAGAAATGCTCTGTCACCCTGAAAGCCAAAGCTGGGGCCGGATGAGCAGAAGCAGGTTACTGAAAAATTCAATTTATGCCCTTTGAACAACATACAAAACTGAGCAGAATTCTTTGGTAGGAAGGGGAAGAATAAGAATGAAAAAAATGTGTTTAAAATTGTGCTCTGAGGCAGGTATGCAAAGTCAGGCCGCTGGAAGAGAAGGCTGATGGGCTACAAGGCCTGCAAAGAGAATCCAGGGAATTACAGGCCTGACCTTGGAGCTGGGGAAGGTCCTGGTGCAGATCATCTCCAGCACCATCAAGTGGCACTTGTGCAATAAAACCAAACCGTCAGTGTGGCTTTATGGAAGGCAGGTCCTGCTTGGCCAACCTGACTCCTCTGCCAAGGTGACCCACTGGGGGGATGAGGGAAAGGCTGTGGCTGCTGTCTGTCTGTCTGTCTGTCTGGAGTGCAGGAAAGCCTTGGACACCACTTCCCACACATTCTCCTGGAGAAACTGGCTGCTCGTGGCCTGGGGGGCACTGGTCACTGGATAAAGAACTGGTGAGGTGGCTGGGGCCAGGAAGAGGTGGATGGAGCTACATCCAGCATCACATGCCAGGGAACAGCAGTCCCAGCCAGGGAGAGACAGCTCCCAAACTCCTCTGCAGTTTGGATCAAAGCATCCATTTATCCACAGCATCCACAGCTATTCACAAGCAGCAGTACCACTGGCTAAGATAAAGTATTTTATAAGTGGAGTGCACATCAACCTCACCCTAAAAGCTCTCCCCTCTAAATGTAATGGTTGCCCAACATTATAAGTTAATTAACTAGGATTCTCTCAGACATACTAGCAGATAATTTCCATCACCTTCAGCAGTGAGCATAAAATAAGTTAGTGTTTACAGGCTTTTAGTCTTACACTTGAGAATCAGCTCACTGAATTTAGTTGATTTTTTTACCACTAAATCCTGCAGGGTCAAGCCTTGCAGACACCAGAAGTCCTAATTTGATGCTACAGCCAAGTAAGGATCATTTCAGGCAGTCATTTTAAACCAAATATATCAGAGCTTCACACAGCAGTTCTAGAGCTGTGCCATTGCTTTGCCAGCTGGAAGGAAGGCTGAGGACAGCTGGCACCAGCTCTGTCCCACAGGTGGGAACTGCAGGAATTGCACACCCAGCCTGGGGAGGGCAGAAATTGCAAATGTTAAGTAACAGTTACTGGTACACCACTGTCACACTGCATTTCTTTGTCCACACTCCTGCTGTTCCACTCCCACACATCTCCCCTGGATGTCATTTTGGTGTTCAAGAATCCCCATCAAAAGCGCATCAATCCTCTTTCAGACAGCTGTAGGAAGGATCACTAACAAAAGAGCAGCACAAAATACAGAATGTTATTTTGCCACCCTATAAAGACAAAACAATGCCTACCTTCCCAAAGTAACCAGGGTGACTGTGAACAAACACATGGCAGGCATTGAACACCCTAGTCATGCAATTTAAAAATGAAGTGAAAAGCAGTCAAACCACTGATCAAAAATTATGTAGGTAAGATTAAAAGTGTGAACTGTCTCTAAAGAAGTCAGGAATGAAAAATCAGAATAACCCAAACTTCTGTAAATGAGCTGATTTTATGCATTGTTTATTCAAAAAATTTGAATAAAACAAACACTTTTATGCCACAAGCACACAGGCACCACCAACTTCTTTGATCTTCTCCTCTGCTCTTCTACTGAAGAACTTTGCTTTCACAATGACAGGCTGCTTGGGCAGCTTCCCCTTGCCCAGCACTTTGTAGTAGCCCTAGAAAGATTTAAAACAGAAGTTCAGTGTTTGTAATCAGCTTGCAGGCTCCTACATTCAGGCCTGTTAGCACACACCACTTAAAAACAAAACCATGATCACCTTATCCAGTCAATTCATTACATTATAAGGACAATCATGACAGAAGACAATTAACAAAACAGCTGCTGAAGTCCCTGCAGGTGAGAAGTGGGCCCCAAGTGGCCAATAGGGAGGCAAACACCAGCACCTGGCAGAGCAGTGTCTCTGATTCGGTGGCTGGCTGAGACACACGACATCAGAGCCAGTGAATATTGATCAGAAGTTTCTGTCCGAGAACTATAGCACACCAAGACAACCAAACATGTGGAGATGTGACTCTAGTCTCGAGGGTGGACAGGGGACATGGTGTGAGATGGCTCCACCATGGCTTTGCTCCTTCAGGAACACTTTAAACAAGCCATCTTTCACCACCTACTCAAAGGAGGGCAGTGCCTGTCCACAAATACACACCAGTACCAGAAAAAGTTCTTACAGAGAAAAACGTAACAGCCAAAGTGCTTCTGTGTAAGCACTCACAGCCCAGGGGTTCAGTCTGGTGAACCTCTGAGCACTGGAGCTTATGTGCAGCTCAGCCTCTCCCAGGGGACAGGCACAGCTCAGGCACCACGGCAGAGCAGGAATGCAGGGCTGAGTCCCCAGGACTCACCGAGCGCACGACGTCGATGACCGGGGCCAGGCCGGCCTCGTTCTTGGCGTAGTTGAGCCTCGTCTGCTCGCTGACCAGCGTCCACAGCTTGTCCAGGTTCACAGTGGGACAGAACTTCTGGTTTCTCTTCAGGTGGTAGTGTCTCATGCCTACCTTCCCAAAGTAACCAGGGTGACTGTGAACAAACACATTCCACGTCAGATCCCGTTTTTAACTCATCCTGGACAAGCAGAACTCTGAACTAGCACTGAAAAGCATCCTACGAAATCAAAGTATCCAAAATGGCACATTACACCGTTTTTGGTATGAATACATGTAAAATTCAGGTATAATAATGATTAGTATCCAAACCAAGGAAAAATTACATTCTCTGTAAGTGTTTCTTCCCCCTTGAACTCCCAACTGAATCCCCCTCACTGCTGAGCCTGTATTTCCAGGGAAGCTCCACCTCCAGGACCCCAGGCAGTTCTGGCACTGCTGTCACTAACTCGGTGACTGACTGAGCCAGGGAGGGCACAGCCAGTGAATAGAGGTCAGTGGTTGCTGTCCGAGGACTCCAGCACACCAGGACCACGGGCAGGGCCCAGATGTGACTCTATAGTCTCGGGAATCTGGCAACATCCCTCACCTGATGCAGCCAACACCTGATGCAGTTTGGATCTAACACCACATCCTGAATTTGCTCTGTGTGCCCTGATAAACAGGGACCACACTGTAACAGGCAAACATGGCCAACTTTACTTAATGCTGCATTGAACTCTCAAAGATGGAGAGTGCAAAGGCCTTTGATTTCAGGGTAAGTGCAGGGTAAGTATGAGCAACTATAATGCCCCACTTTAAAGGAAAAAACATGTAGGATTGCAGGAAACTTTGTTTATTCATATATAAAGAAGTTGCTTCTACCTCAGGAGCATGCATGTACCTAGCAGACATTAAAAACATTAGCTTACTATTTATCAAAGTTAATCCTGTGGTGGTGCAAGCCACCGGCATTACCACGTCCTCCAGGATGCTTCCTGTGTTTCCCTGAGAAAAAAAAATGTAAGCTTGTTACATTAATATTACACAGAATACTTAAAAATAGTTTCAACGTCAACTAATTATCTCGTGGTGTGACAAGGTTGGAATGAATAGCGTTGAAAGGGAGACTGCACTGCGCTCTAAGTTTAAAATGTCGCATACCCAGTACTGATCGGCTGAGCAGCGCTGAAGTTACAAACCAAGAGTCTAAAGCGTGCGAGACCCGATCAGCCATCATCCGTGGCAGCTGCCCCCGCATGCTGCGACCTTCCTTCAGCACTGCTCGCTACTTCCCAGATGCCGGCGGGCCCTGCCCCACAGCCCCATTTCTGCAGGATCCGGGAGGAGCTGCAGCATCCCCTCAGCGCTGGGCAGCCCCGGCGGGCCCTGCCCCAGAGCCCCATTTCTGCAGGATCCGGGAGGAGCTGCAGAATCCCCTCAGCACTGGGCAGCCCCGGCGGGGCCGCGCAGCCGAAAGCCCCGCGGCCTGTGCACTCACCCACGCGGCCGTGGCCGTGGCTGACATGTCCTCTCAGCTTCCGGGTCTTCCTTAGCCGGGAAGGCTGCGGGAAAGGGGGAGAGCCGTGAGCGCGGCGGGCAGCGAGCGCCAGCAGAACCCCGCGCCCGCCCCGGGCCCGCACAGCCGGGCGCCATGGCGGACCGGCCGCGCCGCACCGCTCCCGCCCGCCGCGGGCTAGAGGCCGCGCCTCCCCACCACCCTCCGCTACTCCGCAGTCCCGTCCCGCGGCGGCAGCGAGGGGCGGCGGCCGCGGGATCCTGGTCCCGTCCCGGTCCCGGTCCCGATCCCATCCCATCCCATCCCCTGCCGGCCCGGACGCTGCTCCCACCATCTTGCCGGCGTGCGAGAGGGAGAGAAAGGGCGCGGCTCTCGCGAGAGCGGGCAAAGCCGCGGGGGGCGGGGCTGAGATCTCGCGAGGTTTCGCAGGGCGGGAGCGGCGGGCGGAGCTCTGAGCGGCGGGCACAGCGCCCCGACATTTCCCGGCGCGGAAAAGCAGAGTTTTAATCAGAATTTAGGAAAATTTGTAAGTTTGGTCACTTTATTAAACAGCCATAACAGTGGGAAAATGAACACTACGTCCTTAAAGACAATTATTTGCCACACGGGAGCGTGAATTCCTGGAGTATTACTGTTTCTTAAGCTTGGTTTCTAGGGGGGTTTTTAATGGATTTGATACTGTTAAAATTTTAAACAAAACTTTACAAATTTTAAACGCAGGCCTCAGCACTGGATTTATTTTTCTTTAGATTTTTCCTGGTGCACTTAAAATATTCCATGCTCAGGAACACCATTAGTTTTAACTAATTTAAAGGGATCAGATGAAAAAAAACCGACTGCATTATTTTCTTTACTGAACACAGACCTCCAGGTAACACAAGGATTATTTTACACAGCTGTAGTCTGAAAAAGGCACCTACAGGTTTTTTTAGGCCATGATCTCACCTCATCCAGTAGTATCCTCTGATTCACATTACGAAAGTGGGAACATGTTGAAAGATGTTTAAAAGCTTTCTCTTTTAATTTTTAAAGTGCAAATGGAGGAAAACAGCCTTGGTGCAGGAGATGAGTTTTACAGCATCATGTCCTCGTACATTGGCATTCCATGGCTTTGTGTTGCCTTTGCAGAAACTCCACAGCATGTCCCGATAGTGTTTTATCCATCATTTTCTTAAAGAGGAATTATGTATTTCCCCCTATATTCACTAGCAGCTGTTGTTTATAAAAAGGCCAGAAGCCATCCATACAAATGACGTTATTCTTTCCACTCTCAAGAATTACATCTAGGAATCATTCTGGAACTTGGAGCATATTACAGAACTAGAAAACTAATGGAAGTTATCAGTTGTGGTGATATTTCCCCAGTATTTCACAGACATTTTATGTACACTGAAGAAGATCTGGTGTATTTTCGAGTGTGAGGGAGGTAATTGAAAAAGGAAACGGCTTCACCTTTTTAGTGACTAGCCCCTCGAGTTTGCTGTATGAGGCTGATAGCAAACCAGAACCACTGCCAGGTTAGGAACTGCGCGAGCCTCAAAGCTGCTCTGACTACAGCAACCACACTGCAAACCATGAAAACCAGAGCCTGGTGGGTTTCCTTTAAGAGGCTTTAGCTGATTTTCTTTATCTGTCAGACTTGCAACATATTGAAGCTTTTTTTTTTTTTTTTTAATATTTTCTTCTTCAGACTGTGGGAAAACTTACAGAATCTCAACGGGAGTTCTGTTTCCAGATCAAGGAAGAATGTGACACTTGAGCACCACGCACAGCACAAAGCCAACTGAAAATACCATAGGTCAGGAGCAGTATCTGTGATACAATGATAAAATAATTTGCTGCCAACCCATGAAAAAATGTTTTAACAGATGCTTCTGTTAGGATGAAATTTGTTAAAAAGGGATATAAAATGCCTTGTTTAGCCCTGGTGCAAAACACTGGAGAAACCCCAAACTACATGTCATGAAATAGCAAACCTACCAAAAGACAGGTTCGTAATAACCACTTTACATTTTAATTACACACTCATTTAAAAATCACAGGCAAGTTGCTGGGTTTGTACCTGCTCCACATGAGGAAGTGCAGAGTTTTGCAATGAATATAAACAAACAGGTCTATTTACAGAGTTTATTAGGATCCATACATACATACATTAGGAAAGGCTGTACTGTACCTACTCGCTGCAGCTTGCATGTCAGAGAGCTGAGATCTCCCCAGGCTTAGCAGTCTTAGTGCAGAATGGGTTACAAGGAGTTTACTGACCAGAGTTCAAACCAAGTGGAGGTTCTGTCATGTGAACCAAGTACCTTATTATCAAGTTAGGTTGTTATTTCTGCTTTAGAGTTAATTTGAAGGAAACAAGCAGCCAGACAAGCGCCTGTGCCGCACGAGAGCGGCCCCGTGCGTACAACCTCTCCCACGTACCCGAGCTCATTCACCCGCAGTGTTCAGGCATCAAACACCCCTTGAAGTCAGTGGTTCTGCCGAGACAGTCAGCTGCACATAATCAGCTACTCGTTTTTGCACCAAGCATAACTCAACTCATACTAAAGAAAAAAAAAAAAAACAACAAAGCACCTGGTATTCTCAGGAATATACAAATATTTACCACAGTTTTCTCGCTCATTACAAAATCAGTTACAAAAGCTTACAGCACATTATGTACAAACTCTACCCAAATGCAGAAGGAGCCATCCCGTGGCACAGTGACACAGCATCCATGGCCTGGAGCTGCTGCCAGCTCTCCTCCCGCTCTGCACTCCAACGCCGCAGGTGACTCGCGCAGTGCCATCAATAAATAGGCTTTGGGCTGGTGTTTCAGCAGGAAGGAGCTAGTTCTTCTTGTGGAGGAACTTCATTTTGTTACCTACAGGAAGCACACCGTCAGTCTCTAGCAGATATCGGAAGTCAATCAAAAGTGACAGCAAATGGGTCTAACTTGTAATTGCTGTGGGGTAACTGTTCCGCTCAGCACCACAGGGAGGGCTGAGTTACAGAACACCGATTGCTCCCACACCTTCCTGTTTCATTCCTCCATTATCAAGGTGTTAACAGGACCATAATTAAACCTGGTTTTATCACCTTTAACTATGTTTTCATTGTTTTATTTTTTGTAATTCCTATCACGCTGAAACCACTTGACTGCCTCAGTCCAACTCAGGCTTTTCAAATTTAAAAAAAAAAGAACAAACGACAACCAAAACCCACCACCACCATGAAATCTCATTTCAGAAACACTGCTAAGGGCTTTCCTCACCGAGGCCTCGCAGGAACTTGTTCACGCCGCTTTGTTCCGTGTCCGGGAGCTCTTCCAGGTACTGCTCCACCCTCTGCTCGAAGAGCCCTGCGGCGCACAGACAGCGGGGGTGAGCCGTGCCCGGCCGGGCCCGCACCCAGCCCGCCCCCGGCACCCAGCTCCCGGCCGGGCCCGCCCCCAGCTCCCGCCGCTCCCCGGCCCTGCCGGAACCCGGCACGGTTCCAGGGACGCGTTTCCGCTTCCCGGGGAGCGCGGGGCGTTCCGCACGGTGCCCGGTCCCGGCGGAACAGCGAAACCCGCGCCGCAGGGGAAACACCCGCCCTCACCTTTAGCCCTGCATTTCCGCAACTCTCTGTCCTGGATGAAGCCAGCGAACATTTGGGATTCCATGAAAACTTCCAAGAAGCGGCGGATACTCTTGGAGGCCACAGATTTACGGAAAGCCTCCCTTTGGAAGGCACGCTCTCCTTTTTCATTCTGGGTTAGGAACAGGGAATAATGGCCAACTGTCTCCACAAAGAATCGGATAAAAACCTCAGACACTAATCCATTCAGGGTGTTACATTCTGCAAAATAAGGCGGCAATAAGACACCACAATCAGCTGCTACCAGAGCTGTCAGCATTATCCCCGCAGGGCCAGGCAGTGCATATCCCGGTTCCCTGATGCCGTGCTAACATCTGGCAGGAGTTGCAGCGGCTCCCTGCACACCTGGATGCAGGTGGAGAGGGTGCCAGGCTGCAGAATTGGTGTTCTGTGACCAAGAGTCAGCGGGAATTACGAATCCTCAGGAAACGGCTCAGAAAATTAAACATTTGATGGATGTTTTATCAACATCAAACCTCCCATTTTCACTCTTGAGCAAGTTCTCTTCAGAAACTTCTGAATGACTCAGCATTAAAATATTTGTCCCTGAGGATAATAAGCCTGCACCAAAAACTGATCAAAAAGGGTCCGTTGTAGAATCTGGGCTTTCATCATTTCAGAGATGTTAAAACAGTATTTTATATGCAATACATATGACAATAAATAATTTTCAAAAACTGAATTGGGGCCTGTTTCATACCTTTTAACCACAGGCATCTCAATTCACCCTGGGCTGTTTTTATCACCACTGAAGAGAAATATGCATCTTCAGAGACAACCCAACCCCTCTTGGACTAAAATTCTTTTCTGGTGCTACCTGCTTCTCTCCCCTGAAAATAGCGAGTGCCAAGAGCAACTCTAAACTCAGACACACCCCTAAGGCTGGAGAATTATCTGGATTGAGTTAGGGCCAATTTAACTGCAAGCCTCTGTATGAGCAAAGGTTCAGAGGGACCTACGGGATTCCATGTCATTTACAAAGAAATTAAAATAAATCACAGAGGAGGTATCAATGTGGGCTGATGCCGTCAGTCTCATTCCCTGTGTGCTCAGAGACAACCTTTGATGTCACCAAAGGTATTTGAGACCTCAGGTCCCATCTTTGTTTCTCCTGCATGGAAAATCACAATTCTACCTACATTTGTTTATTACACAAGTCCCTGTTTCCAAATGAACTTACCATCATCTGAATCACTATCTGAATCCTGATTTATCAGTTCATTCTTTCTCTCTAGAGCCTGCTCCAGAGCAGCTTGCAATTTTCTAGGTAATAGTGTGTCTTCATCATCCATCTGATAGAGGAAAGAAAAATCTTTAATCCACAACAATCTATGCAGGAACTACAGCAAATACTTTCAGAAGGTTTAGAATTCAGATGAAAAATACTTGTATCTGCTATTGTCATGGCTCCATAAATAAAAGAATGAGAATCTACGTTTAAAGTCAGGAGTGATAATCCAAAGAGCAGGTAAACACAGAAATGTGGAATCAGCTCTTTGCATGACAAAGAGTCCAAACAGTTGTGTTTAACTAAATGCACATCATGGGAAGCCTTGCTACACATCATGTGGAGCCTTGCTAGGTGTACACACAGCTGCTGTCGTTGGTTTTAGGCAGCTCCTTTGGTCCCTGACAGTTGTTTTTACTGTTTTGTAGCCTATCTTGTTTTCTGGGTTTTGCCCCTGTTGCTGTCTTCATCTAATTTTATGCTTGTTCAGCAGAAGCCAGGTAGGCACAGGAGCCTTAGCTCTGCAGCCACTCTTCACCAGCCAGGGAATCCAACACAAAAGTTTCCTCATCCAACCTGCAGATTGTTGGTTTGAAATTATTTAGTGCCACATGACTGTCAGGAGATGGTGATCCCTCATCTCCTTGTTTACAAGGCTCCTGCTTTTCCTATTACATTAATCTATTCTCCACCTTTGTGCTCTCACTAAGGAATTTCCTTTGCTGTTTTTGTCCTTTTCACCTTCAACAGAGCAAGTTTCCTTGCTAAGGTGATGTGATTATCTTTGGATGTTTTCTTTCCACTGTGAATTCAGTTCTTGATTCCTTCTCACAGTCACAGCCTGAATACCTCCTGCATACTTAAGAAGTTCTTATTTGCAGGTGGAACAGAAAATGAGAACTCTTTTTTTCCCCTCATTGCTTTCCCTTTGCACACACAATTCCTGCCAAATCCCTCTGATCAAAGAAACCCAATCATAATCTAGGAGTAAACAGCTTGCTAGACTGCATGGCAGCATTCTGAGCTGTGCTTTACCTGTCTGATGAATCGATCAGATCCCAGGTTAACCATCAAAGCCTGCAGAAAAGAAAACACTGCAGTGAAATGTATCTGAAGATACAGAAAACATTCATTTGTTTGTTGCTTTTTAATAGCAAAAGATCATCTGCTGAACAAGCCTCAACATGAATCAAATTCCTACTGTGAAACAAGAGGTTATGTGCTTTATGAAACAACATGAAGGTTTTCTTTAGAGCTGCAAGTCTAATTTCACATAGATAGAACAGATCTCATACTAGATTAATATATTAAAAAAAACTAAAGGGGTTTTTTTCTTAAATCTATGCAAGTTATAACTAATAATTTTTGTTAACATGCAGTTGTAAAGTGTTTCAGAGGGGTTTAAAGAAAACAGGATTCCAAAGGGCAAGGGTGTGAAATATTCATAACAGAGCAGCAAAGCTGAGAGATGGAGTTGGGAAGATGTGGAAGAGCAATGTTAGGAAAGAGGATGGAAAATGGAGCAGAGATTTACGTGGGCTAGAGGCACACAGGGCCTTGGAAGTGAGCAAAAAAAAAAATATTCCATAGAAAAATAGGAAACTAATAGGAGCAAGAGAGAAAAGAGTGTGTCCTCGAGTATTTGTGGTATTTTAGTGGAAGAGCCAATGAAGTGCAACTCTCATTGGATTTCCAATATAATATCAACATAGTCTTAGAAGTTAGGGTTTATAAAGGTTTTGTTTCCTGTGTGGACTGTTGCTTCATGCACCACTTCCATATGGATTAAGAGATGTCATAGCAGATGGCTTCCTCTTGTTCCAGAACAAAGCAGCATATTTACACCCTACTTACTGGTGACCAGGTAAATATTCACTTGTCTCTGACAAGGTGCCAGGTATGGAAGAGGAGCAGAATAAAAGAGAAGAATAAAGCTACTGCTGCAGTTTTGCCAAGAGGCAGTTGCCCATGAGAACCAGGCAGAGAAGAAACAAAGAGACAGATTAAAAAAATTAATTTAAAAAATTAAAAATGTCCCAGTGGCAGCCCTCTCCTGGGAGAGGCCAGCTTTACTCCAGGCAAACAATTGTGGTGGCAGCTCCTACCTCCTCTACAGGCAGGTCCTTGAGTTTGGGCAGCGAGCTGGAGAGCAGTCCCACCAGGAAGGGAGTGGGGCAGCACACGATGTCAATCATGGATGAGGGCAGGACTGGAATGAAGGTGTGCTGCCAGGAGAAGGGGTACAGCAGGGCCACTACAGCGTGGGAGCAGCTCGACAGTGTGCTGGGGAGAGAGGAACAGCCAGGTTAGCAAAGGCTTTCTTGCTTCACAACACCTTCCACCTGCTGAGAAACTCAGCCTGTTGAAATACAAGTGCCCAAGGTGACACCTCTCCAGCACTTGTGACTTCAGCCAGGCCTTGGTCCCCTTCCAATCCTGACCCTCTCTGTACTGTGCAGTGCAGCAGGTCACAGCAGACTTCAAACTAAAGGTACAAAACCAGAATCTGTTTGTTTCAAACTAGAATCCATTTGTTTCATAGCAGTCAGGGGATGGATTGATCTAGAAGTCAAGATTCAACGTTCCCAAAAGCACTCAAAAGCAGCCACTTTGAACAATACTTAAAATCCAAAAGCAGCTTCAGATCTTGGCTGTTATGACCACATCAGTAGTCATAAAAATGCATAATAGTAATGTTCTTAAATCAAGCACTAACACAGGAACAAAGGAAAATTAAAAGTAAAATAAAACTGAGAGTTTCCTTAAGGAAAACTCTACCAAATCAGATATAAAAAGGCCCCAACAATCAGTACTTATTCTAAAGGGAAGCTGGTAAAAGCAACACATTTTTCAAAGATTGCACTTTTTTTTTTGGCAACTGCATATTTTTATTAAAATACATTCTAAAGGGCTTATCAACCAACTTCAGTGATAAAGGCATTGATCCTGCTCAGCAGAGTACTCTAAAATACAGGTTGTTATCTCCTAAACTTTAAAGCTTGATATTATCATGGAAAATGTCATGCATATGTTGTCTTTCCATCTACTGAATCTGATTCCCTTTTGCAGTCACATGGTTTCCAAATGTTAAAAATTAAGGAACATCATTACCAAGTGAGTTTTAACATCAGGGGAATAAAGACGAGCTCTCCATATCACAGCTACAACGTCTGTCTCTCGCAGGCTGAGATGACAGAAATTTGGATCCAACATGCCTGAACTAATTTTCTCACATTGCAAATTTCTGCTGTGCTTAATGTAGCCACAAAGAACTATAAATAATAACAGCAGAGCTGTTACTACTTTAAAATGTTGGGGGAAGATCCTTATTTCTTCTACTGCAAGACTTGGTGGAGACTTTAGGTGGCATCAGACCTCCACCAGAATAACCTTCATGAGCATTTTTACTTCAGTTGTGGGTTGTTCCAAGGTCAGAGAAAAGGTTTCACCTGTTTGTTCCTGTCAGTGATTTACCTTCAAAGTCTGCTGAATGACAAAAGTGAAAATTATAGAACAAGGAGAAAAAAAGTTGGGGAAGAACAAATCCTTGTGTTTTACTGCAAATAATCTGCTGGCTTGGTTTTAATTGACACTTCCTTTTAGATCTGACAATCCCAGCATGGGTTTCTTAACATATGTTGCCTGACACAAGGTTCTTGTAAAATGATGCATTTCTCCAATTTATATTTTTATATATAACAGGCAGTGGTGCTGACATTGCCTCATATTTTGGTCTCAAGCATCTACCATAACAAGCACAGTGATGTGTTTTGGAAGAGCTGTGGAACATGGTACAGACTCCCAGCACTTTCTCAAGATCACTTCATTGACTCCCTGGCATTTTCACCTACTACAAATTCAGTCATCTTAGCTGAGCAACTAAAAAAGGAGCCATGTTAAGCTAAAAGCAGGAAGACAAACATTCTTCTGCTCTTCAGTGAGTATTTTTTTCCTTTCTATAAAATGTCCTTTTGTAACATGTTGTTTTACACGCAGTGCTGTGACGTAAATCAGCCCCTGCATCCTCTATTCCCACGCTGGGGGAGGCTGCAGGCTCCAGCCCAGGACACTGGAATCTCTTCCCGAGCTTTCCTGGGAGCCAGCTGGGGCAGGGCAGAGCAGAGCTGAGCAGCAGCCCTGGTGGGGTGTCCTGTGGCAGCCCCCAGCCCTGGTGGGGTGTCCTGTGGCAGCCCCCAGCTCTGCCCTGCCAACACCCACAGCAAGTCACACCAGTGCCCTGTCAGCACCTCGGCCTCTGCACTTTAGGATTCTGCACACAGCTCTTCCATTTCAGCCTCAGAACATCTTTCCTTTCACTTCAGTGAAATTTCACAGTTTGTAAGGTAAAATTCAGAAGGGATGGGTGTAAAGGAACCCCCAGCCTAAATCTCTAAAATACAGTTCAGAACCTTTTAAAGGGATGTTATTGATGAGAAGCATGTTTAGTAAAGTAAAAAAAGAAGGGCCTACCCTGGGAAACCAAGTCTGCTCCAGTTTTTCCTTTTAAAATGTGCAACCCACACATTATCCAACTGTTCTTGTTTATGAGAATTAAGCAGTAAGGTCAGATGGTTTATTTTCTTTAAGGTGTGTGAAGGACACAAAGTAAAGCAGTGGAATAGTCAAAGTTAGATTTTCAAAATATTTTCACTTTTAATACTCTAGGGCAGTTCCAGAGAGCTGTTTTGGAGAGTGGGCTTTTCCATTTGGTCTGTGCAGTTTTACAGGAATGCTGCATAATGTTCTAGCTGTTGTTCTACAGAAAACACTTTTTTATTTCCATGGTTATCATCTTGTAAAAAAAATTATTTGGAATTTGCCAAGGTTTGGGGTCTCTCTGTGCCTTTATTCACTAGATTAAAAAGAACCTTCTGTGTTTGATCTTCTTGTAGTAATACAAGATTATACAAGTATATTGAGACATTCCTTAATGACAAATTTCTTTTGAAGAGATCCTTTATCGTGTTACAGGCAAAATATGACATTGCTTCTTTCCCACTCAAAGTCGATTTATGTTCCTCTGGGATATTTTGTTCCCCAAAATTTTCTCATGATAGCACACAGAACCTTTTCCTTGTTGTGTTGCTGTCTGGGGAGGCACAAGTTCAGACTGAGAGCTGAGACACCAGAATTTCAGACACAGCTGTGACTCAGCTGAATTTTGGAGACCGCTTATGAACACAGTTTAAGTCCACATCAAAAAGCAAATCACTGTGACTTAACAAGAACCTTTTCTGTCCTGTAGATAGGGAGAATGTCTGGTAGCAGTTTCTGGGTTGGCCAACCAACAAAGAACCCTAAGCTCAGGCTGTTTCCGTATCTTATCACAGCACAATTAGCACATTCTGAGAAGGACAAGCTGTTGGGCAGGGGATGGACACTGCCCTGGCTGGGATGTCGGTGCTGGCTGCGTTTGTTTCAAGGACTGTGGCTTGTTGGACACTGCAAGTCACCAACTCTCTCAAACTGTCATATTCAGTTACGCCTTCTACTCACAATGGAATGATTCCACAAATACCCCTGATAACTCTCTTTTCTTTCTAACAATAGTCAACAGTCATATTGCCCTCCATACCCAGAACCTTACCTTCTCCCAGGCCTAAGGGAGCCTCACACACTGAGCATCTCCCAAATCCAGGATGCAACCACTTGCTGATTTGGCTCCTTGATCCCACCTTGCTATTCACATGCACCTCCAGTCAGTTTGGCATTTCCATTGAAGGAGAATATCCCTTCCCTTCCTCCCTTTCCCCTGAGGGACAGACAAGCTTCCTCAGCCAGGAGAGGAGGAGGCCACCCCTAACATGCACGGCCAAGCCACACAGCAGCTCTGTCACCGGGGCTGCTGCCAGCTCTGTGCTGTGCCAGTGCTCTGGACCATGCCCTGGACTGGGACCAACTCACCAAATCCGGGCTCCCTGCTTCCTCACATTGAGAAACGTAGCCAAAATATAAATTCACAAAAAAGTGCTTCCCCTGTTTACTTTTCCAAACATTTTATGTTCCTCATTTCTCCCTGCTGATTAAATGATGTTGCTCTGCCCACATTTGCTGAAGTCTTTCATCTGCCTTGTTGACACATTCATGCTCCAGCCCACAACCACTTTGAGACTGAGTTACCTCCCTAACACACATCCCTTGTCTGCTCAGGAGAGCTTCCTCCCACCTGAGGTTGGAGTCTGGAGGCTCTGTCCTTCCCAGGTGTAATCCCTTGACCCACATGGGTATTACACACCCAGATGTCTCCTCAAGCAGGCCATGGCCCTGCTTTTGTGCTCCTACCCTTGGGTCACTGATGAACTGCGTGGCAAAATCAGATCCCTGATGCTTCCCTCCTACACCCTTCCATGCTCTCCTGATCCTGGATTAACTCCAGTCTCTGACAGAGGTCTGTGACAACTCTGCAAGATAAAATAGTCTGAGAGGTTTGCAGAGGACTCTGTAAAGGACTCTGGGGAAAGGCTACAGGATAAGGACTCAGCCCATCTCCCCCCAACACATACAAGCTGCAGAGGTGGAAAGGACAAAGTAGAAAACTTGAAAAGTATCAAGTAGAGGGTAAGTGGAAATAAAAACCATGGCAGATTGATACACTCTGGGTGGAGATGGAATGCAGGCAGCACTGCTGTTGCTGTGCTGGCAGTAATTCAGAGCAGTACTGTGCTGTGCCAGATACAGTGCACTCTAAGACTCTGAAAAAATAAAGGTTTCTCTGGGTGCATAGGAATAAATAACAGCAGCATTATTAATCAGGTTGATAAGACTAAGTAATAGCATCAAAGACAAAATATAAATGAAAACTTCTGTCAGAAGTGACAGTCTCCAAACTCCATCTGTCTGCAATGAGCTCCTGCCTCATTCCTTCAGGTCAGCTTCTGAAGTGAGCCCTTGAGGATCCCTGGCCCTGGAAAAGCTGGGGATAGGGAAAAATAGGGACATGTTTCTGCTTTCTCCCTGCTCCAAAGGGTGGGTGCTCAGCTCCAGGACTCCCCCTGATGCCCAGGTGCTCTGCTCCTGAGGGCTCCTGAGCCCCCACATCAATGGTTTGTCCTTCAGTCCCGGGTTCTGTGCTGTGGGAGTACATTTTTTGTTAGCCCACATACCACCAACTCATCAAAAATGGCAGAGAGGAAGAAAATAAGAATCCAAGAAGTCATTTGCTATAATGGTGCAGGACCATCTCCAGTTTTCCAGCCAGTATAAAACTATCAGACGTGACAGTGTTTCTCCTTATACAAAATTACTGCTGTTTCTCTGCTACCACTTCTAGGATGTTTTAAAAGGAAAAAACTCTTCAGTTCTTGTCTTCTGACTCAAATCAAAGAAATTGCATGTTTTTGCAGCTTTTTGAACAAGAACTACCCCATAAAGCCTGGAATTCTGATGGCTCAGGGATGCCTCCCTATTTGTAGGATTGCTTGCATTTATAAGGCACTATTTTCACATGATATGGATTCAAAATTTGACTTGTTTTCACTGATGTTTTTGAGCTTGTGTGTCTGCCTCTGGATAATCATTTTGGTTTCCAGCTTAAAGAAGAGTTATATAGAATCAAAGTAATTTAGGTAGGAAGAAACCTAAGGAGATCAACTGATCCAATTTCCCCTTGCTTGACATCAGATCAGTTTGTTTCCAAAACCAAATGAAATTATGCATTATTTTGTTATCTTAAACATCTTTGCTGCACTGTTTTGTGAAGAAGGGAGTGCCCTGTGTGTCCGACTCCTACCTAGTGATGTCTAAACTCACTCTGATATGGCTATGTTAGAAGCCATCTTAAAATAATATTTCTTGTGTGTACTAAAAAGAGACTTATTTAGGTGCTAATTTCTTCAGAATAAATAGTTAGCACTAAGCAAGACCTCCCTTTATAGCCATGGGGCTACACTGAGCAATGAAGGCTTCTCTGGGAGAAAGGGATCATCTTCTTCCTGCAGGGAACCTGAGGAAGGAAGGAAGGAAGGAAAGGGAAGGGAAGGGAAGGAAGGGAAGGGAAGGAAGGGAAGGGAAGGGAAGGGAAGGAAGGAAGGGAAGGGAAGGGAAGGGAAGGAAGGGAAGGGAAGGAAGGGGAAGGGAAGGGAAGGGAAGGGAAGGGAAGGGAAGGGAAGGGAAGGGAAGGAAGGAAGGGAAGGGAAGGAAGGGAAGGGAAGGGAAGGGAAGGAAAGGGAAGGAAGGAAGGGAAGGAGGGGAAGGAAGGAAGGGAAGGGAAGGGAAGGAAGGGAAGGAAGGGAAGGGAAGGAAGGAAAGGAAAGGAAAGGAAAGGAAAGGAAAGGAAAGGAAAGGAAAGGAAAGGAAAGGAAAGGAAAGGAAAGGAAAGGAAAGGAAAGGAAAGGAAAGGAAAGGAAAGGAAAGGAAAGGAAAGGAAAGGAAAGGAAAGGAAAGGAAAGGAAAGGAAAGGAAAGGAAAGGAAAGGAAAGGAAAGGAAAAGGAAAGGAAAAGGAAAGGAAGAGGCTGAATGAAATGCAAGGAAATAAAATTAAGATCTGGGAGACAGAACTGGGAGGGGAGGGGAGGGAGACAAAATGAGCCTGATAAGCAGGTGAAAAGGAAAATGAGGGCAAAGGGGCCAGGATGTAAAAATAAGGGACAAGACAGTGACTGGCTTGGCTGAACAATGCAAGGATGAGGGAACACCACTTAATATGAACATGACTATCACACACATGCAGCCAAATTGTTAGGTGAAACTTGTTCCTCCCTGTTGCTCTAGGCAGATGGAAGGAACTGAGGCTGTCTGATGGCAATTGCCCTCCTCTGTTAGTACCAGAGATGCTGAGAGGGGCTGCAGCTGTAGGAGGGAAGATCACACCAGGACAGCTGAAGGTGACAGGAGCTCCAAAGCCCACTGGTGGCACAGATGGAAATAAAATATAACCAGTGCTCTACACTTTAGGCACTGCTGCTAAGCAGACAGACACAAACCCACAGTTTTATAAGGAATAATTCTCAAACTGGAAAGTGTCCTCCACAACAAATACATTTACCTGTACCTGAGAGGAAAAAGATTGTGACCAAAACAAACACTAGAATTTGGGCTTAACATATTAATGTTTGACCCAAATTAATTCTAATCCAGTAAATTATCTGGGCACTAATAAAATAATTATTTCCAATGATTGCAGAGCAGCAGGAGTTACAATCAGTCTCATGCCTCGCCTCACCAATTAAAGCATGAGGGGACAGGCAAATCACTGGTTTAGGCTTTGATTCAACACAGTATTTCAGCAGAAGTTTCAGCTTTAATTTACTTTCATTGTGCTGAAATACTTTGCTGTAATGAAGCCTCAAAGACCTTTATTTTCCCACTTCTGTGTTAATCAGACCAGCCCTCAAGACATGATAACACCTTCTGAACCACGAGTTCCCTGACTGCTGTGGGAGAGGCTGCTGCAAAGGCAGCCTCTCATCAGCAAGGCATGTTGAAGCTTTGGAAATTTGAATAATTTTTTACTTTTCTAGAAGCCCTTCAAGGGCTGGGCAAACTACAAAGATTCCTTCAAGCCTTTCTAAGGTGGTTTGGAACGAGAGAGTGTAATTTTTGAAGCTAATAAATACTGTAGTTTCATGTTAATGTATTATTAATACATTTTTTAATTTTAAGAATATAATTTTTTTTTTTAAGTCAAATAATTAGATTTTAACGCCCTGGATTGAAAATTCCCTGTGGCAGAATCCTTCTGTAAAGGGTCCAACTCTGTGTAGGGGTACACAGGGAGGAGTACTCCCCTGCTGCTGCTGCCAAGCACTTCTCCTCACCTGACCTTCAAGTGAATCTGTGAAAATCTGGGTGTTTGCAGGAAGTTTAGGATAGAGTGGTTGCATATGTGACCTAAAAGAGAGTTCTGAAGTTGCTGGATTTCCTGTTAATAAATCTGATTTCTCTAGACTAATCCATAAGACGTTTAAAATCAAAATAGTGGGTTCATATTACATGGAAAATTGCATGAGTTTGGGCTGTAAAAGCCAGGTTAATATTTTGCATTGTGATTTATTTTATACAGCAAACACTTAATAAGAGGTGAACTCAGAGTCACCACCTGAGGTTTTTAGTAGTTGGCCTAAAGTATGCAGCTCATATTGTGTCTCTGATCAGCACCCAGTACCCTTCTTTTCAGGAAATACAGACAAATCTGTGCATATTTTAGGTTACTTTTTCTCTTGAAGGCACAGGAGACCTGCCAATGGAAGGCTCTGCTCCTAGAGTTTGAATAAAATTAGGAATTCCCCAGTGCAAATGGATGGATTGGAGCAGGTACAGTTCCTGTGATGATCATGGTGAGCCAGGTCCATTTGGCCCATCTCAAATTTGGCCCAGTTCTGAACATTTCACAACTTAATCTTCATGTACACTGCAAGAATTGTTTCTACAGCCAACCTCTGGCACTGGGTAAAGAGCTCCCTAGAGCACAAACAACAGATCTCCCCTGTGTGTCCTGGGCTGAAACATCTATTACCCAGAATTACATATATTCACATGTGCTACCAGCAGTGAGGTAACAGCTCAGTCCAGCAGCAGGTGAAAATCCCTCACTCTGCACAGGAGCCTGACAAAGCAAGAACCTTGCTCAGTCAGTGAACACTTGCTAGGGTGGGTGATGGCTTTGCCAAGCAGCAGCACTGCCATGGCACCCTGTGCCCTCAGCCTCCAGGTCCATCCTCTCCTCCCGAGCCAGGCTCCCCCCACCTGGCCAGCAGCAGCCTGATGCAGAAGTGAGAACCAAACTTTGCTTGTGCCTGGGGTGAAGGCCAGAGTCCAACCACAGTGGCTCCCCTAATTTGAATGGTGACATATTTGCTGCAAGTGACCTTTGTGATATCTCGTGGAATGCAAACAAGTGATAACACTGGCAGGGAGAGAGGGGCACTGAGACTGAGGAGGAAATGCATATTTTCCACATCACATCAGCCCAATTATCAGTTATTGTCCTTTGCAAAAATCTTTTAACTATACTTACAGCTCGAAAAGAGTGAAGCTGTTTAACCTTCACACCACTTAAATGGCAGTTTTGGCCCATGAAAAGGAGCTAAACCCGAACCTAAGCCTTGTTTTACATGTAACAAGACACTTCAGGTCTTATCTGGTGCTTTCTACAGGGCAGCAGGAGAACAGCCAAGGTTGTAAAATTCTCATAAAGGAATCCCACTATGTCCTCACCTGTCTGGCAAAAGCAGTGCTGCAGTTCCTTATCAGTAGGGCACCAGTGACGCACCTAACTTTGGGAGAGGTCCAGTGACTACTGAAGGTGAGTTATGGAGAGCACAGGCAGCAATGCCTTTGTGCTATTGATGATTCCTAATAGATTTTTTATGATGAACCAAAGGTTACAACCCTGTTTCTGGAATTATTTTCCATGACTTTGATTCACAGAGCCATGGTTTACCTCACTGCAGTGTCAACGAGTACAGTTCATGGAGCAGACTTGCCCAACATTTTGTGTCATCATCTGTGTTCCTTTTCTGGTCTCTCTTTCTCATATTTGACAGAAAACTGAGTGGGAAACATCTTCATTGATAAACTCTTCTCTGGCCACATCCCCTTCAGCTTTAGTGTGCAACATCCTCTCCTGGCTTGTGCTGTTTTACCCTACCAGCATGGATCCATCACTGACACTGACAGAACACTGACACGTTCCCACAGCTTAACAGAGATAGACACCATGAAAGAGGATGTGCCCTCAGAGGTTCTTTTTTTTAAAAGCCAATGGATTTTTCAGTCACATAAAGTAATTCAGATTTTCAATGTTTGATAATTAAACAGTGCATTAGGACATATCAAAGAAGAAGTGCAGGTTCATTCTGACTATACAGGAGCCTTTCTTTTCGGTTTTCATTCAAATTTTGCAAAAATCTCAAAAAATTACGTAATTTGCCGGATTCTAGCTCAGTAAGAACTGAGTTTTCAGAACCAGCCCCCAACTTTTGGGAGCACCCAAGTGACAGTGTGGGGACCCACAGAGAACCTGCAAAGCACAACCCTGGCTCATGCAAAGATCAAGGCTGCATCCCATGGAGCTGAGCTGCAGAGCAGAGAACACTGTTAGGAAAGCTCTCTCTGAGAGAGTAGCTTTGAAGTACTTACAGAAAGCAGAGAGCACTTGATTGAAGGGGAATGTGGTATTAACAAAGGCATTATTTTTTTCTCCTGTAATACTTGTGTGTAAGCGAGGCACATGAAAGCCCCTGGAGAAAGAGACATGCAAAGTACCCGACAGAATGAGGACTTGCCTTTTCAAGAAAATGGGATTTGGGGGAAAAAGTCATTGCTTTGATACATCAGCTACCTGCCCAAGCTTTGTCAGGTGTTTTCAAGAAAAAACAGACCCAACATTTCCAAGTGTGAAGTTACTCTTTGTATCCACAGAGTTACCCAATCCCTTTCCTGCAGGACAACTTGTTAGCATGAATCCAGAACAAAAGTGGTCTTGGTGCAGGTGCTCCAGAGGAGAGTTAACTCCTTCTTCTTTCCATGCTGGGACCTTTGCTCCTACCAGTCCCTGCTCACTCTGGGGGTTTCAGATTCCCAGGCCATCACTCCACTGTTAAAAGCAGGACGGCTGTAAAGCAGGATGAAGTCTTTTTCTAGGTAGTAACCAACGAGGAGAGGAATAATCTCTCCCTAATCTGTCTCATTTAAAAGCTGAAAAGAGGGAATCTAAATCCTCTTGCACGGAGCAAAAAGTCAAGTTGGGAAGATACTGCAATTTACTGCCATATTGTTCCAACAAGCAATCCAGAAGGGAATTACCAAGCAGCATGGTGGCTGTCTTCGTATCCCATTTCCTTTCATGGGGAAGGGAGAGAGAATTTTTTTGCACAAATTGGAAGTGAAAAAATCATGTTTTCCCATTACAGAGCATTAGCCAAAGCCTGGAGTGACATAAATAAATACCACTGTAAAGTAGGGGAGGAGGGAAAGAAGAAAAGGAAAATTATACAAGCTCTGCCCTTCTTGGGACATGACTTATTAAAAATGCCACTGGAGTTTACTGCACATTAAAAATGTCACTATTAGGTTGTTTTCTCTGGGACTGTGGAATATTAAACAAGCCAGAGACTTTGAATGTTCATTTTGTTCCTTGGTCTGTTCCTTTTACTTGACATACATTTTCCTACTGTCCATGTACAGCTGCTTTGTTGGCATCAGCCATCACACAATGTAAGTGCTGGAGAAAGTAATCCAAGTGGTATAAAATACAATTACCTCTTGAAAGAGGGAGTAAAGTACAAAATTTCTCTCAAGAATCTTGGGAGACAGCTCTGCTAGTTCCCTCAACAGGGGCTGGTCTGGCTCTTACTGGAGGAAACAGAAACTCTCTGGTTACGTACATAAGAAATGGATGTTTTTACTGTAGAATAAATTCTGTCTACTAGGCATGATTGCACATTGGATAATTAACAAGGGCTCATTCCTTCCACTGCAGGAATTAGTGAAAGAAATTCTCTAGCTTATCTTCAGCATATCAGACCAGACAAGCACAACAAACCTGACAATATTAAGACAGCACTTCAAGTTCTTTGGATAAAAATACACCAGAAGAAATGTCAGCCATCCATACTTCTCCTGGGTTTAGACAGGATCTGTAAGCTATTATGCATTCCACAGGTGCAGTAGTTTGCATCTCCAAACATCTTCTTTAATGCACAGTTGATAATTAAAAAACTACCAAGACCCTGTAGCCTGTGCTCAGAAATGGTACAGATCAGTCAGAGATTGGCAGCAGTTAATTCTCCCTTACAAGCTGGTTTCTGGCATGTATTTGTTGTCAAATTTCTCTCACCTTTCCTTTTCTGGAGGTTTTTGTGATGGGAAAAGTAAAGGAAGTATTTATTGCTGGCCAAAGCTCACGTCTGTGTACCAAGCACACTTCTCTCTGTGCTAATACACGTTTTTTTAACTTCTAAGCTGCAGGTTGTCAGACTTTATAAGTGTTACAAGATGATAGCTGCTGGAAAGGAGCATTCCCAGGCAATTGGTGAAGCTGTTCAGACCTGTCATGGCCATGATTAGTTTGTAAGAATTAAATCCTACTTTTGTTAAAAAGGAACAATAAAGAAATAGAGAATGAGCTTGCACTTTAGTAATGTGCCCCAGAGTTTAGCTATTCTTGCTTTTCCACTTGACCTTGCTACTGGACTGAGGAGCAATGATTTGCTACTAAAACATTGCCACTTATCTCTTATTTAAATTTGCATATTTTAACTTGAGCTACAAGATCATGCTATGATTTTGGCTGCTAGGTTAAAGAATGTTTTTGAGGTATGCACCGAGAAATGGGGACCTCTGAGCTCTTGCTGCCAGTTTCTAGCATGGCCCCTAAACAACAGATTCAGACATGAGGAGGAGCATCACCCCTCCCTGAGCATCCTGGGCACAGCACAGACAGCCCTGAGCTGTGTCTGTGCGTGAGAGCAGGGAAACTCTGCTGTGTGTTCTGGAAGCCCTTGCCCTTGAATACAAGTACACTCTGCTCCTCCTCTGCTCCAGAGCTAACAGAGACATGCCTGCGGCTTCACTTCCCCACTATTTACATATTTATGCTCTGTCCTGTATTAGTCAGTGTTTCTGTCTCCAGCCTGTAACCTTTGGTCAGGTCTGGGATGTGCCTGGACTTTCTACAGCTGTGCTGTGATTCCTCCTGCAGTGCAAAATACCATGGGGAGGAGTAAGGGTAGGGCTTTTTCCCTGAGGCCCATGCTCCTGCTTCACTGAGAAGTAGCTGAAATATCTCATATCAAACCAAAATTCACAACAATGAAAAGTTGTTTTTTTCTAAAGAGCAGGGGCTCTATAAAAGCATTTCACAGTCCCAAAAGTTTTCTAAAGGCCACTGAGAGGAATATTGGAGCATTTGGATCCAGAAAACAAGCCTCATCCAAACACTCCCACTGACTGTGGCTGGCATTGGACTGGACCCATATGTGAAATGTAAGCAAAATATCCTCAGAGTCCTTCCCAATATAGTGGATTACAGCAAGAGTGTTTTTTATTTATAAAAAATGAGGTTATAACAAAAGGGCATTGCTATGTCCAGGGCCATCCTTTCCCCTCTCCAAACATTCAGGGCAAAGAGAAAGAGACTGTTCTCACACACATGGATACATCACCTCCCCAGCAAACACATCCATAAATTTGTTTCCGCAGCATAAAAGTAAAACAAGCAGAGAAATATTTTTCTTCCAATGTTTGCTTTCTATTTATTTTTTGTTGCTACCTTTGTGCCTGCAGCAGGGTCAATGTTCCTGAGCCCCAGGCCCCACTGGTTTTGCATCTTCTGCCTTTCAAACCCCAGAGGATGGCACTACAGCAGCTCCCCCTTTGCAGCTGGCAGGCACAGGGCTATTCCAGAGTTGGGGTGAACTGGCAGAATGTTGGGAACATAAACAGGGGTTCCCAGTGGGACAGGGATTGGAGCTGGGATGAGGCAGACCACGTCAGCTGTGCTTTCAGCAGATTTTTAAGGAATGGGAGCCTTAAGTTACCTCTTTAAGAGTTGTGATATTATTATCATAATTCCAAGTTTCTTTATCATTATTTTTGTTTCCCTGTTGTCTTCTTCACTGTTCACAGAAGGCAAAATTCTGAAAGGTCACATTCATTTTTGAAGGTGAGCAAATAGCTGCAGGATTTGTTCACACAATTTCAAGCAGAAAAATTACATAATCAACCTATTGGGGGGAAAAATACCCAAACCTATCTAACATACCAAACATATCTAACCAGGCCAACCTCACAGTGCTGTAATTCAGAACATTGCTGTTTTTTCCTCACAGCTTGGGAGCATCACTCTCTGTGTTGACAAACCATCCCTTCCTGCAAAGATCAAGGACATTAATTTTTGGCACATTCTGGGCACTATAAGAACCATAAATAACAACTTATTGAAGGAATCTCACTTCAGTAGGCATGAGTTTCCCAGACTTGTACAATGTGTGAAATCATTTATTGCTGGGAGACCAGTGCAACAGGCAGCCACAAAAGCCCATTGCATCTTATTGTTTTGAAGCCTAAACCTCAACATCATTTATTTCTAAGCTAGTTTTTGGGTACATACAGAAATCAAATCCTTGTAAAATCATTTTAATTTCCTGCTCTCATTCTTTGGGCACAGAGTGGACCTGTAAGATATTTCACTTCTCTTTTTTTTTCCACATTACTGGTAAACTCCAGTTTCAGCCAGGATGCCCATAAACAAAACTCATGTCAGACAAGGCAAAGGTTCCAAGAAGACAGTTACTAGCTCAAAGCCAGAGTGTTTCATTTTAGACTTCATCCCTATTTAAACCATGAAAATCTCAGTAAGTATTGAATTTAAATCCACTGTCACTTTCTCCAGGCTCTTGTCAAAGGACTCATTATTAGATTCTGGTTTACAGTACCTCCTAGATCCCCATGCTGAGAGGGACCACACTGCCTGAAGCAGAGCTGCTGCACACACAGAGCAGGAGGTGGTCTCCATCCCAGAGTGTTTGGGATCCCAGACAGACCAGACAAAAGATAAGAAAGAGGTGCTATGCTTCCAGCATGTGACACTCAGCAGGTCACAGGGTTCAGAAGGATAGCTCAGGATCCACAAGTCTGCATGCAGAATCTTATCTACCACATCAGATTTTGTCATCCTCTTACCAAATGAAACCAAGTATACAATAAAGGGTACATGTGGATGTAGTAAAGCATATGAACATAAGCCCTTTTTGTAACAAAGGTTCTGTCCCTTCTTACAGGAGCAACCACAAAACCTCCCAAGCTTCTCAGATCCACCTCAATCCCCTCTTTTCTCCTGTGTTATGGCCCATATCCCTTGACCCCCTCTCACACAGAAACAACAGATCACTGGAGAAGAGCTTCTGCAGGAGAGCACAAATGTAGGGATAGTGTTTCCCAAAAGGGATCGTTATAATTTCAGGTTCCTGTTGGTCCTGGTGCCCTATTTCTGTGTGCCAAAAGGGAGAGCAGCATGCTGTCTGTAAACAGAACTCTTATTCCATGCTCCAAGGCCTGTGGGACTAGGCAGCTACCAAGAGAAAGGTAATTGCACAGACAAGCCTGAACTTCCAGCCAGGGCTGCAGTGTGTATAAACCCTGGCTGCCTGATGAATTCCTGGGTTACCACAAGTCCTCAGTATCAGCAACACCACTGTTTTCCATGCCAAGCTACCTTGATCCTGTCAAAGTAGGTTTAATTGTTGATTTTCATTGCACAGTGCCCAGAGCATTATATGACATTGGCTAGGCCAGCTGTCCCAGGGAAATGCTCCAGGAAATGGCTGCTGTCTGTCTCATCCCTCATGGCTGAGATCTTTCCCACAGCAAGCCATCCCTGCAGGACTGTGCCTATGCTCCACAGAAAACTACAGAGGAGCAACTGGAAACTCCAGAGCAGAGCAGCAGTTGGCAGCAGCACAGCAGAGCCCTCACTTTTGCTGTACCATTCCTGTGAGTTTCCACTCAGATCACTGTGCCACTGGAAGAAATGCATATCTGTCAATCTGAATTACAGTCAGGCTCGTGGGTGCTGAAAGAATGGTAAAACAGAAACAGAATGAGGTGAGTAAACATGCTGTAGAAAAAGTCAGAAGGAACATACCAACAGTACTTCTAAAGCTACTTACCCCAATATTCATGGTGTGATTCATATATCTGCTAAAGTACTGCAGAAACCCTGGACTAGTTACACAATTCTCATCATGGGTTTATGTGAAATTAAGTCATCCCAAATGGTCATTCAAACCAAGGGTTACTGACAAGAGAAGGATGAAATAAAATGTTCCTGTTGTTCTAGACACAAAAAAGACTGCTAAGGAAGTAACTTTATAACCTGAGAAGGGTCTGCAGCTTTAAGAAATTCTCCCCTAAAGGTTGTAAAGCTTTTACTATGCAAAGTATTTTTGCTATTATATACACTGGCGGCCACTAAGTGCAGCTATTGTTTCTGGCGGTCATTCAGAGGAGGTCGGGACTGATAAAGTGTTTAGCAAGAGTTTGTTTGGGTAGATCCATCTGTGTTTTTAACCTCCCATACAGTCTCTGGTGTCCTCTTAAAAGATGCTGGATGTTCCTGAGTCTAATAAATGACAGGCTTTATTTTTATTTGCCATTTTTTATTATGTATCATGCCACAGAAAACAATGTCTTCTTTACATTACCTACTCTTTTCTGTATGGACTATAGAAGCATCTAAAAATAGGATGTTTCTTTGCTGTGGGGCAGGGGTGCAGCTTACACAGAGCTCCCATTTCCTTGGGAAAGGCTACATAGAGTTGTGGCCTGTTGCTCTCACTCTACACCTTGGGCTGAGCTCATGGTTCAGAGGAGCAAAGAGGGGAGACTACAGTTAAAGGGCAGGGAAGCAAAAGGTGTGTTGAAAGGTTCTAGCAAGGAGCCCAAGATGGAGCTTCCAAAAGGAGATGTTTTCAGGTCATGTGAGCACCAGGAAAAATAGAGTAAAGGGTTGGGAAGGACTGTGATTGCAGTTTAACACTCCCACTGGATGGGAGTTGAAGCATAGCCCCATCATAAAGTCTCGGTACTGCACAGAGCAAATCAGGGGAGCTCTCAGCACCCACTTCCCTGCCTGCCTATACTGCATGAGCACAAGGTGAAGCACCTCAGTGACAACTTCTGCTTCTCTTTATGAGTACTCTGTGCCCAAAACCTGAAAGAAACATTGCTGGCACCACACTGCATCAAAATGCTGACTGTGAAGAAGATGAGAAGTTGTATCACCATCTTACAGATGGAAAGGCAAGACAGAACATCCATTGGTGTAAAAAGGCATTTAAATCCTCCAGTGAGAGGATGCTCACATGTGAAAACCATTCTGTACATTTCCTGAGGCCTCTGGCATCCAGAGAGAGCCCTGAGTGCCTCAGGGCCCCGCAGCAGTTACCTGAGCTTGTCTGCCACGAAGATGACGCGGCGCTCGAGCAGCAGGGAGGCGAAGATGCGGATGATCTGCCGCACGCTCAGGCACTGGAACAGGCACTCGAAGTCCACGTGCTCCAGGCGGGAGTCCATGGGGCGCCGCAGCTCGATGACCTGCACACACCAACACTGCAGTCAGCGCTGCTGCAGGGCACTGCCCTGTGCCTGCTCAGGGCAGCAGAACCAACGAACCCCAGCCCCTCCTGCACACTCAGGCTGCGGGCACAGCGCTCCAGAAAAACCGTGTATTGCACAATTCCTGTCATGCCATTCTTCCCAGAGTACAGCTGTGTGCACTGTCTGCTGTCATCTCCAAGGGAAGCATAATTCTCCCTTCCAAACATTCTGTAAGAGATGTAAAGCTTGGCTGAGTCGAGAGTATGAAGCAAGTAACAATCAAACACTGGAGCTGGAAGCTTACAGGGTTGAAACAGCCATAAAGTCAAGGTAAATTAGGTTCTAAGCTTGGCTAATAATTCATATTAACATCTAGATAGGAGCCTGGGACTCAACTAAAAGGCCAGGAAGACTTTAAACCAAATTTACTTCATTTCCGCTCTTCTGTGATGTGCAATTCACTAGATAATGTTTAAAACCTTTCTCTTGCCATATAAAGATACGTACACACATATGTATACTTAACTGGGGAGTCAGGACAAGGTCTTAGATGGTGAGTTGTGACATCCCTTTACAGTCTAATTTTCATACTTCATCCATGACCTCAGGCCCTCTCCTTCCTTTTCTCAAATGCCTTTTCCTTGATTCCTTTATTATATCTTCCTTTTACTCTGCAATTGACATGTTCAGATGTGGAACTTGAAGGCAGAGGACAGAAAAAAGAAGAGGGAAAAATAACGTGAAGAAGAGAGTAACAGAGGGAGAAAAATATGAAGCACAAGACAGCAAATGATGGACTATTGAGGAATTTGAGGAAACAGAAGGGAAAGGGAAAAAGTTGGCCATCTTAAAGATCTGTTGAATTCTCTGAATATATATTAACAGAAACATGCATACATCACTTTCTTTCCATATGTCCAAAAATCACCATCACTTTATTGCTTTAGACTAGGTTTATGTTTTCATGATATGACATCACATTCCACAAGCAGATCAGGTTTTAACTGGAGTAGCTCTTACAAAACTCCTCACAAACATTGTTTTAAGGAAATGCTCAAGATCACAAGATACTGTAAGCAAAATAAGTTCATATCAATTCAGTTGTGATTTTGTTTGTGATCAGTAACACACAACTGTACAAAGAAAGCCACTCTTAGAACAGTATGTATCAAATCAAATAGATTTGACTTTTTAAAGTCTGAAATACAGGAACAGTGTGATGTATAGACACCCATCACTCAGCTGCTGCCCCAGAGAGCAGTAAGAAACAAATTGTGGAGTGACTGTACCAGGAAAGGCAGCATTTCCAAGGAGCCAAACTCCTCCTCACAATCAGCAAAGGTGCCCACTTCCATTCCTTAGCACTGGAATTGCAAGCTCAAATCAAGTGTATGTGCCAAATCATGAAGAGCTGATCCTACTGCAAACCTGCCAACACGAAAATCTTGCTGCAGGGTAGGATGCAATGCAAGTTATGGCAGCTTTTACAAATACCAGGGATGTTTTCTGCTGCTGGCAAAGCCTGCTGCCTCAGTCTGCTCATCACAAAGAAATACACTGTCTGCTTCCCAATTAATCACCATCTTTGTTTAGGCAAGAGGAGCCACAATGGAAGGACAAGATTCTGTTCCTAATTAAGCCAGTGCATTCCATTTAAATAACGAGTTTGTACTAGCACAACAGAGAGCAAAGCTCAGCCAGAAGAGAGTTGTTTGTTTGTTGGAATTATCTCAATATTTTTCTCTGGGGAGTTCAGAAGCTTGAGCAGAGATGTTGCAGATCCATGGCTGCCAGTTACATTCCCACAGAAAAAGCATTGTCAGACGTTTTCCCTGTTATGCCAATCACCCTTTCAAATGTTGCCCCTCCAGAAGAAAATGCAGGTGCCTTTAAAATGCCTTGCAAGTCACTTACACAAGAAACCCTTTACAATTCATATCATACATTACAGCCCATTCCTTTGAAGTCAGTGGCATTACATTTAGATTCAAAGCAAAAATAAAGGTACTATAAAACTAACCCTAAGGAGTGTAAAATAACCCTAAGGGGGAGTTTTTTCTCTCTGCTTTCACTAACTGGGAGAAATTCTATTCCTATCTTCAGTAATGTATCCCCTGTATATGCTTGTCCAGCTAAATGGAGCTACTATATTCTTACATAGGGGCATGCAGAGAAGAGAATTTGACACAATGAATGGCTGCAAAAGCCTTTTAATCAATACTTCCATTTTCCAGTAAGGCACATGTCTAATGCTAAGCTTCTAGCTACTTGAGCCAGGAATAAAAAGAAAGGTATCTATTATATGTGTGCACACACACACAAAAGTTTTACATGATGTGCTTTCCTTTGAGAGCCAGTTAAAAGGTATTTGTTACCAAAGAGAACAATTTAAATGCTGCTGGTCATTCCTACTATGGGCAGGACCAGCAGTAACAAGGTTTGAAATAACAAGCAGCTGCTGAAGTGCTCAGGTACAGACAGCATGGGAAACTCACACTTGCCTGTTACCACTGTGATAAACATGCAACAATGCTGCAGCCACACTGCAGTCTCTCTGCACTAGGCCAGGCACACTGGGACATTTGTGTTGGCTGTTTTTCTTATACACAACTTTTTAATAAACATAAAATAATAAATGCATAACCATAAATTGGATTATCGTCATCAAGGGAAACTAGCATTAGCATGTCCACAGTGGTGCAGCTCATGCTTTGCTCATTTTGAGGGTTTGCCACCCCACATCCCTGCAGGATCTGTTTGTCTCCTCCTGTTTTTCTTTTGCTGTTTTGATACTGGAGTGGTAAAGGGTAAGGCTTTGACTTGTAATATTTGCAGTTGCTTTTTACCTCATTTCCAGCTCCAGGCAGGAAGGTTTTGACTTTGATAGTCTTTCCAGGTGCAGGAAAAGGAGATTCCATCAGACTTCTCATAAATGGATAAACCAGGGCAGCAGATATTCCCCTTCTCCTTTCAACCTCATCCAGGATCTGGTCCATTAGTAAGACATAAGTGAGAGAGAGAGACAGAACATGTCAGCATCACAGAGACTTTTGAAGCATCCTTTGACCCATGTGTCCCTAAACACATGGGAGATATAAGTTTACATCTCCTCTGCCATGTATTTCTTCATTACCATCAATCCATGTTTTTATGGTTACAAAATGAGGCCTGTTGGTGAATGTAATTAACACAGAGGCAAGGAAGCATTAACAAATCTGGAAAAGAGGAAGAAAACTCAACATGACTAAAGGGATCTATATATTGTTGGGACTATCCCTGAACAACAGGGTGAGCTGAAGTAAAGAAAGATGAGGGCAAATCCCATGATCACAGCCCAGGTCAGCATCACGTCTCAGTGGTACATTTTAAAATTTGTATCAAAGAGAAGCCTTCTTCTGCACTGAGCATCTCTTCCATTTCAACTTAGAGGAGAGAAAAAAGCCAGAGTAGCCAAGAAAGCAATACTGCCACTATGATAGCAGGACAGAGCTCCTGAAAGGGTCTCAGCAGTGGCTGTCAGAGTCTGTGCTGAGCTGGAGACCATGAGCTGCCCCTGCAGCACACCCACTGGTGCCTGCATTAAGGTCATTTTCTCTTGATGGAACAGCAGGCAATCTAGTCTTGAAATAAGCAGATGGAACTTCTTAAAGATAGAGGAGACTATTATTTTCTTCTCTCTTTGGTCACATGGGGCAACATAAATTAGACCACAGCGAAGTTTTCCCACATGAGCCAGAGCATATAGATGATAAAGCTAAAGAAGACAGAAAGCAGGGTTCAAAGCAGTTAGTGGTTTGACCTGCACCGGTGATCTTTTAACCACCACTCCAGAGCAAAAAGCCATACAAGAGTTAGTGGGCCTGAGCCAGGCCTTTTCTCTTGTTTCTCTTGGAAATGATTTTCACTGAAGCAGAACATTAAAAGACACTTGAGCACAAGCTGGTGACCTGTAATGAGAACTGGTGACACCAAATGCCAGCAGAGGGATTCACTGGTGCATAGCTTCCCCTTCCTCTCTGTGACATAATGAAGGTTTAACTAAAGCAAAGCTGCCCCTGTATACATAACTTGCATTCCAGTTCTTGGAAGTGGCAGATAACCATAAATGAGGACAGGGATTTCACTTGTGATGTACTCTGCAGCACAGCCATCCTCAGCACACAAAACCAGCTGCCCAGGTGGGAGCAGCAATAAAGCAGGGCTGTGCCCCAGGTCCCTTGGTGCTCCTGCACACTGCCAGCACTCAGCTGTGCTCCTGCAGCCACAGGACTGGCTACTTGATGCTTTTTGTTGCTGGGGTTGGGGGTCATGTGTGTGTCATATGCCTGGCTGCAAGGACCTTCACAACGCAAATAAAAGGAGCATTTAAACCAAATAAAAGTTGAACAGAGATCCCAAGAGATAAAATGGTCAGAAACATCTGTTGAAACCATGACCAAATGAACTGGCTGGAAGTTAAAATATCTGTGGTTCTCAAGTCTGTCTCAGCAATAGGTGTTACTACAGTGAGTGAGCAGGAAAGGCTTTGTGGAAGACAAAATTAAAGCAAGTTATCAGAAATAGGATGATAAACATTTTAAACCAGAGGAGTTTTTTGCTTTTGTGATAAATAATATCCAAGATTTAATATGCCATGGTCTTTCATCATCCACAGTGTAAGACAGAGACAGCTATTCATTGTATTGAGGGCAAGTTGTCTGACCTTATACCTCAGCTGCACTGATACTTGGTTGTAAGGAAGATACTTCTTTTTTTTCCTTCCCCCAAGTCATTTAAAAAGTAGAGCACTATCGAAATTAGATAAAAACAAAATAGCAAACAAAGAGCCTCAGGAGTTCTGTCCACACCAGTGTGGTGAGCTGGGTGATCCTCCCAGAACAATGCATTCCATTTCACTTACAGATATCTGTGTTTAGATACATATTATGTCTAAAGACACTGTTATAAACCCTTGTTTTCAGACCTTTATGAAAGACGTCAGAAGCAAAATTGCAATTAACTATTTGCAACCCAAATGCTTCTCTTCACACAAGGCTTGTGTTAAACAAAGTTTCGTCTAGAAAAACTTGAAACCTGCTTTAAAGATAGTATTTTGTATGATCATTAGATCATATAAACAATATAAATACTATGATTTTTATTATCATCAATGATTTACATGCTCTTTTCAACTTTATTCCTATGAAAATTATCAAGTAAAATCTGTGAAAGTTCTGAGAGAGTTCTCATATCTGAAGTGAAAACCTCTGGCAAATTAAAATACAATCAATTAAAATTGGGACAATTAAAAGATCATCTGTGCTTTATCCTAGACTCCTAGGGTGAAAAAAAAAATGTCACTAGTGTTAAGTGTATGGAATTCACATATCAAATAATCTTTTTTCTCAATCTCATCATTCCACAGGGTGTTGGAGTGAAAGTGGTACTGGCCCATCATCCAAACTATGGATGCCAAGAATTACAGCTCAGCACAGAATGGCTGTAGAAAACAATGGAAAAAACTTCAGTCAGCCAGATCATACAGACACCCAGATGTTTTCTGAATCAATTTCTGCCTCAGTCACAGAAGTAATAAGACATTCTTTGATGAATCAAATAATAGGGATGGAATATCCAAAAAAGCAACTGTAAAATAGTTATCTCCCATCAAGGGAAGGAATTCTTCCAGTCTGCTTCATCACTGCAGATGTGTGTCAGTAAACAATCAAATTAAAAAGCAATATTAAAAAAGATCTCCTTACCTTGGAAAATAAGTCAAAGCACCCCAGGCGGCTGATGACACAGTAAACTTCAGGTAGGCGTGGGCCTTTTCCATTGGGCTGGTAACAGCAAAGAGGAGATGGGAATTGCACATTAATGTGGAGCCATGAGGAAATACACTTCTCTGTCTGACCACACAGTTGGCCATCATGTGACATCTCTCACTATCTGCTTCTTCAACAAATAGCTGCTCTTGGAAAAGCATCATATTTCTTCCATAAGACAGGAGACTGAAAAGCACAGATAAAGCTTATCCTCTTTGGAAATCACAGCGTGTTGGAGCTGTATCCCAGCATTGCTCCAGCCTGCAGCCATAAAAGCACATGGAACCAGGGCTGGAACTCATGCCTCTGCTATCCCTGTCCCCTGCTCCTGCTGCAGCACGAGCAGTTGGGCGACCCTGGGGCCATGAGCTGCAAGAGGAGAACTGCAACACTAAGGGAAGCCTAAAGCCATGATGGCTTTAGGTCCCCACTCCCTCACTCCATGGTGTTTAAAGAGAGCTCAACCTACAGAAAGCAAGCTCACAACCTAAACAAAGGCAGGCTGCATGAGTAAATCATTAACTTCCTCAGACCAACTCATGATAAACATGAAACTCACATAACTTTAACAGTGGCAAGTATGAATCAATGATACACATCCCTGTCACCCCCTCCCCAAGAGAAACTGTAAAGACCATCCTCTATAACCATGAAATATAAGATTTGTCCTGGAGAAGCAAATGGTACCTCCTCAGCATACTGGACCTATTCCACTTATCTTTGTCTCTTTCTTGGACTCTACTGGTGCAGTGATCAACTTCCCCATGGAGTGTTTGAAATTCACATGCCACAGAGATGACAATCAAGAGAAACTGAGGGGCAGCTGTGCTTTTTAAACCTGAATATTGCACTCTAGACTTGGACAGTCAGCAGGTGCCTGCCTGTTATAATAAAGACCACAAAAAAAAAACCAAAGCTAAGTGAATACAGATGAGTCTATTTCTGGATCCAAACCTGCTCACTACGCATCACATCTCTGAAAAAGCAGAGCCCTTTTTTGTCCATATTAGGTATAAAATCCTTTCTAAAGGCACTGAGTGATTATATCAAGCATGTGGGATTTTGGTTAAAATCATTGTGTCAAATCTGCAGGAATGCCGAAGCCATGCCAGGAGCTTTGGACAGCTCCCAACCAAGAGCTGTCTCACTGAGTGCCAGTAAAAACATCACATTCCTGGGTCATCTATAAGACCAGAAACAATAACTGCTTAGCACTTATTCCAAGATTCTCCTTTATGAAATATCATTGCTTTCAAATGTCTTAAAGGCTACATGTCTGTGGGAGCTGGTATTCTTCCCTCTCTGCTCTCACTGTGTAGGAGATATTTTTTGTTATTTCAGAGACCTTTTCCTGCAAACAGCACAGCCTCACAGATGCACACACATCAGCTGTAAGAGCTGCAAGCAAAAGCCTCAAGCAGAGCCATTCTGAGGGGCAGAACTTCTCAAATGTATAGCACTGGCAACCCTTCACATAACCTCCCCTCTCAGCCATCAGTTTAGATTGCTATGAAACACCCCTTAGTGCTTTAGTTAGCTTCTTTCTTTAACATCCTATGGGATGTGACACTCCTGCCTGGACTCCTCCCTCGTCACTAGGGAAGGCTCAGGCCCTGGGTCTGCCCATCAGTACCAGTGTAACCTCCTCTCTTCCCAAAAGGGAGTTCTCCCAGTTTGCAGGCTGTGTCCTATGGTAGCTACACAGTCTTGGAGTCACATCCTCCATCCAAGGCTCACTCCTGCACACAAAGAATAGGTCCAGATAAGGAAAGCAAAATGCTAAAGTAGCCCAGCTTAGAGGCACCAAGTGACTCTGACTTGGTGCACTGCATTGCTCCTGGAAGAAGAGAGAGGGAGGGGATGATGTTTGAGTTTGGTTTTCTTTCAGTTTGTTTTGAGGAGCCTAGGATATTTTCAGCCTTAGTCCAGTACCACAAAATGAAAATGCTGATGAGTTTTGATGATAACAAGACAGTTTCCCAAAATGACAAACATAAACTGACAAGAACTTGGCTGAAATGGAGAAGACAAGCTCTGCATCTAGGCTGGCCCACATGTGGCTCAGGACAATCTTTTTTATAGTGAGTTTAATCTGAATATTACTGACTAAAGCCCACTCAGAATCTTTGGCAGGAGAAACAAGAGGCTTTTGCTCCAAAAACTAAGCCTGCCATTTTTCTCTTTCAAATCCCACCTCCCTGTCCATGTGCCTGGATTCTATGGAGCCTTCAGAGATCTCCTCTCAGTCTGCCATAGCACTGAGCTGTGTGAGGGAAGTGGCCTTTGCAAAGCACATGCACTAGCCAGCATGTCCAGAAACAGAGATATTCCTTAGTGATGCCAGGAATCAGAACAATTCAAACACTGCAAGGCTAAAATGAATAGTCAGTCACAAGCCAGTTTCTATGGAGGCTCTTAATTCCTTGTTAGGGCCAATCCAAATTCTGACCATGAGAAAACTGTGGGTGTTGAAAATCCAAAAGCACTTCTTAAAGACTGCTTGTTCAGTCTGTGAACCATGAACTGTGGAACATGAACTTTGGGTGCCAAAGCACTCAGTGTACACAGGGCTGTCAAATTGCTTGGGCAAGGGCAGGATGGAAGGGAGCAAGGAGAAAAAAGGGTTTTCCAATGAGCTTTTTGCAGCCCCATAAACAGTCTGCATCCCACAAAAGTTGCTTTCACACTGTAATCAATGCCCTTCTCCTGCCCCCAGCAAATGCAGGATGTCAGGTTAGTTCCTAACAACTGCTTTCCATGGTTTCAGGTATACACTTCACATTCAGACATCTGCTCCTCCATGGATTCCTGGGGCTGGCTTGTCTTAGCCTAGAAAAGTGGTGGAGGATCAAGTTTTATGTGAGAGGGAAGAGAGGTGTAGGATGAAACAGCCCCTTCAAGGGTGCCCAAGTCATCTCTGCTGCTGACACGTGCACTCACTAGAAAAGCTGTTGCAGGATTGCCTTGGAGGTATCAAGATGTAACTGGAAAATTTCATGCTATCTATGGAAAGGCAGATTGTCTGCTGTGGGACAATAGGTTACATTCCATTCTAATCCTGTTCCAAAATGAAACAAAACAATATAAATACATTTAAAGGGGATACTGTACAGGATTTGTAGAACAAACAAAACATAATTGTCACTGTATCCCTTGAGGTAGTTTTGGCACACAGACCCCAAAAAAAGTCAGGAAGAATCTGAGATCTGAAGGAAAAAGAGTGGAACAGTTTGTTCGTATCACAACACGCCAAAGGAGAGCAAGGCTGACAAAACACAATTGTTTCCTAAATGCAGGAATCTGCACACCAGACCCTGCAGAAGAGCAGCCAGCCATCCTCACAGGACCAGGCTGCCTGGCCCAGCCAGCCATGGAGCTTTTGCCAACGAGGCTGCCAAATGCACCAGAAGGTGTGAGACACCTCTTGCTGGGTATTACAAGAGCATCCCTCACCAGGACAGCTGGGGAACATTTTCTAAGGAATTAGCCTCACAGCAGTTGGCTTGGCCTAAAGTGGAGCAATTTATAAGAATTTTAGGAGGGTTTCACTGCGTTACAGTGTGGCCTGGCCTTTCTCTTACATAATGTCTGCTAAAACCTGCATGTAGTTCCCAAGTTATGGTTATTGCATTTGACAGAATTTGGAGGCCAGGAATGGAACTAATTGAAGGAGAGGCTGTGCCCTCCTGGACATCAGAGCCATCCTGGCATAAGTTTCCAAAATCTGCTCAGGAAATTGGACCCCCAAACACAAAAATCTGCTGCTGGTATATAAAGAATGCCTGCAGGATTTACCTGCTCCTTGCTGCCTGTACAAAATCTGTATTTTCTGCAGAGATGTATCACACTGAGGCACACACCAGTGAGGCTGTTTCACCATGCACCAACCTTTGCAAGGGACATGAAATTGTTACACTTCCTGAGCTCAGCCAAACCCTACGGAAAAGGCACTTCAGGTAACTACCAAGATTCCACAGTGGCAGCAGCAGATCTGCTTTATAATTAGTAGGTAGATTTAGCAAAGCATCACTTATTTTCCCTTTTTATTTTTCCTATTTATTGATTTTTGCCTTGTCCAGTGGAGGATAAAAATCTCCAATGCTGTCTCAAAACACCATTGTATAAAAGTGTGCACTATTGATTTAATTTTGTTCCTGGTATTTTCTAATATACTCATCTTTTGCAACAGCTAAATGTCAGTGTTCTATTTTTATGTTGTCCTTAATGTAGGGTGAATTTCACTGAGCTTTAAATGAGTAAATAAGGCTAATATTAATTGGTTTCATTAAAAAACTGATTCAACATTCCTGTGTATAAATTTTTTTGTAGTTTATTGTCACTGGTTATTTCAGTGTCAGCATGGTGACATTGACCAGGACCAACCATTTGAAATTTCACAAATGCAAGCTCTGTGCATGATTACAAATTTACTGACATTTTAGACCTTTTAGCTTTTTAAATGACAACTCATTAAAAAAAAATTGAATTGTACTTCTGCCCTACATCTTGTTATGCTTATTGACACCAGCAAGGATGACTTCTAGGTGTTTTCCTTGTTCATCCCTGAGTTACCCCCTGACCAGCCCTAGATTTACTGCAGCACAAGTCTTCAGTGACATTTCCTGCCCACACATCAACCTTGTTGTGGCCCACTGTGACACACTATTTTATACAGTGAGTCCCTGTGATGCTACCTATGCAAACACCACCCCCAGAACTGATAAACAAGTTTTCTGTTATGTTGGCTTAATGAAACTTCTTACAAATAGAGGAACCACACACAGCAGTACCTCCCAGACAGAGCATTTGCTGTCTGCACGCCAAGGGCTCTGCCACAGAGAGAGGGGAAGCAGCAGTGCAGGACAGAGGGGACAGAGCTGTGACAGTGACAGGGAGTTCTCTGCTGGAAGCTAATGGAGGCAGGTGTTCCCTGCCTGAAAAGGTGGGAAATCATGCCAGAAAGGGAAGGGAAAGTGCCAGTGTGCCTTACTCTTAGAGAGGGGGGATTGATTTACAAACTGCTGCAGACATTCATTTGGCACACAGAGTCAGCCAAAGACTCCTGCAGCATCCAATATCCATATAAGCTCCCCAACCCAGTGTGGGCAATAGTCATGAGAACATGACAGGAGCCCTGGCTCCCCACCCAGTCACTCACTAACAGCTCCAAACCTGTCCAAGAGGTGCGAGGCCAGTGCAGGGACAACCAACTGCTTTCTGCTTTGCTGCCATCCTGTCAGGTGTGCAGGATGGACACCAGAATCCCTCTTTGCATTGTTTCCACCTTCCTAACCACACCCTGCAAGCCTCTGTGCAGACTCCTCCCCCTTGATTCACACACACACTGCTGTGCTCCCAGTTTATCAAGTGTCCAGGGATTTTCCAGGTGGTGAGACAATGCTGTCTGTAGGCTCCCCACCTCACCTATTGACCACCTCTGGTCACAAGGACTGAAAATTGTGTGAGAAACCAGACTTCCCACTGCTGGCAGCAGCCTGCTGCATGGCTCTGAGCTGCAGACTGATGAGACAGTGCTGGCAGAGTCCTTTGAGATGTAAGCAGCTGCCCAAGAGATAAACACTACTCACAAATGTTTAGAAATACCAGCTTTGCCTTTGTTTCCAATGTTGTAGTATTTCTGATTGTGCTTGAAAGTATGCAGCATAAAGGATTTATGAAGTAAGTGCTCACACAAGAAACTTCCCACATTCTCAGAAACTCCCTACAAACCTTGGGATCTATCTGACTGAAATGACCATTACTAATTCTTATTTTAACTTGATGTCCTAAGGTTTCCAAATTTCAGAGTGAGAAAACCCCGTTCCCTTTAAAAACCGTGAGAAACACCCTCAGTTCAGGCTGTAGTTTTGAGATCCCTTTTAAGAGAATTCTGCCCTTTGAAGTGAGGGTGATGCACTTACCAAGAGCCTCCTGCAGTACCCGAAGCGCCGGCTCCCATCCTCCCCAGTCAGCATGAAAGAGAAGGTCTCACTAGGAGAAAGTGAATTAGATCACTTAGATCAGAACTACAGCATGGCTGCAAGGTAGATCACTTAGGAAGGGACACTCATCAAGTGAGAGATGCTACCCACATACTATGTGGAAAAATCCTGTCAGCAGTATGGTTAAGGACAACCCAGCTGTCTTATCAGAAAAGATGGGTCCTGAGTGTCAGTGACTGCAGAAGAAACATGAGAATCACATTTTGAGGGCATTATTCCAGTGCTCCTTTACCTTTAGTTCAATCCTGTCTTTGGACTGAGCTTTGTTCTTAAAGGGAGAACCTTAGAAATTCTCTGAGAATAGAGAAATCATTTTCTAATCCAGAAACAATACAGGTTCCTAAAATCCAACTCATTTTATGTCTCTGTCTAGGATAAATACCATTTGTGACAGAGAAATAAAACAACAGTTTAAGGCTGCAATTACAGCACAGGTAAAGGGATGGGTCTATGAATTTGTGCCTGGGCTGTGAAACATTCCTGATTGCTTTGCAAGTTTAAATGGCATTATATAAAACACTTCCTTGTGCTGAAATGCCAGGGTTTGTATAAATACAGATGACTCTGGAGAGACCTTATTGTGGCCCTTCAATACATAAAAGGGGCTTCTAAGAAAGATGGGAATAGACTTTTAATAGAGTCTTTATCAGTAGAACAAAGGGTAATGGTTTTCAACTAAAACTGGGTAGATTCAGACTAGATAAAAGGAAGAAATGTTTTACAGTGAGGGTGGTAAAACACAGGGGCGGGTTGTCTAGAGAGGTGGTGAATACCCCATCCCTGGAAGCATTCAAGGTCAAGCTGGACAGGGCTCTGATCAACCTGATCAAGTTGAAGATATCCCTGCTCATGGCACAAAGTTTGGACTAGATGACCTTTATAGGTTCCTTCCAAAACAAATAATTCCATGATTCCATGCCTTTTGCCTATTCTAGTACTCTACACCTTTGGATCAACCAGTTCTCACATATCAATGCAGGGGAAAAAAAAGTTATACATTTTTTTGAGGTCACTTTGAATGAAAAAGAAAATGCAAGCCTAACTCTCCTTTTCCTTGCCCTTCACCTGCAGTCATTCATCTCCAATAGAAGGAAGAGAGAGCTCCTCTGCTGGGACACAGCACAGCTCCAAGAAAGCCTCAGACAGCAACATTTTGAGCCAAATGAAGGGGCAACCTGCAATGTTAGACATGCACTCTGAGGTGAATTAATTGGGCAGGGGGTGGCCAGGGCCCCATCCTTTTTAAGATTTATTTTAAATATTTCCATTTATTCTTTTGAGTTTAGCTCTCAGAGGAACCTTGAAGCCTCTTCCTCTCAGCCACACAGGCCTGTGAGGCAGGCAGAATAGGGAAGCAAAAGAACACAGAACTTCAAAAGAAAGAAAAATTAAATACAGCTGCTTGATCACAAAGTGGCCAAGACTCAAACTGCTGCTTCCTTAATTGGGCATTGACGAGGCTGAGGCTGCTGCAGTGCACTCCAGCATCACTCCAGCATCACTCCAGCATCAGTCCCTGGTGCAGAGGAGCTCTGCAGCACCCACCTGTTGTACTCAGAGACGGGGAGCCAGTCCTTGGCATCAGGGAAGCAGAACTGCGGGATTGCCTTGAGGCGCTCCTCCGCTTCCCGCATCTGCTTGGTCGGTCTCTCCAGCTGCCAGGGAAAAGCGAGGTTCAGTCAGACCCTGCAGTGTCCCTTCCCAGCTCTGCTCAGGGCCAGGGTCACTGAGCACCTCTGAGAGCCAGGGCCCATCAGACTGCCCTGTGTTTGTGCTTGGCAGAGGGAGCCATGACTCCAGGACAGGCTTATAGGAGCTTGTACAAAAGAAATTATCACTGCTGGGGTTTTACATTTTTTAAATTGTCTGAAATTCCCTTGTTGTACGATGGCCACTTAAAATACAGCCCTAACTCAAATACCTTTCTGCTGCAAGAGCAGCAAGAGAAATGCCAGAGATCAGCAAAAGTCTTTCCATTGACTTCAGCAAGTTTTGGAACAAATCCTAATATAGCCAAAATGACTTAAAAGTGAAATATTTAGAAACTGAATTTAAACACAGTCTTTAAAACATCCACCATCAGGCTAAATTCTCCAGCTCTGGAAAAGATAAATCTGAAGACAGGGAAAGCTTTCAGTTACCTTCTCTATGCTCTTTGCTTTGTAACAGATTGTTTTGGAACAATTCTGAAAGCTCCACTGAAGAACTGAATTTCTATTCATTCACCTTTCTGATCTTAGAATGAGCTGTACACAGGAATTTTTCTTTTACCTTGGGAAACTGGTATGTCACTTCTGGGAGGTAAGTGTTTTTAGAGGGCTTCTTTTTCAGGGACACCACCACAAAATACTCAAATAGTTCCCGCTCCTGCCACTCAATCAGCTCCAGTTCCAGGGTTCGATAACTTGGAGCCCTCTTCAGCATTGACTGGATGTGTACAAGGCGCTGGGTATGAGCTGGCATTCAAAAGGAAAAGGGAATAAAAAAGAGACAGATCATTACCTGAGACTGTCATGTGTTTGTGTAAGCCACAACCATTCACAAAGACCTTTCAATTTGCCAGAGTATTATTCCAAGCATGTTCTCCTTTCAAAAGCAAACCTTCTAGTTAGCAAACCTTCTGTGGTCTCCCTCACTAATTGCACCCATAAATCAAAACTCTCTCCAAGTACTGAAGTTATGCAATACTCATTCATTGAAATAATGTGCAGTTCATAACTGCTACCCTGCCAAAGCCTGGCTTTTCTTCACACATAAGGCTGGATTATAAGCCCTTATGTGGTTGTGCAAATGCCCTGAGGCCTCCAGGGTGACAATCTGAGGCCTGGCTTACCCTGGTGAAAAACTGTTCTGTGCCCTGTCCCTACACAGCACAGCTTTTTACTACACACCACATAAGGCAAGCCATGGAATAATCTCCAGGGGAGGGGGACAGGGAGGAAAGGAAAGAAGTGCCAATTGCCTCCTGTGGGTTGCTTTGTTAGTGCTAATTCAGTTGATTGAAATGATTTTAGATCCATGGTCACTCACGAAGGCAAAGATGTGCCTTGATCCAGTGACTGGTGGTTTGATATCTATGGAGGCTGGTCATTAACATCACCATCAGTTCTGGTACACCAAAAAAAAATCAAAATCAGTAAAAGCAGCTCCCTGCACGCCCTTCCCCAGCTGTTCACAGAAGGATCTCTGGGCAATGCCAAAGCACACCTCAAACCCTTCAGGCTCTACTCACTGCCACTGCCACTGCCACAGCTTCCAAAGGCTGACTGGCCCTTGTGACAGGGAAATAAAGTGTCATAAGCACTAAGGGAAAGCCCTTGATGACCAGCCCTCATACATCTGGTTCAACAGAAAAATTAAAAATTGTTCTGATAAAGCCCTTGGGTCTCAATGTGACTGGACAACTAAGGAAGCTAAATCCCCAGAAACAACCTGCCTGCTCCTGCCTTGAGGCAGCCCCACACTGCTTCACGCTTGCTAGAGGTGAAACCCAAGAGCCCACCCCACCAGATGGGCACCCAGGGAGTCCTGTCATGCTACATGATAATGGATTCTTTAGCTCAAGATGTCCTGAGAGCATCCATGTAAACACAAAGTCACTCAGGAGCAGCTGGTTAGAGAGACAACAGAATGAAGAACCTCTGTTCTTCAACAATGGAGGGAAAGTCTCCCAGTTTCCAGTGAGATCAGAATATCCTCCCAGTAACAAGAGAGGGGCCAGGCCCTGTCTATGTTCTTTCATGAGCTATGAGAACAAGCAACCCCTTTATTTTCTGACAAAAAGAAACAGAACTGCAAGTGCTTTTGGGGTGGTACAGGTAGACAAAGGAGCAAGGAGTCATTTTCCACACATCACTGTACAACACTGCATACAGCCTGTTTTGGATGATCTTACCACCACCTGTCTGGCACAAATCTGTTTCCCTAAGATGATGTTTTCCAGAAAGTTTTGCTGCCATGTACAATAAGCAGGTGTCATCTGCACTAGATAGACATGGATGATTGCCCCATATCTTATAAGACCTCTACACCCTTGTCTTTTTTACCCCTCACCTACTAACAACAGGATGGGCTTTTACTAATGAAATCTGTTGCTGCTGTCTTCAACTTTTTAGGCTCTTACAGGCCTAAAATAGGCCTCTTTCTGTATCAGGACTTAGGAAAAGGAGAGATTAATTTACTGGCCTGGCTCAGGCAGAGTTTGTGCAGGTGCTGATAAAGGAATTTCTACAATTTGTAGACTGCAGACTTATAAGAGTACAAGAACCACAACGCTGGATCAGACCCAGATCCTTGCCTCCAACAGCAGCGAGCAGTAAACACTGAAAGCAGCATATGAATAAGAAAGGAGCATCTTTATCCAATCTCATCCCTCTAAGCCTGCACCCAGTAGTCAGTCTGGAATAGATCAGCATCTCTGAAGTGGCTGACAAAGCCAATCTATCAAAGGTCCTGTTCTTCATTAAATGATACAGTTGCCAAATCCTTGTTAGACCTTCACAGCTCATTTTGTCCTTGCTTTCCACGTTCATGCTCCTGTGTTGGAACTTTGGGAGCTCTGCAGCAATGGAGTTAGGAAACTACAGAGAATATGGGCCATGGACAGGAACAATGTGCAGTAGCAGGAGAACATACATTGATAAGGTCTGTGACAGAGTTAAACTAGAAGTCACTGAAGGCTGATCCCTTACCTTTAAACCTGTCATCTGAGTCACTCTCACTCTCACTGTTCTCATCTGCAGAGGACAGACAGGCATCAGTTAATGCAAAGCCAGAGCAAACAAACTCAGTTCACTGTGCTGCAACTGGGAAAAATCCAATCTCTGAGCCTTGTGATACACACAGATGCTTCTCCTCAGTCTTAAAATATCTTGAAATAAACAGTTTGAATTACTCCTTAGACTGTGTTTTCCTTGGATTCAGTTTCAATATTGCCTGAGAGTAAGAACTTCATTTTGATGAAAGGGCAAAATTCATTCTCCATTACAGCAACCGTTTGCACTGAATCCCCATCTATGCTGACCTGTGAAAGTGTCATCTGGAAAATGGGTCTTAACCCTTTCACTTCTTGTTTTCAGCTTTTAATTTTTTTTTTTTTTTTTTTTTTTTTTTTTTTTTAAGCTATGCAGCACTTGAGAAGTCAAAGTAAGCCACATGAGCTTTGTCTGCCTGGGCAACATTCCCAACCACCAGAACTCACCAAACTGAGTTAGAGTTAACAGGCAAAAGTAACCTTATGACAAGATGTGTAACTGAGGGGTTCTTGTATTAAGGTCCTATTCTTATACAAACAGGGCCTGAATTTCCTTTTTGGCCCCTGTTCTTCCAGAAGCAGTCTGAAGCACAGGGTGAGTTACACACTGTGAGTGCCAGGAAAAAGCATGCAAGAACTCCAGGGTCAAAACTGTGAATTTTGGACAAAACTTGCAGCAAATGTGGACTGAAGAAGCAGCTGGTTAAGTCTAGCTGACCATGGGATTAACAGGATAACCAATACTCATTTATTTTTAGCTTATCCCCATTTTCTCTTTTTGCAGAGAAAATCATCATTGTTCACAGAAAAAGTAGAGTCCAGAGTAGATGTGGAGGAAAGAAGGAAATTGATTAATCCTGTAGCATCCAAATGGATTCACTGAACCATGACACCTGTACCATACCTCGAAGGGACGCTGTCTCAATATTGGACATAGAAAGTTTCTTCAGTCGTTTTTTCCCTCTTTTTGCACTGTAGATGGAATTGATTCTTTGGACAAGCTGCAAAATAAGAAAATGAGGAGTCAGTGAGACTAAACATTTTTCTGCCAGGAGACTTCTAGTTAATGTATTCAAACAAAATATGGATGATAGACCAGCTAATGCAGATAATAACTGTCCACCCCAAAAATATCTCAGATGATGGGAAATATTAATGAGATGATTTGTGTTTATTGTATTCAGCAAGAGGCTGGGATTACTAAGAATTCAACATTAAACAGAATATTATAGCTTTGGGAGAGTCACAAATACATAACAATTAATCTTCATGATGTTTTATAACTCAGGAATAGTATATTTCATTTCATAGCAGATTTTTTCATAGAACTATAATACAGTTGTTTCACCTCAGCTTCCAGAGAGAAATAAACTGAGTGAAAGGATACAATTTGCTATAGACACAGCAGAAAGGCAGTGACAGAGCATGGACTGAAACAATACCTTTTTAGGTTTCCCCTCTAAAAATTAACACTATCTCAATTTAAAAAATTATATTCTCCAGGAATATGTGATCTTGAAAGGTAAAGTAGCAAGAAAACTGAAATTATCACAAGATTTGCAATAAAATTATGAACATTCATATGCTGAAATCATAGTTTCACATAAGGATAATATCTATCCCTTCAATTAAAAAAAATAGAGTACAAAATTAACAGCCAAACTTTCCAAGTTTTACTCAAAATCAGGTAGTAAGTTGCTCCATAAGTAACCCTATGATTTCCTCCAGAGTTGTGTACCCACTTGTGAAGTATAACAATATATTCCACAAAAGTAAAAATACAGTAAATATTAAGGATGCAGGATTAATTTCCTCTTAAAAAGAATTTCCAACAAATTCACAGAAACATAAAAATCTCCCTCTACTCCCAGTATTTTAAAATATGCTTTCTAATAAGAACAGGAAAGAGCTGAATACACAGTAAAAATCAACTTTGTTCACAAGCCAAAATGAAGCACATTGGCAGTTTTCCCCTCTCTGTTGCTATTGTATTCTTGGTTTTTTGGTTGTCTTGTGGCTTGGGGTTTTTTCCACATTCCATTTTGAATCGAAAAGCTCCTTGAAAAATGAAAAATTAAGTTTTACTTCAAATCCATCAAGACAGCATGGTTATCAGGACAGGGTTGGGTGTGAGTAAATGAAGGGAAACCTATTAGGCCAATTATTATTTTCCTGGAAACAAATAATGGGGAAATAAACTTCAGATGTTGCTGCATGTTATAAATAATAATTGCCTGGCCATCACCTATTGCAAAACTTACAGTTATATACACAGCAATGCTCTGGGTTCACAGAGCTTAAAGAAGTGTGGGGAAAACAGAACTGCCTTAAAATCAATTCTGTGTGAAGATGGCCATCAGATGTTTGTTCCTCCTGGAGAACTGCAAGTTATCACTTCTGGGGAAGGGATTTTGATGTAAATGTTCCCTTAGGGTACAAAAAGAGCTTTCAGTGACTAGAGGCTGGTTAGAAAGGCAGCAGGTGAGCTCTGCTCAGCCCCAGGCTGCCGCAGCCGGTACCTTTGGGATCCTCCTGGCGCGCCGTGTGGACAGCAGCTCGCTGGCAGTGCTCAGGCTGTCCTCGTTGAGGCTGGAGGGGGACGAGGGGATGCCCAGCTGAGCCAGCAGCAGCATGTCATCGTGGCTGTGCCGCTTGGGCAGGCGCGGCAGGCGCTGGCTCTTCCTCTCCGACCAGTTCCCCCCGCGCAGCGAGTGGCTGCTGGCCTTGGAGGGCAGCTGCAGGGACAAGAACAGCCTGAGCCCTGCCCCTCTTGGCAGCACCTGGGGCAGAGGCAGCTCCTGGGACACAGTGATGCCACGCCAGGAGAGCCACCACTCCGCAGGATGCGTGTCAAGAGAGGGTCTCAGGTCACGGTAAAGGGACAGGAGTCTCTAAAGTTCAAAGAAAACAACACAATTTCTGACCTGCGACATGTACACCACCATTTCTCCTGCTGCATTTGATGCACCCACATTCTGTGAGCCCTAAAATCTCACTTGAACGCTTGGCTGACAGCAGAGCACTGACCCAACAGGCCTGGTCCATTCCTGACTTGCAGGAGTGAAAATAAAGGGCAAGTACGCAATTCAGTGTAATATTAATTCAGTGCAAAAGTAATAACTAAAATAGCAAATTCATGCTATTTTATCCAAGAAAATATAAAGGAGAAAAATCAAGCTTGTTCTATTTTCATGGTGTTAAGAAGTGTTAACACCTGACAATCAGCAGAGGTGCAGTTACAACTCTGCCTGCATTCCCAAAGAATTCCCTTTAAAACACAAAACTGTTATCACTACAGGGCAAAGAGAAAATCTCACTGAAGGATTAAGCACCAGGTAACATCTGTCTTTAAAAAACTGGGGGTCTTTTGTCCTTGGAGCAGCTTTGCCCAGCTCCAGGTCTCTGCATTCTCCTCCCAAACACAAATACAGTAAGGAAGCTTCACCAGCACATCCAGGAAAAAGTAGTATTTTGTCAAGCATGTGTCATTTGGGATTTACTAACATTTACTAACATAGCTCTGTGACAAGCTATAAACCTGCAGCAATAAATGTCCCATTTATTGGCTGACTATAGCAGTGCCATCCTACCTGGGATTAAGCACAGGTGTTTCTGTGAAGAGGGGCTGCATCACAAATACAATGTCATCATAAAACATTCCTTTCATACCTGATGATTTTAAAAACTGAAAATAATGGGAAAAGAGACAGGGATTCAAAATGACCACACCACCAGTGTTTCTGAGGTCTCTGCATACCACAGCATGCCAGGAAAACTGGTGGCAGTCTATACTTTATTGAAAGGGATTCTTTTTGGAGATGATTGTTGGAAGCTTGCTGACCTTCTGATCTCTTCCATCTTGTTTATCATCATCCGTGACTGAAAAGTCATGTTGCTAACCCAGCTGTGTTGCTATGATGGAAAAACTGGCTGATAAATCATTGCCAAAGCTACCATTCTTCAGGAAATTGAGACTTTTCTATTTCTGGTCATTGGAGAATTACCCAGGCCCAAAGCTGACCCACTCTTAGTGTCTCTTCATTTTAAATATCAGCACAATGACAGTGCAATTATAGCAGGACTAACTCCTGTCAGGACACTCCCAGCAGCATTTCAAAAAGAAGCTACCAGAATAAAGACAGCCCTGTTGCAAAGGGTACCAGAGAGTTCTTATTTACTGAACAACTTTATAGAAGCCACTTAAATCTGTAAATTCTTTGGTCACCCTCTGTTAAACAGAGAGCACTGGTCAGTAACTTCCTATAGATCTGTATGGTTCCCAGCCTAATGAAACACCCTCAGGGATCCTCTGGATGCTACACACCTCCTGTTAACACACACACAGCCAGAAATAGTTGTTATGCATCACATCCCACTGTGAGGGACATTTCCCTCTTATCCTCAGGACTGCAGTGCCTGTTTCTCCTTACTCTGCCTGATTACTACTTTCCACTTGTTCCTTTTCCAGCAGCTTTGCTGAAGTCACTCCTGGTTTACAAAGGATGTGCCAGGACCACACTAAGAATTCTAGTGATGCTTCTTTTGTCTCTTGGATTGTGATGTTTGCTGGCACACGAAGCAAGTGGAAGAAAATGCATTCAGTTTTCTTTCTAAGTCTCTTTACAAGACAAAAATGTAAATTGTTGTGACCTTTTGTTCAACTGCTAATTTTCTGTTAATTCAGTGCACAGTGAAGTTCCTTTAAAGAGTGCTTTGAATCTCAAAGTTAGGTATGTGATGAGATTTATATTTTTCCTTATGAACATAGTGATCCCATAAACAACAAAGCAACCTGGCATTTCGTGGTGTTCACAAAAAAACAGGCTTGCTTTGGAAAATTCACCATGAGAGGAATGACAGATTTGTCTTTACAAACAAGCTGTGGGCCTGCTGGCAGATAAAAATTGAGAGAGAAAAGAACCAATCGGAAGGATTCCACTGATTGATGAATGGGGAAAAAAAAGACATTTGCCTTTACAAACAAACTGTAGGTTTGCTGATAAATGAAAGAAACAATGGGGGAAAATGATTAATTCTATAAGAATTAAAAATTAAAAGGGAGGGTTATACATTAGAGGGGAATCTCAGGTATCAGGCATTCCAGGAAATCTGAACCTGTCATGTACCTCAGCCAATGGGGAAAGAGAGAGGGAAATGTGGCCGGGAAATTAGGATAAAAGGGAGGCTGCATCCTCCAAAAATTTGAGAGACCCCAAGGGAATGCTCCACGGCCTCTACCTTTATACAAATAGGACTCTTCTCTCTCCTTTTTGTTCATAAACCTCTGGTGTTTGTGGATTAATCTTCCTGACCACCACAAAAGGGAAAGTCTGCAGAGTTCCTCATCTTTCTTTTTACTCTATAAACACGATTTATACAGCCTTGTTAACTGCAGACACTCAGGTTTTTTCTGACTATTGCATTATCCGTGTATTTATTCAGGGCGTTTACCTGGAATTGTCTGTTTTACAATAAGCATGCAGAGTAACAACACAGGGACACAACCAGCAGCAGAGACAATTCCCTAAGAGGTGCAGCCACGCAAAGAGGTAATTGAGGCGCAGATTCAACTGGAAACAAGCAGCGGGAGGATGCTGCTGGGGGCTGAGGCCAGCGCAGTGCCGGGAGCGCTGCCGGGGCTGAGCCCGCTCCGTGCGCGATGCGCGCCCGCGCTGCGCTGCTGCTGCAACCGGGCCGGCTGGAACCGAGCTCCGACCGGAACCGAGCTCCGACCGGGCCGGCTGGAACCGAGCTCCGACCGGGCCGGCTGGAACCGAGCTCCAAGCGGGCCGGCTGGAACCGAGCTCCGGCCGGGCCGGCTGGAACCGAGCTCCGGCCGGGCCGGCTGGAACCGAGCTCCGAGCGGAACCGAGCTCCGACCGGGCCGGCTGGAACCGAGCTCCGGCCGGGCCGGCTTGAACCGAGCTCTAACCGGGCCGGCTGGAACCGAGCTCCGGCCGGGCCGGCTGGAACCGAGCTCCGAGCGGAACCGAACTCCGAGCGGGCCGGCTGGAACCGAGCTCCGGCCGGGCCGGCTTGAACCGAGCTCTAACCGGGCCGGCTGGAACCGAGCTCCGAGCGGGCCGGCTGGAACCGAGCTCCGAGCGGGCCGGCTGGAACCGAGCTCCGACCGGAACCGAGCTCCGAGCGGGCCGGCTGGAACCGAGCTCCGAGCGGAACCGAGCTCCGAGCGGGCCGGCTGGAACCGAGCTCCGAGCGGGCCGGCTTTGGCCAGCCGGAGCGCAGCCGGCCCGCTGCCTTTACCTGCGGAGGTGCTGTGTATTTCCTGTTCTGCGGCGTCCACATCCTGTGCAGGGAGTCCAGGGAATTCTCGGACAGCCCGTGGGATTTTCGCCCCCCGTGACGGCCTTTCAGCTCCACATCCTCGTACGGGTTTTCCTTGGGTGACTCGCCTGCACGTTTGAGGTTTTTTTGGTTTTTTGTTTTTTGGGTTTTTTTTTTAGGGAAGAAAAACAGACAGGAATGTAAAATTAGAAGAAAAAAAAATCATGTGAACCAAGTGAAAGGCTTTTAGAAAAGCTCCTCGGCTTTCAGCATGACTCATCCCTCTAGCTGCAGCTGGAAGTATTTGGAAGAAAACTTGGCTATGAGGTCGACAAGTTTCTTTGGATTTTTTTACTGTCCCCTTTTTTTTTCTTTTTTTTAACTAAAATGTGAAGATTTCACAAGGCATGCTTCTGAGCATCTGCAGCTGTGGAAAATTTATTGATATATAAAAGCTAAGGCACTTAACTTCTTGAAAGTGTATCAGTAGATTTTATAAATCTGTAACAGCCACTCAGGGGGTGAAATGAAGACCAATAAATAACTGTGCTCAAGACGCCACCCTTACACACAATAAGACAACTCTTATTTGATGCAACCTTCATTTTTCTCTTCTCCTAAGAGATGGCAAAGAGAGAATAAACACTCCAGCTCAGCAGTGCCAAAAGACAAGATTGAAAATGCAAAAGGAGAAGAATTTCTGTCCCAACCATACTGCATCCTCAAAGTGTTCTTTAATATGTATCCGGTCTTCCAATTAGGCAGCTGTTCATTTCAAGTTATGTGAGATTTCCATCTCCCAGAAGGAAATTCATCCTACTAGTAATATATAGAGGTGTAACCAATTAATCATTAAATATTACTTAAGTGACAAATACATCAGAAAGCAGACCCCAGTCTTTGAATTTTTACTGTTTGAAAATCAGAACTAAGATTTATAGTCCATATTTAACTGAGATCCAATGCACACCATCTTCTCAAAACTCCTGAATTTAGTAGACCTCTCACTAAACAAAGTAGCATGAAGAAGAATGAGTGCCATCAATAAAATTAACATTTTGTATGCATTTTTTCAGAGTTGATAACCAGCAACAGATTGAGAACCTGAGGTTTTTCAAACAGTCATTTCAGTTTTCCAACCATCTTGAACAGAAAATCATCTCAAAAAAAAAAAAAAAAAAAAAAAAAAAAAAAAAAAAAGTGGTCTTCTCAAATTAAAGACTTGAATGTACAGAAACATGCAGGAAGTTAGAAGTTTTTAAATCAACTTGTTTTTGGTTTTATACCTAAAGGTGACTTTAAAACCCATGGATTTAGTACAATATATATATTGCAATACAGACTATTTAATATAAGAAATTCAGTTGAGAACTGAGGACAGTAAGCTATAGCATGGTTCATTATTCCCACTGTTACAGAAAATATTCCCAGTGTTTAAGGAGATGACAGTCGGGGCATAGGTGTTTTCAGTGAGAGCAAGGCCTGGCTTACACAGTCTGTGTGAGTACCAGCTATGTTGTTCTAGGCAGACTAAATTTCCTTACTGTACAAAAGAAAACAAAAGCAGTTTGTGCTTTCTACCTCATTGTTGAGCCTGGAAGCATGAGACTGCTACAGCCCCAAGAACTTTTGCTGAGCAAGTCCACATATTCACAATACAAATAAAAATACAGCTTTGCTTCGCTAGTGCATCATAGTAAGATTTCTAGTCAAACGTAAGCACAAGAGTGAATGTTTTAGCTTTGTTCTAATTAGAAGCCTGAATCACTGCTGCTCTTGAAGAATGTTTGGCTTGGCAATCACAGCTTATTATTTCATCCAGAGGGAATCTGATTCTAGAGGCTGCACTATCGTTGTGGCCAATCTTCATGCCTCGTGGAAAGAACACCTTCAGGTGCATGGGGTACATGAAAAAGCCCTGTTGATTCATGCAATGAACAGGATAAACCTTAAGCAAAGTATATTCCTTAAAAATATTGAATGCTATGGAGGACTATAGAAGTGGTTGATTCTTCCTGTGGGAAGAAAAAAAAATAGACATCGCACCCTGATTCTGTTACTTGGAGTCTCTGCAGATCTAGAAATTATAATCATAGCAATGGTACAGAGTAAAATTTGCAAAATGCTGTTACTTACAGCTGATTGGGCTCTAATAGCATAATAAAATTTCTTGTAAGCCCAAGTCAAGTATAGATCAAGCAAGCATTTTGGAAATGGATTCATAGATTTCAAAATACCCCGCTACATGAGACACAGCTCAAACATGCGCTTCCTTGTGAAAATAAATGTTACTGCATTAGTCTACAGAGTATCCAAACTCCCCAGAAGAAACAACCCCGTGGGTGAAAAAAACCCCTTTTTACAATGTAAAGCATTTATAAATGTTAGGGGGGATCCTTTCCAAAACACAATGTAAAACAGAATTGCTTGAACCCAGTTAAACTCAACATAAATAATGTTGACCTGACATATTAAGTATAGAAATGGGCCCAGAGAAGTCTTGGATGAGAAAAGAGGGAGGAGCAAGGAACCATGAGCAGAGGCTTTTTCTGAGTCAGAGTCTCTACCAAAAGAGAGCTTGGGCCAAATTCTTCTTCAGTGTAATGTGAAGGTCAGAGGAGACACCACAGGGATTTTAACCCTTTCCCCTAGAGCTGTGAGAGCTTCTGCAGATGGCTGGTTTGCTATTCAAAAACTCTTGTGTCTGTTCTTTCTCTCATTTGCTTAAAAAGCAAATCATTTCAGAGGTGGGTTTGTTTTTTTTTTTTTCACTTTGAAATAATGCCTTGAGATCAAATACACCTCCATACTTTTTTTTTTTTTTTTTTTTTTTTTTTTTTTTCAAGAAGCTCCTTTACACCAAATCTCTGATAATGAAATAGTCTGATCCATCAGAAACCACCTGGTTTGCTGACATGAGTTTTGAACTAAGTATTTGGTTCAAGCTGTGAACCAGAAGAGACAGATGAATAAATTACCTCCTTAGGAATTTTCAACCACCATTCCTTAGTACCTGCTGTCCCTGGTAGACACACAAAAGACCAGATATGCCAAAAGAGGCAAGCCAGACTGGTTTCTATACAAGTGACAAGGAATCAAAGGTGTCAAGTAAACTTAAAATGCTGGAAATATCCTGAACAGACTTAAAGCAGCATTTAACTGCATCTGACTGCACAGTGACTCCCTTCCATGGGAGGAATATCTGGGAAGTGGTGGTCACAAGCAGGTGCACATCCCACTTAGGAGTGAGGTCTTGGGGGACACCTGTGGGGGTGGCTGCTACTGCTGCACTGCTGCACAAAAAGGAGAAAAGTTTCCATATCACTGGCTGGATCAGAGGTTTACAGCTTTCTCCTCAGCAGCACCACTTCTCCAGACCCAAGTCTCAGGCAAGGAATGTTTGCAAGCTGCAGTGCTTGGATTTGCTGCAAAAGGAAAACATATTTACAATGAAAGAGCAAGGAAACATCCTTGTTCCTGCCATATGGATACCTCTATTGGAAGCCAAAAGGAGAAACATTGTGCAGTATAGAGGCCAGGCTTGTCTTAATGAGGCTGATCCAACAGCCACACAAGACAACAGCAGATTATCACTGACTTCAAAGGAAGCTGAATCATACCCCCAGAATGCATATGATCACAAACAGTAAGTCTTTGGCAAATACTGTCTCTAATCACCATCCCTACTCCCAGATCAGTTCCCTCTATAAGCATTTTTTCCAAGTTTCCCATTTTCTCAAATTCTACGTACCAAAGTCCTGAGTTAACACAAGGCATTTATCTACACGACATTTATCTTCAGAAGATCTCACAGACAATTTAATGAATGGTCCATCAGGGAAAGAAAAGAAAAACAACAACAACAAAAAAAAAAGATAAAATGACCACGTATATTCAGAAAAGTCCTGAGGAATGCAATGCCTTGAATTTCAGCATGGCTGAGTTTCCTCCAGGGGCTGCAGTTGCTCACTCCGTGCTGCGGTGCGAGTCAGCCCCACCGAGTCCTGAGGCAGCACACAGTGTTCCTCTGCTCAGCCTCTCACACGTGGCAAGTGGGAAGCTGAGGCAGACTCACAAGCCTGTCTCATGCTGAGAAAGGAGTGAAAAGTAAGGCTGGGAGGGGAAAAAAAATGAAGCAGGCAGACACTTCTCTATAAATGGCAGAAAGCAGAGAAAGGCATCGTCTCTTTCTAGATGGGAGAAGCAATTATCAGAGGAATTAAATGATTCACAGAGTGCTGATTATAACTCCAGCCTTTTGCATTGCCAGGAAGAGAGAAGAATGGAACAGCAGGTATAGAGCAAAGGAAAGGCTCTTAAACTTGTGTTGAGTGCCTACATTGGGAACCAACACTCACAGAGATACTGAATCCACAGGGTGATGCCCAAACTAGGAGCCTGCTGCCTTTCCCATGGCTGCTTAGAAAGCCCAGGCTTGCATGGCCAGGACAGTTATCACCTCACAAATGAGGTGCATGTGCACTGCTCATTCATTTCAGTCATAAAATTACACCAATGCAGATCCACATCACCGGTGCTGGAGGAAAACTGGGCCACTGGGATGTTTATGAGCATGTTCAGATCAAATGGATGAAAACCAGTAAATCTCTACACTCCCATAAAATATCCAAGCTTAGATCTTTGGTACATAATGTCAGAGATGCTGCAACTATGCATCTCAGCTGGGGAATTGACCTCAGGAATCTGCAGAAAGAGGAACCATTTCAATCTCATATTACAGCTAACACACATTTACAGCTGCTTTGAAAAACTATTGCTGAACAGCACTAAGTTACAGACCATTACTTGCTTATAGTCCCATCACCCAGTGTACCACTCAGTACCATGAGCTCAGAAAAACAGTAAGGTGGAGATAAAAGCAGTAGATGTTGTAGAGCATCTACAACAAGCAGAGTGGCAAGTATAAAATGCAATCAGCCTTTTGGGCTCTGGTCCATGGAGTTTGTAGGCAACAGCCTGTGCTTTCTGAACTTCTCCAACCCTTACAATAAGCAGAAGAAACACTGCAGATACTCTCACCACCCTGCTATCTCTGCAGGCACTGCTGAGTGTGTGATCATAATGAAACATAAGAGAAAAGAATTAGCATGGCTGATTAGTGAACAAGAAATTTCACCCCCAAAAATCACCTGTTTACCACTCAGTCCAAAATCATGTGAATGAAAATGTCTGATGAGCAACTGTTAGCACAGTGCAGCAGCAGCTTGCCTAAACTGCCTGCACTTCAGGAGTGTCACCCTGCTGACTTCAACAGTCTCTGAATTTAAGGGAGGATTTGGGAAAGCAGCCTCATAGGGTTTTTTTCTGTTTTACTAACCTGCAGCATTGACTAGAAAGCCAGGCAGTAAAGCTAACAGAGACTGTTACAAGAAGCTGTAGTGGATGGTATAGTGATGAGACAAACTCCACAGAGAAAAACTGAGATATAAATAGGGCACAAGATGATTATTTAAAATAACTGGAATCCATGCATCCAAATGTAACAACAAAGCAGCAGGCTGATTGTCAATAGGATCAGCTGAAGTATTTGGCTTTTCTTTGACAGGCCCATATGAACACTGTTTGATTTAATGTGCTCTGGGTGCCATTACCCTACAGTGTCTATTATTAAATTTGCCACTATTACACTTTCCAAAAATCTCACATTCTTTTTAGGCCATCACAGGCAGACTGTGGGTACAGAATAAGACAGGAATATATTATTCTGTGATCACTGCCTGTACCATCATCTTGCATAAATTCTAGCTCCAGAGACCTGCTGGTGTCTGACTATAAACCCAGAATGTCTTCAGAGAAGCAGCTAGCACAGCACTGCTGGCAGAGTTGCAATCTCTCCAAGTCTGCTTCAGCTTCACAGCAGCCCAGCAGCTCTAGTTTCTCCCTGATTTGTCATGGGATGATAATATGACAGACTGAAATGTGCTACAAAAGCATGGCAGGTGATAATGTGGCATGTGAGGATGGGATTTTACTTCGAAAAATTGGCTTGCTCTCTTTCTAAGCTTTTCCCACATTTACTGGAAGAACTTTGCAAATGTTCTAATTTGAAAGCAATGTCAAGCTGGAACATTTTCCAACTTGACCTCAGTCATCATTGCTGCAGCTCTGATCACACACAGCAAAGGGCTCAGTAGAACAGCTAAATCATCCCATTTTGTTACATGACAGGCACCAGGTCAAATTTACACAAGAAATCAAACCAATTGGTTTAGGAGAGATGAGTTGCTTTACCAGCAGGGGTAAAGGGAGTGACTTGTCCTGTTTTAGTGCAGAGGTAGACAAGAAGCTGATTATCCCAAAGTGAAGCAATACTCAAACTGACAGAGAAAAACAGCCAAGCAACTTGTATGACTCCACTGTTTCACTTATCAGTCACCTTTGGTGGCAGCTGTAACAAGAATCAATTATATTATATGTCCCTACAGGAAACAGGGATTATGTTGTCCTCTTAAGGTGCAAAAAAAATCTGTCAATACAAGTGTCCAGCTACTGAAAGAGCTCAAAATCTTCTAAACATGACACTGAACAGGCACAGAGAACAGAAGGGTGCATAAGAAAACCTCCCCAAGAGGGCCAGCTGCCCCTGGGGCAGTGAAGTGCAGGACACTCCCAATGGGAATCCACCAGCAAGATCCCATTTAGAAATTTAACCTGGTTTTAGAGATTCCACTGCAATGTTTTTGAGGCATTGCCTTACTGTCTAGACTGCTTCAGCTCCAGCTGCCAAAGCAGACATGGAGCTGTGCAACATTCAATTAAACATTCTCAGTCTAGGAGGCAGCACACAGAGCCCAGTTGGGCAGTGGGTTTTCTGCACATCTGTCACACCCTCTTGGCAGAAATCTCCACCTGCTCTGCTGTGTACAGCCCTCTTGGGAGTTACAGAGTAAGAAAGCTTGCCTTGCCAGAGGTTTCCTCCACTACATTTAATTTCTAAATGCAGTGCTATTTCTTTCACCTAGTTTTACTAGATTTTCTCAATTCAAATATAATGCTTGACCTTCACTCTACCTATTCAACTTTTTTTGATAATGATAACAAGTGCTTTGTCCTAGATGCCAGGTCAAAAATGCTTCAGAGATACAAGATCTTAAATAACAATATTCCAACATCTCAGCTGCACTTGGGGGAGCAGACTGGAAAAGTGGAACCGTATGGTCCATATGACAGGAAATACTGTTGTGCACAAACACAGCAGAAGCAACAATCTCAGCCATCTCTTAATACTTGATAGTTTCTTGAATTCACACAAAGCCAAGCGTGGTTTCCCCAACCGGATTCAGAAAGCCACATCAATTTTGGTCTGATTAAAGACTCATTCAAAACCACAAGAAGCAAAACAATGTTAAGTTTACTATGACTGCCACATTTCTGTGAGTGCTAGTAGAGAAGATGAATGAAGTCCACATGGTTTCTTGCACATGGAATACAGCTCTGATTTATATTAGGAATGTGCACCCCTTTATACAACAGATGCTTGATTAATGCAGAATGGATCATTATGTTCCAATCCAATACCTGTCCTGAACTTACCATTCAAGTATTTCATCTATTAAAGTCTACAGATTTATTACAAAATTGAACAAAGTGTCTGGTTCATGATGTCACGGATTTCAAAGCATTATCCTTTTTTCTTTCAATATACCTTAAAACTCACTATTTTTTTTAAAGAAGTCAGCTCTCAAAATAAGATAAACTACACACAGCAGTTCATTGCTGCCCTGGTCATTAAAGAAGAAGCAGTGCAAGGGCACCAGGAGGAAGACAAAGCTTTAGTGTGCATATGCCTCACAGGAAGAGACCATGTGGTAACCAAAAATCAGTGACTCCAGGCCTAGCACTTACATGCTTAGAAGCTGTTTAGCCTGGGAAAGGCTGGGGGATAATCCAGCTGCTGCCTGCCACTGCCCAGAAAGGTGAATGGAAAAGGCAGCACCAGGCACTTCCTGGAGGTGAAAGGATGAAGGACAACAGCCAAAAATGGCAACAAGGATGGAAAGGAAAACTTGTCCACGGTGACCTCCAGAAAACATTCTTCACAAAGAAGGCTAAGCAGTGCAGAAGGCAGCACAGGGAGGCAGTGAAGCCATCCTCCCATGGTGTTTTGGACACTCAACCAGATGTAGCCCTAAGCAACCTCATCTAAAGTTGAAATTAGCCCTTCTTTGAGCAGAGACTGGACCAGCTGACTCCACAGTCCCTTCCAACCCAAATTTTTTATGTTTCTATCTCACACTAGACTGCTTAGAGCATTACTCAAGATTCACATCTTTCTTTTCCTGTATTTTAGCACTTCCTTGCATTACAAATATTAATTCTAAGGGATGTGGGGACATGATACACTTAATTAAGTTTATTACTACAGCAACAATGTTTTAACAGCCTACAAGTTTTAGGGAGGCAAGGAGATTCAACAAGGTACAGGAAGAAAAGACCCACCAGCACCTCTGGGGGAACTGTTTGCAAAGAAAACTCAAAGCACAGTGACAGAGCCCTTTATAGCTTTGAAGCAGATGTAGATCTATAAAATAAACTCACTCTTGCAGACACCTGGTTTGCATGAGCACAGAAGTGCTACTTGGAGACTGGGGTCTAGCACCACTGGTATAAATTATGCAGATGTGATACACAAAACTACGATCGTTTCTTTAAAGCTGGAGATCAAACCACTTTGGCTTGTCTTTAATCATGCCTGACAGTTTATAAGAATTATACTGATTTGGTGTTCCCCCCACACTGCTGTATTGAATGAAGTGCTTGGAAAGAGGTTGTTAAAAAGCAGCACAAAACAATGAACTTCTGTGTTTGTCCACAGATCTGAAATTTTGCATTCTCTTCCCACTGCCCTGCCAAAATGCCCAAATTATAGTCTTGAAGGAGCTGGTTTATAGGACCCATGAGTTGGAATAGCCCATTATGATTTTGTTTTACTGAACTCAAGATTTCTTCTTATTTGAAGAAAGCTTCTTACCAGTCCTGTATATTTTATTTTGATATTTAACAAACCAGACAAGGGAAAGAATCATTACCACCTAAAATCTGGTGCCACATTGACAAGTTCTGAGCAAAGATGGGCACTGTAATTAACACACAATACATTTTCAAGTGTGAATAGCACAGTGGTCTGTCGTAGAAAGGGTTGATGATCATATAAGGATGCTCTACACAGAAAAAGACTTTTCAGTACGTGCAAAAGTTTTAATTTTAACTAACAGACACTGAGCAGGAGCTGAAAGCTTCTGTTCTGAAAGCTTTTTTAAATGGCATAGAGGAAGTAAATGGAAAGAGCAAATTCCTGTTTTCAATGAGGCTGACAAGCCAGAGACAGAATTTGGGTCTCACAAAGATCCCCAGGCTCCAATTTGTGGACACTGTTCTTTGCTATATCAAGTGATATGACCAAGAATAGTTTTGTTCTATTGTCTTTGTTTGCCTCTCAAACATTTGTAAGCACTATTAGAGTGCCTTTTTACCAGACTAAACAGGCCCAGCTTGTCAGTGTCTCTTCAGAGGATGTGTGCTCTAGGGTCCCAGACTGTCTTGGTAGCCCTCCAGCTTTCAGTACACAAAGGTTCATTGTCCAAAGTAAAATGAAGTCCCCTTTGTATCTGTTGTGACAATATAACACTGAAAGAGTTAAAAACAATGCAGATATTCATCACTTGTGTGGAAAATGTGTGCTCTGAAGGGCTGCCCAATTTTCAGTAATTATAACAACATTTTTTTGATGTTAAAAGAATGTATGCATAGGCCATACATTTCCTTCTAAGACCAAAAGAAACATGTTTTTCTTATGAAGCTAATGAAAACAGTGTTTTTTCTTGTGCATTCCCAATGGTGCATAGCTAAAGGAAATTGATTCCTCTTTAACGAGGAACTGGGACTTGGAGGAGACCAGGAACAGTGCTACAAACAACTGCTTTGGGGCAGTCCTCACTTGAGTCCTGAAAAGCTCAGGCTTACCACTCAAGGCCTCTGAGGTTAATCTGCTATTGGATAGATCTGTAAACACTGTCTGGAGTCCTGCTCTTTACATTTTTACACCACTCAAGGCTTCAAGCCAAGGCCTCGATAAAAAGAATCATTTGGTTCTTGAAAAGCATTGGCAAAAAGCTGACCAGTCTGTTTCAATACTACCCAGTGAAGTCTGAAAGAATCAAGACTTCCTGCATGCAGCCTCAGAGCTACATTTGCACTGAAGGATCAAACCCATTTAGCCTCCATTTAATCTCTCTTTACTGGCAGCACTGAAGGTTCCTACACAGGGCATGTGCTCAGCAGTATCATGGCTTGCCCATAGCCACTAAGCATCCTGCTGTGAGCCCATGTTCTGCAGCAGATTCTTACCTACAATGTCTTCATAGGCATTTTCTTCTAAAGTGCTCTTGGATCCAAATTTATGCTGGCTCTCCGTTCCATTTTCAGTCGGGGAGGGAGGGTACAGGGATTGCAGGCTTGAGGCATCCTCAAACTCAAAGGATTTTCTAAAGTTTATAACAATATTAAATTAATAACAAGAATGCAAAATCATTCAGACATTTAGATGAGCATTTGCATATTAAAAAAATATATATAAAATGAACCATAATTAAAAAAAAAATAAATCTCACATCATTCTTTAAGGACTAGCTTTAAGTGGACACTAAGTCCTGTGCTCACAGCAGTCTCTAATAGAGCCATCTATGACAGTTTTATGAAGTTGGAAGTATTGTTATCCCCATTATGCAGACAGGAAGAAAATACCAAAAAAATATGTTCTATTTTTCCAAGTTTACAGAGTAAATTAGCAGCACAGTCCTCAGATTAGAAATTACTTTGCTCTTTCCAGAGGCCCCAGAAAGATGTGGCCCTGTATCCTGAAGAAAGACACAGTCTCTGAAAAGCATTCCTGCACTGGTTGCTGTGGGAGATGTAGCCCTTAGTTTGACACCACTCACATGCCTTGAACCTTTGGATGTGTTCCAGTGCAGAGCTCAGTGCACAGATGCCAAAGGGAGGCTCACGTGCCAGTCACCCATGTCCCTTGCACGCCCCATGACAAGCACTGGCAGCAAAAGAGAGAGCACTGAGGAAAATGCTCTCTGGGGTGCATGAGCAACTTGGGCTGATGGCCCAGGGGCTGAAGGTTTGGCCTTTCTGGCAGGAAGGTAAGGACCAGCTGGGTCAGATGAACCCACACAATTTGTCTCCCACCCACACCTGCCCCAGTGCTGCTGAGCAATTCTAGAGGGAGAAAAACCCAAGTTCTTCCCACTCTCCAGTTCACCAGCCCTTGTTCTCTGGGGCAGTATCTACACTCAGGGTGGGAGGCCCATGATTTGCAGTGGCAGCAGTACAGGGGCTGGGATGCATTGGAATGATTTGCTGCTGAGGATGAAACAGTGAGAAAAACAGGCTCAGGCGAGAGCGTAAATAATCCCGTGGTGCTGCAAGGCTTGCATGGGCTGTGCTCCATACTCCACTCACTGAGCCCCAACCTAGATCAACAATAAATCATCCTGCCATCAACCCCCCTGCTCTTCTTCTTCCCAGCTGGAGTGGAGCATAGGTTACAGCATATCCATGTGGCAGTGGCAGAGTCTCATGAGACACTTTGGCCTGTGAACGGCTCGAGCATCCCTGCAGGTAGCACAGTGACTATCACACAGAACACTGCATTGAAAAGAGCATTTCCTGTTTGCTGGGGCAGGCTTACAGCTGGGATCAGGCTTAGAGCCTCCTCTCTCTCTTTTCCCCAATCCTCAGAGTATCCAGATCCAAGTGATTCACATCAGGATTGTGGCAGAAACAATCTGTGCATGTCAGATCCAGACACCTGCTCCTCCATCCACAGCTACTCACAGTTACAAAGGATGCTGACACACTGAAGACACAGCTGTGTATGAAATGAAACTTTCTGAAGTCCAGCTCCTAGAGATTTCAAGGCACCACTATGGTGTGGTGACACTGTATAGGATGATGGGAATGGATTTCCATGTGTCCCAAGTCTATCCTGTGACACTCCTCTCCTGCACTGTGTGTGTGCCAGAGGATTTCCAACTGCTGGGGAACACCCAGCTCACACCACTCTGAAATGTTAAAGCTACTCTTGGCACTGGGTTCTCCAGATCCAACCTGGCTTTCTGTTAGCAGGCAAACATGAGAGACTTCATATTGCTAGAATGCTGGACTAGCCACCAAAAATAAAATTAGTGCTTTCAACCAAAGCATTGGGAAAATAAACACCCTCAGTCCATTATCATGACATTGCAGTGAGTGCAAACCACATGTATGTTCAGTCTGAGCACAAGCTGCAGGCACAATGAGTTATGTCTCTTCTCAAAAAAAACCCACTTAGGTACTGAAATTTCAGTAATTACTATCAACCAAATACTATGATTCTTAGATGACTAAGTGCTTTGTAAATCTTGGAGTTCTCATTTCTGTAACTGAAAGAAAAGCAGTAGAAAAGACGATAAAATTAAGATTTTTGTAAAGGATTTCCACTCAGCATTGAAGTCAGCCAACAAACTTGAGATTTTTGGGAGGTTGATTTGAACTTTTTTAGATCATGATTAACAAGATATCTATCCAGAGAAATCATTAAAGTACAGTGAGTTAAGCTGTTACAGAAGAATGGATAACTACCCAGTAAAATTCAAACTGATTTGCAAGAAATATCAGATACACATGACAAGCCTGTTAATCCTAAAATTTTTATTCTAAAACTTAAATTGATGAATAATGCTTTTTGGAAGGCTTGTTTCCCCTAACCCTAACCCAGGCCTGAAGCTCTTTGCTGGGCTGTGCTCTTGTCTAACTCTGCTATGACAGGAGACTGAATCTGCAGAAAAGCAGGTGCAAGCAGAATAATAGCTCTTCTGGAAAGAAGCTTCAAAACTTCATCTCAAAAACTAATTGTGATAAAATACTGTGATTCTTAGATGACTAGCCTATTTTCCAATAAAGGCTATCATTTACACCAGAACATTTAAACATTATTGTTTGTCTTATGCTCATTGTAAATGCTGTGCTGAACAAACTGAGGGCAGCTTTATTTCACAAATTTTCCTTAAAAACTAGATTTACTTCCTCTGAGATTATTGCCACGACTCAAAGATAAGCCCTGCTGATCAGAGCTTGACTTTCCAAACGCCCCACACCTTTCTGGAAGAAACAACATGCCTCAGCAGAGCTGAGGTCCTTCAGAAGCAGGTGTCTCCTGAAAGAAAAAGACAGATCCTGAAGGCTCCTCTTCTCTTCCTGTCCCAATAGAATTCAGGTGAGGTTGTGCTAAAAAACTTTTAATAATTGACCCAACACAAGCAGCAGAATCTGAAGGGATAGTGTGCATCTGAGATGCTGTTTAGCAGTTCCTTGCAAATCTCATCACTGAGTATCAAGGGAGGGTGTGTATCATGTACATGCACCGGCAGGTGAGCTATTTAAAAATGCAGCAATTTGAATGCTTAGCAACAACTATGCCTACAATTTTCCAAGCAATGAGCAGAATGAGTTTTACCATGTCTAAAACTCAAGAGGAATCACGGGATTAAAACAATCCAAGATCCACAGATTGCTGGGGGAATGTGGCCCATACACTCTTCCCATCATTAACTCAGGAAGGACGTAGAGGACTTTGTGTGATAAAACAATTTTCTCAGCATTTATCCTCTACAGCTGTTGATAATAATTTAGGATAATGTTCCTAATGACTGAATTAAATAAAATCACCTACATTGCATAAAACTGACACTACTGCTATGGTAATGAACTTTGGAAATAAAAACCTCTGCAGGTACATTTTACAGGAAGAAAAGACTATGAGGGATCAGCTATGGTTCCACTACTGGACAATAATGAAATTATGGTCCATTAAAAATCACAAACAAGGGCATTTGTGCCAGAATCAATTAGATAGCCTTTAGCACACATAACCTATAGCTTTTTGGGGGATCGACGGATGCAGATTTTAGAACTCCAAAACTGAAGACATTCAAAGGTATTGCAGCAGTGCATTCATCAGTGCAGACCAGCAGAAAAAAAACACTTGTCTTGCATGCAATTCCTAGATTTTCTTGTGTCAAAAGCACTGCATCAGAGGGAGAATTTAAAATATTGCTACTGCAAAAATATAGCCCATTTATTTATTTATTTGGAGATTTGAGCACATTTCCTCGACTTTTACCTATTCTGGGATTTTCTGTGAAAGCGCGACTCCTTCTTCTGCCTTCTGGTGACGGGGGGCGCAGGAGTGGATGGGAGGGGAGGGGGAGCAGCAGCTGTGGGGGATGGAGGTAGGCCATTGCTTGGTTTGCTTTTGTGGGATTTGTCTGCCTCGTACTCGAAGGTGCGTTTGGGCTTGGGGACGGGATTCACGGCGCTGTTAGCCGCGCTTTCCAGCAGCGCCTTGGGGCCCGCTGAGTTTGCAGGAACCCCCTGTTTTGTTTTACTGCTTTTCTCAGCATCAGCAGGTGTTTCTGGTTCACTCCCCAAAATAACACTCCCTCCTTTGCTATCGCTCAGGGTTTCACTCAGTCCCTCCACAGTACTCAGAGTCCCAGACTTTTTCCTCCCTTTGTCAACACTGTAGCAGCTGCTTGGTAACTGGGGGAGGCCTCTGCCCGACTGCTCCTTCAGAGCCTGCTCGATCTTCTGGATTCTGTTGAGCACAGCAGAGGACTCTTTCCTCACATGACTCTTAAGGAAAGTGGCAGAAGGAGGTTCGCTCCTGCCTGGTCTCTTTTCAAACCGATGGCAGGAGTCCCTGTCCAGCAGTTCCTCCTCCTCCGTCTCCGGGTAAGAGCACTCAGAAAATGTTCGGCTCATTCTCCTGAGCCCTTTGAAGTCAAAGGTCTTGTCGCTGCAGGGAGAGGTCAGCACGCTGGGGCAGCTCTCACTGCCTGACCTCTCCCCAGCGTCCCTCTTGTCCATACACACGCTGCTCCTGGGGGACAGCTCCCGGCGGCATTCCCATTCTGTGATCTTCTGCCTGATGTCCAGCGCCTGCGAGCGGACACTCACCCTGCTGACGGAGAGGGTCCTCACTTTGCTGGCAGTGCCCAAGGACAGAGTGCTCCGGGTGAGTGGATGGCTCCCTACTGCTTCCCCATCTTGATCCTCATTTGGCCTCTCCTTTTGGTCAGCCTTGAACACGGAGAGCCTTTTGTCCAAAGCACCCACGCTGATGGCTTTGAGGGGGTGGCTCGGGGCGTCGGTGTCCGAAGGGCTCGTGGAGGTGCTGCGCAGCGTGCAGCTGCTCCGGTCCTTGAGGCACAGCCTGGAGCTGGAGACTTTGGAGAGCTCAGTGGAGCGGGAAGAGTCCTCGCTGTCACTGAGGGGGTAGGCAGGGCCTCTTTGTGGGGACAACAGGGGCGGCAGAGTGGCTGAATGGCACCTGGAAACAGAAAGAAATAAAAAATCAAGGCCTTGGGGAAACCGGAGATATTTGCCAACTTTCTTCTGGCTGCAGGTCTCCACACTGCAAGACCACCCCAAAGCATCATTAAGACACCAGTGACCATTCAGCCACAGAGTCAGGGTGGGAGGTGTCAGCCTTCAACTGGTGTCAGTGATGGGACATGAGCAGGACACTTGGCACATCTCTTTGACACCCAGCTCTTCCAAGTTTCCTGAACTTAAAGCCAGCTGAGATTCTCATAGCAAGCCTCTGCCTTGAAAGCCTCTATCACCTGCAGATGAGTAGACCTGATTCGTCTTTGGTGTGATGCCAACAGATTAAAATCCCCTTGTCAAACAGAAGTAATGTCTTATCAAAAGAATATTACACTCTGAGAAAATGCATTGATCTGTTCACACTGTGTGTTGAAGAATGCAAACTACATAGAAAGATCTCAGTGTTACCCTGGAAAAAACCCTTGGAACAAATTCTAGCAGTGATTTGCAAAGTCAGCTATTGTTACTGGGGTTTTGTACATTGTTGCAAGGACTTTTAAGAACGAAAAGACACAAGGAAGTTAAATAACACATTAATCATTTGGCACATCAATGATGAGCCAGCAGTAAGGAAATTAAGCCAAAACCATGTCAAAAAAGGGGGGTTGCCACTCTGCCAAAATCCATACACATACAAATCATAGCAGAAATAATCACATCTCCTTTAACAATAACTCCTTTCTGTTCCAAACAGTACAGGAAAAAGAGGAAAGACCCATAAGCAATGCCTTGCACATGCCATTAAGTTGATGCTGTGTGAAGACTGTGGACAACAAGCTGTTTTTTATCAACTGTCCTGTACACAGGCAAGATCCAAATGAAAGAACTGCTTGGCTAAAAGAAAACAGGGGAACAAACGTCTGCAGTATAGCAAAGGGAGAAGAGACTCAGAAGATCTCTGCTGCCATATTGTTTTCTTCCCAACAGCCAGCCAATACCTACAGCAGAAGTGCCAATTTCTGTGCATTAATACAAAAAAATCCAGAGTACTGGGTTGATTTCTAAAAAATTTACTTTGACACAGGAAATATTTTCTTTTCCTTCAAATGCAACCCCAAACCAAATTATCAGATTTCATCCCAGTTTCCTACAGCTGATACTTCACAATCAAAGCTCAAAAATATCACAGAAAAGTTCTGCTCAGAAAAAGACAATAATCAAATTATCACGAAAGGGAACTGATCTCTTTTTTCAGAAGCCTGAGACAAGCAAGTCTATTTGTCAGAGAAGATACACCGCTTGGTGACTTTTATTTCTTTACTGTTTTGAATGGTAAACATGCCTGTAGGCAAAGAGATCTCATGTCAAAGATGATGGCAAATACTCCTACAACAACTGCCTAAAGCAGTTACATCAGGACAGAAAGGATGCATGCCAGAATATGCTCTTTACATCCTGAAAGTTGAATTTCCTGCCATTCTATACAGCTGCAGGCAGGTGTCTTAAGAGACCTCAGAAGATCAAAAGCAGGTGACAGACCATGAGTGGTTTTGGCTGGCTGTTGCAGCTCAGTTTGTAGTGGATTACCTGGAATCTCCTTGGCAGACATACCCTTGCAGTGCCTGAAGATGAAATCTAAATCAGGCTCCTCAGGCTTACTGGGGCACCCTGATCCTTCATTATTTCAGCCTGTCTCATGTCAGTTTCTTCAGGTTAATACCACAAAGCCAAATTTTTATATTATTCGTAACACTGCCTTAGCTTAGATTTGAGATCACAAGATGTCCTAATCTTTCATGTCATGCAGACCTGTCCTAGAGCTGCACTTTCTCTCAAGGAAACAGGCATCAACCAGTGGAAGTGTATTTTATGTCTAAAGAATACAGCCTTGGAAGCTGCATATTGTCTAAATCCACTGTCAGGATTCAGCTACAGGATAGGGACAGAAGAGGCCCTGTGGAATGCTTTAGCATGTTACAACTCACTTATTAGACTCTGATCTGTCCTGGCAATAGCAAGAATAAAATATAAAATGACAAGAGTAAGGTCAATAAAATGCGACAGCAGAGGTAAAGGACATGCTGAGAATCAGAGAATCACAGACACCTCCTCTCTGCCTTTGACACACTGCATAGAAAATACCATAGGCATAGTCCTTTATCTCCTTACAATCTAAGAAATATCTTTTCAACTATTTCCACTGCCAGAAAAAGGTTTGGTGATTCATCAGGGAAGGAGGAAAAGGGGAAAATTATGGTTTTCGTAACCTGAAGAAGTTGCAAAACATTTCTTTTCAAGAGGTATGAGCCATTCTTTAAAACCCCAGGTTCCCAGTGAGGTAACTGCAATTAAGGCTTCATCTTGAAACCCCCAAATTCGGTTATAAAACTCCCAATCAGTTCCACTGTGCTAGACTAGAGCTGCAGAGCTACAGACCTTCTCCAGGAGCTTGCCCTCAAAGATCTGGGTTACCTCAGTTAAGAAATAGATTGTTTTACACTGCATTACACTCTGAATTTGAGTAATTCACAGAGAATCTATAGGATTTATTCAACATCAAAGAGGAACAGAGCTTTGTCCAAAAGGTTTCAGCATGCATCCTCTAAAGGATGCTGGTAACAGAATGAAAGAAATAAATTCAAAAGCTGATCAGTGGATAATAAAATGGTTCTTCCCCAAGAAACATACTTCCATTAGAAGAATATTCTCTTGAAGGCACAATAGTTCCACAGACCTTAAAGCCAGTATTACTGGACAGAGATGAATAATTAAGAAACTTGCAACCTTCCACAAAAAAGATGGTAAAGCAAAACACTTTTAATTGAAGTTTTCTACATACAGAATGATATGATACAGCACCTTATAATGCATATCACTACATAAACTTTCCAAATACCTTATATAAACAGCATAAATAGAGATTATGGAATCAAGTTTAGCTTTCTTAACAAGTTCCCTTGACCAACACATTTGTTCTGGGTAAGGATTATCTCTCTGAGGATATCAGCATTTCCCACATGACACCTTTATAAGTTGCTCTGATTCCCTCAGGGCATTCTTCCAACATGCAGCCTTAGGTGTGAAGTGCCCAGACCCCTGGCAAGTCAGGTGTGCATTGCAGTCTCAAAAGCTGCCAGGCAGCCCATGATGTCCTGTAAACAGGTGGCACATCCTGGAACCACCTTTCTGCCGTTGCTGCTCACCAAGGAGAGCAGACAGAATCCAAGAATCCGAGAGGTGCTTTCCAGCTCTCTGGACCAAACTCAGCTTTGCTGTTGTGATTTGTTCCTTGAGAAATCAGCAGCCACCCACACTAGGAGGAAACTGATACTATCAGTCATGCTCTGTAGGATTTTTAGCTGTAGATACAATTGGTCTTCATATTCTGATTCAGTCTCTTCTCTTCAATTTCTCTTTTTCTCACCCAAACATAGAAAAAACTTGTAATTTACAAAAACTGTAATTCTTGAGGGCTGCTCTAAAATATTCATATTTTCTATTGTTTTCTCTAGTAAAGGCATCTCATTTCACCAGGTCCAGTGAACATGTGAAAAACAGTGGAGCTGTATCTCAGCTGCACCAAGAGGAGAACAGACACACTTGCTTTAGGATAATTTGCAGTCTACTCATCACAAGGCAAAAGATAAAAAAACTGAGTTCCTGCCTTTTAGCAAGGCTGACTTGTACTAAAAATCTGTGGTGATGAGGAAGGGCTTGTCCTTGGTGCCAAATGGGCTTGAGTTCTCACCCTCTATCTGACCCAAAAGTCAAGAAGTCTTTTGGACAAAACACCAACCCTCTTCCTGCAAAATGTGGGTGCTAACAACATTTCTCTGTTTGTAGAAGAGGAAAAGTTTAATCCCTGGACACCACTCTGAAAGTGAGTAATACAAAATTAGTACTAAAAACTAGGGGGCTTGGCCTTTTGATCCAGTTGAGCAGAAGCACAGCTCCCTTGTGCTTCCAGTGCCAAACATCAACTCCAGAAAAGAGGAGAAATGGGTACAGAAAATTCTCACAACTTCATGAGTAACTTTTAACAATGGGAGGCAGCAGGAAGGGTGGCTCAAGAGCTGGGTTTGTGTCTTTTGGAAATCAGAGTACGGGTGGATAATCAGAATGTGCATTTATTGAGGCATTTGCATCCAAGATCCACACACTTTATATACACTAAGGAAAACCTTAGGTTGCATTTCAGGCTTTAACAGGGACTGGAGGGTGCTTAACTGACTTGCCTTGAAAGAGTTACAGGACTCCCATCTCTCACTGCCCTGTTCTGACCCCTGAACTTAGCAGCTCAGACTCTGCAGCACTGTTTTAGCTTTCCTGAAGTGTCAGGAGTGACCCCACAGATCATCCTGTCCTAAGGAAAGGCAAGCTGGAAAAAGCCACTCAGCAATTTTTCAGTTTTGCAAACCCCATCTGCTCTTCTTATACTGACACATACAGAACAGTAGGACAGATTTTGGCTCTCTGATCCAGGGAATTTCCCACTTCAACATGCTCATGCATGGGAGCTTATTTACTGAAAAAAGAACAAGGAACATGATGACAAAAGGGTACTGGGTTTTCCACACTCCCATCATTTCCCAGTGACACTGATGTTGGATGCAAAGACTTCAGCACTGGTTTTACTCCTCAGGACTTTCTCCCCACTTTTGTTAGGAAAAATGTTTCTTTTTTAGTATTTTATTTAGGGTTTTTTTCTCATTCCTGGTTCTTCTCAGGGCATTGTGCCATTTCATCAGGACAACCTAACCTGTTTCAGGGTAACAATAACATCAGAATCAGCTGTCACCACAGGATTGTGGTTTTGGGAATGAGAAGATGTGGCCAGCACTAGAGACTTCTTGTTTCTCTAGCCAATATTTAAGGAGATCTGAAACAAAATCAACAGAAATTTCTCTTTGCAAGGGCAGCAAAACTCATGTTTAATACAAACACTAAAGCTGCCCTGATAGGTTAATGAGGATGGAAATTGAAAATTCTCTGGATATTTGTGAAAGAGAATGCTAAGGAATGTTCAGCTACCAGCCACTGTGAGTGCAGATACTGGAATCCATCCTTCCCAGAGCAAAGTGAGAGGGAAGCACACCCTGCTCACCTGTTAATTGGAACCATTTACTATACATGCACATTTTGATGTACAGCTGCTGAGAACAGATGTAATGGCTCACTCTGATATTCATTTATTTCAAACTTCCACTTGATTTGACAAAGCAGGCAGAGGAGAGAAAACATACAGAGACCAACAGAAGCTCAGATTAGAACCAGTGTTTATGTCCTATATTCCTTCTGTGACCTGGACAGAACAGACATTTTTGCAGAGGTTCAGTAACCACAGCTCCTTGTAACCAGAACAGCTTCACACCCCACCAAGGGCAGTGTTGCCAGGAAATCACAGAGCAAACAAACAGAGCACATAAACTCTTCTGCCTTTGTCAGACATTCTTGGGAAAGCTCCCAGTATGAATCAATACTTTTGCACAAACAGAAACTGAACACACCACTGCAGTACAGCAATCTCCCAGGCCTCTTTAGGTGAAAAAAAGGCAGAGTAGTTCAAAGCAGACCAAAAACTGAAGGACTCTGATGGAAGTCTCTTCTCCAAAAATTCCCAATTCCCTCCCTATACAAGAACTAGTAATAAATTTCCTCTCTCTTTTCCTCCAAAGGACAGTGAGAAGTCCAGTTTTAGCTGTCAAACAGCAGCAGTCAGTGGTGTGGTTGCACTTTGAGATGAGTTTTGGAAGGAGTCATTTCACAGAGCATTGTGATTCAGTATTATTTGCTCGTGACAATGTGCCTGTTCCTGTCCTTTCCTCACCAAAGGGGACAGACAGCCAGAGACAGTGACAGTGACTGCTGCAAAGAGTCAGCCAGGCATTGCTGTAAGCAGGGGACAAATGCAGGGAGTCAGGCTGTTCTAACTGGGTTAGCATGAAGGTAAAATGTACAACCATGACCAGAATGGGTGATCTGAAATGGCTTTGCTGCATAGTTGAGATGGCCCCCAAGGAACCCGTGTATTGATGATTCTTTGAGTTCTGGCTTTTTCTTTTCAAATGTAAATAATCACCTAGGCTTGTACAGCTGCTTTGTATACTGCATCAGAGTATAAATTGAATCTTTTAGTGTATTAATTGTTCCAGGAGCAGAAAAGGACTTTAAAACCTATGTTATTATTACTCCTTGTAACTAGGAATTAATGTAATGGGAACATAAGGCCAAAGGGACCTGCACTACTGAATTTAAATCCACTGTCATTTGGCAGTAAACCTTTCTGTTATAATATACTCTACACTCTCACAGCAAACAGCATTTTAATTTTCTACATAACTCAAGTAGATAATTATAGATTGTATTTAATTATCTTAAATCTAAATAAGAGTTTATGGTGAATAAAGGAGGTGAACTTTTCACACTCAAGTGCTGGGCACACACCAGTAAGGTGATTTTTGAGCTGATTCAACTTGGTGATGAAACAAGGGGTGGAACTTGTCATATCTTGCCTCTCTCATGGAAAAGAAAGTGATGTACATAGTAGCAGAAAAACCCTCTTGCACCAGACCCTTTTTTAATCTTTGAGCTCTCACCAGGAGTCTGGCTAAAAATCCCCGAAAATCTGTGTTCCAGATAACATCCCCCTGTTACTGTTGACTTTGGGATTGGGACAAAAACAAGACAAAAACTTGTACTTCTCTAAACTGAACAGTGAGTCTGCATTATAAGAATGTTAGAAATAGGCTCACTCTCATGAACATGTGGTAGAATGGAAAAGTCCCAGCATTTGGAGAGAATGAGCAATAAAATCAAAGTGGACAACACATCACAAAATGTTTAAAGATAGAATAAAAATAGAAACACCAATTATTTTCCTGTTTGTACTTCTGATTTTTTTCCCCAAGGAGTTTTGATACTTTCCATTTAAATAAAAACTGAAACCATGTCAGAACTAGCTACAGAATGATAGGACTGTGAAACAAACAAACAAAAAAAAAAGATCAAGCGCTGTGTGCAGTTTTTAAAAACTCCAGCATCCAAGAAGTACTGAGTCAATGTTAACAATTGTGGGGTGAATTTGCAGGGGTGCCACAGTGAATTCCTGTGTTTAACACCCCCCTAAAGCTCTGGGCCTTTGTTGCAGTTGGTTCATGAGGAGAAGTACACACAATCACAGCTGACTCAGCTGTGTTTTATGGCTCAGAAGCAAAAAGGTCTGATTTACACCGGGGAAATGCAGGAGTCATTCTGCCAAAGTAAATTACATGAAGTGGCAACTATGCTCTACCACTGTACAAAAACAAGGGCAAAGAAATCAAAGTGGATGAGTCAGATCCTAAATACTTGGATTAGCCTGGATCTGTAAAGCCAAGACAGCAAGACAAAGCTGACCATGAGGAATGACTAAAATCAAAAGCCATCAATCAATCATCATGCACTAGGTGTCTTTGCCAAGTGAGGGGGAAGAAGATAACAGGAAATTGTGAAATTATCTAGACTCAGAGGGTTAGATTCCCTGCCACTCCAGATTTATGGCCATCTTCTGTTCTGCTACAAGCCAAGGACAGGATGGTCTTTAAACAATTCCCCATTTAAGCCTTTCTCACCTCCTCTGCTCAGACACAAGTAACTACCCAAGGCAAATACCAACAAGCCTGGGCTGTACTTTTTCATCACAAGCATCAGAAGCTGACTGTGAGAAAACCAAAAAGCAAGAACAGAGGTATCAGAGTAAGTCATTCTCTCTTTTCCACCAAAGTACACTGCACTGTACCACTGGGACAATCTCTCACTTCCTCCTCAAAAAATATGATTCAAAGTTGAAAAAGGGAAGCCTCCCTTGGAGTTACTCTTTTCCCATAACATATTCTAAACAATCATTTATGCAATAGATGTTTCCACTGTTACAGCTCCACTATTGTTAATGCTCTGGAATTGGCTCGGTATGTTTTAGTCTCACCTGATTTCTTAATATCTTGGGAGTTTTGCTGGAGAGGGAGTGGCAAAGCAGCAAGTGATGGCATTTTCTTAAACCAGGCAGAGAGCACAAACCTTCATTTGTCTATTTAAGAGCTGCCAGTCCTTGAAACTTGTTCTTTGGCAGCATGTCTGAACATGCTGACTGTTAAAAATCCCAGAGCACAGAGGCTCTCAACTTCACTTTTTCAAAGATGATTTCTAAACATGCTTGCTCATCTGTCCTGGAATATCAAAGCAACAAGCTCTGTAGAACTAATTCTGACAAAGCTTTCCAAGTTTTCTGTGCTCACAGAACATGAACACAATTTGGGAAGAGTTAAAAATTATTTTTATGAATTGTGATGCTCAGTTTTCATTATATCTGAGGGCAACCTCCAATCTGAAATTTGGAGTTGGAAAGTTGTTGTAAAACAGGCTCATCCCTCCTCTGCCCTGACAAGTCAGAAAACCTTACAAGGTCACTCTATACTTTACTAAAATACCCTATATCCACAGATAAAAGAACTGAACAGGAAGTGAAAAAGTCCTAAATCCTGGCTGCATACTAATACAGAATAGAGACAGGTCTGCTTTCCCTGCTTCTCATATAAATCAACTTCTAGGTCATGCAAAACCTCATCAAATAGACTCAAATATAACTATCCAACAGGGACAGAAAAATAATAAGAATTCAGAACTCCCATCTTCTATAAGCTTCCTTAGTCTCATCCACTCAGAGGAGCTTGTTTCAGAATAAATTAAAAAATATTTTATTTGCCTTTCCTACCAGTATCCACATTTTCCTTCCAGTTCCACCAGCTTAGCTGTGGTCCCCAAAGAGTGCCAGTGCCCAGTGAGATCTTTCTGTAGAGGTTTCTTTTGTCCAGTTTTGCAAATTAGTTTTTTTAACACAGTATGAAAGCATCCTAAAAGAGTAGGTTATAAAACCAAAAGCCATTGTCCATCTGTCTGCTATGAAACAGGCATTTTTAATTTCTGTCATCATTTCGACTATCAATATCACAATCCATCAAGTCTGAGGCCTGAGATATCTGGAGAAAATACAATATGTCACACAGGATAGTGCTAGTGATTGAAATTATCTGAGAATATCTGTGCTACTTCTGGAGTTATTGAACTGCAGAGGAAATAAAATAAAAAGCAAAGCAAAATAAAATAAAATAAAATAAAATTTAAAATACCAGCAGAATAGAATGTCCTGCACTATCTCTGTGAATCCAGAACAACCTCAACATCACCCTGTGTAAACACAGCCTATCAGACCCAGCTGGTCTCACTGCCGTGCACTGGATAGGGAGGTCACAAGTCATATGGACTGCAGAGGAAATAAAATACAAAGAAAATGAAGTACAATTTAAAATCCCAGCAGAAGACAATTTCCTGCACTATCTCTGTGAATCCAGTACCACCTGAACATCTAAACACAGCCTATCAGACCCAGCCTGTCTCACTGCCCTGCACTTTGGGCTCATGCACTGGGAAGGGAAGTCACAAGTCATATGGACCATCTGAGGCAGGGTAAAAGAACTAATTCTGATCTCAAACTCTGCCCAAAGATGCTCAGGCCTCTGAGGGGCTGACTCATCTCTGACCAGCAGCTGGGTGCCAGCTTGTTGGCAAGACAATTGTAGCAATTCAGTTCAACTTGCCACAGCCTTCTCAAAGCAAAAACCTTCTCGAAGTACTGACACAAAACCAGCACACTCCATGCTAGGAAAACTTATCTGTTCCTTCAAGGACATTTTTTGTACATGTTTCTGTAATATAGATAAAGCAGTCTGACAGCTTTTTGTTTGTTACTGCATTACTCTTAGAATGAAACAGCCAGACAAATGTGCCCTTGTTCTTCATCTTTGACTTCATTTTATAAGTTTTGCCCTCTCTTCATTTTATAAGTTTTGCCCTCTCTCTTTTGTGCCTTAGAAGAGCAGATTTCTACCTGCTTTAATCACCAAAGATCACTTTGTCTCAAACTTGGACTATTTTTCCAACATAATAAATGGTATTACCATCCTCTGTGAACTTTCCAGTCACTTAGTTATGCAATTGCACCTCTAAAGTTGTCACTCACACATACACTCACATTAATTGCAACCTTTGAGGATAGACAAAACAGTTTTCCTACCAAAAGTTACACTCTTTTTTGTTGTTTTCTAAGAGGTAGCCCAACATTCATAACAGATTCTGGACAGAAGTAGTGGTAATATTTCTCACACATACACAATACCTTTCTTTTATGTAAACAACTGAAAGAAAGAAATCAGGTGCAGGACTTTTTTTTCTTGGCACGTGGAAAAGCAGAAAGGCAAGGGAGCAGTTAATAAGTAAAAGATGACTCATAGAGGTGCCAAAGCAAGGAAGAGAGAAGGAAACCTGTTAATTGAGTATATGTGTCTCATCTTTGGAGGTGGCATCCTGTATCAGAAGGAGGAAAGATTTCAAAGTTTATACCCTTGGCCTCTCTTATCATAATTTTCTTCAGTGGCTCTGACCTTATGGAATGCAAAATACATTTCAGCTATGATGACAAACATGACCCTTGGTACACTTTCCAGCGTGCATAAATGTAGCTGGATGCCAGGTGCCCACCAAAGCTGCTCTGTCACTCCCTCTCCTGAGCTGGACAGGGAACAGAAAATATAACAAAAAGCTCATGGGTTGAGATAAGAACAGGAAAATATTCCTTACCAATTATCATCTCACCATTTGCAGGGGAAAATAATTAATTATCAATCAAATACAAGTAGCATCATGAGAAATAAACCCAAATGTTAAAAACATCTTTCCCCCACCCCTCCCCCTCTTCCTGAGCTCAACTTTACTCCCAATTTTCTCTACCTCTTTTCTCGCCGCAGCTCAGACCTACGGAGAATGGGGGCTGTGGTCAGTCCATCACACGGCGTTTCTGCTGCTCCTTCTTCCTCATGGACAGGACTCTGCACACTCTTCCCCTGCTCTAGAATGGGGTCACTCTCACTTGAGATAGTTATAACACTCTTCCCCTGCTCTGGAATGGGATTGCTCCCACTGGAGACAGTCACACTCTTCCCCTGCTCTGGAATGGGGTCATTCCCACTGGAGACAGTTATTTCGCTCTTCCCTTGTTCTAGCATGGGGTCTCTCCCACTGGAGACATTCACACTCTCCCCCTCTTTTGGAATGGAGTCGTTCCCACTGGACACAGTTACACTATCCCCCTGCACCAAAATGGGGTAATTCCCACGGGAGACAGTCACAGTTTTTCCCTGCTCGAGAATGGGATCACTCCCACTGGGGACACTTATTGCACTCTTCCCCTGCTCTGGTCTGGGGTCGCTCCCACTGGAGACAATTACAATCTTCCCTTGTTCTGGAATGGGATCACTCCCACTGGAGAGAGTTATGCTCTTCCCTTGTTCTGGAATGGGATCACTCCCACTGGAGACAATTACAATCTTCCCTTGTTCTGGAATGGGATCATTCCCACTGGAGACAGTTACGTTCTTCCCTTGTTCTGGAATGGGATCATTCCCACTGGAGACAGTTACACTCTTCCCTTGTTCTGGAATGGGATCATTCCCACTGGAGACAGTTACACTCTTCCCTTGTTCTGGAATGGGATCATTCCCACTGGAGACAGTTACACTCTTCCCTTGTTCTGGAATGGGATCATTCCCACTGGAGACAGTTACACTCTTCCCTTGTTCTGGAATGGGATCATTCCCACTGGAGACAGTTACACTCTTCCCTTGGTCAAGAATGGGGTCTCTCCCACTGCAGATAGGCATACTTTTCCTGTGCTCCGGAATGAGGTCTCTCCCACTGGAGACAGGCACACTTTTCCCCTGCTCCAGAATGGGGCTGCTCCTGCTGGACACAGGAATGTTTTTCCCCTGCTTTGGAATGGTGTTGCTTCTGCTGAAGACAGGAGCACTTTTCCCCTGCTCCAGAATGGGGCTGCTCTTGCTGGAAACAGGAACGTTTTCCTCCTGCTTTGGAATGGTGTTGCTCCTGCTGGAGACAGGAACACTTTTCCCCTGCTCCAGAATGGGGCTGCTCGTGCTGCAGACAGGAACACTTTTCCCCTGCTTTGGAATGGTGTTGCTCCTGCTGGACACAGGAACACTTTTCCCCTGCTCCGAAATGGTGTTTCTCCTGCTGAAGAGAAGAACACTTTTCCCCGGCTCTGAAATGGTGTTTCTTCTGCTGGAGACAGGAACACTTTTCCCCTGCTCTGAAACGGTGTTTCTCCTGCTGGAGACAGGAACATTTTTCCCCTGCTCTGAAACGGTGTTTTTCCTGCTGAACAGAGGAATACTTTTCCCCTGCTCTGAAACAGTGTTTCTCCTGCTGGAGACAGGAACATTTTTGTCCTGCTCTGGAATGGTGTTTCTCCTGCTGAAGAGAGGAATACTCTTCCCCTGCTCTGAAATGGTGTTTCTCCTGCTGGAGACAGGAACATTTTTCCCCTGCTCCGAAATGGTATTTTTCCTGCTGGAGACAGGAGCATTTTTCTCCTGCTCTGGAATGGGGCTTCTCCTGCTGGAGACAGGAACAGTTTTCCCCTGCTTTGGAATGGTGTTGCTCCTGCTGGAGCCAGGAACACTTTTCCCCTGCTCTGGAATGGGGCTTCTCCTGCTGGAGACAGGAACATTTTTCCCCTGCTTTGGAATGGTGTTGCTCCTGCTGGAGCCAGGACCACTTTTCCCCTGCTCCGGCAGAGGCTCACTCCCACCGGGGACAGCCACACTCCTCCCCTGCTCCGGGCCGGGGTCTCTCCCATGGGAGATAGTCAGAGTCTTTCTTCGCTCCGGCGTGTGGTGTCTCCCACGGGAGACAGTTCTCCAGAAACTTCTCCAGGGTGGGTCCTTGCCATGGCTGTAGCTCTTCATGAACCGCTCCAGGTTAACTCTTCCACAGGGTACAGTCCTTTGGGAACAGGCTGTTCCAGAGTGGGTCCACCCCAAGATCACAGGTGCTGCCAGCAATCCTTCTCCAGCGTGGGCTCCTCTTTCCACAGGTCCCCAGGTCCTGCCAGGAGCCTGCTCCAGCACGGGCTTCCCATGGGGTCACAGCCTCCTTCAGGCATCCACCTGCTCTGGCTTGGGTTCCTCCGCAGGCTGCACCTGGCTCTCTGCATCCCCGTGGGTCCCCATGGGCTGCAGGGGCACAGCTGCCGCACCGTGGGCTGCACCCTGGGCTGCAGAGCAATCCCAGCTCTCCCCTCCTGTTCCGCTGACCTTGGTGCCTGTGGGGCTGTGCCTTTCACACACTCTCACGCCTCTCCTCTTTGGCTGCAATAGCTCCTGCACAGTAACTTCTTTCACTTCTTAAATACGTCATCCCAAAGGCGCTGCCATCGTCACTGATGGGCTCGGCCTTGGCCAACACAATGGCTTTGTACAGATTAAAAAATTATATACTTGACTTGAATTTATGAGGGAATTTCTAGTCGTTCACTTCCTTTAAAAATCTATTAACCAGCGTTTCATTTTTCTTCTGGCTTATGTTAGCACAAATCAAGTATTGCAAAGGAAAAGTTGCTAAAGATCCAAACTGATGCATAAGTTAGTACAGGAAGATTTAAGGCATTGATCTAGTGCAAGTGTTCATTTATGAAAAACAAAGTTTCAGTTTAAATAACGTTTGCCCTGAAAATTAAATTAGATTACTACATCTGACTGGTTACAGTGTGCTTCAGTCTACTTTTAGCTAAACAAGCCAGGAAAATGAGGAAATGTGTTGGGCATATTCACAACTGAGCATCACATCAAAAAATTGGCCAGCCAAAGTTGAACAGAGCTTTGAAAAACTCTTTGATCTATTTATTCCCCAACCTGTTGGCATATACATATAAACACACAAAAAAAAAAAAAAAAAAAAAAAAAAAAAAAAACAAAAAAAAAAAAAAAACAGCAAAAGAAGGCAAGCTGTGACTTGTAGTGCTTGTTGCTATCATACTTATTTACCTAAGAGTCCAGACAAGGCCAAATTTAACTTGACCGAGGGCTACATCTGGCCCTAATTCAGTTTCACTGCATATTAACAAATGAACAATCAGCCAGTGCTGGAGCACTGTGTGCACCAGTATTCAGAAACATGATCCAAAGGAAACTTTCCAAAAGATTCAGACATTGGCTTCTCTCTGCCTTTTGCTGCCCATAACTGTCAACAGGAGCAGTGTTAGGTCAGGGTAAGGCACTCCCCATGACTTTGTTCACCATGATCAAGGGTAACTTAAACGTGTCCATTACTCATCTGCCTGAAATGAGCCTCTCAGACTAGATTTCAACACCACACCTACAGGAGCTGTGGGATCTCAAGCCTAAATTTGGAATCAGAATAATAGCTAGGGGATTTATATATCCTTTATATGCATTTGATTCCACAAGATCTTGGCTTCTCATAAAACTCTGGATTTCATTTTACACTAGATTCTATAAGGAGCTGGCCAATATACATTAACATTTCACTTCACTTTTTAATTCTTATGAGAGAATTTGTATGTAGTATAACCCTAAGGATGAAAATATTTTGTGGCTACTGCCCTGCAACAGAAATGCTGCACAGTAAATAAAGATTTACTTAATGTAAGGCAACTAAACATTAACTTAGAGCAACTAAAAGCAAGAAGATGTTTCTCCTGCCACACATCCTTTCCTTTCAGGACAAAACTAACCTTCATGTCCCTACAGGAAGCTACACAGGTAGCACCAGGCAAAGCATTCAGAAAATGAAAATGCTATGGTGCAAGTGAGGCAATACCAACATCTGTGTATATAGCAGTAAGAAAAATCAACAGGCAAAAATTATAAATTCATCAGCTCTGGAAATATTTACTCCCTACAGACTACAACACAAACAACAAACTCCTTCCAGTAACCCAGATAATGAATATTTGAAGCAGTAAATTGAAGTCCAGATTCTGACCCTAAATTACATTCCTCAGAACCTCACAGAATTGGACCCATAATACTGACTTTTTCCTGAAAAGCACAGACCTGTGACTTATGCTCTTTATCCAATAGGAAAAAAATGCAAGCTGTCTCATAGCCAAGAAAGCACGCTTCACAGAAAGTATATTTAAAAAAAAAGATGCCACAAAAACCCAAAACCAGACATCAAAATCAACACAACATACAGAGCAGCACCTCATTTAATGCTGTGTTTTCTTCTCAGGAGTTAAAAAAGTACAGTCACGTTCAGCCTAAATATAACAACTATGGTCTCTCTCTAATGTACCAACACTTTCTATACAATAAAAATAAATTCATCCTAACATGGGTATGAACATGGCTGGGTAACTTAAAAATCACCTTTAAGAATTAAAGAGGATAAAAAGAAATCTCATCAAATAGACAAGTAGCAGGCATTTAGCTTTAGAGACATGAGGTTCTACTTGAGAGCAAGACAGGCAGAGGGAGCAAGGGAAGAGAAGGGCTGTAAAAATGAGTTTTAGTCCCTCACAGTCACTTGTCCTACACTAGAAATGCAAACTCTGGAAATTAAAGCTACTGCTATAGCTACTTTCAGTAAGCAGTAAGTTGGTGTTGAGTTCCTGCCTGTTCATCTCCTGCAAAGCTGGAAATGGGAAAGGACACTAAGGAATTCATTGCCATGGCATTTCATGCTCTTCCCTTTGCTGTATTTAATTTCCTCCTCTTGTGCCCCTGACAAGCACACAACTGCCCACCACGGCCATCACTTCAGCCTACCCAGACTTACTCAGAAGCTCTTCCCTCCTGGAATGATGCAGAATGGAGATGGAAGAATTCCCAGTGCAGCGTGCTTTGCTGTAGCCTCTGTGCTCCCTGAATGCTGCCTGCTTCGCCTGACAAGCAGCAAATGACACACTGAGAGGGTTTGTCAAACCTCTGTCCCTTTGTGTGCTTAAGGGGAGGAAACTGCCATTAATGTTTAACAAAACAGGAGCAAAGCCTTTCTCTGCAGTCTCACGTGTTGGCTTTGAAGGACCGGCGTGTGGGAAATCTGGCAAGCCAGTTTGCTCCAGGTAGCCCACAAATATTGAGCTTTTATTTTAAAGTTACAGGAAGCAACAGCTTACAATTCATTCCTGAAGCTCTGAGCTGAGGCAATCCAGCTGCCTGATGCTAAAGAAACCATAGAAGCTGTGTCAGGGACCAAGCCACACACACACAGAGCAAGCCTGCCAGGCTCAGCCCCTATCTTGAAGCCCACATGGGGAACAGTACTGTTTGACAGGAAAGGGAGAGGTAAAAAATCCACATTCAAATGCTTTCAGGTCTCTGCCAACAAAAGGCCACAGGCTGTCTGCCATCTCCCCTTCGCCTGTGTTGACAAGAGGCTTCCCAACTCAGCAGCACAGCCAGGGGCACAGGTCTGGTGTGAGAGCAGGCTCATTACTGGGCATTTGCTCAGTGTCTGGACTGAACAAATTCAGTCCTTCTGCCCCAGCTGCCTCCCAGGATGAATGTCCCACTGCACAATAAAAAGGTGAGTCAGCTGGAGAAATCCAGGCTGTGACAACAGGAGGATTAACCAACACCACCCACACCTGAGTGTCACCAACACAGCTCCATCCTGGGCACAGAATTCACCTGAACCTGCAGTCCAGCTGCCTGCCAGCATTAGCTGTTAAAGGACCTTCTCAGCTTTTCTCTAGCAGAATTTGAATCACAAAGCCTTTCTATGCTACTGCCACTGCAATGAATTCTGCTTTTACAGCTCAGATGGTTATGTCGTTACCTGGAAAAAGCTTACTTTTAGGAAACTGTGATGCATGATGGGCTCATCCTAGGAATCAAAAATGAAAAACACCATTTCCATCTATTAGGTGCTGTTAATTGTTTGCCAAAAAAATACTTGCTGTACAGTCACAGTATTGCAGATCACCTATGTTGAAGGAACCCTGCTTTACAGACCTAACATTTTCTTTCTATAGCTAAAGAGAGAAGAAAACAAATTAGTACTTCTCATTTATTACACCAATTTCCTACAGCTCCCTCACAATAAAACACTAACACATATTGGCATTAAAGCTCATCGTTATATGATAATCATAAAATATTTCCTTTATAAGAATAGTGCTTTAACAAAGAGCTTCAGGAGCAATATATGAACACTCTGGGCAAAATTTCCATATCTGGTTAATAACAAACAGGACATTTAGGCTCTCAAAAAAAGCAGTCAGGCTGTTACAAGAACTGACATTCCCATCGACTACGATAGGATTTTATGGATTGACTCAATAAATCAAATTTTAAAGTGCTATTTAGTTATTAGGAACATCATATTTATTACAACTGTTATATTTAGTCATGCTTTCAGCACTGAAGCCCATCCTACCAGATGCCTGCACATTGCTGCCTGTTGCTCAACAGCTCCAGGGTTCCCTGGTGCCAAGGGAATGTGACACATTCCCATGTGGCACACTGCCAGTTCTATACACAGGGCCTGGTCTGAATGGAAATAACCTCAGAGTGCATGATGGCAATTGTGACAAAAGTTTTGAAAAAGTCTCCCAGGAACTATGGGCATTTTTGCAGGTATATATTGTAATAATACAGGGGCTACCTGTGTATTTCCATTAGCCCCTATTTTCCTGCTTGAAGAAAAATGCTTACAGTGTGTTTTGCTTTTAAAGGCCATTTGCTGCCGATGTTTATTCCTCAAGTGTGAAGACTGAAGGTGATGCTCAGTGTGGAGACTGAATCAAGCACTGAGGTAATTCCCAGTTTCATTACACATTATTGCCTGGTGAATAGTGACTATGTATTTAGAGGGTGAAGCCAGTGAGGATCTTATATCTGTGTACTTCTTGCTTTGTTTTCCCAGGCAAATTGGTTGGGGTTTTTTTCAGTCAGGGGAGAAACATATATTATCTATCTTATTATGTTCAGATCTTCCTTTCAAATTCAATCTTGAAAAATTCTGCTATGTCTTCTTTTAATGTTCTGTTCTGCCCAAGTGGAAAATATCTTTCTAGGATAACCAAACAGTGAAGGAAACTGATAAGTCAACACAGACCCTTTCATTTCTTAGTAACTGATTCAAATCCAGACTGATTAGGACACAGAAGGGAAATTGCTCTCCCACACTGTGGCTTTTCAAGAACTCAAGTGTAGAGAGTTGAGTGTCTTAGACAGCTCCTAAATGGACAGATATTCACAGAACATGGAATATCATTTGCAATGCTCATCACTTGCATCTTTGATGGTCTTTTCTGTGGGATCGTCAGCATCTCCCTAGTCCAGAAAGCAACTGAGTTTCATTCCAGAAAATTGGAATATTAGCATTATAGTGTAAAAATGTTATGCACATGGCTATTATGCCCTACTCCCTGAGGACTTCAGTCTCACTCATCACCACCCAAAAAACAAATTCACATCAAACTTGTGCTCTGATTCTTTGGTACTGCACTGGTGGGGACTCCTGTGAGTGTTTTAATATGTGTCTTGCTCATTGCTTCTGTTCACTACAGTTCAGTGCAGCAAAAGCACTGGAAAGATATCAGAAACATTTCCAAAATCAAGCTCTTGTAATCATTTTCTGTAAAAATATCTAAGTTTAGTTCAGATCTTAATACCACTGAATACATTATTGTAAATATAGTGATTAAATAAATAAAGATTGCAGTGTTAGTAAAAAAAGTTACATTAAAAATACCTCTTTAGTGTAATCTCCCATCCAGAACTCTGTTTTTTAAAGACTTGTTAATTTCTCTTTTTAATTTTTTAGTTTCCACTGGTTTTGGAAAATATAAACTTAATAGAAGAGAAAAGGTAATTTTAATGATAAGGTATGGTTTGCTTCATATAAAAACATAAAGCATTCAAGGTGCCATGAGAATTAAATGACAATAGGAAAGAATTCACTACATTCCTGTAGCCTCTAAGTAATAATAAAGTCAACTTGATCTGAAGCTTAATGAAGCAAAATTCAATCAAAATTTTAGGGTTTGTTGGGGTGTTTTCTTAGGAATCTATGCAAATAGGAGAGAGATATTGATACAATTTCTAGCTAAGAAAAAGTGATTTGTTTGACTGACAAGTGCATTATTCCTGAATGGACTTCTAAAATTAAAGTGAAAGAAACCAGCCAGCAATAGAAATGAAATAGCAAAATTCCCCACTATCAACTGTTTGAGGAAGCCCAAAGGACGTATCCAGAAGCAGGTCCACTTCTCCAATTCTTTCTCTTGCTCTAACTAGAGGCTGCCACCTCGTCTCACAAACCACTTTTCTCATGTGTGCAGCCCACTGTGCCCATGCAGTGTTTGTGCAGCCGTGCTGAAGTGACCTGCAGAGGTTCCAGCCTGGCTCAGCTCTGCCAGGCTGGCTCGGTGCCGAGCAGTGCGAGGGAGGGGAACGCCGTGCCTTGGACCATTGGAAACCAGCACAGCACTGCTGCCACTGGCCCAGATAAAGGGCAGCAGGACACTCAAAGCCTCTATTCAGACCCTTCCCAGTTTCAGGGTCATCTGAACCAGCACTTTGACTCGTTCCCACTGCAACTGTTTCTGCTCCCCATGGCAGTAGGTGCCCTCCCACCTCCCATGGCCCAGAGATGAGCTGCCAGAGATTCACGTTCCAAATGCACCTCCAGCCTAACACGGTAAAGAACAGCTCTTATTCCCTTCTGAACCAAATGAAACTCTGCACTGCTGGGAAATGAGCTGCTGAAAAATTGTCAGCTGCATGGTTCAGGCTGTTTCTGCTTGTAAAGGAAAGGGTAGGAAATTCACTAATAGTTTTAATATCAGTTACTCAGTTTTCATTGTTATTTGGCTGAAGTTTATTTGTATGGCTTTCTAAATCTCAGTGGTTTAAACAAAATAAGAAGGCTGTGTTTCATCACAGTTCCAATAACTGAGCATATTGCTTAGTCTTAAAATTTCATTAAATCACGATTCTTCCTGTTCCCAAGCTCACTGTCAAAATATTAAAACTTGGTTCTCTTCTAAAGTAATAAACATTTTCTACAGGAGGTTTGTTGTTTCTCTTTATCACAAATTCATTAAGAGCTCATAAATGTTCTCACTAATACTTCTTAGCAGTGGGCAAATACTTTTGGCAGGAAAATCCAACTCATCAGTTCAGTGTGGAGTGCCTCATTGCCTTGAGGCCTGCTCAGCTGCCAGGAGATCTCCTGCAGCAGAGGAGAGAGGTCTCAGCCCAGGCAGTGGGCAGAGGCTAGGATGTGCTGAGACCACTGAGTTTAACTCACGCCACTGGCTTCTTGCTGCTCTAACAAAGTCCCTGACAGCTGCTCTGGCTGGAAAAACTGGGAGATGTTTTAGCCCAGGCCACCCCACAAATGATGGGGCAACAGTTTTTTATTATAAAATAAAAACGAAAAAAAGCCTTGGCTTCCTGCTTTAGGCATACATAACTGACTCTCCTTTTCATCTGGTCTCACTCCTTCCTCCTCATGGCCCTCAAATAAAACTTGCATGCCCAAATATGCACAAAACAGCATCCACTAACCTTCCAAACCATGCACAAATGTCCCAAAAATTGTGAACAATCAGCAACCACTTCTAGACCTGCTGCCTTCCCTGTTCATGTGTACTACATGTAAGTCCAGGCAGAGAGCACCTTCCACCTTTAATTAAATTGCAACCTTTCACCTACAATTGAAATGCAGCCATCCACAAGGGAAACAAGCAGCTTTTCTATCACTCACAGGAATACTGTCCACATACTAAGCAAGGAAAGAGTAAGAAATGAGAAAATACTATATCATAAATATACTGAGACAAAGGCAATCACACAAAAATTAGTGGGAAAATTGCAGACATTATCATTTCAAATAAGATCAAAACCTCATTGCTTTAGAGCAACACAGAGAGCTGAAGATGCATCTTTTGATTTGCAAGTTATGGCATTCTACAAAGTGCTCTCCAATCAGAAAACTCAGGGTATGTAATAAATCTTGTAATCTTTATGTTTATATTCACATGAAATACATAAATGCAATTAATTACATTTAGTTTATCTTTCTTAATAATTTTTTAAATTAGGACCAGGGCTTTGCTATGGTGGATGCAGAGTTACCTCCCTCCCAAGGCTCTGTAACTGATGGTGAGGGAGTTGTTCAGTGTTGTCCTGTCCTATCTGCCCCTGGACTCATCCACGCTGGATGTGAACACAGCTCTTCTGCATTAGTCACAAGATAATTCATTGTCAGTGCAGGCAGACTGGATCACATCTGGATGAGTGACCTGACAATAAACTTGGGCAGTACCTACAGTGCAACACAGCACTGAGAACCACTGGTTAATTTGCATTTTTTTCTTATATTAGGAGTAGCAGAAGGATTGAATTAATTAGAATTAAAGTCCTAATGTTACATATCTGATAACACAAACAAAAGGCCTTATATTTGCATCCATGAAAGCATGTCTCTAAATGAGAGAAGTTCTGCACAGACATTGCATCTCTGAAGATGACCCTTCTTCCTAAATAGATAAGTTTTCCTCAAGACATGAGATTATCTTTGAAATGAAAAATTTACTGTGGAAAGGAAGAGAATAAAGCACTCTAAGGACAAGCCAGCAGAGCAAAAAACTGCCAGCCCTACTCCAGCACTTACAGCAGAGCGTGCTTAACTCCAGCACTGGATGTATCTACACATTCTTTCATTTAAGAATTCTGGAGGTGTCAATTCCTAAGGCAAAATATTTCTAGACTTCTGCCCAGCCCATAACCACATAATCCTTTCAAGGGAAACAAAGTGTTTCAGTTGGATTTAGTAATGTGGACCAAGAATTAATTTCATTTTAAAATAAATAAATACATTTGATGTAAAATTGAATGAGCTTGGCTTGAATATGACTGATTTTGGCAGTGATCATAAATCTCAAGTTTTAAAGGCTGAAGCACAGGCACAAAATCTTACTTCAACTAAGATTTTTCTAGAAGTTTTCTTAGTTTCTAAGATCTTTCTTAGATTGCTTCTGCCTTGAGAGAAATGCAGTAATAAACCACAAGACCTTGACGTGCATGTGAAACAGCTGAGCATGGACCTGTGTACATGATGGAGACAGGAAACCAACCCAAAACAATATTTCTACTAACCAACCCACCAGCTTACTTTGTTAAGAAATGTAAGCCATTATTTTATTTGATACTTAAAGAATTATAAACAATCCATCTGAAATGCTCCTGTGTCTCTAGTTACATTAGTCCAGACTATGTGGTTCATCTCTATTACCTTCACTGGAGGTAAGGTAGCTTCACCAATTAAAATTCTGTCCTATTAACTGAATTTCTGAAGAAGGAAAAAGTTCTGAGCCACAAAGTCAGTGCAAAGATATCTCAGCACGTTAGGCTAATGGGGGTGACAAACTGTCAGTGACAGCAGGAATGTCCTCACACACTGCTGGGAGATTAAAAACAAAGCCTATATTTAGAGGTTTGTGGGTACTCAGCTCAGTTCTTCCCAAGTAAGAAGAAAAATCCAACTCATGATATCAGATTTCAGTTTGAACCAAGTAAGAGTGTATTTGGTTCAAAGATTCAGCTGAAAGTATTTAGAAAGGAGAAGTTTTATGAGTGTCATTTGAATAGACACTTTGCAACTTGGTGCTCATGGCAATTTGCAGATGTAATCCTCTGTTTGCAGAAATCTCTGTCTCTTGCTGTAGCATCCCCTGACATCAGCACCCCCAGTGCCAATAAATCATGATTGCTCAGCTGGAGAGCACCCTCCACCAACATCCTCTGTGAGGACACCACCTTTCCTGTGGAGACTGGGTGGAAGAACAACAATCCACATCACAAAATCCAGTCTGTGACAAAACTCCTGTGATTCCAGTGGCATAGCTTTCCTCAGGCACATAGCTTCTGAGAACAGTTTTCCTCAGATACAGTCCTTTTCCACAACTGGAATCAGGGTTGGTTTCTGCTTTGGCTATCTTCCCAAATCAAACTCAGGGGCACTAAATTTGAAAGATGTTTGTTCTAGCTCATCATAGCAGTCCCTCTATACAGTCTACCAAAGCCACCATGTTAGTAAAACGTTTACTTGTAGCAAACTTAATTTTTGTTCACTGTAATTGTTTTTATAAAATGTTTTTGCTTTCAAAAGCTCTCTCCTATTCTATAGGTGTGACCCATACATAAGGCATACCCTGCACCACAGAAAATTTTACAGACAGAAAGAAATTCTGCCCTTTACAAACACACTGGAAGAAGTCTGCATCTCCAATATCTGATGTTATTTATGCCTCAGGCAGTAAACTCAGATAAAAAATTAAATCAATGGGGTCTTCTAAAAACAAACCCTTCCTGTACTTCAGTTACTGCAGCAGGTGAGAAGGCTCAAGTGTATAAAATGCCTTGAGATGCAGAGTTAAGAGATGGCATGTTAGCCAGAGGCAAAGACATTAAGAGTTATTTACAGGAGTTATGTAGCCACACGGCTCTAAATATTTTTCAGCTCTGGATGGTCCTTGCTGCATCTAGCATCTCAAACTGAGCTGCAATTTTAAGTTATAATGATATTTATATATATAATTATTTTGTTCAGGATTTTTTTTACTCCTTATATCAGTTATAATACACAGTATACAAGTTTGAAAGCTGTATTTTGCTGACTAGAGGATGACTTCACAGACATAACTATTGGCTTGTTTTAATACAGAAGAGTGTAAAGGTGATTTTTGAGTTAAAGATAGTAGTGCCATTTCTACATTTACCTTTGTTTGCACTGGAGAAAACACAAGTTTTAGACAAATACCTACAACAAATAGAGTTTCTGATAAAACACAAATACTCCAGATAAATATTAAATCATTAGCTAAGGGAAAGCAAGCCACATTGTAAGGAGAGAGAGCTACAAACACCATCATGCTTTTCTGTGACTTCTATTGTCTTAAGGTTTCCTCAGAATTACTATCCTTGTAACTATGGTGCAATCAAACTCATTTGATGCAAAAGGGTCATAGTTGTGCACTAGCTGCAGTCATGCCATGGGCATTGTCCCCTGATGAAGTACTAAGATTTCACAAAGCTGCTCCCTGCCAGAATTGCTGAGAAGTTACTTCCAGTTACACACAAGGTGCTTTCCTTCCTTGGCATTCACCTGAGTGACTCACAAGGAAGGATTAAAGTTGTACACTGGAAGATCACTGAAAGCCAGAGTATCCTTCTGTAAGCATAACAGCCCTTCTGCAATTTCTCCAATTTGCTTCCTGTAACTGGCTCTTGTTCCAAACAGCATCAGAATGTTCCCACTGGCTTGGACTAAAATACATTCCTGGTCCAAGTTTCAGTCACTGACCATGAGAGTTAGCAGGTGCCTGGAGAAGAGAATAAGAACATGCAGAGCAACTTAACCAGCTTGAGAGTCTGTTGGCTCACAGATTCTATTTCTGTGACTAAAAGGCTTTGAAAGATTTTTCTTCCATGGGTTTGTCTGATTACAGCATCACATAACAGTAAGTTCCATGTTTTAAAAACATGCTGCTGAAAAGTGCCTTCTTTTCAACTGATCCTTGACCTGTTGTCTTCTGCTTTCATTGGATATGTATTAGTTCTTAAATGGAAAGAGTATTTTTTTCTTATTTATCATCTCTGTTCCATATATCATTTCAGATACTTCTCTTCCCCTTCAATCCTTCCTTTTCTAGGATGGAGAGTGACATTCAATCTGCTCTTGTCTTGTAGGGAAAATGTTTCCTACCTTCAACCACCCTTGTCATCATTCTCCAATTTTCCCATTCAGAGCACAGTCAAGTTCTCTCCTACCACACACAAAAAGCTCAGTTTTTAACAAGTGGTGAAAAAACTTCAGGTAACTTTTAAAAAAATGCATTTGTGTGGTTATATTTAAAATACTTCACTTTCTTTAGATCCAAGAGGTTTTTTTCCTCTCTTGTGCTCACAGCAGAAAACCATGAATCCCACCATCACATTTTCAGGTGAAACTCACAGCTGTCCACCCAAATAATGTCTTTGCTCTGCTCTCTGTCTTTCCTTCATTTTCTGAAGTGCCATTCATCAGCTCTGGTAAAAAATGACTCTGGTAATTCATGACAGTTAATTCCCACTCTGGTGAGGACGAAGGGAATTTTAGTTACTGCAAGAATCTTACTGCCTGCAAAGCATGCAGATGTATGGATGTTTACATGGAGGCACCTTCTTTCCACTGAGGATTTTTATTATTAAAATTCAAATCCATGATCTACAGGGATGTGAATCACAGCTAAAGTAATTAGAAAGACTTCTAGAGACTTTGCTTCTGACCTATAAGGAATCACAAAATGTTGAACCAGATGATATCACTATATCCTTATATCACACCTCGTGTCTCAGAATCACAGAGGTTGGAAAAAACCCTTAAGATCATCAACTGAGCAATCTTGAAACAACAAACCCCACCAGAACTAAGACTGACAAGAAAATAACTCTAAAAATACATCTTAGCAACCAGGAGACTGCAACACCTGTGTTATACCAGTATCAACACTAACTGAAACTCTGCTACCACAGATTATAAAGTACATTTGCAGGTTTCCAAATGCCCAGTCAAATCCCACTCTGAACAGAGACATTGACTCTTCAGTTAAAGTGAATCTTTGAACATGTTTACAATAAACTTTGCAAGCTTTAAACTTTTATGATGCCAGCACTTACAACACTGATTTACAGTCTGATTCAAATGAAGAATGCTCATGGTTGACTCAAATAACATCCTCTTGCAGGGTTTCTCAGAGACAGGTGGAGATTACATAAGGCAAAATAATGGATGGAGAAATGGTGCATGACCACCTATTCATCTCCTCACTTGTTGTGCAAATGCAACTTAAAGATTTTTCTTAGCTTCAGGCTCTTACTTGTGCTTACAAAACCTTTTCCTAACAAATTCTAATCGAAACAGATGACAATGATAAGGAAAGACAGTTTATTTGACAGTTACTATCCAATAACTTAGTATCCCACAGTAGTTTCTAAGCTATTCAGAATGGAAATGATTTTGAAACAAAAGACTTGTCCAAAGTTTGCCAAAGTCTAGACCCAAGATCCCAGCACCAATCTGCCTGCACTGGTGGAAGGACAATAAACAACTTGAGAATTTCAGAGATCATTAGGGAACTGTTTTTATATCTGTGTATAACTATCCCTCTAGAAATTCCTTAAGTCACTCTGGCCCCTCCTTATTTTATCATTGTACTATTTTGTACTAGGAGATGGCAAACACACAAACTGAGAAGTGTACAAGGGTATGGAGCTGAACTCTACCACAGCATAATATACCTAATAAAAACCACCAGAATGGCTGCTGGTTGTCTGCATTTTTCTTTGACTGCACATTTTTAAAAATTTAGTTTTTCCCCTAACTGTGACTTACAAAGGTAATCTACTTAGCAAATTATTTTAATGCTATAGAAAGGACAAATAAGCAAAGCAATAGAGATGAGCCCTGTACTTAATATTCAGCCCTTTCCCACGTGCTGCCTGGCCTGCAACAGGAGATGGTCTGACCTTGGTCTGTGACGACAGATACAGCAGAGCAAATAGGACACAAAGCACAAACTGGCAGTGCAGGAAAGCTGACATGCAATCACATGGCTCAGAAATTCAGCCCAAAACTTCTGAGCTTTATACAGCATCTTCCACACAGGTCTTTCCTTGCACTAACCAGCCCATGAGCAGCAATCAGTCAACAAGAAACCTTTTCTTGTACCTTGGCTCCTCCACTCCCTGCAAAAAACTTCTCCCAGCCCAGCAAAGCTCTCTTTGTGTTGGAATAGAGGTTGCTTGCCCTTGAACAGATATCTTGTTCCAAACACAGACCAACTTTATCCAAAATCTACAAATCCTGCAGTTCTTCACTTACCTATCCAGAGTGTCCTGAGGCACTTTACTCCCTCCAGCTCTGCTGTTGACACTGCTGTTCTTGTTGGCAGTCATGGTCATTTCTGCTTTCTAGAAATGTGGATATCTGTGAGAAGAAAAGTCAATTAAGCTTCAACAGGCCCAAATGACAATTAACTCCTTGAACAACTATGCTGTGTAAAGGCAGAACTCAAGATTGCTTTTCATTCAATAAAATGCAATCAGTGCAGTTATGATTCTGAAAAACAAAACCCTACCTCTCTACTGCTGCTATTGTACATCCACAGCCAAGTTTATCAGAGCCCAGTGCTATAAATGGAGATGACTTATGAGAAGTAGGTATGTGCTTCAGGTGCTGGCCTGTCTGATACCAAACTCACAAAATATCACAGGTTTGGTGTGGTTCTTCCATCCATCAGAGTATGTGGAGATCCCAACAACAGCATTGTGTGACACTAGCAAACACCATAGCTGTGACTGGAAGTTTAACTGCACCACAACTATCCCAAAGAATAAAGAAAGCTTTCTCACCTATTAAGTGCAGCTCAATTATGGAACTATTTTCTAGTAGTGAAATTTATTCGATGATGGATTTTTGAATATAAAAATATCACAAGGGGATTTCTCTGTTGACCTCAGGATTTTTTAAGTAAAGCTGTTTTAGGCTTTTAAAACCTCAGGTAATATAAAGAATCTTTATCAGTTCCTAGCTGTTTTTTTAGCGATTTGGTATTATCCCAAAAGCAGTGAACTTAATTTCTGCCCTGTGTGTAAACTTAGGTACCCAAAAGATGGTGACATTGCTGCACACTGGCAAAGAAACAGCCCACTACCATGATTTATTGTGCCTTCATTCTGCTGTCTTAATAGCAATGACAGCTGTGACTGGAGAGAGGACATGATGATGTGGATAAAGGCCAGAATAACATCCAAGAGATGCAAAAGTAGGAATGCCTGATATTGTTCCCCTCCATTGACTATATCCCATATTTCTCCAGTGTAAAGCACAGCTCTTAGTGGTAATTTCCTTCTGTCATTGCAATCCCTTGAGAAATATTTTGCAAAATGAGGGAGGAATGTATTTTCATGTCATGATAAGATTCTTAAAATGCCAGCAGAGTCCCTTGAGAAGGAAAATGAACAGTATTTGCTCCAAATGATGCTACAGGAGTCATGTGTGAAGGATTCTGTGGCTCTGCTGGCACCGGTCTGGGTGGTTTCTGAGATGCTGCTTAGTTTATAAACTAAAATATCTACCATGGTTTACAGCACTGCCACCCAAGGTCAGACCAAAACTACCAATTTTTACGACCATTAACAGCACAGCTAATGCAAAAATAAGGAGTGTTACGAAACTTCTTGTTTACTCAAACCCACAGGAAGTCCAGACTTCTTGAGAAGCCACTGCAATGAGATGCTGCAAAGCAAGCTGGAGACTGACAACACACAAAAATCCATGTACTAACAGACCTATCACAGTCAAAGGATATTTTCTAAACCACTTCATTCCAAGCAGTTCTGCCACAAATAAAGTCAGAAAATCTGCAGATTGCAGCTCCAGAGGCAGAGTCAATCATGCTGACCACAGACTCCAGGTCTACTTGTCCTTCTCTGCTGTTTTGTATCAATTTTCCCAGATTAAGTAGAGATTCTTTTCCCCTGGTTGGTAACATTTTTTCTGCACTGAAGCTCCCTAAATTCCTCCAATGTCTCATTGTTTTTGTTAGCGTTACATTATCAAGATTACAGGACTGTTACAGAACTGCCTGTTCCGACTGGAAAAGGGATTGCTCGGGACAAAAAAGGAAGCCTGCTAATGTTGGCCAAGCTTTCTAGGACTGTACATTCCACAGGGAGTAAGCAGTTTTTTTAATGTTTTCCACTCACCAGTTCAATACTTTTACTGTCTTAAATCTAAATCACTTACTAGTGCTTAATGTGGGACAAATGAGAGAGATAAAGATGGCATAAGGAGAACAGTAACCATTAGCACACGTGTAACATTAATTTTCCAAGGTTTGCTTTTCTGTGCAAGACAAAAATAAGCATAACAGATCCTCAAAAATATTGGATACTGATCTGATATGTTAAAAAAAAATATAGTGTACTTTTATGCTGCTGTTTTTGAGAGCCCATTTTTCCCATACCCAAAATCAGATGGGGAGAGGAGGAGAAAAAAGTATGCCAAAGCTTGATAAAAATCATCATCATCAACATTTAAAGGGAGTGATTGTTTAAATCTTACATTTTAAAGCCACCTTAAATGACAAGTAGAACAAAGTGGTTTGTTTTCAACTAAAGATAAATTGAGTTCCTAAAGACAATTTCTCGAGATATGTCAGATTTAGTGACATAAGCATGTTCCTTCCCATGCCGTTGAGACTATAATAGATGTGGTGATATCCACTGACTTTTCTATTCAATTTTTCTTTAATGCTTATTTTGTATTAATATTTTACTGCAGGTGATGCTGGTATCATCCCAGCATATGCAGAGAAAATGCAAAATGCAAAACATGGCAGAAAAGTATTCAGCCATTTTCAGAGGTACCTGGAAGCAAGGACTCATACCACCCCAAAAAACCCACCCACCCACCCATCTACAAATCCACATCACTCCAAAAGTAAAGGGAGAAAAAATAAAACAGAGACAAAGAAACAAGGAAAGAAAACCTAAATGAAATGTTATGGTTATGTAAAAAGTTTTTTACAACCTTCAAATGAATCTGACAGCCTGCAAATTTATTGAATCTTTGTAGGGTCAGAATCACATCCCTTGGGCTTGGGTGAGAGCATTCCTCATTACAGTATTTGCAAATTATTCTTCACAAAGCAATGGAAACCAAAATCTCTCAAGTATTGTGACATACAATATTAAAAACAAATCCCAAAATAGTCAGTCACACAGATTCTGCATTTCCTCATAAACCATCTAACAAACCTGGTCTAAAAATACAGAATTCTGTTTTAATGTAAAGAATTCCTCTGAAACCCTTATTTAGCCGTAATTTGTGCTTTGCTCCAGCACAAATTTGTGCTTTGGTTTCACTAATTTGATTAGGACAGCTCTCAAACTGGCAATTTAATGAGTCCAAATGGTAGAATCATTATATCAATTTTGCCTATAACCTCCACAGACCATTTACCAGGATCAAAAAGCAAAGATGACAGACAAACATGAGAAATTTTGTGATGGCAACATGAGATCTGTGGCTCATACCAGGCAAGGTTCAGCATCCTGACTAAAAAGGGCTGCTTCAAAGCTGATGTTTCCTAACAGATCTTCACCATTGCAGGAAGCTCCAATGACAAATATTCCTTATGGACCATCTTCCCCCCTTTGAATGGTATACTTACACTTTTAAAATTAAACTGTGGCTTGGAGCTTTTTTATGGGGTGCTGAAAGCATTTTGGGCTAATGAACAGCACAGCATCACTGAATACCTAATTTCATTAATAGGTGTTAGCAGGGGATGGGTAAATCCTCTGCTCCTCCCCTCTGCAGTTTAAAATTATTCTTAATTTCCTAAAGCATCTCAAGACTTTGGAAGCACCCACTCTCAGTCCCACTGCTGAATAACTGGAAGTTGTTTTTCACTAAAAGCTGTAAATGGGAGTGGGTTGAGGAGTGAGTCTTGAAGTAAGCACCTGAAAAGTCAAGGCAACCCAGAGTTCTTTAATCAGTTCATAGCCTCTTAAGGTCTCAATAAAACCTCCTGCTTTCTAATGCACAGTGCCCATCAGTTAGCACATTCCAAGAACTGATTCCTTCCTCTCCTTCTGTGGAAGGTGAATGTCATTGAACCCAGAAGAAGAATTTACATGTGGTGTCTGATGACTTGAGAAGGGAGCCTTTCAATGTAGGTTCCCAAGCCCTCTCCTGGCATTACCCCTAACATGGTTGAAATCTACTTGAGATCTTGAGTTCTGAAGCTTTTTCATGCAGATTATTTTTCCCCTGAAATTCCACTGATCTGGGATCTGGAAAATATGGGAAAATATTACTCCTTTGGTCTGCCCCACAGGGCAGAGACCTGGAGGCATAACAGGAAGTCATAACAGGAAAGAACTACAGGCTGCTAAAACAAACTCATGTTTTTGAAAAATTAATGTAAATACAAACTTTCATCAATGTATTTATAATAATTGATGAGTCAACTTATTTTTTGTCTTGACAATAGCTGCAACAGAATGGCTTTAGCCATTAAGAAGTTAGCTTAACATGTTATTTTGCTTTCTGAGTGCTTTAAGGGAGTTTGCCCACATGTCAAGAGGTGTAGTACAGCTGAACTCTTGTTTAGGAGTTGCAGCCTGCTTTGTGGCAATTTGCCTATTCCCTTCCAGTAAAACAGATAATGATGTCCTTCCAGAACAACGTCAGCTCTGATGAACTGGCAAGTCCAATAAAACCTTTAAAGATTCCTGCCTTGAGAGGGCACCTGCAGAGACTCCTGAGAATGTTGTGACCAGAAGTACATCAGGAATACCTGTTCTCTGGATGGGGATTCACTCCACAGGCTCATCCAGTATTTCCATCCCTACAATCCACAGCCTGTTTCCAACCAAGCCAGTGACCAGACTCTCTGCTAAGCTTTCACAGCTAGGTTGCAACTGTACTTGTAGCACAAACTTCCTATTACAACCAACAGGAGTGGTGAACCTGGTTGCCATTGGCCCTTGCAATGCCATAACCACTCTCTCAGCAGTTCAGTCCCCACTGAACTGAACTGATACTATTGGGAAACTGATATTGCAGCACTTATGGAGGAGAGAGAAGTTACCTCCCCCAGGCAGGTGAAAAGCAGACACTCTGCCTAAAGCAAACACAGCTCTCCACTCACCCTTCACACTCCTTTCCTGTTTTTCTGTCATTCTTCCCCCTCCCCCCATCTCATGAATTGAAAATGGGCAATACCTCAATACCTGATGGAGAGAACAGATCTCACTTGAAGTACACAGCAGTCCAAACCTAATGCCTGAATTAGGTAAGAACCCAGTGCTAAGCTCCTCTATTACCCTTAGCAGTCCTAGGGCAATCCTTTGGAAGTCCTGGCTTCCAGATGGAAGAAAAACAACATGAAAACCAAAGAAGACATTTAGAGAAGAAGGCATGAACAGAAAATATATCTGTTATTGAAATCAGAAATTAGTATTTCCCTGTGTAGGCTAAAGAAAAGGTTTGGGTTTTAAAAATACATTGACTATTTCAAGCTTAAATATCTTGATTTGAGGTACCAAAGTAGAAAGGGTCTACTTAGAAATTATGCCCAACATATATCACATATATTTCACATATAATTCTTTGGTATTAGTCTGTCCTTGTTCTTTTCCTTCATCCTCAGGATTTTTACATTAAAACAACCATTTAAAGTCTCAGGAGTTCACCTGATCCTGTTGCTTACTCCTCAGTGAAGTCATAATGCTCTAATAACAACATCAACACCATTTGCACAATAATTAATTGCTTCTTGTGACACAAAAACAAAATTATAAATTTGCTAAGGAATGAGAGCTGGTTAGCTTTGAGGAACAAAGACTCTTTTTTGTTAATATCTCTTGTGTCACAAAGGATATGATGAGAAAATAGAGTGTCCTTTGGTATTTCCCACAGGGTGTGACCAGTCCCTAAAAACATCCCAATGCAATTCACAGAGTGAACAAACAAAGATGAAAGTCTTAGTAAGTCTTAGAAGGAACTTGCCAGTTGAACTGACACCCATGACTGAACCCTCCTCACAACCAAGGCTGACTGACAAAGTCTGCCAGACAGCTGAGAAGCAGACTGGCTTTGCGACTGCTGTAGGTTTTGATTTGTTAGAGCACCCTCTGAGGCCAAGCACAGGTTACAGTCACCTGCAGAGCAAGCTGTTGCACCCAGAGTTGTCAGCACACCTCCCTTCCTGCCCTCAGGCACAAGTGGCTTCCACTCAGAGTTCTGCTAGAGTAAGAATTGTAACATTATTAGCAGTTATGCTAGCCTTGCAAAGCGTTTTATTGCTACATGATGGGAAGGAGGGCAGTCATCTTTGGACACCTCAGTAAGGTCAAGAGTTGCTATGTGGCAATACCATGAATCTCTTCTGGTTAGATCACTGTGTGTTAGTGACTGTTCTGAGCCAGTATTTCCCAGAAGCAGGTCCTGTCCGTGAGACCCAAGCTGCCAGTGCTAATGCTTCCAGTGAAGAAATTATTCATTTGCATGGACTGTCTCAATATTATGATATAAAAGCACCCTGGGAGGATGAGGTATGGGCTGGAGACCTCATGGATGTAAGTAGAAAACACTGGCCAAAGCTGCCTTGGCTTGTACAAAGATATGAGAACAACATTGGGTCTGTCTCTTTAGCTCTTGGCAGTTGCCCAGGGAATCTGTAGAAAGGCACACAAAAGATTTTAATTCCCCTAGAGAAGATCTTAATTCTCTGTATCCAAAGTACATCCAGAAGTGAACCTGGACACAGGCATTAGCAGCAACAAATGGGATGGCAAGTAAGTCCATTGTTTGTATTAGGGATTTGTGCAGGAACCTTTCAGGAAGGTATCTGTTTACATTTAGAAATTATGTTCTTGCACTTAAAGCAACATCTGCAGGATGCAGAAGCTCTGAGCTGTGTTGGAGCTCTGACATGGATTTCAGTCTCAGTCTTAGGAAACCTGCTTAGAGGTAAGATCTGCAAATTCAGTGCCAGAGATTAAAGCCCACCACCTACACTCTGGCATCTGGCTGAATGGCCCATTTTCTCAAAGGTATTCCTATTTTTCCTACTACCTCAGGAATCTATCCAAATCTCCAAATATCACTGCTGTACCAGAGATAGAGGCTTAAAACTAGCCTGACTTGAGGCAATGAGCAGCTCTCTCATGCACAGTGGTTTTCTGATTCAGATTCCCTTCATGTCTATGAACACCTTGGCTACCACCTCCCTCTCCTTCAAACTCTACATGTTCCAAGCCAAAAAAAACAAACCCAAGTCCCCTGTGCTCCCAGGATAAACTCCAATGAGATGTGAGCAGCCTGACTGAAAGGGTGCAGTCCATGCCCTGCCTAAGTTCCCACCTCAGACAACTAAGTAAAGAATTATCAGAGAGAAGGATGGATCTAGCAAAATGAGTGAATCCCAACCTCCCTCCTAGCTGCCAAAACAGAGGATGTATGCAAAAGAAGAAGCAGAGAGGAGGGGTGAGGTCCAGACAAACATCAGAAGAGTTCAAGACTGGTAGAGCAAAGTGAGGTGAAGGATAGCTAACATACTATGAGAAAAACACAAATGGGAAACAAGAAAGTAAAGACAATTTTTAGAAAGATAAAAGAGCAATAAGAAACCCCAGGAGGGAAGAGAAATACAGCCCCCTTCTTCCCTTCCACACTGGGAACACACTCTGTGTCCCCCAGAGAAAACAGCCCACCTTTCCTCATGCTCCAGGACATTTTCATTCCATGGCTAAAATCTTCCTCATGGAATAAACTTTGAATTTTTCTGAAGATACTTCAAGAAAAAAGGGATCTGCAATACTGTGGTAACCTGACATGAGACTTCACTCAAAAGAGACAGAAATTCCTGCAGTCCTGCAAAGCAGGTGCAAGCCCATGAGAGTGAGAAGTGCTCAGGGTCTGCATAACTTGTCATTCAACACACAAACCCAAACTCAAATCTAAATTCAAGTTTTAAGAGTCCCTGATTCATGGGTAGAGCCCTCATCTCCCATACACACAGTGACTGCAGGAGACTTGCAGTTCCAAATTCCTCCAGTTTCCTTACAGAATTGGTTCAAAGTGAGATTGGAAGAAAAAGAGCAGAGGAGAATGACTGAGAGAATATTGGCAGAATGACAATATAGCAGAATGACAATAACAAACTAAGCACAGCAAACTACTTCTTATTCCCTTTATTAACAAAAATTATAGTAGCTATGGCAACAGAAGGAGGGGCAGGGAGGAAAACAGTCCGAGACTTTTCAATATCCCCAAAGAACACAGCTTTCTAACATGGAAAAATCAAGATTTATGGCAGCAGCAGCTCCTACAAGGCAGGGCAGCAGTAGTGCACAATGGTTTCAATTAAAGGCACCAATCATTAACCAGTACAGCTGGGCTTAGCAGTTGACAGGCAACATCATCTCTTCCAGTGAGCCACGATTCCTTCAGGGACTGAAGTAACATCTCTTGCTGTATGACATGTCCTGCAGCCCCATTGCTGGTGGATTTACCTCATGTTGTCTGTCAAACCCTGTGACAGAGTGACTAATGCTCGACAGAGACATCTCCTGCACTCAAGCCTTTGTGCCTGTATCCCTTTGTCAGCCATCACACACTGATATCCCTAAGGACACTGCCCCCAGCAAGAACCTCAGGGAGAAAAGCATTTCAGTTCCCTGCTGCCTGTGTGCATTTTCCTTCTCAAATACACACACTTACAAGCTCAAAGAGGGGAGGAATGTCTGGCACTTCTGCGGTGACCATCTGGCAGAAGCACCACTCCATTTTCTGCCAACTTGACCAGAGTCTTAGAACAATTATTTCAGTTCCTGATTCAAGTGCTGGAGACAGAAAATCAAGTTACATTTCTCCCCAGCTATCAACACTATTCAGTTTTCTCTAAGTCAGCCTTGCTGGAATTTCACTCTTTCACACTAAAAAAAAAAAAAAAAAAAAAAAACAAAAAAACCCAAAAAAACAAACAAAAACAAACAAAAAAAAAAAAACAAAAAAAATCAATAAAAAAGTGTGAATCTAAACTGAAAAGCCAGTACAAGAAACATAAAGAATTTCAAGAGTTGCCCTTCACAAATGTAAAAAATGCCAGTAAGATCCAACAGAGAAGGAGCTGTTTCTTCCTAGAAAGGATATTTTTATAAGACAAAATGCTGAAGGACTGGATGTATTGAAAATTGAATGATATCATGGTCCTCAGTGATATCCCCTGGCTTTATAACAACCATGTAAATAAGCTTTCTTCCCTTACTGTCACAAGCTGATTGTGAGTTGAAGAAAGTACCTTCCCACCTATCTCTCAGTCACAGGTACACACAGCCTTTTCCCAAGAAAAGAGTTCAGCTCCCACAGCACTGACCTTTGTCATCTGCATGAAAGGAAAGTTTCAACAAACTACCACAAGCAAAAGTGTTATAAATCACCTTTCATCAGGCCTCCAACCACTAGCCAGAGAAACAACTGGAAACACTTAAACCTGTTTTAACATTCCTTGAAGAAGGAGGCAGGGAAACACCTCCCCATCTTCCCACTGGAGCTGATTGCAGCCACCAAACCACTCTGGACAGTGGCTCCTGCCAGTGGAGTTTCTGTTGAGGATTTCTGCAGCACCAGCCTTTCCCAGCAGAGATAGAACACCAAGCAGCAGCCACAGAAACTCTAGCTCTGTTCCCATGTGAGCTGCATCCAGAGCAGCAGGAGGGAACCACAGGGGGCTAGATGGAGGCAAACAGAACCAAATCCACAAACAAACTGTGAATCATATCACATATCTTTTAAACCTTCACATGCTGGGAGACAGTATTTGACGATTTGAAAGAACTTCTCTTCTTTCCTGTTATGAAAATGATTTACATGCAGCTGTGTACATGACATGTTGGAGACTTCTCAAGAGACCAGCTGCTGTTCCAAAGAACTCACACTTCTATGATAGGAATTTCATAAATGAAGGCACTAACTATCTTCCCAGATGCAGGCTTGAATAGACCCACTGTGCTGGAGTGTTCTGCTGAGGGAACAATCTTTCTTCACAGGCCAGAGAGCAGGAGTAAACCTGACACAGAGGAGCATTACAGCCTGAACTGCTTTGTTCTCAGACTGGGGAGAGAGACCCACAGGGGCTGTCAGACAAGCACTGCCCCCATCACATGGGCCCATGCAGAATGCTCCCAAGCTTCCCAAATCCCACTTCTCTGCCTGCAATCCAAGTCTGAACATCTGTAATGCCAGAGAGGGCACAGGAGAGCACAGCCTCAGAAATGTGTCAGGTAGAAAATGTGATCCCATGCCCTTAGAGCCAGCTGGATGTGTCCAGGAATAACAAGTAGCCAGGGCGTGCAGGAACAGGGTCCCATTTCTTGTTTCCAGGTTGGCTGCAGTGCCAGAATGTGCTACCACTTATGTTTAACAATATTGAAACATGTAACATTAACTTGAAATATTTGTGTGAAATTATTAATTTTATCCAGACAGCATTTGGAATGTTGCTCCAGCACTAGCATTTCTACTCAAAGTTTTAGCACTGGTGTTCCTACTTTAGCACAGTTCAAAACTTTGAGTAAAGTATAATTTAGTAGCAATTTGATTTTGCAATGATCTCATTGAAAAGGCATATGCAACATTGCCCTTGCAACACAGAAAGAGCCACAAGATAAGCCTAAGGGACACAGATTAACACTCTGATCAGATAAAATTTCAGCCCCTTCTCCCTTGCAGGGAATGTTTTGGCATCTTGCCAAGCAGAAAGCATTCCACACACAGTAGGGTAAATTTGGTATAGCACCCATATGGAAATATCTTCTTCACAACAAGGCCAGGGTGTAAAATCTATTATCTGAACATATGTGCTCTCTTACTTCATATATGAGTGAGCCTACAGCAGAGTTTGACTCAAACTTTCCCCATCTCATGGGAGTCCGTATTTGAGCAAACTTTAGAATGGCACTGGCACTGAAGTTGGCATTCGTTTTTCTTTTCTTCTCTCCTGTGGTTTTAGGCTGAATGCAGCAGAAGTCCAATTTGGATCTGCTCTCTATAGAAAAATATTTTTATTGTTTCTTTTAAAGTGTGGTTACTATAGACAATAACTCTGCGTCAACCAGACCTTCAGAATTGGACCTGTCTATTCACAACAAAAATGTCAAAGCAGATTTTGCTATGATCAGCTATGGAACAGCCTGAAGTTGTGCCAGGGGAAGTTTAGGCTGCATATTAGGAAAAGGTTATTTACCCCAGAGGTTGTTGGGCACTAGAACAGCTTCCCTGGGCAGTGGTCACAGTACCAAGCCTGACAGAGTTCAGGAAGCATTTGGACAATGCCCTCAGGCACAGGGTGTGACTTTTGTGGTGTCCTGTGCAGGGCCAGGAGTTGGACTCCACAATCCTCATGGGTCCCTTTCAACTCAGCATATAACATATAACATTTAATGAAAGGGAAAACTGCAATTGTATTCTGCTTTCATGGAGTTTATGCTTATGCAGTTCTCACCTTAACTCTAGTTTCAGACACTCCTTTGCTACTGTTCATAGAGGGTGATACCAGAAAAGAAATTATAGCTCAGACTTCTCTCCTGTTTCCTACTCCTTTCACTGCTCCTCCTTCAGCTCAGTTGTATGCACACTCATCTTCCCAATCCCAGTAAACAGAGAATTTAAAAATGTGCATCTACAAATAGACTAATTTTTACAGTAGAGGTACTGCACACACAATCTGATAATAAACTTCACAAATAAAACTTCTTTTCCAGTAAGTAAATCAAGCAGAATAAAGTACACACACAGAGTATAAACAACACTTTCCCACTAAAAATTCCATCATCACAAAACAAAAAGTCTTTGAAGGTTAAAAAAAAAAATCTATTACACAGAAACTCTTTGGTGTCAGCTTTCTGTGAATGCATTTTTCCCTGTGTTTGATTAATGAACAAATAAAAACATTCAAGACAGATACTAAGCAGTTTTGTCCAGCATGAAATCTGCATTGCCAAATTCCATGTGTTTTCCAGCTGGTACCACAAACTTGGCAACAGTTCATTCAAAACTCAATCCTAGTCCTCCAAAAGGTAGATCAATACCTATGAACATTTTTGTGATGCCAGAAAGGTGATTTGTATTATAAAGGCAGATAAAATTGTACCAGTGACTAGTGCACAGTGGACAAAAGCTGAGTGACAGCAGATTCCACACTGCTATGACAAGATAAATGGCTTTTGCAACTCCAAAAGGTAAAGATTTATAAGAGTATGAATCTACTTCAAATACCTTTTGTGACTAGCTATACATCTGAGGATTTAGATGTTCTGACTGATAATTTGCATTGAAATTTGGAGGCATTATAAATGTACCAGGATTCACAGCTTCCTACAGAGCATGAATTCCTGAAGCTTCCTGATGGAATAACTGCCTCTCTCTTCTAGTGTGTGCCTATTACTTAATATCTGAACTCCTACCTCATTTTCCCCAGACAAATATTCTCCTCTATAACCTAAAGAAGAATACATGGCAGGACATCCATATGCAATAGGTTTACTTTATACCATGTTTTAGATGCACAAGTCACATTAAGAAGCTAGGGAATCCAAAGGTGTGAAAAACATGACATTCACTTTGGCTGATTCCTCACAGTAGCTGTATTCTAGGTGAGGCTCTAAAGAAAATGTATGTGAGAAAATGGTTTGAAGGTGAAGAGTTTTTGTCAAAGTGCAGTTTAATTTTATGGCAGTTTCAAGGCATTATCTCTGCTCTTTCAGACAACTGCATTTTCTTAACTGTTTGACCAATCTTTTCATCAAAAAGCCAATAAGGTTGGAGTTTCTGTGTGGGATGTATTCACCTCATGCTGTAGCAAAACATAAGCAACTGCTCCATTCAGTTCTCACAGAAGCGAATTTTGGCCCTTCCAGTTTTATTAGGAAAGCTGGAACCACAATACAAAAAATGAGAGCTCTTTGGAAATGCAACCACACCCTGCTCATATTATACTCTGTCCCCAAGTCCCCACCCATAGACACACAACTGAGGAATACCAGCTGTTGAAGCTTTGCAGATGGTAAATCCAACATTATGCCATTTTGGACTTTCTCCTCAAAGGATCATTCCACATGGCTTCTTTTATAGGGTCAGGATTTCTTTTCCTGGGAGGATGGATATTTGGGCATGGAAAATATCTGTGGGCATGAACAATGGGGAAATAGCATTTATAAACTGAAATAAAGCCTTTCCAATTTGTGGAAACAGCTGGAGGGAGGAAAGAGTCTTATGAATAACATAGTTGAAACTCAACAGGCTGTTGACAGTGAATCCTTTCAGATGCCACTATGGCTACACTCTTACATGAGAGTACAAGATTTAGATCTGTAACTAAGAGTTAGATCTGAGTCAATGCACAGTGATGTACCCAGCATTTTGTTTCACTACACTGAGATTAATCAATCCTTCGTCCCCTACATATAACTTGTGGGGAAGGAAGAGTAATTTATTCTGCATCTTGTGTATTTCATGGTGCTGTACAAGTGCTAGAATGAGCATTTCTTTTCAGTGCTGCTTTAAGCAGACAATCCATTCAACACAAAAACACTAAGCTCAGCAGTCAGCCCAGGGGATGGCTGAACAGGCACCTTCAAGGGAGCATCTGCTGAGCTTCATGTTTTTCAGAGGTATTTCACTCCTGCCAAACACAATGAGGCTTTCAGGTTGTGAAAGGAATCTTGTTTCTTACAAGGAAAGAGGGAGACTTTCAGTGTATGTCATTCAATACAGCATGTTTTCAATACAGCACGTTTTCAGAGTAGTTCCACAACTGAATGCCCAATGAAAATAGACAAAAAACCACGGAACCAAAATTCCACATGAGGAAACACCATAACAGTCTAATTAAAAGTATTACAGAAATCTTTCAAAACACTGCCAGCAAGGTACTTTACCCATGTTAAGGAGAAGCAAATATATTTTAATAAATAATTTTCTCTTTCTGTTGGAAGAAGTAAAAGCTACTTGCCAGCTAAATATTTTTCTTCAAAGCTACCCTGCTTCAGCCAAGCCCCATTAATCATTATGCTGTTAGACAAGATTGCTTTGATGTCCACAGATCATACAGAAGATTTAAGACAGCAAGCTGTCTAAAAAATTCAGTGATAAGGTTAAGGTAAACCAAGGTAAAAACTGTTTACTCCATTCCAATTTAGTCAAGAGTTTTACTTGTTTCACATAAAGTTTATCTGCTTTTGATTGTTATTTTATCTAGCACTACATAGTGCAGAAGTTCTATTATTATTGCTGCCTGACTTACCCTGTCACCTGGTAACTCAACCATCTAAGGAGAAAAAGACTAAATTAGAAGTACTCTTCTCTATAAGGAACTAGGATGGGGAAAAGAAATGTTGACTGATTGAAAGGGTCCAACAGCCCTGTTCAGATTAGCCAAGCAATTTGAGTCTCACTGAATACTCTCTGAGAACCTGGGCAAAACATGGGTTTGTTAGGGGGTAGAAATTAAAGTTCTCTTTGGGCACTATAAACAACAAAGAAAACCCACACTTCCTCTGTCAAACAGCAAATGGATCCCCCAAGAACTAGTTTCAGCAGAAACTATTATTAAAATTTCTTTTGGAAAATTCTCAAGTAATGGTTTATGGATAGAAAAGCAATTTTAAAAGATGCATTAGTGCTTCCATTAAGAAACAAAAAATAGAAACATGCAGACAAATAACTATTTAAACTAACGCTTTGGCAAAACAAAAATAAAAAAATTAATACATCACTTAACAAATGGATTTGACCCAGATTCCTATCCTCTGTTTTAAGAGAACATTCTTGAGAAAAGTTCACAGGCTGTTGGTAATACTAATTTATCTCAATTGCATTATAGCTTTCAAAGCTTTCAAAGTCAGTAAAAGACTTGCAACATCCGTTCCCACTTTGTTGCCTACACATATTCTTACCAATAAGGGCTATGAAAAGAAGCTGAACTAAAACTGAAAACTAGAAAAACATTAAATCATAATGAACAGTTGAAGAGGAGGGTGTTTCTTCTACACACTAAATAAGGGACTTGAAGGACCTGCCTTAGATTGCCAATAGTGATCTTGGCTTGCTCTCCCCCTTCATATAGTCCCTAGTTCTTGTGACAAGAGTGGCTTAAACTTGTGTTTGCTTGCCTTCAGCCCACCCAGGCTGTCTTCATCTTCTGCTGATGACACTGTCATGCCATTTCCTTTATTTCAGTGAAAAATCACCAACTCAGCTGTGTAGAAGGAGCAAATCTAACTGCACAGTCCTTTTAATGAACATTTTTATGCAGATAAAAATGTGGGTGTGTAAAAATATGGAGTGGATGAAAGTAGTCTCAAGATACTTATGTGGCAGTTTATTAATAAGTTCTGTACAACATGGTATTGTTCTCTCAACAGTAGTCTCATCTTAACACACTTATCAATTCATTCTCCAGTTGTTCTACTGATTCTTAATTTCTCTCTCTGGTTCTGCTAACAAGCAAAAGCTCAAAAAGAACTAACATGTCACTTCTCTGAGTCTGCAATAGAGCAGAGTTATCAGACTGCTCAGCACAATCTGTCTTTTACTTTTAAACTCCAAGGCTCCACATGTCCTTTCCCTCTGAGTTGGTTTGTCATAATCAGAATTATTGACCTGAATTTTCTGCTTCTGGAAAACATACTATATTTGTAATTTCCAAGTGTGTAATAAAAGCCACAGAATCACACAATAACTGCAATTGGGAAAGACCCCTGAACATCATCCAGGCCAAAACCCCTGCTGCAGGTTCACCCAGAGCAAGTTCCACAGGATCTTGTCCAGGTTGGGGGCTGAATGTCTCCAGAGGTTTTTTGCTTGAACAGCTGTTTTCAGGTGTCCTTCATAATTAGGTACCTGAACAATTCAGCCCATCTGATGTTACAAACTATCTGCTGTAGCTCTATCACAATTTTCTACTTGAAATAAAAAGGCTTTTTATCATCCCCCTTTTAATTCTTTCAAATTATTTTAAAAATAAGAATAACTGATATTTTGAAAGACTGAGTGAGCATCCTATTTGAATAAAGGTCTTTCACCTCCTTATTAATGAGTAAAACCAAAACTAAAACTCTGTCTTGTCAGTTAAGATGAAGAAATTGCTAGATACCAATAAACATTTATCAGCCAAAGTTATAGGAGCTCAGCATCTTTAAATATCCCAGGGAGAAGGAATACATTTTTAAAAAATTAAGTTTCCAGTTAACATATGTAAAATCACACCTCGAGCTTTTTTCCCTAAGCTTTTCTTTTTGCATCTCATTTTTGCTTCTGTCAACATTGTAACATAAGCCATCTGAGAAATTTAAAACTAAACAGTTCTAAGCAGTGGGTGAAACCACAGTATGTTAACTGACAGGGGTTTTTGGCTCTGTCTTCATCTTTAAGCATCTATTACTCAGCTGCTGTTTCTCTGCAGCAGGAGCTGGAACATTGATAGACTTCAGGCCAAGACTCCTAGTTTCCTGATATGTGCTGCTTAAGAATATCTTTTCTTGATTTGGTTGTTTCTTTAATAACTACATCATTATTGCATTCCAGCACACATGGCTGTGTTGCCACCTGACAGTTATCCCCATCTGACAAGTGTCAGAACTGGGACAGAGATGATGAACATTAAATGAGACAGGGATAGTAAAAAATTAGGGTAAAGCAGAAGAAACACAAATATGATATCTCTTAAGTGTTAGCCAGTTCTCCTTCAGCCAAATATAAAGCTATTTTCAAAAAACTAAAATATTTTTCCTATGGCATATAATCCATAGCCAACTCCAGCACAAGAGATTTTATCCTTGAACAATCTGAAGAGTGGAAGAATGAAAGCTTATAAAATATATATCCTTGTCTATGTTGGAAACAGCACAATTCCAAACCAGAGACTAATGCTGAAATACAATCCAGGGGCTGTACTTCCATTCATAAACTGTTCCATTTGAGCACAGGGTCTGGAATGAATTTTATCCTCATGTTCAACCAGAGAGCCACAATTTATTATAGTGCTGCACTTTTCAGTTTCAAAATCATATCCCTAACATTTTTTTCTGTCAAGTCCAATGGAGAGTAGCAGACTTTTCAAGCAGGATCATCCATAAAGAGAAAATACAACAGAATCCAACTGCCCAGAAACATGAAGAAGCAAGTCCAGTTATGTACCACATGGCTAAAAGAAAAGAGAACCCACTGTGTACACACAGCTTCAACAGCCTGAGCTGGAAAGGCATCAGTAAGGTCCTTTCCTTAGTAATAGCATAAATGGGATCTCAAATTTTTAGCTCAGTAACAGCATAAGTGGGGTGTCAGACTTTGGCTCCATCTTTAAGTTACCACTAGACTGTCTGTGCAGCAGCCCAGCTCTATTACTCCTGTTTAAGATCACAGTAATGCTCCCTGACAGCTTCAAACCCCAAAATAAATAACCAGTGCTTCCCACTCGTCACATTCTGCAGCTAAGATGTGCCACAAAGGTACATGCTCACTTGCACCAGTTAAACTTTGAGCTGTTTCAGGAACCTCCTTAGGGTTGCCTAGGTAATCTTTACTCTGATGTTCAAATTTAAAGGAATTTAGGATTCAACAACACTGGTATGACCAATTTCAATCTATAGGGTTACTGTATTTTGTACCAGTTGTCTACAGTTTTCCAGTGTCTTAAAATATTTCTCTGTCAAAAAGACTGCTCCAAAAATTGCAACAGAGCTGAAAACATTTTCATTGATACTTCTCCACATACAGGAAGATGAAAAAAGCGTCTGCTGCCATTATACAACAAGGTAAAAGCTATTTAAATAATTACAAAAACAAAAAAATCCTGTCAACTTCTGGGTTAGAACAATTTTCTCCTCTGGAAAAGGGGAAGGGAAATCAGTGACATGTTCCTTCAGCCTAAGGATGCGATCCAGCAACCCACTCTCTGATTTAACACATCATTTCTAAATACTAATTTTTCTCATAGATCTTATTGTACCAGAAATCTGTAGGTTGATCATTACCCCATCACTAATCAGAGAAGTACATGGAGAAGTAGAAACTAAACTTTGGTTAACATAAACCTTTAAATGAAGACAAAGGAAATTATGACAGTCATCAGGTACAGAATTTTTATACAGTAAAATTTATTGATCTGTTAACTACTAACCAAATTTTTACATGTCAGTAAAAAGCTTTCCATTTGGTAAGCCACTACCACATCTCCTTTGCATTGCATTCATATATTTTATCTACCTGGTCACCTAATAAAACAATCTAGATCCCTTCAAAAGCCTTGCACCTCTCTCTGACTACCACAGAGCAGTCATTTGACAGCACAGATGACAATTTAAAATGAACCCTGTTTTGACTAGAGCTGCTTTTTAAAACTCATCTCTGGGTAGCTCTTTAGTTTGTGACTAAAACACAGCAGCTAATAGCTCCATGACATGCTTCACCATCTATTTTGGAAGGCAATATGCCAAGAGAACTGTGGTGCATTTTCATTCATCTCTTGGCTACTGCTTCTTCCAAAGTTTCTCTCCAAAGACAGCCAAAACCAAATTCTATGAATCATTGCTTGAATGAGATCTAATTATTCAATTAGTTTTAATGCCTTTCTTTTCCTTATTTCTTGACAGCCTCACACACCTCTTGCCATTCAGGGCATTTGTCCACATCTTTCCCACAACTGGAAATGCAGGCAATTTTTTTCCCACCCATAACAGCTTTCAGATGAAGAAGAGAGCTGAATACAACAGCCAGCACATCCCCTTTGGATATAGTCCTTTTTACCTAGGGAGAGAGGAAGAATACAAATCTGTATAATCACCTACTCACAGACCCATTTTGCTGAGACCTGATCTGCTGCTTTGTGTACACCACAGATTTATTGTAAGTTAACCCCCTCACAAAGATATTTGTCACGTTTACTTTCACCTGAATACATAAGATTATTAATAAAGCCTCAGCTATGGCACTGCAAATATATGATCCACCTAGCCAGTATAAGTGGGGGAAACCTAACACTTAGCTGTGAAACATGAGCTGCTTCAAAAACATATTGGTTGGAAGATTTTGATGATGGGGGAAAAGGAAAAAAGAGAGAAAAATCTCTCTTAACTCTCCAACTTAGTCCTTGTGAGTGCCACTATTTTTTGTTTTGCCTGCTACTACATTAATGAAAAAAAAAAAAAAATTTAAAGCCCAGCCTGTTTCAGAGCAATGTTGTCTGTTTTCTCCCTGTATAACTACACACAAAACAGACAATAATGAATGGCATAACAGATTTACAGCAAATTCCTAACTATCTGTTCATCTTAATCACTAAGACAGTAACCTCAGGTTACAACACTCTCTCCATTCCCAAGGAAGATGACTCAGTTGCTTTTACAGGAATACTGTCTGGGGTTCAGACTCATTTTTCTAGGGGAAGATTTTCAAAGTAGAATGAAAAATGCAAGCAAGGATACATCCAGCTGAGAAATAAAGCACTTTTTCACAATTCTAAGCTGGTTTTCCACTTCCTCACCTGTACTGCAGACAGGAATGTTCTGGCTATAGAAAAACAACAGAAATGTAAACTTTCCATTGAGATATAGGATGGAGAGATTTTTTAAGTACTGCATTTTTAGCCACAGATTTGTGACAAGATTGTGAGAAAGCATGAGCAAATTGATATGCATTGACTCATTCACCTTTCCTTTTAACCAAAAGATAGTTAATGCTGCTTGAGAATCAAAATATGTGTATCTCCAGAAGAGCTACAGCTAGAAAAAGGCAATATTCTACTCAGTGGTGCTCAGCAGGCCTGAACTTTATTAACCCAGTTATTATTACACCCACTACTTCAGAAAGAGAGTAAGGCTTAGCATAGTGACTACTATACAAACAAAACTAAAAATGTTAGTCTCACTTGAGTAGTTTCTCTTCAAACACTGTGGCAATTTGAGTTTGCTGTGGTGTCATCCACACAGTTTCTTACACCATACCAGCAAAGGTGCAATGGAAGAGGTACCTTGCTGGGACTGGCTGTTACCAGGAGACAAAGAAAACTTTGCAGGAAACTTCATGAGTCACCTAATGCTTCATTTTGCTGTAGTTTTGCAAAAGAATATACAACATAATTGGTAATGCTGCCAGCAGAGCCTACAGACAAATGTTACACCTCACAAAATAGTTGTCAAGTCCTTTCGATTGACTGTCCTCAAATGTTGGCTTCTCTACTTTCAATGCCAAAAACACAACAGAATTTCAATCTTGCATAGAAATATTTCACTCATTAAGCAACACTTTCTCCTTCTTAAGAAGCTGTTTTCCTCTTTCTGAAAATAGAGATTTGATTTTGCTAAAAGTGCAAAACAAAGGTAATCCCTCACAAAACACCCAGCTGTGCTGAGGTACATCTCATCCTTTGTGAACAAACTCATTTGCATTCCTTGTCTTTCATTTACCCACTTACTGTGCTTGGTTTGTCACAAAGTTTATAGTTATCAAGTGGTATGGACTGGAAGGGACCTTTAAAGATCATTTAGTTCCAACTCCCCTGCCATGGATAGGGACAGCTTCCCCTAGACCAGGTTCCTCATAGTCCCATCCAACCTGGGCTAGAACACTTCCAGGATGGGACATCCACAACTTCACTGGGCAACGTGTTGCTCTGTCTCACTACTCTCTCAGAAATTACAATTTGCTATTAGTACATTACAAAATTATGTCTGAGACACATCCTGATTCCTTTTGCTTCAGGGTCCTGAGTATAGCATCAGGATTCAACTCATGACCTTCTGATAGGGAGACCCAGGGTCTACCACTCCAATACCTGCCAATATTAGCAAAGCTGCATCCTGTTTGCAATTCCCCTCAGAGATAGACTGAATGCTTCTAAGCAGATCTGATTATATTCAGGAAAGGGCAATCATGTTCTACTTCAAAAAGCCCTCATCCTTTTTATTAGTTATGTCATATTATCTTATTTATACAACAATTATTTCCCTTCTTTTATCTTCCCAGCATAGGAGGGGCAAATACTGGTATTACAGATCCTTCTAGGAATCAAGATTGATAGGTACATGACAGAAAGAGAGTTCTCCATGTCTATAGTTTTATTCTTTTGCTTTCTCCATGTTTTATGTATGAGTGTGATTTGACACACAACATAATAATAGATAACCTACAGATAACAAGCAGTTGCAGACTGCTGCATCTTGTAGTATTCACTGAGAAATTCCAAAGGGAGATACTGGTTGAATATAAATTACATGCTCCTGCTCTTTTGCTTTAAGTAACTGGAAGAGAGAAGTCGGACTGCTCACCCCACAGGTTCAAGCCTGGCCAACATCTGAATTTCTGTAACTGTTCTGCAGAAAATTCAGTTTGACTCAAGGGTGCCCAAGCCTCCCTGTAGCACCTCCACTGGTGCTTCGATCTCTAGAACTTTAATCTGACCCTTAGAGCTTACTTGGTCCCCAAAACAACAAATAGAAATTCTTAACAAATGGAAAATGTATTGAGTCAGCACTGATTCAGCCCCATGCAGGAGGTACTGCAAATTGCAGAGAAATGTAGCAAGTCATGGCTGGCTGCTTCACACACAAATAGCAATCGGTCAGCAGCAAAGAGCAGGAAGAATAATTTTCTCTCCTTATCCATATGCTTTCCTGACTAGGGCCCACAGGGGATTTGCTGATAAAACACAGCTTTGTCACATTTGTCAGACCTGAGGCTGTCATGGAAACAAACTGATGGGACAATCTTTAGCAAGGCACTGTCACAAGGGCAATCTGTCCAAGGCAAGAGTTGCTGCTCCTGTTCAGCAGTGAAACAGCCCAGCAGGTTCCAGCATCACCCCACTGCCACAAGTGTCCTGAACTGTCTTGTTTTGGGAACACCATGTGTCCATGTTAGTGAAAAAAATATTTTACAGGATTCTCCATTTACAATGATCAGTCAGTTTGCTTTTAAATATGATCATAAGCAAATCTTATGATGAGTGTTGAAATTATAAGTTGAGCCAGAAGCCTGGGTTTTGACTTAGCTCCTATTCTGCCCACCTTGCAGAAAAGCCACCTCTCATCCAAAAGAATAATTACGTTTTTACAGATTCTCTCAACTCCGTCACAATATCAGCTGGCTTTTTTTTTCCCTGCCCTGTTCCTCCAGCTATTTCCTAGCATTTTCCTTTTCCACCAGACTCAGGAGCAGCTGACTGTTCCCACACTGCATGCAACATGTTTCTCCTTTTCTTACAATAAATAATTTTTAATAGTAAACACTTTAATGCTTCCAGAAGCCAGCATATCATTTGGCACCAATACAGATATTAAAAACTCACCCTTCTCAGGAAGCTGTGGCATTTCACTTTGGAGTTTGTCCTGTCATTGCATCCCTGAGAGACTCATGTGATGCCAGAGCTCAGAAGACAGTCAGCCCACATGCTCTGCTGCTGTAGGCAAGACCTCACCAGAAATGCAGCTATCAAAATGACACTGCACACCTGATACAGCTTAGCAAGAGGCCAGTACACAGGAGAATTCACCCAATGCAGCCTGGTTTTGTACATGGAAATACTGAAGTGGAGAAAGAGGAATTTGTCCAGGATTTCAGGACATCTGACAGAGAATTGCCTGACTCCTGAAGTCTCTGGATAGACGGCCACTTTTCAATCAGCCTGCCCTACCTAGAACAAGAACTGCATGGGTTTTCCAGAAAAATCATGGTAACCTTTAGCATAACTCCACTGCCTTCCTCTACCTGAGGATCTCTCCATACTTTTAGAACAGGTAGCACACCCATTATCAAGCACAGGAACTGCACTGAGAACTGCTGATATGGTGCTGGAGGCCGATGACCTCGGGCTGCTTTTTGAATGCCCTGCTCTTCCAGATGGTTATATATCCCAGGAGGCATCCTGTGCTATTGCAGTACCTGGCACTGAGTCAGGTTTACATTTGTTTACTGAGTCATGCCTACATTTGTTTTCTGCTGTCCATAAACGTCAGCCAATAGTAAATAAATCAGAGCAGGGACCTCAGCTCTTGATGTGTTTCAGCAGAAACCTGGATAATGTGTTCCTAGGAGAGTAGAGCATGTCAAATCTGACAGCACATTCTCCTGTGCACTGAGATTGGAACAGAAAAGAGTATAACCTGCTGACAGGGTTCTCTGCACAACCAGCCTGGACAGGAGCCCCCTCACCACACAAGGAGCTCCAAGCATGTGGGCACAAAGCCAGTGTTTCTAAATGCCATTGGTTCAACCTCTGCCTTCATCCAACCTTTACATGAAACAAATATCATTACTAGGGCACGATTTTGCCTTCTTGTCCCAAACCTCTCTTTACTCTGACCTTTTGTGTCTCTTGCCACACTGGAGTCTCCAGCAGGGAGGTCAGGGAAACAGGCCCATGAAAGCAAGCAACATTTCAACATCACAGCAGAGGCTTGATGCTGTAGGAGGAAGAAGACCTAAATAGATGATTTCCAGGGGCAGGACTGGCTCTCCTTCTCCACCGAAGCCTCAGATCAGAGCAATAATATTGTAATTGTGCCTCAGCTGCCCAGGCTGTGAGCAGAGTCTTACAAGTGGCACACAAGGGCAGTGCTTTCCACAGGAAATTAAAGGGGTGGCCGGACACCACTGAAAAATCAATGTCTGCTCTTAGATCTTCACACTCTTCCAAAAGTCCATCTGCTGCCCTGAGCCTGAATGCAGCAGGGTCAGTACAGCAGGGAAACAGCCTGATGCACAGCAGAGCAGCTCTAATCCAGAGCATCAGCTGATTACACAGAGCACATCCATTGTCCAAAAGAAGTTTTATTTTCACTCTTGCCTCTGAAACCAACACCAGAATGAGCCACTTAAAAGTATCTTTTAGGTGGGTTTTTTAAAGACTGAGTTGCCCCTGCCCTGTGACAACATGCCAGGAAACCCCTGGGAACACTCCCAGAAAACTGTGAGGGAATGAATGCAAAACAGGCTGAGCTGTTCAGCTTCTCACCTCCCCCAGCATGGGCTTGAACATGTTGACAGCAGGGTGGTATGAAGATGGTTTTGTCCCCTACAAATCTTTTAGATAAACAAGATTGTGCTCTACGTCAGAAATCTCTCTTTGTAACTTCAGTCAATATTTTCTTGGCTTGCCACTCCTGGCAGTCATAAAGAAGCTCTCTCTGGAATACACTGTTCAAATTAATCAGCTGTCAGCTATTCTTTTAAAACTAATAATAGAAGGACTGCATGAGCCTGTGAGAGACTGAGACATGGGAATGTGAGTTGTGCAGCTGCAAATGTTTCTATACTGCTGCAGCTCTCAAATTGCTTTTTGCTCTCTACCAAGAAGGCATGAAACAGCATTGTAGGGAACAGGTTTTGGACTGTCAAAATTGCCCAAGTGCCCTTAGCATGCCCATAAATGTGGTAAATGCTTAGTGACACCGTTTAACTTTCAAGGAAGCTTTAAAGACAGGAGGGATGTTCTGGTCATAAACCAACAGTCTCAGCTGGCCCAGGAGCACAGATAATTTGATGGCTTGTATCCTTTGGATGCCAGCAGCACAGGGGATGCCAGACTATGCTCTTGCCATTGGCAGAAGTTTTAGCCTCCAATTCATCTTCTTGTCATCAAACTGCAGCAGGATGGGCATAAAGGATTCCAGGAGGAAGCACTGCCTCTGAGAAGATGGAGAAACAGGACTCCTTTGAACAGCCCCTTGACTACAGTAGTTTGGCTCCAAATGGACAGAGAAGATTAATGTTACATGAGGCTTAAATTCAGAATAAGAGCTGGCACTGGAGAAAGCCAACTGTGCAACACTCCTGTAACTGCTTAGGGGACTCTGTTGTCACATGAAACTGAGGGAAAATGGGGAGACTCTGTTCAAAAAGCTCTCAGGTTGGAAGCATGTTTGCAAAGCCTGATGAAGGAACAAGAGCAGCACCTGCTTTTTCCAGGTCTGTCTAAAGCTAGTACCACCTGGAGACTTGGCTTCTACCAACAGTGGGTCCATTTTCAGCCTGAAAAAATACTTTTAAAAGCCTCTCAGACTTTTAAGAGAAAGAAGCAGTTTAAATCCCAGACCGGAAGCCTTAATTATAATGGATTTGTGTGAAAGTTGCCAGATCTTGCCCTGCTCTGTGATCAAGGCTGTGCCAAGAGTCTGCTTTGTGTCACACTAGCAACTGTGCTAAGTTCAGCAAAGTAACTGGGTCAAAGATGCACAGCCAGAAGAGAGATCAGTGATTAGCACTAATGAGAGCCTTCACTGCAGAGCAGAATGACAGTGCCATCATGTCGAGGCTCTTGCTGTAATTAAAGGTAGCCATACCCATATCCAGTGTGAGCTGCACAGAGCAAATCCTTTTGTGTGTCACATTTTACACCTTAGGAAGTCTCTCATGACCAGAAAACAGAACATGAGAGGAAACAACTGAGAACTCATTGTTCATACTTCTGGAATTGGAATTAACTCACAGAAAATCAGGAAAGATTTGAGCACCCTCATGAACAGGCCTACCAAACATGCAGCACTCTTTTAGATCAATTAATTCTACCTATAATGGGCATAAGGTTACAGATGGAGAATAGTAATCTCATGTTCAAGAATTTAATGGTGCATTTGTCCACAACACCAGGTGCTCTGAAGATTGACCTTCAATGTAAACAGCAGAAACCAAGAAAACTACAGGGTGTGTCCAATGTTTCTCAAACTTCCTCTAGGAAGAAAAATAGAAAGGACTCTGTAGTAATCTAGAGAAAAGAATTAGAGCAGAAACTAGTATTGAATGGTGTAGACAAAGTCAGTCCTAGGCTTCTAGATAGCCTCAGCTCATTTGCAAAGAAGTGTATTTCTAAGTAATAAGGACAAATACTTCAGGATAGCAGTTAACCTGGAATTTATCTCAATAGACAACAGAAACATCTGCTGTGAGCCTATGGATAGAGGGTGTACAAGGAGTTAGAGAAGACAGGAACAACACAGGATGAAACAAGTAATTAAAGCACTATACCTCAGAATATAAAAATTACTCAGTAGAAATCAAGAACAGAGAACAAAAAAAGATTTCTACTGTGTCCCTTCATTTCCCTGTAAGTACAGTTAAACAGAAAGCAATTAATTTCACCAAAGAATCTCACCTATGTCTCTGGAAACTCAGAGCCACTGACGAAGGCAGAATATGGACATTCAGCCATTGGCAGAAACATGGTGGACACCTGGGACCAGTGAGGAGATTTGTATCAGGACAACACAAAGCAACTGTGCTTGAAAGACAGAAATGAAGGCACTTGTAAAGTGACAAGTACAGAAAGCTGTAAATGCTGAGCTAAGGACCTGTCCAGAGGTGCTGTGTTGAACACACAGCTGTTGTACCTGCACAGACTCCTGCAAGACCTCCACCTTCCTTACCAGCTATACCAGCAGCCTTGACAATGGGTCAATCTTTTTATAATTGTAGCTACAAATACATTATAATTTTTATTATTATTTGCTACTTGTAAGGTGTACATAGCAAAACATATGAAAACTTTATGTGAAACCATCCAGAATGCTAGAACATACAGAAATTATCATAAAGGACCAAGGGAATGATGCCTTGTATCACTTTTCAAAGTAACCTGGAAATGCTACAGCACAGACCATTAAGGGAAATGTCACTCAGTCAGAAACTTTGGGGGAGAATTCACCAGACTTCCTGCTGCATCACAAAGAGATACACACCAAAAACCCATTGTTGCCTTTGGAATACCCAGTGTGCAGCACCTTGCAGAGATCTCTCAGGATTCCCAAGATGATAATCTGTAAAATGTGAGCACCTAAAAGCAGCGGTTCTGACACTGAAAATCATTAAATTTGTCTGTCTTAGAAATTTCAGGGACTAACAGCATTTTTCCCTTGAATGAACCTTAAAGTTGGGAAATAAACACAGTGTTCCTTCTTAAGGAGGGAGATGGTCCAAATTGGCACACCAGCTTCACAGATACTTCATTTCTAGTCAAAAACAGCACAAAGATTTCTTATTAAACTGGTCCCAACCATCAAAGAGATGAAAAAAAAATTCTTTTTTTCCCAAACCAGGCTATCGATATTTGCTAATAGTAGTATTTCTTTATGGAATCAAGCTGGCAGGCAAGAGGTGGACACAAAGTGTTAGGCAGTGCTGCTGAGCCCTCAGTTTGCAGATGACAGCTGTCAGTTCTGCTCCAGCACAGCCTGCTCCTTTCCTGTATGAGTGCTCTAGGGTAGGTCACAGCTATGACAGTGTTTTTTCCCTAAAGTCTTCCTGGAACTCCCCTCTGGAGCACAGCCCTTTAATCGAGGAACAATTTGCACACACACACACTTGTAAACAACAGTGAGGAGGGGAGGTGGGATAGAAGGATCTGATTTCCATTCTGTCCCCTCTAGGAAGGTTTGAGGAGAAAGTAGAGATCAGCATCACCATTATCTCCAGCATGTGTTATTAGCAGCCACACTGAAGCCAGTCAGCAGCGTCTGGCATTGTTTGGAGCAACACAAAAGACCTTCTGTTTGGAAAGTTCAAGAAAGAAAAGGCAGAGCCTGTGGCCTGGTCCTGCAGTCAAAAGACTGACACAGAGGCTGGGAAGTTCTCAGGCAGAGGCTGATCCCAAGCCCTTTGAAGGGAAAACTCCCATGGACTCCAGCAAGCTTTGGATCATGCCTGAAACACACCAAAGGCAACAAAGCAGCATAAAAGCAGAAATGACCATGTCCAAAAGGGAATCTAAAGAGTGCAATGGTGACCTAATAGATTCATCATGGTTGCTATACAATGTGTTTTTGTGATGTTAGGTAAAGTAGGGTTATGTTAAATTTTTAAGTCTAAGTTTTTTCATTAGGATACAGCAGTTGTACATTCATCATTAGGTATTTTTCTGCTTAAAATGCCACGCATGGTACCCTAACATTGAGTGTTTAATACACCATTGAGCCAAAGGAAAGCTGGGAAGAAAAGTTCCTTTCAAATTGGTGAAATTATGAGTTTTCTGCTTTCTTTCTCCACTGTCTTCTCCCAAAAAGGCTGGTCTACAGCTATGAAATACACAGTCTGGGACTGAAAACCTTATTAAGAACAATGCTACCAGCATCATCTATTCATGAGCAGTCACTTGAGAGAGAGCCCAACCCAGAAGAAACTCTACAGCAGCACATTCTCCAAACAATTACTAAAGGATCCCAAGTGCAGGGAGGCTCCAAATCCTCTGCTTAATTATGGTTTAATTAATTTTCCTATTAAAGACTTATATAGGCACATTCAAGATGAAAGAAAAGTCTTCTGATTTCTGTAACATTTCCATAATAATTTTCTTGCGTATAGGAGAAATCATTGCAATGGGTTTAAGCTTTGATGCTGTCTGGGTACTAAATGCTATTTTCTGGGAGTTAATTTGTTACAAACTTTTTTTTAAAGACTTCTTGTAGCCTTTGCACAAGATTCAACAAAGAGCCAAAGTAACTCCCTTCCCCCCTCCCACCCCAAAAACAAAAAAATGCAGGATGTTTCCTCTTTCCCTGGCTAATAGAATCCAACTGTTCCTGAATGACATCATTCCCCAGAGTTAGGGAATCCAAGCTCACACCGACACTCTCGGCTGGGAGTAAACACCACCACCAATAAATTAAAAAATCATCAAACTTTACAACGGGAGGACATAACATTAAAAAGGCAATTTTTGTTACCTGAAATTTGGAGCATTTCCCTTTCCACTCCATTCTCAGATTTGTATTTCCCAGACAAAACTCTGTGTTATTATCTGAGGCAATCAGAAAACCAGTCGTTTAGTGTCTAATACCTGCTGTGCTTCCCACAGCTCCTTCATATGACCTCTCACAGCACTGATTCCAGCTAAAATGATTGCAGGGAACACAGCCTGGCCAGGCCAGTTGTCATGGAGATCTCTCCCCCCCTTTTCATAAGCGCGCGCGCACACACACAGATTTAAACAATTCTGGGAGGCATCCACAAAACAGCATGCCTTTTCATCAGCTAACTTTTGAAACATTCCACCCCTCCTCCAGCCCCTCCCCAGAGTCAGCCCAGGAAGCTGAGATTTGGGCAGGAATTGATTGTGGAAATTAGAGATATTACCTTCTAAAAAAGAGCAATGACCACAAAACTTGTAATTTTTTCCCCAGAAGTAAAAAAATAAATGTATGCTCACCAAAGCTTTGAACTAAAAGTAAATCTATCACATTCAGACCTGCAGGCTATTTGTCTTTGCCTGCCTAGTTATGAATTTGATATGTGAAAGCTCTAAAGCTTTGTTGAAATACAATCATGCAGATTACAAGAAATGCTGCTGACACAGCCGGACTGCTTACCTTGCTGTGCTACCAGTACCAAGCCAGTGACTCAATTAGCACAGGTATTCATAAGGTCATGCAGGACTTCCTGTATTCTTTCATCTTTCTGTAATTAAGAAGAAAAATGGGCAGGTCAGGAACATGCAGCTCAAACAAACAAACAAACAGAAAAAAATCCCCCAGCTAAACAAGACCACAGAGATACATCTGGAAGTTTTGTCATACTGACTGTAAGTTTAAGTGCTGCTTACCCAAAACTTGCTATCTCCCAGTTAAAGGAGAAACCCATTTCACTGACATTTGTGCATACAAGAACTGATTAGTTTACCATATTCACTGGCACCATGGTTGCAAAACAAAACTTACTCCAAACATAAATAAAGACATACAACATTTTTTTCCTTGACAAAAAGAATCCAAATTAATCCCCACCAACGTCATATAGGAAAGTCTGGACTGATAAATCAAGGGAACAGAAAATACTTCATAAAAAAAGAAAGAACATTTATTAAGAAAATTTAGCTTAAAAATATTTGGACTCAGAAGAACAGTACTGTGCCCAAAGTTTTTACACTCAGAAATACCTTGGAGACTTACTCTTTAGAGGATTTAATCAGAATCATTCAAAGTTTCAAAACTTCATAAAAGATACTGAAGGGACTTCATGAGTCTGCGTTCTGCAAGGAGCAGTATAAGCAGCAGTCCCTCTAGCGGGCAGAAAATTGCAAAGCTGCCTATGCCAAGATAAATAGGAAATCAATTTCTTCTGTATCTATTAACTATTTCATTGCTCTGTTATGATGTTCCACCCCTGCATTTAAAACTCAACATTGGCCTATGAGATCCTTAAGATGTTGTTTTTGGAACTGAACACAATAAAACTTACATGATATAATCAACATAACTAGATTTCTACATGAAGAGATTAAAGAGTTCCAATATATTACTCTTTTGGTTGTGTAAGATAGCAAAGATAGTTCATGGGAACTCCTGTCTCTCCATGTAGCCATTCTTACATATAAACTACATCAGAGTGTATTATTGGCTGTACTTCAGAAAACTGTGGATTTTGTGAGTGACAGGGCAGATTGTACACTTAAACCACCTCTCTCTAGCAAGAACATCACAGTAAAGCATATACATGAGGCCTACTTTACACTGCTACCAAAAACTGCATACAGACTGCTCACAGGTAGATAAATTTAACAAAGCAGCTGCTTAAGCTGTCAAGGGTCCAGGAGATGCTGAAATGACATCACATCAAATAGCTTCTAGATATGAAAGTACCACACGCAGTTTGCAATTTCGCATTAAGTTCTGCTAAGAATGCACCAGTGATGCCCAGCAAGAGCCACAAGAGCTAAATATTAAGGAATTATGACTTAGTTTTGTCCTGGAAAGTTCCTTTGGTGTGTGACTAAGGTAAATTCATCACATGCTGCAAGTGGGCACAATTTCAGCAGTATGACTGGGGAAAGAGGGACACTGCTAGCTTCTCACAGGAAAGTAATATTTTACTCTGCATCACTGCACAGGGAGTGCTCAAAGACACAGAAGTAATAAAAAAATACTCTGGGAATTGGTCAATGGACAAGTGAAATGGCTGATCATGCTCAGCTCTTCTCTAGACCCCATTACTGGTAATATGGGAGTATGCACCAGCCCTCTGCATCATATCCTACTGCCAGCCCTCATGGCAAGGCTCTGTGGCACTTCATTCAGTGACCACATCTGCATATGTGGCAAGGATCTGGGGGAGCAGGCAAGCTGGCATTCATAAATCATTGCAAATGCTGTGTGCATTACATACACACTCTGTTACAGCTTAAAATTCCAAGCAAAGCAAGTGAAGTTGTTAAAATATATCACACATACATAAATATTAGGAACAATGCACAGTAGTAAAACTGTGACCCAAGCTTTGGCCTTGGGCAGGTGACTACCACAGAAGCCTCAGACATGCACATTTCCAGTCTAAGCCCCACGAATACACCCCAAATCAGTTCCTTGCCAAAAGGTGACACATGTAGCTCAGATTGGTTCCAGCGAAACAAGAGCCATTCCCACATTTTATTTTTTTCTCATTGGGCTTTCATTTGAGCACATCAATACCTCAGAACACCATTTAGACTCTGGACAGAGCCTGAAATCATAAACAGAGGAGATGATGAACAGCTGATTTTGCATTAATTACAACAACACAGCTACCCTGCCATCAAAAGGCATCAGAGTGTGTACCCTCACCCCCTGCAGGAGACAGACAACCCATTACTCACACGCAGCTGATGTTTAGTTTATTTCCAATACACTTCCCCTTTCTGAATGGTTGTGAGGTTCCTATGCTCCTGGTCCTGGGATGGAGCAGCCACGTGAGGCACAGGAGCAGACATGCACTGAGCAGGGTGAGTGCACAGCAGGAGCCCTCACCAGGCACACCTGGAGCCTCTGCCTGGAGACCAGCAAGGGAAACATGAGCTGCCAGGTCTGAGAGCCTTGACTGAATGCTTTCCAAGCAGCCACCAGCAGCAACAGGAGCAGAAACAAAAATCAGACTTGTTTCTCCTGAAATTTTATCACTTTCAGTAGGTGAAAACACATCAGAGGTGAGCTCCAGCCTAAGCCAGTCACAACACCAGCACAAACCTCTGATAGGTATAAATTCAAATTAAGCACCACTTCAACTTCAGTAATATTTTCCTTTGCATTTTTTAGGTTAAAAACTCATGCAAAGTTACTACAGAATTTTCCCCTCCTCAAATAACTTTCTGCCCCTCACGAGGGCTTTTTCCACTTTCCCATTGAAGATGGACACCTTACTGCTCTTCCTCATGTCATCTCTACTCACTTACTGACCATCTTTTCAGTGACCTCAACAAATAGATATTTGTTTGAAAATCCATAATTTAATACTGAAAAACAAAAAAACTTAATTAGTTGGTCCCAATATGCTTTTAACCCAACACTGCTGCAAGTGCCTGCAGCTCCTGCTGACCTCACTGGGAGAGGCAGGGAGCTTGGGAGCAGCACTTCCTCATCACCAGGCAGTGACTTGCAGAGGTATGGAAATGAGGGGAAAAGCCTGAGCCAGCTCTTAATGTAAAGCACACATGCACTACAAAAACTGTGTTCTTTGCTCTTTTTATAGAGACCCAGCACTCAATACTTTTGCATAGGGAATTCTCTGGACTACCAGGTGGGGCAAAGTGATGACAGGCAGGGCAGCAGCCACCACACACTCCAAAGCAGTCCCATAGCACCACTGAGTTCTTTAAATTAACAGTGCACAGCACCAGCCCTTATTGGTAACACTCCAACATGAAGGTGTAAGAACACAACAACAAAGCAAGTGGCACGAGATAACACCTCTGACCCCAAAGGTATCTTTCTACCAACATGAGGAAACCTTCAACCGCCTTCAGTGGTGTGAACTTCAGTTTTGCCCCACTGCATATTTTGCTAGGATTGTGGTATCCAAGTAAGTAGCACAAAAGTAGATTGTAGCCTTGCAAACAACAGCAAAGGAGTTAACTCAACATAGGAGTAGCAAGGGGATTGCACATGCAAAAGACTAAGACCAGTCAGCTTCAGACTTGTTTTCTTGCCCCATTTCAGATCCATTACTTATAGCATATGCACAACTCTCTTCTAACAGGAGAACTAAGTTTCCACAACCTCCTCAATGATCTAGCAAGGATCAGGTTTGCAGCACAGTAATGGTTTCACTAACCCAGAAAAAAAAACCCACATTGTGTGTATATATCCCCAGTATTTATATAGTATGTATATAGGAAATGACTAATCATAGCTGTGCTCTCTTTGAGATGCTGCCAATCCCTTTATGGCCCTATATCCCATTTCAGTTTGATCTCATTCTGCAAATGAGAGCCTGCCATTCTTGGGTCTGACCCTGACACTGCAACTGTGTGCAAGACAGCAATTTGAAAAAGTTTCTAATTCACTGCAGCTAAGGGGAGATCTGCACCTGGGGGTCATGACAAGAAGCTGACATGCACTCAATTGCTGTGCAAACACTCATTCAAAAATAAAGTGGTTTAACTTTGTGGATATTATTATTTTAGGCCCTGATTCAGCAAAGCACTTAAACATTGACTTCAAAAGAACTTTAAAATATACTAAAATATACATGCTACAGTATTTTACCAAAGTGGTGGTTTAGTAACGTCATATATTTTTAGAAAAGAGAGGTAGAAAAGGTTTTTATTTGGCAATTAAAGCTTTAAGACACTGTTTGGCCATACTAGGACACAGCCCTCATGCTAAACCTACTAATAATGCCGAAAATTTGCTGAGCAATAAGCTGAATATTTCCTTAATAAAACAACTTTAAATATGAACAGTGTGGAATTAACTCATGCGAATGCCTGGTTTGAGAGTTATCCATACCTATTGTCTGATTCATGACAGGAGACACATATTACAGCTCACCCCACTAGAAAAGCAGTGCAAAGCCAAACAAGCCATACAAACTGGCTCTGGGCCCAGGCAGCCAATTCAGCCAGCCCTCAACATCCCAGTGCAACAAACTGTGTCAGATGGCATCAGGCCAAGGCACAAGCCAAGCCAGAGGGATAACCAAAAGGTGGGAATCTCATGTAAATAAAGTCCTTCTGCTCCTAAACTCTCCAGAGCCAGCCCTGTCTGCAACCCATCTTCTTTCTAGTCAACACCCCTCCTTGCATTGCTCTGCTGCATCCCAGGCATGCCCATAAGGGGGACAGGAATCTGTAGGTCCAAAACTGATGGAGGGGGAGAAGCCCCTGAGAAGAGGTTATTTGTCCTGTCTCTATATCCCCACCAAGGGTGGATTTATGCCTCAAGCAGAGAGCAAATGAGACCAGCAGGCTTCTTCTGGGAACCAGCCATAGCAGGAGAGATGTCAATGAGTTCCTTGAAACTCCACAGGATTTCTAATTTGACCTTACATGAATGCAAGATCTCCATTTGTCTCATTTCACTACTGTTTCTTTCAAGTAGCAACGAAAGGACAAGTTTCTGTTGCCCCTGTTCACAGCACACAGCCTGTGACACAAGATGCTACACATGGGACTAGAAGACAATTCAAAAACCAGATCCCCTCACACCTGGAATTGCACCAAAGCAGAACACACAAGAATGTAACTTTGGGAGGAGTAAATCTTGTGTGAATCTGAGCAAGTGCTGCAAAGCTTTGATTTAATGGGAACAGAGGGGCAGAACCTTTCTCAGAACACATAAATTATGGGAATACAAGTCATATAAACCAAATCCATGGCTTTGGGAACTTTTCAAATTCTTGTCAAGGTATTCCACTAGCTGTACTTGCATCCAGGTAGTGGGCAAAGAAAAAGATGCTGTTGGGAACCATCTCTATTGTTACACTGGCTATATGAAGCTAGAATAGAGAATCTCTTAGCAAAGCAAGGGGCACAAGGACAGATAACATTGCAGGCATGACTTCTGAAGCAGAATATGGGTGGTGGTTGCATTTTTTGCATTTTTCCCCCCTGCAAAGATGCTTTCTAGAGCAAAAGAGGTCTCAAACTCAAAATGGAAAATGTGGGCCTAAGGCAGTGCATCCAGTATGATATCACCTTGTTTACATGAGGAAAAAAAATCATAAGCAATAGCACTGTACACTCTTTGAACTTCTAAATAGATAAATAAATAGATAAATAATGACAACATGTTTTGTGATTCCTTTTGATCATCAACTATGAAAGTTCACAGGAAGTTTATACAATCCCCTCTGACTGGACAGATCTTATCTTCCAAATGCTAGGAGCCAAGAGACTCCAAGAAGAAAGTGTCAGCCTGATGTTCGTTTGGACAAAAGGCAATGACTTCTCTGTGTGCTAGCACAGTTGGCTTCCTTTATTTTAGTCATGACTTGAACATCCAAGCTGGCCTGGAGACTCTGTGAACTGCTGCTGACATGCTAGGGGAATGCCTGTGAGCCCCACTTCTCATCTCTGGGAGGATGGATAGTGCAATCACTGGCCCAACACTGCTCCCCATCACCTTCACCCCATGGAAATCAAAGCCAGTGGCAGCGTGTGCTTTCTCAGGAATATAAAGAGTTTGTCTTTTGTACAGTCATAAACATCATAGCAGGCAGATTTTAAGCCACAGATAATAAAGCATTTTCTTCTCCACTTTGGATAGAACAGATAAACATAATATTGCTATGAATATGCAGAGCTTCCTTCATTCAAGGCCCTCAGGGTGCTTTGCAAAGCCACGCAAATGTCACTCCAGTGTGGCTGCTTGGAAAAACGGAGTTCAATGGCTTTGTGTGCAAGTCTGCACAGTGGCCCTCTGGAAACTGTGTGTGACCAACAGTGTTCTAAACACCAGGCTCTGCTGTTTGCCCCAAGGCCAGAGTTAGAGCCTGGAAGGCAGCTGGGGTCAGTCAAATTGGGGTTTTCTGGGAAACAGTTTGGGCATGGGAAACAGCCAAAATGAGGCTTTTTTCCTAGCTGGTTTCCAGTGCCACAGAGATAATGAAAGTCAGTGACATTGAAGTGACTAGGATGGGTTTGTGCAAAACAAAAAATCTCAAACCAGACCATGGAAACAGTTCAAAAACATTTAATGAACTCTGTGTTTGTTTCTCAGTACCTCAGAGCTTCCTGGGTTTACAACTGGAGTGTGGTACAGAGATGTCCAAATGAGCCATGACCATCCTAATGCCAGAACTGGAAGCAGCAGAGCTCCAAGAGCACAAAGCAGTGCTTAAACTGGTGCAGCTGGATTTTCTGGGAAGGGGGCTGTGGCACCAGGCAGTGCCCCGCTGCAGTGTGGGGCTGTGCAGACCTCCTGGAGTCAGCTCCAGGGCCCTTTGTGCTGACATCCATTGTGTGGCACACACATTCCCAGAGTAGCACACTGCAGACCACAGAGGAAGCCAGTGCCAGCGCTGGAAATTCAGCTCCCAGCACACAAGGTCCAGATGAATGCTTTAAAAGCAAGGTCATCCTTCCTCCTTCAATTCTGTGTATTCTTCCTAACAAAGCTGGGGGATATCACTGAGAATAGCGCCATATCCAGGGATGGACTGTCCCAACATCCACATTTAGGCTTCTGGAGAATCGCACACCTACATATCTTTTCTTCACCACTAAGCGGTTATTACTTAAAAAAAAAAAAAGTACACATTCTGCTTCATTCTCATCAAAACAGATGGATCAGAGAGAAGATTTTGCTTCTTAACATGGAAAAGCATAATTTCTCATTTTCATTAAACTACTTCCCATTTTAGAGACAAAAGGAAAGCAAGAATCAACACTTTTTTCTTTTTTTTTTTTTTTTGCATCAAAATGAAAAGGGCGGAACTTGGGAAAGTACCACTGCTTTTCTTCCAAGTCTGGGAAAACTATACAGTTTACATAGGCCAGGACACTGTTAGAGATATTTTCCTTTTAAACACTGGATAAGGTCCATGTGGTCACATGATGTTCCCCATTGGTGTGTACATTGTTTTAAGAGGATGGACAAAACTGCCTCCCTGGAACTGCTGCTGCTTGCTGTTCATATTATGGAAGTGGTGAAATCCCACAACACAGGCTCAGTGTGAGCCATTCAGTGTACACAGACCACACAGCAAAAAGCTTGCAAAAGACCTTGCTGCCAGTGAAGGAGGGCAAGCAAAACCTTTTTTAAAACCTCAGTTTCTAGCTAACAACTAACCTGGGGTAGCACTGAATGCTGCACTGACATCTCCACCTAAACCCCACAGTTGGGCCAGGCTGCCAAAGGAGCTGGATATCCCAACTCAATCCCACAGTTATGCCAAGATCTAAACATGTAAGCTATGGCTGTTACCCTTGCAGCTGGGTGTGTGTGTGCACTGCAAACACAAGCTAGTGCCTACAATGCTGGAAGCAGCTCATGGAAAGTCTGAATTGTAAGATGCAAATCCTTAGGAGCACACATCACAACTTGCTCTGGGGAAAATTCCTCGTTCAAGAACAGACACGCTGATTACGTCTCCAGTTCTCTGATTTCCTGACGTGTGAAATTTCCATCAGTAAACGTGAGAGCTCTGTGCTTACTGAAAGCATAAAGCAATGCTCTCAATTTGCCAGAAAGAGCTGAAAGGGCTATTTTGCACACATGCATGGAGTTGAAAACCTCTACACTTCCTCTTGTGCTGTGTGGAAAGGCCTAGCAAGGAGTCACAAGAGCCAAATGCAGTTCTTGCTTTTGACACCATGTAGGTATATGACCTTGGATAGCTTTCTTTGCCCAGTAACACAAGGCCTATTTGGCTTTCTGAAGGTGTTGGAACAATGCAGTAAATTGTAATCCCACCATGATCTTCAAACAATATCTAATTTTGGTCACATAGTACAATCTTGTACATTAAACGACCTCTAATCTGTTTCTAGTTTCTTAACCTGCTTCACATCTATGCATTTTTGATACTCCAGTACAAAAAAGGCCAAATATGAACAGGGTTTCCTCATCATCCTTACCACAGAAAAAATAATTTTTCCTCACAATTTACATGGGCCCAGAGAGCAACAAATGCAAATGCTGTCCAGAGCCACTGAAAGAATTAGAATCTGATTTTTACTGCCTGTTTTTTCTGACAAAGCCAGAATTTTGCACAATTATTCTTGGATTTTTGTAGTTACATTGTGATATTTAAAAGAAAAAAAAAAAAAAAAAAAAAAAAACTATGCTGAGGGTAATTTTTAAAATCCCCTCCATCCAGCTGCATTCAAAATAAGCTGCAATGCACCTGTCTGGTAAAAGCCTCCACAATGGTTAAATACTCCCAAAGCCTTGTCTTATCACTAGTTTTATCTCTAGTTTACCTGGGCGTGGACTGGAGCAAATCTTAGTAATTTTAATTCCTCACCTCCTCTAGAGTGGCTCGCAAGTATAGTTCACATGGCTTCTGAACTGGCTGTAAAATAAAACAAGAGCTTGCAGTCCCCCTTCCCAGATATCTCAGACAGCCAAGGGAGTCCCAGCAAGCCACCACAATGTAAAAGATGTTCGTGAAACACTCTGTGTCATTTACATTCATTTGGAATGGCAGCTCAATACTTTAGAGAATATAACCATCCCCTGCAATTCAGCATGAGACACAAGCAACTGAACTTTCTGCTTTCTGCCTGTTCCCTTATCTCTAAAGAGCTAATAATAACTCAGTCTATTGGAAATACTCTTACATTTAACTTATTAACCTTAATAAGATGGTCACAGGCTGCTGGAAGGAAAACAGTGCTACATTAAGAAGAGACTGGCTATATCTCTTTTAATTTAACTGGATTCCCACTACTAGGCCCATTTAGGAGGCTGTATTAATACATTCCTCAGAAACACTTTCCTTACACAATTTTAAAATCACATGGTGAGCTAGGGAATGGAAAAGAAACGTCATGCACTGTCATGCACAAACAGAGAATAAGAGTCAGTTGCTTGCAGGCTGTCTCCTGGATGAAAGAGCAAGCCCATTAACAGGAGAAGGTGATAAAAAATCCATATGCAGCACAGAGCACCTCTAAAAGCCAAAACAACAACAGGCAATTGAGGTGGAGAGTGGAGCAGACTGCTATGACTCATAGGCTATAAGTCTAGTCAGTGAAAATTCTGGCAGAAGTCTGCAGTTGGACTATGCCTGTACATTCCCAAGAGATTTATAGCTGCTTATTAAATCATCTGTTCCTCTTAAAACTAAAGAAACTGTATATGTTTCACTGGATTTTACATCTGCTAGAAAGACCCATTAACCATTAGTACAGAGCAGAGTTTTTCCTATTGAGTGAGTCATTCAGAAGATTTTAAGACCTTACTTGAGAGAGGAAGGGAAGCCTACAGAAGTGATGGGCTGCTGTGTGATCCAAAACCTGCTGCATCAGGATGGGTCTCCCTCACTGGCATCTCTGGCGTGCCTGGCTAATCCTCAGAACAAGTCTTTTGAGTAATAAATATTTTCTAAAGAGGAAAGGAAACAACTACTTACTACAGAGGAAATTCTATAGAGGAAATAGTCATGCCTTCAAGTAAAAGACCACTGTGGCTAGACACAGGGTTTGTGGAGCAGGTTCATGGAGTGTGGTGACACAGGCACACACACTGGTGCCAGAGGACCTGTCGAAACACGAGGAGCTGGCAGAGTCATCAGTTTCCAGACAGAAGCTGCTACACTCTGGAGCTGGAGGGAAAACCCCACTAGCTCTGCAGTGTCATCTCAAAACCCAAAGGAACAGAAAAGAGAGCTGTCCTTTTGCTTGGCACAGTCCTGCCCCAAGCAAGAAGAATGCTGCTTGAGTGCTGGTTAGTTCATAGCAGAGTAAGGCAGAAGGATGGGTAGGGCTGTCATTTCCATCCTTGTTAGCTAAACAAGCTGTTTTGTTATCTCAGAGTGCTCTTAGAGCATCTCTCCCCTATCCTTCCCACACATTATCCATTGAAAAAAGCCTGCACGAAGAAAAAATGTTCCTGCTCCCATCTCCCTTCCTCTCAGTCTTACTCTTTTGCTCTTTTTTCACCCTTGGGCATGTCCACAGATTAGATCTCCAAGATAGCCATCTCTCAATGGTAATGTACAAAGATGTTATTAAATAGAAGCCATTTGCTGAGGCATAGGAGGGGCTGAACATCTCAAATTCCCAGAAGGTCAGAAAGTTTTACACATTTTTAATTAACCCCTTAAAAATAAACACAACCTGTGCACCTTTGCTAAACATATAAGAATGCATAAATACTGTGTCTACAGCTACTTGAGTGTTAAGACTGGAATAGAAATGTACCTTGAAAACACCAAAATCCCCTTCAGGGTCAGATCAGCAGTGCCTCTAGCTCAATACTCTGCCTTCAGAGGCAGTGAAAGGCAGTGCTAGTCAGGACAAGCCCAGGAACCTTGCTGCTTTCTGGCCATTTTTCCTCTGTCTGTGGGAGACTGCAAGCTGTGTGTGAGCAGAGCTGAAAAGCAGTGAGCCTTACAAAACATTGCTAACGGTGCTTTTGTTACTCCTGCTGTACCACTAAAATCCTATTAAGTCTGTAAAGCAAAGCACGACAGAAAGCCATGTGTGAACTGTTGCACTTAGCTGAAAAGTCAGCAACTAGGGAGCCTGAGAACACAATAATAAAATCAAGACCCACACCAGCTCACGCAGATGGAACGCCCAAAGCCTGCGAGCAAGTGAGGGAGCCGAGCATCATCATGCCCATGGGCACGACTGTGGCAGCTTTGCCAGCACACATTGGATGGGGGAACAAGGAGGGATGGGTTGCTCAGCACATTTCTCTTTCATGTTTTTGAATTGCTGCCTTGTAAAAGTCAAATTGCTAAAAAACATGACAAGATAATGGTAGGTCCTGCTGAATCGGCACAGCTATGCTATGCCAAACTGATAAATCATGCACACTCTCCAAACACAAAGGCAGGGCTCTGCAAACTCGTTATTTACTTTTGCCAAAAATGACAAAATGTCTATCAGACTTGTTTTCTCTTTATTATCTCTGCATTGATTGAACTATCTTTTCTTTAGAACTGTGAATCAATGCAGAAGGAATAAACAAGCGTGGTGAATTTGATCTCCCAGCAATCTGTACAAAACCTGAGCCAATATATGCTCAATAGGTTACAGCCCATCTCCTAGCCTACAACTGCATATGACCAGCTGCCTACCTGACACAGTAACTAACTTTCTGATATGTCAATTCATCATCAGTTTGCTGAGACTGCTTTCTGTCCTAAAAAAAAAAAAAAGAAAAAAAAAAGAAAAAAGAAAACTATAAAACAATATTGTGAGGGGAAAAAATACCATCATTATGGGAATATCCATACCCAGCAAAGTAAGACCACATCTCATTGTGTTGAGGGTGAGGCATCATGACTAAGGCATATCACCCCGCTAGTCACATGCTACAGGAGTCAGGATGGTGGCATGGAAAACCAAGAGCATTAGTCAATCCTGAGCAATCTTCTTCAATCCTGAGCAATCAAATCTTTTGCTCTGGCTCTCCTTCCTTAATGGGAAGCAACTACACCAATTAACATCAGTTTCTTGCTCCATGTCAACTTTGCTCCCTGTATCATGCAACTCCACATCTCATAACAGGCAAGCTTTGAGCAACTCGCAGCCCAGCCCACCCCAGTGGAAGTCACCCACCCCTCCCCAGTGATCCAGCCAGGTAATAAGCTTTGCAAAAGGAGCAGTGATGTATTCCACAAGCACAGGAAGCACACCAATATTGCTGTCCACTCTCACCAGAGGAAACACCACATAAGAGCTGTTGTGAGAATTCCACCAGCCTTCCAGGCCAGCATGGAACTGAGTCAGCCCTCAGGCAAGCTGCTGAAGTCAATGCTCAGCTTTCAAGCATATGCTCAAGTATTTGGCTGAGCTGGGACCATTTTCAATTGTGGGATGCAGAATCCCACTCAACCGTTACTTCAGTGACAGACTACAAAAGTATTCTTGATATATAATAATGCAGTAATTTATGGGGGTGCATTCTCCCTTAACCATAACCTCAGACTCATCTGTTCTTTGCAAGCATTTGTTTCTTAAGGAGTATTGCTGTGCCCATCGTCTGAAACACAGAACAGCTGCCAGCCACAATAGGAAATGGATTGCACTGATTGAAAGTATTTCGGAAACCCCACCAATTCTTCTCCATAAAAAATTAAAACAACCCAAGCCAAAAAAACACAAGTAACAACAAGAAAACCCAAGAGAATTTGATAGTCTTTATTCTGTTCATTGTTGAGAAGTAAGGATCTTTGTTTTCTCTTTCAGACCATCCTGTTATTCACACAGTGAATTACAGACCTAACCAATTCTATAAATGGCTGTTCCCCGAACTCATGGTTTAAGTTTAGGTCAAAAGAAGATCATTCACATGTGAAGCATGACTCTCCTCTGGCAAAGTGAAGCCATTCTGGTTCCTGACAATGCTATATTTAACTTATTTGTAACTGTCCTGATTTTCTGCCTCTTCTCCTCAAAACAAAAACTGCTAGAGGTCAGAAGAAAGAGATTCTGCAATCCTCTGATAGAAAGGTGACCTGGAGGCAGGCTCAGAGGCAGGAGTCAGCCAGTGACAGCATGGACAGATTAAGACTTTCCAAACCCTAAATTTCATTTTAACATGGTACCACTGACCTGCCCAAAGTCACATGAACATCTCAATGCCTCAGTCAGGGTTATAACATTTACTTACCTAATACATGGGTTATCATAAAGATGCAGCTTAGAATAACCAGATTGTTACCATTTGCAGATGATTAATGCTCCTCTGATGCTTTATAAACCTGTAACCACTACTTGCACACAGCAAGGAAACAAATGATGCCCTGTAAAACCTACTTAAAACTAGGCAAACACATAATAGGCAATACAGGTTTAAGCTGGTAAATTTAAGGTAATACAAAGTAAATTGTGCTAGTCCTCTACAACAGCACAGCACCTACCCAACAGAGGCTGCTTCATTCAGTAGCTTTGAAGGCACAGTTCATGTAGCCAGAGTTTCAGGTGAACAAGTACTTGCTTGCATCTGCTAGTCAGAGGATAACTGATAAGGATCTCTATCCACAGACACTTGAAGGTGAGTGTTCCTGTCTTTAATGTGTCCACAAAAATGCAGACACCAGCCCCTGGGCTCCCAAGCTGACCAGGAGCATACAGCTATTTAAATATATACAGGACCCTGGGAATCTGCCCATTTTTAAAGCTGTAACAATGCAGTCAAATTACAGGACACCCAAAAAACATACAGCAGAGTGACTAGCTACTCCCCACTCCATTTGGTTTTCATTGATGTTAAGGAGACCTTTCTTCCAAATGCCATGCTGTCAGAATCAACAGGTAAGTTTCTATGGAACTTCCAATCCTGGAAGGGTTTTGGAAGCAGAGGGTTGGTGGAAGATTGGATCAATTTATTTTTTTAATAGTTCAGTGATTCCAGCCTGTTTGTATTTTACCAAATAGACCTGGATAGGCATGAAAGGTGCCAAGGACCAATCAAACCTTCAAGGATCTGAAAATGAAATCTCAAAATGCTTTCCTCCCAGTTAAAAACTTTGGAAGCAAATTAGCCTCATCTGTGTGGCTGGCAGGAAGATAAAAACTCTCAGTGCACAATCACATCTGATTTCCTGCAAAGCTCTGTTCTGAAAAGCAGATGTTACAGGAGGAGAGTGTCTGGGTTGCAAACAGCCCTGCTCACCTTCAGTGCAGTTTCTGAAATGGGAGCAAAGCAGACAGCATGGCCATAAGGCTGTACTATCCTGATGTAGGAGAAAACTTCTAGCTTATGAGTCAGCATTTTAAATTAAAGACAAAAGCAGTAGGAGAATGCCTCTGAAAAGTTATTCCTTTCCTCTCTTCCCCTAGCTTTCTACAGAAAGTACTTTTTAGACAAATTGCATACAGTAAACACGCAATCCTCCCACTCAGAAAATTCAGTCTGCTAATAAAATCAAATTAAAAAAAAAAAAAAAAAAAAAAAAAAAAAAAGGCAAGCTTATTTTTGATGGGTTTGCTTGTCGTGCTGTGGCCCCCAGCTTCCATTCTCAGGGATTTACCAAAATATTTGTTTATTTACACAAAGCTGGAATTCTAGAGCAGCAGATTCTCTTCTCATTGACCTCTGGCCATGCTTGGAGGCTACAGCAAATAAATATTCTTCCAGTGACATCAGTAGGGAAATAACTGTGCTGTAAATAATAAGTTAGGAAAAAAGTGTGGCTTTGTCCATCTCTTACCCCTCATCACTGTGAAAAATAAATGGAAGTTCTCTCTTCACCCTAGCCCTGAGCAAAGTGCCAGTTCCTCTCCCTTCAGTGAACACAATCTCTGACCACTCCAGGTAGACCTTTCAATTTTCTCCTGTCACACCTCTCAGCCTGCTGGGAGAGGGGTCTGAGTCACAGACCCATCTTCTGCTCTCTCTCCAACACCACACAACAAGTGGACAGTGAAAATAAGAAGAAATTCATTTTACTGAGTTTAAGTACTTTATACCTTGAAGTAAATTCCTAAGATGCTGTGAGAAGACCTAAACAAATCACAGAATTTTAGGAATAAATAAGGGTGGTACTCTTCCTGTTATGTTTACAGATCTCAAGCCTCTGGGACTCATGTTTTAAAGCTTTCAAGTGTAGCTATAAATCCAGAAAGGGTCAAGATTTCTGATTGTCACTTAGCTCCCAGAATTCTGGCCTTAAAAGAAGGTAGGAAAAATCCAAAATAATAAATAAATAAATAAATAAATAAATAAATCCCATTAAAATTTGCAGAGCTGACAAGAGTAAGGAAGAAAAGCCTGGGTTTTTTTTCCTTTTGCATTTACCACCCACTGTCTCCCACACAATAACATTGGGCAAGAGCACATTGTGACAACACTTCTAGGTCTTACTTCAAAAGTCCTTAGTCACTGTAATTGTATACAGAGCAAACAAGATCTGTTTCATTTGCCAGCAAAGCACAGCAGCCCTGGGACCACAACATGGCAGCCTTACAGGATGTGTAAAGATGGAGAGAAATCAACCAGTCTGGAAATGGAATACTGGAGGGCCAGACCAGCACATCCTGATCCAATGTGAGCAATGCTACCTCTGATGACACAAACAAGAAATATTTGATAACCATCCCATGTTTCAATTTTAGTTCTGTCTCTTTGTGTGAAAGCTGACAGCTACTTCTTGCAGCCACCACTTTGGGGGTGTGACACAACTGTAGTGTCACATTCAGGATGTGACAAAACCCACCACATTCTACCTAATGAAGGTCATCTCTTCCCTGCTCCACCAGAGGGATTCATACCCAAAAAAATGGCACTTCTGGAGATGGAAAACAAGAACAACTTAGGTGAGATCCACCAACCCGGGGCAGGAGGTTTCACACCATCAAGTTTTCTGGTACTTTTCTGGAGCAAATATCAGCATATTCACCTGCACATCAAGCTTATCTCAAGAGGCCATGATGGTTAAGAACATCTTCTCATTCACTAGCTCTTCTTGTAACCCCCTCCATAGCAACTCCTGCAATTACTGTTTCCACATGAATCATTACGTGCTGCCTACACTTCAGCCTCACTCCCCAAAAATATCTGTGTTGACTGCAAAAACACATGCTACCACAGACCTCTCTTACAGATCAAACTGCTGCAGGACTTTCCTACATGTTTCTTTGGTGAACCCCATATGCAGTAACTTCATTCTCCCAGAGAGCACAGCCCAGCCCTGGGGGACAGGGTGAGTCTGATGTTCCCTTCTGTGAGGAGGCCCCTTGCTATGGATGGCTGCTGTGTGGAAGTGCATTGTTGAGGCACAGATCAGCCTATGGACATTTCTTCTTGGATGCAGAGCTCCCTTTGAACTCTCTCATAATTGCACCGACCTTGTGCACACATGTTCATTGCTGGAGCTGTGGGTGGGAGCACATCTGGCGCCAGCTCTGTGCAAACCTTGCACAGCTTCATTCTCAAGACCACTGAAGTCAACAAGGGCCTTTCCACAGACTTCTTCAAGCTTGAGGCCAGACCCACATTCCTTCGCTTTAAAGGACATCAGAACACTATTGAGTATTTTCAGGCAAGTGTTGAGCCACCACCCTACTGCTGCAAGGCCAGGAGAGTGACCTGCTCAGCCAGCTTTTTCCACAAGCCCTCAAGGCAGACATTCACTGCACTCACTGTGCTCATTTTCTTCTCACTGACACTGAGGAAAATAAGACACAAATTGGCATGAGAAGTCTTAGGCTAGAAATTTGGAGAAAATAATTTTTTCCTTCCCTTTTCCAAAATTTACATTCACCCAAACTCTTTGTTTACACAGAAATGTCCCTCTCTTTGGCACACAACTGTCCACCTCACCTTTACCCTGGGACTGCAGGGGACATCAACAAGCAGGAGCCCCAGCCCATTAAGACTCAACCACTTTCTCAGTCTGCTCCTCAGGAAGTGAAGTATTGGACTCTTCCTTGCTTTGGCCCAAGGTACACTCATAACTCACCATATGGCCTCCAGAAAGGAAACCCTACTGTTCCTTACTCATGCTCAGTAGCACTTCAGTCACTGAGCTGTCTCACAGAGCCCAGAAGAAATTCTTACAGAGTAAAAAACATGTGCCATTAATTATGTCAGTGCTTGGCCCACATCAGAGCAGCTGTCAGGTCTCCAAGTGCATCAACAACCCTTAAATGCCCTGTCCAGCCAGACCTTGGACTTGTACCCCCAAAGCCACTGCCCAAAGGACCAGAAGCCTGGGGTAAGCTCAGGCTCAGTCATGCTGCAGGTTTGCCTACCCCCAGCCCAGTCCTTGCTGGGCCTGACTTGCTGCATGGATTTAGCTTGGTCCCAACCCTTCCTTCTGCATCTACACAGTGATGACTGGGCTGCAGTGACATCTGTCCGTGTCACCAACCTGGTCCCTGGGCACTGTGGGACTTTGCTGAGGTCAGCAAGAGCATTGTCCTACCTGTGCTGGGGTCACCCTCAGCTGCTGGCTCATCTTTTCTCATGGTTCAGCCTTTGCTCTCTGCTCCCTGACAGTGCCATGCACCCCACACTGCTGCCATTTGCTGGTCACCCTCCCTGACTTGATGGACCCTGGAGCATGATGAGGATAAGCAGCACATGATAGCCAGGGGCTGCCATTAAAGGGGAATTTTGAAGGAAGTAGAAATATCAGAACAACTTTCCAGGGGGATTCAGCACCTTGGTTTGACCCATAGAAAATCTGAAGAAGTAGCAGCTAACCTGGTATCAGAGCAGGTTTGGGAAACCGGGTCACTGGTTTTCCTGATGATTAATTCCAGGGTAAGATACCAATCTGGTTCAGACAGAGTTCAAAACATCCCTGCTTATACAATCAGATGTATGAACAGGAAAGGCACCTTTGCAAGCAATCATCTCTCTTCAAACAGAAATACTGCATCACAGAAACATATGATTTCCTGCTCACAAAAAGGGCTGGTGGATAAATTCAATTATTCACACTTAGCAAGGTTCTCAGCTATCCAGACTTTCCTAGCTAGCATAAGGTAAAAATAAAGTCTTAAAGTAAGTTTTTATTCCCACAGAAACAAAATTTCAAAAGCTTCTGCCATTTGCACTAAATGCAATGTGGCAGGGAACATCCTTACAGTCCCCCAGCAAAACCAGAGGTGCACCAGAGAATTTTCCTCAGGATATGCACCAATCCTAGTGAGCACTCTGGCCTCACCTTACCCTCTGCCAGTTGGGAGCACAGGCTGGAGGCACTGGAAGAAAACTAGTCCCATTTTGGAGTTGTTTTATTTTTGGTCTTGAAGAGTCACTCTTCCTCTTTACATATTATCCTTTCAAACAAAACAAACAAACAAACATTTTTCTCTCTTTCCTGTTCATAGGTAGAGGCAGAGAAATTAAGAGAGCTGATTTCCACTAAGAACAGACACCAAGAACCAGCTGCACTGTATGAACTTCAGAAGTTATTGCAGATTCTTCAAAGTGGCACGGTGGTGTGCAAAACTAATACAAGCCACAAATAGAACATACAATCAACAGAGATATTACACAGGAAAGTTTCAAATCCGGGCTTTTATTCAAAATAGTATTGACTATGTAGGCACCTTCATGGATGACATCCTACACTATATGCTACCAGCAAGCCAAAACAGAATTTCTGGAGACAGATTATTTTGTTTTGGGAGAGATACCATTTTACAACTGTCTTCTTTCTAAATCATCTACCTGCATAGCTTGATTCCACCCATACCCCACCCCTAAACAGTGTTGTCTTTAAATAACCAACCAAAAGCTCTTGCAATATCTTGCTGCCGACATATTCTGGTTTTTTTGTTGTTTTGTTGTTTGTTCGTTTGTTTTTCAGGGAGGATTAGAGGTTTGTGGGGGAGAGATTGTGGCTGGGTTTTTTGTTCCCCTGAAGTTAAAAAGGGGGCTTTGCCCTCCAGTCTTTGGTGGTTTTCAGATACAGATGCCTACAAAAGTCACATTCGTATTCTGAGGACATATGCAAGATGCTATGAGATAATAAAGAGCAAAAGTAGGCTGGAATGTGTGTTCTGGGAGTCCCACAGGTAGTCCAGGTTTCCAGGAGGGAAACCTGGAGGAAGAGAGAGATCCTGTATGTTCTCTCTCTAAGGACAACTTTAGAGCTTTAACATTGTCTACATCGCTCTGTTTCAACACTGCATGCTTGCTCAAAAAACCAAAACTCACCTACCCAAAAGACACTCTGGTACTTATACATAACAGGGACCACATTCATAAAGTTTTAATATAATAAAGAAAATACATGAAACCATGCTCAGCAATGAGCACAAGCCTTTGGGAGCATAGGTCATTTGGAACTGAATCCAGAAGTTTAAATCATTAAGTTTCTGGATGTGGCAAAATTAGCCCAGTCCCATCATGAGACCTAACCTTCCCACAAGGGTCACAAAACAGGAAAGGCTGGGACTAAGAACAACAATAACTGCAAGAAAATAAACTTTATCTGAAACTAATCAGTTACTAATGATTTGAGGAAGATTATGTCAACTCCCCATATATGGGTTCTTTATCAGAAAGGCTGAAGCACTACATTGTCAAATAACAGATGTGACTTGCACATTGATCTGTATTTAAGGTAATGTTCTTCAATTGCTGTTCTCCTCAGAGGGACAATGGGAAAGGATTCCCAGCACCACAGGAATATCTACTGAGGGCTCAGTTTATATACAGTCAGGGTATTCCACTTTGCATAGGATCAAGTGCTTTGATGTGACCTTTCCTAATGAGGCTGTAAAGGTCCACTCCCCTACAGTCACTCAAAAGGAGGCTGTAGCAAGATGGGGATTGATTTCTCCTCCTGGGTAAGAACAGACAGAAGGAGAAAAAACAGTCTCAAGCTGCACCAGAGGTGGTTAAGTTTGATATAAGAAAAAATTTCTCCACCAAAAGGGTGTCAAGCACTAGAAGAGGCTCCCAGGGAAGTGGTTGAGTCACCATTCCTGGAGGTATTTAAAAGCCTTGTGGATGTGGCACTTAGGGACATGGTTTAATGGTGGACTTGGCAGTGCTGGGTTAACTTGGATTCACTCATCTTAGAGGCCTTTTCCAGCCTAAAGGATTCTATGGTCTATTCAGAGTATTTGATTATATTCAGATATATAGAAAAAGTTGTCTGTAATGCAAGAAGAACATAGAACAGTCCACTAGATTTTTGTATTGCTTCCTGCAGAATTCCAATTTGCAGGCTGAAATTCAAGATCCTAGAATTTGGCTCTTCTCCTTGATCAGGTATTAGCATTCCTCCTGATGCCAGCCTGGCAATATTTCCGGTGCTTTTCACAAACATTCTCTCAGGTCACAGTGCAGAGCCCCATTTGTGCTGCAAGGCTGCAGACAGCTCCAGCTCAGAGAGCTTGCTGGAGGCACAAGCTGTACAACAGAAAGCCATGCTGATTGCTTCTCTATGGAAAAATGAAAACGCCTCATGTCCATGCACATAGATTTGCTGGAAGCAGTTTGCTTCAAAATATGTGGTACAATCAGTGCAGTGTGTTACACACCTTCATAATTGATGTCCAGCTCCTTCTACAGCTTTCTGCAGCTGAAGAGACTCTCTGTTGCAGGTATTTTGATGAGAAGTAGTCTAAAGTTTTACAGAAATATGGACACAGGAGGAACACCTCTGTGTCATCTGCAGGCACTCTCCTTACATGAAGTGAGGCATAAAGGTTTTCACCAGACACTTAACAAGAGTTATAGCAGGTTTTGATCTATCCCCTTCAGCACCCTCAGGCCTCATCCACAACAGCTGAGACACTCTAGCTAAAGCCTCAGTAAAACTATTGCTGTTGATGAAATTTCCTCTGACCAGGGAGGTCAGGGGTATATTTTGGCCAAGAACCTTAATGACCCAACAGCACTAAGACAAACCTTTTCCAGCTATTTGTCTGCATTCTTTAGGCATGAGGACATGAAAAAGGGGAAGCACTGAACTATGTAAAGCTGTGAAGCAAAGAGAGACATTCCACGCTACAAAGCTGTTCCAGTTAGCATCTCATTTATATTCTGGGTTATAAACATAACTTCTCTCCCATATGTGATGAAGATTCCTATACATAATTTTTCAAGACCAATGATGCATAAACCTACTTATAGCCCAGTCACCCCACAACCTCCCAGAATTTTTGTGAGTGACATCTTTGACCCCTTTTTAGTATATTACCAATAAATTAATCAAAGTTAACATGTATTTCTCTGCTTCCTGTCCATTTCTTGTATCTGCTTTTTTCAAGTCAAAAAGGGACTTTTGGTACTGCTTACGCACACTGTTCATGCAGAAAGACCAAGAAATCTGGCTTCAATCACCAGCTGGTGCTTGTAGACTACACTGGAATATGAATAAAGGTAAAAAAAGACATCCAATGCAAAAAAAAAAAAACCAACATTTGAGGAGACTACAGGCTTGTTAACAAACAGCATGGCATGAGCAATGGAAGTACGTATAGAGAAAAAGTAGATGAGGTAGGAGGGTACTGTGCCACCCAGATTCCTGCCAAAGCCAGTAGGAGCAGGAGATGGGTTTAAATAGACAAGCCTGTCTCCAAGCTAAAATTCCCAAAAGAAACTAGGAGTTCATTTCTCTCTCTTATTCATGCATACTTTAGAAACCTCTGGAGACTGCTCTGCAAACCAGAATAATAAAACAAAATGTCAAGACAGTAAATGGGACATTGAATCTCTGCTGTTGGTTGGAGGAAGGCCTTTTCTGACTTGAGAGCAGTACCTCCTTTTCAGTTCCCAACTGCAAAGCACTGCAGAGTAAGCATTGTCTTCAGGATGACCTCAACAAAGAGTGGGGCAGCACAGCAGTATTTGGCTGGATCAATTGCCTTCAAAAATTTCTAGTTGAAATCCACTTTGCCACAGGTGTATCTCACTACTCTTATATCATCTATTCTATAATGCCATAACAGGTATGTTCTTAGAGACACCAATAAACAGCAGGAATCCATTTTATTTTTCTATAGTTCTGAGGAAATTAATTCCAGTTCCATTTCCGCTCCCAAACTCCAAGAAGCTCTATACATATTGCAATATATCAGCAGTGAAACAGTGAATGCTTTGTTCTCATTTGCAGCATAAGCACTTAACACTAAAGGTAGACCTAGTTTCCCTTTTTTTGACCAGGAGAAATTCACTATTATTGTTTATCTACACATTTCACTTTCCTGGAATTTTAACTTTTGGAAATAATGGGTTTTATGCAAAAGTGGTAAAGCAAGTCCCTTGTTAAACTATGGTGAAGCATCAGAGGCAGCTTTGTGGCAAGAAGACTCAAAACCCCAGCTCCATCTTTGGCATGTTGGGCAGTTCAAGTCACGCAAGTAATTTTCTTTCCCTCCACTTTGATTTCTTAAGCTAGAAAATGGAGATACTGGCTGAAATTATTCAAGAACATTACAATATCCACAGTGTCATCCCTTGTTTTTATCTCATGTTTGAATGAAACCAAAAAAATTTATGTTTCACAATAAGCCAGTAGTGCTGATATGTCCATTCTCCCATAGAAAGCAGTTGCTGGGTTTGTTTCTGTTGCAGTTAGATCTTTAGCCCACTCTGGCTCCTTAGGAAGCTCTCCCAGCATCAAATTAATTCCAGAAAGCACAAGCACAAGAGCTTATTTTAATCATGCTTCATTGAATCAAAACCTTTTAATTAGCTCTAGTAATGGCTCCATCCAGCTCTGCAAAGCACTTTGGAGAATTGCATTGAAAAGTGCTGTATCAGAGCTAGGTATTATTACCCACACAAATATGAGCTAAAGACTTCAAAATACATATAGGCAAAAATCTTTATGCCTTCATTGACTTAAACACTGTTTCAAGTCATAGGCTATTCCTCAAGGAAGAATTTCAAGTAATTTAACAATTAGTAACCTTGCAACACCTTTGAAAAATAAATAGAGAAAATTAGGCACTCACACAAATTGCTTCATCTGCTGGAACACAGCTGTTTCTGGAGCAAAACCTAATGCTCATTTAACAGCACAAAGCACAGAAGTATAGAGGGCACAAAGGACAAAATATTGTCATATCCGTTTAGGGCAAGAGGGGAAGTTTGTGGAGGCAGAAGTGCAGTAAATAAAACAAAATAAAATAAAAGCACTTAAATAGCACCCTATTCCTGATGCCAAACTGGTCAGAAATAGCTCACATTTCCAAATTTGGTAATCTTCCAAGGAGGAGTCAAAGGCAACAAATCTTTGTAGGGGTTGGTAAGGGTAGAAGGGAGGCTTTTCCTGGTTTGATTTAGTAGCCAACTTAATCTGTACTGTTTGTGATTGTTTAACAGTGTTGGCGGGCTGGTCTTGTGTTATCTTTAGATGACACTTTAATGTTGCAGGGCAATCATTATTGCATTTTGGTGAGCTCAGGGTGCCTTGAACAATTGCTTAGGTCCAAGAGATGTAATAACTTCTCAGGAAGATAGGCACAAGTGTTAAGCCCAGCACTTGATCCAAATCTCATTTAAAAATCACAATGTCCAAGAGGACTGTGCCCTCAGCTCCGTGCTGGACCATTGGCACACATCTTCTCTGGTCAGGGGACAGATGCCATGGACTGAATCACAGAACCAAGCAGTCTGTGGGAGGTCTCCTGCCCACAGATGGATCCTTTCCCAGTCCATTTAGCCTACAAGAAATTGTTTAGTCAGAATATTGTAGAGGACTTTGAAAAACTAGTCTCATATCACGCACCTTGCTTTGCCAAAGCCACCAGTCCTCTTAAAAGGCAGATTCCATTCTGCTTCCAAGCCTCTTGGATAATCCTGCTTCTTCAAGCAAGGGTAACAGACTGCCATACTGGGATATTTTCACCCTTTTACATTAAGTGGAGTCAGAAACACCCTGAGAAGCAGGAGGGTGGGCTACAGGCTACTTTCCTTTGTTGGTCTTTCAAACAACATTGCAGAAAAGACTGACATTCAGTCTTGAAGGAAGGAAGGGCACTGTGGGTGGGCATGGCAAGTTCCAGCCAGGAGCATGATCCTCACGTGCAGCAAGCCCCGAGGAACAGCTTTCTAAACAAATGGAGCAGAAATCCACTGTATTAAAGGCATTGATTTCCTTAAAACTGTGCTCCCAAGTGGCATGAACTGGGCATCACTCAGCCTTACAGAAGGATATAGAATCTGATCTCATTAAGTATCAGCTATGGAAAAACATGCTTGTCCCTTCTTTTCAATTCACTTGTTGTTGTTACTAAGCACAGTAGAGAAAACAATCAGTGGATCAGGTTTCCAAATGGGAACAAAACCACTGGAAATGCCTAAGTCCAGTTTCACCTTGCTGGGAGCTTTTTATCATTTCTTTATGATCCTCTTTTAAGAAGTACCATATCATGTGGTTTGCATGCACTTAAATACTTGAGTTACCTCAGCAAAATGCAAATGTGTTAGTGTAGTCCAAGGTTAGACTTCCATTGCCCTTATCGTGAACAACATCCTTTGCAAAATACAAAAAACAGACACATTTTCAGGATTTCTTTTTCTGGCTTAGAGAAAAAAAAAAACCTCACTCAGATGGGGTTTCAGTCCCAAATATGCAATTGGCATTTGGCCCAGTGTAAGGACATGCCCAAACTGCCTGAGGATGGAACAGCTGTGGGGCCAGGGGTAGGTCAAAAACTGCCTAAACCAAGGAGACTTTGCAGGAGGGATTCCCTTAGGACAGAGAAGAGCCCTGAGGAAAACAAGCAGCCAATATGCTAAATCACCTCCATTCAGTCTCATGATACACAAGTTGAAAGTATTTTCTGTCTCTTTAATGTTCCTTCTTCTATTTGAGTCAGAAACTGCCTGCCAGCCTGGTCTCCTGATGAAACTATCTCCCATCACCAGTTTACAAGGAAAGCAACAAATCTAGTATGGTACTGAAAGAAACTTTTGGTAAATACAGAAAAGTGCTAGATCAGCTAACCCAGCCTGTGATCCAAGCTCTGGAAATATCTACATGTATGAAGAAAAAAACCAGAAAAAATGCTGGGAGAGGAAAAGAGAACAGTTCCCGTCTCCAGCCTGCATCCACTCCACAGGAGAAGCTCCAGGAAAAAAAACTACAGCTGTGATACCAAACATCTGTAAAAAGACACAGCAAAAACAAAGCACAGCTGAGGATGTAAATGAATCTCCAGCTACCTGCTTATTCTCCCCCTTCTGCATTTTATGTATGTAGCTTAAAAATATCTGACCCAAATGCAATCCATTTACACAAAAGTGAAATTTGAAAAACTCAAATCAATTCAAATAGGAAGCACGCATAAAAAAAACTGGCAGAGTCCCTACAGAATCCAAAGGACAGAGAAAGATAGACGGTTATTTGAAAAGTTTTTCAAAGAAAGTGATATCCAAAACCCAGTTTAACCTGAACCTGAAAACTTTAGAGCCCAGTAAGTGTGCAAGAGAGACCCATACACATTTCCTATTAGGTGGCTGCCAAACAGATTTGTTATACATTTAATAAAGCAGTAAAATAAGGTATTTATGTAGCATATTTAACTGTAATCATATTGGTAGCATTTTGTTTAAATAAAAATGTAACCTGATAGATGGTACAGTTCCTGGACAATGGGAAATATAAGGAGAAAAAGAAAAGTCAGAAATCCTGCTGCATCACAAAAAAAAAAAAATAGCACATTGCAGAGTGCTGCTTTAAAGGTCTATAAAACCTGGATACTTTTAGCCTCTCACAAGAGTGCCTGGCTGGCAGATGGTGAGTCCTCAAGTGCCTCTGAGGGTCCAGCTACTCGGAGGGAGTAGTCTGGAACACCCTTTGCTGGGTCACACATCATTGCTATCCCTTCCTTCAGGGCTTCACCTCATACTTGGCGAGGGAGCAGAGCTGCAGCTCCTTCCAACATCAACACCTTTTCTTTGCTCAGCCAGAGGTGTTGGTGCAGAACAAACACGAGTTTCAGCCTTCCCAAGTTCAGAGCTCCCTCAGCCACGTGCACTGCTCAGGCTCACTCAAAGTGTACAGGAAAATTGCCACCATCCTTCAGAGTGCAATTTCAGCCCATCACAACCTTTCCAGCTTACAAAAGAAATGCAGCAAATGGCAAAGGTGCATGTCAGAAAAAGCAGCTAAATACAAACATCTGGATACTTTTGCTTCTTTAATGTGCAGATCTCAGGAATACGTGGGGAGATATCAGTTATTGCTTTATATGCATACAGGGAAACTGAGGTTCCAGGTAATGGAATGACTTAGAGGACCTCTAAGCAAAAAAGCAACAACTGGACAAGAGATTTGCCAGGTAGCAATTCTTGACCCAGATTTCTCTCTTTTCACAGATGTTGTACTTCGCTGTTATGAAAAATAAACTATTCTTTTTTGGAGAAAGATCGACATGCTCATCCTCATGGGTGATTATTCCCAGAGTGGTTAAAAATCAAAGGGAAAAAAGTACAGAAACACCAACATTACAGAGCAAACCTGTTTTCTTCCAAATATGAGAACAGAAGCAAGGCAGGTATTTTTGGCCAAATTGTTTTAAGAAAGAGGTATTTTTCTGCTTCAACAGAGATATATACGGACATGTAGAAGTATCTTTAATACAACAAAAACACTGAAATACTAAGTTGCTGCCTTTTGCTTGCACATTCCTAATGTGAAGGTCCCAAGTTCCTCTAAGAGGAGCATGCAGATCTTTTGTTGTTAAACAATTAGGCCAAAGCCACACTGAGGATTTTTGTATCTGGTTCAAACTGACTTAAATGGAAAATTAGCATCGAACTATCAAAATCTCAGCAGGGTTGTATGAAAAGCCAGAACATTTTTTGTTCTATTTGAATCTAACCTAGTTAAGGGTTTATAGAGAACTGAGGACTTATTAATAAAGATCAGAAACTGTGAAGGAAGAATGGGTCTTTATGTCCTCCACTCCCTGACCAAAATTAAGTTTAGCAATAAATGAAACATCTGCTGTGATAATTTATGTGTCAAGGCAAACCTCTGTTTCCATCTATAAAAAGGGCTAATTTAATCCACATAGAGAAAGTACAATTAGAAACATTTGTGAAAAGAAATGGGCAAATTAATCTCTTTTGAATAGTCATGATAAATACACTCCACGTAAGATGTAAGCCTGAGCTGCACGCTGACGTACCAGGAAGTTTCTTTGCCTCCTGGCGCAGGTTTATAGTGGGGGGAAGGATGGGGATAATAGATACAAAATAACTGCCTCCTTGTAACCAGAAATAGTGGTTATGACTAAGATTCAAAAAATCAGACCTAAGTACAGAAGAACTTATCCTTTTCAAGAAAAAAAAAAAAACTAACATTATATCTCTCTATATATATTAGTCCATTAATAAATATTTGAGATTGCACAGTGAAGAAACTGGGTATTAAAAGCCTAAATTTTCCTGATAGTCTCACCACCTGATCATAAACTTTTTGAGGAAAAGTAACTTCACTTAGAGTCACATTTTACACTGTGGGGGCAGGTGGAAGCCATTTGAAGCACTGAAGGGCAGTAGCAATACTGTCATCTCAAAAGAACTACTCTGGGCACTGGCGGTTCAATACAAAAGAAAATGGTTTACCTCACAATATATTCTTGATTTTCCTAAGACTTACACTGAAAATCAAGTAAAAAGGGTTTATCTGTTCCCAGAATTACCTTACCAATCCTTCTCATTGGCACTGATGTTTCCCTCATCTACCAAAGTCTGGTCTTTTATTCATTTTTTCACATTTTGTTAAGTGCTTTTAAATTTACAAATGAAAGATGCTACTCCGCTGCCATAGCTCATCATCTTTCTGCTACTATCTGAATGCAGCTCCTCCTTTTTATTGTCATTTACCCTACTCAAAGAAAAAAAAAAAAAAAAAAAAAAAAAAAAAAAAAAAAGGCCACACCAATCTTAGTTTGTTTCAGAGGCCCTCATCAGTCAAGGTTTTTTAAATCAACATGAAAAAGCCTAGAGATGAAAATAACCTATCTCCACTATACCCAGTATAGGAATATTCTATTCAGTTTGTAGAAGTTATGGAGGTAAGTCTTCATTGTGTATTGAAAACAAAAACGCATATATATAAAATCTCATTTCTGTCAATGAATCCTGGATCAAAACATCTGTCACTGACTATCCAATATTTAGTCTTATCCTAAGCCTCCACACAAAAAAAAAAAAAAAAAAAAATTAACCTATATATTGCCCCTTACTTAGCCCTTAGGCTTCTTTGCCTAACTAGGAGGGGAAAGTTAATTAAATAAATAGTAGATTCAGAAACAATTTGAAAAGTTGCAGTCAGAACTACAGTGCCAGGTGAAGAGGTGAGCAGACACTACTGGGATAATTCATCTTGTCCAAAGCAGCTGCTCTGTGTGGTCTCCACCCCAGCTGACCTTCCCACTACATGTTTGTCTGGGCTGGACAGGCAGAGGTGCTTGCCAACCTGTCCTGCTGCAGCACACGGGAAAGGGAAAAGGAAGCTTTTAGTCCAAGACAAAGCACTCAGCTATGCAGGGCTGTATTCCTGCTGTTTTAGCCATTATCCACAGGCTCATGAATATGCATTACATTTTTTAATTTCTCACATGAATATACCACTAACCTTAATTGTCCTGCTTCCAGAGCACACCTCCCAGCCCGGTGGCTCAGCTACACTTCTACAGAGCAAAACATTCTACTGTCTCTGCAGATTTAAGAATGGGCCAGGTTCTTTGCTCTATCATATAAGTCTACCCACAGTAGTTGTGGGTCAACACTAGTATGCCAAAATTCAGTGAGATTCATCTCATGCTCTCTGTACATAATAATGCTCTCTTCTAAAAATAATGACAATGGATTGAATGTGAACCATCAACCTTCAAAAGAGAAGCTGACTTCAGAGCAGCAGAAACTCCTCCCATCTTCTTCATAGGCTGTGCTTTTAAGCTAGGTATTAACTACTGCCATTTTTCAGTTGCCAGAAATATCACAATATACAAAACACAACAGAAAAAATAAAACACACACTTTCCCTCAGCCATGTACCCCAGAGAGGTCTCCCCCTCCAGATGCAATCTCTTGGAGGTGAATAGGCAGACAGTGTATTTGTCTCGTAACTTTTTTACCTTCCACTGCTATTCTCTCTGGAGCATGTGCCTGTCACTGAAAAGTCCATGGTTCTCTCACCACTTTGTTGGGGAGACAGAGCCTTAGCTGAACTTTCATTAACTTCTCCGTTAATTTCTCCAGCTCACAGATAATTGTCTCACAGGGAAACAACTCAATGGCAAACAATGCCAGAATTAAAGCTGAAATCACTATTGAATCTTATGTGATACTCTTTAACAAAAATCACAGCCTGATACCTCTCTTGGCATCCCACTAAATACAAACGTCAATATCAGAACAGACAAGCAAAAGGCAGCTTAAGTAGCTGCTGTCACAGATTGTCTGTGACTCACAGGTAGATGAAGAATTTGTCACCATTTACCCTCCTTCTAAGATATAACAGTGAACGTGGCATCCACAAAATGCAGGTCTCACATCCACCTACAGTTTGGAAGCAGCAGCACAAGTAGAGATAATGGCACACACAGAGTTCATTACAGCCCAGCTGCTGGGCTTGGAGTGCTTTCAGAGGGAAGCTAAGGGCTAAAAGGAGAAAGAAGAAAAGCAGAACACTAAAGAAGAGAAAAGAATTCCCAGCATTTCCCTGGGAGCAAACAGACAACTTTCCCCAAAGCACAAGGATTTAGATGAAGCCTTACAGCTAAAACAGCAAGAGTCTGAGAGCCCTTGCATCTCCTGAATTTATTTTTTCTAGAGAGTTACCTGTGTTATTTAAGTTATGCAGCCACAGGAAAAGCAGAGCAGCAAAAGATGATTATCCCCAGCTCACCTTGGCACTAGATGAGAAGGTAGCTCTGCCACCTTGCAACATCCCCCTCTGCTTCCCAGGCCCTAGGACACCTCTGGAGAGAAAGAGCAGTTCCTCTGCCAGCTGCTCTGCAGCTACAGCAGCAGGAGTGGAGCTGCTTCAGAGGCTAATAAACACTGAGCCAATCAGCAGGAAACACCTCTGCACCAATCCTTAGCACTGGGAACGGAAGAGCTGAAGTACAGCACCTGTGAGAGCAGGGAGGGAGGCTTGGAAGGTACCCTGAGGATGAGTAATAACAGAACCAGGCAATCAGGGTTGTGCCATTAAAATTGCAAGTACCCGTGAGTGTCCCAAGGGCTTTCAGACAAGACAGGTGACAAGAAGGAGACAGCCTGAGCTTGTGCTTATCCTTGATTTTCCCTTTAGTACAATTAAATTATTCCAGATATTTACTCATTTCCACAGGAGAAATGGTGATGGATACATCCATAAAACACCAACAGAAATATTTACATTAACCTAAAGCTGCATGAATTGTATTGATGAGAACTGAATATTATTTTAACAGTTTTGGAGATCGTTAAGTAAATAATCTTTACAAACAGCCTTCAGGGAGGTGCAGATGATTTTACACCTCTTTTTTATGACCCCTTTTCCTTTCCTATCTTGATCCCAGCTTTCTTTCAAGTCAGTCATTTCTTAGGCAGCTTGAGTGGCATAGGTGATGTTCTGCTAAAGGGTTAAGTTAACAATGTAGCAGAGATATAGCAGGCAGTAAAAACACAAGCTGTGGTATGGAACTACCGCCCGATCTGCAACTTCACAGCAGAAATAATCAGAGCTTGCTGATTATTTGATAAGTTTTTTCACTTTATTCATTTGCCATATCTCCAAAACAATATTCCTAGCTCATAAAACTCATCTGAACAACACTGGATAACAGGATTTTGTGAGCCTAGAGCCAGGATTAAGATATGAGGCAAACTGGAAACTTCAATCATTACAACCCTGTAGCACAAATGAGAAGCACTTTCACACACAGTGAGTCAGTCAATATGTCCAAATTCTCTTTGTGCCCACATAGAAAGAAACATGACTTTAGGTCCTTTCCCGTGACTTCAAGTGATAGGAGTTTTCATCAGGACAAAGGATCAAAATCATTAGAACTCCTCATTAATTTCACCCCATATTGCAAAAACTATTTGTACTCCCTCAAGTAATAACAATGTTGAAAGCAAAAATGTCAAGAGGCCGATTCATCTCCTAACTTGAAGGATTTCCCAGAACAATGAGCAGAGTCAGGGTTTGAAACATCTGCTCCTCACTGAAGAAGGGTTGCAAGATCTTCCAGGCCAGTCCTCCCAAAATCTTTGGTCTCTGCCCTAACACTTGGAAAAGTAGGCTGAACAGAGTGCTCTGCCCAGTGCTAGTCAGTTAGCATCTGTCCCCTGTGATTGTGACTGGTGTCCCATGAAGACTACTAATCTTTTTTCCTAAGGGGAAAAAATGCAAACCAGTAATTTAGTGTGACAACCTCATCAAAATGATAAAATGAATTATGGCTTTAAAAGTTTATGCAGTGACTGTTTTTAATAACGTGGGAGTTAGAGAATAATGTTAAAAGTTTCAACTCAAAGACCTGGTTTCCTGTGCTGGCACCAGTCCGAAAACTAAATGTTAACACATTAAGCATTCTTACATCTTCATTTTAAAGAGCAATTAAGAGACAGATATACTCAAACTGAAATAACATCCCGTTCCTGTGTGTGTGAACAGAAACCCACTGTGCTTTCCCTGTGTCCTTCAGGACTTCTCCATTTGCACAAGTTCACTGAATTCTCAACTGCACTGCAGCAGCTGACAGCTTTTCTGCCTACAGCTCAACCAAACATATCTTCAAACAAGGGGTGAAGATGGCGTTAAAAGTGAGCACCTACTCTTGTCCCGTGTTCCTCAACCTGCCAAGCACATCTCCAAGGTCAGAAGCTCACAGCAGAATGTAGCAAAAGCACTGGCTGTAGGAATTAGACCATTCATTTCCCTGAACAGCTTTAACTATCTGAGAATACACTCCAGATGGAGAAAAAGTTACATTACTCTAAGCATGTTCATCATGGATTAAGCTAAGGCAGGCCAGACTCAGCTGGCTAAGAACACAAAGCTCCAGACCCCAACTGATGAGTAGGAACTCTTACTGTAACTCACTACAACTCAGTCACCTCTATCCTGCAAACTCTGATTATCAGCAATAACCCCCAATAGGAAGGCACCCCACACAGGAGGGTGTGTTGGCCATGGAGTGTTAATGTAGTATTTGATCCCTATCCCTATAGTCTGTAGTAGTGTTGACTTCAGAAAGTTCAACTACTAATGGAGAACACACCTTTCAGGCTTAGTCCCCAGTGAATAAAAAGTTTCTAGCAAAATCTGACAGCTATTTAAAGCCTACATGAATGAAAAGATGATTTGAAGGCAAAACTCCATAAGCAAGCAGCCCCATTGCTCAAAGCAATCTGTAAACTTCTGCTCAACGAAACATCAAGGACCAGGAAAAGGGTAGCTACAGAGGGAGGGGAATCTCCACCATGGCCCCTCTCTGCCAGGGCAGAGCTCTAGAGCAGCACAGGAGACCAGGATTTATGGAAACTGCACAGGACCTCATAAGTGGGCAGGACTTCTCCTCCATGACATTTAACTTGACACAGCTCACAGCATGAGGCATTTCCACATGAAAAAAAAAAAAAAAAAGCAACAAACAGGAAAAGATTTTGCAGTCAAATGAGGGGTGAAATGATGAGTAGTAACTCTCAGATGATGTATATACACCCAAAAAACATCCAAAACTCTTCCCAAAAGGGGGGAATTTCAGGTCTTATAGGGTGTGACGCTCCAAGGTTTGGCAAAGCCACTTATAACCTCACCAAAGTTCAATTTGACTAAGAATGTTTATAAGCACAAAAACTAGGCCAAATTGAGAATGTAAATATTTGGATTCAGTTCCCCAAACTCATCTCTATCTGCACTGCCAACTAAATCCCAACTGCAGACCAAAAAGTCTGAAAAGCAACAGTTGCATACACTTTACAGCACACAGACAAAACTAACACACATGGCACTCAGCAGCAGGACAAAAAAGAAAAAAAAATAAAAGTAAAAACCCTGAATTTGTAATCTAAACTAAACTTATTCTAAACAAGACATCAATGAAGTTTGGACCAAAAATCAACTCTGCTATCATTTCATACATTCTGAAAGTCTGATCAGCCCAGATGTTGGTCCTCTGCCCTGCAGGAACCTGGGTTACATTAAACATAGCTAGATTACCCAAGACCTCATAGACAACATGATGTTTGCAGCACACAGTGGTAACTTTGACCCAAACCACATTCTCTTAAGCCATCCAAAGCGAGGACTTCCATTTTTCAGGCAGATTAATTGGGGCAAGACTTCTCTGGAATCATAGTAATTTATTTGGCACCTCAGTCCCATATTCGGAAGTGATTTAGGAGCCCAGATCACCTGGAGTTCTCAACACACATAATCTTTTCTTCTCTAGTTTTACCCCTGTTCTTTTAGATATAGATAAGAATGACAACCATGGATTCATTCAAGGGACTTTTGAGCTCCCACAAACACAAATCCCAAGGGATACACCATACTCTGAGCTGCCAGTTCCCAGCCCCTCTTCAAAAGTGTTAAATGCCTTTCAGCCCTACATCTCCATTGCAGATACTCATTGGAGGAAATCAGAGAGGCAAGGGTGTCATTAAGACCAGCATTTTTGTTGTTGTTGTTGTATGATAAGAATTTGGGCATCCTTACTCCCTATTACAGTAAACTAACAAAAACAATCCATCCTTTCCCTCTTCAGTTAAGCAGGAAAAGCACAAATCTGGATCTTTTGCTTTACTCAGCTGTGGGAAACATGGGTTTACTTTCCAGTTAAAAGCAGGCTCTTCAATGTACTTCACAGTGACCTCTTCACAAGGGGCTTGTATCATTTCTTTAAATGCCCCTACACTAAAAATAGTTCAGCTTCCTAAACATGAGTGTTTAGCAGTTCCAGGCATTCTGAGATCCTGCATACCACTTTAATTTTTTTTTTAAACTGGCAACATTTATTTAACCAGCAATTAAAAAAAAAAAAAAAAAGGAGGCCCAGCCGCCCCAGTGATTCTTCCCAGAGGGTCTTAGATGTTTATGAAACACAATGAAAACAATAAAGTGGATAAAATCATCCTATTCCATCAAGTCCTTGGCAAGACTTCCCAACCAAGAATAAATTGGCATGGTATGTTACAGTCAACAGATTACACAATGGTTTACAGGGTCACCAATAATAAGGGGTCACACACTCCTTAAAGAGCTCCAGTGTACATTAAGGCGCTCACTTAAAGGAAAAGAGCAATGCTTGATCCTGAACTTCTTGGAGCACAATTCTGGCAGCCACAGCACAAACATGCTGCAGGGGTAGGAGAGGACAGAAGGCACCTCTCCCCCTGCCCTGAGCCAGGAAGGGCAGTGACTATGCTGCACAAGCTGGCTGGGGGAGTTTAACACCCTGGAGGGAGAAACTGGAAGCCAGGCCAGGCAGGGCTCACTCATTTCTGCACACAAGAGGAGAACACATGCTACATCCTTTCAGGAGCAGGACTGTCTCCAAGCCCCAGTGAGGCCCAGCACCACCATCCCTGTCAACCCTTCCCAAAAGGCCCCTTCCTCACTCCATATCCTTGAGGAAACTGGTTCCACTCCAGGAGCAAGAGATCAGTTCCCTGACAGTCTAGACACTCTTAACAGTGGACAGACTGTAGCTAATTTTAAAAGATGCTTGACTACACTCCTGGGTAACTTGATAGTGTCATCACCATTGCTATAAATGTGTTGCAGTTTTATTTTAAATAGTTAATCTTAAAGAAAGAGGGAAATGAATGGTCAGACCCATAAATCTTACTCTTACATATCAACTTGGTAACAGATTTCCACTATGTCACCTGCATAACCTGATCACCAGAATGAAAGTTAAATTTTGGTGCTCCTAAAACATAAATTATTTCCTCAAACCTCACCTTAAATGCATGATACTCCTACCTTTGCCCTGTTAACTTACCCTTCCATTGTATGGAAATTTTCATCCATCAATTAATCATGTAAAGACAAAACATTCTTAAGTCTTAAAGGCAAATCAACCTCACTTCAATTCATCCTATCATCAAAAACCAGACTACAACTAACAGTTTCATCCTTCATCTTCCATGGGTTTTGATCACTCCAATTTTATTGTATTATTTACTGTATGTCTGAAGTTAAGTCTGACTAGCCAGCATAAAAATGAAAGAAAACCTATTCCTCAAGGGAGCACAGGGTGTAGAAAACACTGCTACTGACATACTCCATGCAGTAATATTATGCACCCGGCTTCATTCAGCTTGACTACTAAATTCGAAGTACGTTTGAGTGATAAACCTGGAGTAAACATAAGAAAACTCTCTCATTTGTAACCGCTACTCTTTGATTGCAGTGACCTTAGTAATGCAAACGTTTGGTACTAAGCCAAGAGCAGGACATCTGATTTTCCCACCAAGTGAATTGCTGCAGAACTCCCTTAGCTCTTCAGCCAAATCTGTCCCGGGATCCGAAAGTCTTCCGCCGGAGTCCAGGTGGCTCCTCTACACTTTTCAGCACGCACGCGAACACCGCAGCCAGCTGGAGCGACGATGCGAGTGGGCAAGGGAAGTGCCGCACTCCCCGTCTCCCCCAGCTCAGAGCCCCACGCCCGGCGAGCTGGCTCCCAGCCGGGCTGGAGTTATCCCGGTCCGACCGAAGAGGTCCCGCGGGCCCGGGCTCTGCCCCTCAGCTGTGCCCGTGCCCTCGCCACACGCACAAAAAGCAGCGTCCCTCGAGGCACGGCGGTGGCACCAGCGCGGGAGCACCGAGTCCCCGCTCCGCCCGTGCGCAGGGACCCCAGCCCGTCTGCGCGCCCCCGGGGCAGGGCAGGGCAGCGTCCCGCAAGGATGGCGGGGCCGGCCCGCACCGGCACGGCCCCCGGCGGCTCCGCTGCCGCGGGGGCTCCGCGGTCCAGGGACCCGCAGCGCCCGGCGAGCCTCCCGCCGCCGCCGCCGCCGCCGCGCATCCCCGGCCCGCCCCGCCCGCGGGCGGCTCTCGGCGCGCACGGACGGACCCCGGAGCACGAGCGATCGTTTCTCCCCCAGTCCCGCTCCCCTGCCCGGGTCCCCGGAGGCGACCACCGCCCGGCAGCGCGGCTCCCCGGCCCTTACCGAGGTGCGCAGGGATGCGCTCCTCCGCCGGCCGCCTGCAGCCCCCGTCCAGCAGCCCGGGCGATTGTAGCTTTTTTGGAGAAGCTGGGAAGAGGGAAAGAAAGGGGGGAGGGAAGGGGGTGGGAAGGGACTGAGATCGAGGGAGAGAGAAGTATGCAAAGGCAGGAAGTGGAGACGGCCACGACCAGTGCGGGAGATTAATGGGAACCAGTCACCCGGCAGCCAACAAAGAAACCTGCTCCCCCAGCGCAGCGTAGCACAGCCCTGCCCGGGCTGCAGCCCCGGGCTGCCGAGCCACCGCTCCCGCCGGCAGCGCTCGGCCCCGGCCCCGCGGAGGGGTGGGCGCCGCCCCCCAGCCCCAAACCCGGGTCCCGGACAGGCGGGAGGGAGGGGAGCAGCCGGGTAGGGCCGGCTGGTCCTCGGGGAGATGCGATGGCACAGAGGAGGAGGAGGAGGAGAAGGAGGGGAGGGCCGAGCCCCCCGACTGACAGCCTTCCTCCTCGGTCTCCCCCGGAGGGGCGACACCGCTGGGCTTTTATTTAAAGTACTGCGGGCGCTGGGCTGCTCCCGGCGCGGAGCCGCTTGCGGGGCAGAGCGGAAGGAAGGAGGAGTGCGGGAGGCGCGCTTCCTGCGCCAGGCGCGGGGCGCACGGCTCCATCGCGGAGCTGCGGGCCCGGCGGCTCCCGGCCCTTTCCGAGCTCCGCACCAACAGCACCTGTGCGGGACGAGGGAGGCAGCGGCGTGCCCTGAACTTCATGCCCGGTACCCTGGTTCCGATCCAGCCCGGAGCAGCTGCTGGCAGCGCTGTGGAATGCTCTGCTCCTGGGCAGCGCAGCCCGAGGTGCCCCCAGCCGGGGCTGCCCAGGACACCGTGCGTACCTGGGGTGAAGAAAGTCCCTGCACGGAGCGTTGTCTACGCGGGCCACCAACAGCATTGTGCGGGCCACCTCTCTGGCACACGTGCCCATGGCTTCTGATGGTTTGGCAGATGGGAAACCCACCCAGAGCGTTTGATATAAAATAACACAGAAGAGGCAGGATGCTAGCTCTTAGTAGGACCATGGGTATTGCAAAATACAGAGACTGTTCCTAGATCTTGAAGTATTATGTAGGCATTGATAAAACAAGTCACTTCACAGTAGATCAACCAAATGATATTAGGTACAGAAGAAAAATGAATAGCAGCATGTATCCTGCAATTTGAAGTACAAATTCCAGCACTACCCATTTTAAGCACTTGCTGACAGTCTTTCCTTTGACTGAAATGGAAGCAAATAGTACTCAGCATCAGGCAAATGCTTATGAGCTTTCCTACTCAAGGATACTTCCCCGAGCCCAGAACCACGTGCTCAGGATAAACTATTCCTGGCTTTTGCCACCTCACCAGCAAAATGAAATACATTGTCTTCAGATATTCTGATCCATCATCCCACACAACGAGGAATCTGGTGGAAATGCCCAGCATTTCACAAACCTCCATTATATTTCAAAAGAATGAATGTACAGGAAATAAGGGTACCTCTCATCTGGATTCTGATGTGAATGTGTGTTTCAAAGCAAAAGCTATTTCAGCTGTCAGCCTTCTTGGGACAGATGTATTTACTCAGCTGCAAAAGGAGTACTGTGTCACCAAACATCAAAAAATGGTGGGAGTTTAATTTTCAACACAACAGGAATAATTTACCTCCTGAACAACAAGCTACTGCTACAAGCACCTGGCAGGAATAAAAAATGAACAGTTTTCTTTCCGTGTTATGAAAATGACATACGAGAGCCTTTCCCAGTCTATTTCACAAGAGCAGCAACATAGCAAACCCACTCACCTCTCCAGGAGACCATTGCTAACAACGCAGGATGAAACAAACACGTTCAGCTTCCAATTAAGCAGGAAGCAGTCTGTCCTGGCTGCTTCTCCACCACATCAAACACACTAACATTGCTTTTACCAAATATTATTTTTCTCCCCTCTTTATGCTGCATTCAGTCCCCCAGAGCTCAAGCACTCCAGCAACTTGCCTAAATTTTCTTTTGAGTGCAGGAGACTAAACTTAAAGTTAAGCTGGATTTGAACACTGAATGGGGGCTTTCAATGTCTTAATGAACAAGCAGCCTGTGAAGGGCTTGTTTATTTCGGGGGCTGGCTGCTGCTCTCCTTAAGCAATTGGCAGATGATAATAAAATGTAAACTAGGAGAGGATTATTTTTCTTGCTTGTCAAAGAGATTACAGCTAGCAAAGCTCTCAAAAAGAATGAAGGACTTGAAGGATCGGGGCCTCCATGTTAACCTTGGCCATATGGGACTTAGAGAAAGTTTTTGTGTTTATTTTCCCTTACAGCTGTCACGTCGGCGCACACGAGGTTAGCTTAGGCTCCAAGTGGCTCTATTCCCATTAGTCACAGCCATTCCGAGCGGTGACCGAGCCTGGCGCTGCCCTGCGGGGACAGACCAGCTCGCACAGAGCGGCTTTGCTGGCGCGGCAAACCCTGCTCGCAGGGCCCGGGCGCTGCTGGGCTCGCCCTCCGACCCACACCCGGGTCCCTCGGCCGGCCACCGCCACCTACTGTCACTGCGAGCCCGTGCCGCCAAACTTTAACAGAAAAGCAGCGGCGAGCACCGCTTCCCACTACGGGCGGACTCGGAACCTCCGGCTTCTGCGGGCTCTTCCCCGCTGCCGTACAGCTCACTGGGCCTTTCAGGGAAAGGCTGCCCGGACGAAAGGGACAAACAGAGCCCGCAGAGCTCTCCGCCCGGGAGCTGCCCCGGTGCCCCGGGCCGGGCCGCGCTGAGGGCGGGGCGGGAGCGGGAGCGCCCCCGGCGGAGCGGGGCGGGGCGGCGCATGCGCAGTGCGGCGGCGGTGCGATGGCGGTGGCGCGCGCGGAGCGCACGGCGGGGCTGGCGCGCGATGTGCTGGAGCGGACGCGGCGGCGCGCGCGGGGGCGCGGCCCCGGCCCCGGTGAGTGCCGTGCGCGCACCCGCGGACACACACACACAGATATAGCTATAGACAGAGACCTGCAGGCACACGGAGAGGAGATACGGCTCCGCACGGGCCGCGGGCCCGGCCGGGCACACCGCCGTGCCCAGATTGCTGCCCCCCGGTGCCCCCGAGCGGCCCCCGCGGCTCCGGGCCACAGGCCGAGTGACCGGAATGTCTCTCGTTGCAGGACGAAGACGGGGAACGCCTCAGTGCAGCGTTCGCCTCGATCGAGAGGCTGATGAGAGGAGTCTCAAAGGAGTGCGAGGTGAGGGGTCACCCCGGAGCGGTCCGAATGTTCATGATGTGCCTGCCAGGGGCCTCTCTGCTTTTACTGCAAAACAGGCTCCAGGTTTGCTTTGTGGCAGGGGTTCAGCCCGTGGTGGCCGGGATGAATTTGGGGCGCTCAGCACCATGTGCAGGGTGCATCTCACCGGTGTGCAGCGCCCGGCGGAGCCGGTACCACCCTGGCTGATAAACACCACGGTCCGCGCTTTCTACACTGCAGCAACACAGGTTCTAGCAGGAGGTTTCTCCATTTCTTGGTGGGAAGTCCGTGTGGTTCGAGAGACAGAAATGTCAGGTGGCATCACAAAATATATTGTGTCACAAGGTGTGGAATGTTTCCAGTGCTCCAAAGTATCTCTGCTGGGAAATGGCCTTGTGACATAGTAACCTTTTGTTGTCACCAGGAGAGAGCCACTCATGCTGGCTGATAGCCTGTTCTGCGGGGGAAATAAGGGAGGGTTTGAATCTGGAGTGAAGAGATGCTTTGTGTCCTGTGTTTGTTTTGAATTTAGAGTTAACCCCCCCTCCCTTCCCCCCAGTGTTGCTGCTGTGATTTAACCCCACCAACAATTAAGTACCACAGAGCTCACTCTCCCTGCCCACTTCCCCTAGCAGGAGGGGAGGAGAATCTGGAGAAAATAAAACTCATGTCTTGAGATAAGAACAGTTTATTAATTGAAACAAAGTCAAATATGAAAATACCAATTATAATAACAGTAATAATTGTGATGAAAAGGGGAGAGATAAATAAAACCCAAGAACAGCTAGTGTACAATATAGTTGTTCACTGCTCACTGACCAGTGCCCAGCCAGTCCCCAAACAGCAGTCAGCTCCTCAGACAACTCTCCCTGTTTATATACATGACATTCTATGGTATAGAATTTCTTTTTGGCTAGTTTGGGTCAGCTGTCACAGCCCTGCTCCCTCCCAGCTTTTTGTGCACCTCCCCACTGGCAGAGCATGAGAAAAGTCCTTGATTCAAGGTGAGCACTACTCAGCAATAACCAAAGCATCCGTTTGTTATCGACACTACACTCCTACTAAATCCAAAATACAGCACTGTGCCAACTACTAGGAGGAAAACTTGCTCTATGCCAGACAAAGCCAGGTCAAACTGGATTTGGGCTGCTGCTGCTTGGTAGGGAGCATGGGCTCAGTTGTTTGTGATGACAAGAAATGGAGAGGTGTAGAGATGCACAGCTCCACTGCTCTCATGCTGCTCTGGCTGGCAGGTGTCACTGCTCTGCTGGGTGGGCTCACTGGAGCCAACCTCTGCCAGCCCATCCTTGTGAGCACAGCCCTGCAGCCCAGCTACTGCACTCAACTCTGAGAATTGCACTGCAGTTTGTGCCCTTTGGGATCTGTTATCCCAGCACAGCAGGGAGCTCACTGCCTGCAGGGCTAATGCAGAGCCTAAGTCTGCTATTAAATTAGAGAAAACAGTACTTCAGCACACCAAATTATTAGCTTTTAAGCAACTCCTTTATAATTTCAAAGCACTACATACACAGTAACCAGTTAATCCTAAAACAACTGGGGCAGAATAGAGTTTTACACAAGATGAAACAAAGTGTAGCGAGACTCATCCTTTTCAGTGACTTGGCAGTGCTAAATTTACAGTTAGACTCTATGATCCTAAGGGTGTTTTCCAACCTAAATTATTCTTTGGGTCTATCTTGTGCCCTGTTAAAAGTATTAAAGTTGGAACAAGCAGTGGATGACTTCCACATTTATGCATCAGTCAAGACAGTACTGCTTCAGTCATTTCTGTGGAGAAGAGTCATAAAAGGGGGGAATTGTCAGACCCATAAGTTACAAAAGTTTACGAAGTGCAAATAAAAATCCACAGCTGAACACAACCATTTAGGCACTTGAATGCAAACAATTAAACTTTTAGTTTAAGATGAGATGTTTGGGGTTACTAAGGGATCAAAATTTACCCATTTCTCACCAAAAGTTGGATTTCATTTCTGTGCTCTGTACCATCACATAAAAGAGATAAAAAGATAAAAGAGATGCTCTGTGAAGCATTATGCACCAGGTCAGAGCATTTGATGTTTGACAGTCAAGGACAAGAAAAACATCAGTGAAGTAAGAGATAGTTTTGATCTTTTTGGTCCCTGTGATTAAAAAGGTAACTTGGAGAGGAGTTTTGTGGTGACAACAGATGGCAGCAGAGCTGTACTCAAGAGTTTAATTTGCAGTGAGGAAGATGCCAGCACATCTGCAGTGGAACCAGAAGGTGGCTGCTGTGTGCTTAAATACACTTCTCAAAACTGCTGTGAAAATGGTACCAGCCTTGAAGGCACTTCAGCTTCTTTACTGACTCATTTTTCAGTATTAACTTCTTCTGCTTTTAGAGCACTGCTGCTGCACATGCTCTGCAGAACCCATTTTCACTGACTGGGTTGCAGAGCACCTGGCTTGCACACATGTCCTCTTAAGGAGCCATAAACTATGCCTTCTTCCACCAGGGCTTTTCTTGACCAGGCTGATCAAGCAGAGATTTCCAGAGTAGTCCTTCTGACATTTTCATGAATTAAGTTCTGAGGTGTCAGAGTCCTTGCCCTATATGTTGTGTCAGGAAACAGGAATGTAAAATCAGGCCTGTCTGATAGAGTCCTGTAGCAGAAGGTGGCTTTTGGAGATACAGGCATTGTTTTCACCCTCACAGAGAACTAACCAGCCAGTTAGTACACAGCATCAGTATCTGTGTAGTTCTACTTTCAATTGTAAATCTGCAGTAGCTGCAAGCATGGTTTGGTACCTCCCACATGATGTTTTCTGTTTCTGTTGCTGTCCAGAACTACTATGGTGCTATGGCAGTCAACAAGTGCAAAGAGAATGAAATCAAACACTTCTGCAAGTACCATGGCAAGTCAGTAGAAAGAAAGATGGATTCCACAGAAGAAGAGGTAAGTGGGTACTTCTGGCTTTGATGGAAGGCTATTCCTTCCCTTGCTGTGGGGCATTTGTTAGCCACCTGATGTCTGTGACACTCACAGTCGTGTATGTAGGTTGACATTATGGACATAAAAGCATCTGGAGTGATCCAAGCCTGTGTTGGGTTAAGGCAGTCACTTCTTGTGGCACCAGTCAGTGTCCTATCCATCTTTTTGTGGAGGGGAAAATTGCATGCACCTAAAGCATCCCCTGGATCTGCCTGGTATGCTGGATCATTAGAAAATAATCATCTTTTTCTTTCCAGAGGACTGAAGATTATGAAGAACCCAGAAGAGCCCAAACTTGCCGTCGAAGTGTAAGTGTAGAGAATACTTTGGTTTTAAGTGGAGGTATTTGCTAGCATTTCTTTTATCACTTTGAATCAAGCTGATTAAAAATTGTGACAGATCTGGAGACCTTAATGGCACAGAAGATTAACCAATGGTGCATTCACAATCACAATATATGTGACTATATATCATAATAATGTGCCTATAATATAGGCAGTCAAATGGGCATTCAGAGACTTGCACAATTAGTTAGAAACCAGATTGTGGCATTCTTGCACTTGGCCCTCTCACAAGCTCTCTGAAGACTCCTGCTCCTCAAGGAGAAGAAAACTGTTTTTATTTTTCAAAGCCTAACACCTCAGCAAATCAATTTCAGGAATTTCTAAGCCACAAAAGATGAGAAACACTGAATCTGTACTACAGAGTAAGTCAGTGAGAGCACTCTTGGTACAGGGAACTGGAATTCCCATTTTTATGTTTAGAACTGTCTAGGTTGGTAAATTCCCGTTTTGTAAGACATAAATTACAGCACAGTGATTACTTCCACTGATTGAAATATTAGCTGAAATACTCTGAGTATGGCACTTGCTGATTTTTGTACTGACAGAAACACCCTACAGTTTTGTACAAACTACCTTCTATATATTTAGAAAAATCTTATATAGCAGCCAAAATGTAATTTTTTTACCCAAACACAATTTTGGGGGTTGGGAGGAAATCTAAGAGAAATAACCAATAACTTAGCTTTTTTTTTTTTTTTTTTTTTTTTTTTCTTTTTTATTTCCTTAAAGCCCAGAAGACCTTTGAAAGACTTTTACATTGAAGTTTCTCCTGGCATCTATTCTGTCACAGCAATCTCAGAAGACGTAGCACAAACCCACGTAGTAGATGTCAATGCAGGACAAAGTATTGATTTAACTTTTGTTTTGTGATATTTTCTGTTTCCTGGCAATAGCAGGAATAAAACATGAGGCTCTTTTTAATGGATGTAATGAACTATAAATATCTTTTTCTTGTTAGCACTTTAATATTAGCTTCTTCTTTGGGACTCCATTTTTATGGCCTGTATATTTGTTTTCTACTTAATGCAATTATATGCAGCCCACTTTGTACTCTGATTTTTATAAATATTTGTACACTGTGTGCCTTTTAAATCCAATTATGAGACTGTGTAATTCCAGATTCTTCTGCTCTAAACAATTAAAGATACAATCAGTGAAATAAAATACATGATCAAGCCTTTATGATGACAGCTTCTTTTGTATTACCCTCAGAGAGAACCCCCATGTCACAGTGTTGGCCAGAGAGAGCATGATCCATGTGGTATGAATATAGGTGTACATTAGCTTCTGTAGGCTGGCACTGATTTCAGAGCAGCTGGCTCACAAGCCACTCTCCTATCTGTACTTCTGCTAGTCTGGTGAAGAAATAAAATGCAAATGAAATTCACTACCTAGAACCCCAACTCAGAAACATGCTGAAATATGTGGCAGGTGTTCAGTCTAGGCACATGACCTATTAATTCAAGTTCTGTCTCTTTGCAGGCTTTGCAGACCACACTAAACCCGTTTTCTGAGGGCTGTGGGTACCCTAAATTATCCAATTTACTGCTGAGCAACTGCACACTGCAGCTTATGGCCAAGTTCATATGCTTTAAGCATGAGCAGTCCCACTAACAAAACTCCCTGGATGCTTAACTTTCCCAAAGGACCAGATTCCACGTTTTGAAATAGTGATGTGATCTACATAGATGTCATCTTTTTGTAGCTGGTAGTATTAAGGTTTCAGTTTATTTTCATCAGAATATAAAATCAGTGGCTTGAATGCTAATCATTCTGTTGTTTGTATCTACAGTAGCAGGTCCTTTAGCCTCTGGCTACTTTTGCTTGTGCTTTAATCCTGAAATAATTCTTTCAGCTGTCAGCTTGTATTGTTTCTCCATTTCTCCTGGCTTTCTACAAACAGAAACTGCTTTGCTGAATTTCTGTGGCTCACTCCAGAGAACTGGAGACAAGTGGGATTTTTATTGGACTCTTGCTGTGCATCTGTTCAGGCTTTTAGTGCTCATATTTATCTGATCTCTCCAGAATTGTAAAGTCAAGTCCAAATAGTTAGGAATTTATTGTAGCACTGTGGAATAAAGAATGAGGATGCTCAAGTTTGATGTGGGTGAAAGTAGAGTTTCTCACATATAAAAATTATATAGTCATCCATAAATATATTCTACTGAGACAGTACCTAAATCAGGACTTGATTTGTTTAAAAAATAAAACACTGATATAGTAGAAGCAGTTTACCTGAAATTTCAGCCCCTGAACTTGATCAGTTGTACTGAATTCTGGTTGATCATGTCTCTGCTGTGTTGCAAGTGAGCTCTGACAGGGTCTATAACATCAGGTTTGTCATCCCCAGCACAAGTCGCTTTACATTTATCATCTGATGCTGCTTTCTATCTTTGTTTTTCTGATGCTGCAAAGTCTTCTTCCTGGAGGACAGAAAACAAATCCCTCACAACTCTGATCTAAAAAAAGCATCACTGTCTTTGTTAACTGCTGCTTTGCTAGCTGTACCTCTGCCTCACATACTTTAATAATGGTTTATTTTCTGTGCTAGTAAAACTTTACTGCTGAAACACACAATTGGACAGCAAGACCAAAGGATTTCAGAAGCTGTAAGGCTTTGATTAAAAACTTTTCTACTTCAGAAGTCAGGGGGATTTTGTTGACTGCACTGAGTTCCTCTGGGAAGCCTGTCCTCTAACTCCACTTGTTTGCTGCAAGCCATTTCTGATGCAGCCTGTATCATGTGATAAAACTGCTTCTGCTATCTCAGAGTAGCAATGGATCTTCTGGGTTTAAAATCACCAAGGGCTATTTTACAGGAACAAAATTCTGTCATTATACACTGTGTTACCACATTGCATCCACTACTGTGATTCATGCTGCTGCTTTGGGGCTGGGATTAAACAATTCTGTTTTCTTATTAGTTGTACCAAAAGGCAACTCATGTCACTTCAGTGCACAGCTCTGACACTGCTAACATAGAGCATGCTTGCCTGGAGCTCCACACTGGCCTGAAAATTCCTAGGAAATCAATTACAAAGGTGTGTAGTTACATAACTATGATTATTTAAACAATAAAGTAGAAGTAGAAAGTAGGAGCCATTCAGCTGGTAAGCTGGCACCTGCTTAAAATGAATGAGTACAGTTGTGAGAATACAAGATGTATTCCTGTATATTCTCTGTTCACCAAGACATGTTATTAATGGATTCATCTCTAAACATGCAAGTTTAGAACATTCCAAGTTTTACTTTGCAGTAAGCTCACAGGAGCAAGAGCATAAATGTACAGAGAAGCTAATATTTGATTTCCTGTATATAATTTATTAATTGTACCCTGATGCCCTTGTGCAGAGCACTGTTTCTGTTGATCCTGACATTCTCTTTCATCTTCACCTTCTTCCTGTAAGTTGTTTTCTTCCTCATTTCTGTGTTTGGTATTTTTAGCATTCATGTTCTGATTTTTTTTTTCAAGTTTTCCTAAAGCATGAGGGAAACCAGGCCTAAAAACCAAGGGAGTGGTGTTGTTTCCAGCTGTGACAGAGATTGCTTACTCTGTATCCTCCAGCTTCACAGCAGGAATCTGCTGTTTAAACTGGTTGCCTGTAGTGCAGGAGAGAAGAAACTCGGCAAAGACTGTTTACCAAAGAATCTGCCTTTATCTCTCAGAGACAGAGATTGTGACTATCACAATTTGATTGCAGAGCTCAGCACCTTTCCATGGACTTAACACAGGACTTCATTGGGTAGATGTCAATGGGCATTTGGCAGGTTTCTGAACTGAAATCTGCATTATTGAATGCTCACATGGCTACTGACAAATGTTTCCATATTGCCAAATAGCTTCAGCCCTTCCTTAAGGCTTGGGGATTTTTGTTTTGGTTTCATTAGTGGAGAACTTTCCTACCTATCACAAAACTGGTGGATGGCCTTAGGAAGCAGTTGAGTTACAAACAATGTATTTCTCTTGCCAAGTTCCAAACCATTTACAACAATATTTTTTCCAATCAAGCAAACCTCCTGCTTATGTAACTACAGCATTAATACAGATTACCTTACCCTCAATGATGGCTTGAAATCTTCATCTCTTTGCATTTCTCTCAGTGGGAGTTGCCCTCTGGGAGTCTGCTGGATGTTTTCAAACATTGCACTCTGCTGAGCTAGGGCCACACTGGACGTGTCCCCAGTGGAGATGGCTTTGGGTTCCTGCTGGCCCTTTGTACATGTGCTGCTACAACTTCCAGGTCCTGGGAAGCAGTAAAATTGTATCTAAGAGTGAAACCAGAACTGAATTGGAGAAACATTTAGTTCAGAGGAGACAAAAATGCACTTTAAGCCTGAAAGGAATTATTTCAGATTATTCTGAATGAATAAGCTATGCAGGTTAATGAAGATGTTAGCATCATAAAAGGCATAGGAGAATGACAGGAAACTGAGAGGAATATCTGTGCTTCCAAATGACATTAATTGTTCTGGTACTTTTCCATGGGATAAGTGGCCAAAAGAAGAGCCAGATGAGGCAGCAGAAACATTGGGGAGGGGGAAGAATTGTATCAGTGTCTGATATGCAATATCAATAACCTGCAGGCCAAATGACTGCCCTGCCCCAGCCCAGAAGACTTTTGGTTTTGTTCCCTCTGACATCTGTTTCCCTACAGGGTAATTTGAAGGTACCTGAATTACTGGAAAGGACTTGTGGTGCTTTCTTTCCCAGTATTTCCCCTCAGGTCTTGCAGAATTCTTTAGCTTGGGCTTTTCAAGACAGTTGGAGCCTGTGTTAACAGCACTGTCCCCCACAGTACTCTTAGTGGGGCATGGCTTCAGGTCCCATTCTGAATCAGAAGAGGGAGAGGATGTTGCCACAGCTGCAGCTTCTGCTTGTTCTGTGTCTTTCAGCTCTAGAAGGCCTGGAGAGAGCTTGCTGCTGGACTCTGCCTCTTCAGCTTTGTCCTGAAAGACCAGAGGCCTGGAGGGAAGAGGCCACCAGGCACCAGCACAGGCATGGCAGCAGCAGATGCACCTTCCCCAGGCTGATGGACAGCAGAGAGCACCAGCACAGCAGTGGTGGAAATGTGGCCAGCAGGGAGAGCAGGGCAAGCAGTGCTTGGCAAGGCTACATCCAGCACAAACAGGAATCAGGGCTGGCTTAGGACTGCAGGGAAAAATAAAAGAGTCAGTGTCCTGGCTTGGTTTGGGCTTCACCCTGTTGGTGAAGGGCATGTGGATCATCTCCACAATCCTCTCCCACAGGCTAGGAGGGATCCACAGAGCCACACCACGAGGGAGCTTCACTTGCTTGTCATTCCAGAACTGGACCATAATTTCTTCATCTTCTGAGGCTGTTAAGAGAAAAAGAAAGCAGCCTTAAGCAGCTGGCCTGCCTGGGCAGTGCACACAGACAGATCAGGCTGCAGCTTTCTGCACCTTCTACTCCTGTCAAGAGGCAGCATCAACTCTTGCCTTTCTCTAACACCTCACCACAGTGTCACAGAGGTGAGTGGGCAGCCTGGGCACCATCACTTAAACAACATCTTTCCTTCTGGCAGCATCTTTCCTCCCAGTTTGTCATCAGATGAACAAGAAAACGATGACAGTAATTTTTGTTGTTGCTGCCAAAGTTAGCAGTACTGCTCTGAGAACAGTATTTTGGAAAGTCAGTGGAGCTTGACTGTCAGACACAGGAAAAATAAATTAGCTGTTGAAATCTCCTACGTCTCGGTGACAAAATCACCCCCAGATGTACCATTTGGTACAAATGTGAGCATTTGAGCTCAGATGAATGCTTCCTGGAAGTTGTCTCATTTTTATCTGTCATGAAATGGCCACAGTCCTGCACATGGCAGACACAGCCTTGTCCCAGCTACACTCCATGGACACAGATGACATTTTTATGGGTCACAACTTCCTTAGGGTCACACTGGTGAGGTTACACACAGATATCCATCAGCTCCTGCAAGCTTGGAGCAACATTAAGCTGTAGCCTGTGCTCTGTAATTTCTCTGGCAGCAGCACCCTGACAAGAGTTTATCCTGACAGCCTCACTGGTGTGCCAGAGGAACAAGAGGAGGAAGAGAGCAGCACTTTTCTTACCTCGTAGGGGATCCCTTGTCTCAATGCCTCTGAGGACAGTTCCTGGGCCATACCTGGCCCCATCTGGCTCCCAGGGCCCCAACACTCTGTCTCCAGGGAGCAAGGAGTGCTTCATCCCATTCACATATTCCAGGATGTCATCCTTTGCTGTTTTTTGCACACACACTGGATGCCTTCCACGTGACACAAGTGGTTTGGCAAACTCTACCAGGAATGTGCCTCTTTCATTCTGTTACCAGGAAAAAACCAACAGTTTCACTGAAAACCAGTCCATAACGTGCCAGGTAATGCAACTTTTACTAGAAGCCATCCTGTGCCTATAGGCAAAACAAGCCTGAATAGCAGCTAGAGTGTGTGGTATTAGTTCAGCATTGAGGCAGTCCAAAAAACCTCCATGAGGCTCACCTGAAAGCAAGATGAGTGAAGCATATGTTCAAATTCACTGCCACTAGGATCTGTATTTTCTTTCCCAAGAGAAAAAGCTATAGACAAGTGTATTTCACAAACCATGCTGGGTGTGCCAAGGAGCAAGGGACACTGAAGCCACTCAAGCCTGTTCTTCAGTCATGCCCAAGTCCTTGCTCTGCTTCTTGGGGGGGGTGTTGGGAGTTTTTATTTTCTTTTATATTAAGGCCTGTCAAGAGGCTTTCCATCAACAATGAGACGGGTACTTCCCTGCTCTTGAGAAAGAACAGGTTCTTTTATGTGTTAAGTTTGAAGTGCTAACAAACAATGAATTAAAGCTTTCACTAAGCTTTCTGGAAAGACCCTGAGCCCTTGGTCTGTGGCTGGACATGTGTACATAAAACACAAACCCTTTTCCTGTGCTGTTAATGTGTCTACACACAACAGCAGCACCTACACTGCTGGCAGCAGCACTTGGGCTGGCTGAGCCTGGCTCAGTGCCCTCAGCAGCACGAGGCTGCTCAAACATCTGCTGTCCTGGTGATCTGTTCTCTATTCTCATCAGCTGAACCAAAATCTGCCACACTGAACTTAGGTGGTGTGTGAGGACTGCTCCCATTTGAGGATATCCCCCCAGCTACCACACAGCAACCACCACTCACCTCTATCTCCTCTTTTACTGTACCAAGGTAATAAAATCCATCTTGTTCCCCTCTAGCCAGCACAGGCACGTTGCTGTCTGTGCTCCCTGACTCCCCCAGTCTCTTCAGTGCTGGGCCAGGAGAGGGAAGGCAGTGGCTGATCCACTGGCACCTAGATGGAAAGAAAATGGGTCAGTCCTGAAAGAAATAGATTCTGTAGGTCATAAAAAAATAATCTTGTACAATTTAAGGACTGGAACACTGCACCTCATTTTGTAGCACTCCCACAAGCCAAATACTGTGGGAAGAAACAGAAGACTTGCTTGTGCTGGGATAATTCCTTGATCTTGGGAAAAACACATCAGTGCCTGCTTTTACTCAGCCTTCTTTGCTTTAGGGTTTACAGGAAGTGAGCCAGGAGCATGCTGGAATCCTGGGCCAGCATGACTTGGACCAGCCCCTTTGCTGTTTACCTGGCAAGACAATGCAACCCTTTGGATGAGAAGAGACCCATCTGTGGCACAGAGCACAGCGTAGGTGCACTCCAGAGTGCTGGAGATGATGGTTTACCCTGGAGCATTCAGGGAACAGCAGAGCAGAGAAGAAAACAACAAAGCTGCTGGCTGATGACAGGTTCTAGTTCAAAACTGGGAAAATAATCCCCTGTCACAAAGCATTAGAAACATTTCATGGAAGATGACTGCTAATGCAAGATGTTATTATTTACCCCAATAATATTAAAGGAATGTTTCTTTGATAGGAGGCTTACTCAGGCTTTGCTCTTCATAATCTCCAAGGCAGCAAATAAAAAAGGCAGCATCTAAAAAACTGCCAGCGCAGGGGTGGGAAAGCTCAAACAATGTTCAAGCTACTAATTTATTAATCTGACACACCAGCCTGGTTTATCCTATTAGACATCATGGAAAAAAACAAATCCCAGACTTAAACAGGAACTTGATTTTACCTCTGGGGGGCGAGGGGCTCAGCGATCCAGGCAGGATACACAACAAAAGAGCTCCTGCAGCAGGGAATAGCTGTGGAACATGAAAACTTGTCCAAAGCTGGCCTCACACTGCAATACCTGTGACCCCTGGGCAGGGACCCCTCCAAACAAGCCATACTTGGAAAAGCTGCTGCCTGCAGGACTCAGCTGTGATCTGTTGGAAGAAAAGAGACAATGCACTGGCATTTCTAACACAAGCAAGGGCTGTCCAGTGCACCTCAAGAACCCAGCCATTATGATTAATTGCTTATTTTTCTTTAAAAACACTGAATTCAAAAGATTCAAACACTGATTTCAGTGATCTTCACTCACCCAAGTCCTAAACTGGGAGAAGGGCAGAAACGCCTAAGGAAACTATAAACGCTGTGAAAATCCCCAGGAAAATAATAATTTTCATTTCCCTCCAACATTTGTTTCTCTCTGTAACACTCAGTTCTCTTTTCTTATACCTACATTCTTCCTTTAAAGCTTTGTTGTACACAGACCCAGCCAAACCTTCTCTGTGTTACAAGCTGAGACAGAAATTACAGCTGAAGTTGACAAGCTGAGTAAATGTGACAGGTTTTGAACTTGATGTTAGATTACATTTCCCTGTTATTTATTTATAGTGATGCATTAAGAGGAAATATTTTGATCTTTCAGCTGTCCTGTCATGTTTTATTAACAGTAGGATTATGGCTTGCAACGAGAAAGAATGAGATGCTCAGATGTGACAAGTGATAACTATTCAGAGGCTGTCACAGTAAGATCAATGATGTGATGCTATCTCTGGTAATTTCAAAAGATGTAGTAGACAAGCTTCCATTAATTTCTTTTCTTTTTAAATATTGCTTAGAAACACTTAGGATAAAATTTGCATGGAAATTCAACAACCTAAAAAATTTAAGTGCCTAATTTATTTTACAAAATACAGTTTAAGCACTCATGTGTAGATGATATTTCATCTCTTATCTAAGATATATGACCTGGCAGCCTTTTTTATGGACACTCCCAGACAGATGCATAATTTCAGAAAACCAGCACAGCAAACCCAGCATGAAAAGTGGATTAACTGATGCAAAATTCATATTTAAGTCAGAAAATCTGCACAATATATGCACTTATTTCATGACTGCACAAATGCCTGTTATAAACCAAAACAAGATGGAATCAGTAATACTTTGCAAAGAAAGGCAATCATCACTTCTACATTAAAGCACATTTTAACACCATTCAGCTCAGAGCAGGGACCCCTGTTTCTACACAGAACAGTGCATTGACAAAGGCAATTATGCTGCTTTTTCTAGATAACTCCAAGTACTTTGGCACAGCAGTATTTTAAACTCACCAGTTATTAGTAACAATACACCCAGTCAATTTGGATTTTGTCTGAATGCAGAAATATCCCCCTTTTGCCAGTTGGACACGGGAGCCTTTTGCTGCCAGTGTTTCTCAGTTGCTATGGAGGTTGCCACAGCTGATACTCCCAGGATTGGACATCCTGACCTTACTGGTTAAAACCCAGCAGAACGTGACTTCAGAGAGGACTTCATTCAACTGGCACACATTTGCTCAATTTCCAACTCCCCATGGATCTACTGCACTGCAGGACTGCAAGGGCAGGGAAGGCATTTTAAGAGAGCTCAGCATCCTATAGACTTCTGCCTATGATTGCAGGGCAAAAAACAGCATCAAATCACAGCTCAGATCCAGGAAAATTTCAAAAAGCTTACTACCACAGGGTGTGACAAATAAATAGGTTTGAAATGTGCACAGAAAGGCTGAAGCTGACACAAACCAAGGTCAAATCACTTTACAACTTTCTCCTTTCACAGTAAGGGGGAAGGATTAATGAATTCTACCCCTCTCTTACAAAGTACCTATCAAAAATATGTCATATTATAATGCAGAAATCTACCTGTTAACCTCTGCTGAGATCCCTACTTTTCACATCCTCCTTAAAAGACAAAGGCTTGACATTTGTTGATTTTTTTATTTGGTTGGTTTTGCATGTGATTTTTCAGGGGGGATGAGCTGCTTGGAATACTTAGTGCCTTTTTTATGTTTCATAAAGTTGTGTTTCAAGTCACTGCTATAAAAACAAAGTAACAGGGTGGGAGGACTGCAGTTAGGGAGAAAGATACATCACTTGGGAAGTCTGTAACCATTTTTTGGTACATTTTCTACATGCTCTCATTCTGTCAGCAGAATTATTTAGTATCAATGATTCCCTTACACAGAGTAAATGTCAAGACACTTGATCGGTTATGAGCTAAACTCTCTTCATCATCTTCACACAGTTCTATTTTATAACACTTAACTGAAACCATCAGCAGCACCAAGGATCAGACAGGGAGATTGGGGAAGACCACTCCATACTTGAACCATCATCAAAGTTCAGTTTTTTACCAAAAAATTTCTATTGCAGGATTATTTTTATTCTGATGGCCAAAACCTAGCCATCCCTCTTTATACTGTGTATTATGTAAGCAGTCCTAGTAATTTCTAAGGGCACTGACATCTGCAAAGAATCAAATTTTCAGCAGAAATAATGCAATGTCAAAAGTTTTCAATGTGATTAAAATATTCACTGGAATGGAACAGCACTTGCAAAACTTTATGCTCTTCCTGTGTACAGTCACTATGCTTCAGAGAGCTCCTACCCTACTCTATTTTTCTCCATTTTAAACTGAATTATCCTTTCTTTTGGCATCTAACAACACTCCTTGGAACATTTAAACAGGCATTTTAAAAGAAACACTGGCAATTAGACTGAATATTTTAAGAAAGTGCGTGTGTGAGTAAACCAATAACATTATAGAAAATGAGAAGAATCTCAGTCACATAAGTAGAAAGATTTTATTTTAAAGCACACAGGTTGTGATTTAACATACAGTTACTTCACACATATAGGTGTTACATTTTTTAGCTTGGTGACAAATTTAGAAATGCGTTCTGATTTTCATAAATTAACTTAGGTCATTCAGCTGAGATTTTCCCAGTTGTCTCTCTCATATCCAAGTGTAGTTACTATCTGCAACGTTAAAGCTTTTGTGTGGGCTGATAGTGACGTGTGCCACGATCTGCTCCTAAGAAGTGCCAGGAACACACACGTCATTAACACAGTGGCTACTACATTCCCAGACAGGATAACTTTGTAACACTTCAGATCGTCTTCAAGAACTGGGTTTGTTTGTTAGTGGCTTTAGGTACCTGGTTTGGCTCTGTGACACCTTTTCCTGCCACCACAGAGTCAGTGCACAGCACAGACTGTAGGTACCTGATGTATTTTATAGCAGCACGGAGGGTCTCCACCTTGCTGAGCCGTTTCTCCAGGTATTCCTTGGGCAGGTGGTGCCTCAGCTTGGCATAGCCTTCATTGACACACTTAACACGCTGCCTTTCCCTCTCATTCCTCTTCCTGATGAAAGCTGACCCATAGGAGTACTCACTCTTGTGGAGACTGGAATGGGGCATTTGGTAGGGAAAGGGGCAGGGCTCAGTGTAGAAGGTCTCAGTGATGAGATGCTCTGACATGAAAGGAAGGAATGACAAATCTTCAGACAAAGGGACCTGGTTTGGTGCTTCTGGGTACACATGAAACGTGACCAGGGGGTCTGCACAGAAAGGCATTGCCAGCTGTATGTGCTGAGCCTCAGCACAGATGAGGTTACAGTAGCTTTTGCCATCCATCAGGTTTTGCATTTAGCCTGCAAACACATAATTACAGAATACTTTCAACCAGTCACACTGAACACTATAAACAACTCACCTGGACTTACCAACACTCGGCCTTGCAGACATTTTCCAGAAGAGATTTTTTTAATGCATTTGTGACATTTGAGAATGATGCTGAAAGATCAGGTAGAACAAGACAACATCCCATTTGCAAAGAACAAGAAAGTGCAAGTCAGTCACACTGATTAAATTAATACACAACAGATATTAATATAAAGCCACTAGTTTCCTAAGCAGTATCCTTTCACCTCAGCTTTAGGAATTAAGAGACTCTACCTATATGTTTTCCACATAGGTTCTAGCTTGTCTAGCTTGCTCCAAATCCACCAAAATTTGTATGTCTACAGACAACAAATAAAACAGGCCAATATCTGAGGCATTCTCCCCACCTCTTTCCCCTCCCTGAAAAAAACTAAATTTACAATTCCACTAAAAAACTCCCTATTCATACCAAAGAGCCTTCAAAGACAAATTATTTTTCTCTATTCATTTGATGTTGCATTCAATATATCATCTTCACAGAACAGAAAACTTGTGCAGAGAATGGATCTCAATCTTGTTCCACATCTGTCAAGTATGACATCCCCTCATACAAAGATTTACAAGAAGTTTAGAGAGATGAGAGAATTTCCACTCCATCTAGCATCTCCTTGGGTCCTTACATTCCTTCTTCACTCACCTGCAGATTAAACACAGACACGAAATACTAAAAATAATCCTACTGCTAGAGGGTTATGAAAGAAACAATTTATTAAAGGAAAAACCCATGTTCTAGTTATACAAAGAAGAGATGGCACACAGTTCTTGGGGCCATGCTGGAAACCTGTAAGTCAGACTGGTCTACCCTCACACGGCCTCTTCAGAGCAGCATTACAGCAGGTGTAACTACTCAAATCCCCTGATACATTTATTACAAAGATACTCTTACACTGGTTTATAAGAAGCTGCATTATAGTGCCTTCCCAATATCATTATTCAAACAGCTAAACATCAGCCTAAGTGCTGAGAATGCAATTGCTGTTACCTAACAGCTTCTTTAAATACATTGAAATAACCAGTTGATTTTAAAGAAACACTGTGAGCCACCCTCACAGATTGCAACCAATACTTGCCTCCATAAAATTGATCCAAAAATGCTCTTACCATCCACTTGTACATCTATACATTGCTGTCTAAAGCACTTAGGTTCTATTGCATGCTCCAAAATGGAAACCATACCTGAACATTAAATTAGGTTACCAGAAACTGCTGGATTCCACACTCACAGAAATCTGGCAAAGCTTCAAGTGTTCCAATCACAGTTCCATAACACAAATCCTTCACAAGGATATGGGGATAAAGTAATGTTTTCTAATGACTTCATATCTGCCACATTTATACAGAGAATATTTACTTGGTATGGACCTGCTCTCACAACATATTCTATGAAAATGCAGAGTTATCTCTTTTTCTAATGCATGTAGATTTCACAACAGAAATCCTGTGAGGGAAGAATTCATTTATAGCTGTTAGGCATGAGTGGGAGTCCCATGCATCTTAAACAGGTACTTCTGTAGGTAGGCTAAAAGCATGAACACACATCCATTTCACATTAATATGCATGCAAAAATTCAGAAGTGAATAAATTGAAAATAGTAGACAGTCAACTTTCCCTTTTCTATTTATACAAGTTGGATTATTGCCTAAAAACTTCCTGCTGCTAACAACTTAAAAACACTGAGGAAGAAAAGTCTGCTACATAGAAAAAAAGAAATCACGGCAAACATCACTCCAGAGCAAGAAACCAAAACCAACACAACCCCTCAAGAAGAGACACTTGCAGTATCTGACACTTCTGCTGTGTAACAATGTTATATAAAACAGTTACTTGCTGCCTCAACACCTGCACAAAGTGCAAAATGCAAATGTTAGGAACGTTTTCCTGTTAGACTAGAGACTCACCAATCTTCAGATGAAAGTAAAACCTAGGGAAACAAGACTTGCTGTCTTGAGTGATGAACACCTGAAAATATCTGAATGATATTAAAAAGAAAAAGAAGTTAGTGTTCCATTTTTCTTACACATTATTAAATAAGAGATCACATTGAACAGGATTCATTAAAAAGCTATGAAAACACTGCTAGTAAATGGCTGGTAAAAGTGATTTACAAGAACATTGATATTCAGTGAAGATCTGTGGCTAGATACAGCAACATGCAAGTCTCTTACCTGAATTATGTAGCTTGTTCCACTGAGTCAATGACTGCTGCAATTTATAGTCAATTGACAACATGCAAAGTAGCTTACAGTTAGATCTGCTCATTTCTGGTTGGGCTTTTCCACCCACACCACAGCTATGATGGCAACAAAACTTGGCATTAAGGGCTAGAAATTTTGAAACTGCTATTGAACACATCCAGATTACCTGAAAAAGTAATCAGGAATGTGGTTTGTACACTTCCTGTTTGTCTTCTCTTGCAGACTACTACAGTACAGTAACAAAAATACAAAGCAGTATTTTCATTTATTGGCATTTTGTACTCTAATGTCTAAATATACCAATTGGCTAGAATTTAGGTAAATATTCACCATCAAGGCATAAGCAAACTAATTTCCACAGCTTCATTTTAAACACAGAAAAAACAGCATTCATTTAGAAATTTGTGATGGATTTGTCTCCACTACAGGTGAGGACACATAGCTTAATGACTTTACATTTAATCATTATACCTGTAATTTTGGGAAATTCTTTTAGTGTTCAGTGTAACATCATATAAAAGGTGAAATATATATAAAGATTTGAAGAGAGTGAGCCAACAGTAGCAACACTGTTTTGCTTAAAAAGAGAAACAGTATGTTATCTACAATGCAATGTATACCTGTACATAGATGCTACATACCTCTGTATATAGCTGTCCAATTGTACAGGTGCAAGAAAACAGGACACCTATCCTCAAAATTCCCACATTTTACAGGATTGACACTTAAGACTATCTCATGGTTTGGCCCTTCTAGCTATCCAAGTATAACCACACAAAAAAATCCAAACCCAAACCAGTTTAGCTTTAAACTGTAAGACACTGTAAGATGAGAAATACTTTTACTAGCAAAAGATTTACATACATTCAGTCCTGCTTCTTGTGACTGTCACCCATCAAGGAAAGAAAGCTTCACCTCCTGCTGCCCCTATGTGGGCCACAATGCTGTATCCAACATCCCCCTTCCCACACCAGGGTCAGGCCTTGCAGGAAAGGCAGCCACAATGTAGAACAACTCCCAGGACTGGCAGACAGGGAGATTCTCAACAATCAAGGCATGCATTCCACAAACAGGTCGCATTCTTTTTCTTTAGTGGACCCTAAGTACATCAGTATCACAACCAGTAACCAAACAGCACCAACTGAACAACTTCCCACTCCTTGGGGTGATGTTGAACACAAAAACTGAACCCAAGCCTGAATTTGTTTTTCTTGACCTGTCAATCTTTGTGCAATATTTTTTTTTTTTTTTAATTTCAAGCAAGAATCCTGTGAATCCACCAATTCAGCATCTGCTTTAAATGACTCCAGATTAACTCAGTTTTGGAAGTCTACAGGACTGACATGAAAAATCAAGCTCTGTATCTGTCTTTCCCCCATGCATGGACTAAGCAAGTCAAAACTGCTCTCAGAAACAGAGTATTCTTCCATGTACCACCTCCTTCCACAGCAGAACTGAAAACTGTCACGCAATAATGCAACTACATATGCACAGCTACGTCTGAGTCATGGATTAAAAACTTCTTCCCATTAACAGTTTGATGAGCCTTTCTTCACCTAATCACTGAACAAGTGCATATTTCTACTCTGAAGCTTTTTCAGAGGAGTACTTTTATAGATGGAATTTACATGCAGCATAATGAGGCAGAAAAAAATGATGACAAACTGATAATGCAGATCCATTTTTCAAAAATCAGTTTTATCTTTAATTGTTACATTCCAAAGGGGATATATGAAAGTTAGTCATCTAGCAACTGTATAACCTCTGAAGAGAGATGAGTACAGAGTCACAGATAAAAAAATACAACTAACTCCCAAGATGACAGGTGCTAGAGAAAGTATGTGCCTTACACCATCAATCCAGACAAATGCAGGAAGATTTTTATAATAAATATTTCATCATATACTAACTCCTGAGACTTTACCCATGAAAAGAAAGGGAAAAAATTTTAAGAGCTATCATACAACTACAATATATTAAGCTATTAAAGCGAAATAGAACAAAATGTCAACACTGTCTTGAATGTGCACTGCATTCGAATTTATCTACATCACAGTACTTGAAATGTGCAGCTCCAGGAGTCAGTGTCCACTTATGTTTTGCCTTAAGTCTGCAGACATCACTTGCCATACAAGCATCTTGAAAGTAGGAGTGCAAGAAACCAAATGATGAACACAGCCAGCAGGGCTTCATTCTCTGAGACCAAAACTATACTGCAAGACTTTGATTTCCAGTACCTAGCATCAATCGGCAGAAAATCCAAGTATATTTACAAAAGGACTTTACATAAAGTGATTAGTGAGTTGTAAGCAATTACTGTGTTCCCAGGTACTTTTTAACCACATAAATAGTAGAGAGAAATATATAGTTAAAAACCACCATAAAGTCACAACTGTAAATAATGTACCACAGTGGCAACCCAAGGTATCTTAGGGTTTGTTTCCTTTTCAGTTTTGTTAGTAAAAGCCATTTGAAAATTTGTAAAGATTTAAGCTTTTGGTTAACTAATCTGTTTAAACTGCTTCCACTCCAGTACATTCCTTCAAAGTCCAAATCCCTCTTTAATTTGTAGTTTGTTTGTTGTTTTTTTAAATCAATAACAAATCATTCAAGAAAACGTCTGAATTGGCAGGATTAGGAAGACTTCTGTCAGCTCTTTCCAGCAGTCCCCAGGCCCGGAGTTGCGCGCCGAGGCGCTCAGCTCAGCTCAGCACGACGTGCCGGTCGAAGACGGACTTGCGCTGCTCCTGCACCTGGAGCTTCCAGCGCTGCTGGGCGTACTCCACCTTGTTGAGCACGTTGGCGCGGCTCCGCGAGCGCGCCAGCACGTCGTGGGCGTTGGCGAAAGGCTGGTGGTCCTGCAAGGGCAAAAAGCCACTGTCACACTGCACAACTCCAGCTACGAGTCTCTATGGCATTAGTGCTGGTTTGGTTTAGGCTTTTTTCAAGGTTCCAACAAGCTGGTCAATAACAATGACCAAGCAAGTTTTTGAATTGTTGGAACTGCACTTCAATTTCTCGTTCACAGGAGCTTCCACAGATTACCCAAACACATCACACTCCACTGTACTGTCAATTACCTGCTGCAGGATCAGATCAGTCCTGCATCCTTTTGCAGCCTAGAGCAGACCCAGGCATCCCCATCACTGTGGTGAATGCACTCCACAACTGAACTGAATTAGGGTCAGTTCCCTGCCAGCTCCTGGCCATCGCCTGCCAGGCAGTTCAGGATGTTCACACACAGCTTCTATATCAAACCAACACACTCTGGTGTTTACCAAACTAAGCCTATTGTGCTGAGCTGTCTGAAAGCACAGTGTCAATACAGCTGTTAAAGTGACAGAGCTCAACAAGAACCGTGTGCTTGTTTAACGTTTACTCTGTGTTTTCCAACAGTACCTGCAAGGCTTTATTTTCTGCTAGCAAATATAGCCAAGTTATAAACACCAAGAGTTGGAACTGAACTTCTTATTTGGCTATTAAACTGTTTGGACAGTCATGCTACTAAAGCTACAGCTAGCATCATACATACAATGCATAATGAAAAAGAACATAATTATGTCCTATATTAAATAACTGTCTTTTTGTATCCCTACACTTCACATTCTTCTTTTCCAGAAGATTTTTGAAGATATTTAATTTAATGGATCTTTTATTTGTGATATGACTGTGCAGAGCAACTTAATGATAACTGTCAGCTGTACACAGACTATCATAAATTATAACTGTTGAAATGACTGCTGTAAGTCCCAAAGCCACAATGAGCATTTAAAAAAATATGCTTACAGAGAACAACAGAATCCCTGATCAAAAGAGCTATCATCTCACCATACAAAGCTATACAATTGGATACACCTAGAATGGGCATTTAACAGGAGACAGGGGGAAAAAAAATCATAATAGCAATACATGGTTAGCTACTGTAAAACATACGGTGGGAGAACACAGAGCAGTCTAGATGGTACTGGCCTTCCTGACAAACAAGATTCTCAGCTCCAAAGCTAGATACTGTGTAGACAGTAAGGGGAAAAAAGTATTTCAGAGGAAAGAGGATTAAGGAAGCTGCTTACATTCATCAGCTGCCACTGTCACCAATCAGCAACAAGAAAGAGTGAACACACTGCCTTGAAATTCAGCCACAAAATCCACAGACATGGCATTTTTCAAGTGTGACAAGAATATCTCAAGAACTTGCAAGAGGGAAGGCAAGAACAGGGATAATTCATAAGGGACCTTAAATTATATTGTGTTCTAGAACAGCTACAGCAAAACATAACACTAAGATGGTTAAGATGGATCCAGACTTTGAGGTAAATTCATTCCACAGTTAACCTGAACTCTGCCATGAGACTTATTTCATTTCTTCCACCTACAATCAAAAGACTAACTCACATTTGGAGGCATTAAGATAATTTATCTAAGCTATAGATTTGTCTGAGGTATAGCATACAGCATAAGCTCACTTAAATCAGGTAGGAGCTGCCCAACTTGCTAGAAGAATACACACAGATTAAAAGTCATTCAAATATTTCTGTTCAAAACAACAACAAGAAAAAAAAAAAACCAACAAACCCTCAACCTAAAATCCTGTTAGAGGTGACTGGGAAAATTTTATGTTGTCAATACAAAGACAGTTGAAACATGTCTACATGTAATACACAGGGAAGTTCAGAAACAGTGGGGCAACCATCAGCCATCTTCACTTAGAAAGGTGCTTCTGTTTTCTAAGGGGATAATTAAGTATTCAAAAAATAAGCATTTTTTCTAGATAATAGATTTTATCAGCTACGCTTTATGTACCTTAATTTCACAACAAAAGTATGGGATTGTGACCCAGTGTAGAGATTGGAAAGGTCAGCAATGACAGGAAACTGTGTCACTATGGGACTACTCCCCTTTTTCTCCCAAAAAAAGCTCTTCTGACCTGTTGGAATATACTATCACATTCTCATTTCTGGCTGTTTCATTATAGCAATTTCTTCTTGAAGTTTTAGCATCAAGAAACTCAAACTGGAACAACAGAAGATGCAACCCCCATACTTTCTTTTTGTAGAGAACAATCTTAGCACTTCCCATAAAAATGATCACTTGCAAGACTTGATCATTAACTTTTTAAAAGTTGTACTCCTGTATATTCTTACCTCCATTCCTGCACTGTTTCTGCTCTGTGAAAACAATCTGTGCCTGGAGCTGGTATAACTGAAGCAGTTCTCAACTTACTACTTTCCAACCCAGTGAAAAATGAAAGAGTAGCTTCACAGAACTCATCACACAGCTTTCTTTTCCTCTCCCAGCAGAAAAAGCATTTACACTGCCTGCCTGGCAAAAAAAAAGCTGCTCATCCCAAATCATTATCAACCAACCATCCCAATCTTCATGCTAACCAAGTGCACAAAGACTGGTGAACTCACCCCAATGTCTTCATCACTTTGTATGAGCTGTGAATGCCCAAGGAGACGTCTCTTCAGGATAGGTTCCACCAGGGTAAGGTACACCATGTACAGGAGAAGGAGCCCCAAAATGGACAGGTATATGATGATTGTCACCTACATAATGCAAGCACAGTTTATGCCAAGATTGTGACATTCCCCCTGTAGTCTCACAACAGGCAGCAAGGACCAAAAGACAAGTACAGGCAAAGTCTGATCTTCAGTAGTGTCCCCAGATGATTTAAAACACAGAAAGAAAGGAAAACTAACAACTAACAAACTAACTACAAACTATGGTATTAAAAGGGTTTAGGGCAGCTTGAAATAGTGAGACCTTGCAAAGAATCTTAGGCTATGCCCCTTAAAACAATTCAGTGTTATAACTCTCACTTCCACCAAGACAACTGTTCAGCCTGGCCATTAAACAGGTGACAAATCTGGGGCATCACCCATTGTCTAGCACAGACCTGCATTCAGTCACCAAGCAAAAAGGGAAGGCAAAACAAAACACTAAACTTCTAAAAGCCCAAAACAAAGTAGTCTGTGTTGCCAAAACTGAAAGACATGCTGCAGTCTATTCACAGCAGTCCAGGCCTCAACGGCTCCTATGGGACAAGAATGTGAAGAGCACAGAAAACATCTGTTAGAACAAATACAGATAAAGAAAATTTATAGTAAGAAAGAAAGGCAGCTGTGTAATGAGAGGCCCTCTGAAATCATAGGGAAAACAAAGCCCAAAGCTTGACAAAATGTCTTAGGACACTCAGAATTTTAGCAAGGTGTAAAGTCTGATCTCAAAAACAGAGATCTTCAATAAAGGATCTTGGGTTCACTTCTTCAGCTAAAGTTTGATGCTATTGTTACTGCTCAAGATCATGAATAACTACTACAAAAAAGCTACATTTTAGGCTGCCTTAGAACAGCTTTCCCTTTAAAAAAAACATTTCTCTAAAAGACAATAGACATATTTACTAAACAGCTGAAGTCTTTAATATATGCCAACAGAATTACACTGCTTACCTTGATTGTGACTGAGCTTCTCTCCTCATATTTGCACTCACAACGTAAACAATAAGCTTCTACATCAGGTCCAGGGACAGGCATAGGCTCCACCACATGGAGACAATCACTGAGGAAACAGAAACTGCCCAGTCAGTTTTGAGCTGGCTTTAGCTGGGCTGTTCCACTCTGCTGCAGGAGCTGAGAAGCTCAGCTCACTTAAGCTCAGTTGTTCTAAACTGCAGGTGCAAATGAATTGCTCTGCCACAGTTATGTCACTTAAATGAGAAATTCAGATACAGAAAGCTGCTAAACAAGTTTTAAGATCTTTCCAACTCAATACAATGTCTTCATTTCCCAGTGAAAGTACTAAAGCTGTTAGCAGAACAAGGATATTAACCCAGCATAAATGCATCACTTGACACTGACATCATGGATAAAAGTAAATTTCAGCTAATTCCACTTCTTTCTTCTGCATACCCAAAAGAGTTTTATTCCATCCTTTCATTGTCTGAAGGGAGATTAGCCTCTCTTTGACATTCATGAACTGAATTTTTTTTTCTTGTCATCACAAGGTATAGACATTGGGGAAAAAAAAGAAGGAAGTCAGATGGGCTGCTTCTCTCAGCAGCAAGACAGTGAATAAAGAGCATTCAGCTTTCAGCAAAAGCAACTGACTTAAAAGGTTATTAAACATAAGTCAGTCCCCTGTGGAAAAGTGTGGTTGACAATATTAAGGGCACTCTGTAGCACAGCATTAAAATCCAGCTGCCATGAGACAACTGCTTCCAACAAGTTACATGTTGGTCTTTCTGCTGACTCAGGTTGTTATTCAGAGTTTAGACCCCCAGGGTCTCTGCAGAGCACTGACAGAACCAGAATCCTGTTTCACCTTTCTCCTGATTACCTCAGTGTGGGCACAGCCAGCAGCAGATAGTGAAACAAAAGGCCTGAAGTGACAGCAGCAGCCTGGGACTCAACACTTTACTGGGCTAAATTACAGTGCTGCAAACACTCAGCCAGGCACCAGCTCATCTCTCCTGTCTTCTCTGTACTTCTTTATAGCTGCAACTGCTGAGTGCCACCTCACAGCCTCTGGAGGGGAGTGGAAGGTTTATTTTTCTCATTTAAATGAAAGCAGAACTACATTTTCCTCTGTGGAAGAATGCAGCATTCAAGCTACAAAAATCAAAATACACACCAGGAACAATCTGTGCAATTGCTGTTCCTGTGACTGAAAGCTTGTACCAATACACTGCCCGAGTTTAGAAATCTTGTATGTTGGTTAAGTACAGTAGGAAGTCTGTTACTGAGAATATAAGAAATATTAATATCAGCATTTTTTCTTCTCCAAGTTGCTAGAAAGTGCAAAATCTACTAGAACCTCACAAAGTTCCAGATAGAACAGTTCCTAAATGATGGGATGGTTTTCAAGAGTAGAACAAGCAAAGACAATACTCCCAACTCCAGGTTGGTACTCCCTGGCCTTTACACCCAAATCACTGGATTCAAAATACACCACTCTCCTCCCTTCTACTACTCCCAAGCCTAAACAAACATTTAAACATGCAAGCAGGCAAATGAAAACAGAAGACAGGGCAAAAACAGGGCAAAAAAAGTCTTGTTCCTTGCTAGATCTGAATTCTGGAGTACTTCTGAAAGAAAAGCTCCAGTAAGTTAAGGAAATGCTCTGCTTTGTCCTGGCACCACCACAGAAGAGTCACATGCAATCACTACAGAGGAGTCTTTAACCAGTCATTTATTATTTGTATGTGCCACACACACTCACCAGTCTTTCTGTGAAACATTTTTGTTGTAAATATGGCCTGAATGGTCCTTGTAAGGAGGGCAGATGCATTTACACCGGACATCCTCAGAATTCTAAAAGTGAAGTAAACAACATGTTTAGAACAAATTATCATAAATTATTATGTCATTAATGTTATATGGGGTACAGAAGGCATTCTTCACATAAGACTTGAAATATTTAACACAAATTACTTGCAAGCATCTTTGAATATAAATTACTTGCAAGTCTTACTCAGGACTTCCTACAAGTTTAAGAACAACCCTTCAGAATTACTAACCAAGTAGAGCAATTTGTCAAGTAAAACTACTATTTGAGAGAGAAACACATTCTTGAGGGGAAAGAAATGGAGTTTAAGCTAATTCCTCTTTCTAAGAAAAACCACATGCAGAAATTGCTGATGTTGATTGCTCAACTATTTCAGCTTATGAGGACAGCTGCCTAACAGACACAGTGATGAGTTTAAAAGGAATGGAAGAATACTAAGCTTATTTTAGCAAATAATAAGAGAAAAAGAATAAACAAAGTTCAAGCAATTTCTAGTGGCATTACAAAAGAATGTGTGAACAAGTTTTGGCAATGAACTTCTACACTGAACAGCCAAGTCAGAGTAACTGAGTGGGCACAGGTCAGCTGGAAAATGGTGATTGCACTAGCACAGAATCATAGAAATGGGTTGGATGGGACCTTAAAGCTCATCCAGGTTTAATGCCACTGCCACAGGCAGGGACACCTTCCACTAGACCAGGCTGCTCAAAGCCCCATGCAAGCTGGCCTGGAACACTGCCAGGGTCAGGGCATTCACAGCTTCTCTGGGCAACCTGTGCCAGTGCTTCACCACCCTCACAGAGAAGACTTTCTCCCTGATATCCAACCTAAACCCACCCTCTTCCAGTGTAAAACTTTGTCCTCCATGCCCATGTAATCAGTTCTCTTCCATCTCTCTTATAGATTTCATGTACTGAGAGGATTTCAGGTAGGGTAATTAGGTCACCCCAGAGCCTCCTCTTCTCCAGACTAAACAATTCCAATTCCCTCAGCCTTTCCTCACGGGAAAGGTGCTCCAGCCCTGTGATCGTTTTCATGGCCTCCTCTGGAATGGCTCCAACAGCACCATGTCCCTCCTGCGCTGGGGAACCCGAGCCGGGGGGTTCTGCACTGCAGGGAGGTCCCAGGAGAGCAGCACAAATACATCCCAGGGACTACAGACTACACCAAACCGCTTCTGCTCCCGCCACAGAGAACTCAAACCGCTCATTACCATTCAAAAGCAGAAAATTCAGACGTATTTGGAGAAAATTTAAACGCGGCTGCTCTGATTACAGAAGACACGGTGTTCTCTGCCCGCCACAGAGAACTGCGGTAACAGTCTCAAATACTAACCCGGCAGGGCCAAGAGCAGAGCGCCCGCACTCAGCGCGGCCGAGGCCGGGCAGCCACCGCCGCGGGAGCTCAGCCCCACCCAGCCCCGGCAACAGCAGCTCCATCGCCACTCGGAGTTTGGTGTGACGGTGTCCCCGGGCACAGCGACATCACCGGGTACGAGCTAAAGCGGGGCGGAGGAACCGCGGCTGGCGCTCAGGGTGCGCCGCCGGGCCCTGCTCCTCCGCCGGGCGGGCAGGGCAGCGCCCGCACGAAAACACCGGCTCCGGCCTTCCCCTACAGCCGGCCGGGGCAGCAGTGGGGCCGGGAAGGCGGAACGACCTGCGGGAACCGAGCGCCCGGCGGGGGCGGCGGGCCCGGTACCGGGAGCACCACCGTGACCCGTGCCCCCGCCCCGCTCACCTTAGCCTCGGCGCCCAGCCCCACCAGGGCGGCCAGCAGCAGCAGCAGCGAGCAGAGGCGCGCCCCGCGGGCCGCCATGTCGGGCCCCGCCGCTCTGTGCCGCTTTACCGCCGCTGCTCGCCGCCGGGCCGCCGCCGGGCCCCGCCGCCATCACTTCCGCCTGCCGCCCCTCACGTGGGGCGCCGTCCGCGCGTGTCCCCGGCCCCGCGGGAACGGCGGCGCCGCACCATGGTTCCGGGCCGCGGGCCGGCCGGCACGAAAACGTTCCTGGAATCGTGGAGTGTCAGGGATGGGAGAGACTTCCAAGGTCATCCAGTCCAGTCACCAACGCGGCGCTGTAACCACTAAACCATATCACCCAGCGCCAGATCCAGAAACCCCTGGAACATCTCTAGGGGTAGTGACTGCACCACCTCCCTGGCCAACCTATTCCAATGCCTGACCCGCTTACAGTGAAAATTTTTTCTAGTATCTAATCTGAATATCCCCTGTCTCAGTTTAGGGCCATTCTTTCGAGTCTTCTCACTGCAGCACGGCAGAGGAGACCAGCCCCCGGCTCACTGCTCCCTCCTTTCGGGCAGGTCTCTCCCGAGCCTCCTCTTCTCCAGGCTGAACAAACCCATCTTCCCCAGCCACTCCTCACAGACATGTTTTCTAAGCCTTTCAGGAGCCTTGTTACCCTTCTCTGGACACCGTTCAGTATCCAAGTGTCCCTTTTTAAGGAGAGGTAGGGCTGACTGCTGGGTAGTTCCCTGGATATTGGCCCAGCTGGAATGGGTTAGTAGTGATTGTTAGTACCTCTCTAATTGAGGTGTGTGAGCAGCATATAATCCAGTTTTGACATGTTTGAACACACAGTTATATAAATCTTCATGCATTTTACAGACAGCTGTTTCTCTGAGAAGATGTCACTGAAATCCAGCAATGTTCCTCATTTGCCATTTGGTTAATTATCTCCACCCCAGAGCTGTGCTCACCTCCTTGCAGAGGGCAGCCAGCCTTGGTGAGAAGCAGCATTTCCAGCCGTGGTCCCTAAAACCTGGCAGATTAAACAATCTTTGAATATTCCCTACTTGTGTAGGGACCCAAACCCACCTGAGGCTGCCAGGGCTGGACCCAGCCTGTCCCTGGCCACTGCTGAATAAGGGCTTGAGCCCAGCCTGGGAAACAGCTGGGGCTCAGCTCAGCTCAGCTCAGCTCAGCTCCTCCGACACCTTCACACAGGAGCAGCAGGCACTGGGACTCAGCCAGTTCATTGCTTCTCCTCCTTTCCACACCTTCTGTCCTTCTGGTACCCATTCCTGTACCAGAAGTGGGGAGGGACTCTCAAGAGCAGGTAGTGACAGGACAAGGGGAATGGCTTCAGACTGAGAGTAGGTTTAGATGAGATATTAGGAAGAAATTCTTTACTGTGAAGAAGTTGAGAGACTGGCACAGGTTGTTCAGAGAAGCTGGGGATGCCCCATCCCTGGAAGTGTTCAAGGCCGGGTTGGATGGGGCTCAGAGCAGCCTGGGATAGTGGAAGGTGTCCCTGCCCATGGCAGTGGCATTGGAACTAGGAGAATCCCTAAGGTCCCCTCCAACCCAAACCATTCTACAATTCCATGGCTCTCTGTCTAAACCCCCCAGTAGCATGTACATGGCCAAGAGCTGCTGTGTTTTCTCTGTCCCTCCCCAGCCCCCACTTGGTGGCTGTAATTTCATAATCCTTTAGATGCAGTCAGCTTTTCAACAGCTCTCTTCACTCCTTCCTAATACAATAGGTTGTGTAATACTAGCAGTGCATCAGACATCTCAGGAAAGGAGCTCGAGTTGCTATGGAAACACAAAACACCTTTATTTAAAATTCGGGGAAAATTGCCAGCAGACTGTAACAAGAGTACATCAGGTTTTAGCCTTAGCCAAACAATTTGTCTATTTAGTGACTGTATCTGCAATAGAAATGTTTTGAAGCGTGAAGGTGGCTCTGTGTCTTCCCCACCACCCACAGCCATAGTCTACAATGGGCAGATTGACTGCTGAGTTGAAAAACATGCTGAATCTTTAGAAAAACACAGATCACATTTTGAGCTGAAGTAAACAATATGCAGTTTCAGAGGCATCACTGCCTTTGGAAGAGTTTGGTGTAGGAGAAGAAAGCCTGATAAACTAATTTTTTTAACCCATTCAGAGAGTTCTGATACACAGGTAATAAATGTGCTTTTATTTAGGTGGCTGGAACAGCCTAGGGGACTTTCAAGCCCAGTATTGGAGCTTCCTCAAAGCCAGGAACACCAAAAAAAAAAAAAAAAAAAAACAGGAACTTGTGAGCCACAGGCTCTTGGTGCTGCAGGAGGTAAAGGTTACTTTTTCCAGAAAATTAGTCCATTCTTCCTCTAGAAAACAATAATAAGTGACTAGGTAAGCAAAGCTCCTGGATGAATTATTAAGAAAAGAACACTAGGAGTTTCTGTCTTGACATTTAGATTTTTTCAGTTTTTTTCCAATATATTTTTTAATGTATTTGTCAGCACACCAGTATCAGAAGCACTACTGTTAAACTACAGGAGTTTTTTTTTAAAAAGGGGGAAAGACAGCTAAAATATGTATACAAATTTGATTTTTAGGAAATTATTAAATGGCTGCCATGACTATAATTGCTTTCCATCCTGCTAATCTTCCAGAAGGGCTGAAGATGTGTTTCATCTTCAAGAGAGCTCTCACTGGATTATTGCAGAGTGGGAGCTTTAGTGGCAGCAGCCTGCTCCCTGCACTGCTCACTCTGTCCTTACTGGACCAATCCTCTTCAAGTTAATGGAGCTGAGATCTCTCATCTAGTTTGCTTTTTAAAAATAACATACACCCTGCTTTAATAACAAGATTTGTTGGAGGTTTGTAACTATACCCTGACCTCTCCAAGCTAAACCTTGCACTTTGCTGTCAGTGTGCTGTGTTGAATTGCAGGTTTTACAGTTTTGTAGTTGCTCTCGTTGTTTGTCTCCATTATCAATACTCACACACCAAGTGCCCCCAAGAGCTGCTGGCAGTGGCTTTGATTATTCAAAGGCTCTGCCTCTAAGGCTCTGGGATCCCTGGTCCCCTTGGCCATGGAGGGGTGAGCTGGGGTGCATCCCCCTGAGTTACTGGGGCACAGCCTGAGCCAGGCTTTTGGGAACAAGACCCAAGACTCTGCAATGAAGACACAGCACAAGCTGTGCATCTCTAGGCAATGGGCAGGGCAGCTGCTCCAGGGCCACATCTTTCCTGCTCAGTCATCTTACAAAAATAGCTCATAAAGAGCTTTATATTTCCAGGCACTGTATGTGCAGGGTGAGCTCCTGCAATTCCTTTCCTGTTGCAGGAGCCTTCCCAAAGCCACATGGTCTCTGTTACCAACAGTGCCCTGAGCTGTGCCTCTGCTCCTCCTCCCTGTGCTGCACTGATTCACATGTGAATATGAGTACTTTAAAAGCTTTTCTCTGCAAAGTGCCTTTATGCTGTCTGGTAATTACACTGAACTCTGCTGCTCTGTGTCAAACAATTGGTGTAGGGCTGCTTCACACGCTGCAGCTGAACTGTCACGGGGTGGATGTTCCTCAGGGCAGGTAGGGTTAGATGCTATTTACCACCACTTAAATCATCCACATTGTGATTATTTTTACTAATGCAAATTACCATCTTTTTATGTCACTTCAGCCTATTCACATTCAGAACTTGCCTGCTTCCCTTTGTTTTCCCAGCTGAGAAAATCTTTTCATTAACAACAATGATATAAAAGAAAAATCTGAGGGGATTATGTAAATAAGTGATTGGATCAGCACTTCTGCATTTATTGCTAACATGAAAGTGGTGTGACATTTGCACAGAAGAAAAACAAAGTAAATGCAGATTCTTTTTTTGTCTATTCCCTACGTTCAGTTAAAAAATTAAAATCATGGCAGCACTTATCACAGCAGCCTTTAGGTAGCAAAGAAACATAGGAAGAGATTCATTACAATGTCATTACAAAAATTGTAATTAATGAGAAAGGCTAATGAGAAATTCACCTTTCAGCACATCAGTATCCATCTGAATAAGTTCTGTCACTGGTATTGCATCCCTTCAAATAAACAGCACAGTTTTGTCTCGTGAATTTCTGTCTGGGGCCCAAACCCCAGTGGCTCAGTTCCAGTCTAGCTGCTATTCTGGCCTCGTGGTCTTTGGAGAATACAAAGAGAAATCAATGCCAGTGGGCTGGATGGGGTACAAGGTTTACAGTAAAAGCCAGCTCTCCAAATCTGGTTCATCTCAGGGAGCCATTACATTACAGTAATGCAGTGTAATGGCTCATGGCTTCCTTCCATAACTGAGGCATTATTTTGCAATCTGCTGTCAGGAGTTACATAAAGCCTTTCACAGCAGAAATGCATGCATATGGAAAGGGCAAGCTGGGCAAACTGTTTACCTCTGTATTTCTATATTTGTATTGATATTTATGATATGAAGCAAATGGAGGGAAGTGCTGAAAGAGCTGTGCATTTGTTTTATCTTTCTGTCTCAGTGAATCCACTCCTGACTTTTCTGCTGGCTGTAAGAGTTCAAGGTCCCTCTCTGCTAATGCAAGGTCAGTCAGGGCTCTCACACACTACAGCAGCTGAGTCCCCACATCACATACATGGGGAGCATGCCCTCTTCTGTGTATGGTTTCAGTTTGTGTCATATGTCATGCTCTTATCAGTGCAATTCCTGCTGCATGTCCTTTCCTTCAGCAAAGGACACATGCTGCAAACACAAGGAACAGCAGTGAGACAGGGCTCTTTAACCATGATCTCCAAGTCCACAACTCTGGCTTCATCCCTTGCAGCATGAAGAACAGCTTCTGCACTTGTTTGTTTAATCCAAAATTTATAAATAGCCTCTGCCAGCTCTGACCCAGCAAGACCTCAGATGCCCTGTATGTATGGCTCATGGGGGAGACAAGGTCAGTGCTGCTCCACACACTTTGCTGCTCCTTGCTCTACCCCAGAGAGCTTTTGCTGGAGGCACAGAGGCAAACATGCCCGAAAAGGAGCCTCAGTTTCTTCCTCATACAGAGTAATCCACAAGGATTACTCTAATACATTCATGCTTCCTGGTTTGTATTCAAAGGGATCAGCACAAGAAGTAAAGTCACTATGAATCCACTATGAATGTGCTCTACCCAGTGCCAGCCATTCCCTTCCAATCTTTGCTGCAGCCTGCATGGAAACACCTTAGCCAGGGGATAGAGGTTAAAGGCAAGGTAAGATTATGTTTATCATACAACTCCAAGCATTTTTGTGGCAAAGTTTATCATTACTTGCCTCAAACTTGTTGCTGAGCAGCAAGGCTTTCAATGACCTCAGCAAGCAAACTGGGAACCCCTCCATGCATTGGCTCCATTTTCTTCCCTTGCCTGCTATTTTGGTCACTTTTCCAAAGCGTGTGTCAAGCTAGCCCTGGATGGCTGCGGGTCCCTCATTCACACTTCGGTGTGGGTAGGAAATGAGGAGTGTTCACTCAGCACCTTGCTGGCCTGGGTCAGCAGCAGCAGTGCACTTACTCTGCAGATGCCTGCTTTAATTAGGAGCTCTCTACTTTGCCAGCAGACCTGGGCAAAGCAACATGGAAGCTTGGAGGCAGTGAATTGCATTTTGCTCTTTTTTTCTGTTAGCATTTTCAAATTTTATCATATCTTTTCTTAACTATTGCATTTAATCCTACTTCCACTTCTGTCTGTGGTGCAACATTAACAGTATTCTTTTTCTTTTTAGATACATATTCCTAATAATTGAAAGAGCAGGAATCTCTGTATTCTTCTTTATCCAGGAAACCATTCACTACCATTGCTTGTCCCTAGCAACCACAGGGACACACAAACACAACCACACAAAATATTTCTTATAAAGCAAATTCCAACAATTCCACATGCACAAGAGAAAGTAAGCTGCATTCAAAGACAGCATTGTGTAAGGTGAGTCTGATACTTCAGATGACCACAAGTATTGACACTATGGCAATATTTTATGTTCTGAGCTTGCCCACCATGTTGATGTACTCACTGACCAAGATCTTTGGCTGCTGCCACGAACCACTGTGGATGCCAGATTCACAGGCAGTTAAAATGCGCACACAAACACGGTGTAAAGCCTTCCACTCCAATCAGGAGTGACACCACTTTCACACAGAGGGAGATTCTGGCCTTTCCATTTCATTCAGATCCAATCTCTGCTGGAGACAGCCAGGAGAGCTGGCTCTGCCCGTGCTGCAAGCAGCATCGATTTGGTGCCAGCGCTGGTGAGGAGGATGGAGCAGGATGCCCTACTTGCTCTGTTCCCATGACAACACCTGCCAAGCAGCTCCTGCCAGCTCCCCTGGCTGCCTCATCGCACTGACAGCGTGCCCAGGCTCGACTTCCAAGCCAGACAACACCTCTTCCTTTCATCACCAAAAAGCCTTTCCCAAGGAAGAACGATCTGTTTGCAATAGCAGTGTTTTGATCGTCACAGCAGAGGAGTTAAGCTCTCCCCCACCCAGACACAGAAGAATGGCTGAGTTTGGTGTGCCATTCATGCTGCTCCTCTGTAATATAATATTGTGGATTGGCTCCTGGACTGTATTTGTCTCTTCTTTGGTGCTTCCTTGTATGCTGAAGTGAATTAATATCTAACAGCACTTCAAGTGACTCCTGATTTCCTGGAGTAGATGGCAAATAGTTGCAAATGTTCTGGAGAAAACAGTCTGCTTTTCTTGGGGGTGTGCCTTGTCCTGCCAGTCCTCCAAAAGCTGTGTGCCTTTTGGCTTCCCTTGAGCAAAGCTTGAGACTGATCAAGCCAGCAGTTCTTCAGGCAAAATGAGCAGGAGCAGACAAGAAATACGGAGCATAAAGATGAGTTCAGGGCATTGAAGCTGGGTGGCAGTGGAGGAAAGTAGGATAACTTTTCCTGTCTGCCAGTCCAGTGTAATGCTATGGTGAGGTAGAGGATCTTTTTCTTTTTTTTTTTTAACTTTTTGCCTGTACAGATTCTAAGCTTTTCATATGTGGACTGAGAGCTCAGTCTGTGGCTTTGGCTGTACCCCTCCCAATTGCCCAGTATTTGCCTCAACAGGTGCATGTTGTCATCTGGCTAGGAGGGAATCAAAATTATGCTTGATAACAAAAAAATGGCTGATATCCTTATTGGGACTCACCAAAGGACACATTCCTCCAGGACCACCCAACTGAGAGTAGCTTGCAGCTGAATGCTGATGAGGTTATCCCCTTTCTGCCTCATGAACAGCTCTGTGACAGTGAAGTTCTCTGTCCTGGCATGGCCATGGCCTTACCCAGGCCAGGTTTTGTGAGGTATGAGTGACAGGGCTCCCTGCACTGCACCTGAGGATGGTAACAGGCCCATAGGTGACAGCACACAACTCCACAGCAGCACCTGAACTCACTGGGCCCTGGCTGAAGAGTTCTGGAGCATAGCAAAGACTCAGAATAAAATCCACTGCAATAGCCAGTTGCCCTAGTAGACAGAAACCATTCTGTGGGTTTTTGAGTTCAGGATGTCCACTGGAAGATTGCTCATCCTGCTGCTGGGTGACCACAATACATGTATTTTGATTTGATCCATTGTCAGTGTTGTCCAGCCCAAGCATTTCTGTGACCCCAGCACCAGCTGCACATTACCTTCCACTTAACTCAATTACTGGCTCATTTGCTATTCCATTTTATTTGATCTGAGCCTTAAAGACCAAATCACATGTACTGCAAATTACACAATGTCCATCCTTAACTTGGACGGCTTCAAGCAGGTGCTGAGGAACAATTAGATCACTGTCTATAGAAGCTGCTATTTAACTAAGAAAGAAAAGACAATTCTAAATAAGACAGATGCAGAGAGAGCTCAAAGCTTGCTCACACTGATAATGAAAATTAATCAAACATCATTAGCAGTCTCCAGAGAGTTCAGTACATCATGTGCTTCTGGTTGTTCTCTGCCTTACAAGAGCACCCACTTCTCTTAGCTCAAGGGCAGAAGAGAGATTTGCTGCATCAATTAAAAGATTAAAATTTGGGGCCTTTTTCAGAGAGAGTTGGGTGGCTTTCTTTGAAAGCCATTTGGGCCAGCCTGTGGCTTAGAGGTGTTGAGCAGCCAGGATCTCTGGGGAGATCAATAAATGCAGGTGATTTTACTAAATACTCAGCCTTGCTTTTCCTCCCATAGAGTGGGACTTACCTGGAGACACTCCATTCTGAGCAGTGCTCCCTGGAGGGGTGCTTCTACACCTAAATGCAGCTGTGCTGGGTAAGCAGCATATTCCATGCAAAAGAGTTGCCAGGAGAGTTGGTTACTAATACCCGTCTCCTGAGGATTATTTTAGCACACAGTTAATTCTACTAAAACCTCATGTCCTTCCTTTTGCCATCCTACCTCTCTTTTTCATTGTCTGAGTTGCCCAAATTTTAATTCATCAGCCTTAAAAGCTGGACACTATGAGTCCATTCCATTTGTATTGTGTTTAACACACTGGATCCTTGGTTAGAGCTTCTGAGCTTTACAACAGCCGAGAGTTTTGTTTGGGATTTGTGTTTGTGTCCTTTGGATCTGGTTGTTTACCCACCACCACCACTTATGTTTATAATTTTGTATTGTGGGAATTATGGGGAAGATGAATAACTGACCTTGCTGGTCAAAGATGTGTCAGTTCAGGCTTAAAAATCAAGAGAAAAGAATCTAAAAGAGTGGAAGAAACTCAAGATTTGTGTTTGCCCATGAGCACAGAGTGATGCAGACCTGCAGCCCTCTCAAAATCTAGTCTTAAGGCTGGTGCATGTTACCACTGACCCACTGACCTCCCTGGAAATGTGTCAGTTCTCAGGGCCAGGGATTGGGGCTGTGCCTTTGTGTGCCTTTGCTGTGCCTGGCCTCTGCTGCATTAGTTACCTGTGACCCCAGGAGCAAACAAGGCATTTTTTCTTCCTAAAGCAATAAGAGGTGCATCTAGATCACCTTAACTTGATTTGGGATGGCAGAGAGCGGAAGTGCAGGGAGAGCAACTGATGTGGGCTCATTGTCATCAGAGTCTTCTAATACAATTTTTGAATGAGAACATCCTATTAACTCCCTGTGTACAGACTACAGTGTTTCACTGTGCTAGAGCTTTCTCCAAGGAGCTTTTTTGCAGCTGGCACTGTGCTCATAAGCTCTCTGGATAAGTACAGGTGAATGCAGTAGGCACTTCCAAGCTGTTAGAACATTTATCAGGACCATAAGAGAGATGTCCCCACAGAGACATGTCTCAGCCCTCACAGCTAAACCTGTGATCTTCACTCTACTCACTACTTCATTGGAAGTCACTGAGCAGGACACTGGAAGGTGGCTCATGACCTTAATATCACAGCAGCAGGAGGAGGAGGAAGCAGCAGGAGGAAGGAAGGAAATGCCAGGCAGAAGTGTCCTTGTGACAAAACGTGGTCTCAGTTGGAGCAAATTTAACCAGGAGAATGCTAAGCTGTAAATGCCAAGTTAATTAGTCCTCATGCATAACTTGCTTTTAAAAATACACTGTTGTCTCCTGAAGGAACAAGAGCCCATTTCCCCTTCTGTTAGCCTTAAAAGTCAATCTGAAAAATGCCATTAAAGTCTAAACCAAGAAGCATCACGATGCTTTCAGTAGAGAAGCTCTGTGTGAGTAGGAGCTTAAAATCCACAGATTTCCTTTCTAAGCCTGCCAAACCAGAAGGCTGAACAGCCTTCCCAGGGCACCTCTCACAGCAGACCCACTTCATGGAATCTCATATGGCTGCACTGTTGAGGCCCAGTTTCTTTGTTACACCAGCTCCAAGCCACATTTTTCCCAATTCTCAGTTTTCTACTTCTCCACCAGCAATCAAAAAGTCTAGTGGCCAAGTCCTGGTCATTTTTCATGTGTCCTGATCTCTACTGGCCTGGATAAAACCGTGTCACTGGGCTACAGCTCATTCATCCTGGGCTTGGTCTTCCACCCAGGGATTTTGAAATGGTTTTTTGATTTGTGATCTAGGAAAGACCAACAATTAACTCCAATTACATTTTTTGTTTCCAAATGAATAGCCAGTGCCGTCTGGTACTGCACAGTTTCTCTTTGTCCCTGCTCTCCATGACTCAGTATGTTTTGTATCTGTCAAGTGCCTGATCGCTCTCCTGATCACTCCATGTGATCTTGTTTGTGGAGGAACAGAGGACTGAGAATTTATAGCAGCACTTTAAAATATATTGCTTTTCTCACTGAGGTCACAGATGTCAATATTGCTCCTCCCCAGCCCCCAGCACAGCTCTGCACTGCAGTCCAGAGCCAAGCACAGCCAGCTGGGCACCACAGCTCAGGGTCTGTGCAGGCTGTGCTCTCACAGGCAATGAAACCCAGAGGCACCTCCAAGTGTTAGGCAGTGGTTTCTCACCTGCAGTAGCTCCACCGGAGGGAGGAGGTTGTTTCTCCTGCTCTCTGACAAAGAAAGGTGAGAGGTGTGGTTGGGAACACTGAAGCAGCATTGAGAGCTCCCCACCTCTTGCAGATCCCCCCTCCCCCGTTTCTGGATACTGGGTGGGTTTAGGTTTAATGAGCACATAACTTTCCACCACTCCTTGTGCGAGCCAAGCGCTTTTGTGGAGAATCCAACCGCGTCTCCCTCCCTGCGGGGGCAGCCACGAGCCCCGGGCATCGATCCCACCGCATCCAAAAAGCGAAAGTCCCTGCAGCTTTCCCCCAGCTAGTTCTCCTGCTGCCGTGGCTTCCTGTTACTCCGAAACTCCCGATATTTTTAGTTTGTCGACTGTCTTCATACCCACTTTGGGAGTGATGAAATCTCATCCTGGGGAAGTGGTTGCAGCACCACTCTAGTAACGAAATCATTAAATCAATTGCCTTTGCAGCAAAGCCATCTCTGTCACTGATGTCACTGAATATGTCACTGATACCTGCAGTGTCATCTCCAGAGCCTGCAGCCTCTCATCAGCCATGTGGTTTTTCACAGAGGAGGAGGAGGAGGAGGCCAGCACATGGCTGAGCTACTGCCAGTAGTGCAGAGACCTTGGAAAAGAGAAAAAAAGGAATCTCAGCTTAGGAAAAGGAGCAGACTTTCAGTTAATGGAAACCTGATACTTCACCTCCATCTAGTAAGCAGCAGGTGATAAAGCAATACAGACCTCAGCTGATGTTTGTCCCATAAAATAAAACCTGCAATATACAGCCCCAAGACATATGTTTATATAGAAATAAGTCATCAAGTTATTTGCTTCTGAGACATAAGAATTAGATTTGTTTCCACAACACATTGAGCATCACTTCATCATTAGTAATAGAAAAGCCAAAAAGTACCTCCCTGGAGAGCTATTAGATAACAGATTGCCCTGGAGATAACTGTGAAGAGACACCCCAGCAGGTCTCATCTAATCCAGTGCTCTGCTGGTAGAGGTGATGAACAAATGTTGGTGGATCTCAGCAGGACCCAAAATGCATGTGAGTGATGGCTGTAGGGCTACTCCTGCCAGTGCCTCTGACTTTCCACTGCAGAGTGGCCAGCCCAGAAAGAATGAAGTAGCAACTGTGATGGAAGGAGGTGGGGTTGTGGGGTGAGCCCCACTCTGCAGCCCCAGGGTGCTCCTCCTCTGCTGCTGCCTGCCCACATGTGCTTCACTTGCAATGAAGTACAGACATGGGTTGTGATCCTGACAGCCACTCTCCACCAGATCTCCAGGTCTCTAAAATTTTCAGTGAGTGTTAATGCCTAGCTCCCATAGGCCATCTTAATTGCAAGGGCCCAAGCATCAAGATCCTGCATGTTCCACCAGCTTTTGGAGCTCTGCAATGGGCACACCAGGGTTCTGTTTAATGTCTTCTCCTTTAGTGCTTTGTCTCAGCTTTAGGCATGACCAAAATGAGGACAAGACATGGTCCTGGAGGGAGCAAAGGCATTTTGTGCCACCACACTCTGCTGACCACATGAGCACAAGGGATAGTGCTTTGGCCAAGGAGCTTTGGCCTGAGGCTGCTTGGGAAGGGGGTTGTGCTTGCCCTCACCTGTGAGATGTTTGTGTGCAGCATGATGGCATTCACCAGCTGAATAAAACATTCAACAAAACCCTCTCCCACCCCAGAGGCTTCTCATTCTCTCACAGCTGATTTTTATCTCCTGAGTCCTCCTCATCCCATGTGGCTGCAGGCACTGCCCTCTTCTCTGCCCCCACCACCTGCCAAGAGGCAGCAGGTCCCTGGGTTACAAGGAAAGCCCATGCCAGGGAGAGGTTGCCAAAGGGGCTCAGGCACACCCCTGTGCTGGAGAGGAGCAGGAACAAGCACCCAGGGCTTGCAGAGCTGGTCTGCAAGACTCAGCTGCTGTACCTTTTACCCCTGTGACCAGTGCTTGGCACAGAGATCTGATACTACTGATCTGAGATCTGATACTACTTCTATTTGACAGTCCCTGTAGACTGAGGTGAGTGCCTGTCTCCTGTGGCAGCTGTCCTGTCTTATCCTGGTCACAGGAGCCACCTCTGAAGGGCCACCAGCCCCAGGGATTCCTTGTGCAGAAGGGATGGAATTTTGCCCATTGATTTTCTATTGGCATGTGCTGAGACTCTGCTCTCTAGCATCATGAACAAATCTAGAAACCTGTAGCAGCTCTAGGAAGCATGAGATGTTATTTTTGCCTGGACATTGATTCTTTGCATTTTTAATCCATTTTATTGCTGGAGCCTGGTTTTTTTTTGCACACTCAGAGAAAATGCCAGCCCAGCACTGAGGAGAGCCAATTTCACTGGGTGTGGAGTATTGCTGCTCTACTAAAGGTTGTTGGAGTGGGTGAAAGGAGAATTTCTCATCATTAAGAGAGAGCTCAACTACTGATGAAGCATCCTAAAGCACATCCAAGCAGAGACAGGAAGTCTGTAAATCCAGATTCAAGGCTTTAGGGAAGACTCTGACCTCTGCCTGTGGTCACACAGCTGTTGCACTCATGCCTCACCTCTTGTGTCCTGGCCACTTTCTTGTCCCAGCTTTCCAGAGCTTACAAAGGACTCTCCTACCTGCCCACACTGGCATTGCCCCAGCAAGCTAACCAAACACAGCATAAACACCAAAAGAGCTTTCCAGAGGGTAAATCTGCAGACAGCAGGGCCTCACAGAGCTCATACCTCCCTTGGGAGGGAGAGCCATGGCCACAGAAGGTTGGGATTTCAAGGGCTCACCTTTTAGCCTAAGTGCTGTGTGCCATTTAATTCATTCAGCCTGTTAATTCATCCATCAGTTCAATGGAAATTCCCAACAGCATTTCCAAAAGCACTGTGGAGCCCCACAGACTTAAGAGTGAACCAAACCCCTTTTCTTAGCAGAAACATGCACTGAAAACAAACAAACAAACAAAAAAACCCAGCATATCTAGCATACAAGCAAATAAACAGCAATAATCGTGTAACTTTATTTAGATTTAATTAGACATTTAGCACAGTAATATGCACAGAAAGAAAAAAAGTACCAAAATACCAAACTCATAGCATATAAAATAATCAAATATATTTCATATTTAGTGAAATATTTCTACAACACATCAGTGGGACTACCCTGGGCAGCCCAACCCTGTAAATATATATATATATATTTATATTTATAGTTGTGTTATATAAAATACTGTATGTAGAGAAAGCACTGAAACTTACCACCAAAATAGAAAATCGCTCAAAATGCAGATAGTTCAGGTTTGCTGGATATACCCAGTATGGAAAAGAGATTCAAACCCACTGCAGGAGATAAAGCTCCAGCTGAGATGCTCTGGCAGGCATGGGATGGCAGGGGTGGGCACACATTGGATCAGCTGGCAGGAGCCTGGCTGCCCATGGCCATGAGATGACAAAACTTTCTGATTCTCAGCCAGAGCCATCAAGAGGCTTCTGAGTGGGAATGCCCTCGGTGCTCGCACTGGAGCAGCTCCTGCAGCACAACTGGATCCCTTAAGGATCCAGCTGCAGCAGGACTGGCCATCAGCAGATGCACAACATCACAAGGACATTATTCTGAATTTTAAAGATGCCTCTTCAAGCAGATGACAGCAATTCGTTCCCATTCGGTTTTGAAAAGATAAAAAGCTGTTTTTGTGCAAGGCCAGGCTCCCCTGGGCAATATCCTGTGGCATGGGAAGCAGCAACCCTGCTGCTCCAGGACAGTGACACCAAATGAAATGCTTGTCCTGGCAAAAACTCCCATCTCCCCTGAGGGTCCTCAAGGGCTGTACTTAAGAACCCAAACGATCTGTAGACAGGTATAAAAAATATGGCATTTCTGGCAGCAGCACTGGAGTGCAGCTGGAGTCAATAACCTGCACCAGCCATGGCCATGGCCAGGGGCTGCAGGGGCTGCAGGCTGGGGGCTGGGTGGGCAGGGATAGGCACAGCTCCTGGGCACAGGGCACTGCATTGCTGCTTTCCAGACAGCACACTTCTGTGCCTGTTTGTTGCTTTTTGGCCTGGTGTAATGATTCATTTACTTGACTACCCCCATAGGAAGAGAAGCCTGTAACCCATTAATAATTCTGCAATTGCTCTTCCTCATCAAGCCAGCAGTTGCATCCCTAATTACATGGCAACAATACTATGCTAACAGGATGAGCTATAATTCCTAGGTGGTATTAACATTATTACTTTACTCTGAGTAACTTCCTGGTAATGGCCATTTGAATCTGGCAATATCAATTAAGTGAATATAAATGCTTAGCCCCTGGAAAAATCATTAATAAAATTCTCATTCTGATAGCCTCTAATCACAGCTAAGTACAATTACTCATACGAGGCCACTATAAAAATTATTTTTCTTGTCAGAAGAAATTCATCAGGTTTTCCCAACTGTTTGTAATAAAGAGGACACTATATAGAAAAGTCCAGAAAATAAGCACACGTTTGTTTCTCAAAACTCATAGATAAACATGACAATATCTCTAAATTACTGGCTACAAACAGGATTTCATTTAGTTCTACTCAAGCTGTAGCCTTGTACAAATGTTTTCAAAGCAGCACTTTGCTGTTTCATCTGGAACAGCTGCACAGGATTTCTTTGCTATCAAGCTCTTGTGTGGGGATGGTGTTTCAATTTTTCTCTTTATGCCTCCAAACTGCTGAAACAAGAAGGAAAAGACATTTAGTAAAACAGGAGCTTTTAATGGGGGAAGAAAAAAAAAGGGAAAAAAAAAAGCAGCACTAAGAAATAATTTTTCACTGCAGTGGCGACAGAACCACTCTGCATCTCTCACATCTCTGTTTCAAAGGAGACAGGGACACCAGCCTGTGGTCTTGCATGGGTCACCCACAGTGTTGTACCTGGCACTCCCTGGGCTCACAGACTGCACCCAGGGCCACCAGCTGGCCCAGGCACACGACAGCTGGGTGACCCAGACACATTTCATGAGCAGTGAGCAAAGGTTTTTTAGGTTGCTCATCCCAGAAGGTGCCCGCCGGTTTCATGGGTCAGAGGCAGGAATCAGTGATACCTCTCTTATATACAGCTCTTATATACCTCTCTTATATACAGCTCTTATTCACAGCACTCAGCAAGAAACAGCCCCATGCAGTGCCTGGGAGGAGGGGTTTGCCCTGCCTGCTCACCTGCAGAGCCAACCACCACAGCTACACACATTTAAGAGGCACAGCACATATTTGTGTTTCTTTAGGGAGATAAGGCTGGAAAAATCTGGGACATCAGGAAGAGCTGGCAGGAAGGCTGCTGGGGTAATGTGGGGAGAAGTGCCAACACCATTATCTCCAGACAGGATGTCTCTCTCAAACGTTCATGTGGGTTTGTCAGCCTTGCTTCATAAATGTTTTCCAGACAAAGGTTTGTTTGTGAACACTGTCAGAGCAAGCCTCAAGGAGTCTTCTTAGTGACCTCCAAAAAGTACATTTCCTAAGGCATTCCCCTGTGCATGTCTTGTCAGACACCCGCTTTGATGTACAATGTTTACTAGAAAAAAAGCAGTAAAAGCTGACAAAGGCTGCCGAAAAATCCAGGGACTCCATTTCAAAATTTGATGAGCTGATGAAAACAATTTCTGCCGGAGCCATTGACCTCTCATGCTCCTCCAGCAGAGGGTCTGGCAGCTCCTGTGTGGCCCTGGCAGGCTGAGGGATGCACATGCAGCTCACCTCCCCAGTTACTTACTGCTCTCCTGCCTCAGCACTGTCAGTGCCCACAAACGGGATCTCTTCCCTGTCCGTCTGCCCCAGAACGAGGTGGTGCTTCTCCATGTTTATGACACACTGCAGAGAATAAATGTCCTTAGGTAAGAGGGAAAACTGCAAATTAGGGTGGTCCCAGCTCCCCCATCAGCACAAGTAAGCATCCTGCTGGAAAACTCCTACCTTCAGAGACTTCAGTGTCTGCAGCCCCAAGGAAAAGGGTTGGTCGTTGTCTTCTGAAAAAAAAACAGGACAATTCGGATTTATACATTCAAAGTGCCCTCCTGGGCTTTTTGTCAGTGATTCTATCCTTCTTTTGTGACTGCTCTGCTAAACAAAACCCTGTTTATAAAGGGCCTGACTCCAGAGGAGAGCAGGAAGGCACAGGATGGCAGGAGGGCAGGCAGATGTGCCTGCAGGGAGATGCAGTGGTCGCTCCGTCAGCACAGCAAAGCCAAGCTTGCTGAACACATCCTCCCCTTCCCTCTGGGGGCCCAAACAAGAACTTCTCTATTTTAATTTTAACATCTTCCTAAAGCTTTGTTTTTCCTGCTGGGGTGAGAGGCAGTAGGGCCCAGCCCAGTGGAGGAGCAGAGGGTTAGACACTCACCCACGACGAGGGCAGCGCACTCCACGGGGACCGCTCCCACTGTGAGCGACAGACACTCGATCTGCCCGATGGCTTTCACCTTGTTTGGCAACAAAGCCATCTCCTCTTCCTCAGGGAGTGCTTTAAGATGCTCCTTTAACCTGTGGGCATTGAAAACACTCCTAACATCATATGGCCATGTTTTGGCTGCTCCACTGTCTTGGATGGCCAGGATGTGGCCAGCAATGTGTATTCTATCACCACAGTGATAGATAAGGGGCAGTGACCCTTATCTCAGTGGCACACATTATCTGCTAATGGGCCAGCTTTGAAACCAGTGGGGCAATCATCTTTATCTTTTCCACAACCCATCCTCCCTCCACGAAGATACCAGCTGCTGCTGGGCCATTGAGTCCCACTGTGTGACTGATAAAATTACATCATCCCACTGGGAGATGCTCCAGCCAGGGGGAGGAGCCAAGCCTTTCCTACCCAGATAAAAACTGAGATTTTGGACACCAAGGTACCTTCTTTCCACTGGATTCCAGAGGAATGCCAGACCTTTCCACATCATCCCTGAACATTTGAAGGAAAACTGCACCTTCTACAGGAGCACTGCTTCAGCTGAACCACATCTGCCACTGCAGGAGGATGCAGTCACCATTTAATGGGACTGCTACCAACACCCTGACTGACAGGGTGTCAGGTTGTATTCTGACTCTGTCAGTGTTTTGGGATTGTTCTTTGTAATACTGTATTTCTATTTTAATTTTCCTAGTAAAGAACTGTTACTCCTAATTCCCATATCTTTGCCTGAGAGCCCCTTAATTTCAAAACTATAATAATTTGGAGGAGAGGGTTTACATTCTCCATTTCAAAGATAAGTTTCTGCCTTTATTGGCAGACACCTGTCCTTCAAACCAGGATATCCAGCAAGGAGCAAGTGGTGTTTGGAGTGTACTTACACATGAAGTGCTCTGAGCTTGCTCAATTACCAGGCTGCTCTTGGAAAGCTCTTCCCTGGCAGGTTCTCTGTGGGTGCTCTGCAGGCAGCCAGCAGCCCACACCCACATCAGATCACATCAGACTCACAGTGCAGCCCTGGGGCTGCCCAGGCACTGCTCTGTGCTGGATTTTGGGTGTTACCCAAGGAATCCTTTTCCTAGATTTTCTCAAGATTTGGGGAATACTGAATTGTTCCTAATGCAGTGTGGGTGTAGGGAAGGGTGAGTTCACTGCTGCTTCCACAGGTGGAACGGATGTGTCCCCATGGAATGACAGAAATGCTGAGGTTGCAACAGACCTCTAAGATTGACCCAGCTGTTAACCCAGCTCTGCCAAGGTCACCACTACACCGTGTCCCCAGTGCCACACCCACACGTATTTTGAACACTTCCAGGTATGGTGATGCCACCACTTCACTAAGCAGCTTGTTCCAAGGCCTGACCACCCTTTCAGTGAAGAAATTTTTCCTGATACACAAACTAAACCTCACGTGGCACAGCCTGAGACCATTTCCTCTGTTTCTGTCATTCATTACCTCACTGGAGCCTCCTTTCATGTAGCTGTAGGGAGCAATAAGGCACCCCCTGAGCCCCCTTTTCTCCCTGCTAAACATGGCTCACATCCAGGTGGCCCAATCCATGTTTGTTAGTGTGTTTGGTGCTGCTGCTGGGTTTGTTCAGAGGAAATGAAGACAGATCAATCACATTCAGGCCAAAGAAAAGAAAAAAGGATGACAGAGATACCCTCAGGTACAGCTTCTATCTACACTCTTTGAAGCAGTCTGACAATACTAATTAATTATTTAGCTTCAGTTTCTCTTTTAAACTGAACAAGAATCTAATGGAAAGGCCATTTGAGGCACTGATCTCTCCCTCAGATAAAAGCCAGATCAATTTCTGCTATTTGAGGTTTCTGCTGAGCCGCATTGCAGCAGCACACGTGTCTGTCTGTCTGTCTGTCCGTCTCTGCTGGGGAGGCAGCCCTCTCAGAGGCTCCAGGACTGAGGTGGGCATTGCCCACACCATTTAGCACAGGTGCAAGGACAGTGACGGGTAGCAGGGAAAAGGATGTGGATCCCCTCTGCTGCTTTCTTAGAGTCTGGCCTTAAAAATCAGTAGGAACATATTAATCACAAGTTTATGAGTTCCTTGGCCACCTCCTACAGCTCCACAGGGGATTTCTTATCCTGGCAGCCTGTGAGCCTACTCCTTCTTTCCTCAGTGTGAGGGGGAGAGAGTGACTAGCATCATGACAAGACACAAAAAATTTTTAGAAAAGAAGGGAGGAATTTAGCCTGAGCATCGGACACACAAGTGGTGCTTTGAGGCACCGAGTCCTCTGAGACCTGGGCAGCAGAAACAGGCTCTGACCTCTTTCTTCAGTGCTCTGTGGAGGACAGGGCTGCTGCAGCAGAGCAGTGCTGCAAGAACTGCACCAGGCACATGAAGGAAACACAGGGAGCAGAGGAACTGTCCCAGAGCATGAAATCCCTCCAAATGCCATCGTGTGGCCACACTTGGCTGAGCTGCTCCACAGGTGGTGACAAGGTTGTGGTAAGCACAGCCACCTTCCAGTCACTCAGCACTGTTGTGCAAAGAAGTAATTAGTGTTAGGACAGGAACAGGCACCATTCATTCAGGGCTGTGCAGTAGTGCTCACTGAGCAGGTGTAATTTTTTTTTTTCATAATTACTGCAAGTTAGCTGCAAAAGCAATGACTCCATGGGAATAAAGAGCCAAAACGTCTTTGATATCCTGTGAGCTGATGTCTGGTCCTGTTCCTCAGAGATGAGAGAGAGTTTTGCAGCAAATGGCTGTCAGGCACCTCTCTAATAATCCATAAATACATTTCCTTTTCCTTTAACCAGGAGAAATTCATAATTGGGAGCAGCATCAGACACCCAGTTCTGAGAACATGCATGCTCACAGCTTCTTTACCCTGGGGACTGGGCCTGCAGAGCTGCAGCCACTGGCTGGGGACATGTCCAGCAGCCTGGTGCCTGCTCTGCCCTGGGAGCCTGCAGAGCTGGGCTGGGCTGCAGAGCTGGGCTGGGCTGCAGAGCTGGGCTGGGCTGAGCTGGGCTGGGCTGCAGGGCTGAGCTGGGCTGGGCTGAGCTGGGCTGCAGAGCTGGGCTGGGCTGGGCTGGGCTGCAGCCCCACACCTGGTCCCTGGGGGGGCAGCTGGGCTGCAGAGCTGGGCTGGGCTGCAGCCCAACCTGGTTCACAGAAGGCTGTCTCTGTCTCAGGCACTGAGTGATGAGCAGACAGTGAAAAACCACAAATGCACCCAACCCTCTGAAGGGATTCCCTCAGAGGTGAACAGGGTGGTACCAGTGGCTTTCTATTCCATCTCCCTGCCATTTAAAATTAGGGCAGGATTTGGCTGTACCAGGAGGGTCAGGGGCTTGCCCAGCCACAGCCCAAAGTGCTCCCATCTCGAATGACCATCAGTAACACGGGCAAAGCCCCAGCCCCAGGACACTGCCATGCTCCTGCAGAGCAGCAGTCTGCCTGGATATTTACCCCAGCCTGTCCAGGCAGGCAGATGACATGAGGTTGTGCTGCGAGCCGGTGTCCACCACGGCCTTCAGCTCCTTCCCCGCACACTGCAAGAGCAAGAAGAGATGGGAAATGGTGTGTGAGATGCAGGATGGGCACCAGGCTGTCCAGGAGCTCTGTGCCCACGAACTCTCCTCATGCCAGCTCATCCCTGCTCCCCTACATGCTCCTGAGCCTTCCTGGCTCATTTGTCCCTGAAGAGAGCAGAGGGGGCAGTGCCAGGCAGGAGGGAATATTGTGGAGAGTGAGAAAAACAAATGAGAATGGGGCTAAAGAATAGAAATGTGAAATTACCCTTGGGCAAAGAAAATAGGGATGGCACTTGGTGGAAACAAGTAGGCTGTGAGCACAGGGATTTGCCATGGGTAATTACACCCCAGCATTTCAGCATACCACCCCAGCTTAGCTGTCCCCTCCACCCTGATGGGTAAGGGAAGATCAGAGCAGTTTTCTTTCTGATTCCCAGGTGGGAATCTCTGCCACAGCAGCCTGGAGCTGCAGAGTGAGTGTATCCCCACAGCTGTGACAGTCCCATGGGAGCACAAACCTGACTGGGAAACATGGACAACAAGAGCACAGCCTGAGACTGTCAGAAATAAAATCTGCAGTGAAAAACACCCACAAAAGGTTGTGGAGGGACTATTACCTGGCAGCTCACCACTATGAGCTCTTCATCCTCTGCTTTCCCCGAGCTGCCCAGCCTGGTTTGGTTCAGCCTGTTGGTGTGTGATGAGAGATCACCCTTCAGAGCACAGCTGCCTCGGCTGCCTCGGAACTTGGACAGGTTTGTCTCCATCAGGCGCTTCTGCAGGATGTTATGTGGTTGCTTTAAGAAAGAACACACACACACACACACACACACAAGAGCAGGGTGAAGTCAGAGGAAAGCCACACATTGGCCTGTGTCACCAGGCTGCCTGTGGTGCCCGTGGGCCAGCACTGCTTTCACAGGAGGGCTGCCCTAAACTCTTACTCTCCCTAATTCCCAGATTACCAGTACTCTTCCTAGCTAGTTCTGGCTTGCCTGTTTTTGACTAAAAATAACTTTGTTTTGCAAAGGGAATAATACTTTCAAACCATTAACCTTTGAGACCTTGGAAGGATGCTTTTCTTTTACCAAACTAATTCAAAATTTGATATAGGAATCCAGACAAGTCTGGCCTTTTCAAGCTGGTGTCTCATCCATAACTGCCTTCATCTCTGGATGAAAGGAATTTTGTAGTGATGTGAAAAATTAGGATGTAACAAATCACCTTTCCAATGATACTACCTAAGTAAGAGGAATGTCTAAAATTGCCCTCTGTGCCTCTTTCCCCTGTACTTTTCCTTAGCTGCTAAGGGTGGATAAATGGGACCACTTCTGAGTGCCATACCACGAAAGGAAAGGGAGAGGAAGGAAAGAGGTGAGCTGGTCTGAGGCAGATAGGTATTCTCCCAGAATTCCCAACATTTCTCTTTTTGTCTGTCATTGCTATTTGCTCTGCGAGAAGCATGTTGCCTCTCAAGATTTCCTCCAACCTCTTTCCCAAAAGCCTTTTTCTGTTTAATGTTCATCGCAGATGGATGCACACACTGCTGGAGGTGAAATGACTCTGCCTGATTATCTGCTCATTTCTCTGCCTGGCTAATCTGCCCTCTCCATTAATGCCTTTACTTCTGATTTTAATTTTTCCATGGTGAGACATTTTTACTGGCTTATTCCTGAATTTTTGCATTCAGGTCAGAAGAGACATCTGAGCCAGCAAACCTCCTCATCCCAAGGGAATATCAGAGTCAGGATAAGTTTGAAAACCTCAGGCTCCCCAACTTGACCAGTGCCCACCCTTGTGCACAGCATGTTAAATAACACCACTTGCAGAAGTCTAATGCAACCTGGCATCATCTTAAAATAGCTGCAGCCACGCTGGTGCTTCAGATCCCGCCGTGGGCGCAATGCGGGCGGCGGAGCTGGATCTGACTGTGGGATGGGATGGGATGGGATGGGATGGGATGGGATGGGATGGGATGGGATGGGATGGGATGGGATGGGATGGGATGGGATGGGATGGGATGGGATGGGATGGGAGGGGGGAGCTGCAGCCAGCACCAGTGGTCACTGGGACACATCAGCTCCTTGTGTCCCCACCTTCCATTCTTCTGATTTCTGCTACTTGAAATAAAATCCCATGGCCATTTTGGGATGCAGGTGCTGTGTCTGACCAACCTGCTGCAATCACAGCCAGTGGTTAAGCAGGAGCTCCTGATGGGGAGGAATCAGATCTGACTTGGTGCTGCCTTCCCAGAGAGGCCAAACAGCAGAAACCAGTGTTATTTAACTGGGTTGGAGGCAGGCAGGCTGGCTGCACTGGTACTGGCCCCTAAGTGGAGGGATAAGCAGATCAGTTTGGGAGTCAGGACTCCCTTGTGTGAGGCAGAAGCTGTAGGTGCACAGTCAGCACTGTGATCACCTCCAGTCTCCTCACCAGAGCAAAATGCAAGCCAGGGTTTTCTGACAGTAAATGAGATGTCCTTTACACCCTTTATGTTTGATTGCAGCTCAGGAACACAGCCAGAACATTAATTCTTCACATCATTTAGAAATAACAAAAGAAAGGATAGGGGGTGTAGAGGTAAATGGATGAAGTTCACCCAGCTGGCCAGAGGACAGCCTGTGACACAGTGGTCACCTCCTTGTGCCCAGCTCCAGTGAGGCAGGACCAAGAGAAATTTCTGATTGGCATCAGCCAGGACAGTGTGGGTGCTCTTCTGATCTGCCTGGCCTCAACCTCCAACACACTCCCCATTGGTATTTTAACTGTCATCTACCATTGACTTCAACCTAATTTTCTCTAACTACAAGTTCTCCTATGGATTGTTAATCAGTAGCATACATGGGTTTTTTCAAGCCCTGTTTTTTATGAATCTTATATGGGATCCATCACCAAAAGGAAAAAATCCATCACTCAGCGGACACAAGTTACCAGCACAAATGAGATTGTCTTCTGTTGACATTTGTCCTCCTGAAAACCACAGCAAATCTTGCCTCTGGGGGGACAAATATTCCTTATGTTGTGCTCCAGTACAGAAATAATCCGGCAAGAGGGGGCTGAAAAGGTTCCCTGCAGCACCATCCTGTCTTAGGCTATTAATTAGTTTGCTTTAACTTGGATTTCCCTTGACTCTTGTGTGCAACAGAGTGAGGGATGTTAGTCACAGAGATGACTCAAGTGATGGATACCTACTTGGTAAATGGATAATGTGCCAGGGGACATTTGCAAATGCACATATTGATGGCAAACTGCAAGCAGACCGTGTCTGGGAGGGAGGGAGGGAGAGGAGGAAAACCTCCTCCTGACAGCAGTTGGGAAGGCAGCTGTGTTCTCCCTCCAGTGTGGGCCTGGCAGTGTTTGAAGGAGCCCCAGATTACCTGGTACAATTCAACAAATTGCAAAAAACTGTTCAAAGTTTTATAAAAATATAAAATGTTACATTTCATTCTGAAAAATGTGAAAAAATAAGTTTTTCCAGTATCATTCATCACTATATAAATACAAATCAGAATTTTTTTTTTCATAAGATGTATCTTTTCTGAACCCTGAGATTTGTAGAAATCCACTAAAAATGTCACAGTGAAAACTTAAAGAAGCAAGCGGAGACACCATCTATTGCTGACCTTATTTACCACTGCCTGTCAAAAGCATAAATAATTCTGCCCAGTTTTGTTCCTCTCTGATTTATAAGCAAGTGCATTGCTGCAGCTTGCAGTATTTGTTTCTCTGGCAGATTTCCCCCTATTTGGCTTCTAGATCTGGAGATAGCAAGACCCATCAACAATTTCACTCAGGTGGACATGAACCCTCCTCAAACCCATCTCAGGAGGTTTGCCCTCTTTTCTGTACCTAGACAGTAGGTGGGGGGAAAAGGAGTTTAGTGCATCAACAGATCTAATCCCAATAAATAATCAATTTCTCTCTCTTCTTCCCATCCTTCATCCAAATTCACAAGTTCTACCAGCATCCTGTGCTGTCAGCCCTCTCTTGGGGTGATGAGGTGGGACAGAGCTGTGTGCCCAGGCAGCAGCCAGCTCTCTGGGCAAGGCAGTGCACACAACATCAGAGCTTCCTGCATTTCAGGCAGGACACACCAAACTCTGGGGCGTGCACAGCAGGGAAATGGGGACACTGAACGCCCTGCAATTCATCCTGTGCTGCAGCAGCCACTGGAATCTGGGGCAGGGGCCACAGGGCAGGGTGTCTCAGGGCACCCAGGGCTGTGCTGAGGGTGCCCAGGGCAGGTCTGAGGGCCTGATGGAAATGAGAAATGCTTTTGTTGCTGTTGCTGGTTTTGCTACTATTTATAACTCTGCTTCCCAGGTTGTCAAACAATGGGGGACTGTTCCAGACAAAGCTGCTCCAAACTGGTCCGGTGGCTCTGGGGGCCAGGGACAAGTGTCAGAGCACCAGGAGGAGCTGCAAGATTTTTTTTTTCTTTTTTTTCTTATTTTTTATTTTGGTGGGGGGCTTCAGGAAAGAGGCTAATAGAGGGAAGAGGCATCAAAACAAAGCCATTTCTGTTCTCTACATCCAGACTGACATTTGCCAAATCCAGTGCAGGCTTTGTTATAGCCTGGTGTCCTCCTGGACAGAGTGGAGTACATAAAGGGAGTGAGGAGCTAGAGTTCGGTCTGAGTCAGAGTAATTCACTGGAAATGATGAGAGCATTGCAATGGATGATTGCCACAAGGATTTGTCAAACCTGCCTGTGCACAGCATCACCAGGAGAGCTGCTCCAGGGTAATGGCACATGGACAGGGGGATGCCAGCACACCCACCCTGGCGACTTGCTGCTGCTTCACTGGGCACAGCACCCTGGCACCACGGCCAGCAGGAAGGGATTTCTCCCCAAAACTGGGATGCTTGCTGCCAGCTGCCACGGTGACAGACAGGATCTGCTCTCACCACCTGTCCCCGTCTCTGAGGAGCTGTTCCCTCCTCCCTGCTCCTGCCAAGGCTGCTGGAAAACCCCCACAGGAAACCCTGCATTAATAACACTGGGCACGTCAGACACCCCTCCACACACGTCACCACAGCTGCCATGCAGCTCTAGGCACAAAAACGTGCTGCTTTGTGAGGACATGCACAATTATTCACAAGGGAGACGTGCAAATGCCTTGGGCCAAGACCTCTGATGCCCTGAGCCTCCTGATCATCACTCCTTCTGGGCATGGGCTCTCAATTTGGGGCTACACCAAAGTGAAGTCCCATATTTTGGAAGGTCTCCAGTCTCAGAGATGCACAATCCTGGAGTGCTCCTCCTGGGGACAGCCCTTGTGACAGCCAGGCAGCCAGGGAAGTGGGGACACACAGTGTGTCCTGTGTGAGGGATGAGCGTGGCAGCATCACTTCACTACAACACAGCCCACAGACACATCCCTGAAATTCACAGAATCTTCTCCAGGCTGTGGGAATGGGAATGGGGATCTGCCAGTGCTGTCACTTTGGGGGCTCCCTGCACACCCCATGGGGCAGGAGGCTGTGCCAAGGAGCCCTGGCCATCTGTGCCCACTGTGCCATCAGCCCCCACTGTGGCATGGGGACGAGGGAGATTTTTCAGTGGGGTGGCCCCACACCACCTGGGTTCTCACCCCAGCCCCAGCCAGAGACCCACAGCAGTCAGATGGGCATCTCACCTCTGCCCCATTGCACCTTTCTTTTGTCCTTGGAGGGGGTTGGGAGCTGTGTCCCTCCCCAGGGCTTTGGCACATCCCTAGAGAGAGCCCCCGTGCAGATCCTCCTTGCAGGGGCTGTGGGTGCAGCAGGGGTGATGCTGCAGCCGTGGCACAGGAGCAGGGGACACCTCAAGGGACATTTCTGTGTCCAAGGTGGTGTCAAGGACCCCATGCTCTGCCCCTGGTGCTGGTACCAAACCTGGTGCTCACTCTGCAGGGCAAAGGACTTTAATGCTCAGTGCCCCTGGCTCCTGCTACCTGTTGATTCTCATCTGGGCAGAGCAGGACCCACATCAGGGACTCAGATCTGCTCACTGGGGGTCTCAGAGCCACAAAATGTCATTTAGACTCTGCTTATAATATTAATAATGCCATCTCTCCCTATAAAGCACTTCAACTCTCTGCTGAAGAGCTGTAATTCAGTGGTGACCAGGAAAGCTCCTTCTGAGCCTTTCCCTGGGCAGGAGCTTCACTTTCTACAATGGCAAAACACCTGGGATGTCAAAGAAAATCACCTCCATGTGCACTGCAGAGAGCAGCCAGCTCACTCCACTTGTCTCAGGCGGGCAGAGCCAAGCCTAACCCAGCTGAGCAGGAAGGCTCTGACAGAACAAAACACTTTCATTTTTGGATTTCAATAAAACCCATATCCAGCATTGGAAAAAAAAGCAAATATTGTTTTACGAGGTGCAAGATTTTTTCAACACTCGGGCAAAAAAAAATCTAAAGGAGCTTTCCCTGGTAGATATGTTTTCAAAATTTTTCTCCTTATGTCAGAACTTCTGAGTTACATTGAAGCATCCTTTCCCAGTAGAGAAAGCTGAAACATTTCTACAGTATTTAGAAATGCTCTCCAACCCCCAGACATGGTGAATAACACCAAGTTCAGGATCACGTAGATCCTGAAATATGTAAATATTTTAAACCCAAAATTATGTCTCTTCAGTTTAAAAACCCAGAAATATGCATTAGCCTTTATTGAAGCGTGATCTTGACAGTTTCATATTTTGAAATACCAGTGACAGTATTATACTGAATCTTTATGACTATGTGTTTTGTGTATGTACATATCACAGGCCAACATGTGTGTGTACATATGCATTGTATGAAGCCATTTTGACTTCCTCTGACCCAGAGAGGAATTCTGTACCACAAACAGATTGCCATTTTCATACAAAAGTAAAAAATTTTTTAAAAAATTTTTTTAAATTTTTTTTTTTAATTAAATGCTGCTAGTTCTGGGTGCCAGGCATCTAAAAGTACTTCCTAGAAGAAAACAACTGTGGTTATAACTAGCATCGTATTCCTACTCCCTTCCTTTTACATGCAAAAGTCCAATATTTTCGTTTCCACATGCAACCAACTTCTCCTAACAGAAAAGGAATAGAAATAGGCAGAAGGAAGAATAGACGCTGCCCTACCAGCTTCTTCAGCCTCCTCCCAATAGACACAACAGAGCCTTACAGTGTCTTTCGAAGTGCCCAGCTTCTTCAGCCCGTCCAGAGGGAGGAGATCGGCAGAATCCTTGTGGATGAACTGCACCGCCTGTTTCATCCTCCTCTGCTGGCGCAGAGACGCCGCTTCCCTGATCTCCACTTCTTTGCGGCTCGGCTCCGTCAGGATCCCCGAGTAGAACATCGCTGCGCCCGCCGGGCTCTCTGCTGGCAGCGGCGGTCTGGGCAGCTGCGGGGAGGAGGGAGGGATGCTCTGCCGCCTGCGCTTTATAGCCGAGCCTGCTGACGTGCAGGGAGCCCGGCCGGAGGGGCTGGGCACATCGCCACGCTGGGGCAGCTCCCAGGGGATGGCACCCCTGCCCCACCTGCTCCCAAAGCCCTCCCGCACCGAGGAAACACCGCACGCAGCTCGGAGAGCGCACAGCGGGACTGCCCTGGGCGGCAACTGCAGTGTCGCGACGGGCGACACTGCCACGAAGCTGGCTGTGCCACTGGACATGGGGATATCGGTGCCCCATACCCGGCCAGGCTCGGTGCCCCATACCCGGCCAGGCTCAGTGCCCCATTCCCAGCCAGGCTCAGTGCCCCATACCCAGCCAGGCTCAGTGCCCCATACCCAGCCAGGCTCGGTGCCCCATACCCAGCCAGGCTCAGTGCCCCATACCCAGCCAGGCTCAGTGCCCCATACCCGGCCAGGCTCAGTGCCCCATACCCAGCCAGGCTCAGTGCCCCATACCCAGCCAGGCTCAGTGCCCCATACCCGGCCAGGCTCAGTGCCCCAGCCAGGCTCCCCCATAGCCAGGCTCAGTGCCCCATACCCAGCCAGGCTCAGTGCCCCATACCCAGCCAGGCTCAGTGCCCCATACCCAGCCAGGCTCAGTGCCCCATACCCAGCCAGGCTCAGTGCCCCATACCCAGCCAGGCTCAGTGCCCCATACCCAGCCAGGCTCAGTGCCCCATACCCAGCCAGGCTCAGTGCCCCATACCCCAGGCTCAGTGCCCCATACCCGGCCAGGCTCAGTGCCCCATACCCGGCCCTCAGTGCCCCATACAGGCTCAGTGCCCCATACCCAGCCAGGCTCAGTGCCCCATACCCGGCCAGGCTCAGTGCCCCATACCCAGCCAGGCTCAGTGCCCCATACCCGGCCAGGCTCAGTGCCCCATACCCAGCCAGGCTCAGTGCCCCATACCCAGCCAGGCTCAGTGCCCCATACCCAGCCAGGCTCGGTGCCCCATACCCAGCCAGGCTCAGTGCCCCATACCCAGCCAGGCTCAGTGCCCCATACCCAGCCAGGCTCAGTGCCCCATACCCAGCCAGGCTCAGTGCCCCATACCCAGCCAGGCTCGGTGCCCCATACCCAGCCAGGCTCAGTGCCCCATACCCAGCCAGGCTCAGTGCCCCATACCCAGCCAGGCTCGGTGCCCCATACCCAGCCAGGCTCAGTGCCCCATACCCAGCCAGGCTCAGTGCCCCATACACACCAGGCTCAGTGCCCCATACCCAGCCAGGCTCGGTGCCCCATACCCAGCCAGGCTCAGTGCCCCATACCCAGCCAGGCTCAGTGCCCCATACCCAGCCAGGCTCGGTGCCCCATACCCAGCCAGGCTCAGTGCTCTATACCCGGCCAGGCTCGGGGTGCCCCTGGTTTCCAACCTGGACCATCACTGGCCACTCAAGCACCCAGGAGAAACGACACAAAAGTCGTCCCAGCCAAACTGGTGCACCTTAATTGTGGTTTTACACAGGGTTTCTGCACCCATGGAATGTCCAAGTACAGCACAATTTGACTGATCACCAACACTCACGCAAGTGATTGTTAATCAGAGCAAAACTTGGCAAAGCAGCTGTGGTTTTGCAGCTTTTGTGCTGCTTGCCTGATGACCCAGATGTTGCTGGACTCATTCTGGCTGTAGTCACTTACCTCTGATCCCAGACAAAGCTGGGAGATGTGTTAGAGGATGCTGGCATTTTCTTGGCTGTCTAGAGGTGTCCTTTATTCTTCGTGGGCAGCTCTAGGCTTCCAAGAAACAAAGTCCTTTTTTCTGGGGCTGGGCTGTCCTTTAACTTGTTTTATTTAATCATGAACAAAGTCTCCAGTAAAATTCCTATACCTCTTTCCATTACAGTGTACAATATGAACTAATACACATCAACAAGTTTAATAAAGTTTCATAATACAAAGACTGATGAATGTAATAGTTACAGAAGATAATTTTCTCAGCAGGACTCATGGCACACTTGGGTTTCTTTCACTGCAACAGTGAGGGCAGCAGGTGCTTCCCTGAACTTTCTGCTTTCCAAGTAATTTGTTGCATGGAATAGGTGCAGAAAAAATGCAGCTCTGGCTCAGAGAGACAGTACAGATCTATAAACACTCCACATGGGTTTGGTTCTTGTTAAATTGAGAGAGACCTTTGATGTGCTAGGCAAAGCCCAAGAAAAGCAGAGCTTAGCCCAGGATTTATGCCAAGCCAGACTTCCAGGACACTTCCTGCCTTCCAGAGCTGGGACACTGATTCTCCTTTGCTCTCCCCCACCAACAGAGCCTGGGCTCACCCCTTCTGCTCACCAAGACACCACTGGCACCCTGCAGCTCCTGCTCCTGGCCTGGGGAGTGGAGCTGGCACAGAGCAGGGCTGATGCCAGAGCAGCAGCACTCTGTGGGTAAACTTGCACATCTGAGCTCTGCAGCCACGGACAGACCATGTCTGTTCAGCCCCTTCTCATGTGACCTGGAAGAGAGAGGGAAAAACCTCAGATGATGAGTCAGAATGCCATAAAACCCGAGCACATTATTTCACAGCCTCACATAAAGGCCACGACACACGAGCCAGCTCAGCTCAGTGAATGTGTCAGCCTGCAGAAGGAAAACAGTGCTGACAGTCTGAAGGGAGATATAATTTTTATTCCCTATGCTGGCTCAGCTCATTACAAGACAGGACCATTGTTCCACTCGGGCACATACAGCCAGGAGGATAAAAGCACCTTATTTTTCACCTTGGGAACTATTTGGCACTTTTCCAGCTGATTAAATAAAGATATACGACTGCATCCGTGCTCTCCTGAAGGCAAGGAGGAAGCAAAAGGGCTGCCACAGGAACCAGGAGGCAATTTTTAGTATAAAAGTTTCATGGAGGAGCAGCACTCTGCCCAATGTATTAATAAATGCCCAGTCAGCTCTGGCTTATTTCAAGAAGGGTAAAGGTGCAAGCACAGGTGGAGCAGGAAAAGCCCCCTCACAATGCAGCTCCAAGGCTGCAGTCTCTGTTTCCATTCAGCACACAAGCATTTTGTCTGAGCCCTGCAATTTCACTTCTGCTGTATGTTATAAATGCTCTCTGTGCCAACAGCTCTGAGGAAAATCTGCTCAATGCTCAAGAGTAACCAATGAGATAAAAGCCTAATTCCTCTCTTGATTTTTAATCCTGAGAAAGAGGAAAGGGGAAGAAGCAGTAAGACATCTGCTCAAATTATGCAGGATCCACAATGAAGGAGGGGCTCAGTTTGGACAGCTCAAACCCAGGGGTTAAGCTGGTTAAGTGGTTAAATCATTTGTTTGCAACAGATTAGCTGGTGGTATTTCTCCCCCTACCCATACCATGTGTTTAAATAGGGACAGATTTCAGAAAAATTCCCATCCACTCATCAGAGGCAAGCCTGTGCATGACCACTGCCCCTTACTCAAGAAAAGCTCTGAGGGACAAAACCACTTTTCTTCTCTTTCCTGCCTCCAGAGCAGCACAGAATGTTCCTCCTCATCTCTGTATAAAATCAATTCTGGTGTCAAAAGGAGCCTTCACAGGGCTGTGATGGAGAAAACCCCTCCAGCCTGGGTCTGGCCCTGCCCTCCAGGACAGGCTGGCTGTGCCAGAAAGCCAAGGTGCCATGTGAGAAACAGAAAAGGTATAAAACTCCCAGAAAGCTATGTGAAAGCAAATCTCAGGATGGAGTAATGCAAGAACACTGAAGATGCAAGGACAAGGAACAATGGGGCTATGAGCTGTGTAGAGATAGGCCTCATGAAAAGATGTAAAGCAAGATAGTAGAAATATGATTTTAAACAAGATAGTAGAAAGCTTAATAATGAAGCTTTATCCACTGTTTTAAGCTATTACAGGCAAGCATTGTTCAAAGCAAGATGTATGTGCAGCTTTATAAATTGGCCTAAGCAAACAGTTGTCAGCTTCTAATATTATGCTTTGGCTAGAAAGTTGTTATTTTCTATGCTATTGCATTTCTACGTATCCTATTTCTATGCTAGAAAGTTGTTAAAAGACTTTGTAACAAAATAAACTTTGCTGTTGTTAGTGGCTGAAGCAGTTTCCATCTCCTGTGCTTGGCTCTGTAAAATGAGATTGATTATTGTGATGGAATAAAGGCTTTGAGACAGCTCCTCCAGCAGTCTCATCCCCTTGTTTGTGTACACAGATAAATGTAAATAAAATAAAAGAGAAAAATATATCCTTGTGTTGGGTTGCAGTACAGGCTGTGGCCAGCAATGTGTATTCATTCTATCACCATCTGTTGAAGCTGGGTGGGGCAGTGACCCTTATCTCAGTGGCACATACTATCTGCTAATGGGCCAGCTTTGAAACCAGTGGGGCAATCATCTTTATCTTTTCCACAACCCATCCTCCCTCCAGGAAGATACCATCTGCTGCTGGGCCATTGAGTCCCACTGTGTGACTGATAAAATTACATCATCCCACTGGGAGATGCTCCAGCCAGGGGGAGGAGCCAAACCTTTCCTACCCAGATAAAAACTGAGATTTTGAACAGCAAGTTACCTTCTTTCCACTGGATTTCAGAGGAAAACCAGATCTTTCCACATCATCCCTGGGCCTTCAGAGGAAAACTGCACCTTTCTACAGGGGCACTGCTTCAGCTGAACCACATCTGCCACTGCAGGGGGACTGTAGCCTCCATTTAATGGGACTGCTACCAACACCTTGACTGATGGGGTGTCAGGTTGTATTCTGACTCTGTCAGGGTTGGGATTGTTCTTTGTAATACTGTATTTCTATTTTAATTTTCCTAGTAAAGAATTGTTATTCCCAATTCCCACAGCTTTGCCTGAGAGCCCCTTAATTTCAAAACTATAATAATTTGGAGGGAGGAGGTTTACATTCTCCATTTCAAAGAGAAGCTTCTGCCTTTATTGGCAGACACCTGTCCTTCAAACCAGGACAACCAACATGGACAACCAGGACAACCTGGAAACCAACATGCCAGCATCACAGGCTGCAGGACCCCGGGGGCTGCTGGCTCTGGCTGCCACAGGTTTGGAATGGGCTCTGTCCTGTGCCCAAGGCATCTTCCCCAGAGCTTTTCTGCTGGCCCAGCAAAGTCCTCGGTGTCCAAACCCACTGCAAAGAGCAGAGGCACACGGTGCTTGCCTGGCCTTTCCAAAGAGCCCTTTGCCATCACAGCTGGGACAGGGAAGGCAGCACCACAGGGCAGAGCCGGTGCCCTTGGAGGGAGGGAGAGGATGCACATTTTGATAAAGCTTATCAGCCACTCTGCAGGGCACACAGTGCCACAGCAGCCCTGCCTTTCAAACACAGTCCATGATGGTTTTACCCCTATTTACAGCCAGCTGGTGCTGGCTCAGGCCCCAGCCATGCCTGCAGCTCCATGGGAGGAGCTGCCGACTTTGGTTCACACCCTCATCACATCTCCTCTCCTGGTGAGGAGAGAGCAGGCAATGCAGGAAGTGGGTCAGGCTTTTTTTTTTTTTTTTTCTCCTTTTCTTTGATTTCTCATCTTTCCCTAAAAAGAAGTGACTTGTTAGTGGTTAGCATATCCTGAAGAAATGCAGAGATGCCCCAGAAAACTCTGAAGAAAGGACAGAGTGGTATAATTTGGCAGAAACAGAAGCAGGCAGTAGGTGCAAAAGGAATAATTCACTCAGCACAAACAGAAAATTTTAGAGAATCCACTTGCAGGGAAAAGACTATGAAGAGCTTAAGAAAATGAAATCACAATAATTGATGTATTAAAATAAGTTTTCTGTCCATCAGTGCATTAGCAAGGGTCAGTTCTAGCATAATCAAGAAAATAACTGGAATAATTTGTAAACTACAGTCTTTTCTAAAAATGTTGGACACAAAAATCCAGAAGGACTTATTGAGCTACTTAATTATCATTTATAGCAAGACAAATAGAGTCAGGTTGGGATTCCTGAGAAATACAGTCCATTTTGTCCAATAATTCCACACTCACCTTCTGTGTTTGAAGTGAAAGGACCTCCTGGGCTGGGATCTGGGCCCCATCACAGGCATTTCATGGAGACAGCTATTCCCAGGGCATCTCTCTGTGTTTATCCTGGGTGTAACTCCAGCCTCCTCCTGTGTGTGCTCTGTGCAGTGCCTGAGCTGGTGGCATCAAGCATGAAGCAGAGGCAGGGATGACACTGGGAGAGGAATCAGACATTGCACAGCTTCCCCCAGGAGACTGAGGAAACAGGTGAGTGAGAGGTTCAGCAACACAAAATCTGCACGTGTCAAAACAAGAGATTAAAATGGCAAGTCTTGCAAGAGCTCCCTTACCTTTATTTTCCCTTCTTTAAAGAGGCTGAAACATGAGAATGGTTGGTTTTCTTCGAAACAGGAGGAAATGGAGTGCATAGAGGGCAGGTGATGTTTCTCCCCAGCATGTACCCACACCAACCTCTGTTTATTATGTGCAACAGCAAAATTATTTCAGTGTAAAATTTTCAAAATGAGTGATTTGAAGAAACATTAATACCTGCTAGTTCTCATCCTTCCAGATGTATGTTGGAGTTGAACTACAAATATTTTGAAGTAGTCTACACATATATTCAAAGTGCCAAACATAACTACATCACTCAGACTTCCCAAACCTCAGGGGATTTCACTTCTCCTGTCCTGCAAAAGGCAGCTTGTGTGCTGAAGGCTTCCTCTGCTGCTGGGGCATTCCAAGCCATAAATTTTACATTCAGGTCATTAAATATATAGGAGGGATCTTGTTAAGGCTAAACCAGGGCGAGTCACTTCACACTACACAAACACAGTTTTCTCACTCCTTTCTAACTTTCCAGAAGCCTGACATCTGGAGACCAAGGAGGAGCAAGGCAGGACAGGCAGGAATGCCTCTGCTGCTCGGGATTTCTGAGCTCTGAAAGCCAGGAGGAAGAGGGCGCTGCTCTTCTTCCCATCAGATCCTGTATCAGTCCAGCAGGAGCTGCTAAGGAATAACTGGGATCCTGTTGCTCTGGAAAAGCAGGGCTGCTGGGCTGAGATGCTGGCTCTGAGGGGTAGGAGAGGGCAGGGAGACACAGGCTCACCCTGGGTTCTGCAGTGGAAAAGATCACAGGCAGGATCAAGCGATGGGGCTGGGATTTCCTGGCTTATCCCAGAGCCAAGAACTATGCTGTGGAATTGCTGCATTCAGTGTCTCCCCCCAGACCCAGCTCAGAGCACCTGGACAGAGCAGAGCTTGACAACAAGCTGCAAAAACCAGAGGTGGTACCCAACCATCTGAACAGCAACCACCCCACAGGCAGAATCTTGCTAAGCCTGCTCCTGTTTTCTTCTTGAAATAGTTCCCAGCTGTCCCTAACAAAGGGATTATGGGCTCCCCACATCAGGGAGCTGCAGGATGCTTTCACTGTCACTAGCCACTGGACTAATGCCACCTAGCAAAGGACATGGAGAAAGCCTTTGCAGGAGCAAGAACAGCACCCAGCTTTCCCCAACAGAGACCTGCCATTGTTTTCACCCATGTTTTCCTTGTCCCATTAGAAATCTTGCCCTTTCTTCTGCCAAAGGGACAAAGGCTGTGCAAAGCACTCAGGACAAAGCCCAGCCATGCTAGCAGCCAGTGATATCTGGATTCAAAGCAGACCAGTTTTGGTCTAAATACTCCAATACAATAATCCATTTCTATTCACCAACTCACCTAAGCACCTGCTCAAATGCTTTTGTGAATACGAATTACAAAATTTCTTCTTCCCAGCATGGTGAAAAGTCACTCCTTAGTACAGAAAATATCTCTATGCACACAAAATCATGTGCAATAGGTATACATTTCCCTTGGACACTTGGGACATCTGTGTTTGCTTTCACATCTGTGTGGCTAATTAATCATAAGGCAGCAGGCCAAATCTTTCCTTGAGTCAACACCTTGAGCATTAGTGGAGATACAGTGAGGATACCCAGTGCCCACAATGACATCCATGCCTGGCTGCAGCTCCCTAACCCAGTCCTAACTTGGCAGCCAGAAGTTTTAAGTAATTACTCCTTGATTGTTCCAAGCATGGAACACTGGTTGTCATTTTCTCCCTTTGACTTTCTTCTCAAACCAATGAATTATTCTCAGAAACAACTGGTGCCATGACACCCAAGCTGGACCAGCAGAAGAACATACCACAATCCTTTTCCACTGGGATCCTGTTAGCCAAGGTGCTTATATCCAAGGTTTTCTTTTCCATAACCCATGTCTTCACCAGTGTGAAATGCACACTGGCTCTAGGAAAGAAGGTGGAAGCTGTGGAGTGTGTGAGGCCACAGACTCAGTGCTCTGCCCTCTCCACACACGGACAGGACTGAAGGAGCTGCTGAAACCCGAGTTGTGAATGAGAGCAAACCAAGGCAGTCTGAGCAGGAGCAAGATCAGGAAAGTCTGGCAGCTTATCCAAAAGAAAGGGCCTTCTACACCTCCTGTCTTTGGGTGACAAGTTGAGGGCTGGCACAAGTATCTGAAAGCTCCCTGCCACAGGGGGGAACTCTCACTCCTGAAAGGAGTTACACTCTAAAAGCCTCCTGCTTTTTCTGGCTTTCTAGCCAAAGAACTTCCCTCTGGCCAAGTATGAATCTGCTGCAGAGGCATTTCTCATTCCAGATGCTTTGGAGTGGTATGATTCCTAAAAAGCAGTACTTGGGGAGAGGGAGGCAACTCCTCAAACAAGCTCTAATTTACCTCTTGGAGAAGATAAATCTCAGAACATAATTTAAAACCTTGCCAAAAAAAAAAAAAAAACAGTCACTGGAACAGGATGAATTCAGGTCAGCTCTGAAACAGAACTGCCTTTTGAAGGGTTTCTCTGTGGCTTACCCAGTTTACCAGGTGATTGTGACAAAAATAACAAACTCCAGTATTACAGTAAGTAAGAGAGCTGAAAAAACTGGAATTTCCCAGCTCTTTTGCAAAAGCCCCAAGAACAGGTGCTTATTTCAACTCATGCCAATGTGGGATTCACCAAGGAACAACATTCTTACTATGCTCTTTAAAAGACTGACTGTGAACCTTTTCTGCTACTACCACTTAAAGCAGTATTCATAGAAGGATTTCATTTGACAAATATTTCCACCTTCTTATGGAGCTTGGATCTAGGACAGCTTTCCTTCAGAGGAGGAGAGAAAGGGATAGCTTGTTTTGTATATCAAGTATGAAACTGATCTCGTTTCACAACAGACTAATATTCCATGAACTCAGGGTTTGAATGCTGTAAGTTAAAGATATATAAATTTTGGAATCTAAAACATTCAAATCCTAAGTTCATTGAAATACCTTTATTTTGGGACGTTGAGATAAACCCAAATCTGAACCCAAGACATTTACAGTATCCATATAAGAAAAAAAATATTATTTACATCAGCATTAGAGAGAGGGTCACCACAGTGTTAGTCAAACACAGGATCTCTCACCTCTGTGGAGCCCTCATGTTTATTTTCTGAAATCAGGACTCCAGGGCTCTCAGGTGCCTCAAGTACAAGTGAGCTCCCCTTGTAGCCTCCTGCCACAGCCCATGCAGAGCTGCAGCAGCTCCTGCCCAGTCAGATTTAGTCAGAAATGTCACTGGATACTCAGGGCTAATATTTGCTCACGTACAAAATCATCAACAGGGCTTCAATGTGGCTCTCCTAACACAGAGGTTGTGTTTGCCATGTTGTGATTTGGTTAAATGCCTCCACCTGCAAGTCTAGGCTGCTGAAGGACACTGGAGCTCACACTGTGCCCCAAAAGGAAGGCAGCTGCCCCAGGAGAGCAGGAGCACGAGCACTGTGGGCAGCAATAAGAGGCACACAGCACTCTGAGGTGTTTCTGCCCTGCCTTGGGTATAATTTTCTGCAGGATCATCTGTCCAGGCACTGATAGGAGTCAAGCTGTGATCAAGCTGAGCAACCAAACAATGTAGGAAATCAGTAGCTGACTGCTACACACACAATTTCATTTTCAAAGACAAATGTTCAAAGTCCATTATTGACATCTGTAAGAACTGAGTCACCAGAGTGATGGGGCCAGGCAGAGTGCCAGAATTGCTCACTGTTCTCAAAGTAAATAGCAGCAACTGAAGTTACACATTCACGGCCCATTTCCTCCAGCTTCCTCTGAGGTTTATTCTGCCTGGAAATCAACAACTTTGAACCCACACATTTCCTCACCAGTAATTTGGAAGGGATGGGGGAACAACCTTGACCAATGGTCAGCACTCAGCTCAGGTCTCCTCCCACTGAAACCTAAAGTGGCAGCAATACCTGGCCAGCAGCACAGGTCCTTCTAGGTCCCATATCTGTGTTTTATAAAAGCAGATAAAATAAAATATAAATACAAAATAAAAACTCAAAATACAAAATAATTTACAAATGACTCCAAAATGATTGCTCAGAGGCAGTGGTGAGGCTCAAGAGCTGTTGAGGTACCAAAGTTCCAGCCAAGTGTCTGGTTTAGGGGTCCTGCCTGAAGCAGAAGCCCCATCCAAACCCCCCCCACCCCGCTGTTTGCCAGCAGGGATTTCAGCGGGATCTGTGTTTGCTGGGGCCACATGCTGCCCTCTCGTGGGAAGCCCTGCAGATGGTACCCTGCTGTGGATGGTACCTGGGGATGGTGCCCTGCTCCTAGGGATGGTACCCTGCCCCTAGGGATGGTGCCCTGCTGTGGATGGTGCCCTGCCCCTAGGGATGGTACCCTGCCCCTGAGGATGGTGCCCAGCTCCTGGGGATGGTGTCCTGCTCCTAGAGATGCTGCCCTGCCATAGGGATGGTGTCCTGCCCCTAGGGATGGTGCCCAGCTCCTGGGGATGCTGCCCAGCTCCTAAGGATGGTGCCCTGCCCCTAGGGATGGTGTCTGCCCCTGGGGATGGGGTCCTGCCCCTGGGGATGGTGCCCAGCTCCTAAGGATGGTGCCCTGCTCCTGTGGATGGTGTCCTGCTCCTGAGGATGCTGCCCTGCCCCTAGGGATGCTGCCCTGCCCCTAGGGATGCTGCCCTGCCCCTAGGGATGGTGTCCTGCCCCTAGGGATGGTGTCCTGCCCCTAGGGATGGTGTCTGCCCCTAGGGATGGTGTCTGCCCCTAGGGATGGTGTCTGCCCCTAGGGATGCTGCCCTGCCCCTAGGGATGGTGTCCTGTGTCCTGCCCCTAGGGATGGTGTCCTGCCCCTAGGGATGGTGTCCTGCCCCTAGGGATGCTGCTCTGCTGCCTGGGCACAGCCCTGCTCAGCAGCTTCACATGGACCAGCACAGCCTCACTGGCTCAGCTCCACAAATCCTCAAAAATCTCCTTCTTTGAGCACTTTGACAATATTCCAGACAAGGAGAAGCCCTGAGAGGTGTCTGAGGTAGGGATGAGGCTCTAGCATCTCACATGAAGTTTATTCCAGAGCACCCCTAAGCCAGACTGTTCTTCTTCATTGGATTTTACTCCTTCAGTCCTGCATGAGGAAACACATCCTGCTGGCACAGATAGGCCTTTTTTATCCACTCCAGGAGCAAATGGTCCCATTGGACTAGTGTCCTGCACAGAGCTGGGACAGGCATTTGTGATGTGTTTATTCCAGCACTGCATCCCTCTCACACCACAGGCACTGGCTGCAGAGCTTTCTGGACAGCCCTGGGGAAGACAGCAATGCCTGCAGTGTTGAACATTCAGTTCCTAGAGCTAAGCTTCCTTCTCCCACTGAATGAAGTTGCTGTTCTCAGCATGGATGAGCCTTTTCAGGGTTTTATTTTTGTAAGTTTGCTGAGAGAATTAGCACCTACGGGAGCCAGGGCACAATAGTTGTGCTATGTGAGCCAGACAGGACCCCTGAGCACTTTTTAGCCATCCTGTTTTTAATAACTGGTCTCAACTTTTCCACTCAGCCCCTCACACCAGCACTACACCAGTACCAGCAAACTGGGGCCACCCAAAATCCAGTGCTGTGTCACATACAGGCTTGTCCACTGGACACACGGATCCTGAACTCCCAGTTTTCTGGAATGCTGCCTCAATTTCCATTTCACAGAAATCATGATCCCCTGCCTTGCCCTTAGCTGTTTTCTGTGGCTGGGTTTTACCCTGGGCAGCCCCTCCAGGAGCCAGGGGAGCTGGCATTGGTGACAGCAGCCACTCTTCTGTTTGCCTGAGGCACAGAGGATGAGGCTTCTCTGGTCAGGCAAAACTTGTCCAGTACAGAAGTGTTTTGTGGCTGTTTGTAGTGTGCATTACTACTAAAAACTACTAAACAACAAATTGCATCTCAAGTGACTACTTCAGAATATTTCAGCTTCCAAAGTTTTCTCTTCTGGAAGTAACTTTTTCTCTCCCTAAAACTAAGATCCCTTGATTTCCTGACCCCCAGAATTGTCACAAAACAGAGATTTCATGGCATATGATTTGAAAGCCTGCATTGCCTACTGAATAAACTTCCCAGTGGAAAAAGAAAAAAAAAAAGAAAAAAAAAAAAGAAAAAGAGGTTGCATCAGATCAAGTTTAGCAGCTAGATAGTGTGAGGTAGTTTCCTTTATGAATTCTGTATTTATAGACATCTCCAATAAGAAAAAAAGATTTCAAGGTCTTCTTTTCTGACCTGTTTTTTTTCTCACTGTGTACTAAACAGGCTTTGTTTCATGGAATCCAAAAAACTTACTCTTCAAAATGAGCTTCATCAGAGAAAAAGCTGTACTAACATATTTAAACAGAGAAAGGTACTTTTTTCTTTTTTAACATCTAAAGTGATTTAATAAGGTAGTTTAAAGAGCAGCATGAAAATGTCATACATAATTTGCTCTGACTTGGAGAAAAACTAGATGAACTTACCTACAGAGTGGAACGTGTCCCTTGAGTTTTCCTCACAGGTGCTCTCTTTGCATTGCTGCTCCTGGGTGTTCCCTACATTCCCAGCAAAATATGTGTTATGGAAAGCAGACTTCAACAAGAGAGACTGAAAATCTGCCTATGAGCAAAAGATTTGTTCAAATTAAATAGGCAGCAGCAAGAGGTGTTGTGGAGGTGGGTTTGTTCCAGGGATCCCCAGAAACAAACCTGAGTTTGGCTCAAGCTCTTCAAGAAGTGCTTGTTTGTCTCCTTGCACAAGCACAGTTTGAGTGGAGCACATCCAAAGGAACAGTGGAAGAGTGTTCACATTTTTGTTGTGACAGGTTTTGCTGTCCACATCAATTGCATTTACAGGATGTTATGCATCTATATGCATGAGAGAAAAAGCATTTGCATTTAAGCTTGTTTAACTCAGGAATATTTGTGGAGCACCAGCCTTGCATTCTGCTAGAAAGGATTATCATAATACCATTCTTTCCTGCTTACCCACACCAGACCTCCTCTGATTCCTTTGGATTTAGATAAGCTTCAAGTCTTGCTCTCCATATTCCCCTATTAATTATTTCTAAGGGTGCCAGTCAGAATTCCAGCTCCTACTGCTGTGGGGGTTCCCAGCATAGTCCACACTGACATTCCCTGTCCCAGAGGGTGTCTGAGCACTCGTGTCCATCACTGCAATCCAGCACTGGCAGCACTACAGAATCAGGGAGAATATTTGAATAACACAGTTTTGTTAATAATGAATGTGTTATTCATTATTGTGATCAGCCTGCAGCTATCATGCTTTCCAGAACCTCTGTATCCTGTATGTCATTTAGTCTTTGCCACATAAACCAGCAAAGTCACCTTTCACAGCAAAAAGCTGAAGGACACAGCTGTGTCTTCTAAAACCACACCAAATGAGCCTGGGTGGACACACCCAGTGAAATACAAATCAGTTCTTGTCACTGTGATCAAAGGAAGCTAAGGGTCAAACAGGCAATTTAATAAATTAAGGAGAAGATATTGGAATTACTTTTACAAAAGTTGGATAGACTGACTAAACTTAATAATCTCAACATAATATTAAAAAACAACCAGAAAAACTGTATTATAGACTGACTTATTTTCAATTTCCTATGACCTAATTCCACTTTTTAATTCTAAGAAATTAAGCCAGTGAATTTAATGACACTGTGGTATAATCTTAAAAGTATTCTGGGAACTTGTGTCTTAACACAGGCTTTCACCTTGTTTTTCTTGGTTTGGGGGTTTTTAAAATTATTTTTCATCTTAAACAATGTGGTTTGGGGTTGTTTGGGTTTTTTTTTTTCTTGTTTGTTTGTGTGGGTTTTTTGGGTTTTTTTGGTTGTTTTGGTTTTTTTTAGGAAAAATAATCAGATTAATCTACAAAGTAATAAAACACTTTGGAGTTACTTTCAGTTGTTCATCCTGTCTTCATGCAGCTTGTTACAACAGACCAATTAACTTTAGCTCATCATATAGGAGATATTTTTAGAATAAGTTTTAGAATTAATACCAGGATAATTCTGGTATTTTACTTGCCAGAATTATGTGCACCACTAAATATGTGAAGAATTGTATCTTTATGCATATAGATGCAGGCTAGTAATGTATTACAGGAAACAGAATGCTGTGGTAAGCAGATGTTCCCAGGATAAAGTATATCTGATGTGTAATAACTTGTCAAACAACCATTAAATTTGTCAAAATTATTATTTAGCACAGAAAGATAACTAAAAATATTACCCAATAACTTCATGCAGCTAAAAGTTCACTGGTTTATTTCTCTTATCAAGAGTAACAGTCTGAAACATTTTACATTAATTTACAATCATCAAAATGTTCCTTTTGCTTATCTCACGTAGGTGACATTGAGTCATCCAGTTGGCACTAATCATTATTCCAAAAATTAAATCTTGTTTTAAAAGGTTAAGCATTTTTTTGAATCGTTTGTTGCCAAAACACATCATCAGTCTACAACCACACAGAAAGTAGAAACTGAAATTTCTACAGAGCCACTACCATCACTATGAAGATACAATGCCAAGTGTTTACAACATTCTGTAAGTTAGCAATTCTCCCAGCACTCAAGGTAGCAAAAATTCCCTTTTCACTTTTTACTGTACACACAGGAATTACAGCAAAAGGGGAAATTTTGATCCATAATGTCAGATCAAGGGTAACAGAAGTGCTTCTGAGCTGTTTGCTGCTTAAGTAGGAAAGGAGCAGGGCTGTGGAACAATGAGGATTCTCCTCTGGGAAGGGGCAGGTTCTCTCCCCAGCCTCAGCCCAGGCACAGCCCTCTCCTCCAGGCAATGGGGATGGTCTGTGCTCACCGTGGGGCAGCAGGAGCAAGGCTGGGATCACTGTGGCTGCCAAAAGCAGCTGTGCAGGGCTGGCACAGCAGGGCTGGCACAGGAGGTGCAGGGTGACAAACCCAGAGCACAGGTCAGTAACTCATGCACAGCCAATACAGCCCATTTCACCCATCAGGGACATCTGGGTGTTCCACAGCTTTGCCTTCCTCCAGCCCTGGTGTGTCCCTGAGCACCTCAGGGCAGAGCTGCTCACTCCTCAGCACAGCTCCCTGCTCTCCCTTGGCACTGAGCCTGCAGCCCCTCTGGGGCAGCAAAGCCCCTGGGCTGGGCTTCCCAGGGACACCATGGCCCTGTCCCCACTGTGCCACCACCAGAGCAGGGCTGCAGCAGCTCCAGGGTGCCCAGGGACACCATGGCCCTGTCCCCACTGTGCCACCACCAGAGCAGGGCTGCAGCAGCTCCAGGGTGCCCAGGGACACCATGGCCCTGTCCCCACTGTGCCACCACCAGAGCAGGGCTGCAGAAGCTCCAGGGTGCCCAGGGCACACCATGGCCCTGTCCCCACTGTGCCACCACCAGAGCAGGGCTGCAGCAGCTCCAGGGTGCCCAGGGCACACCATGGCCCTGTCCCCACTGTGCCACCACCAGAGCAGGGCTGCAGCAGCTCCAGGGTGCCCAGGGCACACACAGGGGCTGCTGGCTTGCTGGGCTCACTGGCACACTGCATCTGGAATGGGGCTAGGGCTGGAAACACCTCCCTGGGCTCTCTCTCCAGGACAGCATGGATGCAGTAAACCCTCTCAGCACCCTTCCTGCTGTTTTGGCATCCCTCAGCCATTGCCCTCCCTCTGCCACACTGTCCTGTCCTCTCTCCCCACGGAGGCAGCAGGGACAGTCCCCACAGGGACCCTGTTCAGGATGGAGCACAGCTGCCAGGGACACACAGGGACCTGTGTCCTTCCCCTCTGCTCTGCCAGCTCCCTGTGCCTCCCTGCTCTTGCTGCAGGCTGTTCCTGGAGTGGGCACTCACTGCCCTGCCACAGCCATGGCCCAGCTCTGCTGGAGCCCAGGGCACTGAGAGACACAGCTCTCTCTCCTGGCAGCTGCACAAACCCTTCCCCAGCTCTGGCCAGGCCTGGCAGCCCCTCCCCAGCAGCAAGAACACCACAGAGCCCCATCCTGAGAGGCTCTGCTCCCCAGCCACTGTCCCTCCCCATCACTCCAAGGTGTGCCCTTGTCCCACACACACCGTGGCACAGCAGCTCAGCAAGGCTGAGTCAGGAGCACACATCTGCTCCCAACAGTGCAGGGAGGAGGTTCAGAGCCCAGCTCTTGGTGAGGGTTTCCTCTGTCCCCCTGTGGACATGGTGTAATTCACATACAGCAGTTAAATACCACATGCCAATGCAATGAAACCCAGCAGGTCTGGCTCCACATCCTGGGAAAGGGAGGATTTCTCCTGGCTACCCTGTGAAATGTAAGTACTGCTCCTAAGGTGGCACAGAGAGGGAGTTTGGTGCCCACTGCACCCCTTGGCATGGCCAGTGACAAAAAGACAGAAATCTGAAGTCCATTTCCAAATGGATGGGACTGTGGCTATCTCCCTTCCAAGCAGAAGGTCCCCAAGGTACATAACTCTTAGAGAATGGATTGTGTGGCCAGAGGAGATGTAGGTGTGGACTGAGAACAGCACTGAGACAACATTTTGATCAACTCAGATTTCCCTACAGGCCCTCTCAGAACAGCCTTGTCTCCAATAGGAAACAGACTGAGGAGGAGGACACAGAGCCTGGGAATCCTGAGGAACAATTTGCCATAGACACCTTTTGTGGCCACAGTCTGGCTGAATCGTTGTACTCGTCCTTCTCTCCAGCCAGACAGGGAGAGCAGCTCTTCTCTGCCCAACAAGGCCATTGCAAGGTGCTCAGCAAAGGTAGAGAATGGAACAGCTGAGGCTCATCCAAGAACCTTATTCAGCTTTAAACAGTTGTTGCACCAAGAGCATCATCTGTGCAAAGCCTGCACTTAAAATGGGGCTTCTGTGTTCACCTGCAGGTGCTCAGAGGACAGAATTTTACACAACTTGGAAGATGCCTTTGCCTGTCCCAGGTCTATGCACAGGGATAACACTGGGATTTAGGAAGGAATCTGTTCTAACAGTTGCAGACAGCCCAAAAAGGAAATGTCCAGTGTGTCAGGGCCTTTTTTCCACTGCTGTGGTGCCCACAGTTTGTTCAGGTATTGCTCCATGTAAGCCAATAGGTCACTAGCATGGACACCTGAACATTCAAGCTGATATTCAACCTTCTGCTCCATGCCACATGTAGTTCAGGGAAAAACTGCACCTTGTGCAGTTCTTGGCCTCACTGGTTTGAATTAAAACTATGTCAACCTTAGCTCTGAATTTCCTGCACAGCAAATGTTAAGAGAGACATCAACCCTGTTCTCACTTTCAGCGAGACCAAACATGACCCCAGCTTTGTTGAGGTAACATGCATTAATGGCAGCCCAGGGCTCATCCCAAACCACACTACTTAGCCTGTCTGTCCTCATTAGTTTTAGAGGTGCTGATGAAGCAATGGGGCAGAGCTCTACAAACTTCTGCTTGGCACCATTACAGAAATCATGGGCAGTCTCCAATTCTGGCACTGTGAAGTATCCTTTGGTACCCAAAAGGTATTATCTGGAGAGGAATCAAAATTCTGTTCACCAAAATATTTATATGAGCTGAGAAAGCCAAACTCTGCCAAGAACGGAGCTGGCGAGCTTCCCTGGAGTGTCTCTGCCAGTGTGTAAAACACAGAAAGCAGCCCCACCTCCCACAGCCCCCCTGAGCATGCCCAGGGCTGCTTTAGCTTGGAATTACAGTGCCAATTATTTGTAAGGCCTCAAAAATCTGGAAACTTTGGAGCGCAGCAGCCGGATGAAGGATCTCGGGAACATCTCTCTTGACTCTTGGGCTGTGTACTTGAAGTAGTTCTGTGGATGTGCCAACACGTCAAACAATGCTTTTATCAGCTTCTTGTCCTGGGAAAAGGGAAGAAGGTTTTCTAGTAGTTCCACAGAGGAGTTTTGGTCAGTGTTACCAAGGTTTAATGCCTGTCTAACTCAAAAAAAGATTATGGGTATTGTACTTTTCAAGTGTTTAAGGGTCTTGGAAATGTAGCAGAGCAAGGCTGACTTTCAGGCTCTTGGGAAGTCACTGGTGTTCCACATTAGCAGCTCCAGAATTTCTTCCCTCCTCACACATCCAAGATCAGCAAACCAACCACAGAACAAACACACACTTGAGCTGATACCCAGCAAAACAAAGGCATGCACTCAACTTGCCTGTGGAAGTCCCCTAAACACGGTCAGAGAAACCCACAAGGAGATTTCCTTCACCGAGGGAGGAAAAGCCTTTGCTAATCTACAGGCTACAAGGAGCAGCACCAAGTGCTCTCCCAATAAATTAATTTCCCTGGCAGTTCTGATCCACCTTCAGTCCCCCTGAGCAAAGGGTGCCCTATCCACTGCTCTGCACAATCAGGATCTGCTGATTTTCCCCATTTCCCTGAAGCAGCACATGCCTGATGCTCCAAGGAACACACCTGATGCAGAGCAGGACACAAACTCACTCACACCAAATAATATAATCTCCAATCAAAAAACAACATGTCCAGTGGAAAGAATGTACCTTAAGTATTTCTTGATGATTTTCAGATGCATAGAGTCTGCCATCCCGAACAATATCTTCTATTAGCTCCTGGTAATCCTCTGTGGGGAATGCACAAGAGAGGAATTTGCAGGTTCACTTAATTTACATCCTCAATACCTCCTGTGGTTACACAAGGAAGCTCTGCCCTCAGAAGAGCCAGTAGTACTTGGCCCTCATATTAGCAGCCAGAAAATATTGCAAACACTTTTCTTTTTATTATGAGAACAGTGTGCTCTGCTGAGCTGCTCAGCATCAGTCTGTCAAAAGCAGAGGAAACCATAAAGCACCCAAGGCTGGAGTGCACACAGTAACCAAGGAACCTGCTTCACACCAGCTGAGCTGCAGGAACCCAGCTGTACACACCCACAACCTCTTACTGGCTTCTGTCTACAGAAAGAAGGAATAAAAATTTATGTAAGAGGATGCTTTCTTAAAAGTAACGCCCCTGGTCAATCACAACCTGAAATTCTTCAAAAGGAGAGGTCTCCTCTAAAAATTACTTACCCACCACTAGTGAAACTCTGCAGACCACAGCAGGAATGACTCCCTCACAATTAATCCAGTGTGAACAGAACATAAAATATCACTTCACTTATGCTGAAGTGCAAATCCTCAGCTCCAGTTTCACACCTCGTGATTCTGACAAGGGTGAGGTGAAAATCTTTCCCCTCAAGCTTCTTTTCAGCACAGATATTTTGCTGTCTGATTCTAGGTCACAAATGGCAGCAGGAACACTATAAAACACAGGTGGCTTGGGCTCTACCTAGTTCCTAACTGGGGCCACCCAAAGCAAATGGAAAGGCACAGAAGTGCACAAAACTTAGATTCTACCTCTGAGCTCTGTAATTTGCAGGCCCAGAAGCTCAGCTTTTTGTTTGGAAGACACAGTGGCACTCAAAAGACTGCAGAATTCCTTAAGTTAGATTTAAATGAAGCAGCTGCTAGAAGCAGCTCCTGGTGACACTGCAGGGCTGCTTGGGGAGGGCAGCTCTGCACTCTGCAGCTGCACACCAGCCCAGCTGCTCACACCCACTCACCATCATAGGTCACATAAGGAACTTGGAATCCCTTGGCACTGTTCCCTTCGTTGGACTTGAACTGGATCCAGAGTTTCTTGGACCTGGAAGTGAAGGCGATGGGGCGCTCGTAGGTCTGGCAGGTCTCGTACGTGGTCACCGAGTTGGAAGAGGCTTCCAAAGCAAGCACACAACAGGCATTGTGTGACAAGGCTTCATACTGCCACAACACAGGCTGAACTACCACGAGAAAAATGCTTGCTGGTGTTAAGAAAGCTCCTCAAAATGTGGCAGGCCACCAGTGGATGGCAGGCCATCAATGAGGGGCTTCTTGGTGAGGGAATATTTTCCCTTTTCCTAAGAAAACAGGCTACTGCTTGAAGCACATGCCTATACTAGAAACTGAGGTTGTTTATCCACACATCAGGCACCTGTAAGGATTACTAAGCATTTCCTCTTTCCTAACCCAGGCTAGAACTGCTTAGCATAATGCATGACTGGTTACCTTGAACCACCTATCCCTTCTTAACAATATTTCTCTCAGCTCACTGGCACATCATGCCCTTGTTCCCTTGTTTCACTGAGAACTATGGGGCAGCATTGCTGAATATTCCCCACTTGCCATTTAAAGAAATTTCTGCTCTTCAGTAGAGGCTACATCCAGTTTCTGCAAACAGCAATGCCTGTGAGAGCCCTGTGTTGCCCACTGAGCTATGAAACACCTCAGTGGGTGTTTGAGACTCACAGCTTTTCCTCATCACCAGGTAGTCTCCACACTCGTCCTCTATGGGCAGGAATATTTCTGGAACCACGATCAGGATGCGGCGCTTGGGCGGGGGGTTGATGTTCCAAGTGCACTCCGTGTTGGCAGGGTAGTCCCCAGGATAGTTGGGGGATTCAATGTACCCAGTGTAGTCTCCCAGCTCCCCTCCACACTGCCTGTCTGCAAAAGGAGCACAGCATGCAGGACAAGGCAGAGGTCACCCTGCAGCCCTCCTGCAGGCATCCCCAGCTGCAGGGGTGACAGACACACACTCTCCTTTCTGCATCTGCTGCAGTACAGCTCTCTATGTCAGCCTCTCACATGGCTGTGTGGGTGTGTTTGCACACATCTGTGTGTGTACAGGCACTCCACAGGTGGTTCTGAGCAGCCACCTCTCTGCCCTGCATTCTCTCTCTTTAATTCACCCCCAGCTTCCCACACCACAGCCACCATAAATCCAGAACAGTGGCTCCCTTTGTAACTGACTCCTCCAAAGGTTGTTATTAAGAATAACCAGAGCTATTAAGCTTTGTGAGCCAGCTTCAATTCCTCTTAACTGGAAGGAACAAATCAGGGTGCTGAGGACACAAACTCTGCTATAACAAGAGAGAAAACATTTAATAGAAAGACCCTGAGAAACCCAGCACCAGCTGTCAAAACAGTCATCACTTACCTTGATGGAACCAGCCTGCAGAAATGGTCTCTCAGAGAGCCATGTGGGCTGAGATGCTGGCAGCAAAAGAGCAGCAACCTCTGCCTTCTCTCTAGCTCCCTGGAGCAAAGCTAAATTTTGCCCTTAGGCCACTCCAAACATGAAGTCCCAGTCTTTTAATTTGTAAGAGAGCATCAAAGCCCCCTTGCTGTACTTACTTTTGCACTGTGTAATGTTTGTGGACCCATCAAAATCAGTAGTGGTGTTTCCAGGGCAGGCAATGCAGTAATTTTGCCCAAACTCAGGCTGGTACGTCCCAATTGCACAGCGAATGCATCGGTGAGTTGTGGTGTTGTAAAAATGGCCAGGAGAACACTGAACTGGACAGGAATTAAAGAATCTTGGTTTAAAAAGTGCCAGTAGCACACTGGAATATGCTTTCATACATTTATGTAAGACCTAGTATAATTTCAGAGACTGAAATGCCATATTAGTAAACCCTGGGGGTAACAAAAAAAGAGTGATAAAGCAAATTTTAGTTCATCAGATCATTGTGTGCAAGTTCAAAATTCCCAAATGCAACACTGTAGAGTAGTTCTGTGTGAAGCAGCAATAAAACCATATCAATAAACTATGAGGGTAACAAAACTATTTCAGTTTATCAGGTTATTTTGTGCAAGTTGAAAAGATCTATTATCAAATGTAGTTTTCTATGCTGCACAGTCCCTTTCTTTCCTATTCATTTTAAGCTCTGCTTACTCCCAAATAATTCTTGCTGAGTTCTGGAAGCTGGCTCAGCCAGGAGTCCTTCCCTAAATGCTGTCCCAATCCAAATGCTTCAGGAAAGCTCCAAATAGTTCTTGCATCTGTGATTCCACATCTCATGTGGCCTCTTCCACATACAAATTCCTGAGCTTTCATTCCAGTTAATAGAAAGAATTCCTTTAATCTCCACTCCAATTTGAAAACTGAACCTCATTTATAGACTTGTTTTTGTTTATGTTAAATAAAACTGAAATCAGCTTCTCTTATCTTGATCCAGAGTTTTAACATCATTTTTTAGTACTTCAATTTCACAAAATTAAGTATGAATAAACAGTATTTGTGAGTTCAGTGATTCTACACTGAAGGAAACTATTAGATATCACACTAGTATCAATAATATTAATTCTTCAATGATCTTGCTAAATTCTTAAAGTATGTTGTAATTTTCAATCAACATAACTGAAATGAGAGAGATCTCTTATTCCAAACCATTACCAAATGTTTGCATCAGGACCTTATTTCTATCCCTTATTTCTGCTCTGCAGCAGTAGATTTTCAGTTAAAGATTTTATCCTTGAGTGATTTATATAAGTCATTTTCTTTTACCCATGCTTTTGGTAATCAGTCTTAGAAAGAGTTGAGGTTTTACTGAATTTCCTTGCAACCAGGCCAGCCCAACCAGCTATGAGATTCCTGGAAGGACTGACCCCTAGAAGGAGAAAAAACCTCTGAATGTCCCATTTGAGCAGCAGCATTTCCTTTTGCCTGGGATCAGTGCAGCTCATCAGCTCAGTCTTGGCTCACCTTTGGTCTCACAGTCCTGGAACAAGGATGCCCCGCTGTGCCTCGTGGTCAGAGCTCCTCCACAGGGAAAGCAGGACACTCTCCCAGCCTCAGGCTGGTATGTGCCAAGGGGACATGGCACACAGGGCTTGAAGCCATCAGGGGAATATTCACCAGGGGAGCACTGATCTGGGAGAGGAAGAACACATGTTAGAGATGAAGGTGTTAGTGAGCCTGCAGCACAGAGAAACTGCTCTTCTTCACTGGGGCAGCTGGAACCAGAAATGAACCAGAGCTCCAGAAATTATTGCTGGCAACAGCTAGAGCTTGACACCTCCAACATGCACTGTAAAGCACACACTGATAACGTTCTGCTGGAACCCAGAAACCTGGGAGTTTGGAACTTTCTGTGCTTTCTGACACTGACCCCCAGGAGAACACTGCTTTTGACTTGAGGCCTTGGAGAAGGCTCCCAAATTTGAGTGATGGAGTTAAAATCATGGGTGTGTAGTTAGTATGGAAGTGTGTGATTTCATATGGTGAAGGGTTTGGAATTTGGGGCTTTAGAATATAGTAATAGTTATGGGACAAGATGGAGACTTTTGGGCATTGTCTCTTCCTGTCTTCTTCTTCCTCCTTCTTCTTCATGCTTTCAGGTTGTAATTTTTGGTTGGATAGAAAGCGCTGCACAGCAGGTCACAGAGGTTTGGTTTGCATCAAAAATATAAATAATATAGGTGTCAATTCTCTATTGGGCTGTTTAGCTTTAAGAGACCTTGTAACTAGCTAAATCTACCTCCATTTTGCTCACTTTTAGCTGGTAGCTAGAAGTGTTGCAGAACTCTCTGTACTTTAGATAAGATTTAACAAACAACAAAGTCCAAACATGAGAAAATTTGTTTCCTTCATGTTTTTAATCCTGACTCTGAGTGAAGAGAGAAGAAAATGAAGACAAGCCACTAATTATGTGGGGCAGCTAACCCTTACAGCCTTCAGTGCTAGTGAGCTCTTCTGGGAGCTGGGATGGATTTCACCCTTTGGTGCAAGGACACTCAGCCTGTCCAGTGCTCTCTGCTCATCTGCACAGTGCAATAATCTCCTCATTCTAGCTGAGAGCTCTTGAACTCCTCCCAAATGAAATAATTTAGTATTGAACCTAAAAGCGTAAAATTCCAAAAGTGTACTTCAGATTTCTTTAAGTGCTTTAATCTTAATATTACTGAATATTCATATTTCATGACCATTAGCATTACTGGATTGTGTGAAAACCTCGAGTGCAGCAATGAATTGTGCAAATTCAGTGAACTAAATATTATGCCTCAAAGACTTTTAATAAAAATAGGCATAAAAACATGATGCATGAAAACATTAAAAAAAAATGAGGCATAAAACATTATGCCTCAAAGACTTTTACTAATTCTTTTTAAAGCAGAAATATTCTTGCCATTCCTCTGATCCTGGATCTTGGATAATGATTATCTGTGCACTGGACTCCTCCATTCTGCATGGTGCACAGACAGCACTAACCCAATCTGACTGATTTTACTTCATCACACAACTCACTATGATCTAGCAAGCCCAGCAATACTCATGAGTATCTTTGAAAAGTTCTGGTTTTCAAACTTTTCACAAAAGAACTGGCTTCAGTGCCAGTATTTAATAATTACCCTGCTCTGGAAAGGCACAAAACACTGTTGCAGTTGTTCAGCTGTGCTGAAAAATTCTGTCCTTTTAAGACCTGTTAGGATAATAAACTGTTAGTTTTAGTTTATAGCTCCAATAAATCACCCAGTGAATAGCTGTTTTGTTAGGAAGTTAAATTGGCCTTGGCTTCATTTCAGGATATATGACTAACAACAAGCAGGGCATTAACTACCGGTCATGATCAATGATGAAGAGTTTTGTTTATGGCTGATACACCAAGAGGAATAGTTGAGTGCTCCTCCTTAGCTTAAAAATAAAATGGAGCAGGTTAAGCAGTGCTCTGTAGCTTATCAATGAAAGCTTGTGAGGAAGCCTTAGCTCCTGGTTCTAACTTTTTCCACCACACAACACTTCTGCCCTCATAAGGACACACATTCATTTGCTCCCACACTTCTCAAGCCTTTCTCCACTTTATAAACATTCCTGGAGAACACTCATCTCTGTACAATTTGTGCACTTCCACAAACATGAATGAATTCAGGCTTTCATTGCAGCACTCCTAATAAGGTAAGGAAAGAGCACTATTTACAATTCCATGACAAGGAAAGACAATTCAGGGTTAGGAAAGGTGATTCTGAGAAGTTTCTACTGACTTCAGAAACCTAAAAGCAATGGAAAGACCTGAGAAAATCTCTTTTCCTCATACAACTCCATGGCTCTATGGGAAATCAATGCTCTGAGTGGTCTTTCTAGAAAATACCTGCTCTATGCCCTCTCCCCTTAGCTAGTCTTTTTCCATTTATTTTAATCACATGTCAAGTTTGGGGTGGTTTGGGGTTTTTGATTGTTTTTGTTTTGCTTTTTTTTTTTTTTTTTTTTTTTTTTGCATTTGGGAGAAGGGGTGTCTGTTCTGTGTTTTGAACAGAAACACTGGCCCAACAAATTCAGTCTTAAAACCATTCTTGAGGTGTCCTAAGCTTGCTCAGAGTCCAGCAGAACAGTAGGAAATCTATCAGAGCTCAAAAGGAAACCTGCTCCAGGCAGGAATCAAATCCACAACTAATGTGGAAATGTTGCATTTGAGAACTTATCCCATCAGATCTCTCTTGGCAGCTTTACCATCTGCATCTTACTTGCCTTGAAACCACATGTTGTCAAAATTGTGGAGCTCTCTGTGGAATACAACTGAGTTAATCTAAATCTTCATGGGTTATTTAGCAAAGTGCCCAATTTTTGAAAACTTGCATTGAGGAAGTAAACTTCAAAAAAACCTCCTCAGACATCACTGAGATCCTCCATCTGGGCCAAAGGAAAACTTCTCCATTAAATCTGAACCATTTGAGTCAAGTATTTCCTTCTGATTTTCCTAAGAGGTGGCAACAGCAGAAAGAAAAAAGCTTATCTAGCTACCACCACTGCAGCACTGTAACAGGGTGCTCAAAACAGCTGAAAAAAGCTCTGACTTCTGAGACACACCCAACACTTCAGGCTTTGATTGGTCCTATTGGTGCATTTGAGAAAAGAGGTCAGTACACCCACATACAGATTTTGCTATTTACAGTCTAGCAAGTACTCAATATTCAATGCAAATATTAGAATTACTCCATGCCATGTCCAAGTTTTAATGCCTCAAACTCAGGAATATATCCATTTTTTTCACATGACTACATCAAATAAAGCTTTTCACAGTGGTACAAGTGCCCAGACAGTTCTAGCCATAAACACTTTCCCTGTGAACTGCTCCCAGTTCCTTTTCATCTTCCACCTAGAAATGTTTCAAACTGGCCACTCATCCAGCCCCACTGGAGCACAGAGCTGAGGAAAGCCTGTTCAGAAGCTCAAAGCATTCACAGGGACCCTGTTTAGCATAACAAATTGTTAGATATAATTATAGTAACATTAATAATGGGGGCATTATTTCAACACAGAAATCATCCCACAGAACTCCATAGGACTGTGCAAAAAATTAGGATGAACCTTCTCTTAGAAAAAGCCCAACAAAATTAACAAAACCAAAAATCCACAAGGAACACCTCTATGAAGTTAAACTTCACCAGGTATTTGCTTAAAGAAAACAAGTACAGAAGTTTATGAGCTTCATTTTTCAAAACTAGAAACTGCACGTTCCCACCTGACATGTGGGAAATACCCAGTCAAAACCAGATCTGAAGATTTGCAAATAATGACATTAAATCACAATTCCACTGGCTGGCTTTGCTCTTTTTTTCAGAACCCTGATTGCTTTTCTCCAAATGAACAAAAGAACCAATTGCCTCTAGTAGACTTCATTTCTGCTGCCACTGTCTTTGTTTATCTTCAATATCCATTAAAAACCTGGTCTTGAGTCTCATGCAGCTGTTTTAAATGGGGGAAAAAAAGTGGAAGCTTTTCTGATGCAAAAACAAGAAGCAAAGGGGGTGGGGGGGAGAGGGGCCCAGAGGGAAGCAGGATTAACAGTTACAAAGACATTTAAAGGCTCTTCCCCTCTTTTGAGCACATCAGCCTTTGAGCATTTGCTCCTATAGACAAACGCTGTAGTATCTCAGGGGCTGAGAAGGTGAACCTCATAAAGGAGGTCATGATCCACCAATTCAGCATTTTCTTAAGAATGATGCCTTGACTTTATAAGGAAAATCAGCAACAAGTGATGCAAATTGATTCTGGAGCGGCACCCTTTAAGTTATTGTGCTTTAGTGGGTCACACATTTAGGTCACATGAGATGGTTACACATTCTAAGGATTTATGTCTTGAATCTACGATTTTCAGGGCAAGCAGGTTAGCAAGAAAAATAGCACCTTTTTCCCCCATTTGATAACTCATTTCTTCTTCTTGGATATTCATAAAATTGTGAAAATAACAAAACCAAACAAGAACAGTTGTGTGACACAACTATTAATTATAACAACTGCAAAGGGAGGTAGTACTTTGATTTTCCTTTTAGATACCTTTTATAATGCCACTATCATACCATATCCAAACCTTTGAGATGTGGTTCATCATTTTGGATGAAATGTTGTTATCTTCTTTGCATCCTCTCAGCTGAGGGGACAAATCTGCTGAATGCTGAGCAATGAAATGCACTGACACCTCCCACACAAGATGAAGCTGCTCATCACTTACATCAGAGCAGTGCCTGTGCCAGGGCTGCTCATGCCTGCTGTTCTCTGACATGACAGCTCTTTGGGGAATCCCAAGAGGGAACACAAAACAACAACAACAACAAACAAATGAACAAACAAACAAACAACAAATGGAAGAGGCGTGGTGTACTTTTGACACCATGGAACAAGATCAAGGTGTGCCAGTTTTAAGCAGTGGAAGAGCAGCTAAGTTGCTTGTTATATGCATTTCATATGATATCCATGATTATGATTATTACTATGATTATGATTATTACCACTGGTTGCTCCTTGGAAGCCATACTCAGGGCTTCACAGGATTAATCACCATGAGCCAGTGCTGAATGGGCTCATCATAGATACAGAACTCTCACACAACAAGGTAGAAAAATGCAATAATTGAGCCTCTAAAGCATCAGAAAATCCCAGAGCTGTACAATAAACAGCAAAGTTGAAATTAACCACACTATCCCTTGGAATCAGCAGTGAATTCCCTTTCACCACCAATAGCTGTTTAAAGAACAGCAGGCACACAAGTGCAAGCATCCAGCATATTAATAATGATAGAATACCCTGGAAACCACATGTAATTTGCTCCTGGTGCCTTTCTAAAGCTTTTCTTCTGTGCTGTGCCCCACTCAAGACTGTAGGAATTAACTCAGGAAAATCAGGGATAGAACTACCTCACCAGAAGTGTGGAACCAAATGAAATTTATCTTGCTGCTGCAATTGCAGGCCAGTTACCCAGCACAAAAGTTGTCAGAGCAGGAGTGGGACTTTTCCTCTGACACTGCTCAAATATAAATAATGCTCCAGACATTATTAGTGCTGTGCCAGGAGAATTCTACCACAGGAAGAGGACCAGCACAAAACTCTCTGAATAAACAAAACTGTACCTAACCAAGCCATACTCCAAGTATTTGGAAACAATGAACTAAAACCTGCATTTCAGTCAGTAACTGCATCAAGGAAGACTTGTAAGCCCCTTTGACTTGCTTGGTTCCCTCACTGCTTCCTACTCCTCTGGCCAGACTGAGCCAAATCCTTTTGCCAAAGTCCTTTTCTGTCCAGAGGCCACATCCACCAGCTGCACTGAATGCATCTGCTGACCAGTATCTCTGGCTGTAGAGACACTTTCTCCCCAGAGCCACTAGCATGTCTAGGCAAGCAGAGCCCCAGTCCCATCCAGAAGTTCCCAAGCAGCTCTGCAAAACAATCAGATCAGAACAAAGGAACAAAAAACCAGAACACCCTCTCCCACACAGATCCCTGAACCAGCTTCTTGCCTTTCTTCACACTATTCCCACTCTATTCTCCTCTCCACAGCCTGTTTTTTAGCTGCTTCTGATTGGCAGAGCAAGCAGCAGCCCCCCAGTCCTACCTTAACCATTCACCCTGGGACAATCAGCTTTTCTAAGGAAATGAGGCATTGGTAACAACACCCCTCTGTGTGTACTTTTATATCCTCTTAGCAACAGTGAGCTGTCTGCCCAGCTCCCAGCAGCCTTGCAAGTGATGTAGGGAGGTTTCAAAGACACTAATTTTCTGTACATTTAATGAAAATAAGCAGGGAACAAGTGCAAGGAGAGAGACCTTAACATCTGTGTAAGTGAAGGACTGCGGTGCGAGTTCCACCTCCTGTCTGATGACAGCAAATCTACACAGGCATGTGTCTGAATAACTCAGCTGAAGACAGGAAGGTTCATTTAGTGATTGCACCTTGTTAGGCACCAACAATTCGAACCACCAGGCATGAGACACACAGGGTCATTCCACTGCTCACAGCAGCACCTGTTGGGGTGTCCAGAACAAACCACGGCACCAATTCAGCAACAGAAGAAGCCTGACCTCTACAAATTGTTCTTCAAAACTTCTGTCTTCATATGCTCAGTGACTCTGTTCTAACCATGGGCTATTTGTGCTCACCACACCTAAGAGTTTCCCAGGCAGGTATTGCCCAAAATTTCCCATTCTTGTTTGTGCTGCAGCATTAAACTGACCCTGCAGCTACCTAAAAAAAAAAGTTTCTTTTCTATTCCTATTTCTAATTGTAATTCACATTGCCTTCTCCACCTGCAACATTTTTAGCTTGCTCATTGCTGTTTTTTCCAGATGAAATCACAAATATCTTCAGGCATACCGTACAATTGGACTGACAGATTTTTTTCAAAGCCTTCCTCTAACATCCAACAAAATAGCTTGAAAATATCCTTGTAAACTCATCTTGGTAAACATTCCAAAATTTTTTAGATTTATTGCAATGTTCCAAGAAAAAAAAAAAGAACTCTTACTACTTTTTCCAAGATTTCCTGAGTAATTCCCTGCTTGCTTGCACAGATGTTTTAAACAATTTGTCTGTTCTATGAATCCAAGTTTTTCTAGAGTTAGCAAAACTGGATTGGAAAATCTACTCTTAGGCCAAATGCTGCTGCTGGAAGACATACTAATTCAATGTGACAAGCATTTTAAAGGCTTGCTGATTCACAATCCACCTACACACTGCCTACCCCATGCAGCCTGAATTAGCTGTCATGGTTGTTAGGTCTCTGTTAAGATGTAACATCTGACCCCTCTCCTTAACTTTTGTGCTTTGGAAGCATTTACTGTGGACTGCATTGTGGTGGTGCCCTCCAGTGCCATGATAATTAAGACTTTTCCCAGTGATGGCCTATAAAACAAACCCTCCATGTATTTGTAACTCTGTCAGGAAGATTCTCTGGGACTCTGAGCTTAGTCAGCAAAGTAAAGGTGACTGTATCAAATTCTGAGCAGTATTTCCTGGGGATGAGGGAGAGGTGAGATGTGCACGAGCTCAGGAACACAGCATTACACTGAATACTGAATGTAGTCTTAAAAGTAACATTGGTGGTGTCAAGGCTCTTGGTGCCTGGTGTTATTCCCAGGATTTTCACCTTCAAGATTATTGTACGTGAGCTTCAGTGCAGCCCTCATGCTCTGTAACATATCAGCTGCTGACAATAAGCTCCTGGAGAGAATTCCAGCAGCACCAACAGCATCCCTCCTCTCTCCTGGCGGAGTGAGCCCGCTCCCCCCGAGCAGAGCAGAGCAGAGCAGGACACACGCGGCGCTCCGTCCCGGTTCCCCCCGGCTCACCACATCTGGGGTGCAGCTGTCCCAGGGCACAGGACTGTGGCTCTGCTGGCCTGGGAGCCCTCCTGGCCAGCTCGTGCTCGGCGCCGGGGAGGCGCAGGCGGAGCTGGTCCCTGCTGACCGTCCTGCGCAGGGTGCGGATGGTTTTTCGGAACCGCTTCTCCGTCTTCCTGCGGGCGCAGCGCGCGTCGCACGAGTCTGCAAAGCACCGGGGGGGCACTGTGAGCACAGCATCCCACCCACACACACACCAACCACCTCAAACCACTGAGAAACTAGTCTGCAATCCTCAAGGGCAAACACACTTGGATAAGCCATCCCCGTCTCTCACTCTTTGGGAAAATTAATTGTCAAAACAGGAGATACTTTTTATCATCATTTTGCATACAGGCAGAAGTGAAAAAATACAGAAATTAAGGAGCAAACGGCGAGAAGCTTCAAACCGCACCTGGAATTATTTTCCAACCAACCTGTCACCTCCTTCCGGCTCGTCTCGAGCTCAAAGTCCGCAGTGATAAAAATCTCTCTAGTCGCTGTCAGTCTACTGAGGGCTCCATGGACTTTCTTGCCAGAGCTGCATGTTAGGTTTACATAGTGGAAGCTCTCCATGACTGAGTTTTGTCTCTCTGTATGAACAAAATCAAAGGAGGCAAAAGCTTGGCTGCTCTGTTATTGAACATTCAGCAGTGCTCAGCACGCCTGTCGTCATGAAGAGTTAAAGAGGAGCCAACCATCACCTCCACATGCCAGTAAAAGAAGGGTTTGGCCAATCTCTCACCTGGTGCACCCTCACACAGAGTCATGACCATCCTCAATGAGGAAATAAGGTTTAGATAAAGGAAACACCCAGAATAAGCTCTGGTTCTGGAGTATATAACTCGTCACTGAGCATTCAGAGCAGTTTCTCACTGTTACTCTGCTAAGGACAATGAGACACTGATTCATCATATTGTTTAATGAATCTTCTCCCCCGCCTTTTTTTTTTTTTTTTTTTTTAAATAACTTCTCCTCATTTTCTGCTGACTTTGTAAATTCACAAGCTATTCTTTCTGCTTTGGAACAGATGGAAGAGCTGGCCTCACTGCGTCCATCTGGGGCTGCTGAAGTATGAAAGGAAGACAAGAGAAAAGAGGAATAACCCTTTGACAATAGAGTCAGCATAAAAGGTCAGGAGATTCTTCAACAGGCATCAGACAGTAAGGAGCAGGTGAGAAAGGAAAGAAGAGAAAGATAAAAAGAGGAAGAAAAGGAAGGAATCAAATTAACCAAAAGAATGGTTGATTTTACTGAGAATTTAATAGCAGAATTACAAACAAAAAAAAAGGATAAGGGCTTTCCTAGCAAGACTGTGAGGATGTCACAAGGAAATGCTGGGATCTGAAATAACTGCAAGAGTCATGGCCAGCAGGAAGAAGTGAAGAACAGAAAGCCTTCAGTTCTTTAGGCTTTGCTTGTGGTGTACTTCATATCTGGAAAGAACTTCACCCCATGGCTCTCACCTGCTTACCTGCATTTTTATATTCATACCTGGTGTCATCTGCTCCAGACCTTCTTGAAACATCTCAGTCTTTTTCAAACTACATTTTCCTTCATTTAATTTAAAGGTTACGCTTATCTTGATGGCTGAAGCATCTTCAGGAAGAAACAATGACAAGTTATTTTAAAAAAAAGGAGTAGAAAATTGAGATAGCCCTAATATCACATCATAATGATGACAATAAAACTTGTGCTGAGATGAAGTGATCATCACAGAAAACCTAATGAGATGCCAGAACCCTCCTGCTGTGAAGCTGGTTCATAACTGGAATTAGGATGAAGTGTAGTACATTTTATTAGCAAAAAAATTTTTAAAAGAGAGAGGGAGAAAGGAGATCAAGACCAAATCTACTATTGGGTGAATCAAATAAGGGTGAGCTGAAATCAAAGGAGATACTCCAAATAATTTCAGAAAGTACTTTATGTCTATGGCTGTAAATGCTTTCTAAACTTTCCCGTCCAACAGCTCAACGTTGTATGTTGCCAACACTGTCCAGGTGTGGATGACTGAAAGGACACATAAGTTCTGGTCTAAGTTTTTATTTCACTACTGAATTTTTTTTTTTATTTTTAAGTCTCAGTTTGAATGATGTGGATGAAGCAGCACAAGGGGAATTTTCTATGGTAATCACGAAAAAACAGTCATGAGGAAGAGGAAATAAAAAAGAGAGATATTATAAGAGGGGGAAAAAGTCAATAGAAACACCTTTGTTTCACAGTTATCAATGAAAATAAATCAGTCAAACTATGTAACAGTAAATGTGGTGATTACCCAGCCAGCTGGAAGCATTTGCATTTTGCTGCTTTTTCTTAAGCTGAGAGGACCTGCCACAGGTGAGGGTGTAGGCATCTTGTGTTCCTACAGACACAGACAGACAGTAAAGACAGGCACAGTGCACACACTGAGGACTCCTGTGGCATAAAACACGTTTTAAATTTGTTGATTGGCACCAACGCACAAGGTTGTTGTTAAAATACTCCACGTTAGAGCTTGTCTCTTCCTAAGCCACTCAAAGGACTCAGGGAGGAAAGAGCATCAGTGCCACAGGCAGCAGGCATGTCCTGTGGGATGGAGGGGCTGTGTGTGCCAAATCCCAGACCCCACGCAGGGCTGGAATGCCCTGGCCCCATTCACCAGTGCCTCTCAGGGCCAATTAAGGAATGGCCCAGGGAGCACGGGGAATTCTTCCCTGCCCTCCCCAGCTTCAAAAAGAGACTGGTTGTGAGAAGGGAATCTGAGGGTGGAGTGGTTATAAAAGACAAGGAAAGAGGGGCTTTCCTGGATGCTGTCAGGGATATGGCCCTTTATTATCTGCAGTGAAAGAGGAAAGGTCTCTGTTCATTGACTGCTGCTTGGGGCTTTCCTGGGAGTTAGGAGGTTGGTCACCCCTACACTCTGTACAGAATCACGTGCTCAGTTTTGTTAGTTCTGACTTACCAGAGAATACCTGGACATCTGGAGAGCAGCTCAAAAAGCATCTATCACTCCCACCACTCTTAATGCAGTGCAGCAGTACCTTGGGTGACACATTATCAGACAAGGGATCTTTTGTCTCTAAATAGGATAAAACAAACACTCACAGAATTAAAACATCTACCTTCACCCTACCAATAAATCAGCATGCAGCTGCTTTTGTAGCTGGTACCTGAGAGCACCCATGCAATTAATATGCTGCTTAGACAGAAAATTAAAGCCAAATAACATCACTGGAAGATCACACCACAAAAGTAATTTCCTTTACTGTGAGCAAACCTTCTCATGCAGAGGAACAAAAGGAAATAGAAGAATGAGCTGGATAAAAGAACAGGAAAGAAAGCATCAAAATCCCTCAAAGTATCTCCTGTTTTTGGGGTTGGTTTTCTGTTTGTTTTGATGAGTTTCAACATCACTACCATCATGCCTTGCTAAAAATTGAAACAGAATCCCGTGAACAATGACTCATACCACTTAACTGGACAAACCATCACATTTGACTGTAACCATATGGCCCATCAGACACATCAGGAGTAGAAATATATTTATTGGACACCTTACCAACACAGTCCTTTTTATTCCAGTGTAGCTTGTAGTTGGAGTGACACAGGCATTCGTAATCTCCCAGTGTGTTCACACACAGCTGCTGGCAGCCACCGTTGTTGATGCTACATTCATTAATATCTACAGGGGAAAGGTAAAGATACTTTCTAAAAGCTGCTCTTCCCAAAGTTATGCACTCTAACTCCACTAGGTAAATGTGGACACAAATACTGCTCAACAGGGTTTTGAAAAGACTTCAGGAATGCTACCTGGACACCCACCTTGAAATAGTTTGTCTTCATGGAAATCCTTTGATAAATGTCAAAGCAGACCAAATACTAGTGGCTCATAATTAAACAATATCCAGCCTCAGCAATATGATAACAAATCAACTCCAAGAAAAGCAGATCAAGTCAAATCTGTATTGCACTGTGTCTGGCTAATTAATATTTCTGATTTTAAATAAAGACAGAATATGGGCAAGATTCATACTCCTCCAAAGAGCTCTGATAGATGCAACTACAGTGGAACACTAGCTCTGTGGGCAGACATTGTGTCCCCCTTGTCTCTTTTGGCCACTTACCCAATTTTGGAGCCTTGTCCCACCCAATAAATGCCAATAGGAGGAGAAATTACTGACAACACAACACATGCTGCCTCTGGTGCAAACTTGCAGCTGATGCAGAATGCAGCATTCAGCAGTGCTGCATCCCAGGGGTCAGCACTGGGGCCAACACAATTTATCCTCTCCATTAAACCTGGATGGTGGGACAAGAGTTCACCCACAGCAAGGTCACAGAAGAGACAAAACTGGGAGGAGTGGCTCATGCACCAGATGGTTGTGCCACTATTCAGGGGGACCTTGACTGCCTGGAGAAATGGGTCAATAGGAATCCTATGAATTTCAACAAAGGGAAATGCAAAGGTCTCTCTGTCTTTGCTGCTCAGATCCACCCTGAGGAGGGCTTCACTTCTCTCCCATAGCTTTAAGGCAGTTGTACATAAACTCAGAGAACATCCCATAAAGTTTGTGAATCTGAGGGTACCTCCTTCCACACATACTTATCTCAGTGCTAGTAATCTTGTCACTGCTGTCCCCAGACTAGATACCCTCTGAGTAACAATTTGTTAGAAGACACTGTGAAACACATTACAAAACCAGTGTGATTTGGGGGGAGAACATGTTTTCAACAAAACCAAGACAGCAGGGGTAGGAATGAGCAGCAGAGGAATAACAGAGAAAGAAGACAACTCTTTAAATTGGTACTGCTGCCTAAAATACCACAAAATCAGCCCAAATCATCTTTGGTTTTCGTTGGCCTTTCCTTAGGATGCCAATCTCTTATCTCCAACACTTACTGACTTCTTCCACAGAGGTCAGAAGGTGCATTTTCAGTATTCCATCAGCTCTGACCAGCCTGGGGTTGCCAGTCAATGAGGGACCTACTGTGCTATGAGGATTAACATCTTCTGCATGGGGTATGACAAGAAAAGGCCAATTAGCAGCCAACAGCAAAATTACAGCTCCTTTCACTCACTGGTAGCCAAAAGAAATTGAATTAATGCAGAGGAATCAATCAGAACTCATCTTTTTCTAAGTAGAGCACATGACGGTGTTATTCCTTATCCAGATAAGTTCCCATTTTCATCAGGATAAAACACAGTGATGTTGGAGCCCTGTAATCTTATTTGCAGAATTTCTAGAGGCATAGGGTAAAATAGACAGGCATGCAGATTTCCAAATTGTTATCTCCAACTGTGCTCATTCTGCCTCAGAAATAAACAAGTCTTACTCAGAATTAAGTAAATTTTGAAGTCAGTTAAGTCTTGCCTAAAGCCTATATAAAATTAGTTTGATTCCATTTATTGTTCCAGTTATTCATGTTTCCTCATGTTAATTCTGGGAATTTGTCACATGTCAAGCTTCTCTGAAACAACTTTCTCTTTCCTTGAACTGCTCTTGTAGGAAAGACATAAAAATTTAAGAGTATTAATCTTGGCCAGTGTGAAGTGGTACTACATCAGCTAAATTCCAACCTACATCACAGGAGGATCTGACATGTGCACAACAGCAACCTGCAGAACCATAATTCTCATTCAGAGCTTCCTGTTCTTCAAGTACTATTCCACTGACTTTTCACTGAAGTCAATGACTCTTCTGCATGTGAAAATTGTACTGAATTATGAACTTCAGATCCAAGCACAAAAGCCATCAATTTGTTCTAACAGGTACAGGTCCCTTTTGCATTCACAGTGTAGAGGCAAAATCACTTGAGCAAAGACAGAAATAAGCAGAATCAGCTTCTACTTTTCCTGTGTCTCATTATCACAGCAAGGGGTAAAATTTATTCTGTAGGGTGCCTGTGTCTGCATCAGTGTCTTGGGTTGCAATACAGACTGTGGCCAGAAATGTGTATTCTATCACCATCTGTTGAAGCTGGGTGGGGCAGTGACCCTTATCTCAGTGTCACATACTATCTGCTAATGGGCCAGCTTTGAAACCAGGTGGGGCAATCATCTTTATCTTTTCCACAGCCCATCCTCCCTCCACGAAGATACCAGCTGCTGCTGGCCCATTGAGTCCCACTGTGTGACTGATAAAATTACATCATCCCACTGGGAGATGCTCCAGCCAGGGGGAGGAGCCAAACCTTTCCTACCCAGATAAAAACTGAGATTTTGAACAGCAAGTTACCTTCTTTCCACTGGATTCCAGAGGAACACCAGACCTTTCCACATCATCCCTGGACCTTCAGAGGAAAACTGCACCTTTCTACAGGGCCACTGCTTCAGCTGAACCACATCTGCCACTGCAGGAGGATGCAGCCACCATTTAATGGAACTGCTACCAACACCCTGACTGACAGGGTGTCAGGTTTTATTCTGAATCTGTCAGTGTTTTGGGATTGTTCTTTGTAATACTGTATTTCTATTTTAATTTTCCTAGTAAAGAACTGTTATTCCTAATTCCCATATCTTTGCCTGAGAGCCCTTTAATTTCAAAATTATAATAATTTGGAGGGAGGGGGTTTACATCCTCCATTTCAAAGAGAAGCTCCTGCCTTTATTGGCAGACACCTGTCCTTCAAACCAGGACAATCAGTTGGTGTCCTGCAGGGCCAGTGGGAGATGCCAGTGCCAGGGGGGCTGTGGGGTGTGTGCCACTCACCTGCACAGTGTGTGAAGCCATAGAGGGCATAGCCCTTGCTGCAGGGTGTGTGCCACTCACCTGCACAGTGTGTGAAGCCATAGAGGGCATAGCCCTTGCTGCAGGGTGTGTGCCACTCACCTGCACAGTGTGTGAAGCCATAGAGGGCATAGCCCTTGCTGCAGGTGCACTGGAAGGAGCCGGGCAGGTTGATGCACGTGTGGTCGCACGCCCGCTCGAAGGAGCACTCGTCGATGTCTGCAAGGATCAAAGGGACATCAGAACCTCTCAGGGAGCCCCGAGGAGCCAACAGAGCCCAGCAATTGCAGGGATGTGCAGATCTATGTGAGCTGAGCAGATTCTTTCAAAGCACATCATGGAACATAATGAAATGACAGTTTTTAAAAGGAGCGCTTACTTTGCCAAACAAGCTTTTCCTTGGCAAGCACAAACACTGCTGTTTTTACAATGATGTTTAAATCAAATTATTTCTCTTCTATGGGAGAAGCAAACTGCTGACAAAACTCTCATTCCATTAGGATTACTCTACACATGAAGTCTATGAAGGAAAGTACTGCCTTTGTTTTTTCCTCCCTAAATGAAGCTCTATATGAATATACAGTGCCTGATTTAAGCCTGCTGAAAATCACAGTGTGCTCTGAGAATGAACACTCATTATACCATCAAAAGTACCTAAAATTTCTGTGCTAGCACATTTTGCATGCCAGGTAAGGATGCTGCAAGACACAAAAAAAGTTCACATCAACTTCTCTAGCACTTTTCATCAGTCTTTTTCCTTGAGCTTTGGCATGTAGTACGATATCACTTTTGAAATAGTCTAGGGAAAGCAACAGAAGTGACAGGGGCAAAAAGGAGATGCAAATTTTCAAGATACACTCAACAGATTGCATTAAAATAAAACCCCAAACTATCTCAAAAATCAGATGTTTATGCAGTAAGTTTTTCCATATAAATAGTTGTCCTTCTTTGCCTATTTATAAAGGAAAAATATGCACCAAAAAACCCAGGTGAAAATTATCTTGGTCAGTTCAGTTTTCTGAAATTCACCTTTAATGTCAGCTGGTTGCCTAGGAAATCTCATAATTCACCATTTGGCTGACTGAATTGACATTGTTTCATCCTGTTTCTTTTCCACAACCACAGACCATTTTGATCTTCACATTTTTTGTGCATTTAAGCAGCTTAAATATGATTGTTAAATCTATATGTACAAACCACTCTAGAGCAAAGCAAATATGCTTTGTAGGTCTCACAGGAGAAATCCATGTCATCCTCAAAAGCAAATTCTCTGTGGTGTTTTAGGGAACAGAGATTCCAGTCTGTCTACAGACCTAGAATTTCACAGATCACATTATGCCTTTTTTCCTTTAATAATGAGCTCACAGCAATTAATATCCTATTTTAAAAAATTGTTTCACTGCAATGGTGAATCAGTCAGAAAGATGGAGAGAGAGACATTGCCTAATTTTCCCTAATTATTTTAAGATCATTAGTGTGGGGGGGAAGCATTAACCTTATAGAGTTTTTATTATGATGCTGTCTCTGTCCCTCCCAGATTATAGCTCACTGTGCCATTTAACTTATCTCCTACAATAGCATCAAGCCAACTGCATTAACTCAACAGCTGTTTCAGAAGAAAAACATCCAAACTGAGGAACAGGAATTATTCTGGAGTCCATTATCACTTCATCATTGTAGTAGATGTCCAAGCCACGCTGATTTGTCCTACTTCTGTTGTACCATTGTCTCTCCAGTGCACATACCTTGACAGGACCTCTCATCTGTTAATAATTTAAATCCTTTTCTGCAGCTGCAATCAAAACTGCCAACAGTGTTTTTACAGAAATGATCACAGCCTCCATTATTGGACTGGCATTCATCAATATCTGTAACAACAACAAAAAAAAAAAAAGACTTCAGCAAATAAACACAGAGCTTCAGCACTCAACCTGCTCTCACTGCCAGATTCAGAAAACAATCATGTCCAGTCGGCTGGAGGAGCCCAGAAACAAAATCTAGTGAGACTACTACAAATTGTAAGGAAGACCAGATACAACTCTCCAGAATGATCCAGCCCATTCAGCCCAAGGACAGTGTTACTTGCTCTCATTTCATTTATTACTGTCAGTTGCATTTGGGTAAGGCATTCATAAAAGACCATTCCCTAAGTTCTGTTTGGAAACACTTTGACTCCAAGGCTCTCTAAGAGGTTTTAGTATTTTAAACATTCTCTCCATTTCCTTTCAGTAAGCCCTGCAGAAATCTCAGACAGAGACTTCCTGAACTACCCTGTCCTTTTCAATGCAATATTAGAATGAGGCCTTTATCTAATGTTAATTAACTCAGGCTCAGGGATTTCATCATTTTTGCTGAGCAGAGCAGTGTTAACATCTAATTACTGGGAAAGCAGTATAACCTACAGCCTAACTGTGACTTTGCTCCTCACCAGAGCTCTCAGAGCTGCTTGGAGCAGAATATATTTATAAAACACATCCCTGTTCACACACTGATGTTTCCTTACCAGTGCCCAGCTGGCTGTGGGTAGTACAGCAGGCTATTGGACCTGTGAGCACCCACACACCTGCTGGCCTCTGCTTGACCACAGAGCTGGTTTAGCTCTCCCAAACCTGACCTCTGAAAACTGAGGCACAGGGGGTGGAAGTGGAGAGAAGGAGGGCAGAGAAGAAGAGATTTGAAGCTGATTTGAAGGGAACTGCAGCCTCCATTTGGAGACGAGCATCTTCCAGGACCTGGTAACCCCTACCAGGTGTTGGCACACGTGCCCAGGAGCACAAGCCCCACCTTTGCAGGTCTTGCCATCGAGCTGGAGGGTGAAGCCCACGGGGCAGCTGCAGTGGACCCCGGTGGAGGTGTCCTTGCAGGTGCGGTCGCAGCCGCCGTTGTTCACCGCGCACGTCTCTGCACAAGGAGACAGGGCAGGGAGTCAGCCTGGAAGCTGCCAGCTTTCCTCAGGGAAGTTATCAGGGTGCCAGCAAACACCATGGCACACAAGGCACGGTCCCAAGCACACTGCTATGCAAACATTTAGTCTAGAACACATGAGCAACTGCTCAATACATGTCTTGGCAAAATCGCCGCCTCAGCGACTTCCAGGTTTTTTGCAGAAACTCTACAAACCAAAGTACTGTCTTCTGGGTATTCCATTTGTGTCTTAAACACAAATCCCAGCTCCTTGATGATGGATCTGTTACTGTCAGTCAGTTTCCTTATGCCCACACTGAATCCTGGCTGGTCCTCTGACACCAGTGAGACACCTGGTTAAGCTCAGCACTGCTAAATGAGTTTTCTTCAATCCCTCCCAACTTATCTTCCCATCCTTCCTGTGCTCCAGTCATGGTGGATAACACTCTCACTGAGCATCTTGCCATCCTTCCTGTGCTCCAGTCATGGTGGATAACACCCTCACTGAGCATCTTCCCATCCTTCCTGGGCTCTAGTCATGGTGGATAACACCCTCACTGAGCATTCCTTCATCTGGTAACCCAGGTGTCATTTCAATCAAAGTTTGTTCCTCTAATTCCCCCTATGCAAACTGTGTCTAAATCTCACCAAACCTTTCTAGTGAACACTTCTAAAACACAGTTCTTCACATCCAACCAAACAGAAAAAACTCACTCTGAGATATTCATCCTCTTGCCATCAGTCTAACCACCTCAGTCAGTCTAACAACCTTTTCACTGGCTGGACAAATACAATTTTACATAGCATGTATTGATTGAGAGAGCTGAAAACATTTTTTAATGTCTGCTTTTATAAATCTATTTTCTAGCTCTGTATCCTTGCTTTCTGCAGCATCAAGCATATGCTACTTATTGCCAGGTTTTGAGAGCTTTACTGGTTTATTCCCTCCCAGTCTCTCATCTCACATGCAATATTGGCAGGCTGTGCTCAACCTCCAAGGCAAGACAGAGTGCATCTTTCTTCCTCTGTCATTCTTTTTGAAAACAAGGCTATTCATTTAGATGACTAAACATTAGGGAATAATATTATTTCCTTAAGACAGAGTGGATCATCTGAGGCAGAACTCAGCCCAGAGCTGAATGCTACCATAAAAAAACCAAAAAGCCCCACACTAATTCTTGGATCTAAAAGGTTTCAATCAGCAGCAGGATTATTTTGGATCAGCACTTTTACCCATAAGCAGCCGTCGCTTCACTCTCTTGTCCACATCAGCTGCTGCTGTGGTGTTTCCCTCAGAAACTTCAACAGCAGCTTCTTCCCTCTCTGTAAGGAGCATGAAAAAAACAAGTGAGTAAAGGTGCCCTGACCAGAACAACACACACACAAACACAAACAGCTGCATCACACACTGAATCAGAGACAGTCAGAACTGATCAGGCAGAAATAAATTATTTTTAAAGAGCAAGTAGTAATAAAAAATCACTAAGACCCTTCAGTCAAAACCATGAGAACATTTTGCTTTTGTGGCTTCTTTACAAGTCATGTTTGCTTCAGTGTCCTTAACAAAACAAAAGATGTGCTACAGATGAAGTAAACAGCAGCAAGATGAAAGAACTAACTGGGCTGCTCTGCTAGGAGTGCACTGTCATCATCTATCGTGGGCTAATTACAACAACCAGCCAGCTATGCCTGAGCATTTGATTCCAATCAACAGACAACAAACTCTTCCAGAGACTGGAAGAGTTCATAAATCTGAAGTGCTTTCTTTACTGGATAACTGCCATGCCAAAATTACACATTAATTGATTTCAGAGTCCCAGTTTTTACAGACAAACTCCTTGCTTACACTCTCTGGCTCATGCTACTGAAGAAACTGAACCTAAAATATCCTAGAGGGAAGGAAGCTTTCCTTGGTTAGTGACAGGCCTCGTGTTTCAGGGGCACCAGTGATAATTACAGGTTGCAATAGTACTAGGTAGCTACTTAAATAGGGAAGCCTGGACCCAACCAACTCACCCATGCACTATCAGGTCCCTTAATTTTGAGCTCCCTGCCATTTTCTAGCCATACCATCATGAGGGGCATTAACCACGCACACACAGCAGCACCACCCCACCCTGGAGCTGGCCATCCCCAGAAAGCTCCTTCCCTGCCCTGCATACTGACCCAGGCAGGTTTTCCCATCCACGTGCATGACGTACTTGGGGTGGCAGCCACAGACAGGCCCCTGGTCAGCATCGTCACACGTGTGCTGGCAGCCCCCATTCCCGTGGTTGCACGTCACTAGGAGCAAAACACACGTCACCCATCCTGGAAACTGGGGGTTCTGAACCTCCTGTGCTCACACTGACCCCCCAGGAAAACACTGCTTTTGACCTGAGGCCGTGGAAAAGGCTTCCAAGATTAAGGGATAAAACTAGAATCACGGGTGTGCAGTTTGAATAGAAGTGTATGATATCACATGGTGAAAAATTTAGAATTTAAAGTAATATGTAGAGGGCAAGATGGAGGTTTTAGGGCAGAGGTTTTGTCCTTCTTCATGAGTTTGGGTAATATTTTGTAATTAGATAAAAAAACCACATTGCGTCTCACAGGTAATTAGTTATTATATTAAAAATAAAAATAAATTAGGTAGCGTTTCTTAATTGGACCATTTGCTTTAGAAAGCCTTGTGAAGAAAAATATATGTCTCCATTTTTAGTTTGTTAGCTAGAAGTGCTGCAGAACTCACTGTAACATAGATAAGAATTAATAAACATCGAAGTCTGAACAAGAAATACCATCTCTCATGCATTTAATCCTGATCCTGACAAAGAAACAAGTGATACAGAGGTGCCTCTCATGTGAGGAAACCTGTAAGAGTCAGGACCTCCCTGAAGAAACTCTCACAAGTACTTGCAGCACCTTTGAAGGACAGTGTGCAATTCCACCTGACATGCAACACCCCTTCCTAGCGTGCCCATCCTGAGACAGAAACACTGCACAGCTCTCTCGTGGGGCTGAGCTTCCCATGGCCATAAATGATGGCACAACTCCCAAACTACAGACACTGAATGGATACACCTGTGGGACAGTGTCCAGGAAAGACACCAGTTCTGGTTTAATTCAAAGGCACACAGCTCAGGTGGGTCATCTCATGTTAGCTGAAACCAATCCCATTGCAGGGCAAACAGAACACTGTTTGTTCCCTTTGGGAAACCACAAGCACATGCAGAATGTTGCCTACAAATGCAGCTCCTCTGGTTCTTGGACAGCTCAAATCCTGGCCGGCATTCACAGGCAACTCCTCCTTTGGGTGTTTCTCTGCAGATGTGGGCACAGCCATGATCTTTGTTCATGCAGCTCATGCCTTCTGCAAAACAGGAAAGGTGCAAGAGCATCAGCATCCTCAGCAGCTCTGTGTGCAGCTAAAGTCAGTTCAATACACACAGACTAAGCCCCTAACTCTGGGAAGACTCCAGGGTTGGGATAAGAAGTTTCAGCTTGCAGAGAGGAAAGGCAGCAAGTCCAGCCCTGCAAAGTCAATGGCCCCAAGGTTTCTCCTTCTGTGATCTTTTCTGTGCAAGGTCAAAGAGTAACATTCATAGAATCGTCCAACACCTCAATTCTCATCCAATGCTCTCATTTTTTACTTTTAGGAGTTCATAAAACCTCCTCATTTCTTTTATAAAATTGGCAATGTCCTGGCAGGTCCAAGCCTAAAGTGAAGTTCTTATTCCTTTGCTTAAAAGAGCAGCCAGCAGACACAGGAATGTTTAGAACAGCAGTCACAAGGGTCATCCCAATTTCAATTCCTGGCTTACAAAGCAGATTCCCAGAGTCATAACCTATTTCACCAGTGACCAAGTAGAGACCAGACCAACATGCTGTACACATCAATTCTCTTTGTTGTTAACCATTATGTTTTCAATTTTTTTCTGACTTCAGTACATACCTCACTGTGTGTTATCACAGTGCTCTGTATTTCCACACACCTTCTCAGCTAGACAGAATTTAGTGCCAGTGCCTGCTTTAACCAAATGAAGAACCAGTGTGACACTAATGACTGGATTTCTTTCGCTACACCTCCTAAAACATTCTGCCATTTTTATCTCTGCCAGTTCATGCACAGCACTTGCTTGCCAGAGTGTCTTTCCTGGCCTTTGTATAAATATAAATTCAATTAAACAAGGAGGATTAGTTCCTAAATTTTTTGTGAAGGCTTCTTTCCCCTTGCTCCATGGTTCAGTGCAATTGGTGTCTTTGCCATTGGCATGAAGGTGGTGCAGTCTGCACACACTCAACACAAAAACCCCCAGCAGCTGGCTGAGTTACCCAAAGAGAACCACTAGTCCAAATCAAACAAATAGGGTTTCTTCAAACAGAATCCCACAGGTTTTTGATGAAGTCCTCCACAGTGCTACAAACCCAGGAAAGAGAAGACATCTGAAAGCTCTCCTTGGGTGTACAGAGAGCACCCATTTACCATCAAATTCTCTGCCTTGGCACATTTGGCTTTAAAAGGACAAGTTACACCAAAATGCTCTTTCTTCTCAGTGAGAACATTCCATTTGTGAAGACCAAGTGGAGCATACTTTGGCTGCAAGGGCTTATCCCACAGAACCCCAGTGAACTTCTCTGGAGCTGAGCAGACACACCACCAGGAGCAGAAGAAAAAGGGTGACCCTGCTGCAGAAAAGGGATTGTGTGATCAATTCCACACCCTATATATTTTTCCAACTTAAACAGCCCTTTTTTCCAGCCTTATTACTAAGTGAAACAAACCCACTGCATTAGGCAGAGGTTGCCTTGTCACCATTATTCCACTCCACTTCAATTAGGTCCTTGTTCCCCACTGCTATTCCTGCCCCCTGGAGCACCAGCCACAGGACTCTTTCTGTATTAAGGCAGCTTTAAGCAACAAAAGAATGGACGTTGCAGAGCCCAAATTATTCTGCTCTAGTGGCTTTTTGATTCCTTTCCCACAGTGGGGACTCTCCAGAAGTCCAACAGGACAATGAGACCTCAAATCCTGCAGCACACAGACACAGCCTGAGGAGCCCACAGGAAAGCTGTCACCCATTATTGAGTCAGTCAAGGAAGGAGATAACCTATGAGGCCACAAATTAGCCTCATTAGTGCTGCTGGTTTTGTGAAAGTTCTGCTCTCAAGCATGCAGTATGGTTTGGTCTGTTAGCTCAGAGGGGTTAGAGAGCATTAAGAGAATTAGCAGCTTAGTTTCTGTTAACAAAGTTATTCTTTTGTCTCTATTGAGCTACAAAGAGGAAACTGCTCAAGCAGGTACTTTGGTAGAGTTCACAGACACCAAACAAATGGTTTATATGCTCCATTTGGGACTGCTCCATTCTGAGTGAGCAGAATTCAATCAGGTCTCCACAGAAAGCTGAAACTTTGCTTTCCAGACCAGGATGCATTTTAATAACAAAGTTCCCATTGTGTAACAAGGTACTCCACCAAAATCTAGCCAACCCAAAAAGCAGCTTCACAGAAGACACCCACATCCACACATTCCAGCATTTACTTTGGGACTGCTGCTGTTTCCAAAGCTGGTAGATCTCTCTCAACCCCATTTTACAGTGTTGGATTAAAGATTTGTCTGTAAAGCCAGAAATGCTGTGTGGCTGCAAACTCCTTGGTGGGCACAAAGCCTCCCAGGTCACACTGCTCCAGTGCTGCTGCAATGGCAGACTGTGGTCCAGGAACAAACCCCAGGCAAATTTAGGTCAAATCTCCCCACACACTTCCCAGACACACAATTTCTCTTGTAGGAGACCCTGCCCTATGACTCACAAATACCTTTGGATGGATGGTTCTGGATTGCCACTCAGCCAAGAGAGGTGAATCCAGTGCCTGCTTGGTTGAGCAGACCCCAGGCCAGGTGAGACCCCTCTGATGACTGGACCTTCCTGAAGTCACCCAGCAAACCTGAGACCTGAGCACTCCTGTCACTGGCAAAACAAGCCAGCACAGCATTTCCCTGTCAGGTCATGCTAAATTCATCTCTTACATGTATGACCCGGGTTTAAATCTTTATCTTTTTTTTTTGCACAGAAGGTGTCAGGACAACATTCCCAATCTGCTAAGAGCATCAAGGCTCCATGCAGGGCACGTTCAAGCAGGCACTCTGTAGGGCAGAGAGAGAGGATGCAACGGGACAAAGAGCTGCCAGACATTGTGAGAGAACTGAAAAATGGTGAGAAGCATCAGCACAGCCAGCAGAACAGGACATCCCAGGACTGCTTTAGTCTTTCATCATGCTTTCTACACCCTTGTGTTAAGGCAACTGTTCCCCAAAAGCTCTCTAGTCATCCCTGTTCTCCTCTGCCAAGGCTCCAAGAGTAACAGCTGAGATGGTGCCTGTGTCTGAGTCCACACAGCAATTCAACACGTGGCTTTCACCCCATAGATCCTGTTCCTTCCCATCAATTCAGCCCAACAAGCACAGAGCTATGACTGTGAAATGCCACAAGGGAGAGCAGCAAGATTTGCCATCCAGAGCAACAGCAGCCACAAAGATGCACCACGTATTTACTCACAAAAAACCTCTGTTTCCTTCAGGTTTTCATATTCCCTGATATGGAGCAAGCTGAACCCAGAAACAAGGTGCACATGCATGGCTGCCCTGCCAGCTGCTTTAACAGCCTCCCAAGGTAATTTATTCTCCCACACAGATGAAGAGCAGCTCATTCCAGCAGGCAAACAAGGAAAAAAAAATAGGATTGTACACAATTTCCCAGGACACTTTCAGTTCCTGTGGTTTAAACTCCAGTTCACTCTGCTTCTGTGTATTTAAAGGCTAATATTGCAGACCACAGGGAAGGCTCTCAGGCATTAATGTATGAAGAATTTTAACAGGGCTGGGAGACAGGGAAGGAAATATTCCCTCATTTTAAAGACAAGAAGCAAAACTGAATAGATGGTCTAGGCAGTAGCAGCCAAAATCTGCTTTGATCAACACTGTGAGGTCTCAGAACCCATAAAGTACAAACACAGCAATGCATACACAAGGCAGAGAACAGAAGTCCCAGAAATGAGCAGAAAAGCAGAGAACAAAGTGAGGGGAAAGATAAAGAAGTGAGATTTGGCTTACAACTGACATGCCCACCCAAGGCAAAAAAAAAAGGTTAAAAAAATAGTGGGGAATCCCAAGCAGCACTTTATAGTAATGAAGGGGGGGCAGAAGGGAAACAGTCACAGCATGAAAACATGGAAAAATGGCTTTTAAAGAAAGCAGAACAAACAGTTTAATGTTTTACCAAGAAGAAAAAAAATGTATCAGGCAAAACAGTGTGCTGAGTTTTTCCTTAAGACTAGTTTTGATAAAGATATATTTTATTAGACAGTGTTTATGGAAACAAAGAATCCATAATTCTTGTCCTCTTTGTTTTCCTTTTCAAAGAAAAATACCTATGTTTAGTGGATGTTTGGTATTATGAAAAAATATAAATTCTTTTATAATTTTGGGAGAAAAATTAAGAGAAATTAAATGTGCCTTTAGAAAAGAGACAGAACTCCAAAGGTACAAATAAGGGAGCAAATATTAATGGCAGGGAATGCTGCTGCTGTCAGTTCAAGAGAGCAGAAGATACTCAAGTCACAGTAAGTATGAAATAAAGAGTTGGAATTTTTCCTCTCTTGGCATCAGACAAGACAAGGAGTTCAAGTAACCAATTTCTGTCCTTGGAGCCCCCCCTCCATGGATGCACACAAATCCACATCCCTGCTGTGCCTTGTCCCAGCACTGCTCCCTCCTGCCTGTCCCCACTCCTGGCACAGCCCCTGCAGTGCCAACCTGAGCCATGGCCTGAGGAGCCACCCCTGAGACCAAGCCCAGGCCCAGAGGAGCTGAGAACACAAATTCTTCATCCAAACAAAAGATCAGTCCAGCTCTGTCAGATGGCAGCCACCTCAGCACCCTCATCTGTGGATGGCCATATATGTCTGCAAATGCTGATCTCTTCACTTTGGGGATTTTTAAAGTGAGATTTGTTTATTCATGCTCAGATTCCTCTTACAGTTATGCCAACAATAAGCCATAGATTAAAGAAAGCCTTGCAGCTTTAAGTGCTTCTTACTAAGATTTTTACTGCACAGTTCAATGGACAACTCCCTGATCTGAGCAACCACTTTAAAGCATTCCCTAAGGGCATCCAAAACAATTTTGTTCCATCTGATGTCTAATTAGATATCCAAGACTCTGATCTCTCAGAGGTCCCTTCACAAAGGTTTCACTCAAAACAAAGCATGAGATTTGAATACCTTTAGGGCTGACAAACAATAAATCTCCTAGCTGAAACCCAAACACTGCACAGGGAGTCTGAAAGGTATCCAAAGGCAGTGCAGGTATTGCTTGTAACTAAGGCTGGTGAAAATGCCCAGAGCCTCCATTTGTTGCCTTTCCTTGGATTAGGACACAGTTTAGGTGGACAACAGAGCACCAAGGACTCTGGGGATGGAGCAGCACAGCCTCCAACAGCACTGCTGGGATCAAAGGGGAGGAAGGGATGCAGCGCCTTCAAAGCCACTCAGAAGATCCTGAAGAAAGCAAGATCCTTTCAAAAGCAGTGAGGACTTCAAGACCCATCTCAGCTTTGAGAACATCAACCCAAAAGCACTTTGGAAGGTGGTTGAGAGCCTTTCCCCCCTGCCAGCAGTGCTGGTGCCAGGGGAGTGGTACCTTCGGAGCGGTGGATGCAGGTGTGCTGGTTGTCACTGAGGAAGAACCCCTCCTTGCAGAGGCACTCATAGCTCCCCACGGTGTTGACACAAACGTGCTGGCAGCCACCATTGTTGAACATGCACTCATCTGTGTCTGAGAGAGAGGGAAAGGGCAGAGATCAGCTCTGTGCTCACGCCAGTGCACGGTACAGACAGGCATCAGCTCAGATTGGAACCAGCCAGGCACCCCAGGCTACCCTGTGGCTGCTGTTGTGCTGTCACCCTTGGCAAAGTGCATCTCTGCTCTTCCCATTTATTCTCACCTTACCCATTTTTCCCTCTTTGCATCCTGCCCCAGCAGCCACAGGGCTCCCAAGAAGTTCTGGCCAACCCAGCCCAACCCAAGCCAGCAGAGCTGATGGTTCCAGCTGAGGCAGAGCAGTTTTGGCAGAGCCAGATCAGGACCCCCCACCCATGGGAACATTCCCTGCCCCTCAGTGCAGCTCCACTCCACAGCTCAGGCACATCCAGCTCAGCAATCACACACGGGTCTGGCTGGCTCAATGGCACAACAACCCTTTGGTTCCAAACCCACCCAAGCTATAAAAGGTGTTTGCCCAGAAAGCTCCACATCCTGAAGCAAAGGTGGGACAAGAAAAATACAAACCTCAAAATAAACTCAGCTAAAAAACCTGTCCCCTGCTCCTTACTTTCACCCTAGCTAGAATTCACACACCACATCTCTTCTGGTGCTTGGTTTGATTTATCATCTCCTCCCTCAAGTCTAGGACATCCTCACTCATCATCAGGGCTGCTGCTGTGTTGACTGACTGCACAAGAGCAGAAGTTCTGGAAGCAGTATTAATCTTGATTTTGCAACATTCAGAGTCTCAACAACACCAGAGAACACAGAAGGGCTCTGCTTGCAAGATACCCAAGAGAACCAAAGAGCAGAAAAACTGTGGTTAAGCCTCTGAACAAGCAGGACAGCTTCCCAATATCCAATTGTTTGGAATTTTACCCCTTAATAAACACAGGTTTTTTGTAACCATGACTGCCAAATACTTTTCCTACCCTAATTTTCAGAAATTTTAACGAGAACTAAAAAACCCTCAGTCCCTTAAAACACAGGACAAAACCTTGCTGGGGCAAAGCACTGGTCTCATTTGCAAATTCATCTGTAACATCATGTTTGCTCCCTGTTCTGTTCATTGTTCCTGGCTAATAGTACAATGTTTTTAATTTAACATTGTAGCATTTCTGGCAGAAAACAGCTGTCTTTTTAAGAAAGGGAGAAAGAGAGGCTTTTAGTAAGAAGCATAACATAGTATTCCAACAGATTTAATGTCCACTGAAGGCAGTGAGTAAGCCAATTGGATGCAAAAGAATGTGACCTGCTGGAGAAAAAGAGCGGCTGACATATCTCCATCACAAAGAGGCTGAGTATTTTAGAGTTCTACAGTGATGTGAATGTGCAAACAATCATGAATAAACAGCCACCACGAGCCTTTAGTGCTACAGATTTGAACTCCAGCAGATGTTTCTGTCTTACAGACCTTGGAAAGCTTTCAAAAAAATCATCTCTTTCCAACAAGTAATTGTCTATTTGGCTTAAACCCAGGCACACAGCCGAGATCTTCAAAAATAAGGGTGAGAGGAGGGCAACCCTGGCGTGAACAAAGTAAATAAACAGATTAAGAGAAGATGTGATCCAATTTGCTGCATGCCAAAATATTTATTTAACGTTTACATCACAACTCAAAACTGGCACATCAGTGGTAAAAACCTCATTGTATGTTAACGACATTTTGTTTTATTTTATCCTATAGGTCTGCCATGCAATACTGAGCAGCTTCCCAGTGACATGGCAGGTGGTAGATTCTGGTCTAAGTTATGTCACTGGCCACAAAGCAAGTCAGCTGAAGTGTGCCCTGGGTACAATGAGAGCACACACATGCCTTGGGGTGCCATTGTCAGAGGCAGTGTGCTCCTGCACATCCAACCCTACGTGGTAACCTCAGCTGAACTCCACTCTGTGTTTACACAAAAGCAAAAATAAGATGGATGTTCTGTTATTTTAAAGCACCCACAGATATTTTGTTTCCCTCTCTACTTTATTTAAATATTTGGAACCTGGTGAGTTCACCCTCTCCTCCACTTAGGCTGTGGAAAGCTGGGCAAGCAACAGGTTCCCAGCAGGTAAAACCCAACACAATTCCACTGAATACTCCAGAGTTTTCTCATTTGTCCCAGCAGAAGATGCAGCCTGGGGATGGTCTGACCCCTCTCCTGATGTGCCACACACTAGTGGGAAATACCCAGCCAAACCAACTCCAATCATGCAGTGAGAGCAAGGTATGTGGATATGGAGATGTGGAGTGCAGCAGCAGAGAAAACCTGAGCCACCTCTGAAAAAGCAACTGGCACAGGTAGCACAGGGCTGAGTTAAACAGGTGCCCAGCTGGGGTCCAGGAAGCAGAAGAGCTGCACCAGCTCCAGCTTAGTCCCTCTGTTCCTCAATGGCCTCCATCACACACAGCTACTGCACGCTCCAAATCATCCTCTCCTGTTAGGAATACTCAGAGAAGCCCCCACATCACAGATATATTTGTGAGAGAAGATCCCTAAGCCTGGAAACACACCTGACAACTGGTCCTGAGCTAACTGTGGAACAGAGAGGACAATGATAACACATGTTCCTTTATATAAACTCATTTAGCATAATAATAGATGACATTTGGCACACTTAAACCCAAAGCACTCCACAGAAATATAGCACAGTTATCCTCATTCACAGAGGGGTAAAGAGCCAGTCTGGGATGGTTGGTACCTGAGCACCTGAAAATCCTTGAAATTGAAAGTGAAAAGTGTCACAAGCAGCATTCTCATTCTGAACCAGCCCAGCCCAAGAGATTGCCACGTGTTCCCCGTGGATGCAGCTGCAGGGCTGTGCTCCCATCACCACTCCCACTGCTCAGCTCCTTACCCAGGCAGTTGTGGCCATCGTGAGCCAGCATGAAGCCATCGTAGCAAGTGCAGCGGTAATTCCCGGGAATGTTGAAACACTCGTGGACACAGCCCCCATTGAAGTCGTTGTCACATTCATCAATGTCTAAGGAATAAAGCTGAAGTCAATACGAGGGATGCTTGCCTGAGTGTTATAGACAGGGATGTGATTGCCTAAATGTGAGCAGCAACCGCTGTCCAAAATCGTCATTGTCTTGCAAACACACCATATTTAGTGCATTTTTTGCTGAATGTTTCTAATGACTGAGAAAACACCCTGAAACACCCTTGCAGCTTTATCTTATATTTTTTAAGGCTGCTGGTTAAACAATAAACTCCTTATCAGGCTGAGTGAAATGAACAGGTGAAAATCCATGCAAAGTTTGCCTTTGATTTTGTGAACAAGAAGTACATCAGGTGATGAAACAATCACTACTTTGATTTAAAAATCACTCTTGGTTATTTTTAGTGGCTCTATTTTCTTAGACATGCTCCATGCTGACACAGAAAGAACACAGTGCTCTGGTCCCTTTACCTTCACACTTCCTCCCTTCTCCACTGTAGCCCACTTTGCACATGCACTTGTACAGCTTGGGGGTGTTTTGGCAAATAGCATCTGGGTGGCAGTCGTCCAGCCCCAGGGCACACTCGTCCACATCTGTGGAAAGACAGCAGGCTCAGGAGGGGTGTCAGCAGGGGGAGAACAGGGCATGTCTCCTGAACACCTCCCTGAGGAGATGACAAGGCTGAGCACCTCTCTGTGGTGCCCACAAGATTATTGTGTGGTTTTGTGTGTCAGGACAGAACCATGCAGAGGCAGCATCTGCACTTCAATTTGTGTCATATTCTACCTGCACATAGATATTTGTATGCAAGTCAGATAAGGCCATGGTAAGCTTTTGTGCATGTTTATGAATGCATCCAAAACAATCTCCTAAGGGCTAGATGTTCTGTGAAATTCAGCTGATAGTTTCACAGAGATTCAGCAGAGATTGGTAATCTTTCTGATTAACAAAAAACAGTCATCAAAAGAGTTCTTGGTCACATCCACGTATCACCTGCAGGAAGCTCAAAGATTTTTAAAATTGATTGAAATGTACTTTCAAAGTCACCATCAACAAGTTAAGACTGACTTACCATTAAACAGACATACAATCTTAAATTAATTTTTTTGTATTACAAGAATAGTATCTGGGGAGCAGCATTGCCAAATCACCTGGGCAGCCATCTCAAAGCACAGCAAGCCAAAGCGAAATATCCAGGTGGAAACTTCAGAGAAGAGGAAATGAAGAGAAAGGGAAACACCAACAGGGAGAAGTCCTGGAGATGAAGAAGTGCAGACAGAAGAGGAAGAAAAGTTACAGGCAGCAAAAGACATCAGCACAAGTTTTTCACACAGGAGAAGAAACTGAAGCACAGAAACAGGAAAATTTCCAGAAACTGGCTAAAAGGAAGAACTGTAGAAGCAACACCCCACAAAGGTACAAAAAGTACCTCCTAAAGCAAGAAGTAATACATGAGTATCAGCAGAAAGCGACTACTTCAATAGTCAGCCACTTTTTATGGTGGGGATCACTTTCCAAATGGAAATTTCAGCCAGCACTTCTCCCATTTACAATTATAGCATTCATCCTGCTCTTTTTTTTTTTTTCCTTTCCCCCAATCACAAAATATGCCTGTAGGTACTGCAGCAGCTGCCAACTGCAGAAAGTGTTCACTTGGTTTTAACTCCTAATGGGGTTTGGCAGTGGGAAACAAGGCAAAGAGCCAGTGTTAGAGCAGCAGTGCCTTCCTGGCTCTCAGGTGCACACAGCTCCAGCAGCAGCAATCCCCAGATGCTGCCACCAGAAAGAAAGGAGGAGGTGACAAACACTGGAAAGCAGATGGGAAGAGCAGCAGAATCTGCTTCCTCCACGAGCAGGGAAGTCAAGCCATTAAATACGAGAGGCAATTGAATTGAAGGAGTAAGTCATGCAAGGAAGGGTGTGGGCAATAGCTGAGGGGTCTCCAGCTGGTGGGACAGAAGGAAAGGAAGGGCAGGGAAGAACAGCAGGCATAAAGCATCAGCCACACGTGCTGTGTGCCCTCGGCACCGCCAGCTCTCCCCTGCCCTGCCCCGGCAAGAGGGGTCCCCGAAAACACACAGCGAGGGGGGAGCTGCCCTCTAAGGGAGCACAGGGACACCAGCCAGACCTCAGCCAGCGGCAGGACAGCAGCTCGGCTGGGTCATGTCCACACCGCCCCTCCGCGACCCGCAGCGTGCGGGGAAGAACCGCACCACGGAGCCGCATCGCTAATGCGTGCAGAGGCGTGGAGAAGAGGGCTAGGAAAAATCCGCAGGCACAGAGAGCGAGATTTCCCCTGCACTGACAGCATCCCGAGAGAGACCCTGCAGGAGCGAGACTGTGAGCAAACATCGCAGCCTTCAACTTGGCAGGAGGCGGCGGCGGGAGAATCCCTGGGCTCGTTCCGCGGGAGCGAAGGCAGCTTCCCCCGCAGCACAGCCCGGTCACACCCCGCTCCCAGCGCCCCGGCCCGGGGCTCTCCCCGCTCCCAGGGACCCGCCGGGAGAGCGGCACCGGCAGCGCCCGCGGAGCCCGAGCGGCTGCGAGCGGCGACCCCCGCACCTCGCACCGGCACCGGCTGGGGGAGAGCCGGGACCGGGGCAGCCGCGGGGGAGCCGGGGAGCGGGGCAGGAGCGGGGCACCCAGCGGGCAGGGGAAGGGGCAGAGGGCACTCACCGGGCAGGGGAACGAGCAGAGGGCACTCACCGGGCAGGGGAACGAGCAGAGGGCACTCACCGGGCAGGGACCGGGGACACTCACCGGGCAGGGGCAGGCACCGGGGGGCACTCACCAGTTAGGAGCGGGGGCACTCACCGGGCAGGCACAGGGGCACTCACCAGGCACGGGCAGGGAGCGGGGGCACTCACCGGGCAGGGTAAGGGACAGAGAGCACTCACCGGGCAGGGGCAGCGCGGCGGGGCCGCCCGGCGCGGGCAGCAGCAGCAGCAGCAGCGGGAGCAGCAGCAGCGGCAGCGCCCCGGCCCGGCCCCGGCCCCGGCCCCGGTGGCGCGGCGGCCGCCGGACCCCATGGATGGCGCTGCTGCCGCTGCCGCCGCCGGGCGGGAGGAGGCGGCGGAGGAGGAGGAGGAGGAGGGAGTGTCTGGGGCGCCCGGCCCGCCCGCACTGACAGCGGGCGCGGTGAGGGCTGGGCGGGCCTCCCCCTGCCCTGCCCCGCTGCCCCGGGCGCTCCCGGCTCCGAACCGCCCCGCCCGCACATCTGCCCCAGAGCAGAGCACGGTGTCCCGGGCACCGGCACGGGGACACAGCTCGCACACGGCAGCAGCGCCGGGCCGGGGCTCCCCCCGCCCGGGACACGCTCCCCAGCAAGGAGCCCGTGGCACTCGGACACCCGCGGGGCGTTCCGGTCTGCGTTTGTTCAAAAATACAATATCGACATTTTTTCCCGTGTAATTACGGCGTGAATCCCCGGCTGAAGACCATGCCAAAAGCCGCGCATCACCCCACCCCCCCAGCCAGCCCCATCCCACCTCCAGTCCCAGCCAGGGATTTCTCACAGCTGTCACTCCTTTGGCAGGTAAAATTGGCTCATACATTATTCACTGAAATTATAATTTCCTAAATAATGTCTGACCTTTCAGGCTGCGAGCAAAAGCAGGCAGTATTCTTTTCCACCCCTCCCTCCCATCCCCATTTCACTGCCCTTTCTCTTTTGTTGTGTTCTGTGAGAAATGCCGAGCTGTTTCTAGTTACAAGGGCGGTTTATACACATTAGTAAATCTTCAGAATGAAACTTTCCCTCAGTCTTTGTCTTTGTTTCCTTAATGGCAGCTATAAATTACCACTCTCCTTTCTCACTGGAGCATCAGGCTTCATTGCTTTTGAAATGATCAAAGTTATTCTCTTTTTAAATCCAATGAGAAGCAACCTTTTGTGTCTCCTGGACGGTTTCAGTCTTAGTCAATCTCATCTATAAATCCATAAAGCTGCTCATTAAGCACTCCAAGGATTCTCCAGCCCTGCACCATACACCAACAGAGAGCAATAAATGGATGAAGGGTTTCTCGACAATTTCCATGTTCCCATGAATAAACCATCATGCAGGGTGGGAATTGGCACACCTGCACATCTCTCATCTGGGGATATCACGGTGTCTCCACCAACAACTGTCCCAAATGGACAGACACATCTCCCATCCAGGCACACAACTTCAAGCCACCTCACAGGAAAGCTGGTACACACTTCAGGCACTGTCCAGTCAAGTGCCCTCAATGAACTTTACCAGTATTAATGTAATTAACTTACACCACAAGATTTGCAAAACACACAAAGTAAGAACACATGAGGAGAGTGCAGCAGAAAAAGCAGTAAGAGACACTGAAGAGTCCTGTAACCAAAATATCTAAAGCTTTCTGTGGCACTGTAAAAGCAAAGCATCTTTCTTACTTCTGTAAACTAAAACATAAAGAGAGACATAAATATTTGGGAATGCCTGAGTTAGATCAAAAGATCACACTGCAGCTTGGAAAACAAACAATAATATCAAATTTATCTTAGCTAATGAAACCATTTCTTATACATAAATCTCTAAGTGTTTTGTGAAGGATCCTGGCTATTATTTCACATATAACACACATTTGTTTATGAAGAATTGCCATTAAAATATCTCTTTAAAGACACAAAGCAGACAAGCTCAGACCTCAACTCAGATGCCTTTCTGCAGCCTTTTTAACTACTTGTATTCAACTACGGAGTCACAGTGACAGATGACTGCTCTGGGCATGAAGACCTTTACTGGGAGGGAGAAGCTAGAAAAATTCTTAAAATTCAACTTCAGCACTAAGTATGAAGAAAGGAAAACACAAACACCAGGGCAGTTGGACAGGAAGACACCCCAAATAGGACTGTTTGGGGGTTTTTTTCAGCAATTTAAAAATCAAATCAAGTAGCAAAGTTTCGGGGAGGAAAATAACTCCTTCCATAGAGATAAGGCCCTCAATTCCCCTCTGCTCTCCATGTTCACTATCACATGTAGTTGCCTCACATTGAGAGATCAAGACTAAGCTGCCACAGAGCAGCTAGATGTAAAATCTGCTTCAGAAATTCTACACCTGATGCCCTGAGATGAATACTTTCATCTGAAAATTTGGTTTTAAAACTGCTTTATGCTTCATAATCGCTGTTAAATTTCATTGTTTAATGGTGACCAAGCATTATTTAAAGACATGTAGGTTGCCATTTCATCTGTACTTTAATGAGAAGTAGCAACTCTGCTGGCCAGAGCAACACTGCATCTATATTGACCCAAAATTTAGCATGACTGAGTGAGCATAATGAGTGCTTGTGACAGCAGCTGAAAACAACTGGGATGGGAGGGCTGGGAGATGCCAGAATGATAAAAGGAAAGTAGGATGCTGACAAGTGAGGAAGTAATTTCAAATATTTAATTGTTCCAAAGCACACACAAAATGTCTCAGAGCTGCAGTACCAAGCCTTGCTCATCTCCAGATGTACACTGAGTTTTGAGTAATTGTTTTTCTTTGAAATATATCACTCAAATTTTTTGCACTTCCCATCTTAGTGTCCCAAGGTTTTCCAAGCTACCAAATAGGTTGTTGAATTCTGTGTAAAAATAACACATCTTCAATAATCAGCAGGACCCACATAGGACTCATCTGAGACAGAGGAAATTTGTGGATTCTCTGGCCACAAGGGGCATTAAAAACCCTCTCATGTAATTTACATGCCTTGACTAAGTCTTTTTATGCCACTTGTAGAAAAACTTTCCCAAAACAAACATCAGATCCAAAGGTGGCATTTTAAATGTTGTACAATCTCCATTCTAACATGCCACTGTCACTGAAATGAAGAACAGTTCCTGTTTACTGCAGAACTGAATACAGTATGGCCTACTAAAACACACATTTCTGATTTAATAGGGGGGGAAAGGAGATACTTTGTCATCTGAAATAACTTTTAGACATTTGTATTTCCTTGTGAGAACTTTCCAAATCATTGCTACAACAGACTGGAGCAGTCAGTGAACAGTCCCTGCCTGTTACACAACACACAACAAGGCCCTGCTCTTTGTGCTCCTTTGAGGAAATCTGAAAACCCTGAGGCCACCTGTGATGGGGTGAATGTGCCTCTGAAGCTGCACTTACCTCAGCTCCATCCTGGCTGCCCCACATCCATCCTGGAGCCCTGCAGGGGAATCAGGAGCAGCAGGTCCCTCCACAGCCCAGGAGCAGAGATGGGAGCACAGCCCAGCTCCTGAGGCAGGTTTGGTGTCTCTCACAGGCTCAGCACACCCTCAGCAGGTACCAAGCCCATGACTGCATCCCAAAACCTGTCCAAGGATGAGTTCACCCTCTGGCATGTCCCCAGGGAGCCCACAGGGTGACACCACCAGTTGTTGGCAGTGCAGGATCACCCCCAGCTCAGGAAGATCCACGTGGTTCCCCAAAGAGGGATACTGGTACTAAAAAACAGCCTCCACCACCAACCAGGGGGTGTGAGAGGTGAAACAACAGAGATACCCCCAAACCAATGATCCAGCTCCTTCCCCTCTGCCTTCCCTGGTGGTGTGGAACATTCAGTGATGACCAGCTTCACACAGCTTGAGGCAGAGGGAACAGCAGCACATCTGAGTGTGTGTGCTCACAGACACCTTCCAAGGTCTGCACTGGTCCCTCTGCCTTCCCCTTCTCCCCATCCCCTGATCCTGAGCAGCCATCTCTTCCCCTGGGGGCACTCTGAGTGACAAGGATGGCCTGGGGAAAGGCTACCTTGCAGCTGGGAGGGAGGAGTAGTAGTTGAACAGAACAGACACAAAACTGTACAACAAAGGTCTCCTGAAACCAGCAAAATGTCCCACAGACCTGCAGCCAGGCAACAAGCAGATGATCAGCCAAATTATAACAGGCTTTTCGAAAATAGCACATTAATGCTATTTTTTTGCTGTTAGAAGACAAATTTTATTGCAGTTCAGCAAATGAGCTACACCTGTAAAACTGCTTTGTATATCCAATTCACATTTAATGTCCAATGGATTGAAATGTTACAGGAAAAATAAAAAAAGGAAAACAGTACCTGGTTTTGTCATTATAATGTAAACCTTAACATGGCCCTTAAAAAAAACAAGCCAGTGATTTCCCCATGTAGTAAAATATATAGTTTATAAGGTATTGATGCTTTATCTTAGTTTAACAGCCAATCTCTAGGTATAAAATAAAGAGCTACAAAGATGTGAAGTACGTGTACAATTTCTTCAAGTATTTTCAAGTATCCTATAGTCTCTTCACTACGGACAAAATTCATTTGACAATATACAGAAAAAGTTAACTCTGAATAGTTTCACTGCAGAAATCTTAACATATTAATGAATTTAAAACACATAAAAAGTATGGATCATCCAGCTAGTAAGTTCCATTTGAACAGTTTGAAAAATACTCTTTGTAATGGAAAAAGTTGTGGAATAGTCTCCAGTTCATGAATATGTTTTCAGCTACAGAATATCAGGTGGTTAAAGTTTATGGCAGGTAAAGGCTTTTTGTTTTTTTTCCCTTTTGTATAAACTTATCATCATAGTATTTAATTACATTTAAACCAAGTCTTTATTAATTTGCATTTTCTTTTTCTATAAAGTATCATTGTAACATTAACCAAAGAAGCCTAAATAATTGATAGGTGATATCCTATTTTACCTCTCAAATCAGGTATGAGCCTGTAAACGTGTCTGGCCAGTTTAGCACTATGTATTTACTGCATGATGAACTGCTTATTTTTTAATCACTGCATTTCTCTCTCCAGAACCAATGTGTATTCTTACAAAGATTATCTTTCCCCACTAACTGTTACCAAAAAATCCCCTCTGAACAGCAGAACAGCACAGCCACACTATCTGTACCTACTGAACCTGCTCCTTTAGTTTGGAAAAGTAACAGGAAAAAAAGTCAAAACTGCATGACTCTGAGCAAAGGGAGAAGGGTTTTACAAAGCTCTGGATAAAAAGGTGCTGACTGCACCTATGAAGTTCAGCAGAATGGCATGGCAAGAGCAAATGCTGGATCCTAAGCTTTTCCTGTGGCACTGCTGCTAGGAGCAGCCAGGGGAGAAGTGGGTGATGAACAGGGATTGTGGCTGCTCCTCCAGACTGGGCTGTTCTTACACATGCCAGCCCAGTCTCTTCCCAAAATCCTGCCACAGGCTGTTATTTGATATCTTGCTCTTCCTTGGCTGCCTCTGGAGCTAACAAAACCAGCTTTATTTTCTGCTGCATCTCAGAACCTTCTACTGCTCCATCAGTGGAGCAAACCCCTCCAGACTGGAAGTCCATGGCAGGAAGGGCTTTGAACCCTAACAGGATTAAGCCCAGGCCCCCTGTGAGAGGAAGAGGAGGAAAATCTGTCTCAAACTGGTTTTTCCTGTGAGAACAGAGTAACCTAGGAGCTGCTGGTGATCTCTGTATCTTCCTTTTGCACTGGACAGCCAGCACTCTGGGTTTCTCACTGATGGACAGCATCATCCCCATGAGCCAGCCAAGGAGCCACCCTTGGCCATCACCAAATCCCAGCCTCTGCCCATCCCAGGTATCCCAAACTGCCCCAGTGAGGGCAAAACAAAACAGCCACTAAGCCAATGGCATCGTGTCTCTCTAGGTAAACTTGTGTAAGGAAGACAAAAAAAATATTAAAAAAGAACCTTAGTTCAGGGTAATTACCTCATGCAAGATAAAATTAATCCATCCTTAATACTATGAGATACACAGTTTTATCAGGATCAACCCATGTGTTAAGGTCAAAATATCCTTCCTTTCTTACTTAATATTCCCTGTGAAATATACAGACTTAGTAAAGTCATTTTCAAGATAGCTGAAACAAAAACAGCAACAACAAAAGAAAAATTAACCCAAAAAATAAAATCCCACACCACCAATTTTTTTTCTATTATTAATACATAAACAGTTTAGGGCAGGTGTAAAAAGACTATCCCAACATATTAAGTTGAATACATGAAATTCTTAGAATGCAGTACAATTGGGTTTTTTTACTTTTGGCCTTCCAAAGCTGGAAGAAAAAAAAAGAAAAAAAAACAAACAAACAAACAAACAAACAAAAAACCACCAGCAATAAAACCAAACCTGTACACACAGAGAATACTCCTGTAAGCTGTGAAAGAATTCACACCCACCCCATGTGAGGAGTGGCTCAGACACTGCCCTCACATCTCCCTAATGCTACTGTGAAATCAAAGAAGAATCTTGCTCTGATAAATAGTGACAAAGGAACTTCTCAGTTTAATAATGAAATAAATAGGACAAAAGTAAAAATAGTCAAAAATTTAATACATGTTCTATATTCATAAATTATGGAAATAAAACTATCACAAGATGTGACTAAGCTGTAGGTAAAGTAAAAGTGCTACAACATTGTATGAACCAAAAAACTTGGACTCTGCTTCCCCAAAGAGAGACAATACTGAGATAAGTTTATACAGTGGAGACCTCTTAAATACACAGCCCTGAACTTCCATACAGTAATTTGTGATGCTGATAAATCAGCCTGTTCTTAAGTCACATATTCATTTCAAAGAGATTTTTATCAGAGGATTCAAATGAACAGAGATGCCTTTAGGCATTTGCCAAGTTCCAGATCTCCAATAAATTAAGCTTTCAAAATGTTTGTGTTTCATAGTAGAAATGGACTAAACTTTCACTGCTAAAAACTAAAGCATCCCAAATGAAGCAGACTGTGACAACAGGATCCAAGACATATGCACTCAAAAGGAAAAGAAAAAACCTTAATACCACTGTCTTTTCAGAAACATTAATAATCCTTATACTTGTTAGTAAGGTATACTGTTATTATTTCAGATGGGGCATAAAGATCTTCATTTAGTCCTCTGGCATCTGGGGAACTTGTGTTCCTCTTTATTAGCAGTTAAGAGAATTACCAGCAGCAACCACATACCAAGCTTCAAAAGGCTGCTTTCAGTGGAAACGTTCTTGTGTTATGAACAATTATTCCAGGTTTTTCATTTAAGTGGGCTACACTGTAAATTCTGAATTGCAATATAATATAGCCAGTTGTATCATAGAAGATTTTTTTTTTAAAAGACAAACTTACAAAACACAATGATAGGTTAAATAAATAAAAAACATCAGTTAAAAAACAGCCTTAATTTCTTCTTCTGTGCAATTACGTACCAATATGAAAAATATTACTTTGATCTCTGGACATTTCATGGTTCAGTCTCCTGGATTTCACTAAAAATAATACTGACAACAAAAATAAAGGAAAAAAATAATTGTTGACAAATCAGTGCTTTGGAGCTATTAAAAAAAAGCACAGATCAGATCTGTAGTTCCCTTGCAGCAGAACATGACCCAACACCTTAAAAATCAAACATTGGTAATAATGTTAATATATAAAATATTAGTTTAAAAACTATAGAATGACCTTCTCAGCAGAAATGGAGTGTATACACTGGGGTCTATGACATACAGCATATCTGAAGGCAAGTTCACAGAATGCTGAAAGGCTCACTGCACATTTTCTATGGCAAGGAAATACTGCAGCTTTAAAATAAGCTGCACAATACTCATCTCTATCTCTTTCACATGAAAGTGTGTAAAAAGCAAATCAGCAAATAAACTCTAAAATAGATTTATACCAAAATCCTCTTTTTTACATTGAGTTTACAGCTTCTATCCATTTGCCTGTACTATTTCTGGAGTTTCCTTCAAGAAAAGTCAAAGTTGCATTTTTGGGCCATGAACAAGTTCACGATACAATGTACTGGCAAGACAGAACTTTTGCATACTAACGAGTTTCACTCCTTGTTGCTTTTTTTGTGTTTGTAAAGACAGTTTTTCCTGTGGGACAGGAGGTCAGATGTCGATTCCTTTGACAAGGGATGCCTCCAGGGTGATGTTGAACTCCTGCAAGGTCTGCAGCACCCGGATCAAAGAATTCACCAGCGTGTGATCCTTAATCAGGGCTATGTCCTCATACATCTGGGCTGTAATGGGGCAGTCTGCCAGCAGGGCAATCCAGTGGTGCAAAAGGTGGTCTCTGACAAGGTGCCAGTGGGCAGTTTGGGAATAAAAATAAAGCCAAGTTAATTTCACATCTGCACAGACATGATTTTTATCCTTCACTTTTAAGCAGACCTACCGTGTTCTCCACTAATGAGACAGGGAATGGGGAGTAATGCCTCATGTGCAACATCTTTTTCATTTCATTAAAATATCAATAACAACAACAATAACATACCTGGCTCCAAGACACACCAGCATCTGAAACTTGCCATCCTTCCCAATGTTTCTAGGGGTGTTGTTGATAGCAGTGATAAAGCGACAGAAATTCCTGGCCCTTGTCTGCCAGTTCTCTTCTGGGACCATCTCGTTCTGCTCAAGGGTCTCATAATATGTTTGTGCTTTTTCTTAAAGGAATAGTAGGAGATAATGAGGTTTCATCAGTGCATTTAGGAGAGAATTAAAATTGAAAGGCCTAGAATCAACACTTATCCATGAATTTCCTCAACTGTTACTTTCAGGCATTGTTTTTTTCTGTCTGATTCAGTCTTGTGCTCCCCCTGTATAAAACTGGGATTCCACTTCCTTCCCTCTGAACAATGTGAAGAGGTTCACCTACCTACTGAATCTAAGTGCAGTAAAATGATTATATAAGGGGAACAGAAATGTTAAAGTACCTACTCAAAATATAGAAACATTATTAAAACCAATTGCTTTTTTAAAACATGTTTGTTAACTCAGTTGATTATTTAGCTTTGTGGCAAGGGTTTTAGACCATTGTCAGAAAAATGCATGCTTATGACCCCTTTATTACAATGTCTAGTATATACCAACAGCCCTAGATCCACCTGTTGTGCTCTGAAAGACAACTCAACCTCTTACAAGTGTGACTTCTTGCTTTCACTGTGCTCAGTTAAGAACAAGGTTACCCTAGGTCTATTTACCACCCTGTTTATGTACTTCCTCCTCAGTAAGAAAGTTTGTTTTACACTATTACTGCTAGAAGGACAAAGCCCAGTTACTGCACTAAGTACAGAGTCAGCTTTGGCAGAAGACAGAGGCTGTCTCCTGGCAGGACAAGCAGACAGGAGCTCTCAAGGCAATTCAGCTGCCGAGATGCCTCCAGGAAGTCTGCTCTTCACACCAGCTGAGACAAAACAGCAGTGATAAGGAACACAGTTGGATGCATTTCAAAGACACAAACAGGCTCTGGGATGGCATCCTCCCACTTACCTAAAAAATCCCAAATGAAGACGTTCTTGAAGAGTCTCGGTGATTTAAACCCGTGCTGGAACACTTGCTCGAGAGCTGAAACAAGCCCACTTTCTCCACACAGCAGCAGGGTCAGGCTGCCTCTCTGCCAGCACACACAGAAAGCACATACTCATCACCTCACCTGGGGACTCTAGGACACAAGTGTCCCATTCAGTTTTTAAATAAACACATGCCTAAAGTTTAAATCTGCTGTCAAATAGTGACCCCAGACAGGATTCTGAGCATTCAAAAGTGGATTGACTTCTCTAAGAATGAGGCTGAGGAGAGCACTGTCAGAGCCTTGTCATCATCTTCAAACAAAGCCTCAAACAGGCCAAGATAATGAGCAGGTTTTTTTACCTATAATAACGATCCCTACAGAAAATTAGATAAATATTTTCCTCTTTTTTTAAGTAATAGAGACCACAGATCCAGTGTAGCAGGTGTCTATGCTTATCAACAAAAACAACATTTAATGCTCAGTAAAAAATGAAGTCCTTCTTCAGCACATGATGGTAAATTTTATTTTGCAAAATCAATGCATGACCACTTGAGATTATCATCATTGACTAGAATTACACTGGATACGAATCTGTGTCCTAGAGAGCAAAACCAGCACAATCACACATGCCATAAGGAATTTAGAAGAGAGGTGCTGTAGGAATGGAAGGACCCATCTGTAAAAAATTCCTGACTGTCAAGATCCATCCATATAGAGCCAGCACTGCTCTACACCTCTCTGGCTCACAAGGGCTAGACAGGGGCATGCTACCTAGATTTGTTTCAGAAAATCACTGCTGTGTCAGCTGATTACATGTGTAATGCAAAAGAGCCTTTAAGAACACCTCTGCTTCACTTTCTTGGGAGAAGTGGGTGTTTTCAGACTGGTCTTTTTTTCTTTCCTTTTTTTTTTTAAAGTGGTCCATGGTTTAAGTAGCAAAGATAATGCAAAACAGACATTAGAAATTTACTTAGAACTCAATGCAGATGTAAAATGTCAGTTAATTCAGAACTAACTAAACAGAAGGCAGTGTTCTTGACAGTCTATGGGTGGAATCCTTGGCAGAATTTGACTAATAACAAAATTTCCAATACCAGAGTGTTAACATTTAACAGAATGCTCCAGTTAGCAGCAAAACAGAGGTGTTTGAGGCTGTACTATCTCTGTGCTGCAGTCTCAGTGTCTCATTTTTGCTTCACTTCAGGAGTTCTCAAGCACATGGCTGTTCACTCAGTTTAGTTACTCCTGCTATATATTCTCTCATGTTTACTAATCAGAGTTTTAAGACAGGAGTGCCATTAAACAGACAACAACCCCTCACCTCCTTCTCTGGCTTGTGGAAATGCTTGACAATACCATTAACAGCTTCACCAATAGCTTCTTGTATCTGACCAGTATTTAACTCTGCAAAACACAAAAATATATCCAGTTACAGCTTCAGAAATTGTACCTGTGTGTGAGGGTTATGGTACACCACAAAGCACAGCAGAGGAGCATGAATGAACAGAACTCATTCTGTTAGGGAAACACTGCTGGGCTGTGGGTAATGGAACCCAACTCTACTTTTATTTGTTGTTGAGGAGGTAGGAATAGAGATGGTTTGGTTTTATATTCAAGTTAATACTGTGGTGTTTCAAAACACCAAAGTGGAAAAGGTTTTTACATATTATGTGAGTTTTCAGACCAGGACCCAAAGCTAAGAAAAGCAGCTGTGCTTTGTTTAGGAGCAAAACATTTGGGCATCATGGAAATACTTCCTGTGGTAGTTTAGCTGCAAACCCAAGTAAAGTTGGGAACAAAGTAACCACCTGATTTATCAGGAATAAGACAACCATAGAACACTGATCTCAAACAAAGAGAAGTCCATGAACAGACCACTAGCAAGATTCTTCATCCATGAAGGACAGACAAAGAAATTCCTTCATGCCAGCAAATTTCTACCTTCCTCCACAGCATTCATTCCATAGGTGAAGGACAATACAAAAAACACCACTGGACCAGGAGCACAGACACGTCTGCCATCCTTTCAGATTTCAAAACTTAAGCAGACAGAACAGGATGCCCAGGATTGTAATTTGGAAGTTAGCTAGAGTTCAAGTAGGACACTGGGCTGAGTTTCACAGGTCCTCTCCAAACTCCAGTTGTGTTTGCAAGCCCTCAGGTGATGATGCAGAGCAGGACAAGACAGGACAACCCCCAGCACTCACTTGGCTTATTGTTAGGTGAGATAGTGACAAATCTCCTGATCATGCTTGGAGACTGCTGCAGGGGAGGGGTTCGGCACTGCCGCTCGTCAGCCTCGCTGTGGGAAGTCAGCAACTCTCCCACCAGGATCCTCTCCAAGCTGCCATCATCCATTCCCTTCCCAAGCCACCTTCCACAGGGAAACCTAAGAACATCAAGGAGAAAAATATATGGTTCAATCCAGATCCAATTCCATGCCAAAGACTTTCAACTGCAGTTGTCTAAAGCCCAAATCCTGCTAGCAGAGTTATTAGAAAGACTTCATTCATCCAGGAACAAATAACAAAGTCTTGGCTTTGGCTTTTGCCAGCAAAAGTGAAACAGCTTTTCAGTTCCAAGTTTGTGCTGAGTGTTACAGTAGGTGATCCATCCACATAGAAGATTTTGCTTGAGTGCCATATGTAGCATATGATTTGAGGAAAAATGGGTAAAAGGGGAAACCCTACTACACCCCATAAAGGTGAAGAAATACACTGAATATGCTACGTAGCAGGCCAGCTGCAAAAAAACCCCACAGCCCAAACATGTGCTTAAATGCCAGAACACCAGTACTTCTACTGAATTGGGGTATTAAATCAGACACTAGAAAGCACACATGCTCATTTGCTCATTATCACTTTCTCTGAACCAATGTTGATGGCAGTTTAATCAGCTTAATTGGAAAACTGAACAGCATCCAAAAATAGAATCTTTCCTCTTCATTTAATTACAAATGAACTGGCATGGAGAGCTGACTGGACTTACCCACCAATTTGACATCAACATGAGCCTGTGACACTTTATCTAAACAAAGGACAGGGCACAAACTATGCTGTATCTAACACAAATAAATTTATTTCTCACTGTAAATTTCCTTCCTTTATTTTCCAGATGCAAACACAGATTTCTAACACTCATAAGGCCTTGTGTTCCAGCTTGTGTCCAAAGGGGTCTCTATAACACCTGGAGTATCCAGTCCTAATATAAAATACCACCTATATTTGGTAATCAGCAAGCTCTGACTTGCTGTTTCTTTGGGCTCAAAGCAGATTATTTCTAAGCTGCACAATAGTCAACTCATCCCCTTCACCAACAGTCTGATATGAGACATGAACATCTGCAAACTGCAAACCCTGTCTGAATTCATAAAAACCACGATTTGTTTAATGCCAGGAGCCAAACCATCTTTCTGTGCCTTCAGGTCGAGGCAACTGTAGACTCAGAGTCCCAGGAGATCAGACCTTTCTAATCAAACAAGGCCTACTGTGCCAGCTCCCTGCAGAAATTCTACTTACCCCACACAAAATGTCAGGATGATACTTACTTGTAAGTATGCCCTGTTATTTCATTTCTGACCATAACATATTCCACAAGCCACTTGGCATATAGCCCTGAATTATCATGTCCTATTTGCACTGTGGTCAGTTTTCCCAGGTTCTGGCACTGCAAATTAAACAAAGAGTTTGTCAAAGGAAACTGAAAGAAAACAGCATGTAGGGGGAGTAAACAATTAGGGAATGTGCTCAGACAAACTCAGAAATGTGGTTCCTGGTTCTGACTGAATGATTGGGTCTGAGCTTTTTAGTGGTAGGCTGCTTTAGTTTTGATTGCTTGTTTTGTTAAACACTATTTTGATCTGCACAGAGCACATCAGCTGAAATAGATTTTTCAATTCAATTTTACCCAATGCACACAACACACATGCAAAAATCAGAGCAGAATCACTTCTTTGTTTCCCAACAGAAGAGGATATGACACCTCCCACAGTATAACATAAAGACAGTCTTGTCTATCCCTTGCAGTAAGGAATTGTCAGTCATTTTGCCCTGCATGTTATTAAATATAGGTTAAATGTGCTATGCACAGGCACAAACTATCTGTGACTAACCACCAAGACAGGAAATGTATGGCAAGGTGGTACAGCAAGGGGAAAATTTAAAACTGAACAAACAGAACATCCAAATTGGGTTTTGTATCAAGTAACACAAACCTCAAAAGTCATTTCCAATATATTCCTGGGAATCTGCAGGACTCCTGTTTCACCCAGCTCTCCCGAAATACAGATCCAAGGATTGGCTGTGAACATTGAGCCACCGAGTTTCTTGCTGGGAACAATCAATATATGGTATGGGATCACTGCAAACACAAAAGAAAGAACACTTCAAAAAGGAAGAAGGATAATTATGTCAAGAGAGGGGCAAAAGATAAGTCATAAAACAGCACTGCAGTACCATGAAATGCTAAAAGAACATCAGAGATCCTATTTAATCATGCTGGCACTTCCACACTAAGCACTGATTGACAATGGGGAAGTGTATACATACACAGCAGCCACTAAGAAGCAGAGCTGAAAGCAGAACAGTGTCAAGTGAAGAAAGAAATTTGGATGGAGTAATGCCCTTATATGAGTGTAATTCCTTTTTATTTACCAACCTCACAACATGGCACAAAGATGGTTACTTATCCTCAGCTTAATGGCAGGGAAGCAAAGACCTGACATTCCTGTATCCAGGACTGCACTGTAGCTCAGCACACTGCACAACTCCCCCCAGGTCCCACCCAGGTACTAACTGCAGCCTTTCCTTACAGGCATGGGTAGCAGCAGCACTCACTACCATGGCTGAACAAATCCAGTGAAAATATAGCATAATGCTCCAAATTTCTCTGGGCCATGCCACTCTTAGTTATGCTAACTTTAGGACTTATCAATTTCTTAAAAGAATGAGCAATTTTTCCCCTTCTAAATAGCACCATACATATGCTCAAATGCTTCCTGGTTCCCTGGTTTACCTGTAAGTAATTCCATGCAGTATCACCTGAGCTGCAGTCCCTCCTCTGACTCTAGGGGCATATGCTCTTCCACCACCCAGCATCTCCTGCACAGTCCTCTGATAGCCAACCTTTCATAATAAAATCCAATTCTCTGAATGGCCACTGTGCTTCTTGGCTTTCTGCCCTTCTTTCATAGTGCATAAGCAGATTACAGTCAGGGCTCTTCAGCTGAGGTGTTTAATGCATTTCTCCCTCAGCATCTCCTCAGCTGTCTGTGCCCTCGAGAAAGCATTTGGTGGTTGGATTTGCTTAAAAGCCCAATGCTTGTGGCACTTAAGAATGAATTAAAATGTTTCCCTTTTTATTTCTGTGCTGATAGTTCTAAAGCAAGTGACAATTTAACTGCATCCACCAGACTAGACTTTCATATTATCCAGAACTTGCCTTCAAGACCAAAAGCTACTTTTGCTTGGATGCCTGTTTGCTTTGTCTTTCACACACACAAGTATGAATCACAACACACAACCAAGGGTAGTCCTTTCACATATCCCACCACCAATTTTATAAGCCTTGCTAAAGTCTTTCTTTATTTTGCCTTCCCAGTGAGGTCCTGTGGCAGTAGGATCTTGAGAATTTTGTAACACAGTTAAGCATCAACAATAGCTTTTGAAGTTTCTCTAGAGAATCTTTTTAACAAACAGAAGAAACAAAATATGTTGAGGAGCTCTGATGCAGCCCTCAACGGGCATTTCAGTGTTATCCCAAACCCAGAGACAGGCATGCAGCAAAGTAGCCTGAGCACAAAATAGGAAAGCTTTGTTTTCTTTTAATTCTCAGCATGTATTAATATTCTTATCTTGATAGTGAACAACCCATACTGTGCTTATTTAGAATCATGCAAACAAGCCCACTACAAAAATTTCAGCTGAGAACTCACCCCCAACTAAAATTGTAAGAGCTATGTATTTTACCAAGTTAGAAACAAAACTGAGAGAGAGAGAAACACCCCTGCCCACCAGAGAAGATCATGGAAACAGCAATACAGCACACATAGATGGATCCCAGGGAAAAAAAAGCAGAACAATTACATTAGGACATGTTGCTCAGAGCTGTTTAGAATTTTGGACAAGGACTCAACGAAATCTGGAAATCAGAGCTGCAGGGAAAGCAAATACTTACAGATTGTTGTGAAAACATTGGTAAAGCAAAAGTAATCAACAGCATTGAATGACAGGAGATGATACAAGAATTGTTCCTTCTCATCATCGCAGCGGAGGAACGCGTAACGCTTGTAGAGTTTTCTGACAAAGCAAAACACATAATCTGTCACAGCAACAGATGCTTTCAGTGAAATGTTCTCTACTGTGCAAATTTATTAGCTACACTATGAATAATGGGTGAGCAATTTCAAATGAGAAGTGATACTGGGAGAGTAAGAGTTCTCAATGTGCCAGGATACACTGACTCTCTGCAAGGCTGACATCTCCAAAGTCAATTAGTCCAATTCTCATTATCTTCCACGCCTGGAATGAACATTTGGTCTAAGGGTCTTCTCCCACCAAAAACACCTCAAGATGGAAAAAGAAATTTTGCACTTGGTCGAAAAATTCTGACTTCTTTTGACCATGTAAAGTGACAGAACTGAAGTAAAGACAGTTCTCCTAAGTTAATTCTAAGCAGAGGATGCCAGGGAGAGTTCTCCAGCACATGATGTATGACAGGAGACTGTTCTCAAAAGGACATAAGGCAAAAACTGGGGCTATCTGCTTGTACTGGGCTATAGGTGATCATCCAGGGTCAACAGCAACCTGCACATTAATCCAGGGAACAGTTTCAGTGTTGACAGTACACAGCTCTTGACATAACCAAAATTATAGGCATGCAAAGGGGGCAACCAATAAATAATACAAGTGTTGGGAATAATCATAAAAGAAGAGTATGCCAAAATATATCAAAATCCAACTGATGCTGCAGGACTATCTAAACCCTCAAGAAGGCAGGTATCAGGTATTAGAAATGCTGACACAGCCATGGACAGGTTGTTCCTGCCAGGAGGGCATCCTGACAACTCCCTCAATTTCAGGTATCAATTTACAAAAAAGTCAGCAAGTAGCAAGACAGAAACTTGCAAAACAAATCAATGATAATCAACATACAGGCATGTTCTCACATAACAAACCTAACACTAGAGATTGACAGGAAATGTTCAATGAAAATAGAGAGACTGAGCCTTAAATTAACCTAACCTGCCAGTAGCCACAAGAGTGGCAAAGCCACAAAGTCTCACAGGTGCCCATGTCTGTGTTTCATTTGCACAGTCTGAATCACATGTTTGACAGCCTGCCAGGGTATGTGCTGTCCTGTCTCTTCATAGGGTAAGGTTTCTGTTTCTCTGGACACATAAAGGTCTCAGGACAGTAAAGCCATGTGATTTCTCCCTGTCCCCTTTGCAGACTAGAAAGAAACCAAATGTTACATTTTCTTTATATTTGTTAACAAACGTCAAGTAAAGAGAATGGCATAATTAAAATACCTGACAGCTACTTCAAAAAAGAACAACACAATCTAGTTATCTGAAAAATGGCAGAAGTTGCACCATTACTTTTAGTACCTCACTGAACTCAGCACTGCCTCATCTAAAAACAAGTGGGGCACACTTTCAAACCACACTGTCTAGAACAGCTCTCAAAGTAGGCTATCTAAAAATGCAGCACAAAGCACACAAGATTACAGAGAATTTACATCATTCTGTACAAGATGCTCCTTTTTTTGTTTGTCATTTTCATTTTAAACATACTTCTGCTACAGTCTCCCTCTGTTCCAGAGAATCAGTATCTGCCTGATAGACGAAGAGTACACTGGCCAGTGCTAAAAGAGGTTTTTTTCCTTCTCTTTTCTGGGGGTACATGGAGTGTGGTGGTGTGTGGAAAGTCCTCTAACAGCACTTGCTCTGCATAGGACAAGCACTGCTAAATTTAAACTGATCCAAACTGTTGACTTCACTGGAGAGGTTTAACCTTAATTTGGAGATACAGGTAGATTTATTAGCTGTCCTCACTCTGCCCTTCAGCTTTTCCTTATTCACTGAAGGCCACAGCTTCATCAGAAAGCACAACATAATACAAAACAAGGCAAATCTCAAATAATTAGCTGTTGGAGTTCAGGGGGATTGGGGAAAAACTCCTTGGAAGATGGTGAGTGGAAAGAGAGGAAAGGAAGAGCAGACAGCATAGGTTAAACTCTCTCCAGAAAGAAGTCTTCAGTCAAAGTTAATGACAATTACTATGGCTTTAATTTCCACACAGTAAACACTGTATGTGACTATCATGATAGCAATTCACTTTATGTTCTTCAGCAGGCTATAAATGTAAAAATGCATGTGAAGAACCCCAGCACTGAATCCTAATTCCCAAACAGCTCACACACTTGGAAGGCCAGTTTGTTCCATGCCTTCTGCACACAGCTAAGCAGATGCAAAAATAGGCACACCTAGATTTCTGAAACCAACCAAATATATGGATTTTAATATTTTTAAAAGCTTTGCCCAAGAAAAGCCATCTTACTTTGTGAGTTCATGGTCTGAAAGCAACTGTTTCAGGTGCCTAGAAAGCAACTTCTTTTCCATAGAGAGGCGAACCCAGGCTCTGGCCTTGCCAACATCTGTTTTGATCTCACTTATGTTCTGGATATGCCTGGAAAAAAGAAAAAGAAAGACATGCTTGGTATTATCAAAGCATGACAGTTCTTTTGAATCAAGTTTGGCTGAAGTTTTCTGAAGAACACAAAATATCACATCAATTACAGGAAAAAGAAACATAATCACCTCAATATTCAGCACAATAAAAAAATCCCTGCAATCTAGCTCAAAGAGAAGAAGAGCCTGAAAAGGAAATATCTTCAATGCAGTGCCCTATTTACAAAATTCTAAACCAGGCCCATTGTCTCACATGATTTAGGACTCATTCTGGACCTTATCGCTGCAATATTTATGGCTGAATGCTTTGGAAAATTAAATACTGTCTTTGCATGCTCAGTAGAAGCTTTTCTTGCACACAAGACACAAATGCTGTATTTTAGTAAGGCAGGCAAATCCTCAATTCACTTCTCCCTACTGAAAAAAAAATAGATGCTGTAAGGAAAAAGAAGGAAAAGAAAATTCCTGTTATTTCAGAAGTTCAGGTTTTTTCACTACTGAAAAGAAGGCATTAGGCAGAAGTTGCAGTTTTGTTTACACTGCAGTACTGAATGTTAGATAAACCCATTCTTTAGCTCAAACAAGTTCTTTAAATTGCATTCTTCTCTGAAAAGCAAAAGTGGTCTCAGAACTATGCAACCAACTCAGCAATGACTGGGAAAACACGAACACTACACCCACACCTCTGTGGAAATAAACCAATACACAAAACATTAAAAATATGAGAACTCTGTCATGGTATCTCCATAAATTAATAGCTCTGACAATATAAAACGTCCTCAGTATGAAACCTGTTTCTGTAAAGGTCAATGAAATGCTGAACTATCTACTTTAAAATAGTTCAACAGGTTCCCACCCCACAGCCCCCTCCTGTCTAGGTGGTGCACAGCAGAAACAGAAAAAAGTGTGCAAATCTCAGGGGGTTCCTGGATTGTTTAACGCTTCAAACTCACCTCATATCCTGGACAAGAGAGATTCTGAGAGGTGACATGGCTGGACTTGTATCAGACTTTCGTCTTTCTGAATCAAGAAGTATTCCTAGATCCAGAAAAAAACCAATTTCTTGTTAGCAGAAATCCCAAGATTCTAAAATCAATATAAAAAAGAAAGTGAATTAAGGCCAGTTTGCACTCTTGTATTACTGGTGACCCTGTGAAGGGACTGTGGTGTATTTCCACTCCCAATGACATGAACATCTAACCTGCTACACAGATGGTTCTACAGATCAGCACACACTGAGCACCAACACATTACTGAGCTTAGATTCAGCTGAAATTGGTATGACATCAAATGGCTTAAGACATTTAGTAATCAAGTATTATGTTCTAAAGACTACCCTGTTTTTTTGCTGTGAAGTAACCCTGAGTGGCACTGCTGACACCAGAGAACAGTGTTAAATATGTTAAATATGTTGTACACAGTACATCACACATCCTGTGCTTACTGAGCTATTACTGTGCACACTCCTGTAGCACCACTACATTGTAAACACCACATTTTGGGATTTTCAAGCAATATTATTACCCTTATCTTTCAAATTCCACTCCAGAATGAAGTTCTATTTTGAACACAATCTCTGCCCTCAATCCCAAGTTAGAAAGCATAGAACTGACTGTGACTTATTCTGATACACAAAACCACTATGAACTAAGGGACATTCAGGAGACCTTAAAATTTCCAAATCTATGGTTTTGATTGCTTACAGGATCTTGTGCATGTAACTAATGCACAAATCTTTGCTTACAGCAGCTTTAAATAAAAATAAAAGGCATCCACTGCCTCCCCCAAACCTACTGTTCTTTCTCCAAATCTATATCCTATGTCCACCTCACCTGACACAAGAAGTAATGTTTAAAAATTACATTAATAATCTAGAAACATATCATCAGTGGATCTTATGTGCAATACTGCTTCTACTGCAACACTTGATGCAACAAAAATTAAAATACGTTTCTTCAGTTTAAATTTTTGTTTTGAACAATAAGCCTCCTGTTCAGTTGTTTTTCAAGCCATACTGTAAAACTCCAGGGTGTACAGCACAATTGTATGTGCTTATACTTGTTTTCCACCCCCACCCATAAGGTCACTTGCTCTGCCAGTCCTGCAGGGCCTGTGTGTCACATGCAGGATGATGTATCAGAGCAATCCATTTCAAATCCTTTCTCTGAAGCATCAGCTGTTTCTGGTTTCTGACTACCATGGCAGTTCAGATCCCAAACCCAAACAAGTGGGCTCTAAAAACTAGTTTATTTTTCATAAAATATACTGAGACAACACACCAGATTAAACCTGTAGCAGCCATAACACTTGATTCAGTTATGTTGAGTGAAGGGTATTTCCAAAGGGAAAAAAGCTCTTACTCACAGCTTTTAATCATCTCTTCCAGCAGATGCCAATCTTACCTGAGGTACTAAAGCTGCCTGATGTGGTTCTTCTTTGTCTGTTTTCTAGGTAATGTAACAGGTGAGACCACAAAGCAGACTTTCCCTAAAGTTAAAAAATATTAGTTAAAGAAATCACTACCAGCTGAATAAAAAATTTAAAAAAGTTTAAAGCCTCATTGAAAGTATCAACCATGACAAAAACTTCCTTTAAAGATGTTTCTCCCTATAAACTCAATGGTAAAAACCAAAATAAGACACAAGTTGGAGATGCTTGGGAGCTGTAAAGAGGCTGAGAAGGAAAAGCAAGAGTCAGACTACTGGGATCTAATGGTTGTAGTAACAGGGAAAAGCCAATGGAACTTCTTCCCTCTTAGTTCATTACCATGACAAGAAAACATTCAAAGGCTTGTAAAATGCTCTGTGCATGTGCAGTTTTAAATCTGAGGCTGTGACCTGTCCTGTGGGTCTCTCCCTGCCTGCCTCTCCAGCAGTGAAATGAGGAGAGACACAGAGCCAGCCTGAGCAAGACACACCCAGACCAAGTCCTGCTCCCTTCAGGGTAATTCAGGGCCATGGATAAATGATGCCCATTTGCAGAATCTCAAAAGATGCCCCTCAGTTTCATCAGGCAAAGCACCTGGATAATCACAAACACAGTAAGATATCCCAAAATATAAGCAGGACAGTGAAAGCTTATTAGCAAAAATACCCCAGTTCTACACATTGTAAAACCAATTTTAAAGTTAGAATTTGGATGTAATATTTAGGCCAAGATAAATCCATCAAATGATGCTAAAAGGTGCACCTTCCTCATTATGTTGCTTTCTTAAACCCCTGGTGGCTTAAAGCAGAGAGTGAGAAAATCTTCACTGGATTCTTGGATTCATCAAAATATTTCACACAATAAACCAAAAGCTTGCAAACCTGCAGAAAGGCAGCAGTAAGCAAACAGAGGCTCTCCAGCACATCAACTGGAATTACCTAGAGATAATTAGTATTACTTATCTTCCTAAATTACTGTATTAACCTGAAATCCCTATAAAGATCTAGTAATTCTGAATTTCAGAAAAGCTGCCACATTATAAGGCAAGAATTTTATTTACAGCTTTGTGCAGAAAGAAACCATGACTGTAAAGCAACAATTGTCAACTCTGCACTATCAATTTCATTTAAAATTATCTAAGTGCCTTCCCAGAAGTGCAATAATGATGGTTCATCTTTAAAATTTTTTTTTAAACTGTATTTAAAAATCTCTAACCATTTCCATCCTATAGCTCCCTACAGTTGACATAAAGAACTATTGACCATGAGGGATTATTCCATAAGTGGCATGCCTCCAGAAGAATGAATCCTGGAGTGTCTGTAACATCTGTGCTGACAGAAATCTGTTAAAAATATGCATTCAGTGGTAAGGATATAAAAAAATCCATTGTGTCTTGTGTGTACCTGACAGATCCAACATGGAAAGCCAAAACTGCAAGTCTTATTATAAACAGATAAAAAAGAGCATGAAAATATCACCCAGCAGAGAGCAACATCCAAAACTGTGTTTTCTCCCAATAAACACACACATGCACACACAGTCTAGTGTTCAGCAACCACCTGCCATGGCAAGGAGAACTGCAACAGATCACAGAAAGCAGCAACAAAGGATCCTGCAGCAAACTGATGTCAACAACCACGATGAATGTGAGAACTCATGCAGTGTCTGCCTGCTCCTTCAGCACCCTGGACCTCTCCTTTAACTTCACCAAATAGCAATGATGATGCAAGCTGGATCTAGAAGGGGAAGGAAAGCCTAAGGAAAGCAGTGGGACAGAGAATGGGCAAGGGAATAACCAAGGCCTTCTGAAAGTCCAGACGACTTCAGCCATTAGCTCCTACACCACAGCTCCCCTGCATTGCTCAGGACAATGGAAGGCATGGATTCCCTTTGCACGTGGAAAAATCAGGAGGTAGCTAATGTAGGACTACTGGGTTCATCAGCAGGGAACAGGTAAAAGCAGGGGTTGGTGGAAGGAAAGCCATCCTCATTACTATAGTCAGCTGAGAAAGAAGAGTCTTCCTTGGCTCATTATTGAAAAATCGATGTATGAAACAGCAGGCTTTTGCATATTTCATAAAGGCCAGAGCACACAGAGAACTGGTGGTGCTTTTTTACTTTTTATTTTTTTAAACTCTGGACCATACTATGAGATACACTGCACTTCCTCCATCAGGCCTCTATTCTATTCCACCACTCTGTTTATTCCACCATTCAGCACTGTTTGCCAACATCTGCAATCAATCCAAAGCATTAACCTTATGAAGGGTTGGCCGTCTGGTGGTCTGAAAGGCCCAAATCTGGGTTGGAGCAGAGTATGCTGATGCTCTGTCTTCTAAGACGAAAGCAGTACAGCTTCTATCCTAAGTGATATACAAGAGGGAAGGGAGAGAATCACATGATAAATCTTCACACAGAAAACTGTTGTATAGTTTGAAGGAGAGCACAGTTAAACACTGGTGTTTGGGTGCTGGGAACAGAGATACTGGATTACAGTTGGCTGGATTATGAACATATCATCTTTAAAAAAAAAAGAAGTTATAATTGCTAATCCTTTGTACAAGGGAGGAGTAAAGTTGGTAAAGGCCTCCAAACTCCATCTTGTCCCACAAGTGACTCCAAACAGAAGAGCAAAACAATTATTAATTTCATACAAAACCCCAATAGCTCTAGCTAGTGATCTTGTCACCATAATTTAAGTACCCCTACAAGACTCAGGAAGAACCAAAACAGCAAGATAGTTACTTTGCAGTACAAAATTACCCTTCAGGAAAACAATTCCCCCATCCCACTGAGAGCACCTTTAGGATATGCTGCCTTGTAGCCTATGCAACTTCATTAACAAAAATACTAAGAACACAGCACTATTTTTTTTACCACCCTATTAAAAAAAAAAAAAAAAACTACCAAAACCCACCAAACCAAACAAAAACCCTGTGTTAAATGGAGAGTCTTTCAAGAAGTCATCTGTGGAACCCATCTACAGGTACACTTGCACATATCCCACAAGATGGAGACAGACAGGGGGGTAGGAACTGACATAAAAAAGACTGGGGGACATAAGAGTATTTTAACACATTTACATACACACTAAAGGTGTCCTCTGAAAGCAGAGAGAGGAAAAGTATAACACAACTTTAGGAAAAGTGTGCTCTGCAATGTACAGGACTATTTATTCCTCACCTGTTTGACTTGCAGACCATGGCTCCATATTCTTTCCAAAAGGTCACACAGACTGGCTATCAGAGTGTTCTCCTCCACTCCTGTGATATTCACTTCACCATGACCAAGCTCCACAGCCTCTCGACCCATTTTCTCAACCAACATCCTCTTAGTCTCAAAAAGGACAAGGCAAAAGAGAGGTAAATCTCTCCCAGGAATTCCCAAGATCACTTACACTTTTTAAATGAACAACAAAGAAGCACATGATAAAGTTTTGGCAGAATAACTGGCTGTATATATATATTTCTGGCATTAGTGCAGAACTGCCCTTCTTTTATCACTGGTTTTCAAGCCAGGACAGCACCAGTGCTGATCTTCTGTTTTCCTAAAAAAGGGTTTGCAAACAGGTACCTCATCCTCCACAGAGTAACCCCAACACAGGGAACAGCAGGGCATACAATAACAAGCTGGATGCTCAGCAGCAAGGCCACAAAACACACAAATCTTGGGTAGTTTTGCAGCCTGGTGAGTACTGGATGCACTCCCCAAGAGCAGGACACTTCGTCCACCTTCTCCTAGAGGGGGCCAATGTGCCCAAGTCTAGTAGCACAGGTATGTCATTCCTGGGAGATGCCAGAAGGGCATTTGGATTTAACCAAACCCATTCTGGAGTGCACCTCTTGAGCTTCCCCTTCCTCCTAAACTGTGCACAATTTCATACTGGCCAACAAAGCTTTCACCAGCTCTTGAAGTACAGTCTTCCAGTCACAATATATTCACTACACAGCCAACTGGAGGGAAAAATGGTGAGGGAATCAGTTCCACTCATCTCTTATACATTTTTTCATCTTTGTTCCTGTTCTAGATTTGCTTTCAGATGAGGCGTACTCCCTTAAGCAACTCTGCACAGCCTTGGTGGAGATTAAGAAGTCCAAGTTAGGCTCTAGCTGCTTCTCCTCCTCATTCCCTCTGGCAATTTCTCACTGTCACAGAGTCAAGGCTATCTTCAAAAATTTTCAACATCTATTAAGGGATGGAGATCATCTGGACAGATCCATGAAGTGAAATCAGAAGTAGATGCATATACTAAATAGAGTTTTATGAAAATTGTATATAATTACTATAGTACCTCCACTGACTTTAGGCAAGAATGTGCCTATTTCATAATTACTCTCTTTGCTGTATTTTTATAAACATTAACGTTTACTTCAGATTAATATATTGTCAAATATATACTAGTGAAGCATGTCTACTAATTAATGCCAAATTTCCTTGTTATGTGCTTAAAAACATACACATAAAAAAATGTAGTTACAAAGAAAGCTGCTGCATTTTCACCACAAGCCTCTCTTTTGGACTATTCCCTCTTGTTGAAATAGTACTGTCTAATTAGTTATAACTGAAATGTTCTATAATAGACTTGGGCAGCAGGATGGTAAAGACCCTTCAGAATATTCAATCTCCATCATAAATCTGCTTGATAAAGTCTCCGCTCCTTGCAGAATTTCTGAATACATTATCTCTTCATTAATTTCTCACCAGCATGAAAAAATCCTTACAGGGATAAAGCAGAAACAGATGGCAGAAAAGTGGGGAGATTCAAACATAATGGATACAAAATGGTCCAGAAAGAATGGACTTGAGGTGCAGGAGAGCAGAATTCTTCTCTGCATTACCTTATTTCGGCATTCCTTCAACAAGCCTTCCACAAACTTCCAGTTTGTTTGTGCAATTACTGATGGAGAGAGGTTAGAGAGCTTGGGCTGCCGAATGGTGCTGCCCAGATTCCTGGCTTCTTGGATGTATTTCTGGATTGGGAGAGAAAATGGACAAACACAGACAAAAGTGCAAGTGAGACTACTTGGCAGAGAGAAAAAGTTATCTTTATAACCCACACCTCTGCAGTGAGGAGGAAAGTATCACCCTCCTTCAGAAAAGGCCCCTTTTTATATCAGCGTTATTTAGGGCTGAGACACTTAAACTGCTATTTCACCAGAGGTCAAATCCCCATTTATATTGTCTATACAGTACCAAAACACACATTGCTCAATTACAAAAACACAATATAAACTGACAAGGATATTCAGATGCACAGAGATTCAATCATTCCCTGCACCACTGCCAATTGTCTTTTTTTTTCTTTTTTCCATTTAAATGAAAATTTGCAAAAACTACCCAGACCAAGACTATTCAAGTGGTAGACTGGTCTACAGGGGGACTGCAAGAAAACTTTGCTCTTTCAGGAAGCAGCTGCAAAATGCAAATGATAGCAACATCTCTCAGCTGTGAACCAGCTGCAGTTTTGAGAAAAATTATTTCCTGAACCCATTCTACTCAAAAAAGCTCTTCTGCTTCTATTACTGCCATCAAGGCATTGCCATTATTTTCACCCCAGAGACAAGAGTGATATGACAATTATTACAGAATCCAGGTGATTAAAGGTTGGTTGGGGCACAGCTAACTGAGAATTAGTGATAGAAAGAAAGTCCTGTACAGGCAGTGATGGAATACTCAGGATTAGTACATATATCAAATTAACAGGAAATCTCTCTAGCTTACTTTGCAATAATGACCAACTGAAATGTCAGTGAATAGACCTGTCAAACACAACAAAGAGGGAAAACCCCACCTTCTCCACTGGCCTTGCACTAAAGAGCTATGATTTATACATTTAATTATGCATCTTTATCCAGAACTATGATTACAGTCATATTGTGCATTGGACATACCAGATAATGCTCTGACACAGATTTTATAGAGGGCATGAAGGGCCAATCATGCTGGTCCCAGTCTAAACATAACTGCAACTGAAGCTCTGACATGGAAAAGTCCAGGTGCTGGCAGGATAAGTTGGTAGCAAAAAGCCAAGCAGATGTAAAGTGAAAGTGGCAAGCACATATGAAATAATAAAAGCAAGCATGCAAAACAGAAAAGGAAAAGAGTGAAGACATAATACAATGCAGAACTCCCAAGCATTCAACATAAAAATAAGTTGGTAAGTAATGAATCTGAAAGGAAAAAAGAAAAGATGGTGTTAAATCAGTGGATTGGTGTAAACTCTGCCCTCCACTGGCACAAATGCTAGCAAGTAAAAAGTCTCAATTGCACAGATTTTTGTTGGCTGCCCCAAAGCTTCAATTTGTTTAAAACTCCCAATGCTGCAGTTTGACACCTCCTGCTCAGCCTGACCCCCAGGGTTCATCCCAGCAGAGCTACCTCCCCACTCCCAAATTTACTGTGGAATCTGAGGTTCAGCCAGAGAAGAGGTCAATGTTCAATCACCATTATGTCACCAGAGGTACAGCATAAACCCCTAAAACAACAGCACCATTGCCACTGGCATTTGGTACCCCCAGCTGAGCATGTACCTCAAAATACTTATTCTTCAGATATTATTTGCCTTTTGTGACAGAGTAACTGCTATAGGAAATGAACTTGTGAAGAATCAGTTCAAAAACAAAACAAACAAAACACCCCAGAGACCAGAGGTAGATTTTTGCCTTTGTAATTAGCTCAGAAGTTTACATGTTTCAACAATTGTGTTATTCAACACAGCAAGGAGGTCAGAAATCAACTACTATTCATTCCTGTTACATCTAAGTAAAAAGCACTTCAGAGGTATCTGAGCATACGGAACATGTCAAAGCCAGAAACTACTGGTAGAGGTTTTTTATTATGCAGACTTCTTTCTGTTACATGGTTATGGATGATAGAGATGACACTATAACTCAACAGAATTTTAATAAACCAGTAAGTAAATTCCAGGAATTAGTACACTAGGAAGGTAATTAAATCCATCACTACCTTAAAAGGATGAACTGAACAAACACTTGAGTTTCACAACACTATCCTAACAGACACAAGACTACTACTCCTTTAACATTCAAAATTAAGCTTTTCTAAGGATATTTAACAAGGCAAGAGAATATTGTTTTCAAAGAGCAACACACAAACAAAAGCAAAACTCTGGGGTTGGTAAACAAACAAAAATCTCTTAATATTTTGAGCCAGACTATTCTTGGAATCACTCATAAATCAACACCTGGTGTAACAGTTTGCAGTCTGTACCATATGAATCAGAAACTGTACTGTAATTAGTTCACTTCACCCAGATCTTTCAAAACCACTTCACCACAAAGAAAACTGGTGTCAGCTGTAGAAGCAGTGGAACTGAAGGAGGGTAAATCAGCATCAGACTGTGCTGTATAAAAACAGACACAAAAATGACAGTATGGGTGGGCTTCACATTCTCACTTCAGCAATGAGGTTGTCTCTCACTTTGTCACCTTAAGACTTTTATTATGGTCTACAGAAGACACTTGGGCAACTCCAAAAGGCAATGCTCCTGATTTTAGGATGAAATTCATCCCTCTCTGGAGGTGGTTATCTTTACTCCATCAAATACACAGGAGAAGGACAGGGTGAATAAGTTATTTAGAGATAAGAAATAGACTGCTGAAAACTCTTAATTTCCCTCTTCTCACTCATCCCCTTTAAAAGGAAAAAAAAAAAAAAAAAAACAACTTGAAATCATGTGATTATATTTGCAGAGAACTCTCCATATGTGGGATGAAATAATTTTGTCCTGAGAGGGGGCAAAAATGACATAACTTTTATAATAAGAAAATTAAGTATTTCTGGTCTGCTACTTCATTTGTATTAAATACACTTCAGAGAGAGCAGACATGAACTTCAAGTAAGTGTCTAGACATTTCATAAAGGTTGCAAAGTGTTTTTCAGACCATTAGGAAAGAAAAAAAGTCAGATCTCTAGAGCTGAGCAATTTTCACCTCTCTCTGGTCATTGTCCAGACGCAGGTGCTCCGTGTGCTGCTTCTGTCTGTCCTTCCGCCTCCACTGAGCAGGAGCATTCCTCTTTGTCCACCTACAGTGGGGGAATTACATCAGCCAAATGTCAAGAGTCAGGGCAAGGGCACAAGCAATCACAGGTTTCCAGCTTATTCTATACTGAACATGCTGACATCAATTACATCAGCCAAAGTGCAGCTGCAAACGCACACAAAGAATCTCTGGAATATTGGGCAACCAAAATATTTTAGATCATACACGCTTGCTTTGGATTTCTCCTTTTATTTTTTTTTTCCACAATTCCAGGGTCAATTTAAGCCTTGCTCCTCCTCCTTCAAGGTTTTTATAAGAAAATAGCCTAAAATATTTGCTACCTCCTACCTGAGATCAAATAAGGGCATCTGCTTTTATATTGACAATACTTGTAAAGTAACTCAAAGCACACAAACTACCATTTCAAACATAAGAGGGCTGCCTTCAGTAAATTTGTTTCAAGAAGTTCAGATTTAAAAGAGAAAAAAAATAGCAAAAACCCCATCCTATATAATCTGATTTAAAAAAAACAAACCCAAAACTGACTTTGCTTTCTAAGATCTCTGCTTTAGAGCCATTCTATAGATCTTGCCAAGATTCAGCACCTGCTGCCTTTGCTTACTCACTTGTTACTTGCTGGGCCAGTGGATAAAACATCAGACTGAAGCTTAGGAAAAAATCCAAGCTCGTATTTCCCTTGTCCAATTTTCATGTCCAGCAAGTGTGGGTGAACTGCAGTGTGATCTATTTTTGCCAGCCTTAATTCAATAGATTTCTCTGAAATAGTAAGAAAGTTAATTTTAAAGATGTTTTAATCAGGCATGTATCTATAATCACATATCTTCAATTAAAAGCACATAAAGAGAGAGGTGGAAGTTGCTTACTGATTTTAACAGGTACATTAGTACAAGAGTGTTTCTGACATCAAAGAATGCCACCAAAAGGAGAAAAATGTTTATCTTCTTAAGCTCAGACATCTTTCACACACAAAGCATGCAGGAAAACATCTGTGTTCTACCTTACATTAATTTCATCTCACATCTCAACATCACAGAAAACCTTTAGTCCTCCATTCAGGCTTTACATCTCTACTACATTGGTTTGGGGTTTTCTTTTTGAGGTTTCAAAGCATGAATCATTACTTCATCTAATGTCTACAGCAAACAGCACTGATCAGCTGCACTAACTGTCAAGCAAGTGCCTCATGGTCCTTACCAGCCTCATCAATGGTTGTGCACTTTTGGTACATAGATGTGCGCAGAGTCGGTGTCCTGACATTCAGCAGCCTAATTTTATCCACCCTAGAATCAAAAACTCTCAACACAGGGTCTTTGTCATCTTCATCGTGGCACATAATCTTATTGTCAATAAAGGATGCAAACATTTGGGTCTCCAGGAATCTCGAGAGGAAAGGCAAGTAAGGTTCAGGCTGGTCAGACAAGAAAGAAGCCTAAGAGACAAGAAAAGGTAAGAGTCTTTGGGAATATGGAAAGAGAAAGAAACATCCACCAGAAACACCAATTTTTCTGATCAAGGATGTATGAGAGTGCTTTGGTGCCACTTAAAGCCTGGTTTCATTACACACATCATTTCTGTCCCCAAAACAGGCAGTCTGTATGAAATTTTCAGCATCAGGACAATCACCTACTGTACAGCACAATAATGGGTACACTGTGATTTTAGCATTTCCTTCATCTTCTAAAAATTTCAACAGGATCCCAGCAGCCATCAGTACTGCAGGTGTGCACATTTGGTACTTCTGGCTGGGCTCACAGCTTGTGAAATCGATGGGAATCTTTTCATACAACTTGGTGGGAATCAGATGAGTGTTTTAGCAGACAGTGCTGCAATATCATCTTCACCCACATGAACTCTCCTGCCAACAAATATCTCCAGCAAAGAAGACAGTGCAAAAATGTCTTATGTTTAAAGGGTCTTTTGTTTAAATACAAAAGAGTTAGGAATACAATTGGTAAAAATATACATAAGCATTATTTGGGGTCATAACTTAATTCATTAACATATCTGGCAATTCCACTGGTTAAAAAAATCAAACACTTTCTACTAGTAACGTTTAATCTTAATGTGGAGGTTAGCCCCAAAATGAGGCTTTTAAAGTTATTTTTCTAAAGCAAGCTGCATTTTTCTACAGTATCCTTAAAAAAGTATCTTTAGCTCTCTAAGTCTGTATTTGTATATATGTTTCCACATATCTGACAGATGACATTTTTGGGAACACTGAAATTTAAGAAAGAAATCACTATTTTGACAGTACAGCTTTCTATTTGATGGCCCAATACACAAAACCTCAGGTTTGAATACTCTTTTACTTCTTACATTGATGTATCTTTTGATTACAACTTACTTTATCAAAGTTTTGCATCTGTTCTCTGTTTGTAAACCAGGATTCCTTGTCCTGACTGGGCTGAATGACAAACACTTCATAATCTGCAAACATTTGTGTGAAGCGGTTGGCAAAAACTTCCCGAATCTGAATGTTCAGCTGGTAAATCTTGAATTCTTCTTCATCACACTGAATTTTAAGATCTTTTTTGCTACTGGTCTCTTCTCGCACCTCCAGCTGAAAAAGTAAGGGAAAACACAAATCATTTGTATTGATGCTTTGTCAGGTATTCCAGGCATACAAGATTTTAATCTGCCATAAAGCTACTACTCTTCAAGTCAACATTTCAATAAAGAAAAGTACTTACTGTTTCAACCACTGCAATAAAACAGCAAAATCAAAAACATCTAGACAGAAACCCTTGCCTAGAAAATTTTTCAAAATAAACCAAAACTTCCTCCAGTACTGTTTGCACTGGCTATGTTTTAAATTTAAAAAGGGTAAGTAGCCATATATGCCCATGTATGCCACAGACTTAATTTACTTTCTCTTACCCTTCAATCACCTGCACAGACTTTTTAGAGGTTCTTACTACCCCTAAAAATTTGCATACTAGGCAAACTTATATCTGGTGTCAACTCCAGGTTTAGAAATGTTGAACACATACCAGCTTTCAAATGAAGACAGAAATGCACAGTAACAAGAAGCTGTGCATGTCTAATAGCCAATTCCCTGAACCCTGAGCCCTTAACAGTGTAAATCACAATTCTCCACTACACACCTCAGAGTAATCTTTAAGAAAAAAAAAATGCATTTTCAGTTAAGATGTGGGCTATAATTTATGAAAAAGCAATAAAACTGAGATATTCAATTCATAGGGGGAAAAAAATCACCAACAGTGACATTCTTCATTCCACAAAAGCTCAAAAAACTCTCAGTGGTCTTTCAGGCAGTGTATTTTATGCACAAAGGGCCACAATTTATTTTTTGTTTCACAATTCTAATCACTCAAAAAAATCCAATCAGCATCAACATGAGCTGTGTATGTCCACTTGCTGGCAATCAGACACTTATGAACTCTACAACACTAACCAGAAAAAACATTAAAGTAACCTTATGGCAAATATATTACATATAAGCAAAATTATATATACTCTATACAGAATGAAAAAGATAGCTATAGAAACCAAGACTGGATGCAAACTTCAGGATTATCTAGATGTCAATTTTAGCCACTTAATTCATTAAAGAAGCAATGCCAATTTAGAATAAATCTTAAAATCAAGAATAAACAAGGCAAAGTGCTATTTTCAAACACATTATCTTGGTAAAGAAACACTTGGCAGATAGCAAAGATTCTCCCAGATGCTGCAGGGTTAAATCCCATTCTCTCTCTCCCCTAAGCTTGTCCTTGTCTCTACAGATGCTCACAAGTTGACAGAAAGCTCCTTCTAATGAAGACAGACATACAGCATCTTTGGACCATGACTTCAGACCATCTGCCAATGCAGAACTAGAGAGAGTGCAGCTCATTTCATACCTTACCTTTTCTAGACTCACACCTGTTCTTTTAACAAGTGCTTGGAGTCTTGCAATAGTCTCATTTTCCTTTAGCAGCTCATAGGAATTCAGAGGTGATCCTGCTATGTTCCCATTTCTTTTATCAGAAACCAGGTCACATGCTCTGAGGCTCTTCATCTTGGAGGCACTTTCACTGCAGTGCAGGTTTCCCTCAGGTGGAATTCCAAAAGCCATCAGTATCTCTGAAATTTCCTGAATGAACTCAAGTTTATTTGGAAACTGGGGTAGGTCTTCTGGCAGCTCGATGAAATGGTTGTCTACATCCACAAAGCACAGGTTAGCCTGGGATTTAATTTAGAACAGGACACCATTACAACACCACTAAGCATATCATTAATCTCTGGGATTTGTGCTTATTTAAAGATTCAAATATATTTGCATTTGTTTGGTTATTTTGTAAAACAGAGTTGCCCCAAACATAATTGCCCTGGTTGTTGGCTTTGAAGAATGTAACACAAGACTTACATTTCCAGGTCTTTACCAGAGACAACTGAGAAAGAAGACTAATTTTATGGACAAAATAGATTATAACATAAATCAGGTACAGATGTGCAATTTTTTTCATACATGAACAGCTAAATTTTAACTACAGATATATGCAATTCTATTTCATACATGTTCATATGTAAGCAGGTGACTGACTGTTGTTCAGATTATCAGTGCATTTCTCTAAAAGATTTAGGAAATTTCAATCTAAAAGATGTGCTGATACTGCAAAAGTGGAATGAAGTTTTCTCTTTTTTTTGTAAGCAACAAAAGGCAATTGCCTGACAACTACGGCAGTTCTTTCAATGAGCAAGTTTGTTTCCAAGGGGAAAAATGAAATAAACTAGTTTCCATTCTGTTTTTCTGTTCCAATCTCCAACTCATTTACCACCAAAAAAGACCAAGGTGGGGGAAAAAGAAAAGAAAAACCACCTATGTGGCTTCCACAGCAAGATCAAAAGAAGCTGTGCATCTTTCAAGGTTTACCTCACTCTTTACTTGGCAAGGAGGAAGGTTCCCCTTTTGGCTTCTGCATTACAAAACCAAATGGTTTCAAGACATTACATAACTACAGATATCACAGCAAGAACCCCAGTCATGTGTGAAATCTGCCTGAAAAGTTAAGAACAGAGAAGTAACTTTGCTCTTCTGTAGAAGCATTTCAGTTTCTCTTCACTGCAGAATTAACATGGGCTGTCACTGTTCTGTTTAACCTTCACTATACAAGATCTTTTCACTTAGATTATGGGGTACTTCCAACCTAACTGCATTGCATTATTCCAAGACCCACACCTGAACTCAGAGCCCACTACAGCTTGGCAGCAAAAATACAGGTCAGGTCCATGAGAACTGACAGATCTCCAGTTACTTCCTATGATTCAGTAAGTGCAGGAGAATGGATGCACCACCACAATTTAATTGGAAAGAAATAACTAGAAATGTCAACCTCACATGGAGTGAATGGTGAATGACCCCAGAAATCAGAGCCACAAGGAGTTCTGGTAGGAATTTGCTGTGGGACTGACCATAGGTAGACTAGAAAAAGCTGTGCCTGTCAAGACCTGTTCCTTTAAGTAAACTGTTAAGAAAATATACATTTAGTACTTGTGACAGATTTCTGTAGAATAGAGAGTGTCAATTCTCCATAAAACACAACTTATTGAGCTTCAACATTTAAACTGAAATAAGAATCCTTAAAGCAGAACTCCACTGGCCATATTGCCCTAGCTTGCACAGAACTAGTCCAATTCATGCCCTGCTACAATATTACCCATAGTTACAGAGGTAAACATAATTCCAGCTCTCTATTTCCTAATGTTCTAATATTTTAATATGGAGATTGATTTCTTATGCTCAAAGGAATGCAAACAGAACAGTTTAATATCTCTTGTATAGATCTTTTACTGGAAATTAAATCACAAATTGAATTAGGTGATGCAAAAGAATCCCAGGTCAATAAGGAGAATTAACACATTGATTCTCAAACAGTCTCTAGTGCACCTTAGAAAAAGTTTTTCTTTTTATGCAGGGCAGGTGTGATAGCTGAAATTTCCCTAATATCAGCACCTGAATTCAGGAGCTTCAAGGCTCCCACTGCACCCATGGCTCTGTGAGGATCAGAAGTCAAATCAGCTGGTGCTTGTCAGAAACACTGTAAGGACTTCAAGACAGGAGAGAAATAAAGCTTTGAAAGCAGGCACAAAGCCTACCAATCAGTACTGAGGGAGAAACAAAAAGCATTGAATTTGCCTCAAGCAGTCTGCAAAATGGCAAGACAGACTCAATAAGAAACTCTTCAAACAGTTTAATTGTATTACTTCCTTTTACAACTTTCTTTAATTGATGACATTCAACTTCCCTTCCTTTTTGGATCTGATTCTGCAGAAAACATCACTCTTGGTTAATAAGCTTGGTTGTACGCACAAAGCACTTGGCCAAAAAAAAAAAAAAAACATTAACCTTATCAATATAGAAATTCTAATCTTCACACTGAAATTAAACTCCTTGCCAATGGAAGAAAAAGCCAAATTCAGTGCTTGTTAAACTGCTTATAAATATCTGGGCTAACACCTGGCTAATTCTTCCAATATGTGATTTTCCCTTCTGCAGAGTTTCTCTCAAAGAGCAATACACACAGTTTAAACACTCTGAGCTCCCAATAATGATTGCTTATCATGCAACTTGTAATCACATTTTCCAGAAACTGGCCTATATGGAAGCATTTTTTAAAAAGTCAGTGTGCAGAATACTCTAAGGAAGAGTATAAAGAATATATTTTCAGGGACACTCTGTAGTTATCCAGGGCTTGTCAGTAACACATAAGGTACAGGACTACCCAGAATATCATAAGCAAAGATTCCATAGGTGCCTTCAGCCTCTCTGGACTCAGGGAAGCTGAGGTCATCCTCAAGAACTGCATACACACTTCTGAAAAGGCCATGCTCCTCAGGGAACAGAAATGGCAAAAACATCTCAATGCACAAGCCCTTCAAGAGGTACCAAACCAGTATTTTCCTGTAAAAATGAAATCTGAAATAAATCAGTGAAAGACACCAGAGCAGTAAATCTCACTATGTTGCTCCACTATAGATCCAACAGAATGGAATACCAGCATGGATAGAGGGGTCCCCTCCTTAAAAACTAAGAAAAATTACAAGGCACTTATTATTTATGAAATCATGGTCATCCAAAGCATTTCACATGCTAGGAGCTGGGCAAGTACACAAAGCAGAAAAATAAAGGAGCTCTTTGGCCACAAGGGTTTAGTTATTTTGTTTCTGGAGGCAGCACAGTTGAGTGGGCTGTGAATAGCTGACAGCTCTCTATGTGGATACACTGTTCATTATTTTATGCACAAAAAACTAAAATTATATAAAAGACAAGATTTTGACAACATGTGTAAGTAGAGATGTAATTGAAAGAGCATCTTTAAGTTAGTTACTTGATATTTCAGGTCTTTAGAACAGTCATATTCTTTTATTTGTTGCTCATATATCAGTTTTTTGATCAAAAGAAAACTCCGAAACAGTTACACACCACTTCACTTCAATACAGACTGTCACAAGAGAGGACAGATTACATCATCTACAATAAAAAGTTCTCCTGAGACACTACACTAAGGAACAAGGATGTCACATCCTAATTTAAAAACCTGTCCTTCCCATAAACATTTATCATCCCAAGTAACAGGGTGTCCAGGTAAACGGCTTACAAACTTTAGAAATGTCAACCTAAGCAAATCAGTGTTTGTGTATGTGATGCCAGTGCCTGGTTCCCTAAAGCCAACTATGCACCACTTTCCATGGGCTTAGTGGGGCCTGGGGTACACCCATCCATTCCAAAACCACAAGACAGTGGCAATTCTTCAGTCTGACCTCAAGTACAATAAGGGCCAAAGCCCCACACAGATCCAGCAGGGCCTGCATCAAGCTCACATCCTTCCTTTCAGCTCTGTTCAAATGCACAGAAGGAAATTATTCAGGTTCTGCTTGAACCCAGCATCGAAAGCCTAAACCCCATTTTTCTACAGCCTGTCTCACCTTTGTGCATTTGGCCCCAACCTTGCAAATAACCACTCATTTCACACAACACACAAAGAATAGGGATGTGCAACTTGGGGCAGTGTCTACACTGCTCCTAAATCCTGAAGGATGCTCCTGTGCCACTCCTGGAAGCAAATGGGGACCTTCTGCACTTATTCCCAAGCACAGCTGTCCTTCGTGCCAGCCTGGAATTTGGGGCTGAGAACAGCTTACAGCACAAAGCCATTGCACCCCCAGAAACTCCTCAGGTGGCTGTTCACACTGGGGGACAAGAAAATATAAAACTGAGGTTTGTCAATAAATTTGCAGTATTATCAAGGATCAAACCACCAGCAGATAGCCTGAGAATGCATACAAAGCAGTGATTATCTTTAAATAATTATCTTAGGTCTTCTGAAAAGCCTTTTTTCTTTCTGATGCTAACACATTAGACTTTCTTATCTTCTGAAAAAACATACCAAAATAAAAACCCACAGAACTTCTTCAGATTTAGCATCGAATCACATCCTTTTAATGGCTGAAATAAAAACACTGAGAATATAAATAATCTGCCTCATATTAGCAGAGAAAATACACTTTAGGTTTTAAAGTCTTTTAACTTTTCTAACAGGAAAAGCTACTGCCCAAGACCCTTGGGATCACTTGATTAAAAACAGACAAACAGACTTTTTAATGAGGTACTACTTTGATTTCACCAGTGCTGGAAACTCAGCATTGCTTATTTCCACTGAAAATAATTTCAATTTCTACCATTCTCCTAAATTAGAGTGGCGAGATATACAGGCAAGTCTTGCTGCATGAAATGGTCTGGATTACCTTGCTTGTTAAAAATGCATTTCTACAGCACTGCAGAAGTTTCTTTAGAAGGAAATGCAAAGACACATCAAAAAACCCAACCCTACTTTAGTACTTGCTAGGTTTGTGATCTGCAAGTGAGCTGCTAAAACCACTTTTACTGATCAGTTGTACTGATAAACAAAGCACATTTTTGCCAGCAACACCATGAACAGATACATGTTCTTCCTTTCCCCTTTGACATCTGCAGCACCTTATTCTAGCACAGCTTCTGCCATGCCCTGCCCTTCTCTTCTGGGTTCCTCACAAGCCTCTATGCAGCTGCCAAGGAAACCACAAAGATGCTCATGCACACACAGAGCTCTCAGAAAAGCAGCAGCACCTGTGAGAACGAGCACTCTGCTGCTGACATGCACAAGAAACTCAACTCCACACCAAACCTCAGCATCTTCTGGTTTTACTGGGTTACAGAGTCAGGTCTGCAGGTCACTAGTGGTCTTCAATGAATTCTGCACCAAGGAATGAGCCCAATGGAGAACCTAAAACTGAATTTTGTACTAACACAACTTTTTTGTTGAAGATTTTAATCATTACCTGCTGCAAGCATTAACTTCCAGGATACAGCTGGATTTCCCTGCTCATATGGTAAAGCATCCCCTGGAAACACCAGATGTAACCCAAATATGGGAGGCTGCCACCAAAACAAGCCTTATGGCATATGTGTACAAGACTTAAACCAAACCTAAGTGAGTTGGGACAGACAGTACTCTCACATTATTAGCCTAAAACACTTTGAGCAAGACAAGTTAGTCTTTTTAAAACTTCATTACAAAACCACAATGAAGAAGTCTACAGTGACATTGAGGCATCCATGCTGTGCTAGAAAGCAATTATTATTTTCTTACACAATGCCCTTCAACTGAGAAGGGCTAACTAGATTTTCTCTCCAAGCTCACCTCTTTGGCCCCTGCCTAAATCAGATATTGCTTTCTTTAACAGCAGCTGTCCCACACATCCACATAAATAGATTAGGAACAGAGATGCAGCTTAGGCAGTTTCAAGACAAAGGAAAAAATTTTTTGCAGAACTCAGAATAAATTACAACACAGACAGCTTTTTGTATACCCTTGGTGATAAGTGAGGAAATTTCTGCTATCAGGAACCTAGAGGAGTTCCTCATATAACCCTGATGAGTTCATCCTCAAGAACTGCATGCACACTTCTGAAAAGGCCATGCTCCTCAGGGAACAGAGGTGCATTCCAATCTTTAGAGATAAACAATGTTAAATATTAATAGCCCCTCTGATACTGATGATAAATTTGTCTTTATTGAAGTACAAATAATGGAATCCATACACCCTCTTCCACTGTTCTACAACAACACAGTTCACGTTCCTTGGCAGATTTTGTTTGCTGTTCTATGGGGGTTTGTTAGGGTTTCTTTTATGGTTAGCTGGGGTTTTTTTTAAGCCAACTCCCTACAATGGAAACCTCAATAATAGTGAGCTCCTGTTCTTCCCAGTCTACTTAACCCCTTGAATAAATAATCTATTGGTACAGGATAATTTTTAAGTTATTAACTAAGAGAATGGAGTCTCCAGTCCATTTCTATACCACAGCTACATCTCCAGCCAGCAATGAAAATTATTTCAGCAGCTCACAAGAAACCCTACCCAGCAGTGACTACAAGGGGATTTCTCAGACCAGATCAAACTCATCATGTGCAAAGTTTTAAGAGCTCACTCTTCAAGTAAGAAAGAGAAAAGCTGAAACTTCAAAAGGACAAGGAAGTCTTGCAGCAAATTCTACCACATGGGCATGTCACTGCTGCTTTCTATGTTGTCTGTCCTCCCCTCCCAGACAATTCTCATCTCTGTAAGATACTATCAAAAATCCACTCCTCCACCTCCACATAAAAGGCTACCTGTAAAACAAAATGTAAATTGAGGTGTCAGATTACTTTTTAATAGTACCAGTACTTCATTTCAAACATCTAAAAATAGATCAACTGCCTCACTTTAAATCCCAAAAATAACCTGTTAAATCTCTTCAAAAAACTATTTACCTTTTAAATAACTGAAATATCTATTTGAAATTAAAACATGTTTATTTAGTTGGAAGTATTACAGTGCTTTTAAAATTAGGAAGTTCTTTACAAAAGGAGGACAGTCTTTTAGAAGCTTGTGGTAACAGTGAAAACATCCCTGTTGCATATTAACATGCATTTCATTTCATCAGCTATTCTCTCTAAAAAGTGTACTAACCATATTAATTAGGCCTTTCAGTACAGCCAAAATTCTGAAAAAATAGTAAACCAAAGCAACAGACTGTTGTTTTCATGGCAAGAACATACAATAGTCTGTTATTAATTATGCCTGTGGAAAACTTAAAAAAAAAAAAAAAAAAAAAAGAACAAGACAATAAAGAAATCAAGAGATTAAACATTCAGTTTTAACAGAAAAAAAATACAGTTTGAAAAAAAAAAGTTTTACTTCAAACTTGCCAGGAAAAACAAATGAAAACTACCAGCATATGGATTTGAGAAAAAGAGCAATGTTGGCATGGAGACCAGACTGGAGGTTCACAAAAATATCTTGTCTTTAATTTCACGCAGCTTTTTGAAAAAGGAAGGGTTTTTTGTGTCAAGCTGTGCTGCAGCACTGCCTGATAAAGAAAACAAAAACCACCACCACCACAAAACCCTGTGCCTGCCACGCTTCTGCTTTCCCAGAAGTGCAAATGGTCATAGAAGAAAAGCCACAGTCAGAGAAAAAGGCAGAGAATCCCACCAGGGCCTGTAAGCAGGGTGTTTCCCATTATTTCCACAGCTCCTCCCCTGAAAAGTTACACCTACAAGTAAGTAGGGGCCAGGCATTTCCTCTGCTGCCTTGGGTAGTGCCTTGATCCTCACAACCAGCTCTTAAACTCTTTTGGGATATCCCTCCAAGGAGTGTTTGTGAATGAGTAGGGGGATAAATAAAGAAGGGCAACCTCTGAGCAGTCTGAAGGTAGTTTCTGCCCCATGGATGGGTTGCAGAACCTTTACAGACCATTTCCTTCTCCTTCACACAGGGGCTGCTGCTCCCAGGGCTCCTCAGCACTCCCCCAACAAGCAGAAGTCTGCTCAAGTCACACTGACTGAAAGCAGGCATTCTAGGAGAAAATCTGAAATGGTTTTGTGCAGACACCTGGCAGGCTGGGTCCATGCAAGCCAACCCCAAGAGAGAAATCCAGGGCAGGGAAACCCAGGCTAAGCCCACAGAGCCAGGAACCAGCACAGTGCTGATGCCAGCTGAGCTCTGCTCACTCACCACCACAACCTTTTGGCCACAGCTGGGGAATTCACACTGCACTTCTTGCACTTCCTAGAAGTACAAGGGTAACTTTTCCAGCACAAAAATGTTCTCCCTGTAACCCGAATACATCAGTTCCTGTAAAATTACAGCTGGAATCTATCACAGCATGCGATTTCAAAAACAGATTTTTTTTTACCTATTTCACCAGATTTTCATTAGCATCTCCAAGAAACAAGGACCTTTCCCAAATCAGAGCCAGCAAGAACTTGACAGTGGCTGTTAGAGTTAGCACTTGTGTTTTGGGTCATTTCTCACTTCCCTCATAGTCATGGACAGTATTCAATCAATCAAGACAAGCTCCTCTCACCTCTTGAGGAAGTTCCAGTTTAGACCTATCATCCAGTCCATTAGAGTGCAAGCCCATGAGGTAAGGGACAGGAGCATCTAGAAAATGAAGGAGGGATGCTGGAAGGATAGGAACATACACATGCTGCCACTGAAATGGAAACATTAATGCTGTGATGGTCTCTGCCACTGTCATCAGCCTCTGATAATCTGAAAAAGATGAAGAAAATTATTTTTTTTTCACAATTACTTTTAAGTAAATGAATTTAAGTTAAACAAATGAGAAGTTGCTTGAAAACAGAAACCACAAAACCCAGTACTAGCTGAGTGGCATCATAATGAAAACCCAGACCTGCATATCCAGCACATTTTGCTGAAACAACAAAGAGAGCTCAACTCAAAGTAGGTCATTCTACAAGTCATATGGAAATGAGCAAACTGAGCCTTAATGCATGCTAAGTCACTTTCTGCTACCTATACCAGGGTCACAAGAAACACCAGTTTGGAGACAGAAGCAATATTGTAATCAGCTAAGAAATACATCAGAAATAATTTCTTTTCTCTGTGCTCAGGGCTTTCTATGGAAGCCTTGGATGAAACCCAAGGCATCTGGTATCTCTCAGATAAACATTTTTAAAAGTGTTTAAATGTCTATAAAGCATGCTGTATAGCAGCCAACCCAACAGTGTGACTGAAATAACTATGCAGAATATGAAAAGGATCAGCTTTGATCAGCCTTTGCAATGTACAACCAAAGCCTCAGTTCAATGTAAAAACAACTCATGTCCTCCTAGAACTTAAGAGCAGTGTTAAATGTACCTGTGCAACCTAAGAGATTTTTTTATTTAGCACTGGTGCCTAGAGCAGTTCACACTGCTAGGCAAACACTGCACCCTAATCTCTAACTACAGAGTCATCTCTAAAGATTTTTGAAATCCCATAAAGGGGGAGGCAGCACCAGATGTGCATTCCAATACAGCTGCTGAAATATCCAACTGCTTTCCAGCTGCCAGGCTGGAAAGGGTATAAAACACTCACACAACTAGGGCAATTCCTACCTCCTGTCAGGCTATAAATACAGCCCTAACTGGAGACACAGGATGCCTTTTCATGGTACTGCAACAACATCCAATTTCAGCCAGGAAAGGGGAGGCAACACAAGGAAGAGAAAAAGTCAGTAACCTTCATATGTGTGTACAATGGGGTGGGGTGTGCATGTCATCCTTTTCCTTTCACAGAACTACAGACACTGTGAAACTGAAAAAGACATTTCAATGCTCAGGGCAGGCTCAGGTGCTGAGCTTTCTGAAGCTGCTGCACACTGCCACAGAGAGCAGATGAAAACTGCAAGAGTAACATTTCTTCTAAACACTCTGGAAAAAAAACTAATTAACTGTGCACTTCCCAAGTTAATGGCTTTAATTCTGTCTTTTAGCCAGCCTCCACTCAAGACTTCTGACAGCAGAAAAAACAAAGGCCAAGAAATTCAGCTCCTGGCATTCATGATTAATTTTGTTTGGGGACAAAGTAGCAGAGTTTGGGGTCTGCAAAGAGTCCCATAACTCAAAAGGAACTCAGTACAGGTTTTGCTTATATCACCTGTAATTCTGCAACTTAGGCTTTTGATTTTTAATTCTCATATCAAGCTGTGCTGGTGGAAAAGGTTATTTCATGGACATACCTGTCACTGCCTCACAGTAGACCTACTATGAAGGACCCTCCAACCAAAACAGATAAGAACAGCTTAAACAGGTTAAAGTTTTTGCCAAGAGCTTATCTGGAGTGAAATACCAATGAACATCATTAGCAACACTCCCCTATTCTGCCTGGACACCAGCCTCTGCCTACACATCTACGCATGGGTTTGCAGCTTTAATCACAGCCTGACTGCAAAGAAGTGATGAATTAATGATAAGCTTTGGGAAGAAGAAGATTCTATTCCATACCCTATTTTCTCCAGTTTTAAAGGGAACTTTAGATGTAGCCATAGATACACAAACATTCCAGCTGGTTTGTATTCAGCTTGTTTATCTGGAAGAACAAGTCTTAAAATAGAAGCAGTGTTTTCCTACAACACAAAACCTCCTGTCTGATCCTGCTGGATAATTTAAATACAACTTCTCCCTCTGTAATTAAGCTAACTTTAGTATCAGCTTCCCAAATTAATGACAAAGGAAAATCAATAGTTCAGAATTTCTATCCACTGGGCAGCCACCTCCTGCCACAGAGCTATCTGCAAAAGCAGCTCTCTGATCCTGGATATCCACATGGCTTAAGCCATTCCCAAAGAATGGGCCTGCCCAGCTGCAGCCTGCAAGTAACAGTGACTGCATTCTGATATTGCAAAAAAGGCATGGACAAAGGCAAGAAGCATGAAAATATAAACCAAATAACTCCTATGTCTTCTAAGTTATACCTACCCAGAGAGAGTATGGAGGGGTTTTGGGGTTTAAAGAAGCAAACATCACAGCTCTCGTACCAAAGAATTACAGAAGATTTACAAATAACAGCAACAAGAAGATTAGAAGAGTGAAGAAGTGTTTCAGCAGTGCTGTTACTCTTGTCCTTGAAATCAGAGTGTGCTTATTCTGGTGTCAATGACATGATCTTTTGGCCTGGTATTGTACACAAGCACTGGTAGGGAAATAATGACATATGACTAGGGCACTGTTAGATGGGAAAATGCTTAACTGATCACTGTGCAAGGCAAAAAAAATCCACTACTTTTTTTAACATGGCCACTTAAGAACACAGAAAAAGCACAATTTGTTATTCTAACCAACTGCTATAAATAAAATAATTATCTCTTAAGGAGGTTATGAGCAGTTACACAGTAGTACTTATCTGTAGAAGATTAAAAAAAAAAAAAAAAAAAAAGAAATTGAGAGGCCCTGTGCTTGGAAAAAGAGGAACAGGATGAGAAGAAGCTGGCAGCTCTAAGAACCATAATTCCACCTCCCCATTTTCACATTCTACCAGAGAGAAGTCTGTCAAGTGCCTACAGAAATCCTCTGACTCAGCCAAATCTAAAACAATTATACGATCACATTTTGGAACGTTTTTTCCTTTTAATCTTCCTACTTCATGGATCACAATGAAATACTGTTGTGTTTGTCAAGTGACTCACAAGTCACTTAAAAAACCCTGTAACTGCAGTAAGAACCAGCTGTGGCTAGCAGAAGCAGTGGGGTGAATGATCTCCTGTTCCATGTCTGACAGTGGGATTCAAGCAGCAAGGTTCCTAAATCATGGGAAGATAACAAGAAAGTTCCCAATGTAAGAGATCAGAGTTAGGCAGCACAGGAGTAATGCTGCAAAGACATTAAACTAATACTTTAAATCCCCAGAATGAACATAATTTTAAACAAGTCAAACAAAGATGGGGAAGAGTGATTCAAAGGCAAAGCAGAAAAAAACCTCTTATTTGTACATTTGTACATTTATAAAATGGCAGCAGACAGCTGCCACCCAGAAAATAGAACTGTCCTAGATCACAGTCTGTGGCAGCTGTGCATTACATTGCTCCTTTTTTTGTTTTTAGAAAATCACCTCCAAGCAGATTTCACAGCTGTCTTAACTCAGTACACACTTCTCAGAAGAGCTCTAGGTGCTCTCTGAGATAAGCAATAAGTCTATTTCACAGCTACAAGAGCAACATAAAGTGCAGGAATGCAAACCAGCTCCCACAGAATATCTGGCAAGGGCACTTCCCACAGGCCTCCAACACCACTGACTCCAGAATTCCTCAGCACTGGCTCAGCACTAGCAGCATCCTCAAATTCTTCTCTCTCTTACAGGCCTCTGACATTTTTCCAAATGGTAGACAGGTCTCTCAACAGAACAATCAAATTGAGGCATTCATTCCCTCCATTTGGCTTACAGCAATCCAAAATACACAAGGCTGTGCCAACATAGTGGGACAAAAGAAGAATTTCCAGAAGCAGCAAGTCAGAAATATTGTCAAAGGAATCTTAAACCAAAACACTTTCACTGCCAAGTGAAGTTACTCCTACTCCAAGGATGGAGTGAAACTTAAAATGCTAAAATAATTTGTTTCAAGAAGGATTGCACTTGGCAACAAATTCATAAAGACATATAATCATGAAAAGGTTTGGCTTGGAAGAGACCTCAACATCATCTAGTTCCACCAGACCTCCAAGAGGTTTGGGGTTTGGTTTTTATTGTTTTTATTTCGGTGGTCTTTCATTATTTTGTGTGTGTTTGCTATTGGGGTATTCTTTCAAGAACATTTTACAAATCCACTGATCCTGACATGTACTGTTCTAGATCTAAATCCACCAATGAGTATCATAATCTCATCTGACCTAGGAGAACAAGAAGTTATGTCAGTCACCTCAGCTGTCACGGGTTTGAGCAACAAGAGATTTAACAAACTCAAAGGACATTAGAAAATTCAGTATTTATATTCAGAAGGACAACCTAGACCTCACACTGGTGTGCATGCAAGAACATGAAAAAGCCTTCACAAAAGTAAAGCAATTCCTGATTCCACTTAGAACTGAGTGCACTGTCACCTCTATCTCCATTCCATATTTCCTGTTTTACAAACAGCAAAAAACAGATGTTACTCAATCATACTAAGGAAAGAGTGGAATATATTAAGAGAATAACAGAAGCAAACAAACAAAAACAAAACAAGAAAAAAAGTACAGGGATTAAATCCCTCAGAAAGTCCATAAAAGAAGTTATGTTTAAAAAAAAAAAAAAAATTGGCTACTATTACTGAGAAGGCACTGCTGCCAGTTCACAAAAGCCATCAAACCAATAAGTAAAAATCTTTTACTACTAAAATAAGACTTTTCAGCCAAAAACTAAGGTAAGAACTTGACAGAGAGACAAGACACCTCCATAATGTACAACATAACCCAACTGAGCCAGAGCTTGGGGTGAGGCAGGAAAACAGTGACAGAAAGTGTCCTAAGTGATCCCTCATCCCTCTGAACTCCAAACAAGAAACTCAAGTGTTCCAGGGCTATTTTAAGCTTCTTTAATCAGCCACTGATCAGACACCTGGAAAGGGCCCAAGACAGAAAGCTGAACCTATTACAAGGACTTGGAAAGAGAAGCCAGAATACAGTAGACTAGCCCAGAAGTGAGCTGAGCTCAGCCTGGAACAAGGAGCACTCAAAAGGTGATGGCTTGGCAAGAGCCAGGAGCACTGTCCCCACATGGCAATGCACACATGGCTTTACTGTGGAGCTTCCAACCCACCCCATTCCACCACAGGACTCCCAGACACCTCCACAGGCCAGCACAACCACACCCTTCTTCAGATGGAAGTGCTCTGAATCATCCACTGGTGGGACACAGGTATCCACAGAAACTCTCCCTAAATCTCAAATACAGAAACACCTAATCCATTTCAGGGGACACCACAAAAGAAGCTTGTCTGTTGGACAAGTATTTCTAGATTTGCTATGAACAATAAGCAGAGCAATCTGTTTCTTAGATCTAAGAGAGTTACCACTACAGAGTTCAGTAAGATTTTTTTACTGCATCTGAATTACTGTGCAGTTCTTCTCTGGCAGTTCAGTGTCTATACAATGACATAACTATGATGCAACACCCTACTGCCATTACAGACATTTGATCACCCTGACTGTATACACAAATCCATCCTTGGCTTTAGTCTATGCACAGATCCTAACACACTTGACACAAAATCTGTACTTTATGCTTGGAGAAGGCTGCTGATAAATGTAGGTAATATTTTGTAAATAGCTACCATTTGTGTTTTACATACTTCAGTGACAGCTCAAGGGAAGTAAACACTGAAAACAAATTTCAGTAACACCATGGACTATCTCTGGTTTTGTCTTGGGGTCTTTTAAGCTTCCTAACCATTACTATAAAGTAGTGTTCAAAATGCAGGCTGTCTGTTTAAACCACACCATTCTAAATGGGTGAGTCTGGGCTAATGCTAGTCAGCTTGGGACAAAAGAAAAAAGAGAAATTTTTTGGCATAATTCCACATAGTCTGTGTTAGAGCAGCAGGCTGGGGAGTAAGAAGGCCAGTATCCACAAATTTCAACACAGAAAATAGATACCACTCCCACACTACTCACTAATTGATAAACATGCTATTTCAGCTCAGTTGCTGCCTATCCTCTTCAAAGCAAGCTTTAGCTATGTGGTGTCAGCTATAGCTGTTCCAAGGCCTTCACAGAGATTTGGGATTTGAGTTCAGTCAAAATTTTTTTCAGGTGCTTATCTTTCAAAGCAACAATTGAAATGTGTTCTTGGGTCCTCAAAGAGAAAATTATATTTTCATTATTAACCCTTCTTAAGAACTAGATGATAATATAAAAATATAATTAACTGTGAATCTTTTCAAAATGCTTGGCTAGCTCTGCAGAGATAGCAGGGAATTCAGCACTGCTCTACCCAGTAGCACAGTTCCAGAGCCAACAAAAAAGAGGTCAGCCAAAGCATGAAGAGAGGAGATTATGTGAAAACACAGTTTTAAACTGAGGTGTCTAACAGCAGGAGCTAATGCAACACTCTCCTTACAACTCCAGTGCTTTTCTTTATCTTAAGACCTGCACACAGATCAGCTAGACTGCAATAGCATGCTTATGCCACTTTAATGCAGCTATTCTGTTGTTTGTGGTGTTTTTAGAATTCAAGACACAATAAGACCTTGCACCAGCACAACTACAAGATAAGAAAACAAATCCAAGTACTCACGCTGTGAATAAAGCAGTATCTGAAACTCCAAAAGGGCACAGGTAAAAAGCTGAACCACATTTTCTACTCCAAGCAATTCAAAAACTTCTTTAACTGGAAAATCAAACAATGGCAGTTCACTGGTGCTTGGCCTCTGGCAGATAATTGGTCCATAAACACCTGAAAATTTCAATGACCTTCCTGCTGGAGGAAGAGGAACCTCATAGAGAATATTGTAGATGTAGCTTTCTAAAGGTAGTGGTGGTGGCTGAGGTGAAGTCACTGCTTGGTGAAGTTGCTCTAGAACTTTCTTACAAGCTTTCATGAAAGACATTGGCGTAATCAGACAAATGCACTTTGAGACATAGAGCGTGTCTCTGCTGATGTCATAGGAGTTGAATCGCTGTAGCTTTGAGACAGAGGTGCCATTGCAGTCCCCAGTGCTGCTGCAGCTCTCCTTGTCATTGGTGGGTGGAGTATGGAGAATGTCATATTCAGCATTGTGCATATGATACAACGTCTGCATTGCACTGCAGATCTGTTTGCTAGTGACTTCCTCAAAAAACGTGAGAGAAAATCCAAATGTCCGCGAGCCATCTTCACGAGTAATAATAAAAGAGTGGAACTGAGGTTCTCTGCAATCTGCTTGTGTCTTGAAAGCAAGCCCTTTAGGCATACACAGCTACAAAAAAAGGAGAAGGGGAGACAATATCCATTAAAAAATGCTTTTCTCTCCCCCTGCCTGCAGAAGCATTGGTGAAAATGGGATTTAGATCCACAGACTGCCATCGCATTTCACTTTAAATTCTATTGAGCATTCCATTTCTGCACAATACAGTGATATGGGTCTAAATCAGAAAAACAAAAGCAATCTAACAAAAGGGCTGCATGCAACTTCTATTGAAACTCATAAATATTTTGCTACCAGCCCCAACATGGATAAAATAATAAAATTCAAGCCCACATAAAGGAAAGTATTTTCCTGGTCACCAAGACCAGAAACCTGACAGAGAAAGCATTTTATCCCATGGGAAAATCATGCACAAAAAAAAAAAAAAAAGATTCATTAATTGCAGACTAATTTATTTCTCTACTAATTCTCTAAAATGCAACCAAAAAACCCCAAAAGCCTTTAAGTGATACTGACCATTCCCACTGCATCCTGGTCAAAAGGGTTCCATTCAACATTCTCAGGATAGCGAGCAAGAACTTTGGATTTAAATGTGCGTCTTAACGGAGTCTGCTCAAAATTTTCCCCTGCAGATGAAAGAAAAATACAGAAGTAAGTATTTCATTCCCTTTTTAAGCACAAACAAGGCCAAAAAGCAGGACATCAGCAGGCAGATGCGAGGGTAAGTGAATTAAGGACACACTCCTTCTAAGAGAAACAGAAAATGCAAGACAGTTCATTAGCATGTAGTCAGACTGCAGGTATTAGCAAGGATTAGCTTTGTAACATTTCTGTGCCATTAAGTATCTGTGCTTTTCCTTAAGTGTGGCAATCTTGAGATTGTGGTCATGACAGCAATTCTCTAAGCCACTCCTCAGATATTTCAGATTCTTGTTAAAGCATAGCTAAAGCTTCAGTTTCAGTGCAAAGCTGTTTCTGAAGAAAAGCACAAATAGACAAAATGCAAAGATGATGCAACTTTTAGATAGACATACAAGTGACATCATGAGATTTCTTAATTTCATTCAGGAAAAAAAGATAACCACCATCTACTACAAGAAGTTAGCTGTCAAGGAAGAGTCTAGAAGGTCAGAAGATCAAGAACCACATAAAAGTCCATGAAGATAGAGTATCAGATGAACAAAGTGCCTTTTTTTTTCCCCACACTTTTTCCTTTACCTTCTGTTGCACTTGAAATGAAACGGCTGCCACCATCTCGGGTTTTAGAGGCCTGTATATACTGGCATAAAGCTATATAACAAATAAAAACAACACTGCATTATACATTTCATACTGTTGACTGCAACAGTAAAAACCATACAAATACCCAGAATTAGCATGCATGACAGTCTTCTCTACTAATATGCTTTTTGCACATATACAACTTACACACATTTCTCATTTTACGTATATATTTCTAGAAGGAGATGATCAGTCTGTAAGAGAAGCTCATTGTTCCTGTACACACAACCAGACTACTGATGCAGTAGGAATAAACTACTTGTGAAATTAAACTTTCACATGCTAACTACAAAATATTCCTGAAGAGCAGATGATGAAACTGATCCCAAGGACAAGTCCATTTCAAGGCCATTAGAAATTAATGAATTTAAGTTGCATGGTCCAACCTTCCACAGGTGCTATCCATACACTAGATTGACTGAAAGTCTCTGTAGAAGCCCTTAAATTTCCTCTAGAGCAATGCCAGTTCATTGTGATAGCACAGAACTTTCTGCAGTAAATATTCAGAGTGTGAGCAGTTGTTTTAAAAAAACAAAAACATACAACTGCGTATCTTAAAATAAGCTGAGCTATATTGCTAGAATGCAATTAGCTAAATGAGCATGCAGCTGTTGACAACTGCACTAACAATCAGGCACAATTGCATGAAATCATACGCTTTAAATAAACAGAACTATTTCAGCAACACCTGCAAAAGAGAAAATACACTCCAACTCCTCTCTTGTTTTCTTACATGCAGCAATTACATGGCAATAGAAATTGATTTCAGAATTGGTGGGGTTTGTTTTGTACTTTGAGAGCAATATTTGAAGTTCAATTTCAAAGCCAAGTTAGAATCTTTATTTGGCACACTTACTTCCACTAAGTAGCCACAGAACAGAGATGGTTACAGCACTCTCTCTGCACAATACAGAACCTAACAAACACATTACACCAAACAGAATTTCCAGTGAATGCTTAATGAGTCCTTTGACAGCTGAGAAGGCTGGTAACTGTGGATTTTCTTTAACTAAGTCTTAGACATTACCTCAGACCGGGAACTTACCCTGAATCAGGACCTAGGACAGGTCTCAGAATACCCAAAATATTCACATCTATTTTGCTAATTCTCTAGGGTTTAGCACTGAAATTGAAGGAGGCATTGCTTTTATTATTTGTCAAAAAAAATCAACAGCTCAGCTAATTTTCATACAAAACCACATAGCTACGTTATTTATTAATCTATTCAACAATATCATTCAATAATATTGTTCAGAAAGAAAAAATGCATATTTGGGAAAATTTGATACATATAGAGAAAGGAATAGTTAGGAAAAACCAGGATACAACTTCACTGAAATATAACCATCTTGTGAAAAAGTAGAGCCAAAGACAGAAAAGATAACAGCATTTCCGTAGCTAAAACAACCATAAATGATGAAAACAAGCATTTAAAGAAACTTTCAATCTCCCACAAAGAAAAATGGACATAATGTCACATCTCTACTGACACAAACATACACTCAAGTGAAGTCAGTCCTCTGTAAAAAGCTTCTAAAAGTATGTCAGGAGATTTAACACACCTACTATTTTCTATATTTACATCTGTGCAGATGATGTAATGTCAACTTTTAGATAATTGAGGAAAAACCTCAGACATGTACTAAGCTGTTTTGTTCCTTGACTGGTTTTTTGCCTTTTTTTTTTATCTTCCACATATGTAGAGGAGAGAAAATACATGAAGGGCAAAATCTCTACCGAACTTGGAAACCACACAGAGCTCGCCTATGTGCAAGGCTGCACATGCTTTGAAATGAAAAAGAAAAATCTGTGACTTGAAGATCTTTTCATTAAGATTATTAACACTGCAAAATACATGATGCTGCTATTCCCTTATGATTAAAAAAACCCCAAACCCTATAAAACACTGAATGGATGTTTAGTTATTTAAAGAAGCCTTGCACCATCTCCCAAGAGGCATTCTCACCAACACACGCTTAAATCTTTTAGAGCTGGAGTCTGTCTGTAATTTAATGAAAGGACTAAAATTGATTTCTGAAAACCACTGAGTCCTGATTCAGACTGAAACATAAGGCAACCCTCACATGCCTTGCTGCCATCCATCAAGGCACTCAGCAGTTGGGACAGCCACTGCCAGAGTGCCCCTGCAGCATCCTCCTCTCCCTCCACACTGCCCTGCTGGAATGCTGGCTGCCAGCTCAGCAGGATGCTCCTTTTCCCTTCCACAGCAGCACAGGCTCCCATCTCCAGGCAGCTCTTTTGGGAGAGCCTTCACACCTGGAATGCCACAAACCACTGGACCTTCAGCCTGGGCCATGCTGGCTTCCAAAGATGCTGATTCAAACAAGGCAGGCAATGTCAAAGGACAGCTCACCAACACTGGAAAAGTTCAGCCCAGGTGATCTGTGCAACTCCAGAACACTGGATATCCTGCTTTCTTGCCATTACAAGCAATGGGAAACTGAGCACCAGTATTTCCATTCCCTTCTCTCCTCTCTAGTGATTGTCACTAGACAGCTATCAGCAGTGTGGAGGGAGAAAATCCACAAATAATATTTACTTACCTCCAGAGGCAAAAAGCAATTGATCCTAAATTTCTAAATTTACAATTAGCCTCAAAAACAGACACCCTGCTACAGGAAAACACCAACTGCAGCACATCTCCAGCAGCAAAAATAACTCCGAGATCTGTCTCTGTGAATTAGACACACAGAATTAAAAGGATATTCTAGGTTGGAAAGCACCCACAAGGATCATTGAATCTAACTCTTAAGTAAATGGCCACATACAGGGATCAAACCACAACCTTCATATTATGAGCATCATGCTCTAACCAACTGAGCTAACCTTGGTTCCTTCAGTTAGTTGACTAATTCAGGAATAATTGAAATGGCTTTGATAAAAAGAGTGAAGAGCAATTTTAGCAAGTGCAAGAGACCAACCCACCAGCAGAAATGCACAGTTGTATTCTACAACTGAGAAAATGAAGGCATAAAAAGGAGATAAACTGATAAAAATATGATGTATGTCATAACTTTACACTGAGAGCAAGTCTCCACACTTAACAGTCATCAAAGGACTGTATCCTCATGTCATGCTTTTCACATGGTTTCTCTCCCTTAGAAGTAATGGCTAGAAAGTACTTTCCTTATCCAAGTTACAGTAAAGAGGTCTTCAGAAATTATTTATCTAGAAATAGTTTTTTCTTTTATACAAATTCCATGCAAAAGGGAAACTTTGGGGTTTTTTAATGAAACACAGTATTGCCTGCTAAAGACTAAACAGGTCTTTCAAATACCATTGATGTTCCTCACATACACATTTACCACTCAGGTGTTTATTAAATCAGAGGAAAAGGTCCACAAAAATCAAGATGCAAACTGTCCCACAGATTGCAAAGTTGCAACTACCTTGGACTTAAATCAGAATCAATGATCAAACAGCTACAGCTGTAAGATTATTTGTCAGGAAACATCAAACAACATACAAAATTCGTAAAACACCCAGCAATATTTCAGGAAGTTTCAGGCCAATTTCTTTGTCATAGGGAAAAACCACCCCCTGTGGCATCCCACTCAAAATAGGATCAGTGAAAGAAAAAGGATTAAAAATAAATAAATAGAGAATAAAGAAAGGGTTAACAAAGATTACCATTTCACTAATCCACTTCAGCCACACAAACAGCTTAATTAGCACACGGTGATCCCCCAAAACAGGAGGGAAGCAAAAAGCAAACAGCAGACACAGAGGTTGTGAAACTGGTGAGCTGGAGAAAACACAGACTAGAGTTTTAATAGCTGCTAACTCCTGAAGCCAGCCCTCCTCCTGAGCCCAGCTCACTACCTGCTGGCTCCTGCCATGCCAGGTACTAGACTGTTCAACACCAGCAACCATCACCTAGCTCTGGTAATGCCTTTTGCATCCTCTCCCATTTTTCACACTTTATCAACCCTCCCCATTAAAGATGAGAGATCCCTGCTGTCCTGGAGATGGCTGAGCACCTGCCTGCCCATGGGCCATGGTGAACGAATTCCTCTTTTGCTTTGCTTTACCTATTTAACTGGTTTTATCCTGACCTGTGAGTTTTCCCACTCTTACATGTCTGATTCTCTGGCCTGTTCCAAGGGGGGGAGTGAGAGGCTGTGTGAGGCTGGGTTAAACCACACCACTGTGTAATTTAAGAAGACATGCATAAAAGACTTAAGTTAATAGAGCCAGCTTGCTTATCAAAAGGGAAGTCACCAGCTAGACACAGCCTCTCAGGAGTCTCCTTGGCTGAGGGATGTCCAAGACTGAGACTTGTCCTGGCTCCTCCTGGGCAGGCAGAGCTCAGCTGAGAGCAGTCTCAGACTGCAGCGGGGAACACTCGGCACCAACCGGACTGAACCTCACATTAGAGGCAGATAATTCTCCTGGTAACAGCTCCCTCTCACATCTCTGCAGCAAACTGAACCTGATGGACTGAATTGTGTGCATAAAGCAAACTACAAGCCTGTTCAGGATGACCAGAGAGTTGAAACATGTTGCATTTAGTTGGAAGACCTAGCTCAAACCAGCCCCTTCTCACAGCTGTGTTAGAACAGCCACTTAATACTATTTGCAATGTATGAAACCACAACGGGCTTTCAGTTCTAACTTCATTTACACCATCTGAAATTATGCTGGTCTACATATCTGTAATTTGGACTTGGTAATTACCAACACATTAGAAGAGCTAATGCATGCACTGCGAGTATCCTACGCTGAACTAACAAGTACACCCAATTTTATCAGTCCTTCCCTGAGTCACCTAGCACTGAGCATAAGCCATATCACCACAGAGATTTGTAGTGGAAACCTTCCTGGCTCTCATTTTTATGCCTCTCCCTCTTCTTACCTGTGTTACTTCTCCTGCTGCTCCACCTGTGAGCAGTGGACAGCAGCGTCTGTGTCTTGATGAGAATTAGGACTTACAAATTCATGGAGCTTCCAACCTATGCAGGACAGCAGGATAGCATGAAGCTATCCATATCAATGGATATTACTTTTTTATAAGATTATAACAAGGAAAAGTTCCAGAAACTAAAATTAAAACATTCAATTCAAAACCTGCAAATGCCATCTACCAAGCTTTCCCCACCTTTGAGTGGGAATAAAAAGCATGAACTCTGAAGGTCTAATTTTAGCTCTTTCCTGATTTACCAAGAGAAAAATATGATTCACTGCCTTCTGTATTCCTCCTCAGGAGAAGAAGAGGAAAAAAAGGGTCTTCCCAATGCAGAAATAAGAAAAATGGTCAGGTTATACAACTTGCAGATTCACCTACTTACGACCCTGCATTCATGCAACATGTTTCCACATGCATTGCTCACAAATTTCTAATGCAAATTTCCAAGAACACTTGTATATGATTCTAACAATTCAAATTTCCCTGCTGACTAATTTGCTTCTTTGTAAAAATGCTTTTAACCCTGGATTTTTTTGTCTTCAATATCTCATTCTTCTCTGTAAATCCCACACTGCCATGAAAACTTTCCATTTACATAATAGAACAGTGGCTTAAGTTGTCCTTAATGAGAAAGGGAAAACTTGTTCCAAAAAAAGTCAAGGATATTTTGAAAACAAAACCTTTTTAAAACTGAATCGTGGCCTTTTGAACATGCTGCCCATTTACTATTTGGCTTTAATATTTAGAAACCAACTGAAGTGCTGCAACTCTAAAAATTATGCAAGACTAAGAACTGTACAGGAACTTCTCCCTGCATCTCAGCTAGAAAAGAAGTCTTTGAGCAGCTCTCTCAGATGTAGACCAGCTCAATTTTCCCTCTATGACAATAGAGAGCAAGTCAGAAGAGGTTACCCTAGTTACCAGGAAAAGTGCCCCATTAACAAACTAAATGGTGGTGCAAGACTGATTTTAAGGCATCATTAATACTGCCACCTTCATTTCTTCATCAAGTCCACTCATCTGCTCAAAATAATTACAGAACAAAGATCCAGAAAGCTTGACTGGTTCTGATTAAGTGGTATGCTGCTTCCACTCTGCCAGGCAGCTTCTTTCTTTAAATTCCAGTGACACAGCCTGCTATTAATTGAATTCATTCTATCTTGGTGTACATTTATTGTATACATGACATCTTCAAATAAAAATTCTTAGAGAGAATGCAATTAAAACATTAACTTTATATTTTCCACATAAAGATACTTACTGGAATCTTTTAGCATACAGAGGCTCTGTATCAATTTCTGCTGTCACTAAAATGAATGTCTTGAACTAAATATAAAACAGCTTCAGCATGAAACAGTCATATTGCTGTAATTAACAAATGAATAAGAACAATGAGAATTTGTACCAGCAACAGAAACTATGAGCCATACACTTAGGGCAGCTTTCCTGTATTAGTCAGCACAGAGAACCCAGAGAAAATGGATTTAGCATTGAGAAGACCCTACAGAACCCTACAAGCATACCCTCTACTGCTGCACTTTCTGCACCACAGTTCAAAGAATCTGATAATGGTGGGAACCCTCCCAAATCCTGCAGGGTGGGGCACTGGAAACCAAGCTGACCATGACAGTCAAAGAGTTTTCACAACTGAGGGCTGCAAGGAGAAGTCAAGCAACAAGGGGATTTGAACAGACTCTGAACTACAATCACCCTTCACAGAACAGCCTAATTCTACCCTGCTTCAAATTAAAAAATGCTACATAGCACAAAGCCATACTTCAGTGAAAACATCCATCATAGATTATTTTCAAAATGTCCTCTCATTCTTGGGTTTTGGGTGAGAGCAAATGCAAAATCATGCCTGTCAAAGTGTCTAACACAAATTAAAACAAAAAGGTTCCAAAGATACAATTGGCCTTAGTTCCAAAGAAACACGTAACACTTAGAATGAGTTTAATCCAAAACCAGCAGCTAATGTCATAAACAGCAATAGGATTCCCAGTTCAGCCAGCAAACATCCTCAGTACACAAAATAAGGCTACAGATACTACAGTAAATAATTATGTTTATCAAACATAAAATTACTTCAGCTCCAAAATTCATGGTCCAAGTCTAAATAAAAATAGTTGACTGGCAAAACAGATAGTGTGCACACACTTCTGGAATCCACACTCTAGAAAAGATGAAAGTATAGAGCAAATAAAGGCAATTTGGGGAGAGAGAGGCACTGGGGGAAAGAGATGCTATGTATACTGAGAAATGTGAGGACTTCTTGATTAGTCAATCTGACAGATGACCAGTAGCTGGCCTGGTTACATTGTGAAAGCAAATATAGGTGCTTAGGACACATGAAGCCAAGAATCAGTTTGTTAAAATTAAGGGCAAAAGAGTTTGGTTAAAAATAAGTCTTGTCATATTTTAACTTGCCAACAAAAATGGTAAAATATTCTATTTTCAAGCCTTAAGAGAAAACTGGGATAATCAAACAAGTAATTAAATTATATGGCCTGAATGGTAAGAGATGTGAAATGAGATGGCAATCCGTTGATTCAATCTAGCCTCTCAAAAACATACAAGAATACAAGAAACAAAACAAAAACAAAAGAAAAACAACAAAACAAAACAAAACAAAAAAACTAGCCAAGCCTTCTGGAAAACCCCACCATTCTGATTTTTCAGGTCACCTTATTGTAATATTAAAGAAAAATCCTTTCAATACATACACAGAGAGCTACTAATACAGTAAGAATTAGCCAAGGTTTACTTTTAAAACAGAAAAATTCTCTGACTCCTTTACAAATATTAAAGCATATATAACTGGAGGAAGAAAAGGACCTCTCTACAATGCAGGAAATAAACATTCAAAGTCTGGCAGACTAAGGTAAGAAATTCATTATACAAGAATTCTTGGAATAAAAACCATGATTCAAGAAAAACTGCAGCTGCCAAATCTGTAAGCAAAGAGCCACTCCATCAATAGACAAATGCTTTCAGATTATGACTTGCTTCCTTCCTTCCAGTTCCTCCTCCTTGAACAGAGCTGCACGTATTTCTCATTAGAGAGGACTCCCTTCTCCAGCAAACCTCTTGCTTGGATATACACAAAGAAGAATTCTTCCCTTTTATCCTGAAACACATAAACCCTCTGTCCCACACTCCCTATCCCCTTCCCCCGCTGGCAAGACCACCTGGCAAAGCACAGGCTGGAGTGGTGGTTAGATGACTTAATCTGCTCCTGGAATTGAGACTTGAACACTTTTTAAAGCAGGTTAAATTATCCAAGAGAAAAACCTTCAGGGTCACTTTCACTTTACTGCAGCACTGCTGCTGAAGAACTGGAATCAGGTGTTTCAGCCCCTGTCTGCAGCAGCCAGCATCCCACTGGATTTGTAACAACACATCTACCACATCTGATTCTCACTGCTGGGACTTCTCTAAAACCTTCCTTAGAGAAGTTACTGTTCCACTTTCCCTGGCAGAAAACCCTGAAGGCAAAGTGACTTCACTGCCTGCCTTTCTAAAACAAAGGTGTGAATATGAGACACAAACACACAGGTATGGATCTTGTGTGTGCATGGAGTGCCATCCTTCCTCTGGCAAAGCTGAAGGACTGACTTTAGAGGAAGTAGGGCAAAGAGAAAATAACCAGTCATAAAAGGCTCTGGGGAACCCATAGTTGCTTGTAACAATCCCTTATCCCAATCCAAGGAGAATACACCCCTTACAACATTCAACTGATGGTAAAATACAGACTTTAAAAATGAGAGAGACAAAAAAGAGAGTTAACCCTAATCTGTTGAGTGTAAGAGGTCCTATTGTTTTTCCATTTTCCTTTGCTTTCCAAAATTCAAGAATAGTAATGTTTCAAAAATTGTAACACAAAGAAACTCACTGTGAAGTGAAATAAATTTTAAAAAGAGGTGATTTTGCTAACTGGATAATCAGTGTAAACTCTGCCTGATGCAAATAATCGTTTATTCCTTTGACAGGTAAATTCTTCCAAGCCCTTCATGGCAAACAAAAATCTAGGAGTTAACAGATACCCATTCATCATTTCAGTTCCAGCATTCATCTAGTTGATAACAAAACATATTGCCACACACACTTGGGAATCATTTCAAATGCTGCAACAATGAATTTAAAGCAGCACAGAAAAACAGCTGAGGCCATCTGCATTCTGTGATTGTAAGGTCAGGAAACCAAAAGCTTTTGTTTTTATTGTTCTGGTACTGTTTCAAGGAAGGCGGGAAGAGGTGGGACAAGGAAGTGGCAGGACAGGGTAGTGGCAGAAGAAACCATCAAGAATCTAAAGCAGCTTTTAAAAAAAATAAACAAGAAAAAGTCCTCAGCTTGCAACTTTAAAAGCATCCTAAACATTTTTCTTTCCTATAGTTTTTCTTTTTGTACTCCTTTGTATGTAATACAGGAAGGCAGATGGACAAAATAAAATACAATGAAGGCAGATGGACAAAATAAAATACAATGTATTTTAATCAAGACTGTCTAGCAGAAATTTTCAATGAAATGGTCTTAAAACCAGAATTGTTCTACTAAACGACTTTTCTGTTCTAGCCCAAGCAAAAAGACATACAGAAAGATATTTAAGTCTGTTTCCAACTAAACAACAGAAGCAGGCCTGAGAATTTCAATGAAAGGCGTGTTCTCAGCCACGGGGGTCAGGGGACACACTATTTCCATTACACACCAGCTCTGGGATATGTGCAACAGAAGACACTAAGAAAGGAAAAAGCTGGCTTACCTTCAGAATAGAACACAATTCTTTTACATGTACTAGAAATACATAACAGAAATGGAGACAAGCATATTTTAAGCATATTTAGTATAGAAACCAGCTGTTCTCCTCATGCCCCCCCTAAGACTGGCAGATCCAGTGGGACTCTTCAGGAAAGCATTCCAAACAACTCTTCCCAACAACCATGGTCTCCTTTCCAGTGACACATCCCATCCAGTTAAATATCCCTACTTTTTGTGCTCCCACAGCCCCCTGGCTCTGAGGTTTGATGGAAACACATCTGTGTAAAAGCATAAGAATCAAATCTTACTGAAGCATTTGTCCAGTCCTTCAGCCAAGTATTTCCAGAATATCACTGACGTTTTGCATTGAAAAGGATAAAGAAAATATTTTAAAGAACACATGAAGTCTTTCAGCAGGTTTTAGTAACATAGAGAGGTCAAAAAATACAGAAAGATCAACAATACATTTCAGTATATTCAGTATGTCAGTCCGGGCCAGTATGCTTCACTTTACTTTGAAAACCTTCGCAGTAACCTGCCTTAATAAGGACTGCTCCCCTTCCAAGTAAAACAAAAAATATCCTGTAAGAAAGTCAAGTTGCTTGATAGGAGTGATTTCTAATCACAGAAAATGAATCAGATGTGCTGACAGTTTGGAGAACGGATATGACAAACTCCAAATCTCATCTCTGCCCTGGCTTTATCCTTCCTTAGCATCTCACCACCCATGCCTGCTAAGCTCCTCCCTTTCACACGGAAGCCTATCAAGCTATCTAGCTGACCTTTCTTGTCCACAAGGCAAGATTCATGTTTGGTTTTCAACATGCAAATCTGATTAGAACAAGAAGAATGAAGACCTGAAAACAGAAGCCCAGGTCCAAGATAACCGCTTATAACTGTGTGTCACCACTGTGGTCAAGGTCATGAACAAAGACCTCAGCAAGGAGGTCACAACACTTGGATTGGGCAGCACTGCCATGAAGTCTCTGCCAAAAGAATTCTGAGAAACGACCAAGATACTGGTAAACAAATTTTACCAGTCTTCAGCAAAACTTTTGAAGGAGTTACTTCACATTTCAATCTTAAAAGGAGTTTACTTGACATTTCCCAGAACCCACACACAAAACAGACAGAAAGGGACATGACAACCTTATGCTGGCACCAACCTTGTTGACTTAAGGGACTTATCTTTTCCCCAGTGCAACTCTAATGCTCAGTAGGACATTGCTGGGTTTGGGGGCCAAAATCAGGAAACAACAATTGGCAAGGGAGATTGCTGAAAGTAGCAAGTTAAGGAGGAATCACAAGTAATATACACAAATAGTAGAAAAGCTCCTAAAAGTTTATGCTTGTACTTCAAAACAACACTTCTCCAAACTCACCTGAAGCTATGTGAAAGAGTATCTGTTTCTGTAAAACCAACCTTTTTTCCTCACTCAGATGCTGAAATGTTGCTTTCTCTGAAAAGGCTCCTTTTGCCTGCCATTGTTATTTGTCTCTAGATGGCTTACCCATGAAATGAGATAAAGTTTCTTTCTCAAAGTGCTTCAGTATCCATATGTAAATGACTCAGTACAGATGTACACATTGTACCTGATAGTGGCTGACAGCACAGCCAGTAAAAAATTTTTTAAAAATGAAATAAACTCAGTAGTCCACACCTCTACAGCAAAGTTTAAAACCAATGGGCTCCTGCCCATCAAACCATAAGTGGAGCAGCATTTTCCTAGAAAGGCTACAAAACGTGCCTTGAGCAGAAACACTCCAAGTAAATTCTACATCATTCATCAGTTTGTGCTGGAATGCTTGATAATTTCTCTGTGCAATAATGTTTTAAGCCTCACAGGGATAGCATTCCAGTTTGCTGCAAGCTTGACTACAAACCACAAATCTGAAATGGTTGTCAAGAAATTGAGAGAGTAATTACTGCACAGCGTGCATCAGTAAGTAATTGCTTCTGACACTGTCACTTCATGTGGATCACTTCTGCCACATGAGCCCCGCAGGTTAGTGGGAATCCAAAAGATAAGTAGGAGAAGTCATTACCAAGAACACTCAAGTAGGACTTCCCTAAGTCAAAAGGCAAATAAAAAATAGTTGTGGTGTTTTGTAACCTCAGAATCAATAATTTGAAGAATTGGGAAAAAAGTTATTATTTGCAAATGGCAGTGTTTCCCATACAATCCACTCAAGAGCTTTTTGTGTAGCTTCTCTCTTGCAAAATAAACTGCAAAAATTCCCAAAAACAACAGGAAAAAAACAAACTAACAACAAGAAAATCTCTAATGGACAAGAAGCCAAATGAACCTATTTTTATATGTCCTGCCTTAGTTAGTTGAAATTCCCATGGCTTTTTTAAAAGGCTTAAAATACAGAGTTGCAAACTTTAGTTCTTTAGAACTGTTTTAGCACCTTAAATTTATTCTCAAATCAAGAACTTGTAACCTTTCTCCTCCCCTACACATTGCCAAAGAGCCTTCCAAGTAAACCAAATTTATGACTGAATTCAGAAGGGTGGAAGACTGAAGAGTTTTGTGGGTTTCGAGGGGATTATTCTGTAAAGCACACAGCTCAATTGACCTAAAATACAAATATGATAATGACAAGATGGGTATTACAAAAACATCACCAATAAACTGTGGCTTCAAATGTAGTTCAGCAAAGTACAGCTGCTTCCCTCTTACATCAGCTCTGCCATTCTTTATTCTACATATCAGCTACCCTAGCACGTCTGCCTCAGTTCCCAAAGAGACAAAAGACCTTTTGGCACTCAAACATGGCAAACAGCTCCAGCTTCTTGGGAAAAGATCGAGGGGGTAGGGAAGAGTGGAATAAGCTATTATCTGGATTAAAACCTTTCACATGTGCCTGTGTAAACCCAGCCAAAAGTTGCTGCTATCTGCTGCCTGTCCAGAGTGACCTGCATGGAACAAGGTGTGCTGTGAGCTTTGGGGCCACTGCAGGGGCCTCCCATACAGTGAATACCTTGTCAGCAACCCTAGAGAAGTAAAGAACTGCAAAAGCTCCCTTTCAGCCCCAGAATGAACAGCCAGGGCAAGAGGCACACCCTCGGGAACTGTAGGAAGCTTGCATGGATACCATCCACATGGACAAAGGGAGGAAGAGGGGGGGAAAAAACACCAAAAACAAAACCCCACAATCACAGAACAATTCAGTCCTTGGTAAAATCAAGCAGTAGTTCCCACCAGTGCAATCCACTTCTGCAGCAAGTGTTGGTACTACCACCAGAGCAAAGGCTCCACCGCAAAAATCACAGCTGACTCCAACCCCACCTCTTAATTAAGAGATTAAAATTCCTAACAGAAGAAACTAGAAAACAGGTCAAAAGTCAAGCAGAAAATTTTATCTGCTGATTTAAACTAAGTTTGCTTTTCTTCTTCCTCCTCTTTCCCTTTAGCTATCTCTTACAAATACCTTTGCAGCAAAATAAAAGCCTGCAAGTATTTAAGTGTGTTGAACTTGGAAATGAACACAGGTGCTGATAACAGCCTTACTTCATGGACTACCAGAATGGAACCACTACACTAATTCCAAAACACTAAGCAATTTATTGGCTTACATACGTGCCAATGCCTTCAATCATGTAATGACACATTTTTTTTTTAAAGTTTCTATTGACACAGAATTCCATTAAACAACCTCTAACAACATATGAAGATAAGCTGTCATTTTAAATTTGAGGCCAACAAAATAGAAAAATAATGACACTTCAATTACAGACAGAGAAATGAGGTGAGATGACATTTCTGTTTTCCTGGTGAGGAGAAATCCTTTCTCTTAACATGAGATTGTCAGAATAATTTTGAGTGAAGCTAGGTGAATACTATACACCAGGTATCATCTTCTTTTCACACACCAGCAGTAATCAAGTGACTCCTGTGGCAGCAGAGATGCCTTACTCATAACCAGTCATGTTATGCTACTTAATCTACATGCACAGAGATCTTGCCTCAAAACCATTAAAAAGAAAATACAAAAAAAAAAAAGGTATGACAGAGGAAGAATCATTAAAATTGTATCACATCATCATATGAGAGAATAAAAGCAGATTTAATATGAACTCTGAAAAGGCTCATGAAGGGTCTCTACAGGAAAGATACTTCCTGGACCAATGGGCTTCACCCAACACTATTTTCATTCTCCTCTAAGAAGAAAGCTCATGATCAGAGAACTCAAAGCACCATGATGAGGACTTCAGGAAAGGAACACAAGTCCACGCACTCAATAAAATAATTTTTGGACCAAACCTTAAAAAAAAAACCAGTTCCAACTGGGAAGAAAGGAAGGAAAAAAAGTACAGGTGAGAAACTAGTCATTGGTTTTACTCTTCCTTTTTTAAAAACAATCCTATTATTAAATCATCAGTCTTTTCTTCACAGATCACAAGCTTATTTTTTTCTTTACATTATTTCTCCTTTGTGACACTGCTATTTCTGAAATAACTATTATCATCTTTTTTGATATTACATCCAACACCAAGGTACGTTCAACAGAAGATTTTAATTAGAACATGGGCTTGAACATTGGATTTGAGTTCTGTATTTTGTAAAAGCAACCCCAAGACCACAATTTTGCATAAATGTAAGGCAATGGCAAGTTGATGCTTTGCTTTGCTACCCCATAATAAACAAACTCTGTTGACAACTGATTGCTAAAAACTTACCACATCACAAGAGGAGGAAAACAAAATCCTTTTGTTCCATGCTCTTTTCCACTAAAATCCCAACAGTTCCATATAGAGCAAGGTTTTCCACCATCATTCAGACCACATCTGATTAACTCAACAGATAAAAGACTGCAGCTGAGAGATGAGCCTCAACTGCATTCTCATTACCTTTTCAGGGCACAGTCATACAATCTAAATTAAGAAATTCTATCATAATTCTGCAGCATTACAGTATGTTATATTACATACAGTAGATTTTTGGTGACGTATTTCATCATTTCCGGTGGTCACCATGATGACCAAGAGCCAGCAATGTGCCCTTGCTCCAAAGGAGGCCAATGGTGCATCAGTCAAAAACATTGTCAGCAGGCTGAGGGAGGTGATCCTGCTCTGGAGGGGCCACAGCTGGAGAGCTGAGCCCAGTTCTGTGCTCCTCAGCATGTCCATGGACATGATGGAGAGAGTGCAGCAAGGAGCCACAAACATGAGTTAGGGACAGAAGGAAAGGATGAGAGATGGGACAGTTTAGCCTGCAGAACAGAAAAGCTCAGGGGAGAATCTTACCAATGAATATAAATATCTAACAAAGTGCAAAGATGATGGAGATGGGCTGTGTCCCATGCCAGGACCAGAGGCAACAGGCAACAGGCACAAACCAAAGCACAAGAGGTTCCATCTGAACATCAGGACACACCTCTTCACTGTGAGGATAACTGAGCACTGGCATAGGTTGCACAGGGATGTTGTGGAGTCTTCATTTTTGGTGACACCCAAAATCACCTGGAAATTGTCCTGTAGCCCTAGACAGGACCTAGACTGCTTCAGCAGCAGGGCTGGACCTGACAACTGCCAAAGGTCCATTCCAACCTCAACCCTTCCGTGGTTTGCTCTGTGAAGGAAATCTACCTGTGACAGACCTCAGCAGCGCAATGAAAAACTTCTGTCATCGCTCCTGGGGTATCAACACCATGGATACATGGAAACACACCACAGTTCCTCTCTCATCCAGCTTAGCAGCTGACACTGGAGCTTAAGCTTCATCCAGTGGTGGGGTTTTTGTTTTGTTTCACTACCACCTAGCAAATATTTTCCATGTCCTTTAACAGGTCACCTGGTAGGAACATAACTACCAAAATAAGAAATGATGCCCGGAATTGAATTTGGGGATAAAAAAGCCCTAGCAAAAGAGACTCTTTACGAGTCCTAAATACAGGATTTCTCACTGCATTAAAAGAAAACAAACATATATACATATTCTGTGCCTCTTCCATCAGTCAGCCAACTTCTTCAGGAAAAAGCTTTACAGCTGTGCCATTCCTACATACAAAGGGAAAACGCCATCAGAGGTTTCAAACAAAGTAACCAGACCGAGCATCAATTCCCGAGCTGACGCCGCGCAGAAAACGCCGTATGAACACCGATATGAAGGCCGAGCACCTGAAGCAGGGCCCGGAGGGGCAGCCGAGAACAAAGTGAGCCGGCGCATTCCCGGCGGCTCCGCACGGCCGGCTCCGCACGGCCGGCTCCGCACGGCCGGCTCCCTGCGGCGGAGGGGCGGCGATGACATCATGCCGGGCTGAGCCGGCAGCGCTGCGCAGCACGGCCGGGACCGAGCGGGACCGAGCGGGACCGAGCAGGACCGAGCCGGACCGAGCCGGGACCGAGCCGGGACCGAGCCGGGACCCAACGGGACCCAGCCGGACCGAGCCCAGCCGGGACCGGACCCCGCTCCCCATAACGGGCCCTGCTCAGCCAATTGTTTCCACGAGGCGAGGATTCAGAATCGGAGGGGGGGGGGGGAAAAACAGCGCACAATGACCCTTTCATTCAAACAAGGAAGGCTTGCAGGAAGTACGAAGTGTTTCCAAGCTTTATCCAAAAGCCACTGAAATCAACAGAGGCGCTCTCCATTTTTAGCAGTGGGCACTGGAGGAGGCTCTAACCCAAGACACAGTTTGAAAGCATTATCAGTCACACTGTCATGCATTATTAATAACACAACAAACTCAAAACGCACACGAATTCCACTAGCCCTTATGCTGTGACATTATTGGAAATTTCCCCCCACGTTCTTTTCAAATATTCTCTCAAATCACATAAAATTTTGTCTCCCACGTAAAAATCTGTGTCCCCCACAAATAATAAAACCTCTTCTCCCCCCAACCCCACACCTTGTCCCAAGTAACACCATTCCAGGACGGTGGTGGAACAACACAGACTAGGACACATCACACACTACAGTTGTACATATTACAGATGCAGTCCTTGACCAGGAAAGCAAATGCAGAGAGAACATCATGCTCCAGCTTTCAGACCTGCACACTCCGACAGAATATTTTTTAAAGGCACTGATATCTTCCAGTTTACTATTAGATAGCTAGTCCAAAGTAAAACCACTGCTGGTTTTAAACTGAATTATGTAAGGAGAATTATTCATGTGCCTATGAAGAACCGGGAGTATTACTGAGTGTGCCTCACACATTACACAAATAGGTTTATAGTAAATTAATAATAAAATTAACATCTTGTTAGTTGTTTTTGATCTATAAACTTTGTTCATTTGTCATTTATTAAAAAAACCCTAACATATCTCTCAATGAAATTGCATTTCATTTTGTTCTCTTAGATTTCTTAAATCAAATTGATACTGTAATTTGCAGTGCCATTACAGAGCAGACTGTTATGCTGTAGTCTCAAACTGTAGCCTACAGTCACTTAAACATTAAACAAACATGAATTCTCTTAGGGTAAGATACTGCTCAGCATGAGGGACAGATGAGAAATTTTGTTTGCAGTCATTAAACAAAAAAAAAGAGTTTCTGTAAATGTCAAAGTTTAAAAGAGCTCAATGCAAGAAGTCAGTTCAATAACACGAATTCCACTGTACAAGGAACAAGCATTTATTCAGTGAGGGACACTTAAATGCAATGATGTAAAAAAAAAAAAAAAAAAACCATGACACCTTATAAAAGCAAGCTGCTTAAAAAACCCGAGGTTGGCGACGAGACAGTGTATTACTGGTCAAGTTCAGAGCTCAAATACACAAAATCAGTACTGATGTTAGGTCAGGTTTTCACCACCATATTCCTTCATGCTCCTGTACAGTTAGAGATGCTAAGCAACACTCTGATTTAACTGAGGCCAGTACAATGAGACTAAAGCTCAAACGAAGTGCTACTACAACACAGAACTGTTTTTTAACCTTAAAAACACTGGTTTGACACAGTGATAAGGTTTAATTTAGTATTTGGTGTGAACGTTCTCACCTAACAGCAGAGTAACCACTTTCTAATCCGATTTCTTTTCGGACACTGCAGCAAGAGAATTCTTATTCTGTGCTACAGAAAAAAAGACAACACTGATCACGCAAATGGTCCTCGCTGTCTTTCCCAAATCCGACTCCTTTAGAGCGCCTGTTTGTCTCGAACGCCAGGCTAAAGTTGACACACGCAACGCGGCTCCGAAGCGAGCGCAGGACATCGCCGCGGAGGCTCAGCCCAGCCAGAGCGATGCCACCGCAACCCCGCGCTCTGCCCAGCCCGTCTCACGGCGCTCTGCCTGCCTGCCCGGCTTTCGGCCAGTTCGGGCACTCGCACCGACCCCGCTCCGAGCCCGGCCGGGCACTCCCGCAGCGCCCGGGGCTCCCGGCGGGGCGCGGGCAGCTCCCGGGGCACGGCAGCGCCCGGGGCTCTCGGCGGAGCGGGCGGGCAGCGCGGCCGGACCCTGCCGCCCCCGCGCCCGGCGCCGCCGGCCACTCACCGGAGAGCTCGTCCGGCTCCAGCCCGGTCTCGGTATCCAGCCCGCAGATGACGAAGTAGTCGGCGAAGCGGCCGGGTGCCGAGGAGCCGCCGCCGCCGCCCGCTCATGCTGCAGGGCGAGGGGGCGCGCGGGGCTCAGCGGGAGCGGGGCCGGGCGGCGCCGGGAGCGGGGCCGGGATCTCCGGCTGCGCCCGCCGCCTCCATGGCGGCGCGGGGCGGGCGGCGCCGCGCGGCATTCTGGGAACGGCCCCCGCCGCTCTCGGGGGCGGCCCGGCCGCGCGCCGCAACGCCGCGCCTGCGCCCTGCGCGCGGGGGTGACGTCATCCTGCTATTGCGCTGCCTGAGGGAGGCGGCAGCGGCCATGGCGGGCGGTAGCGGCAGTGCCCCAGGGGAGCTGCGGGAAGGGCTCTGGTCCCTCCGCGGGCACAGAATCAGCGGACGGGGCAGGCTGGAATGAGCGGGTCGTCTGGTCCGAGCTCCCTGCTCAAGCAGGGTCATTGCAGAGCACATGGCAGAGGATTCTGTCCTGACCGTTCTTGAGTATCTGTGCCGAGGGAGACCGCACACTCTCTGGGCAGCCTGTTCAGTGCTCAGTGAAGTCAGGTTCTTCCTCACATTCAGATGGAACTCCCTGTTTCTTCCCATTGCCTCTTGTCCCTTTGCATGGCACCACCGAACAGAGCATTGTCCATCCTCTGTGATCTCCACTTTGGAGGCATTGATGAGGTCCCCTCCCAGTCCTCTCTTCTTGAGGCTGAACAGAACCACAGAATCAATTAAGTTGGAAAAGACCTCTAAGGTCGAGTCCAGCCTGTTGTGCCCAGGCCCCATTCCCTCAGCTTCTCCTCAGGGGATAGATGCTCCAGCCCTTGATGAATTTTGTAGGGTCTGCTGGAGCCCCTCCAGGTGCTCCGTGTCTGTCTTGTGCTGAGGAGCCCAGAGCTGGACGCAGCCAGAGGCCGGGAAGGCGCAGCCAGAGGCCGGGAAGGCGCTGCCGGGGCTGCTCACTCAGGACACGGATCAGCTCTAGGCTTGCATCCTCCTGGCACCTTCATGTTCCCGTCCCCACAGCCCTGGTGGCTGTCGTGGCTCCACAGCGTTATGAAGCAGCTTATGTTTGCAGGGAAATGCTTTAGGGATCATTTGGCTCTAAGGTTGTTTTCTTCTTTCCTATTTGGATTAACATCACACACATCTCTGGTAGCAGTTGGGCTTGCACAGAGTGAAGTCCACTCCCTGCTCTGGGTCAATGTGGAAAGGAGAGCAAGCCCTGGGGAGGATGACCCGAACAGAGCTGCTGAGGACAAGTGACACAAACCCACACTCTGCCTTGAGAGTTCTTTTTTCCTCTGCTTATAGAGGCACCTGGGATGGCCTTGCTAGCCTAGAATTAGGCCTATAAGCAGTTCCCCTTCCTCTCCTCTCTCAGTTCTCTATTTGCAGCATTTACATCAGAATTCTTCCGTATCGTGTAGGGCATATAAGAGGAGAAATTAAAACTTTGCAGTCTTTAATGATTATTATCCAGGACCAATCAAGTAGTTAAGGTTGCATCCATAATGCTGAATTGATCAGACACCAATCTAACTTAAAACACTGCCAAGCATAGGAAACTTCCCCTATTTGAGTTTCCATTGCCAAGACAGACCAAGTTGTCTGTAGGGACTAGAAACCACAACACATGTAAGAATACTTCACTGCCAATGGTTTACAGCCTTTTGCAGTACAACAACTAAACTCTTAGGCCACGGTGCCCAGTGAGTTGTGGGCAGCTGGACATCCTTCTGGGAACCAGGAAAAATTGTTAGGATGGCACTGGTGCTGTCAGTGTTCACTTGATTAAGACTGTATGGGCCAGAGAATGAGCTATCAGTGGAGGAAAGTGTTGCTTAGATTTGACTGAGAGGTCATTTTTAAAGCACTATTTAATTTGAGGGAAAGATTTCAATAAAAATGGCAGGGTAGGAGCAATATTAGAGTGAAGGGCTCAAGTTTACTCTACAAAAAGCACAGTTAGATTATGTTGAGCCTGCCTGGTGGTGTGTGGAAGGCACAACAGAGAACAGAAATAGCTAAATCTGGTTGCTCTTACTCTGTTGTGTTCTCTAGCCATTTTTTGCACATTTGTCTTCTCAATCTGCTCTCAGTGTGGCAAAGGACAATGTATTCAGCACGTGGTGAACCTCTCTTGAGTAAGCCTGAACTGTAGTTTAACCCTTGCAACAAATCCCATAGCCTGAGTCTGTTCTGACACCTGCAAGAAAGTCTAGGGAAACAGCACAGATATTGGCAGGGGATTTTTGTCAAAGAGTAAAACAGGGAAATAAAAAGTTGTTCTTGCACCTTAACTGTTCCAGAAGTAACCATATATTTTGTAAATAATCAGTAAATAGAATTTAGATGGACCAGTAAGTAAATAGAGGTTTATCAGGTTTGTTGTTGAGCAGCACTTTTTAAATGCACGCATGCCTTGCTATGCAACAGGGTAAGGAACAAGAAATATTTTTTTAAAGAAGAGTCTCAGACTAAGAAACTCAGATTTGCTTTGAATTGCTAAGAAATGGACAAGATGGGTGGAACTGCATGAACCAGAACCAACAAAATGTTAACCCAAATTTTTGCTGTGGAAAGCTCTTTCCTATTTTGTCAGATAAATTCTTTGCATTCCAAGACAACTTACAGCATAGTCCCGCTCAAATCTGCGCCTCCAGCAGATGTACATGAAAAGTCAAACCTTTCTCCTCCCATTTTGACTCTCTTTTCCATTTTATCTTTTTCCTCCCCAGTTATTTCATTTCTGAAATACTCTTGTCTCTTGACCACAAAGAACTTCTGTAACATCTACTTCAAAGACCAGTAACTTTAACATGTCAGTGACCTTGACCAATGTTCCTATCAGAGGAAACACCCAAAATATGGCAATTCTGTCAGCAAACTCTGCAAACAGCTTAGATATCCTTGCTTAAAACAATACTCCAGACAATATGAATTCTTGTAAGTATTCTTTATGATCTTGAGAAAATCTGTGGAATTGTGAAATCTGTGGAAACTAGGATTCTTTAGCCAGAGAATTATAAAGACAGTAAAGATAGTAAATATGAAGAGATTTAAAAGTGTCATTGTCTTTGGCAAAGACTATCAATGTTGATTCAGCTACTGTTTTCTATGGCAAAGACTTTTATTTTCAAGCTCAAACCTTTAGTCAAAGAGAATGAAGATAGTGAAGAACAAACTTGATGCAAAGATATCTTGAGTATTCCTCATACTACCTTATTCAGTTTTACTTTGCCAGCAATCCCAGTCATGATTATTGGAAGATTTTATTAACTCTTTTCCTATTAAGCAATAGGAAAACACAACAGCAAATTACAGTTCCATTCAACATTGCTCAGAGAATTTAGGAAGTCTGAAATGGGGTATTTATTTTTTTTCTGGGCAGCTGTTTCCCAAGTTGAGCTAAGCTTTGAAAAGTAACAGCTCAAAGCACAAAAAATTGCTCCAGTTGTCAGGGTGCTGATCATATGTGTCTTCTAATGACTGATTAAGATATTTACCCTGGATTCTTTAAGAAAACAAAAATCCACTCAGTGACTCTTACCATTAAAGCAATCCTCTCCAGTCTGCAAAGCCAGACACTTGAATCTGCCTGCAAGTTATTGACCGTGTATTTGGTGTGACAGCTACACAACAGACTTATGGAATAGAGCCTGCACACCAGGTCACCTAACACACAGATCCTCGCACATCAGGGCACAGCTCAGAGCAGAACTGACACTTCGGGATGTGGATCATATCCTAAACTCCCATGCAGCACTGTCCCTCCAGCTCCAGGAGCCCACACTAGGGACTGATGTTTAATTTACCACCAACTACAACCCCCTGTTCCACACTGCTGCTCTCCAGCATCTCATTCCCCAGCCTGTCCATACATCCAGGGCTGCTCCATACCAAGCTGCAGAATCCAGCACTTGTCTTTATTAAGCCTCATATTCTTGGTGATGGTGATCCCTTGTCACCGTCTCTTTGCAGGGCAGCTGCCCTCGAGGGAGTCTGCAGCTATCAGCTTCACTGATTCTCCATTTTCTTGGGCATGGAGGTGAGACTGACAGGCCTGGAGTTTGTATGCTGGTCCCTCTTGAAAACTGGGACAGTATTTGCCCAGCTTCCAATTGACTGGGACCTCTCCAGCTTCCCAAGGTTCAGAAATCATTGAGTGAGGTCTTGTGATAACTGACACCAGGCAGCTCTTTGAGTACTCTTGGATGAATCCCATCAAGCTCCATAGACTCAGAGGGATCCAGCTGAAAAAGCAAATCCTGCACAAGTTCAGGGTTGACTGGGCGTTTATCATTCCCACAGTCATGAGAAATCAGTTTAACACAGAAGAGTCAAACATAGAATGATTTAGTAATCTGCTCAGAATACTCCTTCATGACATGGAATTCTTCCAAGTACGGTAAACACTGCAAATTCCAGGTTTTAGATACAACTCCTCAGGGCTAGGTTGTAAAAGAAAAATCAGGGGTTATGAGTGTAACATTAGATTTCAATTCTGAGGCAGAATTTTAAAAGCTATTTCCCACTGAAGCATTCCCAGTCCTCTTGAGAGCCTACCAGGACCTTTTAAGGCTATGAGGACAGCACTGAAGTTCCACAGCTGCACAGGAGCAGAATTCTCTATTTGGAAGACTATCTACAGAAAGGAGCTGTTATGAGGCTTCTCACATATACACCAGTCACTGACTGAGCTTTCATAATCCAGACCCAAATTCTTCCATGAGTACTGTAAAACAAAGAAATGGAAATTATCACACTAGGGGGAGCATTTTTAAGAATTGAAGAGGGAGTTTTGGGTTGTTAGTAAATATATTATGCCATTATTTATATTAATTGCCAGTACTAAAAGGCTGCAACGACTTTCAGTTTGGGTGACCTGGAGCTATAAAGCCACCAGCTGAGAGTTATAAATGTCTGTCATTGCAAGACATCAATTGGTCATTAAAATACTCAGAGTATTCCCTTCTCTTTGATGGAAATTTGACAAAGTTGCTCTGAATCCTGCTTTCCTGTCAAAACCCTTTTTCATTTCCCTCTTAGCACTGCCATACTAAACCACAGGGTTCCCAAACCACACCCTATGACAGAAGGAAACTACACGACAAAAATTCTCAGAAACACACAAAAATCTTCAGCTGCCTAAAAACACAAACATGTTTTGACTTTGCATAACAGCATCATTCACTAACCAAAGCTTCTCATTTTTGACTTTTACTTCTTCTGTCTCACCCTTGCAGCAAGTTTTCTGTACAAGGAAGAAAAAACATTTCATAAACTGACCTTGACAGAATATTAAGGGAAGGTGAATGAAGCTGAAATAACTTTGGCACAGCGGTCTTCCATAAGTGATTAATGCAAAAAAGAGGCACTTTATGCAAATAGATGTATTTGAAGAGACAGAAGTTAGACCCAGTTGCCTTCCAGTGCAAACTAAGCAAACTTTTCAAAATCACTGCTGTATGTGAGAAATTAATTTCAGAGAGAAAAGGAAGTCAAATTTACCTAATTATTTTGAAATAAAGGTAGAAACAGAATCAATCTCATCTACAGATGTAATCAGCTCAGGTTTTTTAATCAACGACTAAAAATGCCATTTAAGAAGAACTCACCCCTTTTAAACAGGTTAATAAAAAGTTAGGCTTAATCGGAAGTTCAGCACACTTCATTATACTAAAAAAATACAGTGTTTCAGATTTTATATAACAGCTTTATTATCAAATGGCAAGAGACACTTAGTAATGATGTCATGCAGGTATCACAAAAAAAATTCCAAAAGATAAACAGGTCACCTATCAGCTCAAAATCTCTTGCAATTAAAAAACAAATCTACATCTTTCTGATGTCCTGGTTTGTTTCATGGTAGCCACTATTTTTCTGTCGAAATGTTATGGCTGTCTCTTGGATCACTTGCTGGATTCCCTAAAGGAAAGGGCAGACTAGTACAGTATCCTACAGCACAGTGCTTTTTTTGCTTGCCACAAGGCCTGCCTTACTCTGCACAACCCTCAGAAGTCCTCACGGGATAGGAAAGCACCTCAGGCTGCTGGCAGCTGAAGATAAACACACAAGGGATAGGTTAAAAAAATGCTAAGGTTTTGTAAAAGTAAAGAATCCTATTTTGAACCTTTTTAAGGTCTTAAGGCTTTTAGTTATTGTGATGGGAGGCCAGTCTTGTGGCTGAAACAACAGGTTTTCAGTAACAAAGCCTGATCCCATCTCCATAGTGAAACAACCCAGTGAAAATGTCAAGTGATAGCACGAGTCACGTTAGATTGAAAGCGAGTTCAGCTCCTTCTTTAGTGACAAGGTTCCACCAAAACATTGGCTTTACACAGCATGGGAGGGATTTTACAACAGCTTCTCTTACCAACCAGAAATTGAGACAAATTTTGAGAAAAGCCACTGGAAAATAAGTAGTAGGTAATTTATCATGAGAATTCATCTGCATGAAAAGTTAACTCTGCAGAAAAGTAGGCTGTAAATCTACAGCAGCTTCACACTCAGTAGTCCAGGGGACACTTGCTCACATGGCTCAATTGACATCCAAGTTTACTGTGGAATAAATCCCCTGGGTAGAGGAGCTCTGGAAATTAGAATGGCTGCAATAAAAGTAATCACTGTTCAGTTTTAAAAGACAGAGTACACTTTTAGAATAAATTCTAAATAACAGAAGAATTGCTGAAGCTGAAAGGTCTTACAATAAACTTGCAAACAGAACTGATATAAATTCCTTTATATACTCATGTAAAAAATATCATTTACTGTGCAGGCTGGACTTAAATAAAAGACAAATGGTGTGTCAATAATATTTACTATATATTTACAAGTAATACTGTGATGAAACAAAGCAGTCAATTAACATTATGTTACAAAAATGAATAAACCCTGTAAAGGTACCAGTCAGTACCTTTTACATTATCACATTCATGTTCTGTTACATCTCGAAGATCTGCGATATGATCATGAGTTAACACGAGGACACCAACAAATAAACCCTGGAACTGGAGCACATGCTGATGTGCTGAGTCCCTTTTCAGCAAGACACTGCAGGGGCATCAGCTTAAACCATGTGAGCAGCACTGGTTGCAGTTGGATAAAACACCAACGTGCTCCCCAGGCCCTCACCGACCAGGGCCTTGTTTGATGGGGTTCCACTGACAACACAACAAATACCACAGCTGGAAGCACAGGGGGAAGTATCTTGTACCTTACTGAGAGAATACACAGACTGCTACTGAAGGTGAGTCGTGGCTGGCTGCCCATGGCCAGTCACTGCCTTGGCAGACACTGGAACCCCCATTTTTATATACACCGACACAAGAGCCTGCTGTTCCAAGGTGCTCTGAATGTTATTTGGGATCAACTGTTTGATAGGAACTGCACCAGTTGTGTACCTGACATTTCTTTTAGCTAATCAAGCTGCAATGAGAAATGTTATACTCTTTACATATTGCTTGATAAATGGTAATATTACACTGCTTAAGCGTTTTTAAATCACTTGAGAACTGCAAATTTTATATAATCATACCATCACTTTCTTAAGTTAGCAGGATAAATCTATGCAAGTGAAATATTGGCAAAATAATCAACAGTTAAAAAATTAAAATTAGAACTTAAAAATCATCAGCTAGCCAAGATAAGAATTCTAAGCTGTCCCTCCCTTCCTATTCCTGCTCCCAGAATAAAACTTTACAGGGACCAAGAGGGAATGATGTGACACTCTGCCTTTGTTAATCCAGTAAGTAAAGCAGATGTAGGTTCAAGTATTTAATTCCATACAGCACTAATAAATAGAAGTAAACAACCAGGATGAGAATAACATTGTAGTTAAAGTACTGCAAAGAACCTTTGTTTCTGAGTGAGCACCGTTATATTATTTTGAAACCCCCCAAGGCAAAAAGAAGGGAAATATTGTTAGTGAGAAATGCACTCAGACCAGATCACATGCAAGCCTACAGAGAATGTTACGAAGTTGGACTGAAGAGTTCAGGGGTTTTTCCTGCAAGTGTTAGAAAGCATAATTTGTAGTTTTTGTCTACATCACCATTTTTGCTCTGCATGTAACTAGAGCAAAATGTTACATCTATGTTCTCACTCCCCTCACCCCGAGGGCCACACACACCCCCTCCCAAAGTAAAACACTGGTGTTTGGTTACAAAACTATATGCAGTACATTTCTGAACACATTTCCTTCAGTTTAAGGCCATGTGTTCATTTAAAGACATTCTCATCAATCACAAGCCTTCCCTCTAATTGCTTAAGATCCAATAGAAAAGCAAATATACAAATATCAGAAGTGCTGATCCTGAGATGAAGTATGGGAAATTCTGGTCCAGTTTGATCCTTATTCAAACTTCTGTTTCAGTTTCTTCTGGAAGAGAGCTGGTAGGATGGAGAGGATGGCTAGAATCATGAGAACAAAAACAGAGTTCCAGGAAACAGCTTCCCCTGCTGTTGTAAGCTGGTACAGCGTTGTTCCTGCCTTAATGGCTACAAAAGACGGTGGTGCTACACCTGGAGCAAAGAAAGGATGAAAAAACAGCTTGTTAGGGTAAAAAAAAAACTTAAAAATGAGTCATCAAATTATAACACCACAATGCTGAGATTTTGCTGTCTTCTTTTGTTTTAAGAGAGGGCTGTGAATGCAGAACTCAAAGATAAAAAACTTTTATCCAAAGAACTGGTTTTAAGCCATTCTTTATATTTTCAATGCAAACTCCAATACAAGAGACTAAGACAATCTCTGCTCTTCAGACTCCACAGATTTCAAGTTCTCTTTATGAACTGATTTTTCATAATGGAAAAATATTCAACTTTTTCACAAAGTTCATAAAGGAAAAATACTGGATTGTTTCCTAAAATCAGATTTAAAAGTATGTGCAAAAATATGCCCATTAAAAAAGGTATAGTATAGTATAGTATAGTATAGTATAGTATAGTATAGTATAGTATAGTATAGTATAGTATAGTATAGTATACCCTTCTTCTGACCCAAACTGTGGCTCACTAGCCACAATTCTTACCTAGGAAAGTGCCAATGAAAAACACTTTCAATGGCACGTTGATTACAGGAGATGTGATATTGATAAACCAGTTCGGGAGGAAAGGTGTTATTCTCAAAAATATTATGTAGTTAATGAGATGTTCTCTATGTCGTTCAACCTGCCAAGACAAAAACAAACAAAAATTTGGTTAAAAAAATTCCCTGACTTGAGAATACACAATCATAGACATTTAAAGGGTTTTTTTGGTAGACATTTACATGTTGCAAACATTAAAATCAGTTAAAAATGTGTCATGTGGGAAGGAATGCCCAGTCAATCATCTGTTAAATAGCACTGAGACCAGACTGGAAATAGCTGTGTGTGAGAGCAGTGGTGATGTGTCTGACTCAGCCAACTCAAGCAGCAAAGGAGTCATGGGCAGAGCCACAGCTCAGTCACCACAGCCAGTCTGTCATCCCATTCCTAAAGCTTCTGCAGGAACTGGCAATGAAGTTTGTCCCTCAAGCCATTCTGACCTAACTTGTGATCAGGCTTGAAACACAGCTGCATTCCCCTCTTTCCTCAGGCAGGTCAGGGCTCTGAACTTCATGAGGTGGCTGCTCCCAGCACAGTTCCAAAGCCTGTCTCCCCAGAGGTTACAGTGCCCAGCATTAACATTTACCCAGGAGCAACAATTCACCAACTTCATTCACAGTCTTAATTATGTTCTCAGGTCTAGCCCAGCTCCTTACACCAACTACAACAAAGCCTTTTCTCCTTCCAGTCTGTCTCTAGCACAACAGCCCTTTCAGACAGCAAGTGCAACCTCGAGCCAAGCTGCAAGGACAGCCAAGCATCCACAATTCCAGCCTATCCTGGCATACCTGCACCAAGCTTAAGCCTCAAAGAGTTGAAAACAAAACTGGTCTGATTTCAATTCCACCTGAAATCTCCCCGTTTTTCAGTTTTAGCCAAATTTAGATTTTACTGTAACATCAAAACCAGGAGCACTGGGTTTTTTAAATGTTAATAAAGGATGATATTTAAATATTGATTAATGCTGCATATAAAATGCCTTAACCTCAATATGATAAGCATGATGGAGTCCAATTAACCTGGAAACAATCAGATATGAGCTGCACATGCAATTTTAAATTATATGTTCAGTTTGACTGTCGATAGTAACCATCTGCTAATCAGAATAGCCTCAAGATTATACTGCAATATTAAGATTTACTTGGGTCAAGAGTCAAAATGGTATTGTATAATCTAACAAGGTCAATTGTGCCAGACACAGCTCCATATCTTAACTAATGAGGAAGAAGATTAAAGCATTTTTATGTGATTCAAAAAAATCCTGAACAGAGTACATGTGCTTCATACTTGCAAAAAATAAAAATTTGTTTGAATGTTTCAGAGTATCAAAGAAAGACAGATAAGGTCAAGTACAACTCACACTGTATTTCTGCAAAACCTTTAGGTTCATCTCACAATCAAGACTTGCTGAAACTAATGTTCCCAGACACTGTAAGAAAAAGTTTCTAAATGCTCCAACTACAATAACATATTCAAATTAAGGTCTTTTCAATCAGACACACAGCTACAGGTTCCTCCAACACAAAAATACAAAGCCAGCCTTCATCACTGCTAACACTTAGAGAGCAATTACTAATTACTTGAAATTTCCTGAAGCTGGAGAGGTTTCCTGTTGACACTAAATAAACCAGTGGGGTGATCAGTTGCAAAGTTACTTCCTAGGTACGAACAACCTTCTCATGGGAAATACCACAAAATCAGGAATACTTCCAGAATATTGTGCTCATAGATACATGAGCACAAGACCTCCTAGTTTTCCATGCTATTCCATGACACATTTTGTACCCTAAGTTCCAGCATCTCTAGAAACCTTACCTGTTCTGACCATTTTACTGCTTTTTCTGTTAAATATCTGTACACAACGGGACGTCCCACTAGGTATGACAGCATATAGCAGAATGAAGCTCCAAGTCCTGAGCACTGAAAAATAAAACAACCAGACAACAAATGAGCAGAAACTCCAATTAATGTCAGCCTTGTGGCTGTATTAACGACACTGCCTGGGTAGAGCAGGTTTCTGTACAGCCCTCCCCTCCATTAGGGCTCTCCTCCAGCAGTATGTACACACTCCCCAAGTATGTTGTTGACCCAAGACAGTTTATTTCCAAGGCATTTCAATCAATCAATCTCAACACTCCAAGTAGACAACACTGATTACTTATCAGTTAATATTGGCTGATTCTGCAGTTTCAAGACTTTGAACAGTGAAAGCTTTTCAAATAAGACGCACAATGCTATTAGACAAATTCAAACATGAAAACTGAATAGGATCCTCCCTACCTTCTCAATACTAAGGATCATTATGATAGCATCTTTTGCCCATGACATATTTTAAAGCTTGTTGATAACATACATTTCAAATCTTAAACTAAGCTTCTTGCATATTTAAGCCAGTTAAAAAACAGATGCATTTTGCAGTGTGATAATAAAACCACTGTAATTGTATTGTGAAATTACAACTGGCTTCTGGCAGATGCTAAACAAATTTAGAGTAAAGGAAACTCTGTCTGATTCACACTCAGATGCCTTCATCATTAACAAACCTGGAGAAACAGCTCAGTGTTTTGGATCATCACCCAATGAGACAGTGAATTTTGTGGGTAATGCCATTCCTGCAGCAGAGCTGAGTAAGAACTCAAAGTTAATCAGAAACTGAAGTGTACACCAGTTTCAGACTGATCATTTCGAACAGGAAGCTGCTCAGATGCTTGGTTGTATTCCAAATGGACAGAAAGAAATATATGCTCTCACAAACTACCTTCCACACTTACCAAACAAACAAGAAATAAGGCCAGTGGAAAGGGATAAAGAAACCCTGACAGGATACTGAGAAATATAGAACCAGGAATAGCAAATGTTTGCAAGCTGGATGCATCTTAGTTAAGGAAAAACACATTTTTATATACACTATACACTTCTTAATTTTATAAGCAGTCAGGATACATTTTACAATTTGAAAAAGCAAAATAGCAAGGGCCTATCAAGATCCTTGCTTCAAAAAAACCTTTAGTGGAGTAGCACAAGAAGCTCAAGCACAGAGCAACAAGATATAGATCTGTCACTACACATACAAAGGATAAGTCACTAAGTAATAAAAGCTGACTATATTTTTCTTTTTGTCTGTGCTCCAACTGCCACAGAGGATTTATTGTGACTTCCAGGAAACACATACTTCTGATTTTACACTGTTGACTAGAGATGTGCAGTTTCAGATATCCTCTCTGCAAGGTTCACAGGCCTGTCCAAGCCCATAAGCACAAGTTTCATGGAGGACTGAAATGTATGAAGGCAGCTACTACTTCCTTACAAATAGGCTTGGTGTAATCACTAACTACAATAGCTGATCACTAAATTCAGTCAGAATTTTTTTAAAAGGCAAAAATTAAGTTTCTGCAGCATAAGCAAGCAGGTTGTTGGATTTAAGGCTTGCTAGGTATACTTGAGACTCTGATGCATTGCCCATTTCAGATAGAAAAGTTATAAAGCTAAAAAACCCTGCACACTATTTTACTCTAGTTGAATTGACTGAAATATGAAAAAGCCCAATAATCTACCCGAGTGCACTACAGCCAGTACAGCTTTTGCATCATGTCAAGGTTCAGAGGTAACTGTGCCATGCCTGGAAACTGATCACACTCTCCTGCTGAAACAGTAAAGGTCATCACATGCTAGTGTGCATCACACTGCTAGAGCAGCTCAATAAAAAGCCAATTTATTCTACTTCTTGTTAATATATAAACTAATGTTTTGATTTTCTGCCTAGATGTATAATTTGGGAAATATGAAATACTTTTTGTGGAATACTTTGAAAGAATGAGCTGAAGGATAATTACTAATGGTACGTTCAGTGCTGACTCTCCTGAGTTACAAAAGCCTCCTGCATTAAAACTGTGAAATACTTCTTTTACAGCTTTAAAGTTATTAACCTTTAGTTAAGTGTTCCAGTTAAGAGTGTGTTTAATGATTAATATATTCAGCACTCAGGAAAAAGAAGTCAACACAGAACATAGGTAGCCTTTGTGTTTCCCTGGACAAAAAGTGCTTTAGAAATTTGTCTCTCTAAAAGAAAACATTTGGTTTTGTGAATTTGGGCAGCATAGAGATGAAAGATGGCTCAAAATACTTTCCTTCAGAAATACTGCTAAATATTCTATAAATACCCTTATGTGGAACTTTGAGTGTCTCAAGGAAGAGCAGCGAAGTAGTCTCAGTTTTCTTTTAGAACAGTAATTTCTATCTCAAAATTCACTTTATTTTAAAAGTTGTCATAATACTAAAGTGAGACCAAGCCTAATATACAGAGAAATGTTTTTAAATGTCCAAGATTTTAAAATATTTGTGTCTCTTTGTAGACATTCCTAGGTATTTTAAACTTCACCCATGATCAAGAATTTATCAATTTGTATTTTTCATTTATCTTTTTAGAGAATCATGACTACATCAAAACTGCCCTTTATATCAGAAAAAGGATACAAAACATATGTGGCAAAATAAGCCACTAACACTTGAACGTAAAATGTGTCCTTGTATTTGGACAAGACTTTTCCCAAGGCTTTTGCATCGTCCATATCTCTAGGAACCTTTATACATTCTCTTTCTTCTCTGGAGAGGAAAAAAAAGCAGGAATCATGGAAATATAATCAAACAGTGTAGTACAATTACTTACTGAATACAGAGATAATTAGATACACTACATCACTAAATTACAGCTTCAGCAAACAAACCATGATTATTGTTGTAATAATGTTCTAAGATGAACACCTAATATTTACAGTGTGGTTTATATTAGAAAATCCCCAATTTTAGATATTTGCAGGCTGTTTTTATTCAGTACAACAATGCGATTCTTTTACAGGTTTTTCTTTCTTACTGAGTACTGATCAAAAAGAAAAAATTGCGCAAACCAAACCTTGGCAAGTGAAAGCAGCCAACATTTCAGCCAAAACCAACTGCAGCTGCCTCAGTGCTGGGGTCATAACAGTTGAAGTGCAGCAGGAGTGGCAGAACTTCACCTCACAAAGTTCTAAGGGCAAAATCTCATGTCACACCTTAATGTGGTGCAACCCTGGGCAGCACACTTGAGTGTCTTTACTTCCTCTGTGTCAGGTTTATGGATGGGCCATTGCAATCTGACCTTGTTGACCAAGTTAATCAGACAGAAATTTAACTACTAAAAGTGAAAAAGAAAGCTGCCAGACAAGCAGGCTTCCACCTGCCAGCCTGCCTGCCATCCCAACACAGGTACTGGGTGCAACAAGGAGAAAAAGAGAAGGCAAAATTTAGCCAGGAAGGAAGAAGGATCTCCCTCCAGTTTTGGTGAGAAGGAAGAAGGATCTCCCTCCACTTTTGGTGACAGCCTCCAGTTTCCCCAAGGCACAAAGTTTAAAGTGAACTCAGCCTGAAGCAAACACTCTCTGGCTCTCAGCTGAAAGTGGATAAGAACAGAGTCTGTTACCCCTGATAATGTGCCAGGGGTAACACCTCAAAACCCAGGATCTCCACTGTACAACAGAAACCTTAGATCAAGAACAACTCTCCGAGTTTATGTCATATCCCCATGCCGGCTCCTCTACAATCTGATGCTGAAAAGCAAATAAACTGATAAATTAAACTTTCATAACATACTTACTCACTAAGTTGTGGGAAATTTTTATATACCAGGAACATAAGGAAAGCAGCTGATAAGAAGATGGACACTAAAATAAGAAGTGATGTCCGAGCTGATCCACCTTCTGCAAGAGCTTTCCCTGAAATTAAACATGAAACAAAGTTAGAAAAAAACCCTAGCACTAGCAAAACAAAACAAGAAAAAACAATCCCTCACAACTTACAACATATTTCAAACTTATCTTTTAAGGGAATATTAAAGCAAACTCTCTGTGGACATCTTCCTACCAATGCTTTCAATAACACACATTGCTCACATCCCCTGAAAGCTTTCAAACAACTTCGAAGTTTTTATGCTGACAAACATCCCATAGAAGTTACCTTCTATGATCCATAATAATTTAAGCCTCAATTAATAAATATATGTAAAAGAGAAAAAACAGAGCTAAACAACACAAGCCATACATATGTTTTCCTTTTTGCCAGAAATCTTCTGCCAGTTGAATTAACTAGAGATTTAACTTGAAGTTAAATTTCCAGGATGTAATATCAAGTTATGTACAACAGAACTTTAAAACCTCCTCATTAACAGATTTTTGGGGTTTTTTTTTCCCCTCTAATGAAAGACTACCAGGCACAGCCAGTTAGGTGAGATACAGTCATTAGGAGCAAACCTATAAACACACACACGCTACCCTGTGATATAAAGATCACAGCTTCCAGTCTGGGGAATTACACATATTTTACACTCATATATACGTAAGTGTTTATTAGCCTTTAAATCCCTGTGTAGTGGAAGCAATGGGAGTACACAAAGTGACACAATGACATTTTAGGCCTCTTCTGTATTTTAGATTTTTATCAAAATGACCACATATGTGCAACACATTGATTAACACAAATGCAACTACACACATGAAGAATTTAAAACTGAAATGAACACCACACTAAGTACTGTCTGCATCCACACTGTTGTGTATGTGTGCATGTATTAAACCACTCTCTCCTCAGGCACTTTGAGGCTCACCCAGCCTCTCACGCAGGGTCACACGAGGAGCCGAGGCTGTTTTCCCTCGCAGATGCCACTGGCACAACTACAATGCCAACACACAACACTCCAGCGGGTCACGCTGACACCTCACTGTTGTGAAATGCAGCGACTGGATGACGAAACCCACGGAGCCGGCTGGGCGAGCTGGCAATTTTATCGGTTTAAGGTTTTTTAGGTTTAAGGTCAGCGCGACCCCACAGGTGTTCACTGGGTCAGCCGAGGCCAAAGGCAGCATCCACACAGCAATTACAGGCACAGAATCACAGAACGGTCGCGCTGGAAGGGACCACAGCGGTCACCCGGTCCGAGCTCCCAGCCGAAGCAGGGTCATCCCAGAGCTCATGGAACAGGACTCCATCCACACGGTTCTTGAGGATCTCCAGTGAGGGAGACTCCACACCCTCTCCGGGCAATCTGTTCCACTGCCCTGTAACCGTGGTTATTCTGACAACACCTTCTCCAAGGAGCAAAATAAACGATAGATCAATAAAGAAACAAGCAACTTACAGGGCCAAAAAAAGGAAAAACACAGCCCACTGCGCTTTCTGCCACTTCCACTTTCTATACTTCAGGCATGCCGGTAGTGGAATAGCACAAGCACACACACACACAGACATTGACAAGAAAGCATTTGTGCTCCCTCATGCAGGGGAGAAGGGAGAGGGCTCGGTGCCCCATTCCCCCGCGGGGCCGGAGCCGCCTCACCCCACACGCACCATGAGGGGCCGGGCCCGGCCCGGCCGCCCCAGTGCCCGCGCGGGACGGGGCCGGTGCCCGAGGCGCCCAGAGGCGCCGACAGCCGCACCGGGCACCGTCCCCGGGCACCGACACCCGCATGGGGCACCGTCCGATGCCAGGGCGAGGTCACTCCCGCTCCCGCCGCCCCGAGCCCCCGGCACCTTCCAGAAGCTGCCGCTGGTGCCTGGCGCTCTCCGCCGCCGCCTGGCAAGGCCCGCGCTCCGCCACCCTTCGCTGCGCCATGGCTCCACGACGCCCTGGGGCCCGGCGAGTCAGGGCCGGGGCAGGCCTCGGCGGCACCGGGAGCCGCGGGGAGCAGGAGGCGGGACCAGCAGCACCGGGAGCCGCGGGCAGGAGGAGCAGAAGGAGGAGGCGGGACCGGCCGCTCCTCCTCTCCTCACCCCACCGGGTCGCGGCCGCGCTCCCGCCCCCGCCGCCGCATGCGCATGCGCTTTTCTCGGGGCATTACGGCTTTACTGTGGTGCACGGGAGCACGTGTTGGGCTCCACGTCCTTGAAATGCGGTGGCGGGTTAGTGCCGCTAAATACGGTAGCGGCGGCTGCTGGGCGTACCCGCGTGGATATTTACGGTAACGGGGATGCGCTCACTAGTGGTAAATACGGTGTGGGGCGGCGGTGTCCCAGCCCGGCTCCTCGGCCCCGCCTGCGGAGAAATCACACAAATGACATAAATCACAGGATCAGTTAGGTTGGGAAAGGCCTCTGAGATCATCGAGTTCAACCTATGACCGAACACGGCCGTGTCAACTAGACCATGGCACTGAGTACCACATCCAGCCGTTCGTTGAACACCTCCAGGGACGGTGACTCCACCATGCCCGTGGGCAGTCCGGCGTCTATTCACCTTTTCTGTGAAGGAATTCCTCCTGATGTCCAACCCCTGGCACACGACGGGAAGTTCTATAGGCTGTGTCCTCTTGTCCTGCCGCTGGTTGCCCAGCAAAAAGAACGTGACCCTCCCCGGCTACATCCTCCTTTCCAGGAACTGCAGAGAGACAAGGTCCCTCCTGAGCCTCCTTTTCTCCAGGCTAAACACCCCAAGCTTCCTCCGCCGATCCCCATAGGATTTGTGTTCTAGATCCTTCCCCTGCTTCGTTTCCCTTCTCCGGACACACTGCAGGGCCGATCGTGCCACAGGGCAGCGGGATAAAACCCGTGTGCGAGCTCCTTTTCCCTCAGTAACAGCTTTCCATCAGCCAAGGAAGCGGGATCTCTCCTCAGGGAGCGGGATCTCCCCTCAGGGAACGGGGTCACTCCTCAGGGAGCGGGATCTCCTATCAAGGAGCGGATCTCCCCTCAGAGAGCGGGATCTCTCCTCAGGGAGCGGGATCTCCCCTCGGGGAGCGGGATCACTCCTCAGGGAGCGGGATCTTCTATCAATGAAGGGGATCTCCTCTCAGGGAGCGGGATCACTCCTCAGGGAGCGGGATCACTCCTCAGGGAACGGGATCTCCCATCAGAGAGCGGGATCTCCCTTCGGGGAGCGGGATCTCCCCTCAGGGAGCGGGATCACTCCTCAGGGAGCGGGATCACTCCTCAGGGAACGGGATCTCCCATCAGAGAGCGGGATCTCCCCTCAGGGAGCGGGATCTCCCCTCGGGGAGCGGGATCTCCTCTCAGGGAGCGGGATCACTCCTCAGGGAACGGGATCTCCCATCAGAGAGCGGGATCTCCCCTCGGAGAGCGGGATCTCCCATCAGGGAGCGGGAGGCGGGAGCTTCCCGGCGCCTCTGGCTCTGGAACAGTGCCGGGCTTCCAGGAAAACGGGAACCTCATTGCTTTTGTTGCTGTCATTCGAAAAGAAAGCTTATTTGGCGGGAAGAAGGAAAACTCCTCAGTCAGCCCCGGGATTTTCCTCACGCCGGTTCCTGTCAGTAAGAATGTTCGAAATCCCGCAGAAAAGCCAGAGGGACATGTCCCAGTGTTCGCAGATTTCATGGCGTTCAAGCTGAGTGTGACCTCGAAGCGCCTTTTCCTCTACAATCTTCTGGCAGCGGGAGATCCCTGAACATTCCAAGTGCCCGGGCAGCACAGAGTGTTACAGGGAGAGTTCTCCAGGGAGAGCACTGGAGCCCTGCGGACAGCACACATTGCACAAGCTTCTGGGCAGACGGCTTGGCTGATGGAGCTACTGTGGCTCCCCCTCGCCTCTTTTCCAGCTGTGTCTGCTTATAAATGTCCAAACTTTCCTCAGGGTCTTCTAGAAAGGAAGCTCTCCTGGGAGAGCTGAACGCTGAGATTTAACTTCAGCCTCGTTTGTCTGGTTACTCCACCTTCATACCATGACTAAACAGCTTTTAAATTGCTCATACAGGATCCAGCAGATCAGCTTTTTCACAGCAGTGGTATTTATAGGTTGTATTTCCCAAGATCACAGATCTTTCCAAAGCCATGAGGAAGATGTAGGTCAGAACAGCAGAGCTCGTAAAAGCGGGCTTTATTGCTACGTGTACAAAACTCGCTGGTGATACAGTGCGAGTGTCTGCAGGAAGTTGATGATTCATTTAAGATCTAAATAGTCTAATATGCTATTACACAAGTACAGCCTCTGCCAAATCCAGGGGCAGGAAACAATCCAAGCTATAAATTGTGGTCAGATCCCACATAAAGCTTCAAATCATGAGCATGTGAACCCATAATTTACTCAGAATTTATTTCTTTTTGAATCAAATTATTTACAATTATTTCATTAAATAATATTTTAATACTTACAATTGATAATTCAGGAATTTAGTGCCCTGAGAAGCTGGTTTGGTCTATGAACTTGCTGCTCTGGGCATTGATGCCAGATGAGGGAGTCCTTTGTTTTTTCAAACCCTTTCACTAGAAAATTGTACATACTAGCAAGATGGGAATTGCTGACACTGCAGAAAATGGCACTTTCCCCCCTATTGTAAATGCACATCATGTTTGTCTTCTCTTTTTGGATATTACTTCTGAAAATCCCTGTAAAATTATTTAAACACTGGGAGTTCTTTCCTTCCTAACTTCTGACAAAGCATCAAATAGATGCTGTCTTTATGCAGAGAAATCTTCACCAAGTCATCCTGAAACACAAGAGGAAAGATGTAAATAAAGCAAGTACCACAATTTAAAACTGTAGATGGTAAATGCTGCAAGGGCCATCTCTCATTTGGGTGAGGAGGATTCTCATTTGGTGGGGTATGAATCCCAGCTTGGTGTGGTTGCTGTTCAGGAGCCACTCAGAGCCAAGGAGCTGGGCAGAGCCTGCTCCAAGGGATGTCTGATTTCTAATTAACCCACTCCATGCTGTGTAGCCCCTCTGTGTAACCCAAATGCAGGTGAACTGACACACAGGCCAAGCAATTTCTGATTCTTGCTGAATTCTCTGCAGTTCCCCTGTCCAAGACACCACTGTAAAATGCCCAACAAGCAGTTTCAACAATACAGATTTGCTCTGTGTTTCCCCTTCCATTTAGTAGAAAGCACATGGCTTGCAGATGATTGCCAGGATGCTGATTCCGCAGTAAGCTCACAGTGTTAGTACATGTCCCATTAAAAATAGACAAGATAACTCTATAACCACCTCACTGTTAGGGAGCTCCAGCTCTCTGAATTGATGCCAGAGTGAAATTTAAGGATTCATTAGCTAGATCACTTTGCAGTTATGTACTGCACAAATTATATTTGTTAGACTGGATTATCAGCAGACTTTTAAATTGTTCTTCACTGTTTTTGGTTCCTCTTGCTGGGATAGTACTGCTGGTGTGACTAGTTGTCTATTTCACTAAACTTTGAAATTGTCAGTGGTGTTTAGTATCTGCTGATAATTTGAATAGTCCTCTGCAAAGATGCCCACACCTAACAAATATCAGCAGAGCCCCTGCACTCACTCAGTAAAAAAAAAAAAAAAAAAAAAGGCATGTCTGGGGAATATTCTTTAGGGCTCACTCTGTAAATAAAATAATTTAGGAACACTATTTAGAAGATTAACTTAGATTTATTTACTGGAAAGAAGGCAAAGAATAAAAAATACTGCCGTAGGCCACATCCTGTATGTGTTCAGAGGATGAAGAGTTTTGGTAGCTGAAACTCAGTGATTATTGAGGAAATTTTTGACACATGGTTGAGATCAGCACTGCCAAGAACAGCTTTACTCCACAGCATACTGGGAACCATAGCTATGGACTGAAAATAGATTTACTCTCATCATGTATAAAGCATCCCCTATATATATGTATAACTTCAGAGACAGCACAAAACCTGCCCTGTCTTTGTAAGCCCCACCTGACAGGGGACACACGCTACAGAATGCTTTGTCCAACAGAGAAATGAGAGAAGGACTCCAGTCTCCAGCTGGAGTTTGCTCAGTGAATTTACCAGTGGGAGCAGCACACTCTCTCTGTACTTAGAGGGTAGAGACTGAATGGGACAAAACCTTTATATGAAATGGTTTTTGGAAGATACACTTAAATGCAAAGTATGAGTTCTTTCAAATTATCTGTGAACCAAGAAGAAAAATGTTTTTCTGACCTGCTGGAAAGTAACGCAATAGACTGACATCTATCAGGGCAGCAGCTAAGTGGTGAGCTCCATGGACTCATTTCCTTCTGTGGGTGGCTGGACGAAATGCTTTATTTTTGTCAGCTTGAAAGGGTTGTCTTCCCTCAGCACAGAAACTTGTGTTTGCCTCTTTTCTAAATCGCTCCTAGGTGGACTGATAGAGCCCGTGTCACATGGCTGAGTCACTGACACTGGTGATGCTTTGTGGGCTGAGTCATGCTAATTGTCAGCAAGAGGAAGGAGGATGAGAGACTGAGAGCTTCTAGCTGAAAGTGATAAAAACCAGAAACATTAATCAACAAGTAAATTATATGTAAAATTTCTTGAGAAGTGAAGATTTAGAACTCTCTTTTCCCCCTATTATTACTCTCTTATTTTTGACCACCACAAAGCAAACTGCATTGTTCCAACATTTTAATTTTGTATGAATACGGCAAGGTATTAAAGCTCAAACATTTATTGTCATTCTATCTAAATTCTAATTTCAACCAAATAAACCTGTGTGCTTGGAATGGGGCTTGTGTATTTTACTGAGCTCATAATTTCATCAGTTACAGTGAGGAATCTGAGGATGTAATTGGAGAATAACCAGCTGTACAGGAGACAACAGGATAGAATGCGAATGCACTGATCAAAATTAATAGATGAATGTCACCAACAAGTGAGATAAATAGAAATGAGAACCTATTTGTAGCTGTTTGTGTGAATGAAGGATTAAAAATTTCTTGGACCCCAAAGGAGAGTTAATGAAAGCTTTCATTTATAAACTCAGTGCTCAAGGACAGAAGCTGAAAAAATTACTAAACAGCAAGGGAGAGCAGAACTTGTAAGCATTAAAATGAGTTGAATATGACCTCAGGGATCATAAGTATTCGGATTTGTTTTTCTCCGGGTATTTTTTATAGAAGATATGTTTCTTAACTCCTATTGTCCATTTCATGTGCATTGGTCACATACTGCACATATGTACAAGCAATAGACTGTACACAGATTAATGTACAAATGTACAAAGTGCAGATTTTTAATAGTATGCACCTACTTTCATTACTGCTTAATTACTTAGGCACACAGTGAAACAGATAGCTATGATGTTTCTATTCCAAGTAGTAAAAATAAGAGCCAGATCCTCAATTTTGATGCACCTCTTGTTCCTAACGAATAGTTAATAAATCCCCTTTAATAGCCAGCTTTTTTTTTTTTTTAATTTATATTTTTTCCTATTGCATGTGTCAGTTGAGTACATGAAATGGGGAAAGAAACTTTCCTGGTCAGTCTGCTCATATCTTCTATTTGAATGCAAAAAAACAGGAATTAAAGGTTATTTTCTCTTCCTGCAAATTAAGAGTGAAGCATACCCTGTAATAAGCTCATGCCACCCCAACTGAGGAACATGAAAACTCTCTCAGGTTCCTTAAATGTAGTTCCAACCTTCAGAGACCTTACTTCTAGTTCTATTTTTTTTCCCAGCCTTGGAAAGCACTTTCTCTAAAAAGTCAAACCTCTTATTAAAAGTACCAATAAGAGTTCTCATCACAGTACAAGGAATCTCAGATGTCCTGCTGGCAGCAATGATCAACTTAGTGTTTGTAACAGAGGAGGGATGAGCAACTCCACCTCCCTGTCAACAACCTCATCCCAGCTTTTAGTCCAACCTACAGCATCTGAGTTCTGGGAATGGGCTCAGGCAGCAGCAAATAGGCTGAAGAGCTCAGACAATGTCAACTCTTTAAGATAGGTAGCAAGGGAAGCAAAAATATTTCCAAAGCAAGAAAATATTCCTGGCACCTTATTCTACCTCAGAGCCTCCTTCAAAGCTCTTGGGGATACCTGTGGAGCACAGCAGAGCCCGCACAGGGCAGGGCAGAACAGAGCGAGATCGGGGGAGGCCAGAAGGGAGGCAGCAGGAGAGCAGAGTGGGATGTGGAGCTGCAGGGACAGTCCTTGCTTGACTCAAAAGCAGCTGCACAAAACTTCAGCCATGCAGCTCTGCTCTGCAGCTGAGGTATTTATAAGCTAGTCTTTATTGCTTTGATAACAATCACGGTTGTAAATTTCTGTGCAGAGAATGCACAGGCCCTTATTCCAAGATACACCCATTAGTCGTGATTCATATTTAATGCTAGGGCAGGATTAAATGTAGTGATCAGATTTATACCCTGTCTGAAGCTGAGTTTATATTAACATAGCTGAAAATTCAAATATTCCTCCTAAGAGAAATATGTTCCTTTAAGGATTCCTTCTAATCCATAGCAGCAATGTAGCTGGACATATCTGCCTGGAGGGCAAAAGTTTCCAAACGTAAGTTATTCTGTGCTGATAAAAACACCATCTTTAATCTGATCAAAGACCCATTTTAATTTTTCTTTAGATGCCATTACAGATTCTGCTCCTACAAATATGGAATTGAAGTTTCAGTTCAGTTAAACCAAAGATTGTTGGTCTGGAGAATCAGCTTCAGGCTACCTCCCAGTGTTGAACACATGCTGGGGTATGCAGCTTTGACAATGTCTGATCTGCTGGAGTAATGACAGAAGTTAATGCTGCAGAATGCAATCAAGGTTTTTGAAGCTCCTTTTTCTACTGTCCTCAAAAAGGCCCAAGCAGAACCTCCTGCTGAAACTCATCAGGACCTGAATGATCTCCTCTTGCTACTAGGTTCTTAAAAATATCATTGCAACTGTCTATTATAATTTCCTTTCTGCAATTTATTTGTTGACTCTAAGTAGGCTAAGCAGGTTGCACTGTGATAATGAAAGCTTCCTTTTATTTTTATTTGCCCGGTTTTGAGATCCTAACTCTGTCCCTAATGTTAAGAAAGAAGCTAGATTAGAAAATATCGGGGGCACTGGTTTTATCAACCTTCTCCTAAAATTGACAGTTTGAAGTGCTGTTGCTTTTTGTGCTGCTTCTGAATCTCTTCTTATCATCAATGATCCCAAAATTACAGCAGTTATCCAATCCAAGCTGTTCACTGCTTCTGCTCACACAGTTGCTTTTGTTGCTGAAGAGGATGCTTGCTTTTAATTGAAAAAATCTTCTGTCTTAAAGGATTAAGAGAGGAAAAAATGTAGGATATTTGGAGGTGCAGACCAGCAAATATTGGGGAAAAAAGTGACATGATAGACACTGGATTCAGGAAGAAACTGTGGAACAACAATTCTGATGGGGAAAGAAAGGTGGGGAAGTGCATTCAGGTAATGTGGGTTTCAAAAAGGTTGTAGAAGAAAGCAGAATAAGGAAAAAGGAAAAGTAGGAAATTTTTTTTTTTAAAAAAAAAAGCAAAACTTGCAGAGAAAAAGTTTAGAACTTGAAAATATCTCCCATATTGTAAGGACTCCCTGCAACCTTCAGATAAATTGCATGAATTGCATTTGAAACTAGAAGGGAAGGAGTTTTTTTCCTATTACAATGTGTTTCACAATTGACAATTTAAGAATGCATGATCTCATCATAGTATGTGCAAATGTCACGCCGTATTTTCATCTAGATTGCTTTTTCTGTGAGGTACAAAATGTCTGCAGTGAGAGTGCTCAGAATTTGTTCTAATCTGGCCTCTGAGGCCTAAGTTTTTGCAGAAAACAACCATAAAGAGTGGGCCAATAACCAGTTCACAAGGAACAAACCCTTGCTATATGCAGCCACACCCATAGTTAGTTTTTAAGAAATATATTCAGGTCATCATTAAACCAGTAGTCTGCAATGAAAAATAATTAAAATTCAGAGCAATATCAGGAAGTTCAAAACGTGATTTAATTGAAACGTTTCAGAATGTATGTGTATTCCTATGGGAAATTATTAAATTAATTGAAAAAGCTATAATATGACTGATAGCACTGATAGCACATCCTATCGTAATAAATGAGCGTCACAAATTCAGTTGTTAATCAGGATTAGAGATTAAATGGGGACAGTCCAATAAAAATCGATTCTTTTCACCCAAGGCAGTTCTGTGAAGGAACTCTCTTCATTTCAATTTTGAACATTATGAACCTAGTCCTAGACAAGTTTCCTGTCAGATACTTTGGCTGAATGCAGAAATCCAGATCTCCAAATATAACAAAGAAATATGCATGTTTTCTACTGCTTGAAATAGTAGTTCCCTTTTGCCTATAGTTAGATCACAGGATCAGCTTTTTGGCCTGTTCCCTGCAACAAAATTGGCTAAAACCAGTGACTGCAGAAAGGAAGTGTCAGGTGCTTGAGTAAGACATTATTTAATAACTAATATGATGTAATAATTTTTGAATGAGCAAGACTAACATGGAGAAAATAAAAGGAGTCCACAGGAAGACTGATAAGTGGGGTTATAATAACTACAAGAAGCTGGTGTGCCATTATTCTGTAGAATTCCTTGCTGCAGCTGAGCCAGCATGTTTGCTTTTTTGTGTGGAGTTACTTGCTGTACTGGCAATACAATATCATCCAAATGCTTTAATAAACTCTAACCTTGATTTAGCTACAGCAATTAATTATTTTGCCTTATCAACCTGGCCGAAACATGAATGAAAATCCATTTCACATTCTGAAGTGAGGAATCCATTCATCTCAGGAAAAGCCAGGAATGGAACAGCAGGATGCTGACAAGCAGGGGCCAAGGATTACCCAGGAGAGCTCAGAAGAAGCTGACACAGCTCCTTGCTATCCTGAGAACACAATGTTGTCCTGCATGCATCATTTATGTGCCTTCCAAAGGTGAAATAAGAAGCAAGTACTTTCCACCTTGTTATTTCACAAAACACTTGGAAAAGACACAGAGTAATGTTCAGATAAGGACATGGGCACTGGCAATACTCTTCTCGTGCTTCCTGCCTTGCCTTGCTGCTGCAGGTACTGGAATTTTAATCCAGCTGTTGGCCACCAAGAGCCTGGAAGGCACAGGAGTGTGGATTTGTGAGCAGCTACTCCTGCTGCTCCACCTGTTCCTCTACATAAAAAAATAGTGGTGCACCCACAGTCACCAGAAAACACAGACATGTTCACAGCTGGAGTAAAATATAATCAATTTCATAACTTTTTTTCATATCTCTATTTCTTTAGCAATTTACACACAGGTCAGCATTAAGTCCTATGTTTGTACATTCCAGCATTATAACTGCTTTTGTTACTTTTGAGTTATTAGAAAATACTGGTATTTAAAACAATATAACCAAATAGAAAAACATAGAAAACAATAGGAAACATATTAAACCCTTTTGGAGAGCAATACTGAATTGTAAAGATTTGCAAGGAATAAAAACTATGAGTGTCCCTATTAGTGCTATTATTAGCACTAATAAAAGTGCCAATCTGATAACCTCTTAAATACAAGTAGATGAAAATAAAGATAATTGTGTTTTGTAAAAATGTATTTTTAATAGACTCAAATGCTGTTATATATCTTTGCTTTATCCAGAATATCTCCATGTTTGTCAACCCTAATTTTGTTATTTTTGACTCATTTAACAAAAGCAGATATCTAAGACTCATGATTTATAAAAATATTTCTAATGGCAATTTCATGGAAAATAAAGGTTGTTTTATGAAGTGCAATTTATTTAAAGAATATATCAAAAGCTGTGATTCACTTAGTGAATCAGGAATCAAACACAAAGCATGTTTCTTTTAGTACTTTTACATAACCTTGCTGGCTTATTTGCTGCTCACAAACTCTGTATCTCACCTCAGTTTTTCTCCCAGTGAGCTGCAAGCACTTCCTTATGTGCCCCTGGCTCTTTCTTTGATGCCTGCCTTTACTGAGCTTCCTCTTGAGTAGGCAGAATTCAGTCTCCTCTCTTTGCAGCCAGACCCAAGAAACACACTTGGCTCTGGAGCTCCACCTCTTCCCTTCCTCTGCTGATACAGTGGTGATTACCTCAGCTGTATTTTCTGCAAAGCAACCAAAGTGGTTTTACATTTTTCCTGCATAAAAGACTCTATCTACCTGCTCCTCCTGTGTTATGCAGAAATCCAGAAATTTCACTCTCTGAGTACTTTGCTTTGTCTCCTCAAGTTTAGAAAGGACAGAGGAAAAGGAAGATGGGAAAAGATGGAAAAGTAAGAAAAAGGAATAATGTACTGTGCCAACACAACCAAAATGTGTTTTCTTTTTTGTAATAAATCTATAATAAATCCTAAATGTGCAGTTAAGACTGTGGTCATCACTACATGTCAATAATTTTTATTGATCTGAAATGCTTCACAGGCTCCTGAGGAGCCATGCTGGGACACTTCCCAAACACAGGTGTGTCCTGGAGAGGACTGCCTGGAGTTGTGTGACTGGTATGAGTTCACAAACTGAGTGCTGTGTTACTAGATTACTGAAATTCTTAACATGAGTTTGTAATTCCTTGCATATGAAAAGCTCTCCCTAAGTGCTGAAAATTTATTCTGAGTGAATTTTTAATATAATAAAATCCTGGTCCTGTTCTACTGTACTTGTTATTGAATCAACCTAAATGGAAACAGAATAGGATTATAAAGACTAGAATTATTCTAAACAGAACTCTCTGTCTCATTAAATATAATGAAATATTATAGCTTGATAAAAGTACATATTGCTTGCATAAGCCTCACACACTTATTTAATTATACAATTAAAGTTATAACTTAAATATTCTTTTTTACTCCTCAGAAGTTCTGGAAATTTTTTCCTATTCCACACCTTGAGTATTTTCACAATTCTTTCTGAACAATTCCAGTTTGTTGCATCTTGGCTGTAAAAACTGCACTAGAAAGCTTGTGTTTTAAAAATCAGCATCTGCTTGAACACTAATTCATAGATACACACCCCTTATACTTAAATTTTATTTACATTTGCTTCCTCAAAATGTAAAGTCAACATTGCATTGGATTCACAGCTGTCCATCTGAGGAACAATTATAAAAAAATAAATAAGCTTGGGGTCCTATGTAAGGAACAGTAAGGAAGGGACATACTTGTTTCCTTGTAAAAACAAAATAAACCAACTCCCATAATGCATATAAAGAGATATTCTTGGAGAACACCATGATCACAGGCATTATTCAGAGGTCACATAGTAATTCTGTGATCCTCAGCACGACTTTTCATTTCACAACAGTATAACAAATTCCACTGATGCCTTTTTAACTTCTGTGCCTGTGCAACTGTACCAAAAGTGTGAAAAAAAGCATGAACTGTGAGTGTCATCTTAATGCCAAAATACCAGTTGCCTTCTGCTGCTTATCTCTCCAGGGTGTCACCAATCCACCATTCTGCAGCTCCCTAAGTGGCATTTTCCCTCAGGGCCATGAAATAGAAATACACAGGGTGGAAAACAGAGCAAGAGGGAGGAGGAGGAGGAGAAACTGCCCTAGGGTACAGACACACTTACTCTGTCTGTCACACAGGGCCTGAAGCAGGTTGTGGGCTGGATTAGCTGGACTTGCACACCGTGCAAACCGAGCCTTCAGGAGCAGATCTAACCTGACAGCAAACAGCAAAACCCAAAACATTGTGCAGTTCATCATCACGTTATCTAGTCCAACATCCTGTTCAAGTTTTATGCATGTTTTATATTAAAGCCCTCACCTTGTTGGTTTGACTGATGCACAGCTTGTGTTTTCACTAAAACATATCTTCCAAAACTGCACCCAGTCTCACTTGGAGAAAAGAAAGTACCCATTAGTGCCACTGGGAATTTTTTTCAGCGACTCTGTAGTTTCACCTGTTAGACATTTGTTCCTCTTAAAACTTTATTCACTAAAGAGATGTTCAGCACCCACTATTGTCTTCTTGATCTTTCTCTTTTTCCTCACCTTGCTGTCCAGAGTTAACTGATAAAAGTAAGAACTGACAAGGGACTCCTGCATCTTTGAAGAGATGTTTATTGACAAGATCTCCAGTTTTTCTGATCTCAGAAAAATCATGCATCAGAGCTTTTTGTATTTCCTGGTTTTGTTTATTTGTTTGTTGGGGTGTTTTTAATTTTTTTATTAAATCATTGATCTAAAGCTCTAAGAAAGCTCTACTTCCTTGACATTTACTCAGGACCTTAATATCCCTGGCTCTATTTCAGCCACTGTTTCTTTGCTGCTCCACCTTAGCATTGCTACTCCTGTTGTTCCACTTGCAGACACTTCCACCAGCTAATGGTCGAATCTTGTTTCCAGCATCTGTCCCCCAGGAAACCTGTTTGGATACAGGGTTTAGCATCTGCTCCAGCCTTGCCATCTGCCTGGAGGGGGTGGGGATGGCTCCTGGGGTTTTTAGTGGGGGTGAAGCAACTATTGAGCTCATGGCTACACAAAGGAGCGTGATTCCTTCCTCACTGAACAAAACCCTGAAGAAATTTCAGCAAAGTTCTCCTTATGGGTAAAGCCAACTCCCAGATGACTAAAGAGAAAGGGAGCTGTGAAACCAGGAGCTGGGCATGCAATGGCATCCTGCTCCCTTGGCTAGAGCCAGCCCCAGATCAGGGACTCTGCAAGAAACCACCCTTGCTCTGCCTGATGTATCTCTGTTTCACCTCAGCACAATTGTAGTAACAAACAGCAACAAAGACTCCCCACTACTTTTGTCTTAAAATTAACTGGACATTTCCAGTAGGTGTCATATAGATGAGGAGAATAAATTCTTCATCTCAAACTACTTTTGGGGGTATTTCAAGCATTGCAATTTGTAAATACTTAAAAACCATAAATGCTGGTGTTATTCTCCGGCAATGGAACATCCATCTCTCCCCACCAGAGGGAGGGACAAACCACTTCCCCACTCCCCCTCTTCAGACATCTGTAATCAACTCACAGATCGTGGTTTTGCCACAACATCCTCCTGGGAGCTCATGCCAACCTGCATGCCCATGGTATCCCTGATGATCCTTACAATCTTTCATTTTCTGTTCTTCCATGTAAAACTTCACGTTTGGCTGTGTTAAAGTGCATTTCTCTTTCAAGTTACGCTCTCATCTCATCCTCACAGGATTGTTTTGCTAATCTTATGTCATCCTCACAATGATCTGCAGTGATTTTTGCATTTATTTCAAAACTGCCTCAGGTATCAAACAGAGTCTGCTAGTGGTATCAGTAGAAATCCAGACAAAATTGGCCCCTTAAGTAATCACTCTCCACTTATCACCTTTTAACTGAGAATTGTAATTTAGCCAGTCCTCAGTCCCTTTAGTGTGTGCTCAGGGTCATAGCCTACCTACTATGATATTTTTAAGCAAAGAAAGGTACTTATTTTATACGGTTTCCCCAGCCAAACCAGAGAACTCCTCAATCACTTTGGTTTGATAATTTTACATTAAAAGATGCTGACTAGCATGTTTCATTTAATAATTTCATATTTCAGCTTTTTAATAAAGATTAATAGAAATAGTTTTTTCCAAACTTTGCATATCAGCACAATATTTCTGTGCATACCTTTTTCTTCCTGATGCCGCCTTTGATTTAGCAAAAATAGTTCCACGATAACTTTGGGTGCTGGTGATTCATCCACTCATTCCTGTCCAAACTCCCTTTGGATCTGTAGGACTGGTTAAGTACCTTCGTGTGCAAGTTTTTTTTTTTCCAAATCCTGGGCTGACATTTGGAATGCTGTTGATGCAGAAATACTCTTTGCATAGCTGGAGTTAATTTGGCTGCTGTCAAATCTGTTCCAGCACAGAACAGCTGATAGCAGTGTATATCAGTTACTGTCTTTGGTGGGTTTTTCTGGAATATATAGATGGCATAAAAATTTATGCACAATTCTTTAGTAACATCAGGTAAATGCACCCAAACGTGGCGGTCTTTGATAGCTGTGCTGTCTTTATATGTGATTTCTGGCTTTTTCCTGACAGCAGAGAGAATGGTACCCCAGAAAGGCACACAGGCTAAGCAGTGCTCCACAGTCAGCTCCAAGGAGCACATTACTTTATTAAAGCTGACAAACACTGTCTTTGTTATTGTTCCAGCTTTCCAGGGAAAGTACACATGACTGCAAACCCCAAGACAGACAGAGTAGGAGAGCATGTTTATCTTCAGGAGTAATTGAGACCGATTTGAATCCAATGTTTGAGGCCTGTGCAATACCACATTGCCCTTTCTGAGATAATTTGAGAGGCTCTGCTCTCCCACAGCAGCCTGAGGTTGTCTATAAGCATTCCTGCACAACAGAGAACAGCTCTGGCCAGCTAATCCCTGCAGCACGTACATGGGGTTTTTTCTCTCCTGAGACCAAGAATTTGATGAGGCTTATCTGGCTAAAGGACATACTTCTTTCCAGTGTTAACTCTTGTGATTTGAAATTCGACTTCAAAATTAAATTTTTCTATCAACTCATCTGTTTCATCTCGCAAGATATTTATTCATGTCCCCTTTGTTTGCTAAACAGGTTTGGCCAAAGTCCTCCCTAATTGCTGTGCTGTGATGGGTGGGCTTAAAGTCTCTTTTGTCATGCTAATACTGTTCAAATAAAGCATCTGATGGAAGTGGGTATATTTATTTAATGTAAAATTCAGATGCCTAAGCTCACCAGTTCCTTGGAATTTGAAGTCATCTGTCATCTCTTAGGTTGCTCTGCTCAAAATGCTGGTGTGTCAGTTTTCATCCCACTTTACTATTTCATTTCTCTGTAACACTAAACTACCCACAGCAAAAGTAATCCAGAAACAAATTGTTCAGATTTGTGAGAAATTAATTTTTAACCTCATTGATGTTTCCTCTTAAATTTGGCTTCCTGTCGATGTGAAACGTCCATCTTAACTGAATCCTGCATTTATTTTTTCTGTGAGTCATTTATGCAATTAATCCTACTGTGAAGTTAGCTTTTGTTATTACTTCTGGGCAAGCAAAGATGCAAGTACAAATGTCCTGGACAATGCAAACATGCCTGGACATACACGGTTTTCTTTTTCAGAGTACTCAGGGTAGACAATTAGCTTACCCATTCTTTTGCACAACTTCTTTTTTGTCCTCCTGACTTTTGTATCCAAACAGGAACAGTTCTGGCACAAGCTTCCAGAGCCACAGCACCTTTGCTGACGATAGCTCCCATCCCATTGTGCTTGTCTTTGCAGCATTTCACATCTGTACATCTGGCACAGAGCACTATGCACAACCAGCACCTCACGAGCCCTCTGCCCTTTGAAGTACTTATTTTTATTTTTAGAGAAGATATATTCTGTTTCATAAGTTGTTGGATCAGCTTAGCACCCTGGCTGGGGGCATTATTGCTTTGCTCCTTTGTTACAAAGAGCATTGAGACTTGATCCTGTTATCTGTGCTGTGACACAAAAGCAGGGAAAATACTTTGTTGAAGCATTTTGTAATGGTATTGAATCTACAGTATTTCACTTTTTTTTTTTATTTTTTTTTTTTAAACATTTTGGGTGATATTGAATTGAGTATGACTGCAGATCTGGGCAACTCATAAAAGAACAGCATATGACATCATGTCCCAAAAATTATGCCACATTGCCACTTGGGTCATCTGGGCCCACATGTCTCCTGTGCTTACTTAGAAAGGCTGACATTAATTGCTGCTTCACAGTTTAGTTTCATAAATGAGTTGCTCATTTTCACACTTGTAATAACAAAAAGCTACATAGCGTAAATCATAATTTTTTAGCATTATGTTTAAAAAAAAAAAACACCAACAAACCAGTAGCACAAGAAACTGAGAAACCCAGGTTTTAGTCCAGCAATAATCATGGAAAAATCACTAATTAGGAAACATTATATACAAAAGCAAGTCTGTTATGCTGTTCCATATATGCAAAGACAATCTAGATAAGTCTAGATTTCCTGAAACAAACTTAACTGCAAAGAGATAGTGCACTTCATCAACTTTCTAAAGTGTATCACTTTTAAATTTTGTTATTTTCTGTATTTTCATTTCTGCTTTTCTCTTTGATATGTGCCTTCATTTCAGAGTCATTCCAGGATGAGATGTTTGTGAAAATTTTTTTCTTGATGGTTTTATCTGACCGTTCAATAAAATCCTCTCATAAAAATAACTCCCAAAATTACAAGTACATCACTGCATGCCATCCTCCCAAATGAAGGCATGACAGTGAATGACTGTAGAGTGCCAATTACATTTTACAATTCACTGACTTATAAATAGGACTGCTCATTTTATCAGACTACTCATGGAAGTGAAATTACTTCAGTGCCCACAGAAGTGACTTACAGAGAACCAAGTTAAGCAGTTCAGTTATGGCTCTGTGACTGAGCCAAGGCCTCCAGAATCACTGAGTCATGGAATTGTCACGGTTGGAAGAGACCTTCAGGACCATCCCATCCAGCCACCAGCCCAGCACTGCCCCTCTAACCCCTAACCCAGTAATCCACATCACCTAGTTTCATATGTCTCTTGAACTGGGGCAAGAACCTATTCCACTGACTGACCATCCTGACAGTGAACATTTTTTATTACATCTAATCTGAATTGCCCCTGTCTCTTCTTAGGCTATTTCTCTGGCTCCTCTGCAGGCACAGCAGGAAGATGAGCTCTCACCTGGCTACACCCTCCTTTCAGGGAGTTACAGAGATGAGATCTCCCCTGAGCCTCCTTTTCTCCTGCTAAACACCCCCAGATCCCTCAGCCCCTCCTCAGAAGACCTTTCTACACCTTTCACAAGCGACCGCTCTGTTTATACTGATTTTCTGACAAAACTCTGACAGATCTTCAGGATTTCCGCTCTCCTCTCTTTACCCACCACCCTAAACCCAGCACCGAGGCTCCCCGGGCCCAGGATAAATCGAACCCTCCTTCCTCGCTGAGCCACACGGGCCTCTCCGACACCGGGGCGCGGATGTGGGGGGTATTCTCAAGGGCGGGATTTTCGCTAAAACAGGGAAGATCCCTCACAGCGTTGGTGCGGTCGAGGAGCTCGGTTCGGAGCGGTGCCGGACCGCGGCTCCCGTCACGGGGCCGTTCGGACGGGGCCCAGCTCCACAGGCGGCTTCTGAGGGCCGAGACCGCGCATCCCGGTCGGTGTCGGTGCCCGGCCCTGTCCGGTGCCCGGCCGTGCCCAGGTCGCATCTCCCCGGTGCCGGTGCCCGGCCGTGCCCCGATTATATCTCCCCGATGCCAGTGGCCGGTCGTGCCGCGATTGTATCTCCCCGGTGCCCGGCCGCGCCCCGAGCGCGTGTCCCCGGTGCCGGTGCCCGGCCGCACCCTGAGCGCGCCTCCCCGGTGCCGGTGCCCGAGCGCGCCTCCCCGGTGCCGGCGCGGCCGGACTGCATCTCCCGGGGCGCCCCGCGGCGGGGCGGGGCGGGCCGTGCGGCGGAAGGGGCGCCGCTCCCGTCGGCGGCGGGGGCAGCTCTATCCGGGCTCTTGGCGCTCTCCCTTCCTTTCGCGCCGGCGGCCGCTGGAGGCGGCGGGTCCATGTGCGCTCGGCGCGTCCCCGGCCCCTGCCCTCCGTCCCCCGCGCTGCCCCCGCCATGGACCCCAGCGGCATCATCGAGGCCCTGCGGGGCACCATGGACCCGGCGCTGCGCGAAGCCGCCGAACGACAACTCAACGAGGTGAGGGCGCCGCCGGGCCTGGGCCGGGGCCGCGGCGCTGGGGAGTGGGGACGAGGCCGGCCCGGGGAGGGGGAGCGGGGCGGGGGCAGAGAGGATCCCCCGGCTCCTCGGCCCGCCCGCCCGCGGCCGCGGCCCCTTCCCGCCGGCGCGTCCCGGGGCCGCAGGCCGGGCCCGGCGCGCATTGTCCCCGCACATGGCAGCGGGGCCGGGCCGGGCCGGGCCGGGCGGGGCTGCTCGGGCGGGGGACAGCGGCGGAAAGCGGCCGGGCCCCCGTGCCTCTCCCAGCGCTAACAAATTGCCTCCATTGTCTCCGTGCTCAGCCGGGCAAACGGTGATCCGCCCGGGGGAGTTTAAAGCCGCCCTTGTGCAGGCCCTCCCTCGGTTGCTCCCGCTGGACACAGCCCTGCCCGGCACCGTCTAAGCGAAATCAGCCTTTGGGTGTTGAAAGCGCTAATTTGTCAGCGGGCAAGGAGGCAGCAAGAGCCCCATCACTTGGCAAGCAGGGCAGCCTGTGAGAGGGGCCTGGGCTGAGTTGAGGCTCAGATCTGGCAGGCCGGCGGTGTTGGTGTTCCCCATCTGCGGGCTCCGGGTTCAGCAGGGCTGCCGGGGGAGCTGTGCTCCCTGCGGGGACACGGACACGTGTCCGAGGCACGGGGGCACGCCGCCTTCCAGCCCAGCTGTGCCTTCCGCTTGCCCTGCGCTCACCTGCCAGACCGGCATGAAAAAACCCAGCAGGTCCCAGTTCCACGAGCCTCAGTTTTGGAAGAAGATTATATTTTTGTTCTGCTTAACCTCACCTGGTAGATGAAAGCTTTATTTGTGAGACAGAGCCACAGGGCTTGTAGACATTTGGAGAACAAAAGTGTACGAGTGTCTGACCCAGAGAAAAGAGGATGTCTTGGTGGAGGAGGTGAAGGATAAGCCTGTGTGGCAGCTTTTTAGTTGGCTTTTTCCATAGACATTTTTCCTTGTTGCTCTTAAGCAGTCTTCAGGCCTGGCAATACTCATGCAATGCAACAGATGTTCAGCAGAGCTTAGATAAAGGTGGGCCAAATGTTCTGCTGGCAGGGGAGAAAATTTCAAAAGCTAAAGGTATAGCTTCTCAGAAAATAAAAAGTGATTTCTGCATATTATTTAACAAGTGACTGGCAAATAGCTGTTAGGTACCTTTGAAATAGATAGCTCTAAAACTACTCAATGACTAATTGAAGCTTGTATAAAGTAATTGCCTGTCTTTTCCATGCACTCTGTTAAAAACTATTTTAGTGTTTGTTATTTAAATCAAAAATGCAGAAAATGTGATGGCCTATAAAGACAGTAGTATCTATAAAATCTTAAGCTGGCCCCAAAATGCATTTTTTTGGTGTGTTTGTTCAATAGATATCAATATTTATATATAGTAACTTGTTTGAAATCTATTTTAGTTATTTTCTGCAGGTATTGAGTTGCTGAAGGTGCAGGAAATTAACGTTCACTGCCAGCCGGGGTCTTCAGCAAATGGCAAACTCTTGCAGGAAGGATCATGCTCACTGGCTTTTGTTCTCATTTTGGAATCAAAACCCCATGGTCCATCGTGTTCTACACGAGTGCTAAATTGACATAAAATCTGAATATTTGTGTCCCTTTAAAAACACCAGATATTATTGAGCTAGTGTGTAAGAATTCTTTGTTGTGGGAAATGGAGCATCACTAATTTTTCACAGATATTTTGTGACAAAAATATGTGCTAAACCAGAAGTCTGCAAGCACTTACACATACATGCAGCTGTAGTCACATGTGTGGTATTGGTTTTACTTAGGTTTATTGAAGTCAGTTATGCATTTTCTTGCAGGATGCTGGTCTAAATTTGTTGAATGTTAGAGCAATTCTTTTACCAGTTAATACTTAATTACAGGTATGGGGGTCTCTTTCTCTGTAAAGATGAGATTACAGCAGCAGTGAACACTGTTCTTGCTGATGGCCAGGCTGCACAGGTGTTTTTATAGCTTAATAGTTGTCCTTGCTTGACCTTTCAGTTTACCTTTAATTTGTCAGAAGTGCCTCTGTTGGGCTGATGAGACTGGCTTTCAGCAGAATGGTCATTTTACCTTGCCAGTAAAGACTGTGCATCAGTCAGTAATTGATATTCCTGATTAGTGCAAGCGTTAACCAAGTATTTGGATCTGTCTTCACCATATCCTATCAGTCAACAAAGTTCTGATTGGAGAAGGGGACTGGAGTGTATGATTCTTGATTTGTCCAGGTTCTATTATTTTTCCTTTCAGCTTGGCTAAATCATGAATCATTCTATGCTTTATTTCTCCTTTCACCAGATTTTTATCAGGTTATATTGCCTGCACATAAAAGGCTGTGAGAACTTTCAGAGTTGAGATAATGTTAAAAAGCAGGTATTTCGGTCTCTTGGTCTTTATTTTCCCACTGTGAAAAGAAATTATAGGGAATGAGATCACTGGCTCTTGTGTCTGAGATATTTCAGCTGTTGGGGTACCCTGAGGTGTTCACCCATCTCTGTCTCACAGGGAAAGCTGTGGTTTACCAGGACTTAGAACCAGACTCTTCAAGTAAGCTACTGGAGAGCAGCAGGAAGACATTGCTGCCTTTTGAACTAGTCTTTGTGCTTCATGCATTAAGGGTTTCTCAGAAATTGTGATGAAAAGAGATATTTTTTACTATGCAGCCATGGAATGACACTCTGAAAACAATACACAGTGTTGTTTCATGTTTTAATATCACCATGTTTATAAAGGTGCAGTTGCTAGATAATATTTTCCTTGCAGGTTTTTTCTTTGTAATTCCAGGGAATTTATAACTTCACTGTGATGTATGTCTTGTAAGTCTCTGAGATAAACCTCTGTGTCTGAGCTAGTGAGACATCTTTTTAGACTAACAACCCAATTTTTGCATCTGACAATGTTTAGGGGCAAGAAGTGCAATCCTGTATAACTCATCATTTTTTGTAAGTCAGAGCTCAACAGAGCTCTGTTTAGAAAGACATCCTGATGCTCTACTGGAAAGTGACTTTCAGGAGTTACATTTAAGGTTTTTCATGTTTTAATGAGTGGCAGAGAAATGATAAAGAGGAAATCTTGTTGGCTGGCCACTATCACCATTGATTTAACAGTGCAGTGGGGCCTAGTTCAGTGCCTTTCACTGCCTGCTTAATAGCTACAAATGTCAGAAGGATGGAATGGCTACATTAAATGATTGGACTCTTAGCTGCTGAGAGTTCAGGAATGAAAGGTTGTCAAAGGGGAAGAGGCAAGCTGCTTCTTACATGGAGTCTTTCAGACAGGATTTTCCAAATGCTGGAATGCTATGAATACTTGGGGCGAGGTGTTCATAGTGTTACCTCCAGCTTGAATTATTTTTTAAACTTTTCTAACATGGTCCACATCTGTAACATCTACAGCTCTATATTGTAGTGTGAGAAAAAGAACAGAGCGTGGGTTTCTTTGCTTTGATTACCAGATCATGGGGTCTCTTTTGAAGTTGTTAGTGTGACATTTTACCCAAAGTACTTGGTTACTTTCATTTCCCTCATCTGCTAGATGAGGGGTGTTGGGAAAGGGTGCTTTGAGCTGCATATGCCAAGGCTGGTCCAACTCCAGGAATCCCCTTGGGGGCAGTAAGGAACCGAGGGAGCCTTGGCTCCACTAGGAAGAAGTTTCCTTCTTGGTGCAAGTTGCCCAGCATGAGGTAAAATCTGAGCAGAAAGGGCCACTTGCCACTTTCTCATGACTTAGCAAGTAGTTCCTGTGTGTGCCTAGCAAGCCTCTGCTAGGAGCACATTGCTTTTTCCTCAGCCTGCAGTAGAGCAAAAAGTCATTCAAACTTGCAGAGAGAACAGTGATGAAAGGAGCGTCAGGGATGTTTGCAGGAACTGGTAAGTGTGTGTGTATCTTTTGTGGACATTAAACTAGGTTTGCATATACATTGTAGCTGCATAAGAGGTGGCAGAGCTGGCTTGCAAAAACCTGAGGTCAGAGTGACTTCCACACCTGCTGAGTTCTTAAAAAAGAATTAAAAGAGTGCTATAGGGCAGTTTGCTGATTCAGCGTGGCCTTACGGCTCCCGACCTTACCTTTCTATAAGAAAATAGTTTCATCTCAGTGTAATAGTTGTGTCCTGCTATGGCCCAGATCAAAAATTGCATGAAGATTTTTTTTCCCCAAAACTGGAATGAGAGAGAAGCATTGAATTTTTTTTTAATCTACTTTATTTTTAAAATGTTAGCCTTTATTCACATGTGTGCTACTTTGAATGGCTATATAAATATCCTGGGGTTCCAGTTCAGCAGCATATAGTAAGTGTTGCTCATCTGTTCTGCTTTTTTTTTGCAACACTAAAGGAGGTGCCTATTGTAGTGTGTTTGTTACGGTATGTCAGCTTCCTGATGTCTAAAAAGAATGCTTGGAGGTTTTTTTACCCAAGATAAAACTTGGTTTTATCATTTAGAGGCACCCAGGCTTTGTGTGAGAGATGAATATTCCAGCATTAAAAGTTAATATAACTTACTGCAGTGAGTATCATTACTGAGGAAAAGTGCTTTTCCACGTTGTAATTAACTATTCATAGTTCACATGCCATGAGCTGGTCTCTTCAGTGTTAACTTTGAACTTCATTCCTCTTTTGGATGATGCAGCTGGTAAGGCATTTTTCTCAAAAGTCTCTTTTAACACTTGTCTAACAAAACAACTCTGCTAGGAAAAACTGCAATGGGCTGTGCAAAAAGATTGTGTGTTCTGGAGCAGTGATTGGTGTTAACAGACAGTGGTGCAAGGTTTGTGGTCTGATAGAACACATTCCTCAGCTAGCCAGGCTGCATAGCAAAGATTGCTCTTGGGAAAAGTCCCTGAATTCTTTGGCTCTTAGACAGCAAAGTCATACCAGTGACATGGCATGTTGGACCTTTCATGAGGGGGAAGGACTTGACATGAGTTTTGGTTTTGTTTTTCTTTAAATGCTGAGTTAAGTGCTGGAAAACTGACTGTAGATCTCTAAATTTAATGTTTACTTTTAAATGGTACTTGTAAACAAGGAGAAACAGAATAAAAGTCAAAATTTTACCAATGTCAAAACTTTAATGTCTTAGAAATTTTCTGTTCTTTATGCAGTTTAGAGTATGTGATAGTAACCATTGTGAAATCTTGATTTTAGTTCAAAAATGAACCTAAAATAGGTGTGGTTTTTAGTTATTATGGTTGCTTTTTTTAGCAGTGCAGTCAGTGAAGGGGAGCATGCTGTCCTGAGAGGCAGCCCTCTTGAGGGAGTACAGTTATTAAAGATGGAAATAGCTGAAAGAGATGTGGATTCAGTATTTTGTAGTGCTGTAGATACAAAAAGGCACCTATGGTGGTGTCTTATTTTAGGTTCAGTTGTTTTTTTCCAAGTGCCAGTAAAACATTGGATGTTCTTCTAAAGAGTGAAGTAGAGCAAGGGAGCACGTGAGAGGTGATTGTAGTACTTGGTGTTTTATTTGAGCATTCAGTACACCCTTGTCTTCATGGATCTGTCCTTACTCATCCCTACATCTCTGTTTCTCTGCAGTCACCACCTTTCAGTGGCTTGAGAAGGAGGTCATAGTGAAGAGTTAGGGAGTCCTTTGTATTCCACGGGGAATGCATGGAAGTGTTAATGTAGCTCTATGTGAATGTAGGTCTTAACGGAGAGGATTAAGAGCAGGCTTTGATTGGCAAGTACAAGGTGTTTTACTTGTATTAAAAGCACAGATTATATCTCTGCTGAATCTTCTTTGAACCACTAAAGATGATAAAGCAGTTCATCCTCAAGGCTGGTTGGAGTCTGATGCTTCAGATGTTAATAAGGATGATACTTGTAAGATTTTTTTTTTTTTTAACCTTGAAAAACAGATAATGGTGTAGATGTTTCAGTTTTGTCCGTTAAAGCTTGCTATAGTTCAAAGAACCTGAGGAAAATCTATTAATCCCACATTCTAATAGAACTGATATTTCTAGGGAGCTTCTGTAGCCTGCTATAGGCACAGGCTCAGTCCTGTCTTTGTAAATGAAGAAAACATTCTTTGGTTTTTTATTAACTTGCAGTGTGTGGCAGTTTTGCAAACTGCTATTTTTTTGTTTCTTTTAGGACATAAGATAATAACAGGTTTTCCTGTTAGTTCCTTAGTAGCTTTTAAGCATTATTTCCATATTTGTTGCTGAAATAGATGGTTTTTATTTTAAGAATAGCGGTCATTTATCATGGGAAAGGAAAAGTAATCCTTCATTTTTTAAATTATAGGATTAAATGCTTCTGACTTTGCAAACATTGCAAATTTTCACTATAGAAAAGGTATCTGTTAAGTTTATAGCCCTTGTGGAAAGACATCAGTTTGCACTTTTAAGTCCATTTTATGCAGACTAATATGACCTTATCTGGAGGTGAGTTAAAGGTTATTGAAACTGAAAGCTTTCTTCAGGTTTGCAACATGTTAAATACAGGAGCACTTCCGCTGACATTAATGTTAAGCGTATAATTGAGTGCTGTGCTGAATTAGGGTCTGATGTCATTTGGAATGTGCTGCAGGACTCTGTGTGTCTATTAATGTTCCTTAAGGAAAGGAGGAACTTAACGGGCCTGGAGCTGTAGGAGAAATCAAACCCAACTAGTAGATTTTATTTTAAATTGATTTATTCAACTTGGCTGTTAAAGACAATTGCTTGTTTTAATTATTTTTGCCATATGAAAGTGTGTTTGCTTCTTGAGGACTTGGGGAATATCAGAGGGGCATGGGTCAGCAGGACATGTGCTCATATTGCAGTGTCAGTTACTCTCAGTTCATCAAATCACACTCTGCAAATAAACATTTCAGTGGGACCAGATGCTTCTGGGTGCTCTGGAGCCTGTAGAGTTTTGGTGCACAGGATGAAGGTGTACAACAGTGTTTTAACATTTTGGGCAGATTTTTGAGTTTGTTCTTCATTTGAAATCTGTTTCAAAGAACAGGAGATAGAAAACAACTGCACTAACCAAATCTGAGTACCAATGTCATGTCTCAGGCTGTCCCTTTTACACTTGTTTATACTGGAACCTGTTGGAGATATTTGCTCAGGAAAATGAAAATTGAAGAGAACAATTCTAGTACTGTAGGAGTGAGCTGAGCTGCCGTTACACATTTAGGAGGAGTCTTGACATAATTTCCTACTGTCTGAAGAGCTTTTGGTCCTACTAAAGGAATGGAAGGATAATTTCTGATTATTTTTCCTTAGGATATGAAGTTGCTGCAGTATCTGAGGCAGCCATTTGGTTTTCATAAATAGTGTAATTTCAATGGTTTTGAGGGTAACAGGTGGGTAAGGGGTGTTTTCCCAAGAGTGCAACAGGTTAAATTATGTGGATCTATGCAGTTGTCTTTGATAGGGGAACTGCAAAGAACATAGGAAACACTGATATGTAAGTGAAGATAAAGCAGAATAGCAAAGCTGTTTAGAAGTTGGATGAGGTAGATCAGGACTTGTCCCACAGAATATCTCTAAGGATGAGATCACACAGCGTTTGTGGATAAGTATTCTAGGCCTTGACCTCCCTTGTGAATTTTTTTCCACACATAAAATAGGGATTTCCCATTGTGACTTATGTCCATGGACTCTTCACCTCGAGGAAAATTATGTTTGGTTTCAGTTAAGAAAAGCAGAGTTCGTTTTTTAAGGATTGCAACTCACTTTTCCCAGTAAAATTAATTTATTGTCTGGAGTTCTTGAGGCTTGGGAAAGGTGGGTATAGGGTGTTATAATAATGTTGAGGTTTGTTTCCTCATTGAGAATAAAATCCAGTCCTTAATGTGTCAGGGACAGTTCTCATTGTGGTAAGAAAAAGCATGTTTTGTTTTCTTTCTAAGTGAAACTCCTGCAAATCCTTGGGAAGTTGTTACTCTGCAGATGTGCCTCCATTTGGATCTCCCTGCTGTTGCTTTGCTGTTGTATAGTTCTGTGGACAGCTGCTGCAGTAGTGCATCAGTGGTCCCTTGAAATTGATTTTTCAGAAAGATGAAGTAGGATTTGGACTTAGTTTTAAAACATAGTTCCCATCTGTTCCTTAGCTTGTTATATAATGAACTCATACCTTGCTAAAGGTCACTGCAAACTTTCTGTACTGGAGTTTTTCGGGCTGTTCAGGTGCTCTTGCTTCAAGTGTTTGTTCTGAATGGGGAACATGTTTGGCCAGTGTGGAAGGCTGATTCCTGTTCAGTGCAACTCTTACCTTAAACAGTAGGGTTTTTCCTGCCCCTTGCTGTCTTCAAAATACAGTGAGCACAAAACTTTGGAATGCTTTGGCTGATTAGCTGACTCCTGTGCAACTGGCTGAATTGCTGGTATTCTATTGATTGCATTACATCATTATAAAGATATTGTAAAACTTAATGGGAGTATTCTAAAACTTAACTCTTTTTTTTTTTTTTTTCCTCTCCATAGGCTCATAAGTCAGTGAACTTTGTTTCAACTTTGCTTCAGATCACTATGTCCGAGCAACTGGATTTACCAGTGAGACAGGCAGGCAAGTTTTCAAATATTTTTTTTCATTGTATCTACTCTAATGGTGCATACACACAAGTACACATGCAGATACTGTTAAAGAATTCTAATGGTTTTAATGTCAAGCAATCAAGTTGGGAGTTGCTCAATTTACAGTCATCATTACAAGCTATTATCTGGCACCATACACTGAATCAGGAAGACAGAAAGAAAAGGTGTGTCTGGCTCTTGGAATGATTCTTCCCCTTTATCTCTAGTGAATATTCCTGGGGAAAGCAGTGGTTTATGATGCTAGTGCACTTGGTCCAAGGAGGTCATTTAAACTTGTACTGTGAACACTGATGTTTCTAAACGTACTAAGTGGAAGAAAACAAATTATGTCTTTTGGAACCCTTCTTATTTACATGTGAGCCATCAGTAAAATTGGATGTTGATTATTGACAGCTCCAAACATCACTTTAAAGCTGTTCTAATTACTTGATAGAGATTTTTATTACAATACTTCAATGGGTTTTCTGACTGGTCAGGAGGGTGTGATCTGAATTGCTTATTTGGACCTTCCATGTAGTAGACTACTCTAAGTTGTAGCCTAAACTTGGGTTGCATTTTTATCTTACTGCTTGGGGGTACCATTCAAATGATGATTCAAAAAGCTTACTGCTTTACAAGTATAACATGCTAAAAGAAGCTCTAAGAAAACCTCTGAAATTTCACCCTCCTCCACGTAAGCCAATTAAACCAAAGCATCCTGTGGAGAGTGGGGATGGCTCATATGAGGTCCAGCTTACAGACAGTGTGTGTTTGCAAAGGAATTAATGATAAATCCCTCTGAGGGCTGGCTGAAGTCTCTATCACTTCAGTCTTGTAATAATCTGCTGAGTGTTTCTTGACCTCTGCAGACACTTTCAGAAATCCTCTGGTTCCTGAATCCTTCAAAAGGTGCATATGAAATTTAGGAAAAAAAGTTGCTTTGTGCGGACTTTTTGTAGAATTAGATTAACAGTAGCTTTGTTAGCAGTTTGCCATTTGAGATTTCCTGTTGCACGTGGTAAGTTCTTTTCTAAGTGCTGTGATTTATATTCTGCCACACAAGCAGTTTGGATTTGGTTGTCAAATGGTAAATGCAGGGTTTTTTCCAGGAGCCTGATTGCCACAAATTGCTGTAGCCCATAACCTGGGTATAAAGGAGCTCTGTTTCTCTAGCATTCCTTCCTGTATCACAAACTTAATTAGTTTTGGGGTTTTTTTGGTTTTTTTTTTTTTACTTACAGGGGATGTTTTAGGTTGCCATTATATTGATCAGCTTTTCTTTTTCAGTTTTAATGAAAATATTAAGAAAATCATTATAATAGATTTTTCAGAAGTGTGTTGCTAAATAGTTCCACAACTACTTACTGAATCACAGATAAAAGCAATACTTCCAGTAGTTTTATATTAAATGGGTGAAAGAGTTTCAATTTAGTAAATTATTTGGTTAATAACTTGCATGGTTTATGTGTTTTGGTTCTCCTACTTAGGAAGGGCCAATGCTTTTGTAATTTTGGTCATTTTTGTTCCAAAAAATATTTGCTTGCAAGATATATGTTTGTTTTATGCTTTGAATGGCTGTCAGCTGATTTGCCACTCTTGTTTCACAGGGGTTATCTACTTGAAAAATATGATAACCCAGTATTGGCCGGACCGTGAAAGTGCTCCAGGAGAGATCCCACCTTACTCCATCCCAGAAGAAGACAGACACTGTATCCGTGAGAACATTGTAGAAGCCATTATCCACTCTCCTGAGCTCATCAGGTGCACAGTTTTAGCCTCTGCATGAATTCTGACTGTTGGGTTTGTTCCTTTATTTTTCACCAGCCAAGATCACCCACGTGCTAAGCATCATTGTCACGCACTGTGTATCCTAAACATAGAATTAATGTAGATGGAAAAACAGTTTTCAGCTCATGTAGCATGTAGAAATTTAAAATTCCTTAAATGGAGAATATTAAGCAGAAACTATAGAACCTAAACCTTCTAAACAAAAAGGAAGTCCAAATATGGACAGTATTTGCTGCTTCAACACTACAAGAATATTACTAAAATAACAGTGGTAACTTACTTAATTGTTGTGCTTTTGATTTCAGAGTACAGCTTACTACTTGCATTCACCACATTATCAAGTATGATTATCCAAGTCGTTGGACTGCAGTTGTGGAGAAAATTGGATTTTATCTCCAGTCTGACAATAGTGCTTGTTGGCTTGGAATTCTTCTCTGTCTTTATCAACTTGTGAAAAACTATGAGTAAGTTCCTTCTGGTTGTTCTCTATATAAACCAGCTGAATTAATATATTGATGTGTATTTTGTGTACTCTGTGTGGATATTGTAACCATGTAGAATTGTCCATGGAACTGCACAAAGGTGATGGAAATGTAGTCTTAGAAAGTATTTTTGACTACTTGCTATACAGATGCTGGCTCATGTATCTTCTCCATTAAAAATTACAGCAAAACTGCCTTCATTGAAAGTTTGAACTCAGGAAAAAAAAGTGTTTTAAAACCTTGATGTGGCAGTTGTTTTTTATAGATTGATGGCAGTAAGAAAGTCTGTTCAAAATCATGACTTTTGCAGGAATTTATTATTTAAATCAGGTTTAAACTTTTAAACAATTTGTACTCTAGTACTTGGTGACAGTAACCATAGAAAAGTTTCAAAGCATGAAACATTGGGAGCTCAAAATTAGTTAACTGACTTTGGTTTGAGCACTTGGGTGAGCAGAGAAAGGACAATCCTGGAGTCAGAGAATTGTAGTAGTGGAACTGATGAAATCTGCAACTTACTCTGTTTCAAAGCATTAGAATACATAGCATTTTTGTTCCAGATTCTTGATTTAAAATGTTGCATGGAAAAATTTCCATCTCATTTCATGAATTTTACGTCAATCAGTGTAAAACAGTGAATGTCAGTTTCTCAAAAATACTTTTACAGGAATGCCATAAAGATCTTTGTAATCCCAAGTGGGAGTTTCCTCAGTGGCTGAAAATTTCAAGTCCTGCTAGGAAAGGAAAGCAAAAAAATTCTCACTTGATTTTCAGCTTAAACATCTTTAACCAAATATGCTGCAGAGATCTGTGAGCTGTAAATCAAGAAGTGTTGAGTGGTAGTGAAAGATGAGGATAGAAATCCGTGTGTAGGGATCTGAGTGCAGTCACTGTGTGATAAGGTAACAGGTGTGTCTGTAGTCTCAGCTGATCAAACACTTCAGCTGAGGCCAGGAACCGCTCCTGCTTGCTCAGCTTTCTGGTGGAGTCAACAAGGGTGAGTTTCATGTCACAAATCATGGAGGAATGTGCACATTTCACTGTGTTTCACTCAGTTTAGTGGGACACGAATCTGTAATGTTATGACTTTGATCAAGTTCTTACTGCCTGAGTTGTAGGAATATTTAAGGTTTGAATTTATTTTTTTCCCTTGACATGGGACATAAATATCTTGGAGCTTTTCACTTTGTTTTTCCCCTTCAAATTCAACCAGCAAGATCAAATAGCTGTTCTTCACATAGTAGTTTTTTCTAGTCTTTTTCCTTTTTATTTTTGTGAAAATTAGTAACAGAATTTTTCTGAGCAACATTTAATTTTAATGTTTGGGTTTCTGGTTCAGAAAATGCATGAAAACTATTATTGAACAGGATTTTGGAGCTCAGTGTTTTGTAGTAGCTCTTACAGAACATGCCATCTGGCAGCAGATTGACTCTTTTTCTTGTTATATTCTGAAAATTGCCACTGTTTAGGAAGCTGAGTATTGATATTTAATATTAGTGAAAAGTCTACCAAAAATGTGTTTGAAAAATAAACCATACTAAAACTCAATCCTCTCACCCAGAAGTCTCCCACAGGAGTCTGACAGTATTGATTGCTGAATCAATAAATAAATGCACAATTATAAAATTATATTTTACCTTGTTCCTGTCATTATTAGTATAGACAAGATCCTGCTCTGCTGTGATAACTCTTCAATCAATTAGAAGTTTCCTGTGTATAAGTTAAAATTTGGGGCAAAGATTTCAAAATGTGGCTTGGTTTCCTTTCAGGAATTTTGAGATGTGTGAGAAAGGAAGTGGAGCCTTGTTTTCAGCAAGCTGGTGGGCTGTCCCCAGCTTAGAAGGTCTGAGATTTTATTTCAAGGGTGGTTGCCTGCTCCAGAGTCTGTCCCACAGCCTGGAATCCCACTTCTCTATCAGATTGTTGGCTTTGGGCAAATTAAATTATGAGATGTGAGAGCCATCTCAGCAGGCTGTGAGAGACTTCTCAGTTTGCTTTATCCAGTGCCAGTGAAGAAATCTAGGTTCTGCAAATATTTTGATAAATTGTGAACTCTGATTAATGTGTTTCTCATCAGTGACACTGTCTGGCTATGGCTTTATTTCCAATTCTGTCACAGGAACTTGCTAGGATTTCTTTTTAAGTCATAGGTTGTGATGAGCTGTCATATAACCGATTTGTGCCTACACTGGGGCAAGGTGAGGTTTTCAATTTAAAGCTGTCTGAAAGAACTACAGAACTGGTTTTGTTCTTCTCTAAAGGTACAAGAAGCCAGAGGAGCGGAGTCCCTTGATAGCTGCAATGCAACATTTTCTGCCTGTCCTGAAGGACAGCTTCATTCAGCTCTTGAATGATCCATCAGACCAGTCTGTCCTTATCCAGAAACAGATCTTCAAAATATTTTATGCCCTTGTCCAGGTAAAAAATTCTGTATATACTTGAACAATAATTTAAAGCATTATGATTTTCCTTAAAATAGTGTATGACAGAAATATTACAGTATTAGATTACATCTGAATCATTTTCCCTACTACTCAGCTCCGTGAATCACAAGTTTCAGATTGTCTTGTGCTTTTACTTTTGAACAGTGCTATTCCTGGTTGCTATTAGATAAAAGTTGCACATGCCATCCTCTAAGGTAGGGTGTTTGCTGGAAAACCAGAGAGAAAAATTAGTTGTCTAAGGACAGATTGTGGAGGCCAGCCTACAGAGAATTACCAGTGTGAATATAGCAGTTTTTAATGGAACTGCTATTAAATGCTTCAGAAATTAGAGTAACATCCATTTAAGTAGCATTTTAGCATTGCATAGCACAATGAATTGGAACAAAGACCTCTAGCACCTTTGAGGATATTTAGGATATAGGTTAGGTTGTGTTGAGTTCTTTAGCCTGGTTTTTGAGGTAAATTGCTAATCTTTCATGGTAGCTAAGTGTAGGCAAAGATTTGAAAGCTAAAATTCAAACTGTAAAAGTAACATAAATTTATTCTAAAGCAATTCAAAAATCATTTCCCCTTTTGTTATTTTTTTAACCAGTACACATTACCTTTGGAGTTGATAAATCAGCAAAACCTGACTGAGTGGATAGAAATCTTGAAGACTGTTGTCGATAGGGATGTACCAGCTGTAAGTGGCTTTTGGCTTTTTATGTCTTTAAGCGTATTTTTCTTTCATTAGAATGTTAAACAGTTGAGTATTTTATTTCTGCATTCTTTTTTTTCTCTATAGGTGCCAAGAAAATAATAAATAAAAAATATTAGGCTAAATGTGGAGTTTTAAACAGACTAAACAAATTTTGAAAATATGTAGCTTGTTGTGAGAGTTCTATTTGCAAAACTTATTTTCTTGTTTCAAAAATCTATTGATCATTTAGGCATATTTCATGGGATTTATTTTTAGATATGCTGTACTTCATACTTTCATTAAGCTAGAAGTGCAAATGGCAAGATATACTATGTAGATGCTCAAATCACATATAATTTGAACTCTTTGTGAATAATTGGTAAATAATGTCTTTTTTTTTCTAAAGGAAACCCTTCAGGTTGATGAAGATGATAGACCTGAGTTGCCTTGGTGGAAATGCAAGAAGTGGGCTTTGCATATCTTAGCTAGGCTCTTTGAGAGGTATTTTCCCTTCCATTATTATCTTTAAAAAACCCTAGGCAAATATTCAAGTCAGCAATATTGCTGCATCCTTGAGTTTACATACTTGCTTCTAATTCTAGATACGGAAGCCCTGGTAATGTTTCCAAGGAGTACAATGAGTTTGCTGAAGTTTTCCTGAAGGCCTTCGCTGTTGGTGTTCAGCAAGTAAGAAACACTGAGTGTGGGGGGAGTATTTGGAGTTAGTACTGATTGCTTTTTTCATTGTTAGCTGAAAAGGCTTCTTGCCTTTGCCTATTCACAAGTGTTGTTTTCAAGCACATTGGTATGGAAAACAGTGATGTCTGTGGGCTAAAAAAAGGGCATTATCAATTTGCCACATATCACAATCCTCTTTCCACTTACAAGCCTGCAGATGAGCTTCAGACAAATGCTACCAGTTTTTTTTCCTTTCTGAAAGAGATAAGTATATGTGGTGTAGCTGACCTTCAGAACTACCTTTTAAACTCTGATACAGGGGTTTTTTTACTTCAAGTCTGTAAATGTTAAATTTTCAGCCTTCTGCAAAAGCCTGCTCAAGCAGAGGCTCTCTTATAGACAGATAATTGTGATGTTCCCTATCCATTTGTCTCCCTGTTTTGGGGTTGCCACTTGTGCTGTGTTTTAGAGTCTGCTGTATGCAAAGAATCTTTGGAATAATTAAAAACCTAAGGTATGTTTTTATAAAATTTCCTTGTATTTGATTCTAAAATACCTTTATTTTAAGGTGATAATGTTGCAAATGTAAATAGACTATTGATTTATGAAAATCTCACAGTGCAGAATGTTTTCTTCAAAGCCTTTGAGTCAGACAAAGAGTTCTTAGTTCAGTTTCAGTTCTCTTAATTTCTAATAAAATTAGAATGAATTTCAGGACTTTAAAAGAAGAAATGTAGGGAAAGTATCTCATAAATCCATGCTTTTTGAAAGTTGGCCAAAGTGTGAAAAACATTTTTCACATTGAGTGTGAGGCAATATATCTCAACATTCTTCTCAGGCAAGTGGTGTCAGCATTGCTTCCTGAGGTGCTCACCTGTCACCTCTAGGTGACATTAGACAGGTAATTATTGTGTGTTCTTTAAGGCCTTACTGGTTGCTTTGCACTTCCAGGATAAAATGAACTTCTGACAAAAGGCTGTGGCCAAAAGTAGTCTTGGAAAAGACAATTTTAACAGTTTGACATGCTTGTTTTTCTTTACATTCTCTTTCAATCAAACTTGATCCTTACTGCAGCTAGGAAACTCTTTAAGAATTCAAGTATTTGAAGAAAACTGCTAAAAAAATCAATACTTTAGCATGCTTAGTTTGTTCCTAAACAATAATGTAACTTGTTTAGGAAGACAGTGTTAAGGTTCTGCCCTCCATTTTTCTGCAGAAGATAAATCTTGGGCCTCTGCTCAGGACATGGAATCTGTCAAATAAATGTTGTGGAAGATTTTTGAGCAGATGTGTTTCTTTACAGAAATACTGGAGAATACAAATTTGGATAATATGTTTCATTGAGTTCTCTCTACTCTCCAAAGTGTTTGCACCCTTTTAGTAAAGGGTAATAGATAGATAGAAGGCATGAGAGTACAGGTGGTTCAAGTATAAACTTGAAGTATACTGTCATAATTACTTCTCACTGATTAGCCCCCACCCCTCCAAAAAAAAAAAAAAAAATCCTGTGCATTCAGCATTCACTTTAGCTAAATTTTCTTAGCTTGTCCAAACCAGGCTGAGCTGCCTAGCTGAAATAGCCTGAATTTATCCCTTGTGTTAGCAGCTGTTTTGCTCAAGACACTTCACTTGAGCCAGAACTAAGCCCTGGTTGGACACTGCTGCCTTGTAGTTCCATGGCACTGTTACAGAATTTTATTTTCTTTGCCTGAGAGTGTCCATCCTGTTTTCCTCACTGCAGTTCTTCAACATTTTCTTAATTTTTTTATATCTTACCTACTACATCTGAATCATGAACTACATGCATCTTCTTGGATAGTCCTCAAAACAGCTGCAAGTTTGAACTTTTGCTCTCTTCTTTTCTCTCCTAACTCAATACCTAATGCCACCAAAACCTTGTACTCAGGTGTTGGTACCAACCAGTAATTTCTGTCTGAATCCTGACAATTTTTAAACATGAGCAGTTCAAACTCTGGGAACTGATAAAATATCTAGAGCAAAAACTTTATAAAGCAGTGAATATTTTGATGAATGAGTGCGTCCTTTTTAAAGTGAAGTGCAAGACAATTCCTTTGGGAAAAACACTTCAGTGTTTGTGTCATAAATGGTGTCAGCAGCATTCATTTGCAAAATAATTAATCTTTTTTCCCCAATTTTTATTTTGGTAATAGAGATTGATTGATAGATATCTTTCCAGCCTCTTTGGGTTCGGATTTTTAAAAAAATGCTTCTTTTGTGTGAAGACTTAGATGAAACCCTGGAAATGGGGTTTGCCATTTCCCTTCAGTTAGTGATGCTGCTTCTGGAGGTGCAGTGTTTCCACTGACCTGGATTGGGCTACAGGAATTCCCTTTGCATTACCCATGCAAAACTCTCCTGTGAGCTGTAATTTAATTACTGGTTGTGGTCCCATGTCCATTTCATGACCTTATTTGTGGAGAGCCATGGACTTGAACACAGGTAGATCCCTGTGAGGAGTTCTGGATGTCACCTCAGGAGAACTGAGGCCAGAAGGGCAAAGGGGAATGACTGATGGATCACTCCACACATGCACACACACATTGCTCACACAGCTGTGTGGCTATGAGATCAGTAGACTGTGAGTGTAGAGTGTTCTTATCCAGTGGCTGGGTGTGAATTTCTGCCCCCAGAGTGAAGATGGAATAATAAACCTCAGAGGGCAAGGCCCTCTGGGGTGTGTTGGTGGTGAATTAGCATGTATGGTTTGTGTTATTAAAGGATGGTATTTTTAAAAGATGTGCAAGCACCCAATATGAGCTGCAAATTGTCATAAAATTAACAATGGCATTTGGTAGAAGGCTTAGTCAGTACCCATTTTAGCCTAATGAATAAACAGGGGTTTTGTTCAGTTTCGAGGGGTTCTTATGTAGGCTTGTGAGGGAGGGTAGAATTGTGGTGAAAAGGGTCTGTGCTCAGCATAAGCTATTAATGAGATCTGATTTCTTCAGGTGTTGCTGAAGGTGCTGTATCAATACAAGGAAAAGCAGTACATGGCTCCTAGAGTTCTGCAGCAAACACTGAATTACATCAATCAAGGAGTGTCTCATGCAGTCACCTGGAAGAATCTGAAACCTCATATTCAAGTAAGCCATTTTTGGGATTTTATATTTAGATGACTCAGAAGTCTTACCTCACTACATGTAAGACTACATTAGTACTACTGTATAGTGTTTCCAGCCTTGCTACAATTCACATTTTAAACACTTATAAATTGCTGGTGGAAAGAGTTTAAGCCAGTTTAGTGAAGGTTACCTTGAAACATGAACAAAGCCAGCTAATTTATTGCTGTCTCTCCTTTGTGCTTGAATTTATTAAGGATTACAATATAACACAGCAACACAACATATTTGCAGATGGTGTTAGCTGCTGAATTTATGGCGTTGAATCATCTCCACATGCCATTATCCAAAGCCAATCTAGTATCTTGTGTTGTATCGTTACTCTACCTAAACACAAAAGATCTGCTTTTTTGTGAAGTGCCACATAAATCCACTCTAAATCCAAATAGTTTTAGAATGTTATCATTTTATATGAGGAAGTGACAGGATGGAGAAAATCTGTAAAATACAGGACAGAACATAGAGATTGATTTAGTAGTGCTAACCTGTTTTCAATCTCTGTTTTTCTTCCAGGGAATCATCCAGGATGTTATTTTCCCATTGATGTGCTATACAGATGCTGATGAAGAGCTCTGGCAAGAAGATCCATATGAATATATCCGCATGAAATTCGGTGAGCGTGTGAAATCTACTCATGTTAAAAAACGATTTTGCATAAAGATGAGATTTTTATGGGGTGGTTTTCTGAAAATGGAGATGGCTTTAATCTTAAAAAAAAAAAAAGAGGAAACACAGTGTATTAACCATATAATAGAAGTTAATATACTTAACTTGGACATATTGGTGGAAAGGAGAGAGGATACAACAGTCAACAGTGACACAAGTATTTGTGCACTTTTAAAAGTATTGAATTTTTACTTTTACAAAGTTTTCATTACAAGCCAAACAGTCCTGGCCTTGCTAACAGCACCTACATGAATTTAATGTCATTTAAAGGTTATGCCTTACAACAGCTAGTATTTCAGGGCCTAGATTTCTTAGGGAATTTCACCCATTGCACATTTCAGAGCAGATTTACCCAAGTGGTAAATGACACATTATGGAGTAAACCTGGTATTCCAGACTTTTCCCATCTCACCTCCTGTGCTCTGCTACTTTATGTTGGGTTTACTCTAAGTCTGTGCAGTCCTCTGAGGCTGGGAACAAAAAAAATACTTCAGACTCCCTGAACAAATTCTTCCCTCCACTAGGAATGTTTATGTGGCTAGAACAAGGAGTCTTGAGGGGTTTGGGAGTTTTTATCCCTCAGGTCAGAGGCATATCTGTAAACACTACAGGTATTATACAGGGCTCTGATAATCGTCTTCTGCAGAGAAATGAGAAACTGAGCATTTTTTAACCCAATGAATTCTGTGTGCTGGCCTGTAGAGCAAATAACATCCATGTCAAAACTTGACTGTTGTGTCTGCTTCTACAGTTACAAAAGATTTATCTTAAAAATAAGAGACATAGAACTTTAGATGAGACATGCAGAGGCAGTCATCATGAAAAACATGAAACATATATATCCAACCACATGTTACTCTTTGGTCTTGATTCTCTATCAAGGAAAGTATGATTAACCACCTGAAGGGTGCTCTTTTTTAATTTTAAATACATTGGGATCATGAACTGTAGTAAAGGACCGGAAATTATAACTGTTACAATCTTATTTAACAGATGTATTTGAAGACTTCATTTCTCCAACAACTGCTGCTCAGACATTATTGTTTACATCATGTAGTAAAAGGAAAGAGGTAAGATGTTCAAGGATTATACTGAAATACCACTAGCTAAATTCAGTTTATTTGCTGAAAGAGCTATTAATGACAGTTTTCCTTTTCTGCTCTCATATCATAGTACGCTAAAATTTGAAAATTCAAATTTATTTTGCACTGGTCTATGTATGATTTTTGTATTTGCAAATTCCCCTAGGACCCATTCTTGATAGAATATTGTATGTTTATAACAAAGACATAAAACATTGCCCGAATTCCAGACTTGGAGCAGGCTATTTTCAGAGCACAGAGAATGGTAGCTGGGATGATTGATTGGAATACTTGGCCTAACCTTACATGTAATCTAGGTCCTGCAGAAGACAATGGGCTTTTGTTATCAAATCCTTACGGAGCCAAATGCTGATCCTCGCAAGAAAGATGGTGCTTTACATATGATTGGTTCTTTGGCTGAAATTCTCCTAAAAGTAAGCAGAACAAATCTGGTGGTTCTTTTCATCCTTTTTTTGTCCCTCCTATGCTTTCTCTAACATACAGTGCCTTAGAAGAAATGTGAATAGCTCTGAATTCACAAGTTTCTGAATTGCTACCAGGTTTTTTTAAGTGTTGAACTTAATTGTTTTGGGTTTAATGCCAGCTTAATTACTTAATTACCAAAGTTTTATAGGTCATATAAAAGTTCAGATTATTAAGTTCCTTTCATTTCTGTGCTTCTGATGAGAATTACTACACCATTTCTGTGCTACACTTAATTACATTCCCTTTTTTGTGGAAGGAAAAAATGCATCCAGTGAGAGGCTGTTTATTTAATGGACTCTTTTTTGTGCATAGAAGAGAGGAAATAAATTTAAATTAGTGATGTTACTCAGTTAAAATGGTAGGAAAATAGATGTTTGCATGGACTTTTATTTGGACCACAGCTTTAAGCAGTTTTTACTTTTGATGCCAATGTGCTGCCAATTGAAAGGTCTCTCTTGGGGTCAAAAAATGGCTGGGGAAAAAGTGTCACTATTATGACTGAAAATTTTTAAAATCCACGTAGGATCCAAGTTTAATCACTAATGCAGGAGATCATTATTGCATAATTGACTTTTAAAAAGGCGTAAGTTAAAAGTCTGAGGGTTTTGTTACACTCTTCACATTTTGTAATCTGTGACTTTATTGGGATAGAAATACATTTTTATATCAAGTTTTTAACTGATGTGTTTCCTTTCATATTTTGACAGAAAAAGATCTATAAGGATCAGATGGAATATATGTTGCAGAATCATGTGTTCCCTCTCTTCAGCAGTGAGCTGGGTTACATGAGAGCACGGGTAAGAAAGTGTGGGATTTTCTGGTGAGATACAGTGTCTGTTCCAGTTGAAGAATTCAGAAATCTTCAACTTCTTCCCTCTCACAGATGCTCTCCTTTCTGCACCTTTTTCATGATAAATTGTACACTTATTCCAGGGATGAGTACCAGTTTTTGCATGTGATTATAGATAGCCCATGTGTGGTTTTGAAATGGCTGCAGCATTGTGTGCACAGTTTCCCATCTGTGTCTGGTGGTAGAGTCTGTGTGCGTTTTGCACATGGACTGTACTGCTCACACAAAACCTGTGGCCAAAGATGAACCTGAGATCATAGTACTGGTCCAGTGACGTCTGCAGGACAGCCTCCCACTGACCAGCCTCCACACTCTCAAACATCTTCATCACTGAAAAGTCTTGCAGGAGTTGCACCTCAGATTCAATGATTTGTGTAGGTTATGGGTATAAAATCAGTTGATAATCCTGTTTGTATGTTTTGCAGCTTGGAATTTCTTCAGTGTCTGTCTTTTTTCAGGCTTGCTGGGTTCTTCATTATTTCTGTGAAGTCAAATTTAAAAGTGACCAGAATCTCCAGACAGCCTTAGAACTCACGAGACGGTGTCTGATAGATGATAGGGAAATGCCTGTGAAAGTGGAAGCTGCCATAGCTCTTCAAGTTCTCATCAGTAATCAAGAGAAAGGTAGGACCCTTTCTTACAGCTACAGGAAGCTTTAATGGAATAGGTGTTAACTTTGTGATATTCAGGCAGACTTGTCCTTTTCTTCCCTCATGTTAATTTCTCTCTTGCAATTGTAACTTGTAATCATTTACTATAATTTTTCACTAGAAAAGTTTAAAAAATTGTACAGTAAATTGCATTTTAACATTATAAGACATTGATTGTTAAAACGTGGTAAACGAACTTCATGGTACAGTAAATCCAGTTTTATCGCATTTAATAATTAAATCAGAAGTACAGTGGCAATATCTGTCTTGGCATATATTCCTTCTTGTTAACATTTATTTAAAAAAAAAAAAAAAAGGTTGTCTTGATCCAGGCAGGTTTTACATGGCTTAGTATTCCTGAAGCATAAAAACCACAAAGCAAACATAAATTAGTATTTAATACTTAGGGAATTTGACAAAGGTGTATATGTACCCATTCCTATTCAATTAATATTTGCATTGATCAGTAATCTTGCATTTTATGAATTCAGACAGCAGAGCTCTGGTTTTCATACTTTATGTTGATCCTCTTGTTATATATTATTAGAAATTTGTTCTGAATGGTAGGATTGCTGTAATGATTTATACTACCCATGGTTTTGGCATGTTAATGCTGAAGCACTAAATAAAGTTATTTGAGGTTGAGGTTCTTTCACTGATCTGTGGTTTTCTAAGAATGTTAATTCAAACATTCCACTTGTTTTACAGCTAAAGAATATATTACTCCATTCATTAGACCTGTAATGCAAGCTTTGCTTCATATTATAAGAGAGACTGAAAATGATGATCTTACTAATGTGATTCAGAAGATGATCTGTGAATATAGTGAAGAAGTTACCCCAATTGCAGTAGAAATGACACAGCATTTGGTAAGACTTTATAGTGGCTTGGGAAGATGTTTAATACAGGAAAGATTGGTATTTAAAATTGAATAGTTGAGTTTGACCATCAGTTAATAGCTATTGTTACTCCAGTCTGTTTAAGTGCATTGATACAAGTAATTTTATTCTACATTTAGACAGTTTTTCACCAGAAGTGTCTTTATAACTTCCACCGAGTGGAAATTTCTAAGAACAATTCTAGAAATGTTTGTGAAGTCTTTGCATATTTCCTCCTGTTAGTGGCAATAATGAAATTGGTAGTACATTTTGGGTAATCTCTAAAATGTCACTTTGGTGGGCTGTTTTAAAATATTAAATTAAAGAGTAGATTTTAAATGAAAAGTGAATCTGCAGGAGAAATTCAGAGCTTGAATGGCCATGTTTAGCAAGTTGTATTAGTGACTGCAAAAGCAGAGGTCAGCTCAGTGCTTCCCTATTAAAGGCCCTTGGAGTTAAAATGGAATTGTTAGCATGTCCTCTCTGGGAATGCCTGCCAAGTGTTCCGGTCTAGTTCAGCTGCTGAGGAAACCTTGTGTCAGGAGAACTTACCAAGGCACAATGTATTCTTTTGCATGGGACAACTGTCATTTATATATTTTTATTTTTGAGTAGATAAAGGGTGACAGCTCCAATGGCTTAACATTCAAATTTTATCATCCTGAAAAGCAGTTCTGGAGTAGAGCAGTCACCTGCTATTATTTGTTTTCTCAGCAGAAGTTCTTCTGAAATCGTGTAGAATGCCAGACTTTCACAATTTAATGACATCTTTCTGGGTTGTTCTGCTGTTATGTGCAGGCAATGACATTCAACCAGGTAATCCAGACTGGTCCAGATGAAGAGGGCAGTGATGACAAAGCAGTGACAGCAATGGGAATCTTGAATACTATCGATACGCTTCTCAGTGTGGTTGAAGATCACAAGGAAGTAAGTAAAAATTACTTTAAAGCTGGTATATGTGGTCTAAGAACACTGTAAGTCTTTTGTAGTTGCAGTGTTCCTGGCATTGTTACCTGAAAAACTGTCCTTTTGGCCAAAAAGATACTAAAACAGAAAACAGTGAAGTACTTGTCCTGTAGTCACGTTGTAACAGAGTGGGTCAGTTTTCTAATGCAATGCACGCTGTAATAGAGCAGAAATGTTGCCACAGCATTTCCCATAAGAATCCAGCTTCTTGTTCAAATAGTAGAAGCAATGTGTCTGTAGCAGGTGGAACTCTGTCTGCTCAGCTGGAAACACATCTGATTTGATGAGGTCTGCCCTTCAAACAAAACAGATAAAGCTTCACATAGCTCCAAACATTGACTCTGCTGACTGGGTTTGCTCTCTGTGACAGAATCGATGTGGGTAAATACAGCTCTTGTGGCTGTGCTCAGACATGGGGGATTTCACCTGCTTCATCTGCCCTGGAGAATTTTCCTTTGGGATTAAAACTTATGTCATTTTGTTTTGGTGTACTGAATGGAGTCACTTCTGTCCAGAGTACAGCCAGTTCAAAAGATGTTATTTCTGATTAAAATTTTTCTTGACAAGGTCAGCTATGGTCTTTTAATAAATACAATATAGTCTTTTAGTGACTAAAGGGTTTGGTAATAAACTGTAGGGCTCTGAAGACTTCACTAAAGAAGCAGCATTATACAAATTCCCAAGAACTTAGTGCTGCCACACAATAAACCAAGGACCAGCTCAGTTCATTTAATTGTTGCTAGAGATTCTCATCAAGCTTTCCCGTTCTTGTTTTTGTCAGCAAATCCTTGCCTTCTAAATTAAAAGTCTATGTAATGATATGCTAGTCCTGAGGAACTTATTTTGAAAATGTTGACCAGTAAACATTTATATTTAGAGACATCTCACACAGGATGACCAGTGTTCCAAGAGATAAGGTATTTAGCAGGTTAGTTTCAAATCCTGTTTTGCATAGCTAAGACCAGAAACTCAGCCTTTACTTGTCCCTGTGCAAGATGAGTGCCCTCAACAGGTTAATGACCGTTTTGTTAGCTATTCCATGGATTAATACGTAATAATTGGGAGCACTGACTGAATCTGTAGGATGAGCATTAAGACTGATGGTCTCCTTACCATATGAACATCCTAAGCTAGGTTTGGGAAGTGGTTTGGTGTTTGGGATTTTTTGGGGGGTATTTTTGGTTTTAATTTCTTTTCTGGAACAGGAAATACCTCCTGGGATTTTCATTATTACTCTATAAATATATATATATACTTACAGTGTTTTAATGAGACTGAACTAGTGCATAGGGTTAGTCAGGCTTTTCTTTTTAAAGGATACCCCATAATGGGATTTTTCCAATACTTAAAAACACCTTGTATTGAAAGCTATCTCGCAGATCCTTAGCTGAGTGCTGCTCTTACACATTTAGTGCTCTAAAATGTGAGACATTTCTAATCATTCTTTAAAACTATATTGTATATATAGAAACTGCTTTTACAAATTTTAGAATGTGTTTAATTTAAACTTTGAAGTATTGAAAATAGTCATTATCTGTCATTTTAATTTGTAAATTTTTTTCAGATTACCCAGCAGCTGGAAGGGATCTGTTTGCAAGTGATTGGAACAGTTTTGCAGCAGCATGTATTAGGTATCTGTACTTCTGCTGGCTTACTTCTAAAAGTGCATGGGATTGGCGTGGTATTTACCTAGATTCTGTTTGTTTTAGAGTTCTACGAGGAGATCTTTTCCTTGGCTCATAGTCTGACCTGCCAACAAGTTTCTGCACAAATGTGGCAGCTTCTTCCTCTTGTGTTTGAAGTCTTCCAGCAGGATGGTTTTGATTATTTTACTGGTAAGTAATATAAATAAATCAAATGGTTTCATGGACATGATTTCAGCCATACAATGAATTGCATCATGACTGAAATGTTAGGAAAACACTCAAGTGAGGTTACACTTGAAGTATTTTTATTTTGCTGTTGCTGCTACCAGACTTGTTTTGCTAGGGCACCTATGTCTTGCACACATTTATCTTGGCAAACATTAAGCAAGCACTGTAATTATTAATACACAGATTTCAACCTGATTTTAATAGCACACATACGATACCTAACTGTGATCATCTTTCTTTTTAATACAGATATGATGCCTCTCTTGCATAATTATGTTACTGTTGATACAGATACGCTTCTGTCAGACACAAAATATCTTGAAATGATCTACAGTATGTGCAAGAAGGTGAGTAGAGTCCTATGTGGTAACAAAACCTGCCATCTCTGAAGAAATAACAGTGTTAAACTGGGTACTTTTTTCCACAGCAGCTTTTGACATCTTCTCTTAAAAGCATTTTGCTATCTAACATCCTCTAAGATTCCCCAAAATATTAAGCTATTGCAGAGAAATTTAAAGAGATTGCATCAAAATTTCAGATATATGCCTTTGGCAGAAGGGAAAAAATAAATCATACACAAAAGCAGAATAAACAAAGCAGGTTTGGTGCAATACACTTTGTGCTTATGGGCATGCAAGACAGATTTCAAAAGGTAGGTGGATTCTTTGTTCTGGGATTTGTAGCCTCACCATGGTCAGGATACAAGTGCTGTATGTGTGCTGAAGGTCTGACACCTGTTAGCTAAATAAGTGGTGTAGAGATGGAGCTAAAGGGACAGGAATAGGTAGTTATTTTCCCAAGCTTGTGCCACATCAGTGGTGAAAGCTGGGAACAGAATGCAGTTGGTCTGACTCAGTCCAGAAACTTTTGGGCAGGTTTCTGTATTTTACTTGGTATTACTGGCCTTGCTTTGTCCAGTCAAAATGTAGAATATACAGCTTTCCATAGTGTTAGCACCATATGAGGAAATGAATACTTTTTAATAAGATATGTGTTAATGTTTTATCATCTCTAATATATGGGAATTTTAGTTTTCCACTTCTGAATATGGGGTGTGGTGTCTATGTATGAGCTTTGGTGAGCTGTCAGCTGTGCTGCCTGTGGTATTTCCTGAGTAATTCTTTTGAAGATGTTTAAATATTACAGTGAATATCTATTTTAGTATTCTGTAAATACTAGTGAATAACTCTTGCCAGCCTTTGTTTGAAAAGAAGTTGCAACCAGGCCAATTGGGGTGGGTGTAATTTCTCGGAATGTTATATATAAAATTAGCCTGTCATGACTACTAGTGATTAGTGTTAGCTGAGCACAGTGATTTTTTTAACCATTGGATGGCCTTCCACTGGATATCCCATTTTTGTAAATAAAACTTCTACCAAATTCAGTACATTAATGCATAAGAAAAGTTTTTCTTTTGTGTATGGAAATAACCCTTGGTAAAAATGGCAGCTGATGCTTTTACAGTAACTGTGGTAGGCTCAGCATCCATAGAGATCTTGAATATTTGTACATGTGGGTCAGTTTTGCCCACTTTCAGCAGTTTTCAGTCTCTGGTTGTCACACTGAGCCTTTGCTGTACATCTTGCTGCTTCACTGATGGCTGTTTATGCTGGCATTGTTAAAAGGGGGTAGATTCATACCAGCTTTTCAAAGCAAAGCAGTGTATAGAGTATTCCTTGAGGGGATACACCACCAGTAATGGTTGTGTTTCAGGTCCTTACAGGAGTTGCTGGAGAAGATGCAGAATGTCATGCAGCAAAGCTCTTAGAAGTAATTATTCTTCAGTGTAAAGGGCGTGGCATTGATCAGGTCGGTAACAACTTTGGTTGCTAAAATGAATACTTTCAAAATAATTTATTGTGTAGTATGAATTGATTATGTATTAAGGTGAGTTTTGTTACGAATGCTTCATGTGGTGCAGTGGATAATCCTGTCTTATACTTCCGTGTTACTCACTGACAGCACTGCAGAGTTACTGCATGCTTTGGCTCCATAATTTAGGACACAGCAAAACTCATGTTTTCATGAGTCTGCAAGAGTGCCACCTCAGGAGTATCTTGGTTCTAAAAAGTCAATTAATTGCATTCTAAGTTCATTCTAGTGGATATTTAATGAAAATTATTCTATCTCAAGATAGAATTATTTTAAAGCTTGTAGCTTTGAAATAATGGGGAATGAAAATGGAAGTTCCTAGAATCGAAATCAATGTAATAGAGGGACCAGGGACTTCATTTTGCCCGTATGGCAGTTGGAATTTGAGAGATTAATACGTTGATTTTTCTGGACTTCCTAGTGTACACATCTTCTCTATTTCCATTTTTAATACACAAGATTGTAGAACCAGAAGTCACATTTGCTGTGCAGGATGTCACAAAATCCATGTGATTAAATATTTTCACATTTTCATTTCATCTTTATATCTGACTTCTGCTGCCAGTTGAAAATGACTCAATTTTATGCCATCTGTGTTTATGTGCCACACTGCTGAAGTACAGAAGGACAAGTTTTATTTTTGACTGCTGAGTGTGTAATGTTCTCACTGTCCAGTGCATACCCTTGTTTGTGGAAGCTGCCTTGGAGAGACTGACCAGAGAAGTGAAAACCAGTGAACTGCGAACCATGTGCCTCCAGGTTGCCATAGCTGCTTTGTATTACAATCCTCATTTACTATTAAACACGTTGGAAAATCTTCGTTTCCCCAATAATGTGGAGCCTGTCACCAATCACTTCATAACTCAGTGGCTTAATGATGTGGACTGTTTCCTAGGGTAAGTGTTTGTACTTCTGGAGATGATTCTCTGTGATACACCTGTGTATGACCTGTTTGTAAATCATAACAAAACTTGAAACTCTTCTACTCTTCTGTTTTGTAGACTTCATGACAGAAAGATGTGTGTGCTTGGTTTGTGTGCTCTTATTGATCTGGAGCAAATACCACAGGTTTTAAATCAAGTTGCTGGGCAGATCCTGCCAGCTTTTATCCTTTTATTTAATGGATTGAAAAGAGCATATGCCTGTCATGCAGAGCATGAAAATGATAGTGATGATGATGATGAAGCTGAAGAAGATGAGGAAACAGGTATGGAGATTGAACCTTTGATGTTATTTTGTATGTTTCATTTTTTTCTAAAGGAGATACCGAGTTCTTTTGTGGAATTCTTCTGAACACCCTAATTCCAAAAATGCAATTCTCCAGTAGAACACTGGACATATTTTGAGAACTTTTAAGTATATCTGACTTACTTCCCACTCCCTCATAAAAACTGACTTCCAGGGCTGAGTTAAATGAGCTCCTCTCTTTCCAGCCTGCACTGTATTGTTACCACTTCCACTGCCTGTTTTATCTAATTAGCCACATTTCTAAAGACTTGTTCTTGCTCTTCTCAAGATAAACCTTTTTTTGGTTTTAATTAACTCAGAGGAGCTGGGCAGTGACGAAGATGACATTGATGAAGATGGTCAAGAATATCTCGAAATTCTAGCAAAACAGGCAGGTGAAGATGGAGATGATGAAGACTGGGAAGAAGATGATGCTGAAGAGACTGCTTTGGAAGGCTATTCCACAATTATTGATGATGAAGACAACCCTATTGATGAATATCAGATATTTAAAACAATTTTTCAGAGTAAGTAACTGTATTTCTTTTCCTGGCCAACAAGTTACATTTCAACTTCAGCATACACTGTTGTAAACTAGAACCTGTTCAAAACTTCCCAACAAGCTTTCCAATACGTGCTTGAACCATTTCTTTCTTTGGAAAGGAGATGCCATCATTAAACTTTCAGAGCAGAGGGAGATGCTTGAATGAATTTACAGTGGTAGGGAAGAGGTCAGAAGCTGTACTAGTGTTTAAATGTCTTGAATTATGTAATCATAACAGAATGTTACTCTGATTAAAATGGCAGTGAGTGAGTAAACTTTGAGTTCTAGAGCTTTTTAATCAACACTTTCCTTTCTGCTGCAGCAATTCAGAACCGTAACCCTGCGTGGTACCAGGCTTTGACACAGGGCCTTAGCGAAGAACAGAGGAAGCAGCTGCAGGACATAGCGACCCTGGCAGACCAGCGGCGGGCAGCACACGGTATTTGCACCCCTTCAAACCCATAATGCCTCCTTTGCCCTGGGCATGCCCTGGCTGTGCTCAAGAAGCATAATACTGAAATGGCCTGCAATTCGAGCCCCTGATAATGTCACCAGCAAAACAGAGTTGTTTGAAATATCTTAAAATTATCAGGTCACAAAGCCTCAATGCACAAACTGGGTGGCAATATACAGGGGGGAGGAATGGTGGAAACACTTGGGGAAGTAAAGGAAGTAAAAGCATATTTGTCCTAATTGCTTGGATTTGAAAACAATTGATTTGATTACCTGTATGACAAACACATTAAGTGGCTGATAAATTATTTCCTGAGATGTGACGTAGTCCAGCTAGGATAGACAAGGATTCTGTGGGTAGGAGAATACTGAATTATGAAAGTAGTACCATCTGTAAAGCTACATCATTAAGCCTATTAGATATTACAGATAATACTAATTTTTTAATCTGTAAAAAGTTTTATCTTTTTTTGTAAGTTTTCCTTTAGAGTGAAAGCCAATATATATCACACTCTAAAGTCAAGACTGAATGTTGAGGGAGCAGTCCAGCCTCATATCCTCTTAGTGAGCAATTGCTACAGATGTTTCAAAACAGAAATTCATAAATTTTTCAATAAAAAGATTGGTAGTAAAAATACACATTTAATAAATGGGTTTTGAGAGAATAGCCTAAATCACCTTACAAAGCTTGTTTGTGTCCAGACTGATCCAGTTTTAATGATTATAAAATAAAGTTTCACAGTGACCCCTGTCAGGCAGTAGACATAAAATGATGTAAGTATGTACTCTACTGTATTTTATGGAGACAAAAAAGTTTGAGGGGTGTGTCTTTGTTTGCTTTGTACTGTTTTTTTAGAGAAGTTGTGAAGTTAACTTAACCAGATCCTTATGGGAAATTTTTGCCTACTATCAGAGCACACTGATAATACATCTTGGCCATTTACCACACATGGGGACATGCTGTTAGAAGGATTTGAAATAGAGTTCTCCCTTATTAATGTAGCTTAGAAGAATTTCCATAAGCTGAGAAATTTGTCTTCTGTGGAGCTGTGAGGGATTCTCCCCCCATACTCCATTAGGCATGGCAACATCTTTCTGGCCTGTTTCCAAAGAAACAGAGCCAAAATGCAGATTTGATAGATAATAAGAGCTGTCCTGTATTCCCAGAGAGATTGCAACTGTTCTGATTTAGAAGAAAGCTCTAAGACCAACATAAGACATTAATAAGGGTTGTTATCTTGGCCTGGGAATAATACAAACCACCTTCTGCACTATCTAGATTGTAGTAAAGGTACAACCTAAATTACCAACCTGATTTTCAGTTGTCCATTTATTAGAGCTTGTAAACCTGTTTTACCATAAATCCTATCCTACTGCAGTGTTTGAAGTCTTGTAAAACCAGACATCTTAACTATCATTGGTAGTTACAAGTGATGGATATGTGGACCTCAGATGTCTAAAGATATTAAGGTTTGGTTCAAATTAAAAAGTGATCAACTTGGTACTTTGCTCTCAGAATTATGTTTTGTGGTCTAGTAACCTGAAGTCCAAATTACCTGCTTGGCTGGCAGCATGTGTAAAAAGGCCTTTCTTCAGTGGTGGTTTCTGCTTATATTGTTGAATTGAGATAGAACACCAAAAATTTAACCAGTATCTGTATACTGCTTTTTTGCACATGTGATCTTGTTACTGATTTGACTGTTAACCAGAAAGAATCGTGTACCTGTTACCAAGCTTATAAGTACAGCATTCATTCAGGTCCTGTTTCTAAACTACAGTCATGTCCAAAAGCTGAATTGTGTGCTTTCTAAAGTACAAATTCGTGTAAGCATGGTGATAACAATATTGAGAAGTTAAAATAAGTGGATAGTCAGTCCATCTGTTCTTTGGAGCCAGGCACATTTCCACTTGTGGGTGCTGATTCCTTTGTTGGGTAACTCCAGGTTAAACCTGTACCTCTGAGAGATTCTAAGTGGTCAGTCACAGAATCCTGGTCTGTCTTCCCCCCTACACTTACACTAAAACTTCTTCCTTCTTTGTTTTTTTGTTTTGTTTTAGAATCCAAAATGATTGAAAAGCATGGAGGATACAAATTCAATGCTCCAGTTGTGCCAACTTCATTTAATTTTGGAGGCCCTGCCCCAGGAATGAATTGAATTCTCACTTTTCCTGCTACTGTGTGATTGTAGTGAAGAGCTTGTGTTCCTCCCAATAGTGGTTCCAGAACTGGTTCATGTTATCTACAACTCACTCTAAACTAATTTATAAATAGATTGGACAAAAGCCCCAGAAGTGGGACCTGATTATACGACCTGATACTGGAAAGCAAACCAGAGGTTTTTTTGAAGATAGGAAGAATATGAATATAAAGCTTCAAATGACACACTTTGGAGATCGGAAATCAAGAGGGGATGTCATGAAGGCAGCTTTTCTTTTTCTGAGGAAAATAAACTAGACATGGGCTGCAGGACTATTTAAAATGTCTCATTTACAGTACAAGCTAGAAGGCAGACTTAATTTTTACACCTGTGGCAGTATGAGTATTTGCCCAGTTTCTTTCCCTTTTATCCCTACCACTGGGTGTCTGTTCTTTTAATGTAAATAAGATAAGGTAATCAGATAGCCTTACTTAATCTTCATCATTTCCATTTATCAAGATTGTTCATATGTAGAATATTGGACACTTAATGTAGCACTACATAACTGATAAATCTGTAAATGAATTAGCACTTTCATATTGAAACAAGCCTGCTAGCCTATGTACAAAAATAGCAAAATGTTTGCTGTTTATAAAAATAAAAAAATAAGGGATGTATTGGGGAAAATAATTTCAAGTTATTAATTTAAAATGAACTAGCAGTTTTGTACCTGGTGACTTTGTGGTGCAGTCACCTCTGGTTGTGACTTGAATTCGGATATGTAAAAAGGGGTTAGTGATATTTCATTGCTGCTAAAGAAAAAATAGCAACACCCTCCGTTGTCCTTGGTTTTTTTTAAAGATCTCACTGTACAAGCTAGAAAATTGAACAAATGTGTACTGTAAGCACAAAGAAAAGTTATCCTCTCTAAAGCAGGTAAAAGATGTGAAGTTCTTAAGGTCAATTGAAGTGTATGGGTGAAACATCTACATATGCAATCTATTAAAAACAACAGTGTCATTGGCTGATCTGGGCTATGGTATATAAATGCAATTTTTTCCCCCCCAGTTGTGCAAAATATTTTTACCAGCTCATTGTAGTGCAGGTGCACTACTCCTGCATTTCATTCCCCCTCTTTTTGCACTTGCAGCATTAGTGTGTGCTGTTGTCTGCCTGATCCAGACAGTGTATTTGAAGTTTTGCCAATCTTTCAGTTTTGAAGCCACAATTTTTCTTCCTTCAAAGTTGCTATAGTAACTAGTATTTTAGCTAGAGAGGCAAAATACAGTTCCCTCTGGGACCACTATCAAAACCACTGTATGAAGAAGCCAGCAGGGAGAGGCTGTGAAAGGGTTGGCTTAAATGCCCCCTTTTTCTTTTTTAAAAGCAAAATCCATTGGCGTTTGATCTTGCCTTGAGATCATTGGTGTCAGGTCTTTTAAATCAAATGTTTGTTTTTTTTTTTTTTTCTTTAGGCTGTTTTTATATAAAAATGTCACCTGCTGTTACAATTGATATTAAACAAGCTACCTTAATTTAATGTAAGCCTCCAAAATTTAAATACAGGTTAAAAATAAACTGAGTTTTTATCTGTAAAAATGAAATGCACATATATATATATTATGATACTCAAAATGCAGTCTTCAGAAAATTGGTCTGTGTGGTGTGGTTTTTTGCATCAGCAGAGTAGCAGGATTTGGTGGTGCTTTGGGGTTTCCTTGCTGAGCTGCCTAGCCCCACACTGCCTTCCACTGGTGCTGGCACTTTCCAGACAGCAGGAGGGGTTTTCCAACCTCTCCACTCCAGCACACACTCCTCCCCACACCCAAGGGCCAAGGTGGGACACGGAGCCCTACCCCAGTACCAAAGGGACACTTGAAATGCAAAGCACCTGAGGTGAAATAAGGAAGCCTTGGATGGGAATATCCATGCTGGTGGTGGTATGAGAGCCAGGGTAGCTCCTCTACACCTTTAGGTGATGCACAGAGCAAACCTTACCTGGGACTTTGTGACTGTAGCTCATGGGCACGTCCAGGTGTGCTCTGGCCCCCAGGGAATCTCTAGACAGGGTTTTCTTTTTGTAGGAAAAGCTGACTGACAGTACTTCCAGCATGCCTTCTCCTGTGCATTCCTTGGGAACACCCAGTTTGACAAATCATTTCTGAACATCTGCGTGTTTGGGTATATGCTTACCTTCGTATGCATCCTAAAAACGTGTGGGAACCTTTGAGGACAGATGAGCCATTCTGGGCCTCATGGCAGAAGATGCGACAGCAGCAGTGAGAAGGCTTCGCGTATAAAAGAATGACAAAAAAAAAATAGGGGGAAATCACCAATTTTAGTGCCATTGTCAGTTCTGGAACAATTACATTTTTCAAGTCATAAGTCAAGGGAAGAATTTAATCTTGGTGTGAGGAATACAGTCTTACTTCAAGGGTGCTTTTATGTGTCACTAGACTGGTTAGCAAGGAGCATCTTTTTTAAGAATGGATCTAGAACTTTGCTTTCCTTTGCTCCAAGAAATGTATTTATATAAATTGCAAAACAATTTTGCATTGTTGTTGGTGGTGATAGCGCATTTTGTGATGCAATATATCAATTTCAGTGATACACTTATGTCAAATTAAAAACTGATCTTCCTCCTAGAACTTGCATTTATCTATTCCAGTTTTAAGGATAATGCAACTCTAAAGGAAGAGCTGGGAAATATAAAGCCTCTGTTTTTTTCTATTATGGAAGATCTCCTTGGATTAATAAACATCTAAAGCAAATCCTTATCTTCACTTATTTCAGTGTGGTGTTTTGAATGTAGCTGTATCCTTACAGTAGAGTCCTGATTGAATTGCACAGCTGTCAGGTTTGTACTTCCCTCTCCAAAATATTTCTCCAAACAAATGTTAGGCACAACCAGAGCTCTCTTCAACTGTGTTAAACAGAAAAAATAGGTAATTTTTTAAAATGCTGACATAGTAGGTTAATATTTTTTTTGTTTGTTTTCCTAACCATTGTCTTCAAATAATTATTCCTATGTATCAGCATAGTACAGCAAAGCTTTCCTCCAAGCTTCTATAGCCTAGGACTGTTACTGCAAGATTTATCAAGTCAGCAGTGGAGTAATTACTGACTATCTGCCAATAAAAATGCAGGTGATTTTAATTATACCTAGTAATGGATACCTGATAAGTTTTATGGTTTTTTTGTTTTTGTTTTCTCTGTGGAACCCAAAATGAGCCACCTGGAAAAGCTTTGTCTGCTGCCGATTTTAAACTTCTCAGTCAATATGTAGCTTTCTCTTAAATGGCTTGTCACTGATTTGTGTATTTCTGCTTTTTATAGCAAACTGTTGGTGCTGGAAACATAAAGCACTTCAGAAAGGGAAACAGAGATTTTAGTATTTCACAGGAACATTAATAAATTTGATTCTGGAAACAAAGCATTTCAGAATGGGAAACAGATTGTAGTATTTTACAGAGATGTTAATAAATAATCTCTTAAGTGGAGTTAGCAAATCAGAAATAGGATTTTATCTTGGTATTTTAATGCTGCTGTACCTTGAACCAAAGTGATGGCTGCAGCTTGTACTTGGCTTAAAACTTACAATGGGGAAACAGTAAATTAAGAAAGAAAAACGGCCAGCCTTTGGGCCTGTTTGGGAATAAATTTTTTTTTGGCATTTCGTACAACTGCACTTATTTTGGACTGTAAAAATTTCGAACTATTATTCTGGAGCAAGACGTAAATGTTCTTACATCTCTCATATTCTGGAAGATGCAGCAAGTCCATCAGAGCTGGGCTTACTGTCCTGTCAAATGGGGATAATTCGCGTCAGCTGTGCAGGACGGTTTTCTGAACAACCACCTACAGAATTCACCTTAACACGCTTTGCTTGCTTTGGACTGGGAGCTGTTGGACTATTTATTACACGTTTTCATACCTAAAAGACAAGCACTCCCAAGCAGTGCTTTAACACAGTGCCCTTCTCCCCCAGAGCCGGGCTGGAATGGCAGCCGGAGCTAATGCGGCAGGAGGCCAGGAAGGAAGGGCAGACCGCTCAATGTCCCCGACCCGGCCATGCGGCCCCGCGGGGCCCAAGGGAGCGCAGCTGGCCCCGGCCGAGCCGGATCCGCTCCCCGGGGGCCGCTGCCCCGTCCCTGCCCGAGCCCTCCCTGTCCCCGCCGCCTCAGGCGCTGCCGGCCCGCGCGGTGCCCGCCGGGGGAGGGCAGGAAATGGCGCCGCTCCCCGTTGGCGCGCGGGCGCCTCGCTGCCCGCTGCACAAAATGGCGGCGGCCCCGCGCCCGCCACAGCCGCGACGCCATGAAGCCGCGGGGCGGGGCCGCGGGCGCGCGGCCAATGGGCACCGCCGCGCGGCCCGCAGGCGACCAATGGCGGGCGGTGGCGGCGGCGGCGCGCGCGGCGCGGCCAATGGGAGCGGCGGAGCCGGCGCTGCCGGGCCCCGCCCGCGGGGCGCGGGGCGGTGCCGGGCGGGCGGGCGGTGCCGAGCGGCCGTTTCCTGTCCTGGTGCATGGTGGTCGGACGGAGGAATTGTTGGAAAATTTCTCGGCGAGGTTCGTATATAAATGTGCTTTTACCCAGTGTGCCTTATGCTCCTCCGCCATCTCCGGACGGGGCCGCCGCGCCGCGCCCGCCGCGCCCGCCGGCGGTGCTCGGGGAGACGGGCAGGGGCAGTGGGGCGCGGGCGGCACCGACCCGAGCGGCAGAGCCGCGGCGATAAAGCCGCTCCGCTCGGCGGGGCCCGCCCGGCCCTCCCAGCCCGCCGGGCCCGCGGAGTCCCCCGGGCCGCTCCCCCCGGGCCCGCTCGGCCCTGCGTCACGGCCGGGGGCGAGGGGGCGCGGGCCGGGGCGCTCAGGCCCCGCGCCCGCCGTGCCTGAATCGGGGGCTCATACATTTTTACATTTTCCCCGTTGTTTGGTTTTTTTTTTGTTGTTGTTTTTTCTTTTCCTATTTTTTAAACGCATGGTTCGTTGTTGCTGCTGTCTTTCCGAACGCGGCGTTTCCATGCTGTTGGGCGCAGAGCGGCCTGGAGCCGCTGCCGGGCCCGCGCAGGCTGCGGAGCCGAGCCCGCCGCTGCTGCCGGGCCGCGGGGCTGCGGCGCGGCCGGGCCGCGCTCCCTCGGGAGAGAGAGGCCCTGCCACCGTCCGGCCTCCAGCAGCCCGCCTGCGTTACTGCATCTCGCTCGCCTCGCCGAAATGCAAAGCGTTTTCATCTTCTTTTTTTTTTTTTTTTTCATTTTAATTTTTTTTCCGCGTTGGTCTTGCCGTTCATTTTTTTTCTCTAGAACTTCTAATAGAACGGAATAACGAGAAGCTGCTCCTCTAGCAAAGTGGCCTGCAGTAATGCAAAGATTTTTTATTTTGTTTTCTGATAAGGCCTTATTTGTGGTGTTTTTTCATCCAGATAAAATTACTTCCATGCCAGTTTGAATTTTCTGTTTTAACAAGGCTGCGGTTGAGCAGCTCTACTTAAGTTTTAAATTTTTTAAGGTTTCATTTTGAACTATCAGAGAATTGCTTTTGCCATCATTCCGAGTGATACCAGTATTTGTAAGAAATGTTATTTCTAGTTCTAGTTCTGTGTCTAGTGACACAGGAACTGCAACCTTACAGTCTTTCAAAAGCAAACATTTCTTCTTGTTTTAGCGAGACTCTGAATCAAATGTTGTCTATCAGCTGCCTTTGCAGACTATATATCTGATATTTCTGTTGTAGCTTCTAGGCGATGTTACCTGAAAAATGAGATTGGTTTGTCCTTAGCTAGTATTTTTTTTAACATAGATTGTTAGCTTTGTGCATTTGCCATACAGCTTTAGAATGGCAGAGTACGATGTAGCTGTGTTTTCATGGCTTGTTTCTTTGTATTTCTGCATTAATGCCTTGAGCTTTCAAGCTGTGTTTGTGTCAAAAGTGATTTGTCTGTATCACTGCAGAAAAGGAACCTCAGGAATATGTGGTCAAATAATAGATGATTGCTTTGGTAATGGATTGCAGCTTAAATGAGATGTAAAAATAAACATTTTGAAAGTGTTTTGAGAAGTGTATTTCAAATTGATTTAATAATTTACTTAAACTGTTCTCGTAATTAATACTGAATTTATACTACCCTATTTATAGAAGAGTAATTTTGCTTTATATTACAGGCTACAAACAAAGCAAATACTTAAAATAGTGTAAAAAGTACTTTAGGTAGAAAGTCACACTGACTTCACTGTCTTCATGCTTTTGTAGCTTTTAATGCTTTTCTCAGAGGAGAGAGGGAGAGCGGTAGTCAGGTGATGAATAGTCCCTGGTAATGGGTGCCAAAATTAGGCTGTAAATTAGGTTTTTTTTATTTAGAATATCACCAGTTGTGTGCTGCTTCAGCTCAGCGGACCTTCTACTGTCCTGTACTGTCCAGGAGAAGGGAATTGTCAGAGGAGTTTGAGCTGTGGCCAGCTCCAAGTGCTGACTGCTGCCTATGGCTGCTCACCTGCAGCTCTGGGGATGGGCACAGGGATAAGGGTTCCTCGGCTTTAGTTTGGGTAGGATGGCTTCATTTACCCCGAGGGATGTTGGTCTTCCCTTGCTCTGGCATGAGTGTTCGCCTTAGGAATTTTGAATTAGCAGATGCTCGACTTAGGTGGAGTCTTTGAGAAGCACTGTTACATTCTGAGGAGTCGTTAGCAGGCACCTGTGAAACAAATGGTTTTCCAAAGGGCTTGGCTGAATTTGGATGGGTTTCTACACACACAGATAATCGGGGCAATTCTTCCAGCTTCAGCCCTTACAATGGCCAGAATGCAAATATTCATGAGGAGGGTGGCACCCATCTTGGTGCTCTTGTAGTTACTCTTTAGCTGTCTGCGTTTTGACTGGTACCTGCTTCCTTGGCCATCCCTGTGATTTGAGCGTCCCGTGATGTGTTCTGTAATTCCTGCAGCCTCTGACATGTATGTACATAGCACAGCACCCAAGCCAGCCTTTCCTTGCCACTCACCCACTTCTTTTTTTTCCCTCTTTTGCTGCTACATCTCGTGCACATCTCTGCAGCTCACCAGCAGTGCTTTTTTGCTCAGCATTAACTGGGGGCAGCTTGGTTTTTTATCTCCTCAGTGTAGGGAGATCAATGCACGTGGTAAAGACAGCATGAATTGGGTTGTCTGTTCCTGTGGCTTGTGTCCAAAAGATCCCAAAAGATGGGAGGAAGCCTTCTGCTTAGATTATGGATGCCTAAGATACACTACAGACCAAACAGATGGATCCTCTCCTTGAACCCAAGAATTCAGCTCTGAAGGGCAGATTCCTGTAACTTGAGGTGTGCCCAGCTCTTGTTCTGAGCATGGAGTGAGGGGGCTGAGCCAGGTGTCTCCCTGTGGACACCATTTACACCATTTCTAGGGAGGAGGGGAAGGAAGGAATCCTTGTGACCCATCTCACAGTGGGGTTTATGGGGTTTTGGCTGTACCCAAGTGTAAATTGATCTGCCCTTAGTTGTGTTTACTTAAGGGAACATGACTTTGCTTCTCTCCCTCGGCGCACCACGGATCATTGATAAGTTGCTCAAAACCAAATTGGACTAAATCAGTAAATGCTTTCAATGATTTAGTCTACTAAAATGTTCTGGGCTACATGGCTATTTTTAAATTTAACTAGCGGGAATATACTTTGCTCTACCAAGATAAGACTTGTTAACTAAATGAGATTTTCAGTTTTGAAGGGAATTTACAGTTCCAGCAGGTTATGCAATTTTCAATGTTGACATCAGAGTTACACTTAAAACTATGAAATGCTTACCTCGGTCTGTATTTGACTATCTGCAGAATGTTTCCCTCTGCATACACTTGAGCAGAAAATTGTGTTACCTGCTTAATGCTCTTGGATTTCATTTCTGCTGAGAGATTTTTCTAGAATTGGAAGATGAGTCTGTATTTGCAAGTTAGTTGGTTTGCTCATATTTGAGGTATACTCATACATAGCTAATATGGTGCTGCACAGAGTTTTGTAAGGATGTATTTCGATGTACTGTGTTTCAGGTTCTGTTTGTAATCTGGTTTTGGCAATCCTGCAGGCTGCCCCTTTCGTTCCTGAAATACAAGGCTGTGCTAAAGGACTGCCATTAACTGTCATGGCTAATGCTGATACATCTGTAATGTACTTACCAGATTGCTAATTAGCTCATAGCCCCACAAAACAACCCACTCCAAATTCCTCTTTTGTTGGCAGTCTCATTGGATTTGCAGGATTTGAAAGGGCATGGCCAGGATTCATTGGTTTTAGTGATGTAATAAGAGACTTTTGTGATTGCTCAACAGTTAAAAAGTTAGAAGTCTATTTGGCATGAAAGTAAAACAACAATAGAAATAGTAGGTCTCAGTTTCTTTCAGATTTTTAGCCCTTAAGTATTCACTTAATCACCAGATGTTCCCATTTTTATTTAAAACACCAATATAACTGGAGGTTTTATGATTTAATGGATAATAACCCCTTGAAGTGCTTCAGAAGTTAACAGTATATACTTTTTAGTAAAAAGGCATCACTGCTCATTTCTAGGAGTGGCTTAGATACAGTTGTGATATGCATGGGCTGGATGACTTCTGCATACATATTTTAGCTATATATACACTTGATGGTATAAACCAAACAAAAGCTAGTGGTTTTAAAAGCACACTGATTCATCTTATTAGGTGCTTTAAATCTGTTTCCTCACATTTCCCTGGTGAAAATCCATTTGGAATGAAATTCTTTATCTCACTAACATGTGCTGTAAAATTACTTTTAAGTTTGGGGTTTTTTCATCTTTGTAAATAATGTTCTGAATTTTTTCAGAAAATCAGAAAATTCAGCTTTTTTCCTGAGTGTGCACCTTATGTTTAGTTGCCCAAACTTTTTTTGACTATTAAATCACAGGTAATTTATTACCAGTCACTTTGCAATAAAGAAATGGGTTCGAGGTCCTTTAGAAAGGAAGATATGCTTGAGCACTGATGGTACAAGTTTGGCCAGGAGAGAAGAAATTTATCCTAACTTTGAACAAGAAATACCACCTGTGTTGAGAGGAACTTGATGGGCTGTTTTGGTAAGCAAGTTCCACAGCTGCATTTGCAGAAGGTCTGCAGGGCATTCTGTGCACACAGACCAGCATTCCTAATGATGCAGGGCTGTTTCAGGCATGCTTGAATTTGGTGTTTGGGACAGATTATATGGGTGGCCCTTCCTCAAGCCAAACTGCTGCTAGGTGCTGCTACTGCTACTACTAATAATAATAACTGAGTCATTGGTGTGTTGCTTATTGACCAGCTGCATTAATATGCTTTTCTGTACTTCATTAATATAAAAAATTTGGAACCCTGGTGTCTGTAGCTCTGCCAACAGTGCTGCATGGGTCTCAATTGCTTGTCAGCTTCCATGCAGGATTTTTGGAATTGGCTCTGTCAGAAGACTCCCAAATCTATTTCAGAGCTCTGGCTCAGGAAGGTGTGCTGCTGGAACGGTGCACCCAGGGCAGATGTGCTCATGGAACTGGGTGTTTGCTGTGAGATGCTTGTCCAGAGCTGCAGCAGTAGTTTAGTTAATGAAACTACTCTGGCCTCCTTTCATTAACCAGTCATTTCTTCTCTAATGTATTCAAGAGATGTGTGAAGTTACAAGTCATATTTGGGATCAGCCTGAGTGTTCTCTACCATGTGTAGGACTTGGTGGGTGGGTTTCTGAATCTTCCTGTGTTTAAATGCCATACCTTTGAAAATAATAGCAACCTTTGCATTCCCACAGTGTGAAAATACACACATACACATAATCTCATTAGTTAAAGTAAGGATTTGTAAATACTTTTTATTTGCACCAGTTACTCCAACTTTTTTAATGTGTCTGTTAAATGCAAGGATTGATATCTGGCAATGTTTCTAACATTCAGAATTTGTAGATGGGATTTGCAATATAGACTGTATGGAAATGACTTTTAGGGGAAAAATACTGCTGGAACATGAAGTAATTTTGTCAGGCTAAATGTAGTTCCCCCTGCTCACACTGAAGTCAGACTGATGGGTGGTTAAGGCAATGATAAATTTGGTCTTGCATTTATTTTTCATTTCTGAAGAAATACCAAACATTGTGGCAGTGAATTAAACTCTATTATTAGTAGTAAGTATCTCTTGTGGAACAGAAAGGTTGAATACTGTAAAAAGAATAAAAAGGAGTCTTGAGTTTGACTGCTTCAGAGTGTGTATGTCGTGCTCGTGCAGTTGACAGTACTGTCTGTCTTGGTCAAGTGTTTCTGCAGGACCAGACTTAGAGCCTATGGTTTATCACTCACAAATCTTCTTTACCACATAGGAATTTAGAAAGTGATTGTGTGATTTGCTGTTAAATTACCTGACTCCAACTGATGTTGCCAGATTCTGTAGGGGAGATTTTTGTTCTGTATTTCTATCTTGTTTCCATTTTATACTGTGGATGATTAATGTGGTGGAAATTGCTGTTTAATTATGTTTTGTCTTTACAAAAGACTGGAGAAAATACAGATAAAAGAAATTTAAAATAAAAGATAAAAGAAAACATTAAAAAATAATAAAAATAAATATAAAAAGAAAAAGATAAAAGAAATTAATAAAATAAATTATGTGAGAAAGCACACAGCAGTTTTGAAGTATTGAAGAACAACATTAAGTAGTTGTTACACTTATTCACTGGAAGTCAGTCTGACTGACAACAGCACAAACCAAATTTTTCAGTGCAGTAAAGTCCTGGAAAAAGGTAAGGGCTGTTGATGAAGAAGGAAATCCACGTCTACTGAAGTGTTTGATCAAAGCACCCACAGGATCTAGGTTTAATTTCTGACCCTGTTACAGATTTCTGCATAATACTGAAAAAGATTATCATGAAGCTATGGAGGGGGGCAGAAGTAAAATTGTAAAAATTCTCCTGTGTCTATTTCTGAGCTTAAAGATGACAAATGATTTATGTAATTAGTGGGAGAAGAAATGCTAAAAGTCCTCTTGGATTGTCTGAAAAGACTTTGAGAGAATAGTCAGTTTTCCAGTCTGTCAGACTTTTTTTTTTTTTTTTTTTCCTCCACTGAGACTCAGCAGTCTGCAACGTATGTCCATTACCGATTAAAGTGTATTTAACCAGATTGTTAATTGTAGGTACTAATTTTGAGTTTTCACACATTTTTTTACTCAGAACTAGTTTTGTGAAATTACTGATATTTGGAATCATATCAGTTGCTAAGGTCCCTAAGGTAGGCAGCATTTAATTGAGAGAAAACTTAATTGTGTTACACTGCAGGCTTACTTGAATTGATTTTGGGATCCAGCTTTGTCAAATATGGGAATACTGTTTTCTAAAATTCCTTAATGAAAGTTTCATTATTGTGAGGCTATGTATTATTTGCCATATTACCCTTCTTGATTGGTTTTTATTTGCTGTTTTTATAAATTTTATAAAATTACAATGTTTTTGTACATTATTTAGAAGTGTATTAAAAATAAAACTGATGTTTATTTTCAAATGAAATAAATGCATATTATTTCAAACTTCTCAGTGCTGTCTGCATGAAGGGAGTGAACAATCACAAGGTTGCTGAATGTCTGGAGTAACTTTTTTCCTGACATTCTTTCCCAGTTTTTTTTGCACATTCTAAGTTTATATTTTATAACAGTAAGTTTTCTTCCATGACTGCTATTACAAACTTTATTCCATTTCTCATTAATCATCATCTTTGTCTCTCTGAGGAGTTTCTGCTCCTGTCACTATAGGATGTTTTTCCTTTGTCCAGCAATACGGTGATACAGTTATTATTTAAATGACAAATTCCTGCTCTTTTCCAGCCACACTGGGCTCTCCTCATGCTGTCCTCTCAGCTGCTGGAGTTCCCAAGTGGCTCAAACCCCCTTTCTGCTCCAGAGCAGCCATGCCTTCTGCCAGCTCTCCCTTTGCTTTCCAGTTGCCTGAATCCCACCTGCTGCTTTTTAGTTGCTTGATTCTTAGTTTTTAGTGGAGATTCCTGTTTCCAGTTGTTAGATTGAGTTTACATGAAAACCTTTCTTCTAACATTGCATCTTTTCTCCAAAAGAAGTGATAGCACCCAGAAAATTCTATTTGGTTGAGTGTTAGTGGAAGGATAAGTACAGGAGGTGCTCTCTAGATGGGCAGTTTGATGAACTCTTAATGAAAAATCTTTTTATTTTTAGCCATCCTTTCTCTTCTCCTGTGCCTTTGGTTTCCTAGTGTTGAGAATTTAATGTATACCTGAGAGTATTTTTTTCTGTTCAGATAATTTGCAGGGGGTGGTGGTTTGTTTTGTTTTATTTTTTTTTAAATAAGAGCTTGTACCTCTGGGTCCCACTGGATGGCTGCTTAAGGTATCAGTGTTAGAGGGAGGGTGACTGCCTGTGGTCAGACAGTTTTTCAGTTCAGAGACTTTTTATGAAAAGTGTTTTAACCATCTAAAAGAATGGTAAGATTTTCTCTGCCTGGATACCATGGACATGTTTTGGTGACTAATCATTTCAGGAATGCAAGATACGTTACTGTCCCTGTGAAAGTCTGCCCAAATCTCGTCATTGGAAAATTGACAGTTGCAACTTGCGTATGATCTGTGAAGATCTGCAGGAGTTCACAAAGTCAAGTCTCAAGTTTTCACTTCAGTGAGTACTTTGTGACTGAGCCTGGACTTGTCTTTGCTGTAAGACAGCTCTGGAGAAGAAGCAGAATCTACATGTGTCAATCTTGCTGCTATTCAGGCCCCACCCCAGAGTTGCTTTTTCATAAAAATGGATTTTTAAGTAATGAGCTGCAATATTTGAAGTGGGTAAAGGAAATCTCTCCTAGACCTCCCAGCAGACAGGAGATTTAAAGAAAAAAGCTTACTGATGTAAATGCAGAGGAATAAAAGCAATGATGTGGATTAGGGGGGAAAAAAGTGGTGAGATTCAGATTGAAAGAATGGTGGAGACAAATTTGATGGAAGCTGAGGGGAAAACAAAAGAGAAAGACTAAAGTGGAGGCAAGGAATAGATTTGAGTTTGATGAAAACCAGCCAATTTTGAAAAAGCACAGCAAATTTAAAAATGTTAGGAGAGTAGACTTGCAGGGTGGATGATACAGGAACAGCAAGGATGATACAGGAACTGATGCTGTTGTAAATGTGTGCATTACTGAAATGATTATCAGAGAGCTGGTGAAGTTGGAAGGACTTTCAGAAGTTTTCTGGTTCAGGCTTGATCAAGGCAAGTCTCATTTGCCCAAGGCTGTGTCAAGTTGCTTTGAACCTCTACAAGGATGGAGAGTCCATACCTGTCTTGGCAATTTGTTCCTGTATTTGACTAATCTTACCAATGATGCTGTAGCATCATTGTCTGGTAGATTGACCCTTTTCTCTGCAACACAGGCCAACTCTACATATTTCCTGCACCTTTCCAGCCCTGTCTGGCTAGTCAGTGTTCTCCAGTGGGGAGAAAGAGGAAAGCCTAGAAGGAAGCAGCACATCCACTTTTGGCTGAAAGTTCTCTTCCCTGTGCAGCAGTGACAGAGCAAAGCTGCTGTGTCCCTGCAGAGGGAGTGGAAGCTGGGGGTGGTGTTTGGGAGGACCCCAGTGCTCCAGCCTCCTGTAGGAGATGTACGTCCAAGGTGGGTCTGAACATGAACTGTTGGCACAGAGGCAGGAAGGGCATAGACAGGGGTGTGAGGGGGTCACAGAACAGACCAACAGCAAGAGAAGACTTGGGGACTAATTGCAGAAGGAGCTGGTGTGGGCATGGAAGTATTTGATAGTATTCTGACAAGAAGGATGGGATTGTATCTAGGAAGAGGCATGTCCTGGAAATTTGGTGTCATGATAGAACTGAAGAAGAAATTTGGTGCTTCAAGGAGAAGGGATGAAGTTGGGGATAAGGAACTTAGTGGAAGGATAGAAGACTGAGAGAGGGATATGTTGGAAGTGACCATTGAAAGGAGCTAGAATTGAGAGAAACAGACTGCATTGCTGCTGACTTCTTGTGTGAGATTGTATGACTGTCCAGATCCTCTGGAACAGGGCAAAGGTGTAGACACTGTTCTGTGTGCAGCAGTTGCCTTTAGTTCATTTTCAGTGTGTGAGTTGATAGCCATGCTACAGTAACATACACTGTGAAACAATTTAAATACTGTTGCTCCTACAGCTCTTGAATTAATCTGGCATTAGATTTTTTTTTCGTCCAAAGTAGGTACTCAGCCTTTCAGCAATTAGTTCTGCTCAGCCTCTGTCAGAACTCTGCAGCTGTCTGCATGGGCTGGCTCCTCGCTGCTGCCCAAAGGTGGGAGAAGAGCCATGGCTTCTGGAGGAGGGCAGATGATATTAAAGGTGCTGGGGATCTTAAAAGATTCTCTGTCCCAGAGAGGCAATACTCAAGTAGACTGGAGCTGAAAGGCCTTTGAGGTGCAGTCTGCTGGAATCATTTCACTCTCTAGTTCAGGTCAACACCTGTGGCTGTGGAGCCTTTCTTCTCTGCTCTGGGAAATGGTGTAGCTGTTTTGCAGCCTGCTTCCATGAGGTGTCCCGAAAACTGAGTGCATGGAAAATACTGACAATACAGACTTCTGTCAGCAGTTAGAGGACAGCCAGCCTCTGGGTATCACTGGCTTATAATACCAGAATTAGTTAATTTAACTTGCAGCAAGCTGGCAGTACCTCCAGAAAAGCAGCCCTTGTTAACTGGACTGGATAAAACACCTTTTGCTGCTAGTTTTTTGTTTGTTTTTAAACTACAACAGTTTTCTGATCTTATTTGCAGCATAGTACATGAATGCCAGGCTGCTTTGCTTCTGTGCCTCTGTAGGCTGAGTCTGTAGATACGTCATGATTGATTTTTGGTTTGTGAGCAAACTGCTTCCTAAGTAAAAGTTTTCTGCCTATTTTGAGATGGGGGATGATAAATGAGTAGTAGAAAAAGAAGTTGTTTTTCCAAACTCACAGTCGTGGACATGGCAGAGGAAGAAGTTGAACTCAGCATCTCCTATATCCTCATACAATTCCTTGTCTCTTAAATTACAGTATCCAAACTAACTTTCCTATTTCATTTTCTTCAGAGACACATATATAAATGCAATTTAATCTGGATGGCTTCTCCTTTTCTTGTGTATTACATCTCTTTTAGAGGCCTCATCTTCTGTAAAAGCTTCTTTTCCTGAAAAGGATGTTGGGAGGAATTACCCATCTTCTCTTGGATCTTAAAAAAAATCCCCTGACACCAATTTTGAATTATATTTTGGTTTCTGTCTTAATTTTATCTTTTTGATGCTGATTGTTCAAGGTTCAGATTCCTTATTGCAAGGCAGCATTTTAATTTCCTTAATGTTCCAGAGAGAAATTGAGGGCATTAGTCTTGGAAGGCATATTTCTTACAGAATTATGTGCTGATCATTACTAATGTTTTGGGTTTTTTGTGTGATTTTCAGTGTAACCTATGAATAAAGCAGGAGGCTTAAAACTTTCCCAAAGGTACGCTTGCTTTCCACTTCCTTTATTAACTGTATCTGTTCCAGTAACTGGAAATAAGAAACTTAGCCTGCATCTCTAGGAAAAGTCTGGCTCACTATTTACACTTGCATGTATTTGAAAAATATTGCTTGGGTGTAATTTTCAACTAGTAAATTAGTGTGGCAACCTTTTTAAAATATGTAGGCACACTGGAGTACCTGCATGGTCTGATCTTGTGCTCCTTATTCCTTGGTTTTGAGAGTGGTCTTTATCTCAGTGGTCTTTGAGACTGTTGATGAATTGCTTATTGAAGAGCAGATTTCTGGACTGTAGAGGTAAAAATAGTTAAATATATTTATAAAGGTAATAATAAATAAATTAACCCCCTAGATTATTCTTCTTGGCCTCGAATTATAAACCAGCAGGTCATAGAACCACACTAGGATTAAAAGCTGTGATCTCCCATGTTAAAAGATGTCTAGGTGAAAATGTGAATGTGCAAAGGGATGGCTCTGTCTGGTTTTGTGAGATACAGCAGTCACTCCCTCATCATTGTCCTTTTGTCTAATTAACAAATTTTATCATGGGATACTTCATTATTTTAAAGGACAGATTGTTTTGTTTTAGTTGGTTGGTTTTTTGTTTAAATAGAAACCTTTCTGGAAAATCTAGGAAGGCAGTTGAATTGTTCAGTTAGATTTTGCAGTGTGTCATTGTTTTAAACCTCTTACTGACACTGGAGAAATCTTTGATTTATACAGATAAAGCCCTGTTATTCTTATGGGTTACTATGGGTGAATTGTCAGCTTTATTTCAATTCTGGGAACAAATAGGTATCTTTACCTGCACAGTCATTACCACCACCTCTATTCTTTGTACATTGGTTAAATCATGTATATTTTACTGAAATTTAAATGTGGTCAGTGCACTTTATATTAATAACTACTACCTGAAGTCCATAACATAAGTTAATTGAGGTAGTAATACTTATGAGATAGTCAGATAACTTTTATTCCTTCAAAGTATTTTCCAGATAAATCCATCATTTTTTGCAACTATTTTATGAAAAACATAACATAAAATATTTGTAGCAGCTGTATAAAAATCACAATAAACTGGGATTATGTAGTACTGGTTCTGTATTTCAATTTTCTGTTTTTTTAAATATTTTCTTTCTAGGTAGACAATGTTATTAGCTCAGATAAATCGGGACTCTCAGGGAATGACGGAATTTTCTGGAGGAGGAATGGAGGCCCAGCACGTGACTCTGTGTCTAACAGAAGCTGTAGCTGTGCAAGGTGAACCTTCAGGTTAAAATACCTCTACATTATTATGTCTTTTCTTTTTGAGATTCAGATAAAACACTAAAATTCATGTAATGTATTTTGAACTAAAAGTCCAACAGAAAACAGTTAACCGTGATTTATTAAATTCACTAATTTAATTCTGGCTGGAAAGTATAATTTAATTAAGATAAAAGAAATGTAAATGTGCTAAAAAGATATGAAATATAAAATCTGACTTTATTTTCTGTATAATCTTACTGAGTTATACTTTGTAAATTCATTTGCTATCTAAGTATGTATTAAGCAAGTTGAGTTTTAAAATAGATTAATGACTTGAAATTGGTTTAAACTTGATGTTTCCTGACACCTTTGTTATCATTTGACATGATTACAAACTCTGTCCTAAATCTGCATTTTAATCTAAATACCTGTGTATTAATGACTAGTAGTGTTGTACAAAACAAAATTATCAATACAAGTATGTGTGTCATTATTTCACTGTTGGTGCTGATGATTTAATTCCTAGTTCTCCTGAAACCTCAGCTTTGTAGTTATTTATTCAGTGACATTTTATTTTTATTAGTTAAGGAAAATGACATTTAGCTGTCATGTCTACTGAGCAAAATCTTGAATATATGATCATAGTACATGTCCCAGGCTCAGAAACCAGAAATCAAATAAGAACTACTTGCTCTTTTTATTTGTCAAACCAATGTGCTTTGAGGGGATGTAATCATTTATGGAGGTCTATAAGTCGAGATTTCTAGGGTTCCATGCTGATTATAGTGAACTTTTTTCCCTGCTAGATGGTGACAACTTGGAAAATATGGAAGGTGTAAGTTTGCAAGCAGTTACCCTGGCTGATGGCTCCACTGCTTACATACAGCACAATTCTAAAGGTAGGCAGAGGACTGCAAGCTGCTGGCTGTTGAAGTGGTATTCCCCTTTCTAACTCTCTCTTTGCATTGTAAAGTCGAAGCAAAAAACTTGCTTCCCAAGTTCCAATTCCAGTTGGAAATTTTGGTAATACTATAAAATAAATGTTTTGGTTTTGCTACTAATATGATGCAAAAATGAAATTCAGAACATAAGTCAAGCAAAAGTGAAGAGATCTTTATGGTTCAAACCCAGATATCGATATTCTGTCTAACAGATAGGACAGCAGACCTTTTCTGGTTTTTTAATCCCCGAATTTTAAAAGCTCTGTACAGTCACAATTTACCAAACATTATTTCTTGTTGATATTTTATTTATATGTTAATCTAGAAAGTATCAACTATGTGTTTAAACTGTGATTTGTTGCACAGTTCTTAAAAGTATTCTGTATATTTCAGATGGTAAATTAATGGATGGCCAAGTGATTCAATTAGAAGATGGTTCTGCTGCTTATGTTCAACACGTACCTATGCCTAAAAGCAGTAAGTGCATTAATATAAGAAATATATTATAAAATAATGTATAACTGCTAAATATTGATATTAAGTAATTAACAGTCATGATAATAACTTGATTTCTTATTTTAATGGAAATTGTCATTAAGAGATCTTAGGCATTTTGTAATCCTAGGTATTTATTGTTTGATCTTTCCATCTAATGGATTCTTTGAACTCCTGCTGAGGTGCTGTAATTCTTCCTTCTGAGCAGGGGAGAGCCTGCGTCTGGAAGATGGACAAGCGGTTCAGCTGGAAGATGGAACTACAGCATTTATTCATCACACCTCAAAAGGTAACTTTTGATTTATTACATCAGTGTTCAACAGAACTGCAGCAGTATAAAATAGGATACTCTAAAAATTACCATTTTAATGGGATTCCAAGTGTGAATTGCTTGTTGTTTAACTTTGACATCTGAGAATTGTTGAAATGGAACAGTTTCAGTTCTCTACTTAAGCCTCATATAACAGTTATAAATAATCAAACCCAGTGTATTTCACTGTTTATTTAGCCCAGGATCCCATTAAAGTGAGTATATACCTTTAGGTAGTAGGGCAGAAAATGTGACAGCTGACAGTCAAGAATGCAAATGTAGTTATTCCAGATGATAACTTATGTTTCTGCAGAAGATGATTACACTAGTCTTGGAAATAGCTCTGCTTCTCTAGAAAAAGTGATCAAGTATATATTTTAAGTCTGTTGAAACTAGTGTGACAATTACATTTTTCAACCAGCAATAGCAGGAGGAAAGAATGTAATATCAGGTTTTTTTTTTTGTTAAAAGTAGTTTTATATTTTGTTTCTTTTGCATATTTGTATGATTCTCTTCTTAAAATGGAAGACCTATGAACTCTAAAATCTGAAGTAATTACATTAATAGATTTTTTAATATTATTTTCATTTCATTATAAGTGAATTTGAAATGGAAAGCATATTTGTGTTCCTGATTTCCTTTGTAAAATAAGGACCAATATTGTAATTGTAGAAATAAAACTGAGAGGTGTTGTCTTGCAAACAAATTCCTGTGTTATTCATAGTATTATTTTAAGTGTTTATATTTGTCATGTATCGGTGGTTCTATTTCCCTTATATTTCATATATGTGCATGACTTCAGGAGACGCTTCCTGCAGAGCAGTAGTTTCTCATGTAACACATTGCTGCTCATTTCAGAATCCTAACCCTTTGCAATATCATTCCTCAGACAGTTATGACCAGAGTGCACTGCAAGCTGTGCAGCTGGAGGATGGAACCACTGCCTACATCCACCACACAGTGCAGATGCCACAGTCAGACACCATTTTGGCCATCCAGGCTGATGGCACAGTGGCAGGACTGCACACAGGAGATGCTGCCATCGACCCAGACACCATCAGTGCTTTGGAGCAGTATGCAGCCAAGGTACTCTGCTGTGCATTTTCTCTGTCCTTCATGTTTTAATGTGCAGCACAACATATCTGGCAGCACAAGCCAATTGTTGTTTAAGAAATAACATTATAACTGAGTGTCAGACTCCTAGAAGAGAGAACACCACATTGTCATGACAGTGCTTCACTGTCATGAGCAGCTCTGGTGCATAGGGTTGCATAAAAAGGAGAAAAGATTGACCACTGAACTGGAGTCAGATTTAGAAAGCAATTTAGACAGCTAAATAACAATCTTCTCTTTACTGTAGCATTGCAAAGGAGTCTCTAGAAAGGACACTGTTTGGAAAGAAGGACAAAGTAAAATTATTTTTGTTCAGGTGCTGTTGCTGGATTAATTTTTTTTCTTGAATAGGAAGAGTATGGCCTGGTGTACTGAGCAAGGACAACACATGGTATGAGGTGTTAGAAAAGACAATTAGACAATTACTGAGTTGAGGAAAAAAGCTCTTCTTTTATCCATATTTTCAATAGTAAAAATGCAGTAGGATGCACAAAATTAATGATGTTCACTTTACTGGACTTCTGTGAAGCATGATGTAAGTATGGTAATGGGTGATGCAACTGCCATGACTCTGTAGTTAAGCAGTGTCCCAGTTGCTGGATAATTGCCATCAGTGCTTATATTGCTCTGGAAAAAGAGCAGAATGTATTTTAAAGTCTGTCCTCTTAATGTCACTGAGAGTTGTCAAAATTTGGGAGGCCAGTTGGGATAATTAAATTGCTTGTTCTTTTCATGATGCTTCTGTCAGTTAGAATTGAGAGATCCTGAGGCAGGCAGTCAAATTGTGTCGTGATGCTATGCTTTAGCATTTAATTAAATAAAAGATAATTCAGTGTTAGTTGAACTGTAATCACAAGCTTCTACACATTCCACAGGCACTATTTAATTTAGATTAAATCAATCACAGCTTTGCCCTTCTTAACCAGCAGCTATATTAATAAATTCTGATAAGTTTCTGTTTTGAGAAGATGAAGAAGAAACAGAAGAAATGCAAATAAATTTGCATTTTCATCCTGTTTAACTCAATATGGCTGTAATGTGAATTTGCTTTCTGTAGTGCACTTGTGGGTTCGTTTAGGAAAAATTGTTTTCTTTAAGCTTTCATCTCAGAACCTTATTCTGAATGTTTGAACCTTTAGGGGATAGTAAGTAGAAGTGAGTTTCCAAGCACTGCACCTGGTTTATGTAAAAAACCAAAAAATAGCTCAGTGGTCAGAACCCTGGACCTCTCTTAAAAGGAGAAATATGGTTTTGTGATTCTTCTCCATGTCCATGCACACTTCATAATGAGGCAAGGTACACTTTTCATAACTGGTGTTACAGACATTTTGAAAAAGGTACAGTAAGAAATTAAATGCACATGGTAAGTATATGATAGGATTTTATAAAATTTTAAGTAGCCCAAAGAAGAGCAGTGACTTGTCATTGGCTGCACCAGTTTCAGAACTGGGAAACATCAGGTGAAACTCTCAAGTGATGAGTTCAAGAAGAATGAAAATACTTTTCCAAACAGCTCAAAGTTAAGCACTACTTTGGATACTTTAGGATATTATGGACACTTACGTCCTTGGATTCAAGGAGTAATTAGATAAATTCATAGAAGAAAAATGTGTCCATGGCTATTAGGTAGAAACATGTGACTTCTGGTTCAGGAAGTTCATAAACCACAAATTGCTTGGAGGTTGGCAGAATATTATGGGGAATGCATCACTATGTGCTTGGCCTGTTTGTTTAGTGTTCTCCAGCATCTGCTCCTGGCTGGTCTTGGAAATGAAATGGTGCAGCAGTATTGCCTTTAGTTTGACTATTGACTCAATGTAGGTGTTCTTGTGTTTTTATTTGAAGGCAGACTAAATCTTTCTTTAGCATAAAAGAGAGTATTTTAGGAGCAGCTGAAAGATCTGCCCTGGAATCCTTCCAGAATTCTTACAATACTGCAAAAGAGCAGTTTAAATTTGGGTGTCTTTTTTTGTTTGATTCTTTTAAGGCTTTCTTTTTGAAGCTTAAAGGGCAAAGAAAAAAAAAGGTGAATTTGGAGAGTGGTGGTTCTTCTTTGTTTCCCTGTCCTATGCAACTGGCAGAAATAGAAAGATCAGTGGGGTGCCCAGGATAAGTGTAGAATATAAGAGAGTTCATACAGAGAGATCCAAGCAGACTACCCAGAAGCTCACTGGAAGTGGTGGAACATGCATATTTTTCATTGTTCCTCACTTCTCCTTCAGGCATAGTACCACTTTCCACAACATGCCAAGCACATGCAGATTTAACTAGAGTCCTGTAATTTTGGCCTGAGTCAGTGCCACCATCCTCCCAAAGCAACCAAGGAGAAAAGGTCACTGCTCCCAGTGAAGTCAGAGTAGGTGATGGAATTGTGAAAGTTACAACACATACTCTTCTTCCATAACCTGCTTTCCTGTGCCATCACAGCTGCTGGCAAAGTACAGTTACTGGGATTTGTGCATGCCTCAACACATGCACACCATTCTGTTTGGATCATTTGTTTCCAGTAGTTGATCAAGTTCTAATTTGTGTCAGCAGTTCTTTTCTCTACCAACAACAAGAAGTTCAGGATGAAGTAATTCAAGTCTTCTTTCTGTGCAGGTTCTCCCCCTTTCCTTTAAAAATTCTGAGGGAAAAGGTTCCAAAATAGCTATTGTTTCCCTCTGAAAAAAACACCAAAGAATTACCTGCTTACTGACACTCTTTTAAATCTTTTAATTATGTAAATTTGCTTCTGCTTGGTCACTTTCCTCATTATTGTTTTAGCTCAAAGTTCCCAAAAGTATATTGCTCATAATTGTCTAATTTAGAGAGAGAGTATGAAAACCTCTTGTGGGATGAGTTCATGGCAGTGTGCAAGCAAACTGCTGGAGCTGGGTGCTTTGGGCAAGATGCTTCACACAAGCACCAATGTTCTCAGGGGCCTGCACTGGCCTCTTGGGTGAAAGGGCAGGAGCAGCCCAGGGGAGGGAGGGTTCCTGCCAAGAAGAATAAATAGAGAAGAATAAAATCCCTTAAATTAGGCTTAGGTGCATCAGTCTTAGCCTTGAATATAATGGATGCAGAGAGTGTTGGGAATGCCTGTGCTTAATACAGAGACAATTAAGGAATGGGAAACTATGTAAAATTCACTTTAATCTTTTTATATAGTGACCAGTTACGTCCAGTTCTTTGAGTTGCTGCTTGTGAGAGTTTGGGGTGCTTTTTAACTGGATAATTATATTTTTATTTAAATAAAAATTTCACATTAACATCTAATAGGCTTTCAAATATTTTTATGAACTCCTTGGAAACAGCAATACCTATTTCCTCCTGGAGGCTGTCTTTAAAAACAAACCTCTGTAGAATACCCAAGTCCTTGCTTAATTGTAATGTGACTAGTTCAAATTGATATGTAACATATTGTTTTAGGTATTTTGATTCAAAAAGCAGTTGTGCTGTTTGAAAAAAGTACATTCTGCTTAACAAGGAGTGAGACAGATACCTTTATTATAAAAGAAGTAAATGTTTGGTGTTTTTTTGGTCAGAACTCAATATTGTTAAATTTATTGATTTATTGTAATATTTTTATCAGTCTATTAATTTAACATCCTTAGTTCTTGCAGTCTTTCCTAGCCTGTTATAAAACAACTTTGCTGTGCTCATTTGACCTCTTCTGTAATGCAGGTGCTGCAAGTGATGATTTTTATGTAAGCTCATGTACTGTGGGATAACCATGTTCCAAGAGGGAGCTAGAGAGCTATGAAATAATAAACCCTCAGTTACTGTCTGTAACCCTCTGTTTCTCAGATGAATAAAAGTAACCTGTAAATGTTTTTCCCGTTTCAACTTTGTTTTTCAGGTGTCTATTGATGGAAATGACAGTGTTAGTAGCACAGGAATTATAGGTGAAAATGAACAAGATAAAAAAATGCAGGTATGTACTTAATACAAAACAAATAAATGTATTTATTTATTTTGTCTTTTCTGCCCAGCAAGGTGCACGTTAGGGAGCTCTGTAGCCATGAACTAGGGTTTGCTTCTACCCTTCAGAAGTTGTAGATTTCAAACTATACAGATAGTTTATATTATCTCACTCAGTACAAGATCCTGTCACAAGAGTTTTAAAAGATCTTCTAATTTCTAGAGGGTTTTCCTGTTAAAAGGTAATTAAAAATTATGTTGACTTTCTAAGATTTTTTCAAGCTGAACTGAGTATTTTATCAATAAGAATGTATTTCAGAAGTTCTTTTCCAGAGAAGGAGCTGACTTTTGATAGTATTTGAAGCAGAAAATTTCTGTCCCAGTTAATACATTTATTGTAGGAGAAACCATTCCAGGCATAGGTCTGGAACTGTTCTCTCTTTAATTACTTATTTTGATTCCACTTGCCGTGTTAGGGTCCCTGACCTTTACAGCTGGTTTTATAAGGAATCAGTGTTTCTCCTAGAGAATGCATAAAGAACAGAAAAATACTTCAATTTCTTCTTCTGGATACATATTGTTAGTACACAGAAATGTAAAAACTTTTAAATATGAAATGATTAATCTAAAAGTTCAAAGGGTAATGAAAAATTCAGGTGCAACTTACTAAGCTTTTTTTCCTTGTGGTCCATAAAATTATGTAAGGAGAATGGTTCTTGGCATTATAATGTGTTTTATTCAAGGAAAAGACAAAGAAAAATGTATTCTGGTCTTCAAATATGCAACTAAAATAATACTAAAACCTGTATATCCTCATGTTCAGATGACAAAATCAAAAATGGAAAAGTCATTGCATTGAGAATGGGGCAAACCTTTTCTCCTTTTTGCTTCATTAAAGAAATAATGAAGGAGACAAGGAGGAAAAACGTCTTCTTCCAAGATCAAAATACATTGTGTGAAAGGAATAATTACAGGCTCAGTTCTTACAGTTAGCTGAATTTTTCTACTTTTAATCTTTTACAAGTTAGATCCCACAATATTTAAAGCTGCAGACACTCCACTTTGGCCTATGTGGCATGACTGTGGAAGGAGAGAATAACTAATACTTGCATTGTTTACTGTATTGGACCATGTTCCAGAAAATTAAATTAAGAAATTCAGAGGGTTTGCACACTTGTAGGTTGGAATAGGGATACAACTCAAATGAAAGGCAAAATTCAAGGAAGAGTAAGATAAAAATTTGTGTTGGTTTTATCTGAAGTAAGAGCCTATTAAGCAAAATTACCTGTAATCAGTACCTACCTAAATATTGATTTTGGCCTCAGCCCCAAAGCAAACTGAATGTGGACATGGTTTTATCTTATACATATATGGCAACATATGTGCCATATGGAAATGTGCCAATCTTATGGAGCATTATATGTTCCAAACAGAACAAGATCTGATATTTCAAAAAGGTAATGAGGCTTAGTCTCAAATTCCGACCCTTATAAGGTGACTACAGTTGGTCTTCAGTTGAAGGGGCCCAAAGCTGTCAATTATGTATGAAAATATAAATCATTCTTATATCTTGATCGAAGTAGATATCTACTTGTAACTCATTATGTATTCCTATGTGTAAAGATATAATATATAAAATAGTCTCAGATGTAGAATTAAATAGGTGCATATTTATAAATTTTCTAAGTTTGCAGGGAACAGAGCAGAGCAGATGTCACACTGCTAAGCAGTCACTCAGATTTTCACGTGGTTAGTTAGGTGTTTCAGCAAAGAAAAAAAGCATAAGACCTCTTTGTGATTTCTCTGTGAGAAAACAAAAGACCCTGTGTGCCCAAATGGATATCTCACTATTTCCTTTCAAACCTGTCATACCCATCTGTTCATAATACACACTTTGGTTATATGATTCTGCTTTTATATGTGCAATAGAAAAATCTGATCCAAGATCTTCGTTTTTCTCCTGCGTTACCTTTCTGAGCTCAGGATGCATTTGTGATCTCTGAAAAATAGGGGAGTTTAAATTCTATTTATTTATTCATTCTGTTTAAAAGTATTTGAAATACACACTTCCTCTCAGCAAGTTCCACATTATTAGAAAGATGCTTCCTCCCCAGTTTTTGTTTCCATCTTAATATTGGTAAGATTATGGCTGGTTATTTCCTTGCAGATATCAGCACATTGTTGTTTGAATTGTTCTCATTTTCTTTTCAACTTTGGCATACTTGAGCTTTATGACAGAATTTAGCAAGTATATACATATTTTTATATGCTGGAACAACAAAGAAATAGTAATAGGTTTACTGAGGGGGTAAAAAAAAATAATGCTTCAGTACAGGTGCTCAACCAAGCACATTCTTCGTGACCCTTAATATATGGAAGTGATTTCTGTGGTTCATGCTGTCATAGGTTAAACAATAGTATCAGCAATGGGTTTCTTGATCCAGGAGGTTTTTTCTGTGGTTCCAGAGAAGATTTTCTGAAGTGATGGAGTTGAATATTTCAGCTGATTAAAAATTTTGTATTGAACTTTGCCACTTTAGTCTTATGAACAGTCTGAGGTTACAGGTTATTCCATCCTCTCTGAAGAATCTGTAGGAAAGGTGCTAGTAGTCAAATTTGTGATTTCTCTCAAAGAGGAAATAAAAGTCTGTGTGCTGTTGTAGGGCTGCAGTCTCCCTAGTGGGAGGGCTCAGATGAATGAAGTGCTGTGGTGATGGATCCAGGCCCTTTAAAAGGGCCAGGTGGGGAAGGAGAGCAGCAGGAGCTGTCCTTCCTGTGGGAACAGCACAGGGCTTTGGCATGGGACATGGCCCAGACCAGTGTGGCTGCTGAAGTGGTGACTGTCTGCCACAAGGTCACGATGAGGAAGAAGATGAAGCCTCTTCAGAAAACTGGAATGAGCCTCACATTCACAGGCCCACATCCTCATGAGGAATTCTAACATCCTCAGTATGTGCCAGAAGGGCATCACAACAGGGCACATGAGGAGCATTCTGCAGTTCAGGGATGGCAACAGGCAATCTAGAGCAAGTTACTGAGTAGAGCCTCACTTGCCTAGAAGAATTAGTTGGGAATGTGAACATTGGGAACACACTTCAGGATTCTCTATCCTTAGAGATATTCAGAACCCATTTGGATATGGCTCTGAGCAATCTGCTGCAACTGACATTATTTTATGCTGAGAGTATTGTCTCCTCATCCATCCTGTGAGATGTTCTTTTGACAGTTTGGAATAGAATTGGATGTGTAACAAAAGGGAGGTGATTTAAAAGGACAGACTGTATAAAATAGCCTCAATTGCTTTGCATAGAGTTGTATGTAAGTGCTGATGTCTGGGCTTCTGCCTCTGTGCTCAGTCTGTATGAATGTATGAAGGAGCCTCTGCAAGGCGTTTCAGTTGCTTCCTGAAGCTGTGCTGTTTGTTTTCCTCTTGTCATGCCAGAAGGGAGAGTAGAACCTGGCTCACAATGCTCCGATTAGCTTGATCAAAAGACATGCATGACAGACCAAGTACAAAATGCTTTCCTTCTTTTTGAAAAAGTGCTCATTCTAAGGACACTTAATTATTGTTTGGCCTTTCCATGAACTTATATTTGAAGGTGGCCTGATTTATAACTAATTTCTCTTAGGAAAAGATCTAGCACCTCAGGTATAATCTAAGACTTGTCTACTAATTGGACCATTTTACCACTGTGCTGGTATTTTGAATTACTTACCTTTGTTATTTGACTAAATAGTCAAGCTTTTAAATTTGCTAGGTACAGGTAAATATGTTTTACTGTATCCATCATGACTTTCAATTATTTATTTTTAGTTTATTTATTGAGGATTCAGAAATACATGGCATAGCAAAGCAAAGAGAAAAGAAACCTGTCAGAATCAGCTCTGGCTTGATAGCAAAATAAAGTGTGTAACTTCTCTGATCCATTTTGGTTGTTGCTTTTTGTAATATGTGGTTGGGGTTTTATAATTTTTTTTCTCTTTCACTTAAGATTGTCTTGCAAGGACATGGAACAAGAGTGACTGCAAAATCTCAACAGACTGGAGAGAAAGCCTTTCGGTGTGATTATGATGGCTGTGGAAAACTGTACACAACAGCTCACCATCTTAAGGTGATGAGATGTAAAATGTACACTGCTACTTTGTAGATATGATTTTTTTTTTGAGATTATATGGTTAAAAGTAATAAAAATTGAGAGAGAGCCAATTGCAATGGTGCTGTTTTGTGAAATGTTTATTGGATTGATTTTACAGTATTTGGTGGTGCTCAGCTGAGTTTACTTGGTGTCCTTGGATCATGTTCAACTGCTATATTGCCAGCATGTTGTTTCCACCAGCAGTGTCACAGCAATTCTGGAAGCCAACATTCAGTTTATCAACTTTACATGTATGCATGATCATGCAAAATTTCCATTTTTTAAAATATTTCACCATCATAGTACAAAGTGAGACTCTTCAAGACTAATATTCAAAGTGAAAAGCTGGAACATCTTTTCTTCACAGATGGCAACTTCTTAATTCTATTCCCTTTTTAAATTAAGTAAAGGAATTACTGAAATGGTAACTGCTATGGGGCTGCTCACATTCCAGCTGAGGCTGGCACAATCCTTGCTGATGAGGTAACCTCCTCACAGTGCTGCTTTGTCTCTGACTGCAGGAGTCAGTGAGGGTTGGCTTTATGAGTCACTTGCTAAAGTGATGTCCTTGCTGTAGAGGTTTCATGCAATATAAGAGCATCATTGGAAACATTCAGTGGAGTCAAAAATCAGATAGAGTGGCCTCTGAGGCATATTTGCCTCCTGTCTTTAATGCAGTGCATGATGGCAACTCTGTATGTATTTACAGAAGGGTTTTATGCCAAACTGACTGGCAGGATCAGGTTAGACCTTGGAAAGAGACATCTTTTGTTTTAGGGAAAATGCTGTTACCATATTTCATTATTTTTTCATCACGGATATAAGCAGATACTTCAATGTGAATCTTACTAGGATAAATAAAATGTTGGCTTTGAGAATGAGCTGTTTCTGTGCTGAAGTAACCAGATACAACATTTCATTAAGTCACTGTATTGGATATCAACAGGTGCATGAAAGGTCTCACACAGGAGACAGACCATACCAGTGTGAACATCCTGGATGTGGCAAAGCCTTTGCAACAGGTAATCTTTTGCAGCCTAGCTCCTCCTGCTTGTGTTTGTCTGTGAATAAAGCAAGTTTTTAATTTTTTTTTTTAAACTGCTAAGTTGGTTGGGACAACTGAAAAAAAAAAAAAAGTAATCTTTTCAGCTAGCAAAATTTAGGTTCATTTTCTAAGATGCCTGTTTCACGCTTCTTTAGTCATTATCTTTTCAGGGGAGTGCTGAAAGGAAGATCTTGGTTAAATGCTCATTGCAAAATAATTTATAGAGGGTCTGATCCCAAGTTCACTTCAGAGTGGTAGAATTTTGATGATGATGATGATGGTTAGTACCTGTATATATGATTTTACTGCTGACTTTGTTAGTGGTTATTGCTTTTCCTAGGAGCAAATAATTAAATGTCATTTTGATGACAGTAGTGGGAAGAGGTAAAACCTAGATGGAATCCATCAATGGCTTCCTCAGAAGGCAGAATAAATATTTGTCCACATTATAATAATTGTAGTTTATCCTTCTGAAGGGAAGAAGCAGCATTATGGAAATGTATTTTCTTCAAAAAGGGAACCAAAGAATTTCTAAAATGTTATCCAGAGTTCTGCTGCTAAGAATGAAAGAGTAACTTTTACTCCCCAATGTTCCTGATGGGCATGGCAAGCAGAGCTTTTGCTGGTGGTGGTTTATGAGTGCCCTGCCTGTGCTCATGCTGTGTAACATCTCTGTGATGCCAGGGTACGGGCTGAAGAGCCACGTGCGAACACACACCGGTGAGAAGCCGTACCGCTGCACAGAGGAGAACTGCACCAAGTCCTTCAAGACCTCTGGAGACCTGCAGAAGCACATCCGCACCCACACAGGTACTGCCAGCACACGCTCCTCCTCTGTTCATTCACCTGCCTGGAGTTCTACTTTTGTCTCTCTCCTCATTCTGTGACTTCATACTGACAAAATCAGCATGTGTATATTCTATTTCTGAAGCCCAGTGAGCTCATTTACTGCAAATCCAGCATGCTTTCCTTGGAAAAAGTGCTTAAGCATTCATACTGCTATTGCAAGTGCACTAACTTTTAGCAGTGCATCACTTACATTATCACTGAGTCTCATTGCCTTTACAGTTTCATCTGCAGCTGTAACAGAACAAGGAACTTCTCCTCAGAAATCTGCCTTTTAGAAATGGCTTCAGTGTTCCTCAGTTTTGGTGCTTTAATATAAGTCACATGCCAGCTTCATGAAGGTTGATATTCTGAACTTGTTATCCTCATTTCCCATCTCCAGCTGGAAGACAAAAATGTTATAGAAAACCAAATGTTACTAGAACTTGCAAAGGCACAAAAAAAAAAAAATCTTACATTTTGTCTAAAACATTAAATTGAAAGCCAAACCACAAACTCTAGACAGCACACACTGCACTCTGCAAAACTCTGTGGGTGCACACACGTGTAAACAAGTTTGCACAATGTCTTCTTTGTGCCTGTGATCTTCCAAAAGAAAAAAAAAATTAAGAAAAACAACCCTTAAATGTAGGAAGAACAATCTATCATTTGCTAACCTATTCCATTAAATATATTTATGTCTCTGCTAGAAGCTTTTGCAGTGCACTGTTTGAGTCTTTCTGAGTCAGGAAAAAAAAATAAAAGAAATAGGTGCTTGGATTTTTTTTAAAATTATAAAAAATAATAATATTGGAGGGGTGGGATGTAAATATAGGCAATAAAAATTGTAAAAACTCAGAATTACATTAAGAGATTTTTTTTTTTTTGGACTTCCATACACAAAAAGATTGTTGGGATTAGTGCTATCTTGATTTTTAAACATCAGGGTGAACAGATATCATCTCAGTTCTAGAAGAGAACTGTTGATATGCACTGCATCAAGTACAGACTATGAACTGAAAGGTTTTTGTAGCATGGACAACTTTATTAGCTGTGGGCTGTTTTCTTTCCTTTGTTATGGCCACAGAAGGTGTGTGGTAATTTAATCTCAGTTTAGCATTTGAGACAAAAGATTTGAGCCAGCCCTATGTAACCTACCCACCTGAACAGTTTTAATAATAGCATGATAATCTCGCAGCAGACCAGGGGCCAGAGGTGTCTTATTTGAGATTTCTGAGTGTTTTCAGGGAGCTGAAGAACAAGAGGAGGATTGCAGCAGCTGCTTCATGCAGGTGGATGGAGCAGTGTGTGCTGCTGCCTTGGGCAGGCTGCAGCAGGGCACCCTGGGAGGCATGGCCGGGCTCTCCCATGGCTCTGAGACCTTTCCCTTCCTCTAGCAGGGACATCAGGGCAGCACTTGCTTCCTTTTCTGCCTGTTTTAACCACAGGTGGCTTTTCCCCCTCTGTCAGTAGAGTCAAGTCTTGCTTTCAGTGCCATCACATGCTTGCCTCGGCTTTCTCCATGACTCCAACAGACACACAGCTCTGGGATCAGAAAGCTGCTGTGGATGGTACCTCGTGTTGCAGTGGGGTAGAGCTTCAAGGCTTTGCATTTCTAGAGCTGGAATTCTGTCACCTGGAAACAGGTCGCTTTGCTAGGAAGGACATTAGAATTTGAAAAGGGCCCTTCAGGGACCGGTCTGGTGACATTCCTGCGGGCATTGTTGGAGAGCGATCTGTTGTGGTTTCCAGTGCAGGGTCTGTTGCTGGGTGGGGTTGGCTCTGCTGCTTTCAGCCGTGTTTGGGGTCCTGGCTGAAGCCAGGATTAGGGGAGCCATGGTAACACAACACTGAGGCTACAGGGAGTGCACACTGCCTTGGCAGGAAGCTGGAAAGCCTTCCCAAAACAGCTGCCCCGAGGAGTGAATAGTAGTTTCCTCTGCCAAGGAGCGAACTGCTTTGGAGTTTTGTGGTATTGCTGTCTATCAGGACTTGTTTTGTTTTTAAGTACCTATTGTTGTATCTGTAGGGGTGTTCTGTTCTCTCTTGCTCTCAGATTCTGCTCTTTGGTAAGCAGCACAGTTGGAATGTGCTTGGCTGTAGAAGTGGGAAATTACACTAGGACAGCCTGTCAGTGGCTCGGAAGTCTCCAAATTTAACCCTCTTTGCTCTCCTTCTCCGTGTGCTTTGGTAGATCTGAAAGGTCAGGGTTATTGCAGTACTGTTGATTGGCCTTGTCTGCTATTCACAGTGAAATGCTTTGGTTCAGGGATGTAACTTACTGTGTTTAAACCTGTATTACACAAAGAGACTTACTCTAAAAGAACCTGATATTTGTATTTGTGATTTGGTTTGGTCTGGGTGTTTGAAACTTGAGTTTTATGGCTGCTTCTCTATGGAAAGTTTGTTCTTTTTTAAGGTTAAAGTGCTTTCTGTAGCAAGTTTTACTAATCCATGTTTTCCCTGGTTATATGTTGAATTGTGAAGGTACTTTTTCATTAGAAGAACTAACAATTGTCAGATGTCAGTGGTATGATACACTTGATCTGGATAATGTATGTATGAATTAGGGAGATTGTTAAATAGTTGTTAGGTTATGGGTAGTGTGGAAGCTAATCCAAGCAACTGAGTCTGTTCTATACATGTTAAAGTGTTAATCTAAGTGCTTCATAATTTAGCTTACAGACTATCTGAATTTCTGAATTTTGTTAGCTTGGGCTAAACTAGAACACTCCACAGCAGCATGTTCATGATGTTTCTGACTGAAGGTCTCAAAGATAAAATTAGGCAGCTTTAGGTTCCCACACTTAAGTCTAAGTGTAACTTAGGATTTTCATTATTTTGTAACCCTTGCATATGTACCTTTTCTTGTCTTCTTTTTCAGGTGAAAGGCCTTTTAAGTGTCCCTTTGAAGGATGTGGCAGGTCATTCACAACATCTAATATTAGAAAGGTTCACATCAGGACACATACAGGTGAAAGGCCTTATTACTGTACAGAGCCAGGATGTGGGAGAGCTTTTGCCAGTGCAACTAATTATAAGAATCATGTGAGAATACACACAGGTACATGAGAGATTTATTGTATTTTGAAGTGGAATCTGCTTGGGAGAGTGTGTCATTCTTGTGATCAGTGTTTGATGGGTTAATTTGGTGTAGTCATGTTTATATGACTTGGCTTGGTAATTCTGTTTGGGCCTGCTCTCCCCTCAGCTGAGGATATTTAAGCAGTTAAATTTCCCACCTTGCTGTCAAGGCAGAATAATTTTGGTTTGGACACTAAGTTTTTTAAAACGGAACTTGGGCTGAATCCTTATTATGATTCTGGGGCTTACCTCCCTTGTGAGCTGTTTCTTAAATAAATACCAGTAAAGGACAAGTCTGAGCTTAACTTTGGCTCACTGTTATGAGTCACCCTTTCATCCCAGCTGTATTTTTCTTGCTGCTGGAACTGTGGTCAAAACTTCCTTTTTTACAGACTGGATGTGAAAATACCTATCTAACTTGATTTTCAGAGTTAGTGAGCAGAAATAAAAAGCACAAATTAAAGATTCTAAAATGTAAAAGCCAGTGATAGCCATATCAGCTTGGTTGCATAATGTATTTTATAGAAACATAGACAAGATTCATAGAGGGACATTTTGTATCTCAGTTTATATTTTTAGTTTACAGTGTGATTTGGACGCTTGTTTCATTGATTTTTAAATGGAAGGTGTTTCTGTACGAAACCATAATTGTTTATACACATACTTCCTATGGATTTCCTCAGAGCTTTCAATACTCAAAAGTGATACTAGTCCATCAATATATCTGATCATCAAGGGAAACTATGGAGCTTCCAGTAATAAAAGAACAAAATTCTCAATACAATGACAAACTGAAATTGCAGCTCTCAGCCTGTATCATTCTGCTTTCATCAGAAGGATGTTTTAGATGGAATGATAGGGAGAGAAATGGGCCCAGCTTGTACTGGCAGTAATTCTTAAAAAAAGACAGTAAGATGTTGAATTGGTAAACTTTGTGAAGTTGAGCTTCTCTGTTGCCTTTGAAATTAAAGTATGGTTGGTAATGAAGGTTTGTCCCTAAATATAATTTACTGACAATTTTTCCTGTGCATCCTGAATAAAGTTCTCTTTATACCTTTTGTTTTCCTGTGCAGGGGAGAAGCCTTATGTCTGTACAGTTCCTGGCTGTGACAAACGTTTCACAGAGTATTCCAGTTTATACAAACATCATGTTGTACATACCCATTCCAAACCATACAACTGCAATCACTGTGGGAAGACCTACAAGCAGATCTCTACCCTTGCTATGCACAAACGGACAGCGCACAACGACACAGAGCCCATTGAGGAAGAACAAGAGGCTTTCTTTGAGCCACCTCCAGGTTAGAATTGCAGCCTTTGAATCTCTAGTTGTAAAAAAGAAAAAAAAAAATTTAAAAAATGGGCTGGATGGTATTTTACTGGGGGATTTTAACAGCCAGCAAAATTAAAGCATAAGTTAAGAGTTAAAGTACTTTAAAAGATATCTTAATTTCTCTGTAAGGCTTTTTAGGGTGGTAGGCAACTTGTAAACAGAAATTGCATGGTAATTGGCTAGATAATAAACTCATTTATAGCAGTCGTGGGGTTAAAAGAGAAATCAGAGTTGCAGTCTCAGCAAACCTGCTAAAAACATGAATGTGGGGAAGGGACCAGAGACACTCTAAACTGATTACAACTTACTGGACTTTGTTAAGGGTTTTTCAAAGAGTGTGTGTGTGTGTGTGTGTGTGTGTGTGTGTGTATGTATATATATATAACACCATGATTGGTGACAATCTTTTCTGTGGGAGTACAGGCTCTGCCTTGAGAGAAAAAAAAAATCTCTTTTTGCAGCACAGTAATATGGGCTGGTTTTGCTGTGATTTAAAGCAGTTTCTGTAAACTGTCCTAGAGGCAGAGATGGAAAGGAGCTGCTGTGCTGCAGTACTCTGAGTATGCTGTTCATGGTATCATGAGTATTGAATCCTATAACTATAAAGGATCAGACTGAAGGCAATACTGTGATAGGACAAACATTGTAAAATTTTAAAAATTTCAATTTTTAAATGTGCCTGAAGATCAGAAATATCCACACAAACTGTTTTGGTTAGACAAGTTGTTTTGCTACATGTTCTTGGGAAATTGCACTGAATGCCTCAAGCAGGCTTGCTATAGCTTAATTCCTTCCTTTAAAGGAATGATAACATTCGTTTGCTGAGGTTAAACATTTATCAAGATAATGAACTGACTTAAATCTTCACACAAAGACATTGCTATGTTCTTCTGTATGTTTGTTAATTAATAACTTTTTTTTTTAAATCCAGTTGTGTTTGCATGGCGTTTCTTGCATGGAGAGGTTAACATTTAATGAAAAAATTAGAAATGTTTATCACATTTAAATATTTGCTTACAAACTAAACGTATATGTAGTATTTGCGTCTTTAGACTCATTGCCACAAGATTATAACCCAAGTTCCCAAAATAAGACTTTCTGACTTGCTCCTGGTATCTTTTCCTTCTTTTATTTTTCTCATCTTTCCCCTGAATTTTTCTGTTGGAGTGTTTAAAACTTTCAGACAAGACTGGGACTTAATCCTTGTCACTCGCTCTCCTGGGAGCATTTAGAGTATGTAATGTATCCTCTTGCCTTCTTTGTATCCACTAGGTCAAGGTGAAGATGTTCTCAAAGGCTCCCAGATCACCTACGTGACAGGTGTGGAGGGAGAAGATGTCATTTCTGCACAGGTTGCTACAGTTACTCAGTCGGGATTAGGCCAACAAGTAGCGCTAATATCCCAGGATGGAACCCAACATGTAAGTAACTACAGTGCTTAGGTGCTGATAGCCATGCTGGGAATTGAGGCACAGGTTTGTACCTTCTGAAATCACATAGGATTCATTTATGTTTTAACAACTGCTGTGTATGCAGCCTGTTTCTGAGGTTTCTCACAATTCCCAGATTATGCTGTTAGTATCTGATGGGCATCTTCTTGTCTGTACACACTTTGAGGGGTTGAGGGGTGGGAAGTCTTTTCAGTCCAGGTGCTTCCTTTACAAGCAGTTATGTTGGTAGTGTGCAGTTTCTAACATAAACTAAAGGATAAGGAATCCCTTGATACTATTTTCCACTCGAACATTCCTATGGCTGTTTTAAGGATTTCATATGAAATTGATTTGGAAGGGGATTTCAGCACAACTCTCGATTCACTGTGGCAGTATATTGAAGCCTTTTGGGAAAAAGTTTCTATATCAGCTGGCAGGGCAGCTGAAATACCAGTAACATATGAAAGATATATTCTGAATTCAGACAGAAATAAAATATCCAAGGGGTCTATTATATTGCCAGTTCTGGCCATTGCAGCAATACTAAGTAACTGGCATTTTTACCCTCTAAAATGAAGGCCTGCCGAAGCCGTAGACATAGAATTCTTACATTTAAATTATCTTTCAGCTTGAATTCAGTTCTGGGATTTATTACCTTGTAAATCAGACATCAAATTATATCTGATGCCCTAATGTGTTTATACTGGAGACATCAGTAATTTATATAATTAATTTGTTATGGATTGTTTATTTGTGGTTTAAATTCTAAGCCCTCGTAGGGCTCTTTAGTACTGCCATCAAGATAAAAGTATGTCAGGTGGTACAGCCTTGAATCCCATTGACCTCTGCATAAGACACGTGCATAGATAATCTATGGTGCTGTTATTTGGGATACTCTCTGATTAACATGGAATTGTAGGCTCTGGGATTAAGTATGAGCCTCTTTCTACTGCTGAGAGCCCAGTTGTTTACAGAAAACAGGTAAATGCATCTGCAAGGTGATGAGCTGATAGCTGCCAGCCGTGAGGCAGAGGGAAGGAGGGCTCTGAGCCGAGCAGCATCAGCCCTGCCCTGGCTCAGGAGCTGCTGTGTGTTGCAGGTGAACATTTCCCAGGCAGACATGCAGGCCATCGGCAATACCATCACCATGGTGACCCAGGATGGCACCACCATCACCGTCCCTGCCCACGACGCCGTCATCTCCTCGGCGGGAACGCACTCGGTGGCCATGGTCACTGCGGAGGGCACCGAGGGGCAGCAGGTGAGGCACGCTGTCCTGCACGCCTGGCCATGGCCCTTTGGGACGGGTACCATGGGCCCTGAGCCATCTCTTCTGCCATTGCTCACATTGATCTCTGCAGAGCACTTTCCAGCACATTCCCCTTGTACGTGTGTTCCACTCTACTGGTGTACCTCAGCAGATGGTGGAATGTTTTAAAAACAAATGGGCACCAAGAAAAAAAAAAAATCTGAGGTACCACTCCAATGATTCATTTAGGTGTCTAAAATAAGACCTATAAATGCCAAGCATTTTCCCCAAAGTCACATAGTAAATGAGTGCCAGAACTAAGTATAGAATCCAGTATGAACTGTAATTTCATTGGTTAATATTATGGGACTGTAATTTATTTGGCAGATAGCAAACACTTGTATAAGTATATATCTTGTGGGTTGGTTTTTAATGTACAGATAAAACAGCTAACTTTTTAGTACAAATATGATGTTATCTTTAAGTTAATTTGGAGCACACAATTATGGCAACCTTTCTTTTGCACAATACAATTATGCTCATGAGCAATCCCAGCTTTGAATATAACAGTGAAGGCAGTGGTGGCAGGAGGTGAGGAGCAGGAACAGATCTGGCAGGCAGGTGATTCTGTCCCTTTGTCCTGAAGGTTGCAATTGTGGCCCAGGACTTAGCAGCGTTTCACAGTGCCTCCTCAGAAATGGGACACCAGCAGCACGGACACCATCTAGTGACCACAGAAACCAGACCTGTTACGTTGTTGGCTACATCCAATGGGACACAAATTGCAGTACAGGTAAGATGAGGATAGATTTTTTTTTTTTTTGTGTTTCTTACTTCAAGAGCTAGAATCCACCTAGTCAAGTAATAAAATTACTTGAATAAACTTGGTTTCCCTGAAAAAAAAAATAGCCCACAAACATATGATCTCATATTTAAAATAATATTTAGGGCATCTAAATAGCATCTGATTTTCCAAATCTACTCGTAGAACTCTGAAAAAAGGGGAAGGCTGGGGGAGGGCCAAACTTCAGGTGTCAACTGAGTTATTCATGAACTCACAGGTTTCTCACAGGTGAAAAAGTGCTTTTGTTCATCCTTCAGCTTTATATATAGGGTTGACACACAGAAAGCCAAACTCTCAAGGATAAATTGCTATGAATATATAAAATTAGCAGATTTGTTATTTGAACCTTGAAATGCTAATAGCAAAATAGTGCAAACAGATATATAGAAAGATTAATAATCAGAAATCTCTGGAAATAGTGACCTTCTATTATGTGCCAAACCAGCACAGTACAAGCAGCCTCTGTAAATAGTTCCTCACATTGTTCAAACACCATCAGGAAAAGGTAATTTCTAGGTATGAAAGAGCTCTTAAGAGCTCAGATTGAAAGGAATAGTATTAATATCCTCAAGCAGAAACAAGAGATTATTTTACCCTTTATTAAATGGAAAGTAGCAAGTCAGATGCTGTTGAAAGTTGAGAAGCTCTGAATTCTGAACTCCTCTCTTTTGAGTTCAGTTGGCACTAATCAAAACTGCCTGTGAGAGAAACCAGGTCAGAAGGCAATTGTTTGCATGAGAGCAAGAAAAAAGTAACGTGCACTCTCAGCAGTGGGTCCTTTGAATGAAAGGAAAACAGGCACTCTCTGCACAAGCCCCTCCTCTATTACCATCAGTGAAACATTAACTTAAGTCTCTTTACATTAATTAAACTTAAAATACACAAATAGAAGAGAGAGAATTAAAAAATAAAATACTGTTGATTATTCCTGAGGGTTTTATTGGCTTTTCTTTTGTATTTTGATAGTGATAAATTAATCTATTTCAAGTACTTGTAAAGCCAGTAGTCAGTAGCCTGGCCAGTAGCCTATTGAAGCCCTAATTAGGTGAAAACAGAGGTCTTGATTTTAGTGGATCCAGAATGTGATATGCAATGACTGTAAAAATAACAAGGGATAATTAGAATTGTCTCATTCGGCCAAACAATTTTACCTTTCACACTCTCATGTGTTTGTCCTGAGCCATTAGGTAATGGCCAGCTTTACATTTTTTACAAGATTGAGGTTGTCTTCAGCGTTCCCATGAACATACTATAAAACTCCAAGGATTCCTTCCCAAAATTGTGTCAGTTGTCTTTATTCAGGGTTCATTATCTTGCTTCTGGTAGTACCAGATAATTTCCTCTCTAAACTAAATGTAGAATCAAACATTGTCATCACAATAGCTTTTTTATGCAGTTGGGATTCTGCCATAAATGTACACCTTAATGTCATATGGAGTTCAAAATAGCTGACTTTCTAGAGTCAGAGAGTTAACAAAAATGAAGATGCTTGTTTGCTTTACCAGTGACAAAACGTAATGCAACAGCCACTGACTTCTGCAAGCCTTGTCTGAGCTTTGTAATATCTGCCAAGTAAAATATCACCTACTTTGTTGGTCATGAAGTGTGTTTATCATGCAGCAGTTCTTTGAAGCACATGTATTTGGTAATACATAGAAACCCAGTGTAATCCCCTATCAGCAGCTATCTTAATTGTCATGCTGATTAGATAGCTGCTGGTATATATTACCCAGGAGAGGTGTGACAATACTGATCACACGTATTTAGGCTGAAGTCTTGTTTGATATCTAGATCTGTGCTTTCAGATCTTTTTTGATGCATTTATTATGCAAGTATAACATTTTGGATTTCCTTCTGTTTAAATGTGTTTGTTTCAGCTTGGAGAACAACAGTCTCTGGAAGAAGCCATTAGAATAGCCTCCAGAATACAGCAGGGAGAAACGCCAGGGATTGATGATTAACTTCTAAAACTGCTACCAGAACAATAGAGTGAAAGGTATTTTATTTTCAACCAACAAAGGTCCATGCCAGCAACAGCCCATAAAAACTTTGAAGTCCCCCACTCACTGATACTGTGTACACATTTTATGCAAGAGTGAAGAACATTTTCTAAGTTTTGTGTACATAACCCTTGGAATGGACTGACATCATCTACTTCCAACCGTTGCGTTCAGGAATATGGAATTAGGATTACATAGTAAACTTCCTTGTTATCCTTTCATCAGATTTCAGACTGGTCTACAAGCAAGTAAAAAACAGAAGTATTGGAATTAATTTTTCATGTCATGTACAAATAATGAAGGCATTACTGAAGATTTCAGCTGTTTAAATAACCATTTCAGGAACCCTTACAAGTAATGAAGGCAACAAAGCCTTTTTAAATTGCATTCCATTGATGGAAAAGTCTTGGATTTTGAGCCTACTACTGTAAATCTTCGTATTTTGATTTGTTTCATATGGATTTGAATACTCTTTAGATTATCTGCCCGATCTCATTCATTGTAAATACAGACTGTTAATGCTGGAAGTGCTAATTATATTATCTTTAAATTGGATTATGTACAAAGAACTGGTTCAATATTAAAGAAAGTAAATCTAATGATTTTGTTTCTTTACATATTTTACTTAAGATGTTACTCTGAAATTATTATGCAATAAAATATAGCAAGATTGTATTGTTTAGATAGGATGATATTGTTGTGTGACATATTGTTTTACTTCTTAATGAGACTGAAGTTCAAATTATTTATTTACGGCCTTGTATAAATTTTTCCAAAGTTTATTTATCATAAACTTAGTTTTTTGAGATTAATTTTGATTGTAATCTACTATAGTGTATTAAGCCAATACTGGTAATAGTTATTTCAGACATTCTAAAACACTACAAAAGTGATTTTCATTAAATGGTGAAGTTACCCATTTTCAAGAGAACTATTTTCAAATGGTGCATTTGCAGCAAAAGTACAAGTACTAATAGTCTATTTTCAACAGTTCTGAGTGCCTGCTGCTACCATTCAGTACCTAGGATGTGCTGATAATCAGTGCTTTTGAAAATCAGGACACAAGTTACTAGAAAAAGGGATTAATGATGATGTAAGTACAATGCTCCTCTCCAGCTATCATTCTGTAAAGGAAAAAGTCCATTGTAGATATGTCGATACACACAGCAAAATGTAACTTCCAATTTTTTTTAATATTGAAGAAGTGTTTTTACTCTTGTCTTGTTAGCAAGCTGGTTAAGCAAGTTAAAAATTTTTGGCTTCCTGTAAGATTCAGTGCTCATTTTAGATTAGTGTCAAGAGCACTTCTGAAACTGAAGCCTCACCTTTTGCCTTCTCACGGGAAGGACTGAACAGTCTCTGGGCAAAATCTTTATTAAGGAATCCCAAGTATTTTGAGGTGCACATCCTACATGAAAAAATAAAGTCCAGAACTAAGTACCTTCAGGTATTTGACCTCAGAAAGGCCAAGTTTCAATAGAATGAGCCGATTTATTGTGAATTACTATGTCAGTGTGGGTTGCAGCCTTTTATGTTTTCTACACAGAAGCCAGCTGTAAAGTGCAGTGAGACAATACAGTACTGTGGGATAGATGGGGACAAAGCAAAGGCTATTCTCTGCATAAATTACAAAGTAAAACTTGAAATATTTAGGTTGTCTGTAACTTTTGTATAGGATTGAGGTTGCTTGCTCACTTAGGTGCCAGTTTTCCTGAAATGTTGTAAATCTTGATATCCCATGGAGATAAATGTACTATGCAAGGAGGATTAACTGCCTGTCAACTAGATCAGTTTTAGTACTTATCACCTTTTAGAAATTAAAGTTGTATCATTTGACATGAATGTTCAAGGTTTTTTTTTGTTTTTTTTTTTTTTTTTGTTTTTTTTCCTCTTAAATTTTATTGCTAATAGTTTCTGGAAACGGTGGCTGGAAAGGTGGATTTGGCTTAACAAAGAAATAACTTCAGTTCTTACTACTTCTGATTTCCCAGGACATTTCCTGACCACTGTACAAATGTGAGTATTCTTTCTCTTTCATACAAGTTGGTTTGCTGCAAGGTGTTCATTCACAACCAGCTCAGTCAGGAAAACTTTAGTATTTTTAAAATTATTTCTGTGACTCTCACCTCACCAGTTACTCTTGCAAAACTCCCAGGTCAAAGGTGGTGCTTCCATGTTTTGCTGGCTACCTCTACAAAGGAAAACTTCCTGAATAAATAAGGTAGAGTGACTTGGACTGCTTGGTGCTTAAAGAAAAGCTGAGGTGATTGTGTGCCTTAGCTGCAAGGCCTGTCTTAACAGACTTAATGTCTGTGTGGAGAGACCTTGGCCATTTTTCCATTCAGCCAGGAGTGGAAGGAGCTGTTTTGGTAGCTGATGCTGCATGTTGGCATTGGAAGGTCCTGTAGTGGAGTTTAGACAGGACAAGATCGGATTAGATAAATAGGAAAACTGGCAAAAAGGATTTCAGGAAGAGGAATAAGAGAAAATGCCAGGATTGGGTGTTTGGCAGTAGAAATTTCTGTATTTTACCCACAGATTCTACCCCTCTCTTGAAAATTGTCTCAAAGGGAATGCTTTGGCACACTAGAAAGAAGTAACTTGTAAGAGATGAAACCTTGTGAAGCAAATCAGCTCAGGATATCACTGCCTCTTACAGACTGACTCCCACATTTGCAGTCACGATTTTTCTTTTATGTTTCAATTCTGGGCCCATACCGATCCTCCCCATAGAGGAACAAGCCCGAAGTCTTTCCAGACCTCGCAGTCAGCTTTTCCCTGTTAAGTATTTCTCCAGTTTTTCCCTATGGTGGGTTTTGCTTTACTGTAGTAAAAGTAGTGCTATCTTCTGATAGTAGAAGAGGTGATTATTTTCGGTGCTCCAGGCTGATGACCTCTTGTGCCAGACACACTCTGCATAACAACAGGACGGCTTTTACCCTGAAGGGCTAATGGTTTTCATAGGAGTAAATCCTGCTGCAAACAGCCTCAGCCCGGCCGGTGTGATTAAGGCAGCTCAGCTGACCGATACCGCCCGTCCCGGGTGTGAGACAGCACGTGGTGTCTGCTCAGCCTAAGGGAGGCTGAGCCCTCCTAAACCCTGCTCCAGCTCCTGGCCCTCCTCACCCTCTAATACTGCCGGCATTTGTCCCACTGGCTCTGCCTTCTGCCACGATTGTGCTGTAGCAGAGAAACCCTTGTGCACTGCGGGGCTCTTCCCAGTGCATTCAGGGAGCCTTCCCCAAGGACAGGGATTTAGCCACCAAGGAACGATGGTGTGGAGTAAGGATCTGATCGAAAATCTTTCTGAATCTGGCAACTCCAGCTCTACAGTTGTTGAAATTTGTTAGACTCTACACCTTAAGCTGACCAAGATGCAGAAGTGCCCCATAAAAAAACTATTCTGTTCAATCTGAGTTAATCATTGAATGAAAACAAATTTTCTGTGTAATTTTCAAACAGCACAGGTGAAATGTCATTAATATTTGGGTGGCGTGCAAACTGATTTTCTTAAGCAGTAAGGTTTTGAGAGACTGGAAAAGACAGGTAACTTGTGTCCTGTTCAGCTATTAACTTAGAGTTAAATCAAAGCCCTAAAAGATGTATTTATTCAGCATGCATCATTTTTGCCTTGAAAAAATGGAAATTGCCTTGTCTTTGCCGATGCATAAAATCAAACTCCACCCCCTTGTTTATAATCAAGTACTCCTACTTTATTTGCAAAGTATATATTTGAACATCATTTTCCCTAAAGTATCCAGTGCTCTATGGATAAAAACCTTCTAAAGCATAGACACCTATGACAACAAAACAAAAATCAAGAGCCATTTTCAGTTCTTTTGTTGGAGGTAGTAAACTGCACTCAAACTGAGGCAGAGAAGCCAGCATTTTTCCTTGTTATGTATATTGTAAAATGCCCCATCAGTTTGGCATTCCTTTGATTCTATTTTTCATTCTGCTGGTGAAGTTCACTTGGCCAGAGGAAAATCTAACAATCTCATTAGGCCATCACCATTAGCACTAAGTGGCTGACACCTCACCCTATCAGGAACAGGGTGATACCAGACTTTCTAACTGAGGGTTATATTCAAAGCAGACTTTAATTATCCCAATAAACATAACACATTATATCAATTATCCTAATAAACATAGAAGCCTGTATCAGCAAGTGAGCCCTTGGTCCTACACAGTCTGTGTATTTATCTCTGCTGGAAATTGTAATCCCCTTAAAACCAATCCATCTCAGGTTCTGAAACAATAAGAGATTTTCTTTGGGTTATTACTGTTCTGTTTAATTATTTGCAGCATTTTGCTCACAGGAATGACAAACCATTTACACTTTCAGGGCACAAGTAACTGTATGAAACTTCTCCTGTAAGTAATAAGTATCTTATGTGATTGTCAAAACCCCCAGTGTTTTACCCTTTTTTTTGTTTAAATCCATCATCTGCCTTTAGGTTGTTTGGCTGCTGCTTTTTACTTATTTTTCAAGAGACTTTTAGACTCTCCATCGTGTTACTGCTTGGTTCTGTAGAATTTGCTGAGAGGTTTCTGAACAGGCATCTTCGTGAGGGAAGACGAGGAAAAGAGGCTGACTTGCCAACATCTGGCAGGTCTGCTGGCACAACAGAAACTCTCCACAGGGATGTAAAAACCTGGAGACACAACAATGGTCCAAAGCTACATCTCCAGTAGGGGCTTTGCCTTGGTGTAGGGCTAATTCAGATTTGAATATAGGTTGTAATGACTGAAAAATCAGAAATTGCAAAAATGGTTTGTGGGACAGACGGGATTAGCTGCTTTTGTTTTTAAACAGATACATTCAAGACAGAAAGAGGCAAATTTTTAAAAAATCTTTTTATTTGCACATCTAAAAATGTTTGTAAAATGTCTTACCTTAAATGCTGCACATAAGAGATTGTTAAAAGAAGAGCAGTAGATTTGAAAAAAGGCACAGTACCTCTTTTATGGTTTTGCATGTGTCCTGAAGGAGAAAAAGGAAACGAGTTAGGGTAGAGGTAAATTAGTAGTGTAGTGACTACTTAGTTTCTCTGCATTAGACATTGTGAGGTTTTAAACTGCTGGTACAAAATCTTTCTATTTTGATAATTTGTAATTTGGCCTCAACAGAGGAATGGGATATTCTAATTGTACCTGTTTCAGTCATGGCAATTATTCTATCTCTTCCACTTTTCAGATGTTTTGGAGAAAATTTCTTACCTGAATACAACTCTCAGGAACAGATTGTTTTGCCATTTTCTCGTTAAGCAGATTTCAAGTGTTAAGAGGCAGACTTACAAAAAAAAAAGGGAGTCAATGAAAATTGTCATGAGTGTGTGCTCTCATAGTCATAGAGAATTACTGAATTGTATGTGACTGCTTGGCACAACCTGTACTTTTTAAGTGTACTTTGTACATTTTAACGTCTGAGTACCTTCAGATCTTCCCTGAAATTCTGAGATTTTGGATCCAGAAGCTCTTCCTTACTTTGTGGAAACCATGGTGCTGTCAAATTCCACTTTCTATTCTCTACCTTGTTCTCTTGCTGTTATTTAGAGTTCCTGGGTGAATAAATCCCTGAGAAATGTCCCCTCTGCCTGCAGACTATAGACTAGAAAGAGAACAAGGACTGGCAGCATCAGCTATTGGCATGTCTTTGGATATACAAAGTCCACTTTTGATGGGAAACTCTTTAACTCTGGACCTTGTAATTGAAGAGAAAGAGGTTGCCAGCTAACAGCAGCTGTTAGCAGCACAACCCCAGATAAAATAATCTTTAAACTGCTCACCTTTAGGCTGTCAGTGGCCCAGACACAACATCTCCCAGTTGGCACATTCCCACTGGTACCTGTTGTCCCTGTATATGCCAAGTCTGGTGTGAACACTGGAATGCCATTACTGGCACTGGTGATAAGCACACTGGTCCCTGGGTACCTGCTGAAAGCCAAGATAAAAGCTGGGAAAACAGCAAAGGATCTCTCTGCTCTCAGTTCTCCACCAACAGCCTTGGCACAGGTGGCTGTAGTGTTTCTGTTCTTCATAAAAGCAACTTGACCTTCTTCCCCTTCTGCTCTTTCACTCCATTTACACTTCTCACACTAAGGTGAACTCTCATAATAAGGTGAATTGTGCTAGCTGATGTAGAATGGGTTTCAGACAGATTTTGGCAGAACTCTTCCACTTTGATGGAAGTAGTTTTGCAGGATTCCGGATGAGCTTGCAAGTGCAGGAGTCCTGACAAGATGGCAATGCCACTTCTCTGGCAGTTCTGACAGCCTGACAAATTGGCTATTGTTCTATTTCTTCCCCATTCATCATTATTTGACTTCCCTGGCTTCCCACAGAAGTTGGAAACAATAGTTTCCTTGAGCTTGAAAACTCCTAGTTAAAAGCAGCTGTTTGCCTGTGAGTGTGTGCTGCTCCAGATAAACATTTCTAGTAGCAAAATCTTCAGTGCACCCTCAAAACAAGTATTATAAAAAGGAAAAGAAGCCAGTTTTGCAAACATATATCCTGAAAACCGTTAAACCACTCAAATTTGTAGGAATATCAGTCAGGCACTGCCTAGACATCAGTTTGTGTGCTGTTACATCTACTGGAAGAACCAGGGCTTGAGTCTGCAAGATCTGTAGCAGTACAAAGGTGCATTTTAATCAGCTTCAGAGAATTTGGGATGATTTGGCTGGGAGAGAGTGGCACAGTGGAAGGCTGCAGAGCTCCTCCTCACTCAGCTTCCTCCCCCTGTGGCGATGTCCATTACTCAAGTTCTCTCTGGGAGGGAATTGGCTCTGTGGGGCTCTTTATGCTGTTCCTAGGGCTCCTCATGCTAATTACAGGTGTCACAGGGGACAGAGTTCCACACTCAGTCTGGGCAAAAGTCATCTCTTCAACACAACTGTTCATGGTCCTGTCAGACTACAGCAAAGGGCAATAGTGCAAGATCAGAACCTGTGCACTCTGACATAGCAGCTGTGCATTTTGTTAGCTACATCTTTATTCAGTACTTCCCTCTCTTAATTGCTTTCAGATTGGAAATAAACTTTCTTTTAAAATCATTGTGTTACAGTTGTTTCCTTATTTCTCTATTTTTTTCTTTCCTCTCCTATCTTCTCTTCAGAAATATTTTTTCTCTGTACAGACTCTGAGTTGTTCCACTTGATTTTTGTCCCACTAAACTGTTCCAGCAATTAGTAATTAATTGGTTAAACTCAATTACAACAGGGCTTCTGAACTTCAGTTTGTCACTTGCTGTCACCAAATACCTGTGTCTGTAAACTCCAGAAAGCGTGAGTTTTATTAGGTTGAGTTTGGGAAAGAAACTGCAAGTTTTGACATTACGGGGGAGGGCTTTATTGAAAGCTTAGAGTCTAAACTTTTTCAAAGAAAATGAAACTTTATGTATGACTGAAGCAAGCTACACATAGTGGCTAGGGAGTTTTGAGTCACTTTATAAGAATTGCTTTGCATCTCGCTCTGTGGGCTTTGAATGGAGAGAGAGGTGGTGGAGATTCTATTTTTAAATAGCCTTCTCTTACAACATCTGTGGTAAAACTTGAATGCTTCAGTTAGTACTTGCTATACAGGACATCTCATTTTTAAAAAATGAATCTTTTTAATGGGATGTTATTGTGGTTCTAAATTATTGCACACCAAGTGCATTTATACTTGGCTTGATGTAGCCTTATCTCTGTTCCATTTTCATAGGTTATGAAAATGTTGGCTACTTTCAGTTTTCTGAAACCTGTTTTCAGTTTTCTCCAAAATGCAAGTCTCAGAACTTGGTGTTCCTGTGTCTCGTCACGGCTTATCCTAAAACCAGGACAACCCTCTGCCAAGACACAGGTATTTTCAGACAGAAGAGGTTAATAAGGAGGAATTGCCAGAAGTGGAACGGGGACACGGACATCCCTGTGGGTCTGAGGTTCTGCTCCCGTAGGAGTGAGCCATGGGCAGCACAGAGGATTTGTCTGCCGGGCAAGGAGGGGGAGTTCAGGGGAGGAGGCCGGAGAGGGGCTGCGCTGGTGAATGAATCCTCATTGCCTCCGTGTGCCTGGAGAGCCTGCTCGGCACGGAGCAGCTCGGGGCTCCTTGGGCTCCCGTGGCTGGAAAACCCGCTGTTTTTCCACGTGCTTTGTTATCCAAGGGTTCGTTTAAAGGCAATTTGTTTACAAGACAGGGACAGGTTTATTGGTTGGGTGTGACCAGACAGAAAACGAAGCCAAGGGGCGGAGTGGTGGCACCTGTAGGGGACCCGTCTGATGAGCAGCACCCACCACCCCTGCCCTTTGCTGTGCGGACGAGTCCGTCGGGAAGGGTCGCACAGGGAACAGCCCGGGCTGTTCCAGCGCGGGGCTCGGCGCTGCCCTTTAAACCACGTGCAGCGATTGCTGGAACGCAGCAATGCCTGGCTGACTCAGTAAAGGGAAAAGGCGTCTTTAGCTGGCGCAGAAGGTGCTGCTATTATTATCATTATCATTATTGTTATTATATTAAAGACTGTTATTATTATCACGGACATTTTTGAGTTCTAGCAACTCAACGGGAGCGAGACCACGTTGCAGCGGAGCGGGGCGCGGCAGCCTGGCAGGGCGGCGCGGTGTCCCCGCGCTGTCTCGGAGTCCCCGGGCGGTGTCCCCGCCGCTGCCCGGAGCGGCGGGCGCTAGCCCCGATCGCGGTCCCCGGGCGGTTCCCGCTGCCCGGGCGGGGCCGCCCCGCGGCTAAAATGGCGGCGGGCGCGCGCCTCACGGGCGGACACGTCCGCGCGGCCGCCTGGGGCGGGGCCCGGCCCGGCCCGGCCCCGCCGCTCGCGCCAAAGCGGCCCCGCCCCCGCGCGCCGTGTTTTCAAACCCGGTGGGCGGGCGCGATTGGCCGGCGTGCGCGGCACGTGACCAACGGTCGCGGGAAAGCCGCGGAGTCGAACGGCGCGCGGCGGGGCCGTTCTCGGCGGTGCGAGCAGAACCGGCGGCGCACGCGGGCGGAGCGCGGGCAGCGCAGCGGGAGCGGCCGCCATGAGCTTCCTCAGCCTGCAGCGGGCGGCGCCGCCGCGGCGCGTCTCGGCCCGGCGGGCGGCGGCCCCGATCCGGCAGAAGCTGCTGTTCCTGAGCGGCCACAGCGACTGCGAGGAGGAGGAGGAAGAGGAGGAGGAGGAAGGCTGCGGCAGCAGCAGCGCCAACAGCACCGGCGAGGACTCGGCGTTCCAGGAGGCGGACTCGCCGCTCTCGGCCGCGCTCACCCCGGCGCGGAGCGACCCGCCCCTGCTGGAGGAGGAGGAGGAGGAGATGGAGCCGGCGGCGGCGCCGCTACCGGACGAGGGGACTCGTGGGAAGAGGAGGGCTTCGGCTCCTCGCCGGTCAAGTCGCCCGGAGCCTACTTCCTGCTCGACTCGCCCTCGCCGCTGGCCCCGCACAAGGGCCGGCGCTGCTGTGAGCGCTCCCCGCCGCACCCGGCGGCCGACGGGTACCGGGGGCGCGGGGCGAGGAGCCCGGCTCGCCGCTGCCCGACTACCCGGGCACGCCGCCGCACAAGACCCTGCGCAAGCTGCGGCTGTTCGACACGCCGCACACGCCCAAGGTGAGCCGGGGCGGGGCGGGCCCGGCCGGCCCGTTATGTAACGGCGGGGGCGCCGCTCGCTCCGCGCCGCGCCGCGCCGGGGGCTCCGGCCGGGCTGGGGCGGGGCCGGGCCGGGCCGGGCCGGCGGCGCCGCCTCCCGACGGGACGCGGGCCGAGCCGCCCGCTTGTGGGCTAGTCGTGTGGAAACTTTGAAAGAGTTTTGTGGGTTGGGCAGTGTTTTGGGGAAACCGTGTTTGAGAAGTGCGAGCGTAGAGTGCTAAAATTCCTACAGTAAGTGAGTGGGCGTTGGTAGGGGTGTAGCCAGAAAGTTAAAGCTCGGCTTGGGGTGTGAGCCTGCGTGTGTCTCGGCGAGCTGGCACGTTCTAGGAGGAATTTCTTCACAGGAAGAGAGGTCAGCCATCGGAATGGCGTGCCCTGGGAGGCGGTGGAGTCACCGTGCCGGGGGGTGTTGAAGGAAAGGCTGTCCCTGCACTCCGGGCCGTGGGCTGGGTGACACGGCGGTGCTGGGTCACAGGCCGGGCTCGCTGGTCTCAGGGGGCTTCTGCAGCCTGGTCATTCTGTGATCCTGCCGTGTGCCAGCGCTGGTGTAGCATCTGCACTCCTGCACCAAACGTGAAAGGCTGTTCGAGCAGTCGGTGCTGTTAAACTGATGGAGTCCAAAGTTTAGAGGGAGAGATGGGTAGCTCTTAACTCTTGTCAATAGCAGACTTTTGGAAGGCATTTCAACTTTTGAACTCAACGCTGTGTAAAGTCCCGTATAGTGGATTTAAATCTAGTGGAAATTGCCTTCCTTTCTTCATTACTTTACACATAGCCCCTTAGAAGTAATCCTGGGATAATCCCCGGGGATAATCTCCCAGGGGTCTATAGGCTATAGATGGAAAACAACTGACTTAAGGTGCGAGGAAGGCTTCCTTCTTAATTGGTTTTCTACAGCTTCCATCTCCAGTGAGGTTTCAGTGATACAAGTTTGTAAAAGGTAAAATTGGTGATAATTTTATGCCTTGTCAGGAGCAGATGCTTCAGAGATACAAAAGTTTTGTGGAGTGTGATACTAAAAACAAGTTGTTAACACAGCAGTTCAGTGGGATTCTCAAATTAGGTGCCCAGATTCTACATAGGTTATCCTGGGAAGGTTATCTTTGGGAGAATCAGTTGGTTCAGGTATCCAGTGGAGGTACAAAAAAGTGTCCTGAGAAGCACTGGTGCAAATCTAGTGCAGATTTGAGGACTGCAGTTGAGATTGCCATGTACTGAATATTCTTCCCTATGGTGATTTAAGCTTTAGACCTGTCAAATCTTTATTTTGTTGTTAGGATAAGGTGATGCTCCTGCCTGTGATCCAGTCATCAGCATCCTCACCAGGATGAAGGAGATTCAGGTGGAGACTTTCCAGTGTAACTGGGAGAGGTTTCATCATGTGCCTGGAAAATGCCTGGTCTGGCAAATTGCCACCCAGAAGATCAGTTTTGGGTATTTAACTGACAGTGCAGCCATGCTGTCAATTCTTGAACGTTTTTTTTGTAGGCTCAGGAAAATGCACCAGTGCATCAATATTAAATGTTGCATCTGCTAATTTTTTAAAATTATCACCTAAATCTGTAGAACCCAAAGATCGTTTTGTGTCTGATCTAGCTTCCACATCATGCAAACAAAAATCATGGTGATATGGCACAGGATTGTCCTCGAGTTTCATCTGTATTCATTTAATTTTGATTTGTCCAAGAAGTTTAGGTGATGAAATTATTAAAGACAGGAAAAGATTACTCTCATAATCTTTCCTATCTTTTAAAAAATAATTTTAACACTTGTTTGCTTGAACTGTTTCTGTGTAGAATACAAAGCATAATAGTTTCTTAGAAATTCTTTTTGGTGGAAATGCAGGTATTTAAACAACTGATGCTAACTTTAATTAGACAATACTGTAATGATGGCTTCAGGCATGACCTGACTGTTAAATGTCTAAGGCAATATCAAGGCTATAAATGGCTATAAATGCTTTGGTTTGGTTTTTTTTTGAATACAGAGTTTGCTTTCTAAAGCACAAGGTTTAGGCTCCAGCTCAGTCAAACTCCGAGGGGGCTCACTGTTTATGAATGTTGGGAAATCAGAGAAGCAAGAAGAAGATTTTAGACAAACACCTCATGTGAACATCAATCCCTTCACTCCCGATTCCATGTTCCTTCACAACTCTGAAGGAAAATGTCGGCGGAGGAAGAGGATACACTGGAATGAGTGAGTGACTTGTGGCATTCCTTTATTAAGCTTGTATTTAGAACTACTTTTGGGTGCAAACATTTTGTTAGAGATTGCTTCTAAGAAAGTGCATGCAGATTGTTAGCAATGTGTAATACAGTTCTTAAAATATGTGCTTCGAGACGCATGATATCATAAAATAATCATTTAGCACCAGATCTTTTAATTACTGGACAGAGAGAACAGACTGTGCAGTGACCTGGTCTTTTTCCACTCATAGAATGGGCCACGCACAGTCTTTTTTATGGAGGAAAAAAATGCATTAAATACAAGTGTGAAACATGAAGAAAGAAATGACAAAGATATTAGCATGGCAATTTTATGGGTTTGTGTTTACAGATGTCTAATGTTCAATTAGATAACTAAAATTAGAATAGGAGAATTAGATATTAAAAAAATTCAACAGCTTCTGGGCTTCAGTTTTAAGTTTACTTAAACCATGTTATTTCTGGTGTGAATTTCAGTTCTTGTGGAGAGGACATGGAACCAAGCGATGGAGAGCCTGAAGAGGAAACCATGAGACCTGCTAAGGTACTTAATCTTTTAACCTTGATATGAATTTTAGCAGTTTGTGTATCTGCAGAACTAAATATTTTCCTTGGTAATCTTTGCAGAGGATAACAATAACAGAAAGTAACATGAAGTCACGGTATGCAACCGAATTCCATGAACTGGAGAAGATTGGATCTGGTGAATTTGGCTCCGTGTTCAAGTGTGTGAAGAGGCTGGATGGCTGCATCTATGCAATAAAACGCTCCAAGAAACCCTTGGCTGGCTCAGTGGATGAGTGAGTACTTCCTGCTCTTAAAACTTACGCATCTTCTCTTGGTGTTTTTTCTTCACATGGCTCTTTGTGTTGGTGTCTAGAGAAGGCATTTAAGAGGAAAGTATAAAACAAACATGAATTACATGTAAATTAGATACAGTTTTGAAGCCACTAAATTTTTTTCTTCCCCACTCACTACCCAGGTACTGTGCAGTACTTGGGAGAAAAGGCTGGTTGGCCTCTCTCCTGACAGATGTTTGTGCCAGTATTCTGTGTGGAAACAGATTATTCTCCAAGTGAGAATAATGCTTCCTTGCAAAGGAATTCTTTGAGAGATAAAAGGAAAGCACTATTCCCAACTGGGTCTTCATCCTTAAGGGACATGCAGAGTTAAGTCAGTTTGGGAGTATTTTTTTGCATTTGTGAATGAGCCTGTGATTCAGGACTTTTCCCCACACTTCAAAATAGTGTGGGGAACAGTTGTTCAAATAGTTTATAATATAAAATTCCACAAGTCTGAGTTGCACAAAATTGCATACCAGACTTACAATTTAGGGAATGTTGAGTTCAGTCAAACCCTTGGCTTATGAGCACTTTTATTTTTTTCCCTAAAACTTCAGTCATGCATCTCAAAGTTTGCTATTGCTACTGGTTGGCAAGTATGTAATGGAAGTGTGGCTCCCACACCAAACTGGATTTTTGATGTTCCATACATTAAATCTTTTAATGTAAATTATTTTTGCCTTTTGGACATAAGTACAAATCCAGCTTAGGGTGCACAGAATTGAATAGTAAGATTTTAATTAGAAATACTTACTGTAATAAGAAATTGTACTAATTTCACCTCAATACTCACATGTACTATTGTTTTTTGTGACTGACAGACAGAATGCTTTAAGAGAGGTCTATGCACATGCAGTTCTGGGTCAGCATTCTCATGTAGTGAGGTACTACTCTGCATGGGCAGAAGATGATCACATGCTTATACAGAATGAATATTGCAATGGTAAGTAAAGAAGACATACAGATATCTACAAGCTCTTAGCACTAGTTAAGAATTGAATTTGCCTATTCATAGCTCATGCTGGCTTTCAAGTGACTGGTATTCCTTTCTGGAAAAAGCATATCAGATGGATGAAGCAAAAACTGTAGAAAGTTGCAGACCAAGTCATGCATGTTCAAGCATACTTGACGTACCGTGAGGTGTTTGTTAGCAGCAAAACTGTTCTTTCCTGTGTGCAGCAGTACAGGCTGGAATAGAGAAAATTGCTAGAGTTTCCATTAAAAAGGGAGATTGAACCTGATTTCTGAAGCATTTTGCTGCTGTTGATGTCCTGAGAGATTTGGAAGAGCAAGCCCTTTCCCTTGCGTTGATATCCTGTTAATTTGTGTGGCAACTACAGAAGGAAAGAATTTTATTATATTGTTATATGGCTAAAAAGAGGATACAGCACTATATTTTACACTTAGTGCATTTTGCCAGCAAGTTCTTTGTGATATATTCACTTAATTTGGAAGCTAGTTGTTGTTACTTTGTCAGCTGTTTGCTGTAAAAATATACCTTGTTTTTTTAATGCTGTTTCAGGTGGCAGTTTAGCAGATGCCATAAGTGAAAATTACAGGAATATGCGTTACTTTACTGAACCAGAACTGAAGGACCTGCTGCTTCAAGTAGCTCGAGGTTTAAAGTACATTCATTCAATGTCCCTGGTACACATGGATATCAAACCTAGTAAGTTTGTAACTACTTTACTCTCTATTGACATCTTGCTCAGTTCATTTAATCTGCTGTAGAAAAATGAACAGTTAACCACACCTTACTAACTGTAAATTCTTCCTGAAGTTCTGAATAGGAGCACAGAGATGTCAGTTATAAAATTGGCCAGCGGACCTAAACTGTTGAGTTTATCTTGGGTCCTTTTTGTGTAATTGACTCCACTTGTGTAACACTTGGCAGCCTTCCCAGCAGAGAGGCCACGGCAAGTCAGTTATAGATTCTCACTCTTTGAACAGGGTTAATATACAAATAAAACTTCTGCGTGGCTAAAGCAAACTGTAGTGAAAATAGGTCAAGTAGAAATTGTACAGAAATATTTCTTTTAACAATTCTGCTCTTTTTCAGGTAACATTTTCATATCTAGAACATCAGTCCCGAGTATAACTCTAGAGGAGGGCGATGATGATGACTGGTCATCTGATAGAGTCATATTTAAAATAGGTGAGAAACAGCACACTTGTGTGCAAAAGAATAGTGTAATCTCGTTGTCTTCTGAAAAGTAACTTTCTTTTCTCCTTGCAGGTGACCTGGGCCATGTAACTCGAGTCTCTAGTCCTCAGGTGGAAGAAGGTGACAGCCGTTTCCTTGCAAATGAAGTCCTACAAGAGGTAACTGCTCTGTTTGTGGGAAACAATGATGTTAGGCCTGCCTGTTGTTTCTTTTAGGAAAAAAATGGTGAATTTTTTTTTCCTTTTTTCTTTTCAAGAACTACACTCACTTGCCGAAAGCAGATATTTTTGCTTTGGCTCTGACTGTTGTCTGTGCTGCTGGGGCTGAGCCACTTCCAACTAATGGGGACCAATGGCACGAAATTCGGCAAGGAAAACTGCCCAGACTACCACAAGTGCTTTCTCAAGAATTACTAGACTTATTAAAAGTAAGAACTCCTGTACTAGTGGCTCACTGATAAGTGTAATTTTTTGTCTTGCTGGCCTTAACAAGGATGCCTTGTTTTCTTTTTTCCCCAAGGTTATGATTAATCCTGATCCTGAGAAAAGGCCTTCAGCTGTGGCACTGGTGAAGCATTCAGTGCTTCTCTCTGCCGCAAAAAAGAGCGCGGAGCAGCTCCGGATAGAGCTGAATGCTGAAAAGTTCAAGAACTCGCTCTTGCAGAAGTAAGTAGGTCCTTGGGGTCCTTCAATAGGACTTCATTTCTAACAGGTTCTCACCTGAGGGTGTAGGGATGATGCAACAAGAGTGTCCTTGTTTGTGGGTGAGATCCACAAATCTGTATGCATGTGCGTACCTGAGAGAACAAAGTGGGTCATGGAACTTAAAAAGGAACTTTCTCCATGGAAAGAACTGCTTGAACATGCTAAGGGAATCTCAACAGCACTATTAGTATTCAAGGCATGCAAAACATTATCCTTATAAACAAATGTTTCAGGACAGTGCTCACTTTTGTGACAGGTATAGCCTAGCTTACATCTGTATGATTTGAGTCTGTTTTCCTAGGTCATTTGTACATTGAAATGTTGGAAAACTACTTAAATGACCTGTTTTGAACTTACATGAAATGGCACATCAGGAATGTTACTGAACTAATTTGACCGGTACAAAGACAGTGTTATTGGGTCACCAGAGAATCATTTGTATCCGGAGATCATCTTGTCCTACCCCTGGTTCAAACACTCACTCTGAATTCAAGCTTGGAAGAAGAGATTCCCTTAAGGAAAGTCTGATTTCTGCTTAAGTTTCAGGGAAAGAGTCAATAAGTTAATAAGCAGCCATCTGACTCTTTCACTGCAATTCTCTTTGCATGTGTTATGTGTAATAGGCAGGCTTTTATGAAGGAATATAGAACACTGACTGCTTATTGAGTGGTTTGTCTTGAATGGAGATATTAATTTCATGCTCAGATTCTCTCCATTGTTGCCTGCTTATCTTGCCATTGCTAGTCTGACCATAGCCAGATGTACTAGATTAGCTGGTTACCTCTATAATATTATGAATTACTTTGAAAGAATAATCAGACAATTTGTGCAGGTTGTTAAAGGGCAGGTTTACTGAGGTAAGTTGCTTGCTTGTATGAGGACAAAATATTTTTGCATCACTTGAAAGAGAAGACTGGCAAAGCTAGTGTTTTGTGAAGTCTCCTTCTGGCCTGGCAACAAGGATACATCCTTTTTAATCCAAGAATGGTTTTAAAAGAACACTTTGTGACAGTAATTTTTAATGTTGTGTGGCATAATGCTCCATAAGATACTTCAGGTAGTTTGGGGGGAGAGGGTTGTTTGTTTGTTTGTTTGTTTATTTGTTTTGGGTTTGTTTTTTTCTTAAGTTTTTGCATTTGAACCATTTAAAATACCACTTTTGTGTGTAAGTCATCTTCAGTGAAAAGAATCCTTTTAAGGCAACTTAGCTTTTCTACTGTGTTGTCCTCTTCAGAGGAAGGAAGAATTCAAGATTTCTAGGCAAGAAGTCAAGACTTCTAGGGACGAGTGGAAGGATATTGTAAAACTCAATTTCCTGGTAATGGTGTGGTGGTTGGGCAAGCACACCTGTGTGTATTGTGACTGATGTTCACAAGGAAGAGGACTGAAAGTTGGTTGCATTCTCTTTCAGTGAATGGGCACAGTGATAATGTGGGGTTGATTAGATGGGGCACGGGTGTTAATGAATAATACTTTAGCTTACAAGCGTTGGAATTGCTTATTAAACTGAAACGTGTAGCTTAAAACTGAATACACCTGCACCAATATGCAGCAAGCTTGTAAAATTTAATTTTGGTTTGCAGCCAGATGTGAAGTGAAATTATAAATACCAGCTAGTTTTTATAGTAGAGAAAGTTCTTTAATGGATAGGTTGAGATAGAAGAAGGAAGGGAGTATGGGGGAAGGCTGAGGCTTTGCCATATATCAGTATTTGAAGAAAGCAGAAAAGCAGTGTGTAGGGAAGACCTTTATAAAGATAGCTGTGCTCTTTAGTTGGACTATTTTATAGTTTTATCTGGAGTTTGATTTAACTTTGTCCTCGGCCTGGTTATTGGTACTTCTTTGAAACAGAAAGTTGGCAGAATGTTGCACAGGAGCACTGGCCTGTGTTGCCTTCAGTGACTCTGCCTTGCAGGCTCCCATTTTTGTTAGGCAAAAAACATGGAGGTGGTGATAAGCTTTTGATGTGGGTATGCAAAAGGGAAAGGATGCTTCCTGAGTTGTCTGTTGCCAGTTATCCACACCTGTGTTCTAAGTGCCTGAGTCTCCCACAGAAGATCAGGTGTGGCTGAATATGCTTCCTCTGGGCAAGCCTCAGTAATGAACTCCGACTCAACACGTGCCTGGATTTCAGAATCTGAGTAGTGTGAATCTTTCATTTCCTTCCCTTGCTTTTCAAAAGAACATCTAGACAAGTAATGAGCATCCCACCTCTGCCCTCTGGTTGGAAACAGGTGGATGCTAATCATAACGTTCTCAGTATGAGCTAAATTGGCCTGCAGGCTGGAGCTGTGCCCTGCTGTAGCTGGTTTGCTGTGCCTTGCTGTGCTGGTGCTGCTGGGTGTGACGGTGTCCCTGTGTTGCAGAGAGCTGAAGAAGGCCCAGATGGCGAAGGCCGCGGCCGAGGAGCGAGCGCTGTTCACGGACAGGATGACCACAAGATCCACGACGCAGAACCGCCCGTCGCGGCTCATCGGCAAGAAGATGAACCGCTCCCTGAGCCTCACCATCTACTGACCGGGGCGTGCAGAGGAACTGCAGACGTGGCCTTGCTCCTCTGCCTGCTTCCTTGTCCTGCCATCACTATCACCAGTTCTACAGCTGTTGCTTCTGGGTTTTTCCTTGTACTCCATGGCTGATTCCATATTAACCATTGGAGTGAACGGACTCGGTTACTCTCCTGTCTGTAGAGGATCCTGGATGTTATTCCATAAGCCTTTCGGTTACACTGTTAGATGTTACGTTGTCCCAGGGTTAACCACTATAGTGGTGTGCTGCTTTGTAGTGTTACAGCATTGTAATAAGAAGAAATATCCCTAATCTTTTAAGAAGGAGGGAGGGGGCCTTACTTTGATAGTTAATTTTTTTTTTTTTTTTTTTTTGCAGAGGGGGAATAAATTTTGAAAGACAGGCTTTAAGGCCACCTACAGTCAAGGTACCTGATGTCAGGTAGACTTTTGTTGTGAATTTTATTTGTGTATTCAACTGGGAGCACTTTGTAGGCATTGCATAAACCACAGCTTAGGAATCTGTGGAATTAAGTGCCATGTGGAACTGCTGCTATTTTTAGTTCAATGTCCTTGCTGTAAACTGTAGCATTAAAACAATCATTATTGTGTTAATAGGCTTCTTGTTAAAGCAATTAAGTGAAACAAATGTAAGCTGCATTTTAGTGAAGGCAGCATTTTTCTCTCAAAGCTAGTGCATTGTGAAAAAATGCACCAATTTAATATTTTGGACTCTGTATTAGTGTAGTGCAATTGTTAATGTCTTTGCTATTGATGTTTTGTTCTTCTTTCTAATAAGGTTCTCCGAATGTTCGTATTTTCTTCAGTTGCCCATTCTTGAGGCTGTTGTATGTTTGGTTTGGTTTTTTTTGTGTGTGTTTGAATATTGTAAATAGTTGTTTAGTGTGTTCAGGTTGTTTTTCATTGTTTATGTACATAAGTTTGATCATGCTTATAGTGTACTATACAGAAACTGCAGTCTGGGGTGCCAACAGACACCAGCTTAAATATTCAGTTTGAAATTCCAAAATGTGGAACAGAATGTGGCCATGGAACTGGTGCTGATATTGAACCTAGGCTGACAGAAGAACTGTTCTGATTACTGGCTTGTCTTTTCATTAATTTGACTTAAAACAATGTTTCCCTTTTGTGCTCTATTTGTTCTTACTAGTGTTGAATTTGAATATTAAAGTTAAAAGTTCTGTTTGTTTAATATTGTGTAACACTTATTTAACTTTATAGTTACAGAAATAAAATAGTGGGTTGGGAATATGCTCTGGGAAGTCCTGATGAGATCTGCTTCCCACTCATGCTTAATGCTTGTGATTCCCTCTCATGAGAATGGGACTGAGTGAGATAAGACTTGCTGACAGTTAGGAGAGAAGGATCCTAGTCCATGTGTTAGTGTCCATAGCAGTCTGTGTCTGCAGCCTCAGAAATGATGAAACCCCTGCAAGAAGTGGAACCCATGAGTGATGGTGCAGGAATAGAAACTATGTGAAGAAATAGCTGGGTCTGAGGTAAGGGGAAAAATGCAGGAACTGCTAAGAATGGGAAGAGAGCTGTAGATTTTGAAGCTGGGAGGAAAACAGTGGGCAGAGTTGGAATATTTCAGGAATACAGTGATGACATGTTCTGAGGCATGGAGGCACGTGTAAAGAAGAGAGACACAGTAAAAAAAGGCTTAATAGATCAGTCTGTTGTGGAGGTTTTTACCTTGTATTAGAGCTGCAGGTGACTCAGAGAAGCTGTGTCTGAATTCTATGGACCCATGAAATTCAGTTTTGCAATTAGCACAGAATAACTGAGAGTTCTGAGTTCTCATATGACAGTGAAATTCAGAGTATTGGTTTAAGGTATATGAATAGTGATATTTTACTGATAACTGAATATGCAGTTATCAGTAAAAATTTATATGCTGGAATACCTTTAGGTTTTTACTTTTTAAGATAGCCCTGTCTTGTTTCTGAGAGAATTTAAAATTTATGGTTTTGTTGCAGTGTTATAATGTTCATCTACATTGAGACCTTTAAGCATACCTCTAAACAGTCAGAAGTACCAACTGGTGAGTGATCAGTGAACTAAGCCTTTCTATCTCTACTGTGTAAAAAACCTTAGTTATACCTGTTACACTTCTGTGCTGGGGGCTTGGAGAGCTCTGTTCCTGGCTGGGTAAAGAATTGCCTGGATTGCTGGGCCCAGGGAGGTGGTGGATGGAGCTATATCCTGCTGAAAGCAGGTGTCCCTCAGGGATCAGCGTGGGGCCCAGTCCTGTTTAATGTCTTTATCGGGGATCTGGATGAGAGGATGGAAGGTTCCCTCGATGATGTGTTGGAGGGCAGGAAGGCTCTGCAGAGGGATCTGGATAGGGGCTGAGGATACAACTGCAGGAGGTTCAACAAGTGCCACATCCTTCCCCTGGGTCACAACAACTCCAGGCAGTGCTGCAGGCTGGGGGAGGAGTGGCTGGAAAACTGGCCAGTGGAAAAGGGCTGGACAACACAGGCTGAACATGAGCCAAGTGGCCAAGGTGGCATCCTGGATCAGCAATAGTGTGGCCAGCAGGAGCAGGGCAGGGATTGTCCCCTGTGCTGGGCACCGGTGAGGCCACACCTCGAGTGCTGTGTCCAGTTCTGGGCCCCTTAGGAAGGACATTGAGGGGCTGGAGTAAGTCCAGAGGAGGGCAACAAAGGTGGTGAAATGTCTGGAGCACAAGTTCTGTGAGGAGCAGCTGAGGGAGCTGGGGATGTTCAGCCTGGAGAAAAAGAAGCTCAGGAGAGACTTTATCACTCTCAATAACTGCCTGAAGAGAGATTATAGCCAGATGGGGGTCAGCTTCTATTCCCAAGGAACAAGAGATAGGACAAGAGGAAACAGCCTCAAGCTGTGCCAGAGGAGCTTTAGATGAGATATTAGGAACGATTTCTTCAGTGAAACAGTTGTCAAAACACTTGGAACAGTGCCCAGGGAAGTGGTGGTGTCACCATCCCTGGGGTTATTTAAAAGCTGTGTGGATGTGGCACTTAGGGACCTGGTGGAGTGGTGGACTTGGCAATGCTGGGTTAACAGTTCGATTCCATTATCTTTAGGGTATTTTCCAACATAAAGAATTCTGTGGGTCTCTTCCAGTGCTGGTGAAGATTTTGTGTGCCATTGAAGGGGTGCACTGCTTAACCATAGAACTGGAGTAACTTTGCTTGTTTAAACTTTTTCCTGTGTGTCAAGGAGAGTACTTTAAAAAGCATTTTGGTGTTCTAAAGTAGTGTATGGGAGCAGTAAGAAATTTTATCTGAAGTTTTCATGAGCCTTTCTGATGCAGATGGTGAGGCAGTGAATCCTGGCTGCAACAATGGCTAGTGGGAAGGAGCAGAGAATTTGGGAAGTGTGTGTTAATGCTTCCATGAATATTCCGAGCATCCAGTGATTCATGATTCAGATGTTTACTGAGTAAGAAGTGGTATCTATTTTTACTAATGTTGAAGGGGGTTTCTTTTTCTGAATAGGAACAATCTTACAGTAATTTTGGTCACTTACAAATTATTGCAAAAACAAGACTTGGGCCAAACTTGTCTGTAGTTGAGCAAGTTGCCTTTGCAGGTGGAAGAAGAAGCTTCTCATCTCTTTCAAAAATGTAGAATTAGGTATTAGTTGAGATTCAACCAAGCATCATTTAACAAGATGAGCTTCAGCACTTGAAGAGGAAAGGCTTTATCTGAATTTATAAAGCAAGCATTTGAGTTGGGTGGCAAATGTGTTCTTCAAAATAGCTACATTTAATGTTTAGCATATTCCTCCCGAATTCATCTATCTTATATTTCCATAGCTTAACTTTTTTGATCAGACTACATGACTTCATGAAGAACTCAAAGTGAATGTAAAAATACTTGAAAGCAGGTATTTCATATCCTACCTCCTCTAGACATTTGTCTACTCCTTTGTCTTCTCCATCTTTTCATGATGCATTATTGCACAACACTACCTGCTTGGTCTTGCTCGATCTTTCTGCATCTTCTGACCAAAAAGTGGGTGGTGTGATGGACTAAAGCTCCTGCAGACTCAGTTTCCTGAAAAGACACAAAACCATTTAACATTGACAAATAAATTTCAAGTGTCAAGGACTGATACACCATTTGGATAATTCATCTTGCAATTCAAACCTTTCCATTGTCTGTAGAAATACTGATGCAGGCCAAACCATTGAATTGAATCTTAAATTGCATACTTAAAAAATACTGAATCACATCTGTTGTCCAAATACTACATGAAATTCTGTTTATGCTGTTACTGTCAAAATACAATTGCAGGTAATTTTTGGGGGTTTTTGTTTGTTTGTTTTTGGTGAGGTATCCCCACACAGCAGTTGTCTGGGGTTTTTTAACAGTTTTTGTTGGGTTCATTTTTCAGTTTCCAAGTAGCCTGTTGCCCTATTAGCTGGAATGGATCTGAATTACTAAAATGTAGAACCTGAAATCTTACTGTTGAGTTAGCTTATTTTGGAAGCCACAGACAAGTTTTACCTCCACTTAGAAACAGAGTTAGGCACTGCTTGTATATTCCAAAGTAGGATTTCAATGTCACGGCTTGCATTACTTTAACATTGAAAAGTTTCATGAATAGAAGTATATTTAGGCACCCTGTCCTTGCTGATCTGGGGCAGGGGAGCACCGTGTGTTTGGCACTCTCCCAAAAGCTGGCCGGATAGACCTTGCCTGTTTGTAGTCTCCAGCAACACCTGCTGGACAAAATTGTTAACGGTGCACTGAATTTTTGTCTTTGAAGTGTTTGTGTGCTGGTGTGACACTCGACCCTGATTGTTAGAAGGCATTGTCTTGTTCTGCAGCAGCATTGAGCATCCTTGCCAGCAGTAGCTGAGGTAAGTATCCCTTACTGTGTCCATCCCCACTCACCCCTTTGGTTGTGTAGGCTTGGGAAAGGCACCCTCACAACGTGCCTGTATATTGGTGTGTAACGTGTGTGTATGTTTAATAAACTTCTGTGTGTGCTACCTACAAGTATCCCTGCTATAACTGGCCTTGAGGACCTGGGTCTAAAGGTGGCCGGCAGAGCCAAATCAGGGCTGTCCTGCAGAGCCCTCCCTGCCTCCCTCCAGTGAAGCCTGGAACCCTCGGAGGGAGCACTGCCGAGCCAACAGAAAGTTCTCAGCTCCAAAAACACGGCAGAGAAAGCAGGAGGAAACTGGGCAGGACAGCTCTCAGGAAACAGAGGTCCCGCTTCTGTCTGAGAGTTGGAATTGGATGAAGATTCTATCTTCCCAAAGTATAATGGGATTGTGCTAGGGGAAAGGGAGGTGCCCCGAGGAGAGAATATTGCTGTGCCTAATTAAACAGGAAGTAATTTATTATTGTTTAACATGTTGCTCAGAGATCTGAGGTTGTGCACGCCTAAAAATGAACTTGAGATTCCGCATAGTCTTGAAAAAGCTGAAGCATTTGTTTCAAACATCTTCCTTTTGCCAGTCATTTGACAGCCTTTCAATACACAATATGAGCATTTAGCACGACTTCTGAATTATCATGCTGGTCTAAACTGATTTCTGTTTGACTCAAGATGAAAGTGGTCTGACTCTGATTAATGATCTTCTGTGTATCCCTCAGGCTGGTGCCAGACAAGTGGGCTAATGGACATAAAACATTGTGGTGTTGCTGAATGTACGCACAGGAAGGCTCTGTGTGTTCAGCCTGCATCCTGATGGAGATCTTGTTCACCTATTGATTTAGAGTCAGCACAAGGCACCACTAATGAAAGAATTTTAGGCAAGGTTTTGCAGGATAGGGACAGGGGTACAGGAGAAACACCTGCTATTCCCAACCTTTAGTAGTCTTACCAACCTTAGGTAATGTTTCTGCCTCTTGCCTCTCTTCATTCTCATCTACTTAAGTGTTAAGATGTTCAGGGCAGAATCTCCCCATATATTTGATCCATGCCTTAGCACATGGGATTTTAAACTCCTTTTGATGTTGTAGACATTGAGCCAAGGCTGGATTGATGGGCCAAGGCCATTGTAGAAAGTTGAACAAGGTGAAGTGATAGCTCCTGCCCTTGGGTCACAAAAACCCGGGCAGCACTGCAGGCTGTGGGCAGAGCAGCTGCAAAGCTGCTCAGGAGAGCAGGACTTGGGGGTGCTGATCAACAGGGGCTGAATATGAGCCACAGTGTGCCCAGGTGGCCAAGGGCATCCTGGCTTGTGTCATAAACACTGTGGCTAGCAGAGCCAGGGCAGGGACTGTCCCCCTATACTGGGCACTGGTGAGGCCTCACCTCCAAAGCTGTGCCCAGTCCTGTGAGGAGCAGCTGAGGGAGCTGGGGGTGTTTAGCCTGGAGACAAAGAGACTCAGATGAGACCCTATTGCTCTCTGCAACTGCTAAAAAGGAGGCTGTGGCCAGGTGGGGATCAGTCTTCTCTCCCAGGTAACAGTGGTAGACAAGAGGACATGGCCTCAAGCTGCTCCAGGGGAGGTTTAGATGGGACATCAGGAAAAATTTCTTCACTGAAAAGGTTATTAGACATTGGAACAGGCTGCCTAGGGAAGTGGTAGAACCACCATCCCTGGAAGTCAAAACACATGTGGCTGTGGCACTGGGGGAAATGGTTTAGTGGTGGACATGGCAGTGCTGGGTTTAACAGGAGGTCTCAATTACATGGGAGTTCTTTTCCCACCTTAAAGATTCCATGATTCTGACTGACTGTCTTCTACATTAACCCTGCTTAAATGCCTTTTCCATTGGCTCTTTGTCTTTCCAGTTTCCATCCCAAAGATGGTATCAGATGGTTACTGCAGCACACATGGGACTGAATTTCCTCTTCCTCTCTGCAGGTAAGGTGTCTGTGGTATTTTGTTCTCTGTGGTGAATCCTGCAACTTGGTGAGAAACATGTTGTCTGCTGAAAGGGTAGAGTAAGATGTGTGTTACCAGAAAGGAACTGAAAGGTAACCTGATGCTTTACCCCTACATTATGTTTGTTTTCTGAAGTTTAAATAAAAATGCATGTATTGAGCACGTCTATAAATACTAGAGAACTATAGTGAAATACGTGTGCCTTGCTGTAATCCCTTTAAAGATTGCTTTGAAAGTCTTAGAAGTGAATGGAAAATTCCTTTTATTTTTTTTTTAGGAGAGACTAAACTGCCATTCTGATTCAGCATCTAATGCTGCTTCCTGTTTCATCTAAAACTACTGAACTATTTTAAAAGAACAGAAAAGACAAATTCCTCAGATGGTTTGAGGATTAGGTCATGCTATTATATCAAATATACTTACTGCTTTTTACACTCTCCCCCAATGTTTCCTTGAGATGTTTTATGGCAGGAGTAGTCTATTCAGAAACTAATACATTGATAATAAACACTAGCATCTGCTTCAGTTTTATTTGCTCCCAAAACATTTCTGTGAAGTGGCAGAATTAGAAACACACTTTGCTGCAAAGTTGGCTTAATGGTCTTCAATTTCTATTTGTTTCCATTTAGTTTTCCTGTGGAGAATGAAAATGACTGTTCTAGCCAAGGCTGGGAAGATTTTCACTGGGCTAACAATGAGCAGAAAACTGAAGCACAGGAATTCTTTCCTTGATGTCAGTTTAACTGACTCAGTGGCATAAAACAAAATTAGTAACGGTTCAAGTGCGTAATCTTTCCTCTGGTTAGAACTTCCCTGACAAATACTTATTATTTGGCTAACAAGGAGTAATTAAGCTTCTGCAAAGAGGACCAAGAGAAGAGTGATTGACCCCTGAAGGCTGAGCCTCAGCAGGGTCTAACTAAAGCTCCTTCCTGAAGCTGTGAGTCACTGTGAGACAGAGCCAGCTCTCCCTCCCCTCAGTCATGTTTTTAACTGTGGTGAGGAAAAAAAATTAGAATAAGCACGGATTTTAAATGAAGTTGCTGAGCTCTCAGACAACTTTCAGGAAAAGCAGAAGTATGTGAAGTTGCATCAGAACTTGTTTTTGTACCACACAAGCAATTTAGAGTTTATGTAGTGCTATCAAGGGTTTCTTGGTTAAGTGGGATTGCTGTTAATTAATGTTTAATGGATTACCTGTCGATCCTATCTTCAAAGGTTCAGAATGTAAAGTCTTTGATAAGCAAAGATCCAGATTAGCATATCACAATAGAAGGGTTGCTTAAAATAACTCACACTTTGGGTGTGGATGCAGTTAGTCCTGTAACTTTGTTAAAGCTATTTTGGGTAAGCATAAAAAACAAGGGTTTTTTCCAGCCAGCTTCCACAGCAAGTTTGTCTGCATATGAACTTCACTTTAACTGTTTTTGCTCAGGTACTTCAATCCTATAAAAACAATGAGGATTTAAGTATGAGTATGACTATAAAAAAATCATGTACTAGGTTTATGCATGATTCTCTTGATTAGCCTCCCAAGTGCTGGAGCAGCTGAGACTTGTATAAACCAGTCATTTTAATGAAACCTTTAAGCATGGACTGCTAACCTAGTGACCTGAATGGGACTATTTATGGTCTGAGTGGAAAACAAATCCTGTTCTGGCAAAGGATTTTAGCATGTCATTTAAATCAGAATAACAGAAGCCAGCAAAAAGAATGAAGAGAAAATGAAAGGCAGTACACAGGGTTTTAGTGAGGTTTTTTTGTGGGAGGTTTTTTTGTGGAAAGTTTTTTGTGTGGTTATGTTTTTTTTGTTGTTGGTTGGTTAGTTTTTATATGTGTGGGTGTGGTGGGGTTTTGTTTTTTTCTACAGTTTGTGGGGCATTTTGTTTTGATTTTGTTTTTCCACTCTATTGCTTTTACCAAAAATCCAAACTGCCAAAAAATCACAGAACTCTGTTGAAAGCAGAGATTAAGTCCCTGGCATTAGAAGATTCATGTGTGAACTAACACCAATTGCTTTTCTTCAGTCACTTTTCACAGAATCTAACTGTATTTTAATGCACTTTAATAAAGGTGTTCTGTGTTTACTGGTGGGTGCTCAGCTACCAACTCATCTGCATATATAAAAGTTGTCTCTTTCTTAAGTGGAGTAGCTGTGTTCTAATTGGAGAAATGTTAATATATTTTTAAGATGACATGTTTCTAGTTATAGTAACAGCTATAATGTTAGCAAATCAGATTCATTAGGAAATTTAATCAAAATATTTTTTTTATGTTAATCATGTAGCTCAGAGTATCAATCTTGAGGAAAGAGTATAATAATTATTCGTGGATTCCAAAGCCCTGAATAAATTATGGAGCAAAAGGATAGGAAAAAGGAGGGGGAAAAGGCTCTTAGGGTATACTCAGTGAATAAGGCAGGTTGTGTTTAGCAATTAATTTGTGCTACTGGGAGACTATAACATCTCTAAAAGATATCTCTAAAGAATAAAAATTACCAGATATCTGTGGATGATTCTAGTCTTCATCAATACAGAAAAGCAATCATATGATCTATCACCTATGAGAATTAGAATTACTTCCTACAGTGGACTCTGCTCATTTGCCCTGCTTCCTGGTCCTGCACTTATCTGAAAATGGCAGCAATGGGTTCTGGTGTGAACATCCTTTATGTTTGGCCCTAGAGACAATGTATAGAGCTGTTTCCTTGTACAAAAATCCTGCAATAATTTGAATGACCAAAATGGTGTAAATCTTCCATGGGCAGGATCTGTGTGATGTGCTGCACTAGGTAGGTGCTGGACAGCCCAGGGCTCCTGAAGGAATGTAAGGCTATCAACACTGTTATAATGTTGGCTGCAATAAATGGTATTTTAAGTGACACTTTAGAATCTGAGTGCCTTTCTTACTGGAATCACAACAAACCAGCACCACCTGGTACAAAAGAGTTGTCTAACTGTACCTGCCAGAGCTATTTCACTTGGAGTGCTATTTCTGTTCTGATGATGCAATTGACTGAAGACTAAAATTGGGCAAAAAACTAATTCTTTTCCCCTGCTGTTTATCATGTGTCTTGAGCTTAGGATCTTAATGGTTCTGCGTGAAATCCATGAAAATAAAACCTTCAAGTGATCATGGGCTGTGTTCCGTGAATGACAGTCACAGTGTTTCAAGCAATGTATGTGGGTTACAAACAGAAAATGGTGAGCTTTTCTATCAATTGCAGGAAATAGTGCATGCAGGAGTCTAATTTCTCAGCCTCTGTCAGTCAAGACCATGCCCATCATCCCTCACTTCTCCCTTTTCCTTTTCTGCAAAATAAGCTCAGAGCTGCTCTCAGTGCGTGGCTCCTATTTGGGCCTAGGGCTTCAGTGCATTTGGGGTTTGGATCCTGGCTGTGTTCCTGACATGATTTATGGTATTTGCTGTTCAGACTGAAATGCAGAAGACATCCATCAAGATGTACAAAAAGGCCATTCCACACCTTCTCTCCCCAAAGCTGGTCTGAAGAGGCATTTTTGGCTAAGTAGACCAACCAACACACCACTTAGCCAAAAAAATAGGGACTCCATACATGGAAAAAAAGACCATTGAGGTCACAGCAAATACATCATAAATAATAATTTGCTTTTCCTACAACATGCAGAAGAAATGATGCATAAGTGTATTTTGTTTCAATAATCTCCGTTGAAGTCCTTGCCCATCTGCTGCCCTCACTAGTGCTAATTCCAAACCCACAGCACTAAAGGGGACTTAACACAAAATAACCTACCCCAAACACCCAACAACTCCCAAAAAAACTTCCAAGAACACAACTCCCTCCTCTGGATCACCTTTTGTCTGGCTTCTGCTCTGGAGGTAGTGGAGAAGGAGGTTTTTAGCTCCCCCCTGCACTGAGATTGCACTGCAGTGTCTCCAGCTGTGTGCAGCCTTCCTTCCAAAGCTGCTTTTGGGCCAGAAATATTCCAAGAGGAAAGCTGCTCTCCTCAGTGTGAGGTGTGGATCCTGCTGGGAACACTGGATCTGAGACTTTATTCACAAATTCCATTCACAGACTCAGCTGTATCCCCGTTCTTCAAAAACCCACAATTTTCTAGGGAGGAATTATTTGCAAAGACAGAAAAGTATCAGGCTCACTGATATATATTCAGGACACCTTTCATTACCATGTAGTGCTTACTTTATCTATCCAGTAGCACATCACCGTGACAAGACTGCTTTATTGACTACCTCAACCGAGGTGAAAACCCTGAGCAGCGTTTTAACCGCGCTGAAGAACAGCGAAGTGACAAACGTTAATTTATTCATCCATGTTACAGCGAGCCATCAGAAATAAACCGAGAGGGACAAAATCCCGCACTTGTCCGTTTAAGCGTGTACATTTCCCAACAGGAAGAAAAGGCAGACCTGCGGTAGGGGACGAGGCTCTGCAGGCCGGAGCAGCAGCCGCTGGGGCGCGGTGTGAGGAGCTCCGGGGCGGCGTGAGGGGCTCCGGGGCGGTGTGAGGGGCTCCGGGGCCGTGCGGCCCGGGGCGGCGTGAGGGGCTCCGGGGCGGTGTGAGGGGCTCCGGGGCGCTGTGAGGGGCTCCGGGGCGGTGTGAGGGCCCACCCCCGGGCGGTGTGAGGGCTCCGGGGCGGCGTGAGTGGCTCCGGGGCGCTGCCTCCCGGAGCGGTGAGGGGCTCCGGGGCGGACGCGGCTGCCGGGGCGGTGCTGAGGGCTCCGGGGCGGGACGCGGCTGCCGGGGCGGTGCTGAGGGGCCGGGCCGGGGCGGGACGCGGCTGCCGGGGCGGTGCTGAGGGGCCGGGCCGGGCCGCGCCCCCGGGGCCGCGCAGGCCGGGACACAGCGGCGGCGAGCACGGGCCGGGAGCGGGCCTGCCATGGTGGGGCTCAAGGAGGAGCTGCTCAAGTCCATCTGGCACGCCTTCACCGCCCTTGACCTCGACCGCAGCGGGAAGGTCTCCAAGTCGCAGCTCAAGGCAAGCGGGGGGCCCGCTGGGGTGCGCGGGGCCGGGGCACAGCGCGGGCGGTCCCGCCGAGCGCTGACACCGCGGGCTGGGACCTGCCTGGGGCGGCCGCCTCTGGGACACACGGGCACTCGCTCTCGGGGCTCTGCTGGGCGCTGTAAATCGCGTGTTGCCCGCCCCATCGCTGTCCCTGCGGGCCCCGCTCCCCCCGTCCCGCGGGAGGCTGGCGCGGACCCGTCCCGGAGCTCGGGCAGGCTGATTTTCATTCTGCCCAGGCAGGCGCTCCGTCCTCGCCGAGATGTCAGTGCACAAACCCTTGTTGTGCTTCTGGTCCGCTTTCAACCGCATGTCCTTGCTACCCTTTCTGGCCAAAATCTTTTGTGGGGTAGCCACAAGGTCCCATCTATAGGGGTTGGCTGCGTCCAAGTGAAATTCACAGCTTGCCAAGGGGAGAGAGAGGTTCCACAGTGCCCTCTTATTTGGATATAAACAGGAGAATTAGTCAAGAGGCTCCAACTGTGCCATTCTTTCCTTAGCTTATACCCTGAAGTAGTGTTTGTGCTCTTAAAAGAGCTCTCAGGCAGCTCGCTGAATCCAGTCCCGTCTTGGCCCTGCTTTATGGGACCGTCTTGGCCTGGGAATAATAGCAGGAATCTGGCTAAATAAATATTTTGAATCAGAACGCAACACCTGTTGACACTGGAGACTGTGGCTCCTTGTGCTCGGTGCTGGGGCTGCGTGGGCCGCAGCAATTAGGCGAGGTTTGCGCCTTTTGTGGGATTAACTCCACCAGCGACAGTGGCTCTGCTGTGGGTGGTATTTCCAAGCCTGGCCGGTCCCTCATGGACTTTATTTTTAGCATTATGTAATGAGGGTCCAGACCTGGCAGCGTGCTGCAAGCAGCCTGTTCCTCTTCTCCTTTTCTTCTCCTGGGGTGATGGGGCTGTGAGATAGAGCCGAACTCGGCCAGAAGTGACCGCGGGGCAGGATTTGGGCGAGACTCCAGACCTGGCAGTGATCCCGAGCTGGAAATATCTGCAACCTCTCGTGGTCCTCAGGTGCTGGGCTGAATGAAATGGCTAAAGAAACTCCCAGTGTGCTGGTGGACTGATAGTGTAATCCAAAAAAGCAAGGCTTTGTGTGTTTGTGCTGTGACATAAAGGCTCCTGTGGGAAGTGTCAGGTGGAGTGCAGCAACAAGTCTGAAATGAGGTTGCCACCTTCTCCTGTGCCCACCAAGAATTAGTTTTCAGGAGACACAGGAGGGAATAGAGGGTATTCTTACATTGACACCACATTCAGCATTTGCCACAAAAAGTCTAACTGATGGTCCTGCTGGGGAGAAAGGATGTGCAGGGTGGCAGTAGCCCCACATGATTAAAAAGGGCAGGCAGGACAGCTAAAGAGAAGTTCCTATACAATAGAGATAGGGCTGTGTTGTCCTGAGGAGGTATTTCACAATGAAGTGTTTGTCATCATCGTGAGGAAGATACAGCACTCCTGTAAAATGGAGAGGTGATGCTTGGAGATCAACATGTTGGTAGAGACTTGTGATGTTAGGAAAATATGCTTCATAATTTAGTATAACAGCTGGTTTTAAAAAGAATGATAAAAACCTATTTTTTTTTGTGAGAATGGCAGTGTTCTAAGCTGCTGAACTCTTCCCTTCTCAACAAGAAAAGTTACTGGCAATGTGTCTTTGGTTTGTGTAATCCAGTATAAGGTGGAGCCATCACGTTGCAGGGAAGTTCCTATGGAGAATACATTTGGTTGTTAAAGGGAGTGATTTCTTGTTACTCTGCCTGGAAGTGACCTTCGGTCCTTCCATAAAAATAAATAATTAACCTTAAATACTATGAGAAAAACAAATGTGTGTGTATGTGTGTGGTGTAGTTGAGGCCCTGCTGCGAAGGATTTGCATCACATATTTGTTTTCAGTAGATCTAGAGCAGATGGGTGGAGGTGAGTAAGTTTGGGTCTGGAGAAACAGCAAATGCTTGAGGGCAAAAATGGGACTTACTTGGAATAGTAAGGATGTCATGAGATGTCTTTTATCCATTTGTATCTTTTGTGTATGTTCTGAGCTGCTGAGAGAGGAGTCAGTCAAATCAGTCCTCTGTGTAATTCTGAATATTGTCTTTTTCCAGTATGCACTGATTTGTTTGTTTGTTTGGGTTTTTCTACTTTTCTTCAGCTGGCAGTCCTCAGAAGTTTTATGGTTATGCTGGCTGCAGCTCTTAGTCTTAGTTTTCTGCATCAGCAGAAACATTTGTGTATTGTGTTCTTAAATTACAGCTTTAAAGCTGGACACAGTCATTGTTTTGCCAGTGTGTTTTTTGGCACATTCAAACACCGATACAGCAAGGCTCAGGTGTAAGTTCTGTGTACACAGTTACAGCTGCTGCTGCTGCTGCCATTCCAGCACGAGCTGCATGAAAATTACTTCCTTTCCTACACTTAGATCCAAGTTCATCTTTCTTACAAACTGCAACTTTAAAATTAGCTTGTTTTAGAAGTTTCCCTAAGGTGCCAGCATTTTCATCTGGATCTTGAAACACTAATTTTAAATATAGTTCCATTTGACAGGCAGCACAACTGCTTGTAGTGTGTGTGTATGATTGGATCTTGGAAAGATCCACCAATTAGTTTTTACACCCTCTCTGGAAGCTCTTCCACACGTTGCTTTGTGACTTGTCTCTGCTTTGGCAGTGGGTTTATTTTGGTGTTCTTGTTTTGTTTTATGTGCTGCATTGGGGTGTATTTTCTAAGCCTTGAGGTCTTGGATTCCTGGATGCTATCTGCAGAATGTGGATGGTGAGCCACATGTGAAAATACTGTCCCATTATAACTTTGGGTGCCAAAGCTACTTAGGAAATTTATACTGGTCTCATATGTGGGGTGTTATAGGCTTATTATACCTTTGCCCTGCCTTTGCCCTAAATGTGAAGTCGGTGGCCTGTGGGAAGAGGAAGAGTGGTGTAATCAGGGGTGAGAGGGATGGTCTGGGCAGAGAGGAAGACCTTGAACAATGCAGCGAGGCAGGGGCAGGGTTGGGAGCCCGCGCCGGGCGGGCAGGACCCCGGCCGGACAATCGGCTTTGTGCAGCGGTGGAGAGCAGTAGGAAATTAGTCACTGTGACTCACGGGAACAGGGGCTGCTCTGCTGCTGCCCACAGGGCTCACAGGGCGTGCATTGGGGCAGCCATGAGCAATCCTGGCTGTGAGGTGAGGAGGGATGCTGTTCTGCCAGGAGAACCCAGGCAGCCTGTAGGCTAAAACACGGAGCATGAGGAGATGACGGGGCCGTGACGCTGTGCTTGAGAGGGGCAGCTCCCAGTGGATCCAGCCTGTTTAACCTTGAGCCAGCCTGTGCCCCGGTGCCCAATGGCATCCTGGCTTGGATCAGCAATAGTGTGGCCAGCAGGAGCAGGGCAGGGATTGTCCCCTGTGCTGGGCACCGGTGAGGCCACACCTCGAGTGCTGTGTCCAGTTCTGGGCCCCTTAGGAAGGACATTGAGGGGCTGGAGTAAGTCCAGAGGAGGGCAACAAAGGTGGTGAAATGTCTGGAGCACAAGTTCTGTGAGGAGCAGCTGAGGGAGCTGGGGATGTTCAGCCTGGAGAAAAGGAGGCTCAGGAATGACCTTGCCACTCTAGGACTGCCTGAAGAGAGCTTGTAGCCAGGTGCGGTTTGGTCTTTTCTTCCAGGAAATCAGCAAGAGGACAAAAGCTTAAGCTGCTCCAGACGAGGTTCAGGTTGGACATTAGGAAGAATCTTTTAACAGAGGGGCTGATTAGATACTGGAATGGGCTCCCCAGGGAGGTGATAGAGTCCCTGGAAGTGTTTAAGGAAAGACTGGACGTGGCATTCAGTGCCATGGCATGGTTGATGTGGTGGTGTTCGGTTATAGGTTGGACTTGATGATTTCAGATGTCTTTTTCAGCCTAATGGATTCTGTTATTCTGGTTATTCTGTCAACTGGTTTCAGGGAAGATGTAGAAGAAAGGTGCAATACATGGAGTGTGTTTACGAGGAGCTCTTCCTGAGATCTGGGAGCTCCAGGACAGAAAGGCAATTCCCTTGGCAACTTGGGCAGATGCACGCTGAGACCAGCATATGACTGGAGGCCAAGGGGGATTGTGCAGATAATGAAGGCAAAAGGAAGGGTGAGGTTGTTGAAAATGCTGATGAGGGGTGTGCAAGTGCCCTGGGGTGGAAGGAGTGAATGAAGGAATGGGAGCTGATGTGTGTAGGCGAAGGGCACAAGTGTCAGGAACCTGGGCTGGAATACACTCATCCAGCTGGAAAAGAGGCTGCTGCAGTAACCCCAGCATCAAATAATGAGACTGCAGATGGGGTATGTGCAGCCTGAATGGATAAGGGAGCTGTAGCTTGGGGATGTGATGATGCAGGATATGGTGTGTGTGCCCTGGATGAAAAGACCTGGTGCTTGTGACAGGGGGCTTATGTGATGCTACTTCAACACTGGTGATAAAAGAAAAAGGGAAAGTGCTTGTTAGTAGCCTTATTTTGGCTGGCTGGCTGGCTGCTAACATGGATGTTAGGGAGAGATGAGCCAAGAATGTCTTGGAATGAATTCACACAAAGTCACTGAATGGAGCTGTCGGGATCTGGGATGCCAACATTTTAAAATCTGAAAAAGAGACGGGGAGTGAGAAGACCCCCCTGAAAGATGGAAAGAAAAAGAGAAAACTACCAAGAAGCTGACAATAGCTGCTGCAGGATTAGTCTGCCCTGGTAATGCTCCCACTGTCATCTGGGCCAAATTTTTGTCACTGAGCGGTAAGTAGTCCAGCAGGTCCTCCCTCTCCCTGTAGAAATGCAGATCACTTTTATGGACATGGTTAAGTGGAACTACTCAGATGGTAGCAATTCAACACATGCTGAAAATTTTGGAAAATGGGAACTCTAGAGGGGAGCAGCTCTGGCAGAGTAGACCTGAAGGTAAAGCAGCATAAAATAGGGCATAAATGAAGTAAATCCAAAGTCTGTGATGATCTTTGGTGTTCAGCTTGCTTGTGTTTGTATTTGGAACAGGGCATCTTCAGTGTTCCCAGGGAAAGATGGGATGCCACCAGGCATTTTTCTTACAAAACTTTTCCTGAAAATGAAGGGGTTGTTGTACCCAGAGTGCACTGGTGTCATAAACCCTGTGCAGGCTGCTTGTGCTGTCTCAGACTCCAGTTTGGGGACCCCCACTGAACCCAGGGGCTGCAGCAGAGATGAGTCTGACTGGGGCAGGAGTTGTCTTTGGCTTGAAGGGAAATTGTTAACATGGCATCCAGAGCATGATGAACGTGGAAGGGGAAAGCTGCCTAGCAACCCTGTGGGGGAATAATCCTGACTGGTGCAAAACTTCCTCGTGGTTGATGTAGCTTCTGCAAGGCAAGGTGATTTTTTTTGTACCTCAGTTAATCTAGTGCTCAGCTACTTGTTGATGGTTTGGTTTTTTTTTAATTTTAAATTGTTAATTAACATAGTGTCTTCTGCTCCAGATAATGTGATTTGAGAGAACAAAACCAAAGGAGACCTCAGGGCAGAATTTTTCAGTGAAGAATTCAGCTGGCGCTTGGCCGAGTTAGAGAATGGCAGGCTTTGGCAGGCGCCGAGGAATTTCCTGAGTTATGAAAAGAGAGCACTGGGCAACAGAGAGATGGCAGATAAGGCACATCTTAGAAAATCATTGAAAGTGGAATTCTTTCCTGGTAAGTTGGTCACTTGATGTGGAAAACACCTAGGTTTCTGACAGCCCAAGCACAGCAAGAACACCAAAAAAAGAAGACAAATATGTAGAAAGGATATGATAAGAAAGTATTTTATTTAGAATTTTTATTGACTTTGGTAGTAAGCTGAAATCAGTCATGCTCTTAGAATACTTTTATTAGCTAAGTATTTTTTTAGTTATAGTATTAGCAACTACAGTGTGGTTGGAAAACAGTGATCATCTCTCTCTCTCAGAAATTCAAGAATCCCTCAGGCTTCTATAAATAACAGCAGAAGCTTAAATAGAAGGGGAAACACACATGATAGTACATTCCCCCCAACCCCATATGTAAATCACATGGGCTCAAATACTTGATCTTATGTGGTGGTTAGAGACAAGGGTGGATTGAGGTGAAATATATTGCTGATGGAGAGTGGTATGAAGTGTAATAACTTCTAAATGCTCTTTTGCTGCTTTGGGAAGTGCAGCTTTTGTTGTGCTATAGCTGATGCTGTTGTTTAACTGTTTTTAAATTTCTACACCTTATTAGTTCTAATGCCTTAGTGTTAGCATACATCAGTGAAAATATGTATTTCTCATGGAAAAACTTTCTAAAACCTGAAGTTTAACTTAAGAAGTTTAATTTCTGCTGTATGTAGACAGGAATTCTCCTCTGAACTGAATATACATTTTGGACTATCTTTTGTAATATTTTCTGCTAACTAACACTTATATTCTGCTGTTTCCTTATAATACATCAGAATAGTAAATGTACATTTTCTTTTTTCTTAGGGGCAGGTGGGTGGGGGAAAGCCCAGACATTTTAAGTGTGTAGCTTTGGTTTGATTTCCTAGGCTTTGACAACTTCAGACTTTCACTTCTTCTTTTACAACTACTCCATCTTTGACCACTTTATGTCTACTTACCTATATAGGAATACTTACAGGCTTTGTTTTTCTGCTGTTTTGTCTTTGCATCATTTGGGTCTGTTTTTTAAAATTCTATATAAAACCCACAAAATTCAGTTGTGTTTTGTTCCATGCAGTTGTGGATTAAAAAAGAAATAATAATAGTACTGGCAGCATACCTTTTCAAAAGATGTGATCTGTTTTACCTCTCTAATTTTTTTAGACACAAGTGAGAGGGCTTCCCAGTGCTTGGGGTGCAGTGGGCACCCTGTTCCAGGTCTGGCCTGATTCCAGACAGTGTGAACAGCCAAAGGCAGGGATGGTGGTTTTGCTTCTTTTTTTGGAAGTGCTGGTGGCACAGGAGTCACTCCTGCCTAGGCTTTGCCTTCCTGTTGGTTCTGAGGTGTTGGTCTGTTCTTGCAAAGCTCAGCTCAGTCTGAAGAAGTTGAGATATGCTGGCTAGCAGTTAGTTTTCAGTAATTCAGCGCTTCCTTAAAATTAGTCAAGTGTGTAGTCTCTTCTTGAAGGTCATTTCTCAGGAACAGACATGAGTGTTAGTGGGTGTCAAGTTCGTGACATGCTTCATGCAAATAGCTTTTTAAAATAAAAATTTGAGAAGCACACCTAAATCCTTCCTCTTTCTGTAACATTATTTTGCCAACTGAAACGTGGGGTCAATGTTGAGAAGCAGCCCAAAAGCAAGCAGATGGGAGAAATCCATAGTTAATGCTTTATTCTGAATAGTCTTTTCTTTGTAAATGAAAGCTACATATTGAGTTGTTTTCTTTGTTACTCATTTTCACTAGATATAAATATTTATAGTTTCAAAAGCTAGGTGTTTGTGGTTGTTTTGATACTTATCTGACTACACTCTGTGACTATTACTCTGGTGTTCCTGCATGCCTCTCCTGGTTTTCAGCTGCAGGAGGATATATGTACAAAGGGGAGCTTGTGTAGCTGCATTTGCAGCTCTCTAGGGCTGGACCTCTCTATGCTCACACTGCTCCTACAACATGCAACTCTCTGAAACTGTCAAATCAGGATTCTTTAGTTATGTTTTGCTTTCTGACAAAACTTTGTGAGGCAGAACTTGTGACATCGAAGTGTCACTTTGCACATGGTTTTGGAGTCACAGTCTGCTGTGGAGGGAGCACAGCATGGTTAAGGCTGACAGCAGTGTCACTGGTTTCTCTTGTGTCCTCAGGTCCTTTCTCACAACTTGTGCACAGTGTTAAATGTTCCCCATGATCCAGTGGCCTTGGAAGAGCACTTTAGGGATGACGATGAAGGACCAGTTTCCAATCAGGGTTACATGCCTTATCTAAACAAATTCATCTTGGAAAAGGTAAGTTTTGAGTTCTCCTGCTCTGTGCTTTCTTGTATCAGCTTTTGTTAAGAGTGTCTTTGTGGTAACTGGTGCATGCAGGAGACTGCTGCTGGTGTGGAGACACTGGCTGGGAGTGTGTGTGTGGGGTCCTCATGGGGCAGCTACTCTGGAGAGCCTGTGCCTAAAAATGGAAGGGTGCACTGTTCTCTACCTCTTTTCTCCTTGGTTTCTATTTCCTGTCACGTCTGGCCCTTGCCTAAGCTGTGCTCATGCAGAGCTGTACTCATATTAATAGAGCACCTCAGCTCAAATTTATCTGAAGGTGTCTGGGAGCTGGAGGTTGTCCCACTTCATACTGCAGCTATAACAATATTGTCACAGACTCCTTTGCAAACATAAAGGGTAGAAATATCTTCACTGTTTGTCACTGTTTGCCTCTCTAGTCTGTGTTTCTCTCATACCCAAAGAGTGTCCTGTTTGATGTGTGGGAGATGTTGGCCTTTAGTACACATAAAGATACCTCATTAATGTCTTGGCTGTTTGATGCTGAAGAATCCTGCTTTGTCCCTAAGAAGCTGTGATCTCCTTTCTTCTTCGTCTTGGCTGTCTCAGATCCTGTGGAGGCCAAGCAGTCTTCTTTCCCAGATTCTGGGAAAAAAGAAAAGGCCTTAATTTATTCTGACCAAAGGATTACAGTGGGAGAGGCTGAACCACAGTGGGTTAATACTCTTTGTAGGCAGTAGCAAGCCATTAAGTAAAGAAAAAAATATATGTATGGCTCTTTCAAATATAAAAATGCTCTGTTGTTAAAGGGTGTTTCTAGGGAGAATAGTTATGGAAATGAAGAGCAAAATTGCATTTAAGTAATGCTTTTATCTGAAAATGACAGACCTGGCTATGTAAGAAAGTAGGTATGAAAGGGAAGAGCATGACTGTGTATACTTTCTTGTTTTGTTTTATTCATATACTGATCTGGCTTTCAGTGATTGCCTGGTATATCTGTATCATCAGTTAATCTTAAAAGATGGAAGTGTTAAGGAGCAGGATAAATTACCTGTAACTTCATGTTATTTGATCTTGACTAAATGCTTGTAAACAAGAAAAGTAGTGAAGTTGTTTGGACAGAAGGCTATCTTTTTGGACAGGAAAAATCTTGACTGTGACTTCTTTTAGAGATGAGTTTACATCAGTGCCAAAAGACAGCATGCAGTGGGATGAAGTCACCGATTCATTGCATGTCTCCTTTGTTTAAAACAAACAAGCAAAAAAAGCAAACAAGAAACTCCTTCTTTCTTTATTTTTCCAAGGCATAATCTGTTATTTTAGATGGGGTGATTGTAGAAAAATTGCTGTTATTATATTCTAGTAAGCAGAGCTACAAAAGGAGTGATGCTTTATACCGCAGATACACTGGAAGTTCTCTCTGTTTCCAGTCATGCATCTTATGGAAAATTAATTGATTTGAGCAAGAGCCACTGGCTCAAGTGAGATTTTTAAATCTTAAGATATTTTGCTCTAAGACATTCATAAAATATTTAAAGAATGATTTCTTAAATTCCTTTTGAAATAGTTATATAACTATGACTTAGAATTTTATTGAGAGGACTTTGTAACCTTTGGAAATAACTTCTATTCTACTCTTAAATGCAGATGTAATTTTTAGTATTTTTTGGTGCTGACTTACTTTGCAATATACCTCCTTATATAGAACCAGGGAATCATTGAGAAAGGGACAATTGTCAAGAAAGACAAGGTAGTTAAATGAGGTACATTGGCTGCAACTAATTTCCTTTATCCACACAGGTAATTTCAATAAATTATTTGAGTAATTAGTATTGCCTGATGGATGATTTCCAGTGTTGTGCATCTTGTTACTTAGCAGACAGATATATCTAGAATTTTCTTGCATCTGAAACAAAATCTGTCTTGTTCTGTAAATGTCTCTTTCAGGAGAGAGCTGTGATTTGCCAATATAGTGTCCTCATAATTTGTTTTATGTGGTTACTTACTAAAATACATACATACTTTGTTCTGGTATTTACAATGTATATCTTTAAATACCAATTGGAAATATTTCCCTTACAGTAATGGCAGTGGTAGTATTTTACAGCAGGCTTATTCAGAGCAGAGAAGAGTCCTGATGGGGGGACACAAACAAGGACATTGTTCAAATCTCAGGTTATCTCATCTTCCAGCCAACTTCATGAATGCAAGTTACACTACCAATGCTTGTTATATTTTTGGAACTGTTATTTTGGAGAGCCAGGGCTTGTGTGCTGATGTAATTATTGTCCTGAATAATTCCTAAACAGTGTCTCTGTTCTGGATGACACGTGGGCCCCACAAAGTCCATTTCAGAATCAAGTTTGGATTCTGAAAAAAGGGCTCACATGTCTAAAGTGGGATTGCTGACACTGTGGGACCTCTTCTCCTGTGATGAAGTGGTTCTGAAACCTCCTGCTCAACTGCTGCACAGTCATGGTGGCAGGATGTGCTGCAGGTGACCTGGGCTTTGGACAGGAGTGTCTGAAGTCCTGCTGCAGTCCTGCTCTGCTGTGTTAGCAGAGCCTGTGCACCACCAGGACATTTCCAAGGTGGAACTGCTCACCATCAGGATGCAAAAAGGGCTTTTAGAAAAGAAGTCATGGTTCACTGGGCAGGGTGGAGAGGGCACAGAAGAAGCACAGGCAGGAGTAGCCAAGGAGTGAAGTGCTGGTGAACAGAACGAAGAAGAAGGAATCCTGACTTGTAGCCCTTCACCCAGAAGTGTTTCATTAAAGTTTTGTGTTTCTTGTGCAAACAAGACAGATGCTGAACTTGTGGCTGTAGCAGCTCTGGCTCCTACAGCTGCCACCTAATTCAAAGGAGAGCTGTAGCCTCTTGCATCTCCACCCACGTTGGTGACCTCTGCAAGCATGCAAAGTCTATGGTTTTTGTTCACAGTCTCACTTTTATGCCTGGAGACTGTTCTTGTCGTCTGGTTGGTTTCTTGTTTACTTCCGCCTTTCTTTTTTCATCTTTTTTCCCCTCTTTTTCCCCTCCACCCACACCAGTTAATTGACTTCCCAAGTCTGTCATTGCCTGAGCCACTGTGGTGTGGTCACTGTGTTTGACCGCTTATCAAACTGGGCAGGAAATCATACAGTTTGCATCGGTGTTCTTGGAGCATCTGAGATCTGTGGTTTGGCTTATCATAAAAAAAATCAATGCCCATTACTGGTTTCACTACCACAAGAGGTACAAGAACCTGTTTCTTAGGTGTGTTTTCCAAAATCTCAAAGTTGCAGTGCCAAACATGCCTTTATCACACTCCAGCAAAGAAATAGCATTGCTACATTGTGCAGAGATAATAAATAGGTTTAATGTATAACTTAAATGAGGGTTTTAAAACAAAACAGTAAATTAGAGCTCTTGCCTATATAAATAATTCACAGATCTGTAGGTGCAGCTGCTAGGTATGATAAAGGATAATGAAAGCAAGAGGAATTTTTGTATCAATGAGCTGAAGGTTTGCAAGCCTGAAAAAAGGATTTTAAGTGGATTAGCATTTGAGGAAAAAAATTACTCTGTGTTTATGAATACTCTGCAAGAGTTAGTTTGAGTAATGTGATGTAAAAAATGTATTAAAGGTCCTTCCCAATTGTTGCTCCAATATCCCTTTTAGCATATCTACATGTGGATTTGGCTATACTGGTTTCCAAATTTGCTACATAAAATCTCAGTCAGTGCAATAAGAGGGCAGCTAAGATAGTTCTGGGGATGGTTTGGCAGTTGATGTACTAGAGGAAACACAAGTGCACTGTAGCCTCCTTTCCATGGAGTCAGGGTGTTATTAACTCAACCAGAAATTGGAGGTTGGATGTCAGTTTTGCTAAGAGAAATTCCTTATTTTTACCCCATGCAGGAAGTCAGGCTAGGTTGCTACAGTGCTCTTTTTGGGCCTTGATATTTAATGCAAACTATGATTTTCTCATTGCTTTTTGTATGATATAACCTGATAAACTTTGTGTATCTGTTATTCTGTGCCATTTGTGCATATCAGTTTTTTGTTCTTCCATTTCTGCTCTTTAGGTTCAAGGAAACTTTGACAAAGTTGAATTCAACAGGATGTGCTGGACTCTCTGTGCTAAGAAGAACCTCTCTAAGAGTCCTTTGCTGATTAGCGATGAAGACGCATTTAAAGTGTGGGTTATTTTTAACTTCTTGTCAGAGGACAAATACCCTTTAATCATTGTACCTGAAGAGGTAAGAAACAAAAACTTAAGTTCTTTAACACCAGTTTGTATAATGTCCCAGTTGAGCTGTGTAAAGTTCAACTCTCTAGACATTTAAGAGGAAATATTGTTTAATTTAAAATTTTTATTCACCTCTTTTTATATTGTAAGGCCTGGGATGAATTTCTCTGTCTTTCAGGGTGCATATATAGGGAATTCCACTTGAGGATACTTGAGATACTGATAGCTCTGTGTGTCTGTCATTTAAACAGCCTGGACAAAACAGGATAAACAGAACATGCATGGATGTGATCTTTAATCACTGCACTTGCTTAAAGGTGGTTGCAATTTTGCGAGGTCAATACATCCATGTGATTCTGAAAAAAAAAATCTGCTCCTCTGTTTTGCGTTATTGTGACCTGCAAGATAAGTCTTCAGTCTCATGTCACCCTCCTGATGGAAAGAACAGTACAAAATTTTCTGATGGTGTCTGTTTCTGATCAAAACAGCCAGCCCCTGAACACTCCTGCTTGAAATGTCTGAAGGAATAATACCAGGGAGATCTCTTTATACTTCTAGTTCATGAACAAGTATTGGCAGGACTCAAATAGGTATTTTAACCCTAAAGCAAGATTTCAGTATCTCCACTGTTCTCCCTTTTGGGATGGGTGGGGAAAGAAAGATCAGAACTGTTGGCATAAATAATCCCTTGCAAAACTGTGTACACATATCCCAGTGGTTTGCAGTTCAGCACTGGAGGACTGAATAATAAACATCTGCAAATTGCTGAACAACCAGTGATCAAAACAGTGTGATTAACTAGCACTAACTACATAACTGTGGGACTCCAAGGTGTTGTGCCAAGCCCTCAAGTGCAGATAACTCTTCAAACAAAATAAACTGTTTCATTTTGCTTTCTCACTCACATTTAGCAGAAGACTTCCACTCAGTACATTTCTGGTTTTGCCAAACTGGCCTGTGCCAGGGCCCTACCTGGCATGCTATATTCCCATGAGAAAGGAGTCTTCTTGCTTGCTTTCCCATTTGTTTCTGTTGGTTCTGGGAAACGGGGATCATGGTTTTAAAAGCTAAGACAGCTCTTTTCTTAGTGCTGCTATATTTGGCTTGGTAGGTCAGAGCCACTAATAAATGCCAAAACTGGGACTCAAATCCATGTCTCTGGTTTGTCAGTGTGTTCCTCACTGTGCAGCCTGGCTTACCTGTGGGCAGACATTTCACATCTCCTAAATTGCTGGCATGGTTAAAAGCTTCAGCCCTGCCAGCTCTGGGGCATTGCTCCCCACTCCTCCACCAAGGAAGCCCCAGATTGGTGCTGCCTTAAGATAATGGCAACATGTCTGTGTGTTGGCAGATGTGCTGCACAGTCAGCACTGAGCTGAGGTTTTCCAGATTTTCTATGTGCTGTTGTTTGCTTTCCTTCCCATCCTTAATGTCCAGGTTAACCTGTATTGCTCTTCTACTTGGATTATTTTAAGATTGTGGATCTGTGTCAGTATCTCCTTGATTACAGCAAGATTTAAATTGTGCAATTTGTTTAAAGAAAGCTTACAGAGCCTGACTGACAAAGAAAGGCTGCTCTGTTCTTATCATATACAATGCCTGTATTCACTCCACCTTCACTCAGACCACACAGGTAATGTAATCAGCCACTGGAGGAATGCTGTCTGTTGAACACACTCCTTTCTGTTTTGCACTGGTGCTGCATCAGGTTCTCTGTACTTCTGGAAAATTTTGCATTTACTCATCTACTCTTTGCACAGAATTCCTGGAGTGAAAATGCAGATTCTCAATTTCAGTCAGTTTTGCTTTTCCTCAGATATTTTGTATCTGCCTTTTTTCCAAAATGGCTTGCAGGTCATGTATACAGTGAGTAGATTTTTACAAAGTGGAGGAGAGGAGAAGGGGGATGGAAGCACTGCTGTTTGTGCTGTCAGTGTTTTGCTGACAGCAGTGTAAACCTCTCGTGTGACTACAGCTTCCCACCCAGGGAGCAAGCTCCTGCCCTGCCCAACTGCTGCTCTTATATTTGGCTGGGAATATTGTAGCACACAATCTACTGCAGTTTCTGGCTCAGAGATCCAGCTGTTCGTGTGGGATCCAGCTGTTTCTCCTCCTCCCTCCCTTCCACATTGTTGGCTTTTGTTTTGTTTCTTTTCGTTGTTTCTTTTCCACTTTTATAAGTAACTGAGAAACTTGCTGCATACTTTCAGGTTGGAAGGGTGATCTCTTGAAGATTTTTGCCTCCTACCTTGTGGATGGCAAGACTTCTTAGGTGAATACATTAACACAATTTCATGTAGCTATAAGGATACCTTTTCTTCCTCCTTGGAGCAGCTGCTCTTTGAGACATGCTTGGGAGTCTAAATTTCGTCTGGTTTTTTTTTTTTTTTTTTTTTTTTGGGTTTTTTTTTTTTTTTGTTTGTTTGTTTTTTGGTAATTTTTAAAACAAGATAAGTGGTTTCTGCAGTCATTTCATAGATTTCATATCTCATATCTGGAAAAGCCTCCTGCTTGAGCGCAGTTTCACCTTATTTGCACTGTGCTGACTAAATATTGAAGCTGCTGTCTTTCCTTCTTGCTTATGTCATGTGCTTTTGCACAGGTGCTGCTGTGCTGGGCCTTTCCTTTTAGACAGCTGAATGTGGCAGGGCTGTTACCCCCAGATACAAACTGTGTGATTCCCTGCCTAAGTGTTGAATGGGCAGCAAGTGAGCTGCATCTCATCCAGAGAAGGGAAAAGAAGGTCCTTTAGAAAGGATTCAGAGATACAGGCTGAGAAGAGCTTTAGAAAGAACAAAATGGGGAAAGGAGTTACCAGGAGAGAAAGCAGTGCAGAGGTGATGCAAGGGTCAGAAGTTGCTTGTTTAGCAGAGGCCAGGCTGAAAGCCAAAGGCAATGACTGGCCTGTGTTCCTTACCTGTCCTGGAAGCAGGGATGCCAGCCCTGCACTTGAGGGAGATAAGGTTTGTGAAATCCAGTGTGGGGAAGGGGTTGCGATGTGCAGTTTTGGAATGTGACTTCGAGCTTGAGAGGATCCCTCTGTGTCACAGGCAGAACTCAGGTGACAAAGAGACAGGAGCTGGTGGCTGCAGGGAGCACTGGGCACAGCTGGTGCTGGCCTTGCTCTCCAGTATTCCTACTGCTGCCTACTGGTGGGCAGCTGAGAGCACTTGCAAGAGCAGGGAAGGATGAGAGTTCCATGAATGTCTATTTTACAGAGGTGCTCATGTGCTGAGGCAGAAAGCAGGGTCTGGGTGGGAGCTCCTTCCCCTCCCACAGCCAGATTTTCCATTAGATCATCTGAGATGCAGACATCCAAGTGTATGTTTCCTTCAGCTTTTGCAGGTATTACCTTTTCCATAAGGAGGATAAAATGAAGGAAAAAAAGGTGGAGAACTGAAGCCATAAGAGGAGAAATATTTATATTTTGTCACGAGTTTTCCTTACAAGTCACCTCTTAGTTGTTACAGACTCCTTTGTGTGTCTTGGTATTTTTTAACTAGACGTTTTCTGTTTTATAAAAAGGTTTTCAAGCACTTCCCCTTTCTTATTCTGGACATGTGACTGCAGCCTTTGGAATGCTTTATCGCCTGAGAGCTGTGGTGTGTGGTTAGTTGTGTTTCTGGGCCATTCTTCACGGTGAAACTCAGAGATACTCACACTGCAAGCTGCATACTCAGTGTTGTAATCCAATGTTCACAGTTTGTTTCGGATAAGCCAAACATTTTGCTGCTTTTGGCTTCATGAGGAAAGGTTTGTACAGTTGTTTTTCACTGGTCCTCTAGTCTTCAAATTTATTAACAGACAGCATTTCTAATCCCCCTAAGAGGACCAAGTCTTATGTGGCTTTTTGTGCATGTCAAAATGAGGTGATCTTTTCTTAGCCTGAGGAGGTAAGAATCTTATCCAGTGGTGATTTTTCTGTAGTGTGTTTTTCATGACCATGTTCACTTCCTTGTTCTGCATTCTAGTACCAGAAAGTGAAACAGTGAATGAAATGGCATCAAAACTGATATAAAGAAAATGAAAACTGCTTGTGAGGGTTTTAATTGACCCATGATCTCTGAAAGTTGATGACAGTGGTTAGGTAGATTTTTAGTCACTTGGTTAGAAAGACTTGCATCAGTTCATCCCATTTCACTGCCTTCTTCCTTGATTGCTGCATGAAATTCAGTTTTCAGCTCACACAGCAGGTTGTTTCTTGAGTTGACCTTTACTGTACTTCACTTAGCACTGATTTAATTTTGAAAAAAAAGAAACAAGGTAGTGGCTTACACTGGATAATGAACATGATTTTACGGTTTTGCTGGTGGAAAGGAAGAAACAAATATTTGACTTAAGTGTAAGTGGTGTTCTGATGGGATGAAGAAAAGGAGTTGATGATGACTGTGGGAGGGGATATGACTGCTTTCATGGCTGTGGCCCAGTAACATGTACTCTCACAGAATTTTGTTCAGTGTGAGTAGACTTTTGACATCTGCTCTGTTAATATCACAAACCTTATTTGAATAGTGTGACCCAGAATAGCCTTGTCTGCTGTGCTCTGCTGGGCATGAAGGCCTCCTTGGCAATATTTTTCTCATTTAAGTGATCCACTCATATATCAGAAAAATGTGTGAAAAATCTATAATGCTTCATTCCCCATGGAAGCAGGACTACCTGGAAAAGGAAAACAAATAGACACTGAAACATAGGGAAAAGAAGGTGCCCTCTGAAAGAGGCTTCTAAACAGACTCACGTTAGAGCTCTGTTCTTTGTTATTATTTTTGATTTCTCTTGGCAAAATTCTGGCTGAAAAGTCTGATAATTTGAGATGGAAGCTGGTTTGGTAGTGTGGAGCCACTGGATCCTTACTGGTGTATGCAGTGTTAACAACTCCCTGGTATTTTTGCACCTGTATTTTGCATACTTTTGACCTGAAAGCAAAAGTATTTTGCATACTTTTGACGTGCATCAGAACAGCAGCAAACATCACTTCACTTTTGCTTTTCAACATTGCCTTTTAGCCACAAGACTAGGGCATGTTTGAGACAGGAGACTGCACTTGTCAGTTATTTGCTGGCTTGACATGTCTCTGTGGAGGAGGGGAAATGTCATTTGCTCTCAGAGGTTCCTCATTTGAGCTCCTAATGAGCTCAGTGGTCGCTGTTTGCTGTCACACTGGTGCAACTTATTTCTTGGTAATTACCTCATACTTCCATGTTCATATTCTGTGCAAAAGTCACTGTTGCTGTTGAGCAGATGTATCAGATAAACTTTTTCCGTGAACTTTGGTTAGCATGTATGTGACTGAATTCAAGATAAACCTTTAATTTATATTTTTTTTCAATTTTAGAAATTGAATTGTAACATGCACGGGTCATTTTTCAGTTAAGAAGAGTTAATGTAGTATAAAATAATTAGTATTTTATGTACTTTAAGTAGGATTATAGGATATTGTGGTCATGTAAGTGACTTGTAGATGGGGGTTAACAGACTTAAATGGTTAAATCTATTCCATGAACCAAAATAAGATTAAATGTGTACAAATAACCCTAAAGGAAATGTGTTAACTTATTTTTAGTGTATTACATGATTATGTGTACTCTCCAAGAGTTTTGCATTGCATTGTTTCCAGACCATTAGTTTGATCCACAGAACATTAGTTTGATCCACTGTTTATTTATATGGCTTGAGCAAAAATGGGAAAAAATTAATTTAGGTATGCTCTTTGTGTGTGTGTGAGTGTTCCATTGTCTGCAAGTGAGACCTGGTACTTTTAGATAATTAACCAAAGGAATTTGAGAGCTGCCATACCTCAAGCAGTGTAAGAGGTTGTGAAATTCTGGAACAGTGCATTTTAAAGTTAGAGTTCATATTTTTAAGGTTTTTTTATTTATTATTGTTACTGTGTAGCATTTTGGCAGTTATATTTTCTATCTAATTAAGTCTGAGTTATTTTAGCTTTCCTTCCAGTTAAAGTCCAGGGTCATAGTCCAGAACTGATGCTGCTCAAAGGGAATGAGCAGAGTGGCAGAATGTGTTTTGAACACAGGTAAAAAAATCAAGGTTTTAGGAGGTTTGCTTTGAAACAGCTTTTCAGTGCTCCTGTTCTTGCACTCTGTGGAAGCTTTTTTGGTTTTTTTTTTGGTTGGTTTTTTTTAAATAAATCTTGTCTGGAGTAGGAAGTAAGCTGCTTCCTGCCCTTAACTGAATACTAAGGATTTATAGTAGTTGATGCTTGAAAGCCTTGAATTATTTTTTTAACTTAAAGATTTTGGAGAGTGAAAATCAGCAAAACTTATTTTAAAGACTGTGGATTTGAATGCCACTTCTGCAGAGGTGTCTGTTAGACCATATCTTTGCTAGTGAGAGCTGCATGAGGAGCTAAAAAATACTGAAGTGTCTTACTCAGTGAAGCTGAAATGAAAAACAATGCCCTCTACAATTTCTGGAGGCATATTCTGTCCCTGGCATATTCTGGGCTGTCTTCTGAGAGAGACTTGAGAGGATGTGACAGCCACAGCTTGGAGGTGTGGGCACTTCCCATTTATTCAGTGGAGCAGGAACTTTCCTCCTGGCAGTTTGCAGCTGCTTCTTTTTGCTGAAGCATTGCCCTGGAGTAGTGGTACCCATGGAGTAGTGGTACTCCTAGGAGTAGGGGATGTGACACTAAGAGAGTCACTGAGCTGAAATAGTGGGGAAAGCACATCCATCTGCAGGGTGAATTTGGGAGTTTACTCTTGTGTGTCCCGACCACAGACATGAGGGAAAGAAAGGGATTTGGCTGTGCCTGTTGTAGGAGAGAAATAGCAGCCACAATATATTGAGGCCTGGGAGTCCTTGTGGTGAAATGTGTGGGAGACAGAAACATTTATTTATTTCTCTGTACTCCCAAATCTTTTGCATAGAGACTCAAAAGCCTATTGGACCAGCTAAAAGGTGACTCTGAGCTGTAGCAGGAAGGCCCTCACCAATTATTTTGTTTATAGAGTCATTAAAAGCATTTTGCATGTGCTCAAAGCTGTAGATGGGCTCAGTTAAAATACTGCAAATGAGCTGTGATGAGTTTAAAACCGACATAAAAAAGAGACTAAAGAGCCCCAGCCTCCTTTGCCTCTTTGTCATTCTTGTGATTGTTTTGACTAGTGTTATTGGTGTTATTATATTGTGCATGGTGATCCTTACAGAGTGATGAAAGATTAAAGGACAAGGGGAATTTATTTGGGAAACAAAAGCAGATATGAAAGATGTGTTCTTTTATTTCTTCTGGTACAACTGTCAGGATTGTATCTAGGGATGGAGTGCTTGAGAGTAGAGAGTAGAGAGAGGGGTCAGGTGTAGATCATACCTTGGTCATTTTTCATTTCACTTCTAGTCCAAACAGCCTTCTTTTCTTATTTTTTTTGTAATTTGTTTGCTTTTTCTTGCAAGAATACTTTCTGAAATTTCTTGCTTTCTCACGCTTCAGTCATCACAGTTTGGAAGCCATTGCAGGGAAGGTCCCATGTGTTCTGTAGGAATCTGAAATATTAAATGAGGCTGTCAGGTTCAATTCTTTGTTTTACTGTGAAGAGAGTAGCTGAGGGACGAGCTTGGCAGTCAAGAGTTCAGCTGAGACAGGAGCTTAAAACCTTTGTTAATTAAACCACCTACATTTGGGGGCCTGTATGTGAGTGTAGGAAACTCTCTGTAATGGGAGTCTCTGGAGAAGCTTCATTTACAGCTCTGAAACACTTGATTTCCACGCCTGCTGCAAATGATGGATTTCTGTTTGTATTTCTGCACAGATTGAATATTTACTTAAAAAAATCACTGAAGCAATGGGAGCAGGCTGGCAGCAAGAGCAGTTTGACCATTACAAGATTGCTCTCAACACCAGTCGAGAGGGTCTGTCTGCGTGGGAGCTCATTGACCTCATCGGAAGTGGGCAGTTCAGTAAAGGGATGGACAGGCAGACAGTGTCCATGGCAATCAATGAAGTCTTCAATGAGCTCATCTTAGATGTGCTCAAGCAGGTAAGAACCACAGAGAGCTGATGTTTCATTGCTTAATTAGAAAATGTTCAATTTGTGCTCACATTTCTTTTTGCTATTGAATGATGAGCAGGAGGAAATTAGGTAAGTTATCCATAAGGATTCTTTAATATGAGCTTGTTTTTAGAAAATAAATTGTGCTGCTGTTCAGATTGCTGTAATTGTGACAGTATTATGAATGAATTGCTTCTTGGGAGAGCTTGCTTTTAGAAAGTGAAAGAAGTGGGCTCTGACTTGAAGTTTGGCCTTTTTTACACTAGTACCAGCTGCTTGTTAGTTCAGAGAATAGCTGCATCATGCTCTCTGTTCTGGTGACAGCTCTTCAGTCTTTGGAAATGCTTTTCTGTTTTTTCAGTTATGCTGTAGGAAATGCAGCTGTGCTGGGCAGCACCTCTGTATTCAAACAGGGGGTCTGGACCACAGGGTATTGCTCCAGCTGAAAGGTTGGCTTCTTAAGTGCCCCACTTCAGCAGGGCAAAAAAGGGGTGGAAGAGCTCCAGAGGGCTCTCCCTTCTTGTCCTGCTTAGCAGGCTACGTGACTGACAACTTATTTACCTGCACTCACACTCCAGAAGTCATGCTGGCCTTTGTATTTTTTAGCAAACTTCTTTCTTCAGATTTCCAGTGACTGGATTATCAGTTTAGGAGTGCATTTCTTTCATGGGAATTGGAAGTACCATAAGGACCTGAGGGGTCACAGCAGAGTTTACCTAGAAAGCTCTTTAAAATTGACTTTTACCTGACAAGAGAATTTTTTTCATCTTTGATTTCTTGATGAGGAGAGAACAAGGCTTTCTTGGCAGGCTTTCCTAAGCTGTTCTGAAGAAACCGTCAGAAAGTCTTGGCACAGGAAATTCTTTCAGAATACCCACAGAACAATGCAAAAGTCTATTTTTGTTAGCTGCTGGTTGCCTGTTGGAGGTGAGGGCTGGGGACACACACATATAAAGTCAGTTGAGGGCAAAATGAAGTCATTCTGCTCTTTGATACCATGAAAATAAATTAACCAATGTCAGTTCAGTCCTACTTGAAACTTGTGAGGAAATTGGATTTCTTTTCAGTTTTGATACTGCATTGTGTGTCTTCCCCTACTTTTTTTTGGTTTTGTTTTGTGTGTCCTTTCTTTCCTCTCTTGGTGCCTGGGCTTCTTTCTCAAGGATGTCTGAGCACCTTTGAATGGTTCCTTGACTCTTAAAAATAGTTTGTGTCAAGATTTGGCCCTGTGCCTCCTGGGCAGTTGGGACAGTTAGTGGCCTGGTGGAGAGCAGAGTTCTCTGTGTGATTTCAGTATCCTGATACCTTGTGGATTCACAAAATTGTCCTGTCTATTGCAGTATGATCATATAATTGCTTCAAGGTATTAATTAATGACACATGGTCTCATAACCAAGTGTTGTGCTACCCTTTTTATTGAACATATCCTGGATCTCTAAGGCTTACAGAGGGTAGCAGCAATAGTTAAATTTGTGGTATTTAGTGTTCTGAAAGATGTGTCCTTTATGTGATGGTTGGTGTGAAAAAGCTCTGGCTTTTCAAGAACTCTCAGTGAGCCCTTGGAAGATGAGAAGTAGCTGATACTGAAATAATAGGTAAGGATTTTGCAGAAATTTGACGGGAAAATATTAGTCTGACCTGCCTTTGAAAGCAAATTTGGTAAGTCAGGAAGGGAAAAAAAAAACCTTAGACTGTGTGAAGAATGAAAGATTGAAGCTGCAGGAATCCTTCACATGGCCTTGCAACACCCAGAGCTCAGACCCGAGTTTGGAGGCAGCAAACAAAGCTGTTTCTGTGTGCATTCCTGGTGTGGAGCAAGGGAGTGGGATGGCACCTGGGAATAGGCACGGCCTTGGCTCTGGACGTGTTTAAGTGGCTAGAAAAGCTGAGCACAGATAAGCTGTATGTGTAGGAGGTGGGTTGGATTTTTGTTCGGTTTGTTTTTTTTTAAACGCTTGGATTTTTGTTTGGTTTTTTTCTAAACAAAAAAGCTGCTTCAACTGTTCTGAATGTTTTCTTTCCCCTCAGAGCTGTAGAGAAAGGTATCTTTGGCTTAAATATGCCACAGCACATTTCTTTATATATATTTTATTTTTTTTTAATACGAGCACATTTGCTTGTATCAAAAACTGTGATAGATGAAAGCCATTACAGAAAAATGTTCCTTGGTCTCCTTTCCAACTTCTTCATCCTCTTAATCTGGAATACTTTGAGTATACTTTCTGTGTGGCTTGTTCATAGCTTATGTTGGTGTTTTAGTTTTGTCTGTGATTTGACTATTTTTGGAGGTTAAATGTCAGACAAAAGTTGATGTAAGTGTTTAGGGAATATGATTACAGAAATGGAAGGTACAGCTGAAATACTGGCTAACTTTGAAAGTATTTGGGGCTATGAGGTAACTTTTCTGTATGCTCTATTGAGTCTTGTAAAGACTCATAACCAAAAGACCAGATGGTTCAGCAGAGGCCAGGCATTTCAGCTGCTCTGTTGCTTTTAACAGGGCTACATGCTGAAGAAAGGTCACAAACGGAAAAATTGGATGGAACGATGGTTTGTGCTAAAACCCAATATTATTTCCTACTATGTAAGTGAAGATTTAAAGGACAAGAAGGGAGACATCATACTGGATGGCAACTGTTGTGTAGAGGTAAAACCACTCCAAAAACTATGTATGTCTCTAAAGATCATAATTAATCCATTTTGTATGTGGCATTGACTCCTGGTATCTTTTAAGGGAGCCTTTTTTACTTCGTATGACACCAATTCATGAACACCTTTTTAATAAAGGTGCTTAGTGCTGGTATTTGTATTTGTATTACATAACTGCATAGATGCTGCTTGACTTTATAACTTTGATTTCAGTGTTTGCAAAGCTAATCTTTATTGTTACCCATTCTAGGCCTTGCCTGACAAAGATGGAAAGAAATGTCTTTTTCTCATAAAATGTCAGGATAAAACTTTTGAGATCAGTGCCTCTGATAAAAAGAAGAAGCAGGAATGGATTCAAGGTAAGGTTTTAAAAATGCTAGGTACATGCTAGTGAAAATTAAGGTTAGTGGAATTCTTGCAGCAGTGCTTTACTCAAATTTGAAATTCTTGGTCTTGTGATTTTCTGATATCTCTGTTTTGGTCACATGGATCTTTAAGGGGTCTGAGGTTCAGGCAGAACTAAGGATCCACGTAAGGGTTTTTGTCATGTAGGTGCCTCAATTCAGGCAGCCATAACCAAAATGAAATGGTTATTATTGGTTTTTATATTGACTGTACTTCTAGGGATGGGAAAGGGAAGCAATATTGTAAACTGTTGCTTTTGGGGAGAAAGGGAAAGCTTGTTCATTTTGGCACTGTAAAATATTGGCTTTGGTTTTACAATTTTGCTTGAAGTAGTCTGGTTTGGTGAGCTGAGGATAAAGCTGGGAATTAGGGCTTGCTTTTCTATTCCTATGGTAAATTCCTCCTGTGAGACCTTCCCAGATATGTGATGGGTACATCCATCTGCAGAGTGAGGTAGAAGCCCTTGCAAAGCTGTTGTTGCCAATGCCATTGAAGAATGTGCAGCAGTTAAATATTTGGAGCTGTAGGCTTTCATTTGCACTTCCCTCTTTACCAGCAGCATGTGTTTCATTGCACCAAAGTCAGGTGTGTGACGAATGATTCAAAAGGAGGTTTTTTCATGGTTGTGGTATGTGAATAAAATACCAAAATCATCTGCCACTCCTCAGCTTTGCTGTCTTAAATATTTTCTCACTGCATGTAAGTGAATGAGGGCTACTGTTTCACTGGGAGAAAGTTTTCCCTTGGAGTATCTCTTAGAATACAAGGTTTAAAGTTGGCTCTAGGGAAGATAGATAACACCTCACTCTTGGTTAGTCACTGAGTCTAGGTGGTAAGAAATCCTGAGGTGTTGGGGTTTTTTCTTGCAGCTGGGAATATAAGTGACTCATATGTGCATAGCCTGTTACAAATCAGTATTGGAATTGACCTAATGCAGTGGAATTGCCAGACCTTATCCTTTTGGCACACAGCCAGTACTGAGACCCGAGTGTCTTTCACTTCTGGTTTGTGTTGACAGTCAGCCTGGTGCGAATTAGCACAACTGACAACAGTGCTTTCTGATTTAAAATTAAATTCAAAAATCCCCAGCCCAAAAGCCAGCACAGTCACATCACAAAGCCTACCCAGAAGTTCAGCATTCCCCTCCATGGTGTTCTCTTGCTGTCCCCTGCAGCCATCCAGAGCACTGTGAACCTGCTGCGGGCAGGGAGCCCCCCTCCCCACAAAGAAGCGCGCCAGAAACGGAAGGAGCTGCGCCAGAAGCTGCTGGCGGAGCAGGAGGAGCTGGAGAGGCAGATGAGGGAGCTGCAGGCAGCAAATGAGAACAAGCAGAAGGAGCTGGAGACCGTGCGGAAGGTGGGAGTGGGAGCTGCCACACTTGCAGCCTAAGGCTCAGTCCCTGTGGTTGAGCTGGGCTTAGTGGGGTGGAACTGGGCATCTCTGTCCTTTCAGGCACATTGAGCTGACTCCTCCAGAGGAGCTGTTTTTGTTTCAGGCCCCTGGACTGAGCAGGGGATTGTCAGGCTGGTGGAGAAGAGCCTGCCAGCTCTGTGGATGGAATCTGGGAGAGACACCAATTTTTCAGGAGAGACCAGTGTTTTCAGTTGCTTTTGGGTTTTTTGTTTACCTTTCCTGTCAGACACATCTGTCAAACCTGGGGTTTTTCATGGAGATTTCCTTCTGTAGTTCACCCAAGTTTTGTTATGTTATTTGTATGTTTATGGGGACTGTTTTTTTCCCACAGATGTAATTTCTATAATTCCTATATTAAAAAAAAAAAAGTGGCTTTTCTTGCTGTGAGAGGTATTAGTGTGGAGTGTGCCTTAGCACACTTGGATGCTTAGAACCCAATATTAAAATTCAAATCCTCCCCACTTGCTGCCTTACATTTTGGCTGCTGAGTCCCTGCTGCTAGAGCAGTCCAGATCTTCCTTTGTTTACTCTACATGTCTTCACTACCTCCCCAAATTAATGTAAGTTTTTTGCATTTCCGTTTAGGACAAATCTGCATCATTGCTCAAGTTTTTCATAAATAAAACTCACCAATTTTAGCCCTTAGGAAAAACTTCAGCGATCTTTGCAACTATAAATATTGTGAAGGCATTAAAGTTTTGAGTCTAAAAAGCAAATAAAATAATAAAAAACCCCACATTTTTAAAAGTCTTGTCACAATTTGTGGTAAGGAGAAATTTGTCTTTTTAAAAACTAATCTTGCACTGACTGTCATGATGTAGGTATTATTCTTTTTGCCTTAAGTGGAGTCTGACACTGGCAAACCATTTTTAAAAATAAATTTGGCACCTCTAGTCTACCATATGTTTAAGATTCAGAGTGCAAAATAGACAGTAAATTATAGCCTATGTTACCTTCTACTGGTAAGTAATGTACCTGTTAACAGAAATCATAAGGTTAGATTTCTAGATTGTTTACTTTATGGAAAAATATTTAGGGGGATTCACAACATGAGAGCAACCCCAAAAGAGCAGTAGGACGTTGACAGGCTCCAGGGAGTTTCATAAAAATCACAATGAGTAAACTAAAGAGACTTGTGGCCAGAAGCATCTCTTGAAGTGGACTGGATTAAAATGATTTCTCAAGGAAAGTGTCTTAGGCTCTGACATGAACTACTGCACTTTGCCTAGATGGAACTAGGGGGGAGGTACATTGTTGGAGGAACTGAAAGTGTTTGATTAGTTAGAAAAATGTTCTTCAAGGAAAAGGCTTTGTAAATGCTTCAGGAAACTAGATTGTTCTGGGAAGCTTGGAGGTTGATTTGCTCATGATGGCAGTGAGCCACCATTTATGCAGCATCTGTCAAAGTGTGCTCTGAGACTGGTTTGTATTCTGGTAGCTCCTGCAGTAGAGTATTTCAAAAGAATAAATGCTTTTGTCTGAAATAGATTTTTTTTTCATGTTCTTTAATGGAATTTTGACATGTGCACATTGAACAGCCAGGAAGGTAAGTTTTTCCTTGTGTGAGAGCATGCACAAGATGTGTGCACCCTTTCTGTTTCAATTTGGGGTCTTGCATGGCTTTTGGAGACTTTGTGCTGTCAAACACCTGCTGGAATGGTGTGTTCCTGTTGAAACCCCCCTCCAGCACTTGTGGCTTTTCCCTGAAGTGCATAGTTCCCAGTAACCTTACCTGCTAGGAACAGCTTTGGTGCATTAAGCAGGAAGTTGTTGATACTGAGTGGACACAGATCATTTTCTTGTTGAGCTCTCTGGCAGTGGCCTGGCATTCACCCTTGCCTGTGACTCTGCACGTTCACCCTCTCAATTCAGTCAGTATTGGCAATGTTTGTTTAATTTCAAGGCAGGGAAGGAAATCTAGAGGAGATTTCACTTAAATGGGCATCTTGGATTTGACTACAATTACATGCTTTTGAATGTCCTGGCAGAGGAAGAATGCTGCTTCTAAAGCACTGGCATAATTTAAGCCTTGCAAAGGAGAGCAGTTCTGTGCTGTGTTCTTCAACACAGACCCAGAAACCCAAGCCTTCTCCTTTACTTCTTCCCATCTATTTCAGACCAGAGTGATACTACAAGCACATAAAAGAGTGAAAGTTTTGGCTTGGCAGTTTTAATCATTGGGGCATCTCATTAGTTCATCTAGGTTGGTGGGGGAAGATGCTTTAGATGTGGTACCTTCAGGAGCATGACAGAATCACAGAAAGGTTTGGTTTGGAAGGGGCCTTAAGGATCATCTAGTCCCCCTGCTGTGGGCAGACACACCTTCCACTACACCAGATTGCTCAAAGGCCCGTCTAACCTGGCCTTGAACACTTTCAGGATGGGGCATCCACAGCTTCTCTGGGCAACCTGTCCCAGTGTCACCTCTGGGCTTGCTCCAAAACGTCCATGTCATCTTTATGTTGTGCCCTGATCTTACTCGAGGTCTGTGGAAACAGTTTCCACAGCCCAGCATGTTAAAAAAGAAGCATCAGATAAGTTTCTTAGGAAAATTTTGTGGAAGAATGGTTTTGTTTTCAGTACTGAAAGTTTAGGCTGGTGCTTGAAGATTTTTAACCTTGTGGGGATTGAAATCCTGATGAAAGGTAAAACTGTGACCATTGTCTTTATTTACAAAATCAAGATGCAACAGAAGTAAAATAAGATGCAAGAAGGAGGGAAGGTACCAGCAGCTGATGTTCCTCCTAATTTTAAGTGATGATTATGGACCAGGATTTTATTTACCTTACTTGGCAGTTTAGGGGATGTTAGAGGGATGATTCACAATAGCACAATCACTTATTCTAGTCAAAGTTTGTGGCACTTCTGCTTTCCCATGGCAATTCAGTGCTTCTCATTTCTGTTTCTATATGAGCTCAGTGTGTGTTGGCATGTTTTACCTATTGGAAGTCCCATGCAGTCCTGCCCGAAATATGTTTTTTCATAATTGTTTTCTATCCTGTTGAGGTAGAGGAGGAAATACAGTGATTCCTATCACTTGAGTTAAGCAGGACTCAGAGGAAACTTGGGAGATAGTCAGGTAATTGCCTTTTCATTGGTAAATTTAAAATTGTCTTGCAAACAGTCAAGATAGAAAATTATATTTAAAGGCTGTGAATAGTCTCAGACATTAAAAAACCCAAACTGGTGCTTTGATGCTTTTGAAGACTTCTTCCATTTTTGTTACAACCAAAATTTGTTAGATAAAGTTCCATTCCCTCAAAATTTCTTAGTTTGGCAAATTTTTTTTCCTTCTTTTCTTCCCCCTATCCGTCACCCTTGTCTTCCAGCAACTGGAAGCAGCAGCTGCTCGTGCTGCTGAGGAGGAGAAGAAAAGACTTCAGACTCAAGTTGAATTACAAGATCGCTTCAGTTTGGAGCTGGAGAGAGAAAAAATGGTGAGTAGTGCACAAGGGGTTTTGCTGCTATTACACATAGGGAGCCATGTGTTCAGCAAGGGCTTCCCTCAGGCAGCCGCTGAAAGGATTCCACAGATTTTGCAGGAGGCTGGAGAACAGAATCTGTGTTGCATTTATTTGAGGTGTAGGAATAAAAGTTTTTTACTTGTAAATTTAAATACTGGAACAGCTTGACTACAATTTGTACAGCATTCACAGTTTAAATATTCTTGGAAAATTTGGGAAAATTAGACTGTTTGAAGGATAAATGCAGACCTTCCAGTTTTCAGAGATTGAAACTGAGGCCAGTACTTCCTGTATGAATAAGCAAAATTAATCAGATATAATCAAAATGCATTTTATGTGTTCCTAGAACTACTGTTTTTTTATGCTGTGTGTTCTCTTACAATTATACACACACAAAAATATAAAAAATAAAGAAATATTGTTGTTTTACAATACTGCTACTATCCAACTACACTGAGGATTCCCCAAAGAACTGGTTTTCAGTCTTCAAGGGTTCTGTCAGGTTATTCTGTTAGTTGGGGAAAAGTAGAAAAAGTGATGTGATGGGACACCTCAGAACATTAATGCACACAGTGCTGCCTTATGGGCTGAGCATGAATTCCTGAATACAATCCCTTTCTGGGTCATTGGGATTTGGGTCAGCTGAGGGGAGCAGGCTGCAGACCAGTGGGGCAGGGCATACCAACCTCCTTTGCTATTTTCCAACCCTTTATCCATCCTGTGCCATCATCCAGAGGCAGAAGTGTGTGAGATACACTCCTGCCAAGGGGGGAGTGAAAACAGTGCCAACAAAGCAGCCTGACCTTCATGTCTGGCCTCTCTACAACCTTTCTCTTCCTTCATGTATATGTAAACTGAGCAACAAGATCAAACTGAAATTAGGTTTGAACCCCTGTAGAAAACCTGTGCTGCAGGAAGTAGGTCAATATAAGTAGCCTGTGTTATTATTTATTTTTTAAATGCTCTTAGTTCCACATCTGCAGATCTAGCCTCAATTTTATCAGTTCTGTTCAGCAGGCAGCAGGAAAAGGTTTGTCTCTGAAAACATGGCCTGAGGGAAACCTGGCAATTCCTTTAAAAATTGGAAACCTGAGTTGAATGGTAGCTCATGTGTCCTAAACTTATGCTGCTAGGTAAGACAAAAAATGGAAGAGCAGGTTGCTCAGAAATCATCTGAACTGGAGCAGTATTTACAAAGAGTACGTGAGCTGGAAGAAATGTATAAACAGCTGCAGGAAGCACTGGAGGATGAGAAGCAGGCACGTCAAGATGAAGAGACTGTGAGGAAACTTCAGGCCAGGTATGGCTTTGACCAGGTAGAAAAGTGTTTCAGTTCCCCCTGCCAGCACTGAGTACCTGTGCCCTGCTGCCAATGTCTGTTTGCCTCTGGGAATGGGGAACTACCTTCAAGTACAAACACAGGACAGATTTTATTTTTCCTTAAGATATGAAGAATGAAGTTGCTGTTTATGATTTTTAAAATGTCTGATTAGCCTTTAGCAGAGAGCAAGCTCAGCAGTTTTGGAAAAGTAGGTGCAGTTATTTTTCCATCAAGTGTTGTTTATGTCAGCATGTGAAAAAGTGAGATCACTCTGTACAGACTTTTCATCTGTTTTATTGTATAAAGCAGTAACTGTAAAAGTGACTTTCTGCTGTATTTTATCACAGGTTTAAACTGTAATGATAAAGGGTTAAATTTCCTCTTACAGGGGCTTTGTGGAGTGTGGGTTTTTTCTTCATGTACTCAGTCCTCCTAAGACAATGAAGATAACTTATGCATGCCTGTTTCTTCTGGGGCTCTGTGTTGTGTATTTGCATTATTGACTACATTTTCTGAATAGCCTTTTGTAGCAGTCAGACTGCTTGCACTGCTGGCATGCCACTGAAGGCAAACCAACAAACAATAACTTTTTCCCTGCTTCCCAAGCTTTATTTTTTTTAAAACAATATTCTCTTTCCCTTAAAAAAAAAAAAAAAAAAAAAGAGGGCAGAAAAAATTGATTAATTTGACTTCCCTGCATGGATACAACTTATGTTGAAGTTCAGTTAACATCACAATCCCCATTGCAGATTGCTAGAAGAGGAGACAGCAAAGAGAGCTGAACTGGAAAAATGGCATTTGCAGCAGCAGCAGACCATTCAGATGACAGAAGCAGAGAAGCAAGAGCTGGAAAACCAGAGAATGATGAAAGAACAGGCTCTTCAAGTGGCCATGGAGCAACTGAAACAGCTTGAATTGGAAAGGAAGGAGGCCCTTGAGCAGTATGAGGTGAGCTGCTCTGGTCATCAACCTCTAATCCTTATCCATAGATTGAATTTGAAGTTCTTCAATATTATGCTTATTTAAGGGTTAGCATGGCACAAAAGTTATAATAAGAGGTAGGATAGTTGGGTTGGTCATTTGTTGTTGTTTTTTTGTTTGTTTATTTGGCTGGTTGTTTTTTTCTAGTTTTTACTCAGTTTCTAGACCAGTAGATACATTTGAGAAGAGGATCTGTTTCAGACACACCTCTGAAACTCTTTTATTTATTTTTGTCACAATTTGCATGCAGGCCAGCTCATTCACATCCTGAAATACTCTGTGCATATTTGTCTTCTGCTGCAGACTCACTTCATGTGCAGTCCCACTGCTGCCGTAACTGGGTGCATTTTGCTTCTGAGTTAGTAATTCTTGCAGTGTTTTGATGATGTCATGGCATAGTATTATCTTCTACAGATGAAAAGTCAGTGTGTTACTGTAGGCACCTACTCCTCAAAAATGTATTTAAGCACTGAGTGGAAGTCAGAGATAGATGGGAATTGGCTCAGATTCTCAATGTGCAGCAGTGCCTCGTGTCCCAGATGCCAGGCCTGCTCTCTGCCCTGCTCTTTTTGGGGAAGGCCAGTAACTGTTTATGAGAGAAATAAGAGCCAGAATCCAGCAAGTACAGAGGCTGAAGTGCTGCACACTTTCCAGGGCTAGAGAGGTGTTGATCCTGCATTTGTTTAGGTCAGGAAAGGAAGTCTGGCTGGGTTTGTTTTAATGGGGGAGGGTGTTTATGTGGTGAGCTCTGAAGGACAAGCCAGGGAGCTGTCTCGCCTGGCACAGAGCACAAGTGCTGCACTCACTGCAAGCAAGGGCCCAGCTGAGGTAGTTGTGGCCACTTTACAACTTCCCAGGGTGGTGTTACATCTCACACCATCACAGGATTGCTTCTGGCTAGTACTTGACTCTTTTTAGGTGACATCTCAGGCTTTTTGTATGGGAAACATAATTTACTACTCCAGAGGAATTGCTGAATACAATAGACACATAAAACCACAAAAAATCCACAAAACAATCATTTTAGAAATAATTAAACATTCTAGCCTTCCATTTGTAATTGCCCAAAAGACCAGTCCAGGCTGAAGAATGAAGACTAGCTCCATTAGACAGCTACAGAATCTTGTAAAACCTTGTTATTTTAGGATTGGGGTTTGACAACTTTTTTATTTTTTTGTGGGGGGGTGGTAGTGACTGAATTCCTTAGGGGTTCCACACTAAACAGAGGGCTGGGGGAGTTAGCATAGTTCTGGCTTTTGGTTTAAAAGATGTATCTTTTTATATAAACAAAGTAAGCTGTTAATGTTTTCAAGTGTGGTCTGTCTTATTTCAGGAGGTTAAGAAGAAGTTGGAAACGGCAGCTAATAACACAAAAAGTTGGAAAGATAAAGTGGCTCATCATGAGGGATTGATTCGACTAATAGAGCCAGGTGAGTTATCAACTGAAGAGTTACAAAAATATATATTTATTCTGCCTCATGTACTTACATCACCTGGTGACTTACTGAAGTCTGCCTTTTTCTGTAGTTTACTGTTTTCACAGCAATAATAAATAAACAAATAAATATCACCCTTTGTGACAACTGCTGGTGAGAACTTCCAAGCCTTTCCCTCTGTTGGCCCTACTGTAATGGTTTTATTATCATTGTTGTTTACTTCTTTTATCTTTAAAGCAAAGCAAGGATCAGCCTGGTCGCTGCATTGCAAGTGTGTGACGTCCCCATCAGAACTGCCTGTCTCAAGTATTGCTCTCTGTCTTCCAGGCTCCAAGAATCCTCACTTAATCACAAACTGGGGCCCAGCTGCCTTCACCGAAGCTGAACTGGAGGAAAGACAAAGGAGCTGGAAAGGGAAGAAAGCCACTTCTGAGTGATGGTGGCAGCTTACATGTGGCCCAAAACAGGAGCCCACCTCCCCTCGTTCTGCTTTGCACAGAGCAGCCTCTTGCTTAAAAGGTTTAGTTTGCTCAGCAGGTTGGGCCTTTCTGCTCATGAAATGCTGTTTACCATGCTGGAGGGTCTGCTCAGAGCTCAGCCATTACAGTGGGTGGTGTCTGACAGGACATGCTGTTTTCCCTCACTTTTCCAAGACTTTGCAACTGAAAATTTGTATTGAAATGTAGCTTGTGACAGACAGAGTTGTTCCTATACTAGCCTATAACAATCTGACAGCAGCTAACCAGTCAGGCAGCATCACTTTCATTCCAGAAAGTGAGGGAAGCAGTTGTTCTGCTGGTTCAGTTTAGCATAAATCAGTCCTGGAGGTTGTGTCCAGCTCTGAGATGGAGCATTACCTTTTCTTCCTGCTTTTACTTTTGCTGTGTCCCTCTGTTGCTCTCTGCACAGTGCTTAGTGCTCAGGCACATTCCCTTGGCAAGGGGGGGCTGGCATCACTGGGTGCCTGCTGCCTGCTTGGCTTTGGTGTCCTGTTTTCCTCTCTTTGCAGGAATCCAAACAAAAGAACTGGAGATAAGACATTTGGAAAAAGTAGTTGTGCAAGACTGTTTTTGTACTGTCTCATACTTCAGTATGAGTACTTTCAGTGCTGAAAAAAAGCCTTGAGAGCTCTCTTCATAGTTTCAAAGATGAAGTTTTGGCTCACAGATTTCTGAAGCAGATGAATGGAAGGTGGTAGCACACACAGGACATATATCCTATGTGTCAAGGCTGTGTTTGTGCAAGAAATCTGATTATAACATCCCACCATTTTAGATGTAGCACTTTTGTCTTACTTTTAATTGGAGGCCAGATTAAAGAAATGTAAGAACTTTTTTAAAAAATGTAAATGATGAATGTCTAGTGATATGGCTTTAGGGGGAAAAAAAAAAAAAGTAATTCCTGTCAATAAAATAACTTGAGTCTCTCTAGTACCAAGGCTTCCCAAAGAGCCTGCTGTTGTGCCTTACCATTCTCTCCTGTGACAAAGCCAGTTATTTCTCTTTCTGTAGGGAAAAGGAGCAAGCCTGTGACTTTGCTTTGCAGATCTCCCACACCAGCATTGCTCAGTAAAACGGGATTCCTGCCAGCTTGTACAGATGTTTTGAGACACCCCCCTCGAGGAGCAGATGCCCACTGGTGTGGCTTGTGAGCAGCTTTGACTGTACCCCACCTCACCTGCTTGTTAGTTCAGCTACATGTTAAATTATTTGTAGTAAATAAGAAGTGGGTTTTTCAGGAGGATAAGCAATGCCTTGCTGTGCAGCGCTGTGCTTCCTGGGTGTTGGAAGAGCAGAAGCTGTACAGAAGTGGTGTCCAGATTTGGAAGTCATAAATAGCAGTTTATTTGCCTATTAACTAAGACTCACTCAAGTTCTGAATCTTCTCAGACATTTATTCTCTGGTTATATTTTTATACTAATTGAAATCTTTAATGTTTCAGTGAATGGAGTGCTGATTAGAATGGCAGGAAAACCCAGGATCTTTCTATTTATACTCACTGTACAGGAAAACAGTAGTTCCTTAAACTTGGTAACAAGGCATTTTTAAAATTGATCACGTTTACAGAAGCAATGTGAATAAAAAAACCCAACCACGTGTAATAGAATTACTAATACACAAGGTTAAACTTTGCTAAAGGAGCTGGAACAGTGTTTATAACTACCAAACATTTTATGTGGAGAGCAGAAGGGATATTGGGGCTAAACTTGTTTAATTTTTCTAACAGTCTTTATTTTGGACAATGGTTTTTTAAGAACACCAAATGATGCATGTTTTCATATTTTTTACTGTTCTTTAGAAGTGGCTGTTTAATAAAGTAATATAAAGTCATTTACATTTTGGAATTAATGAATTGCCTCGGTTTCTTTGGCCTCTTGGAGTTCAAAATCCAGTGACCTGTGTGGAAGAAGTTTAATGCTCAGATCAATGGGATGTTAAAGGCATAATAAAAGCAGTGGCCACATGATAACACAAATAGGCTTTGTTTTAGCAGCACTCCTCTCTTAAATGTTCATATTCAGAACTCCTTGCTGCAGCCTGGGGCAAGGGCAGGGCAGGCTCAGCAGGGAGCTGTGGGAGCAGCCCCTCACAACATGTCAGCCCTGTCTGTCTGTCTGTCTGTCTGGGGTGGGTTCTTACTCACTGGCAGAAGAGGAAATGAGACAAGGTTCCTTTTAGCTTCGTTGTCCCTGCTTGCTCTGACAAATTAAGAAAGCTTTGCTCAGTAAAGCTGGGGGTATCGGTTGGTTTAAAAATGAAACCATTTGCATGCTGAGCAAAACAAGTACTTGAGAATGAGCCCCTTAGAGCGACACTGAGCAGCATCCGGAGGGAGCACAGAGCAGTGAGTCACCACAGTCATGGATCAGGGAGCTCTGCATCCCGGTGTGCCATCATTCCCGGGGTGGGGCCAAAGGTTACTGCTCTGCTGTTCCACAGACCAACGAGCCTGCTCACGGTGAGGATACTGCCACTGAGCTGTGGGATTAGGGATGCCACTGCTCTGCCCAAGAAGCCCTAACTACGCCTCAGGCTTACACAGAGGCCAGGGGAAAACTGTGGCTGCTGTTCCTGAACCCTTGGCAGATGCACTGGAGGGCTCAGCCAGATTGAGGTTTTGTTTACCTGCTGCTGCTGGAACAGTCCTGCAAACCACAGCCCCAATACTGTGCTGTTCCCTCTAAAAACAGAATAGGGCTTGGTTTGGGCTTTTTGGTTTTTTTCCTTTTTCCCTGTGATTTATGAGCCATGCTCACTGGATCACATGTTCCCAAACTGTAACAGGCTGGCTTCCCGCAGCTCATGGTACATGTTTCACTGTCCTGCTTGAGCAGCCACAAAAGCAAAGCCTCTGTGGGGAAAGGAACAGTGTCTAAGGACAGAATCTGTGTCCTGGGCCAGGTGGGGGACCCCAGCCCCAAAAGAAGCACCTGTTTGGCCCTGCTAATGGCAGGGGGATTGGAAGCAGGTGATCATTAGTGTCCCTTCCAACCCAAGCAATCCTGTGATCCTGGGGCTCAGCCATGCAGGACACCTGGAGCAGGAGCTGCCCCATCCCTCTCCGTGAAAGTGGACGGAAAATAACTGCTCTGATTTTTATCTCAAATATGTGAAGCAGTTACGTAAAAAATTTTTTGAGGAAACTGGTGCAGGGCCAGGAAAGGGGGTATGATATCCAGAAGGCCTTTCAGCTGCTTTGGGGCGAGAGGTTTGTTCCCAAAGGAAGGAGTGCGAAGGGCGACAGGTGTGCCATACACTTGTCCTCTCCGAGAAGGGCAAATTCCTTTAACACTTAAGATTTTTAGGAGTTTTCCGAGTCTTGCCTTTACTCGATAATTGTGTCTCTTTGTACCTTTGATTTTTTTTTGTTTGTTTGTTTTGTTTATTTTTTTAACAAATCTTTTCGGGTCACTGTGGCACTGTGGCGCACGGAGCTGGGGACCGCGGGGCAGGAACAGGACGGGACCGCAGGGCAGGAACGGGACCCGGGGCTGCCTCATCGCTGGGCTCCGGCTGCCACCTCGTGGTGGCCCAGCCCGGCGTCCTGCGGTGTTCCCGGGCTGTGGCGGTGTTCCCGGGCTTTGGCGGTGTCCCGGGACAGCCTCCCGGCCGCTCCCTCCCCTCGCCCGGGGGCAGTGCCAGGGCAGAACCGTGCGCCGCCACCGCAACCCGTTCCTGCTGCAGGAGCCCGTGCGGCTCCTCCGCTAGCCCAGCATCCCGGAAAAAAGGAGTTTCTTTTTGTTACCACCGGCCTGTGAGCTAACCGAGCCCTATTTTCGGAACAACCCGCGGCGCACCGCAGGAGGACAGCGCGATACAGCATCCCACAATCTCGCATCTGCAGGCGCAGCTCTGCTGCCGTGCGGCTTTGCTGAGGGCGGTAAGCAGAACAAGGAGAAATGTGTCGGGAGGCTGGTTCTCTGCAGAGAGCCTGTTCCCAGGTGCTGTGTGCGCGGCCCGCGGCTGCAGGAGCCGGGACGTGCCCTGCATCACGTACTCACTCCCCTTTCGGGAGCGGGGCTCGCTCATCCCTTCGAGCCGCAAACGGGGTGGGTGTGAGAGGAGGGGATATCAGCTCAGGGCTAATGCAGCCTTGAGGCCCAAATAAAACGGAAACACAAACTCTGTGACACTTCGTGAATTTAGAGACTACTACACATTTACTCTCGCTGTGAACTACCTGGAAATGCCAGGATTGAAAAGTGCAGAAAAGCGGTGTCTTATGGACTGGCTTCCTGGGTATGTCAAAAGTACCATCCTTCACAGAAAGGCCAGAGGTTGTTTTAACACACAAGGTGAAACAATATTTGGCAAATGTAACTGCATCTCACCTCCAGAAGAAATTAAAATTGGAAAGGTATGATGCAAAACTGTTAAATTAGAAACATCCTGAAAAGCCTTAAGGGAGATTTAATGAGGCACCTTTTAACACCTATATGCACAACCCCCCAAGAGCCACTTGACAAGAGCCTTTCTCCTGCCTTTTTTTCTCTGTATTTTAGCTTAATTGGCAGAGGAAATGTAAAAGGATATGAGCAGCAGGGTCAGAGGAAAGCCCATGGCAGACCAGTCAGAATGCTGACAAAAAGAAAAAGAGAAATCACAATCTCCAGCACAAATGCACTCACTTTCCCCCACCAACAATTACTTTAAATTCCTTGATTAATTAAACCACAAAAATATACCTACCCTGCTCAGCATGCTCATAGCTCACATCACTCTTCTGCCTACCAGAGGAGCTTGATCTAGCAGGAGCTTTACACACAGTTAATATAATTGCTAATTAATAGAGCTGCTTTCTGTGGCTGCAGCACACAAAATGTTTTAACAGGATCTGGGCCTAACAGTGTCTTCATGCAAACACTCACCTGCTGTCACTCTTACTGTTACACTATTGCTGAGCACGCTTTGGTATCTCAGATGGGATTAAAAACTCAGACACAGACACGAGACAGTTTCAAAAGCAGTCTGGACTTGGTGTCAACAAAAATTAACTGTTTCAATGCCTATCCGAGCATGGAGATTTCTCACTCTGAGGAGGCTTCTGCAGCTCAGCCATGACTCAAGGTGAAGATGCTGGGGAAATGCAGGTCCTCTGGGGTGCTGGTTCCTCAGCCTTGACTAAAAAAGAAAAAACCCAACAAAACTAACCACACTTAAAAGACTTATTTATGGTCAGACTTTGCTTAGATATTTTCAGAAAATCCCTGTCACCCTGGGGCTGAATTTTTGTGTTTGGAGCAGTGCAAGGTTGTGCTCTGTGAACTATTTCCTTTGCCAGTGATGCTTTGGGCCATTTTACTCTCTCCAAGCCATGAAGCCAACCAAGCACATCTCTTTGTGAGGGAGGAGCATGCCCAATTTTTTAGCCTGCCAGGAAGACCCGTGTGCCCATATGTGGACACCACTGGGATCCCAGGCAGAAATTGCAAGGCCTTCCTCAGGCTCTGAGCTTTTTCCCATGCTGGGAAACCCTTTCCCAGCCTGAGACAATTTCTCAGCTCTGGCCTAAGCCTTTTCCCAGGATGATAGCATTTGAGAAAAACAGAAAAGAATTATAACAAAGATAAAACACCTGCTGGATCCATGGGAGAACCAGAGACGAGGTGTCTCTCTCTCCAATGAACTGTCTGTATTTTGTTTTGCACGAACTGTATTATAAAAAGCCATGACTTCCTTTAATAAACTGCTCTTTCTTGCTTTCCTGCACCAAGCAAAGGAGTTGCCTTGTTGCTGTGTTCCTTCGCTGCTCCGTAACCCTCTATGCAGCAACACCCATGGACTGCTTATTCCCAGACAGGAGGTAGGAAATGATGGGAGCAGGATGCAGCCTGCTCACACCCACACTGCCTCCAAAAGCTGAGTGGTGTGGCACTGCTCCCTGTGGGATGCAGGTGACACCTTTTGTATTTGCTGGTTTGCTTTACCACGGCCTTTGCACGATATCCAAGGAGGTCTCTGCTGGCCAACGGAGCTTCCTAGGGAGATGGCTTGCCCAAAATAACCAAGAGCCCAAGCCTGGTCTCATGGGATAGCTGCACGTGGCCCCTGCGGCAAAAGAAAATCCCCTGTCCGTTCTCCGGCACACTCTCCTCACTGTCACCATTACAGATGGCAAGAGCCAAACCTACAGCTGCTCTCAGCCCCCTCCAGCCAGCAAATCCTTCCCGCCAGCAGGAGGAAATCCAGAGCGTGTATTCCTTGAAATGACACTGCAAGGAACGGCACAGGCACGGGGCGTGGTGCGAGACCCAGCCTGTCAGAGGGGAAGGGGACAAGGAAACGCCACCAGGTGCTGGACACCGGTGCTGCTGGACACCCGCGCTGTGGACACCCGAGGGCAGGCTGCTCAGAGCAGCTGTGCCCTGGGGACAGAGCCGGACCAGCCCTGCACAGCCCGGAGGCTCTGCCCCTGCCTCCCGCCAGCGCTTGCCATGGTGTCCGTGCGGTGCCAGCACGCTCGGGGCGCTGTGTGCTGCGGGCTGGCACACAGAGCGCTCCCGAGGGAGCGCGGAGCCGGGGCAGCCTGCGCCGGGTCCAGGGGAGCTGAGTGCTGAGCCCGCACCACCTCCAGGGGAGCGGAGCTGCACAGCCACTCGCTGCTCTTACACTTTTCCATTCTTTTCTCATTTTCATCTCGCCCCTCCTGATGAGCCCCAAGTCGCTACGTGCCGAAGTAGGGTGAGAAGACTGACACGATTTTTCCAAAGCCCCCGGCGAGCCGTGGGACCCGCAGCCCAGGCCGGCCAGAGACGGGGAGAACAATAAGGAATACCAGATCTGCCGCAGGAATGCGGGAGATACCGTGGCGGGGGGCCCTGAGAGTCTGGGCAGCCTTTGCTCACGGCTTGGCCGCAGCCCAGGGGATGCCACTCAGGCCGCGCTGTCGCCGGCCGCGGTGGCGGGGGATGCGCGGGGGATGAGTGAGGGATGAGCGGGGAAAGAGCGAGGGATGAGTGAGGGATTAGCTGGGGATGCTCAGGGGATGCTCAGGGGATGCTCAGGGGATGCACAGGGGATGCTCAGGAGATGCTCAGGGGATGCTCAGGGGATGCACAGGGGATGCTCAGGAGATGCACAGCGGATGCACAGGGGATGCTCAGGGGATGCTCAGGGGATGCTCAGGAGATGCTCAGGAGATGCTCAGGGGATGCTCAGGGGATGCGCGGGGGATGCGCGGGGGATGAGTGAGGGATGAGCGGGGAAAGAGCGAGGGATGAGTGAGGAATTAGCTGGGGATGCTCAGGGGATGCACAGGGGATGCTCAGGAGATGCACAGGGGATGCTCAGGGGATGCACAGGGGATGCACAGGGGATGCTCAGGGGATGCTCAGGGGATGCTCAGGGGATGCACGGGGGATGCGCGGGGGATGCTCAGGGGATGCGCGGGGATGCTCAGGGGATGCTCAGGAGATGCTCAGGGGATGCGCGGGGGATGCGCGGGGGACGCGCGGCCCCCCCGGGCTCCGGACAGCAGATGGCAGCCGGACACCGCCGCACGGCCCCGGAGAGCCCGGGGAGCGCAGCCGGCCCTGCTGGAGGCTGCTGTGAGTCAGTCACTCGCGGGGATCCAGCGGAGCCGGCCCCGCACTGCTGCTGCTCGCCACAAACACAGCCCGAGCAGCCAAAAGCCCTGCCCGGGCTGCGCTGCCTCCAGAGCAGCAGCGAGAGGGAGGGCAGATGGTGACCGAGGCTGCCAGCACGGCCGGGCATCACAGCCGGGCGTTCACCCCCGCTCCCCACCCTGGGCACCCTGAGCTCCTGGGGTGACCGAAACCAGGGTCTGCCAAGACCTGACCCGCCGATTACAGACACATTACTCTGTTGGGTAACGTTTTCCCCTCAATGACTTAGGAACTTTAACCCAATTTTGAAATGTAGGGGAGGCTAAGCTGGATTACCTTAGCTCAACTCGTGTCATAAGCCCCTGAGAAGTGGGACTGGAGGTTTTTTCCTCCAGAAACCTTTTGTTGGCTCGCAAAATCCTTGTTTTTTTTCTTAGCTCAGACACCAAGAGGGGGAGTTTTCAACTTCCAAAAATAAATCAAAGACACCATGATGCCTGCAGGGTATTTGTTTCTCCATAGGAACGTGAACCTGGTGGTTTAGTTTAAGGGAGGCTAAGCTAACTCTCACATTTTCTACATTCCTCTTTTTCCTGATAGATCAAGATCGACAGGTTTGAACTGTTGTTTTAATGAAAACCTACTACTCCTGAGAGGCTTTCCTGTTTTAGAAAGATGATATTTCAGAGCTACAAAATTCCAAACAATTTGACTTGCTATCACTTTCGTCAGGTCCCTTAACCTCTCTGTGCCTCTGCTGGGCATTGATGAAAGGTAGGTGACATTTACCCATCAAAAAGGCACACAGACATCTGCAAAACAGTAAAATGTCCCTAAAAAGAGGCTCTTAAAGTGATACCCTGAACCTGTGCTCACCAGGTGCAAATCAGAGGCTGCTGAGTGGGGCTTGGGAAGCTCCACTTTTACCCGGGCACCACCAGAGCTCCTGGCACCATTCCCTGCCAGCCCCTTGCAGTGTCACCTCCAGCTCCCCCACCTTTATTCCTCACCCCTGGCAGCCAGGATATCTCCTAGAGCCCTTGGGAGACAACCATGAATTGAAGCAGCCTTTAGCCTCTAATTAAAATTAGAGTTAAATCACCACAGCTGCTTCCCCCAAAGTTCCATGGATATTAGGCCAGGGCTCCAGCCAAGCCCTCTTTTGTCACCACCTCTCATTCAAGCTGCTGAATCAATCCCAGGTAGGTTTTCCCCTCCCTTGTGTGTGTGGAGTCCAGACAACATCCTGGGGTAAATCTAAACATGACCAACCTCAACAATACATCTCTGGGGAGTTTTCAGAACAAGTTTGGGGGTAGGTGCAAATGCCTTGTTGAAGGTTCAAGTATTTGTTTTAAAGTCACAAGTACAACAGGAGTCCCTGACTAAATTTTTGGTCCAGGAAACTGAACTTCAGCTCCCAGTTTTGTTAATTCTGCTATTCAAAATATTTTCTTTGCTGCTTTTTTTTCCCCTTGACTTTTAAAGGCAATTAGGATTTTCCAACTGTTCTGACAATTTAGAAGCTCTAATATGTAAAAACACTTTCTTGTGTTACAAAAGTTTCTGCAAATTGTAAAATGCATTACAAAGGGGAGGGAGCCAGCCCCATGTACAGTGTTTGGGCTGCTCCTCTGGCAGAAAATGACCACTGGCAGCATTCAAGGCATGGAAAAAGGAGTTTATCACCCAGATCCTTCAAACAGACAAAACCGCCTTAGCTGGGCAAACCAGCCCTGATTTCCCAGAGCTAATCCCTGGAGGTGCAGGTCTGCTGACGTCAAGCTGCTGTGGTTACTGCAGGGCTCACAGCCCTTCAAACATTCTGTCTGTGAGCCCCAGCCCAGCCCACTGCACAGAGCAGATCCTCAAAAGCCTCTGACAGGGACGGCTGGGACATGGGAATGTCGAGGGCTCTTCCCTGCTCACCTGCTCCAACTGTGCAGCCAAGGGTTTCAGGGACCTTTGAAATTCACACTTCAAGAAGCCAGTTGCTCTCCTGCTTGACTCAGAAATCCTCCTGGAACATTGCTGCTTCCTGTCTGAGCTCCTCTTTTAAAGCCAGGTTTTCTGCCTGCTATCCAAAAGAAGCCTATAAAAAAAGAGAGGACAGCAAAGCTCAGGAAAGCACTAATCTGACATGTAGAGGCTCACAGGTGCAACAGGAAGGAATGCACATGCCCATCAGGAAAATGGGAAAGGCATTCATGATTTTCAAAGCTAGACTCTCACTTGTTATTTCTCTCTGGCTATAAATTTTGAAAGACTTGAGGATTCCTTTTATCAGGGAATGTTTCCTGAAAAGTTCTTGCAGAAAGACCTTTTTTTTTTTTTAAATCTCTTTGCATTTCAGGCACATACATGAAGAACTTCATAAGCTGCTCCCTGAGCACTGCTCAAGGGCAGGAGTAATTGGGATTTTGGGGAATGCTGAGACTTATCAGCTTGCTGGAGGAGTTGGAGCAGAGCCAGCAGCTGTGGCAGAGGTGGGATGGCACATCCCTGTCCCATAGAGCTGCCAGGGAGCTCCTTCCTCCTGGATGCAGAGCTGCCTGTGGGCTCATTTTCTGCTTCCCTGTGTCCTGCAGTGCAGACATCCCTGGGGGTCCCAAAAGTGCAGGATAAGAACTCATCCTTCCTTCTGGCCCGGATCCTGCACAGACATGTGCACACGCTTAGTGCCGAGCATGTGAGTAGCAGCACTGATCTCCATGGAGCAATCCACATGCTTGAGCCTTTGCTCATTTGGGAGCAGGGGAGAGGAGGACACTGGGTTCTCTGCTTGCCTGCTTTACATACCACTCCTGAGATCCCACCCAAAAGAGAGAGCGCAGCAGCATGGCGCTGAGCTATACAGCTATTTTTATTTCCATCTCTCGTGGCCTTGCTCAGACCTGCCATGAATTATCTGGGATATCACACCCCAGACGAGTCCAAACAACAGGTCTTGCTGCAGACTGTCTGTGTTTAGAGGGGTGATTTAGTTACTGCTTTCCCCCCACCCCATCTTCTTCCTTATTCCCATTAGTGACACGTTGGCTGCAGAGAAAACTTATTCATGCTCTAGAAATGTAATATTTACTCAAAACAATTTTTATTTGGCTTGGCTTCTTCCCAGTGCCATAAAGTGATAGCCAACCCCAAGTGCTTACATAGACAACATGTGCATCTGAGTCATATTTATGATCCCTGTTATAAAAAGCACACAACCTTGTTGTTTGGTGCAATAGGATGGGACTGAAGGCATCAGCACGTCTTGAGCATAGCCTGTCTCTGGAATCTGCAGAAATTCACCGTGCTCCAAATTTAGAACTTGTGGGTGGAAGCTCGGTCAGGAGCCAACTTTTTATGCCATTACATCACAGGAATTGAGGGCTTCGTGCCAAGGATCCAAGGAAATTAATAAAGAGCAGAGGCTGTCCAGCTGTTTGAATTTAAAGTCATGGCAGAGAGGTAATTATTAATACATACGGCTTTATTCGGAACGTCGTAATCTCGCCGCTCAAATTGAACATATCCCCTCTCCTTCCTGCAGCTCACTGTTCTGTTAGAGCTTGCAAAGACAATAGGAAGGAATTGACTCCTGTGAGAGGGAGGCCAGGGAAGCCGGGATCCCTCTGGACAGACGCTGTCTCCAGCTGAGCAGCCTGTGCCGGGGCATGGCGCTGGAACGTGGCGGGTGTGCCTCCAGCTGGAACACCCGGGCTCTCCAGCGGGCAGGGATCAGAGCCACAGGCAGCTGATTTGGAGAGAAATCCAATTTGTTTGACCTCCCTGCACTGGGGCAGCCAGGGCGAGCTCAGGTGTCACAGCCTCCAGGGAGCTGATGGTAAAGCATCATGGCTGCTTGCCAACAGGCACAGGGTGACCTGAGCAACTTCCACCCTGTTTGTGTGTGCCCACAGCCCCAGCAGGGCTTGGCCCTGGCTGCAGAGTGTGGCTGGGGCTGGGGGAAGGGCTGTGCTGGTGCTGGAGGGGGTCACTGCCCCGTGACCCCATGGACTGTGGAGCCCAGGTCTGCCACATCCTGCTTGTGGCACCCCAAATGCACAGCACAGACCACAGGCACCTTCCCAGCTCAGCCCCCAGCAGGACAGGCTCTGCAGGAAAACCCCTGGCTCTGCACTCAGAAAGGGGTCAGGGGTCCCTGCTTGGTCTGCTTGCCAAGGGCTGCACACAGACTTGTGCACACAGCCTGGAGAATACAGCCGTGTCTGTGGAAAAGGGGCTCCCCTGATGCTCAAACCACAGAAATGTTGGTATGCAGCTTCAGAGATTTACAGCTTATACTCGCCTCAAGGGTATGCAAAAGCTATGAATAATTAGAAATATGGCTCTGGGTTCTCTAGGAAGTTCCCCATTTCCATTTTACAGATAAACAAGCTGAGGTAGAAAGCAACTGAAAGCTGCTTCAGTGGGACGATACTGTCAGCAAACCAAACATCAGAGTTCCCTGGGAGATGCTCCTGCACCCACAGATAGCTCATCATGCTTGCACATGTATTTCTTGCAGCAGCACATACCAAACAGCTTTTTACATCCATTTCTTACCAGGAACCAGCACAGCAAAGACCAGGACCTGCAGCCTCCCACAGCTCCTGCTTTTGTCTAAACACACACACACCACACACACACACGCACACAAAATGTTTTAAAATTTGGTTTAAAAACCATAACCAGCAGGTTAAAAAAATTTAAAAATAATCCCTTCAGCAATGTGGTCACAGGTGACAATTTCCACAATGGAAAGAAGACAGTCACTGATAGGGATAAAAAGTAGAAATCAAGTCAGTTCAACTCAGTGATCTGAGAATCACAGAATAGTTTAGGCTGCAAAGACCTATAAGTCTTTCCTCACTTCTTAAATATTGTGTTTACACCTGCAACACAGGCATGGACATGCAGGGGATGTTACAAGAGTCAGATTGCTCTAGATTCATCAGGCTCTATTACTGGATAAACCTCTTGTATTTCACCTAGAAAAATATGATGCCAACCATTCATTCCTGCCAGAGAAGCCACGGGGACATCCTGGCCATGCTCAAATACACTGCTATGTACCTTTTCTCTCAGCGTGCAGCTGCTCGTGCTCGACTGTGTATTTTATGTTTTTTGTGAACAACTGTGAACGTCTAAAGATTAAAAACCTCAGGTTTATTAAACATCTCACTTATGGTCAAGAGAAGCCCTCCTGTGATGCATGACCCATGGAGAGAAGCTGGGACACTGCAGTGGGTGAAGAGAGCCTTTGGATGCTGCTTCCCTGTGGGATGGGGGACCTTTCTGGGTTCCTTCTGGGAACCTTGAGTTGGACTGGCACCTGGAGCTGGCTGGTGCATGCTGAGAGCATCTTACATGGCTCTGAAGCACTTCCCACCTCTACAATGGCACAAGGACACTTTGAGGAGGGACAATACAGGGTTTTCCTCAGCTGCTGAAAATATCTGTAATACAGGACTGGAAAGGGTGAATGGACTTCAGTGGTTGAATAACTTGCAGAGGAATTTGAAAAAAAAATATCAGGAGAGAAAACACCCCAAAAAGTATCACCAGATATTTGCCAGAGCAAAAAGGCAAAAGAGTTTTTATTTCCAACATGAGTGCCCCTGGTAAGCTCAGGTTGGGGAGTGAAGTAGCCATTTTTAGTCTTATGCTGTTTGGTACCCCAAAGCTTTTTGGTACATGGTCCTCTTGCATGAGAGAGTCTGCAGTGGCAATGCCACTGCTCCTTCCACATGTGGATAAAAGTGGAAGAAGAAAGTCAGCAAAATGAGCAGTCTTAAGGGCACCTTCATGCAGCCCAGAAGCTGGGAATGCCTGCCTGTCAGAGCCAGGCAGGGGATGTTCATTGTCCCCAGCCCTTCCTTTCAGATTTTGCAGGACAGTAACCTCACTTCCTGGAGCACTGCAATTAGCAAGTGATTCTATGGAAATAGCTGAAATGCTTGAAGCTATAGCCCAACAAAATTCTAACCCATGGCCAATCTCATGCTCCCTTCCCACTGAAGTCAAAAGCAGTCCCTCCTGCCCCATCTACAGCTCTTAGCAATGCAGTGAGCATTGAAAATTTTGGAGACTTTGCCTATTCTTATAAGAGGGCAAGAGTCAGATTTCCAAAATGCTACTCATGCTGCATGGAAACTTCCTCCCCAGAAGTCCCCTTGTTTCCAGCAGACAATCCCTTATTTCACTGCTAGTTCTAGATGCAGCCAAGCATCATCCTATTTAAAAGTTATCTTCCAACAGCAGTAGCAATGAACACACTTGGCCAGCTAATTCACCTTCTGCAGCCATGGAGCTGGGCTAGCAACCTGCTTTATCTCCTGGCAGTGGTGCTTGTAAAACCAGCTCCAACCAGTAGCAGAGAAATACATAAAACATGGAGAAGGGTTTTATGAGAAGGTGGGTTTGTGGCTTCTTATTCTGACTTGTCTTGTTTCCATGAGATTCTTAAAAGTCTCGAACCCTGGAATGAAGGAACCTTGGTCGTGCCTTATTTTCCAGCAGCTTCTTTAAAAGTTGAGTCATCTGGAAAGCACGGGAAGTATCAGAGTGATTGCTTTGATGTCTTTGATAGAAATTTGGGATGGATTTGAAAGAAATGAGAGAAGTGCTGTTATTTCCTCTTGGAATGGCAGGCTGACACGACTGGTGCTGTTATACACAGGAGCGAGCAAACAGCAGGGCGCACGCGAGCCGAGTGCGAGTCCTCCTGATCAAGTTTAGGTCTGGATGCTGATGGACTCAGCAAACAAACACTCATGTTTATTCTAACAGAATGAACAGAATGTACCACAGGGAATGTGACTCACTTTTCCATAGGAGGCCTGTCTCTGTTCTCTGGGTTTGGATAAGGAAATGTTGCACCTCTCACTCAGTTTGTTCTACAAAGCTCTAACGAGCCCGTCCCAGCGAGCTGTCCCCTGCCACATAAAACCTGATTCATTTGCCTCTGTGAAAATAAGCGTGGCTTTTGACAGGACACCCTGCACCAGGCCCTACTAAATCAGCCAGCCAGACTCACTCACAGGTGGTTTGAGTCTGGAGTGCTTTTTGAAACAGAAATATGCAGCCAGCCTCAGCAGCGTGTCGGCTGCTTTCCCTTGGGTGACAGGCTGTCCTGCTGCATCCAAAGTACCCCCCCCCCTCCTCCTTCCCTGCCTTTTAAACTGGGCCTTTAAAACCACAGCTTTCTGTCAGAAAAGGGTTTGTTGAAAGCAGAGTTCGGGGAAGGGGCAATGAAGAAATGATCACATTTTTATTTCAAAACTTGTAAAACTCCAAAAAAAGCTGCTTATTAATTCACAGGAAATACTGATTAAAGTAGGTGTCCTTACAAGACCCTCCTGCAAGAAATTCAAATGAAGGGAAGGGGAGGGAGGGTGATTTTTAAGTAAACAAGTGAGAAGAGCCAGGGAAAACAAGAGCAGTAAGCAGAGTCTCAGGTGGCTGACTTGGCAGAGCGGGGCGTGAAGGAAGGAAGAGGCTGTGGGACAAGGAGCCGCTGGCGTTTACAGTAGTCAAGAACTCTCCAGAGTTTGTGACTTCAACCACAAGTTGCCTAACAATACTGTAAGATCCTTCTCCTTCACATCCAGCCCCAGCCAGGCTGGTAAATCCCTCTCTGGGTCCAGGGGGGATGCTGGAGCAGGGTGGTGGTGTTGGACAAAGCAGGAGCAGGACTGGCAGAGTCTCAGTGCCCCCTGAAATCACAGGAGTGATGAGAAAAGACAGCTCCTGGCTCAGGTCTCAGGCCCTGGATAGCAGGAGACGGGTGAGTAACAAGTTTGGGATGGAGGGGCTGCCCTGTGGTGTAGACAGGGCCACTTCCAGCTAGAAAGAATTTTTTTCCCCCTGAAGGCTTTCCAGTGCCAGAAGGGAGTCATGAGAGAAGAGAAATGCTGTGTTTGTCCCTTCCCGGGGATGGATGCAGGAGAGCAGAGGATCCACTGGAGAAGAGGTGGATGTGAACTGGCACAACTTCTTATTGTGGTTTCCTACCAGGCATTGGAAGTTACTGTGAAAGGCACCCTTGATTCATGCTTGTGATGGAGATTAACCTTACCTAAGGCTCTGCAAATCAGAAAACCAATTCAGATTAAGAAATGAAATATTCCCCAGGCTAAAGCCTGCTCAGGTTATATATCTCATCCCTATGGGAATTTGCAAGGATCTGCAAATACATTGTTTTAAAGCTACCAGCTGCAATAATGGAGAAACTAGCTGGATGACAGAAAAGCAAGCCCTAAAATAGTTACCATTAACCCCAGGAGGGCTGGGGGTGTGTTGAGCTGTGGTTTTCTGTGCTCGGTAGCGATGTGTCATCCTAAAGAGCCTGCATTTAACAGCAGAACAATGCTGTGCATGGTGTCACCTTCCCAGGGGCTCACTGGGAAGCAGCTTGTCCAAACTGCTCCATTTCCACCACTGAAGCAACTCATTAAAAAAAAAAAAAATCGTCATACAGCTGGGAATTATAAAACTCCACAAGAGCCTGTGATGCCAAGGACCTTTATTTGGAGGCACACCTCCCCTCTTAGTGCTTTGGAAGCTGGTATTTTCCAAAAATCTTTCTATAGATGCTAAAGCAAGGATGGATCTGGCCACAGTCCATTCAGCATGAGTGATTAGATCTTAAAGGGCTATTTCCCTCTCTTTAAAAATTCCATTTCTTCTTAAAAATTCTAACCCATCTTTGTGTTGAGTTAAAAAAACCCATCACAAAAGAACCAACCCTCGTGCCTATGTCAGTGTCTTAGCTGTATAAATTTAAACATTCCATTGTAAGCTAAGATTATCTTGCCTCTTGCCCACTGAGACATGTGGGTTTGGCTTTATAAGACTCCATAGCTGGCCTGCTTGAACCCTGTCCAGCAAGTTTTCATCTAAATTGATTAGGACTTGGAACGTATTTTCTTGGACAAATTGTGTTCTAATGAATAGAACACTCCCTCACAGCTGTCCTGCCAGAAAGCCAAGATTTTTTCTGTCTAAAAATCATCCCAAAGCGACCCTTAGATAAAGTTCAGAATCCATTTTCATTTTTTTAATTAAGAAAAGGTTTGCTTAATTCCATTCCATACATTTCAGTGCTAGGCAGCTGACACACGATTCCCCCTAAACATTTTATTTTGAAGGATTTGGTTGTGATGTCAGGTCTGCCACAGACAATATATTTCTAAACACACTGTTTACATTAAGCACAAAGCATGAGGATGGTTTCAGCAGGAGGAGAAGCCTCTCTCACCCCTGTACCTGTAGATGGCACAGAGAGCAAGCTCAAGGTAGGCTCCGTTCCCCATGTGATAAATTTAAACATTAATGAAGACAAACAGGGAGTATCACTATAAAGCCTCACCCAAGCACCTGAGATTTCCACAGTGCCCTTCTCCAGGGACAAGGCTCCTCAAGAGACCCCTCCTCACCCCCAGCAGGAACCTTCATGAGCTCACCTTCAGGTCCAAGAGTGGGCTGGCTGGGAATTCCTGCCATTAATTATTGCTGGCCAAATGAAGACAGCACTTCCCCGGCCACTCTGGGTTAAAGCTGTCCCTCTCAGGATGAATGCACCTTTTTCTTTCAGCATTTTCCTCCACAGTTGTTCTCCCAGATGTCCCAGCTTGCAACCTCAGTAAATGTTTGTGTTATGATTAGCCCATCTGGAATTTTTATTCTACCACCACTCTCATGGTAGACAAGGAGGATTTCATTCAATCCAGAATACCCAGGGGACACCCATGGTTACATCATATTCCTTATCTCCTAGCAAGAGTATTTCTAGGAAGCAGGAGTACAATTTGAGACAAGATCAGATCCTTCCTAGTCTGGCAAAAGATGGTTCTGACCCATGTGGAAATAATATGTCTTCACCACATTTTCAGGACTTAACTGACACTTGGCACTCAGAAATTAAATATGTATGCAGGAATTTAAAGGAACTGGTCTTTCAAGAAACACAACTTCCCAAGTCTTTAAACATTGGTTATATCTTTAACAAGACAGGAAACTGAGGCACTTCTCCTCAATCTTGAATGGAATTTGACTACTTCAGCTGCCAGCCATGGTCAGAGAAGGAAAGTAAATCACGAGAAATTGCTCTCCTCAAATGAAATGAGAAATGAGCATCATGATACTGCTTGTGGGAAATGAGCCATAAAAAGACAGGGCACACTGAGCTTCAGAAATGTACCAGGAATTCCCTGGAGAAGATGGCAGCTTCTGCAGTTATTGGTTCAGTCACATCAACATGATTAGTCAATATACATCATTAGATAGCAAGATATCACTTAAGCTTATGCTGCTCTGACAGACAGATTCAGAAAAATATCATGCACCTCTTCTAGAGTCCATGCCATCTTTGGCTGAAGAAAACTGGGTACATCTGCATCCATTAATTTGAGCCCCATTTTTAAAAAATTTCTGTATGCTCTTAAACCATTAGAACCTAAACATGACAGGGAATGAACACGAACAAGATTTGCTAGCACTTTATCACACTGTGTTCTGCAGCCTGCTATTGTCTGGAGATGTGGTTATAATGGGCAGACTATACAGCATTAAACCCTCCTGAAAGCATGGACAGAAAATATGATATAATCTTGCTCGGAGCAATTATCTTTAAACACAAGAACAGCTTCAGCATCCAGTGGAGAGCAGCAAGCAAAGTTATTGGCCCAAGGCAAAACAATGACCAGCTGCCAAGAAACATCCTCGTTAGCCTTTGTTGGAGTTTGCCTCTTTAAAGTCATTGTGCAGCTTAATTAAGTTGGTAACATGCAGATGAGAAAGTGGAAAAAAATGTGAAGACATAGGGAGATGAAATGCTAAAGCACTGAAAGATGTCACCTCCTCTGTGAAATGCTTATATTGTGAAATGAAAAGAGAAGAAAGAGCGAGTCATTTCAGGATAGTCTGGAATGAGAGATAAGAAGATTGCAATCTTCTGGTAGTCTCCCACAAAACCTCCTTCTGCATCACGAGGGCTGAGTATGAGCACAGAGCAAGAGGGCAAGAGGGCAGCTGTGGAGAGCAGACAAGAGCTGCAGCCTAAGAAATGGGATCTCAAGATATGGTGGGTCCTTCAAGATCCTGAGAACTTGATTCACACCTTCCCTGAAATGGCAGCAACAAGAGCTGAAGGCTTGATCAAGCCTAAGTCATGAGAGAATGGTTAACTTGGAGATCATGGATGTACAATGGAATAAGAAAGCAGGAGAGGGAGCAGAACTTGAGTCAACCCTCTGGTGGCTCCTGTGTGTTACCAAGTGGATCACAGGCTGTAAGTCTTTTTTGGTTGTGCTCCAGCTTGTTAAACACGCTCAGCTCCTCTCACTGTTTATCTGTTCTGCAGTGTGGGATGTGTGAGTGGTTCCGTGACTTATTTAAAGCTTTTAAGCAGAGACAGACAAAAACATTTAGACAGAGACAGCAAACTATTTCTTGAGTTGAAGAGGAGATTTCAGGCCAGATCCCAGTTATCATGTCCAGGTTAAGTTCCCCTTGCACCATTTCCAGATTTGGGCTGTCTTGGGGAGCAGCTGGGAATTTCCTGAGGTGACCCATGGGTGGTATAAGGCCAGACAAAGCCAGGCTTGTGCTGCCTGCTCCCCAGATATCTGGTGACAGGAGGGGACAGCAGGCATCCACTGCTGCTGTTCCCTGCCTAGGAGCCCAGCAGACTGAAGTTCCAAAACTCACCTGAGCAATTCCTGCCTTTGGACCTGCAGGTGCAGAAGAGGAGAGAGCAGGGAGCTGCTCCCAGGATTTGTGCAGCCAGCAGAGCCTTGCCCTGGCTTGTGCTGCCTGCATGACTCAAAGGCTGGCATGGAGTGCCCCCCTTTTACAGACAGACAGGCAGGAGACTCTGGCAGCAAGACCAGGCATTGCATTCCCTTTTAACTCTTTCAGACCCAGCAATTAATCAGCACCCATGTGGATTGCCAGCATCCCAGAGCAGCCCTGCCTCAGGCTGGATTTCAACCCTGCTTGAATGGCTTCTGCCCAGGGACTCAGTCTCCATAAAAAACCCCAAAACCAGGTGCTGAACAGCAGATACACTAGATCCAAGCTTGTGGTAGGTGCTGTTTTGCAGGATCCATCCTTGCTGATGGACTGCACATCTGTACCTCTGTGGCTGGATGGAGGGACAGGAAAAGCACAGTACAGCATGATACAGAATGAGCCAAAATGTCAGTGCTATGCAAGCAGAACAGAGAACCAAAGAGAGATGGGAATGGGGTAGAAAGCTCAGAATTATGAACAAATTAATGAACCAGCAGTACTGGAAATGGGAACAAGCTGTCAGACCTTCATCTCTTACAAGGAACAACGAAAATATCATAATTTCTGGTGATTTCGATGGAAATAGAGTTATGCAACACTGATATTGTTCACAGTGATTCAATTAAGACTCTGTCAGCACCGTCAATCAAGCCTAACTAACCTGGTATTTAGCCCTTTTATAGGAGTCAATGATAAAAATGTGCCCTGCACTAAAATCCAGCATTCTAGAAATGGCTCCAATCCTGGAAGGGTCCCCTTTTTGGCACAGGGGGCTCTTGAGACCATCCCACTAAGGTGCTAACGTATCCCTGTCTGAAAAGTTGACAAGTTCATGCTGCATTCCTTGCCTACACAGTCCTGTCCTTGCAGTTGGTGGGAACCTGGGGTGTCTGAGGAATGCAGAGTCTTGTGTCCTGGCAGCACATCCCATCACCAAAATTATTTCACAGAGAATTAATCCCCAATCCTGACACTTCTGGTCGTGTGAGATTCAAATCTCTGCCTTTCCATGCTCATTACAGCTCAGAAAATGCAAACACCAAACAATGGACTTGCACCACTTGTGAACATTTTGGTTTCTGGGCTGGATGGTGACAGCAGCAGTTCACTATGTGGAGGAACAGGCTCCTCTGGATGTCAGCAAGAGCCTATGGGTAGAGCATGCCACAAACCTCAGCTGCTGTCATGTGCAGCCCAATCCACTGGGGCCACAGCACCTCCAGCACTACCTCCTGCAGCTGTGGGACATGCCTTTCTCCTGGCCTTGTGGCAGCAAGCACACAGCAGCCTGGAGTCACCAGTGAAATAATTTAGATCTCCAGTCAGCTCTCTCAGAGGGCATTACAGATAAGATTCAAATAGAGGCTGAAAAATTAATATAAATGAGAGCAACAACCAACACTCCCAGAAAATCCCATGTTCTGCAACTGTTATTGCTTCACCAGTGACAGGAAAGAGCAGTTCTAAAATAGAAGTTCACTTAATTGAATTTCCCTTAAGGCACAGAAAATAAGCTTCCATGAAGTGGTATCAATTGTTCAACAATAACATGTTCTCCCAGCTGAAAACTGGGTTAGGAATTTGTATTGTATTTTCACAAAACACAATTCCTAGCCCAGTTTCTTCCTCCTCCTTGAGATAACCAGGCAGATTCCACCTCAGTGATCAGTGAGTCAGACTATGTGGGTCAGCCAGTGCCTAACTAATGTTCAGCTTCTCCACACTGCTACTCAACAGGGCCTGCTGGATCCACCACGGGGCTTTAGATGCACAAAGCCATTAAAGAAGCTCTTTGCTTAAAGACCTTTGTATTTAAGGCTTTTTTTTTTTTTTTTTTTTGTAAGTACCTCTGCATCTTTATACTCAGTGATGGATCATGACTGTGTCAAGCCCAGGCAAGGTCAACTGCATGCAGGGCTCACATCCTTGCTCCTCCTGGGTTAGGGGGCAGGCAGAACTGTACACCTCAGAGTGCTGAAAAATACAAAGGAACACTCAAAAGCTACAGAGCAATGAGGACTCACATCTTTTTTTTGGTAGTACAGAAAGTATTAACAGCCAACACTCACGTTTTTAGGTGTGAAATACTTCTTTGTGAAAGTCTGTCATAAATGTGGCTCAGAATGCAGGGATGGCCATGCTTTCCAAGTCTGTGCAATGGGAAGAAAATTTCCTAGGGAATAAGGTCAAAATATTAGCATTCAGCTGAATCAGTATGGGCCAAATTAATGAAGTTACTTCTCCATCCCAGACTTCCATAGGTGAAACCTGAGAAAGCGGTTGTATCAACAGCACATCAATCCATGGCGCTGGTCAGCAGAACAGAAAATCCAGCCTCCTGCAAGTTCCAAAGTTTCATTCAGCTTTGTCACAGAAAGGTTAACTGCTTTTTAAACAATGCTTCTGAACAGATAATGTTAATTAAATGTTTGCATTCAAATCTTATTGCACAGTGCAATAAATTTGCTTTCTACACAAACACTGCGCATCCGGCAGGGAGCAGAAAGCTGGGGGCAGACCCTAATGAGTAATAGTTCAATCCCATGGATCCTTTTACAGCTAAAGGCAAGGAGGGGAGAATGTTTGCCATCTCCAGACTCTCTGTGTGTCTGCCTCAAAGTTTCTTCTTATTCTCCAGGGGTTTGCAAAATTATGTGTTTAAATATTCATTATCCTTCTACTCTGATACTGCTTAAAACTCCTTTTTCAAGCCCAGAGATGACATAGCCAGTGGGTGAAAATTATATTCCATAAAAACAGAGTCTTGTAGCAGCTCTGGATAAGTCAAACACCCTGATGTGAAGGAAAGCAGCTAAATCATCCATCCAGATGGGAAATGTTGACAGTCCCTTAACCAGAGCAGCTCTGCAATACAGAGAGGTGTGCAATTTGGCTTTGTTAAGCAAACCTCATGGAGCTATTTATTCTGTCCTGGAGCTGAGCAGGAAGTTTACAAAGCTCACTGTTGCTGGACACATCACCTGGCTGCTGTGTTTCCTATTGGAATGCAGAGCTGGATGGGCCCTTCCTGCACTGACGTCATGCTCTGCCATGAGGAGCATTTCTCTGCAAGCCCAAGACCTATTCCTCTGACCCCAGGAGCACATTGGATGTGGTGCATCCAATTCCTGACAGGAATGCTTCATTTTGCTCTTGAGCAACCATTTCTGAGCAAGCCAGGAGCAGAATCCAGCTTTTCTTGGCTGAAAGGATTGGGATGTCCCAAAATGGGGCTTTTAAAACAGATGAGTGAAAAAGCAGAGAGCCCAAAGGACCATCGCTCTCCAAAGAAAATCATACAAATCAACAAGGAAAAATTCCTCTCTGTAGCTGGACTTTCTAAGATGGTCAAACAGCTGTGTGCTGTTGGGCTCAGCTCTGCTCCAGCAGAGCCCTGAATATCCACTCCAGTGTCTGAGCAATCCCCAGGGGACACAGTGAGGTCCTTGGGGCTGCCTTTGGCAGATGCTGAACAAATCCACTCTGAGTGTGCCCCAGATTTCCTGTGGGACAGCCTTGGTGGGACAACTGCTCCTTGCACATCCCCTCCTGCCACCCCACCACTCTCCCTCCCCTGGGCTGGGTCTTCCCTTCTGCCAGGCTTGGCTGAGCTCTGGCTTCCTGCCCTGCCAAGGGTGGCTTTGCAGCCACCCACCCCAAATTGCTGGGGACACCCTTGTGCTGCCACTGGCTGCTCTGGCAGGCTGGAAAGCTGCAGATGTGGCACTGCTCCCCATGCAGGGCAGCTCTTACCTTCCCCCTGGCCCAGGATGCTCCTGGGGTGCTGGGCAATGGTGGGGAGCACAGCATTATTCCCACCTGGAGGCCCAGGGAAGAGAATGGAGGTGATGACCAAGCCTTTCAGGCTTCACATTGTGAGCCACCAAGTTACCCTGCAAATGCATCCCAGAGAACAAGGGAGCCCTTTTCTGTACATTATTTTTTCTGTGCAATGACCATCCTCTACTCACCAACATAGGCTGTGGGGCAGAACTGATTTTTCTCCACTTTATTTGCCCTCCAGAAATAACTACTAGGTCAATATCAATCCCAAATAATCTCCCTTTTCTCTGATGAAAGTTTTCTCTTCAGAGCAAATAGTGTTGTTTTCAGGCTGCTCCTAACACCTCCCAACACGCATGTAAAACTTTGCTGAATTTAGCCAGTGGACATCATTTCAAAGTGGTAATTAAAAAGATGACTTGTTTTCAGCTAAAACAGTACAAAATACACTAGGTACTTTGTCCAAAGAATCCCTCCCAGATTTACAGCAGGCCAACTGGATTCATAAACTGTTCACAGGCGAGTAATCAAAGAGATTTAAAATAGGAAACATTTTCTCTTCTGTTTGTGCTGATTTTTTCAAAATCAGATGGCAGCTACAACATCAGCAGTGTTGTATTTATATGTATTTCTATTACATATATATAATATGTAATTTATACAAATGTATAAAGACCCTTCCCTGGCACTTTCTAGCAGGCTGCAGAAGGTCACTTCAGAGGTAGGCATTTTTTGACATATGAATAGGGACACACTCATCCAAAGCACACCAATATTTTTGGCTTGTTCTGAACAGAGGAACTTCAACAGCCATAAGTATTTCCAGGAGGCTGGACATCTCTTGAGGTGGAGCATTCCATCTTCCCACTTCCAGCTTAACATGGTGCAAGCAGGCAAACCCCAGTGAACCCAAGTGCCACCCCTCACCACCCCTTTGTGGCCTGATGCTGTTGCAATTATTTCCTCTGTTTCTGCACCCTGCCTGCTTGGCTTTGCATTTTACTGAGCCCCAGGGTGACCTCTGTGCACTGGCACAGAGCTCAGGTCCAGTGGGTGCCCCTGAGCCCAGTGCAGAGCCACAGCTCCAGCTGCTGTCCCAGGCACCACCAGGAAGTTTTGGATAAAACCCACATCAATGTTCCAACTTCAGCCCTGCCAGAACTGCTGGCCACTCCAAGGACCCCTTTACAGTCCTGGCAGTGGTCAGGAATTCCCTCCTCTGAAGAAAAGTGTGGAATGAAGGTGCTCAGCTACACAGAAAGTGGGTATTGCTTCACCAGGCCTGACAACATTATGGATTTTTACAAACTGTAAAAACAACCAGATTCCAAGCTTTGAAGTGGGGAGAAAAGCTAACTCTAGGCTATAATTACATTTTACTTGGATTTCCTTTTCCATACATGAGAGCTGGGGCTGATAGCACTTATAACAAAGCACAGAGCAACTTAAAGCATGCTCTTATTTAAACCATCCTCCATCACTCTTGCTCAAAATAAATACACAAGAGAGATAAAGTTTTAGTGTAACTGGACAATGCTTTCTAAATTGCTGTTCTGACTGTTCCCTTTCCAGAGGATTAGCATCCACCTGTGCTGGCAGGAGGCAGAGTAGGACTGCACAGGGCACTGCTGCTGATGTGCTCACCCAGCAGAACTGCTGCCTGTTCCATGAACACTTCTCGTGGCTCCTCATGCAGCTGCAGCCCAAGAGGATCCCCCTGAGCATCCTTCTGGGCAGGCCAGGTGCTCAGGAGCAGCCTTGGGACTCCTGACTGTGAGATGCCCTCATTTTGCTCTGGAGTTTCCTGCCATGAGTCACAAGTCCTGTGCATTCCATTCACTTGCATGGTGAAAAGGCTTTCAGAGCAAAAAAATTCAGATACTTTCTGCAAGTTCATTGAAGTTCAGTAAGCTGTTTTATCTCAGTGGTAGGAACATGTCCACTTCAGCTGCAAAACTTCCTGGCAGAGTGCAGGTCTCTAACAGAGGAGTCAGTACTTGTCAACCATGCAGGAAGCTTGAGAGCTCCCTTCTGAACAAACCTCACACCCCAACACTCACTGTGCCTTTGCACATGCCTGCAGCTACATGCCCCAGAATAATATCTTAGTTTAAGAAGTTTTGGTTTGTTTTTTGTTTTTGGTTTTTTTCTTTTTCTCTTGAGTTTGAACTTTGGTTTTGTTTTGAAACCTTCCCCTTTTCTCCTGACTAATGCAGCTCATAAAGGAGCACCTCCCTCAGGCCAAGAGCACTGAAGATGCTTGTGATGATCTGCCAGGATTTGAACAAGGGTGTCCTCAGCACCTCAGAGCTGCACATCCATGGAATGTGGCCCACATTAATAATGCTTTAACTGCTCTCAACATGCTCAGAGACAGCCTTGATGCCAACCCACAGGTTCCCAGGGGCAGAATGACAGCATCCACTTGGGCTATTAACCTGAAAGACAAACGTTTGCATTTTTTGCTAATCCCCTCAAGTACTTGGTATTTCAGAATCTCTTTCCTCATATTCCCCCTCACAAGACCATGGAATTACTTATTTTAGACTGAAGGAGGCCAGTCATGTGCTGGCATTAATTGTGAGAACTGTCACTTGTTTATGACTGTAGCACTGTTGGTGCAAAGACAAAGTAGCAGATTTACAGCTGAAGGGCTCTGCCCGGGAAATTGCTCAGACTCAAGCAGAACCTCCCCAAGGCAGAGCTTTTGGGGGATGGAGGTGTGGATCATTGACAGCATGCCTGGGGAGCATTCCTCTGCACATCCAGCAGCCAGCCTGGGAGGGATGGACCCTGCCTGTGCACCCTGTGCCTACCCTGGGCCAAGCCAAGGAGCAGAGCAGCCCTTCCCAAACATCCCAAAGGCATCAGCTGTACTACAGAAGCTGTAGATCAGCTATAGATCAGTCTGTATCGACATTCCAGCTGCAGGAGTGCAGGTGACCTCTGCAGAAAGGGGCCAAGGCTCACTCTTCCCTACAGTAGATGCCACTATGGCACCAGGAGAGATCAAGAACCTCTTGCTTTGCCCACACACTTTTGAATTACTTCATCAGAAGGAATATTACAGGCAGCAGGGACCTGAGAGTCACGTAGCCAGGGTGATTTTATGCTGCACTTATTGGAAGATGTTGCAACAAGATACTCTGTGCATTGTTTACATTTCCAAAATGACGAAACCAGGGGATGGAACAAATGAAACTAAAACCCTCCATGTAGTTGCTACACCTTGGCAAATCGAGGTCAAAACAAAACCCCAAAAGGTCTCCACAACATTTTCTCCTCTTGCACAGAGGGGTGAAGAAGGATTTTTATGTGCTGTTAAAGGATGAACTTTCAGCATCACTTCCTCATCTCCAGTTTGTTGAGAGAGCACAGTGGTGACCCCCCTTGTGCCTGGAGAAGAGAGCTGTCATAGGAAGGTGAAGAAAATACCAGCAGTGCTGAGAGAAAGAACAGCAAGAAAGCAAGTTTAGTGTTACAGACTTTGCTGCCAAGTGGAGGCAGATCTTGTCCTGTTGACATGACACAGGCTTTGCTCTTGGGCTAGGTGTGCTGGGCAGGAAAGAGCTGGGATCCCCCCCAGCTGCTCCACTGCTCTTGGTCTGGATAATCTCGACCAGAACAACACTTGCCAGCCCTCTCCCTCTTCCAGCCATCGTAAGTATCGAGGTTAAAGATCAAAATCCAAAACCAAAACATGTTGAAAGACTTGTCTTCTCTGCAAGTGAGAGGAAAGCATGTGTAGCTCTCCAGGCTGCATGCTTTCCAGTGTGGGCATGCTGCACTATCAGAGTTTACATGATAGCTTTCATCAGGGCATCACACACACACTGCAGAGCAGCCACTCCTTAACCCAGTGAGGCAGAAATAAATGAACCTTTTCTGTATTTCCCCAAGCAGAAGAGTGAAGAGCTAGAGAATTTTAGGGATTTGTGCAGGATCACATACAAGCAACTGCACTGTGAAGAGAGCATCTGACCAAAACAATGTGGATGCATAGGAAAAGGTCCAAACTCCACAGTTTGTCTGATCCTCATGGGATCACAGGCCCTAACATTTCACCAGGTCAAGCAAGTCTGCTCAAGGATATACATTCCTTTTTTATCATGTAACCACTATGTGACCCTGACAAGAAGTTCAGAGGGTTCTCTTCTCTAATGTAGGCTCTTACTGCCTTTCTTAGGGAGAGGGAAATAAAAAGAGACCTAGGAAAAAACAAGAGCCAGGTAAGCATGCAACAGCAATGCAATTCCTCCAGCCTCACTTCATTTCACTTGCAAACAGCAGCAACACTTTTCTGTTCAGGTATGTATGTTTTTTATATACACTGTAGGGGTATAGACTTCATACATACTTTTCTGTTCTGGAATAATACTAATCTATGTTCAGAAAGAATCTCACATTAGAAGATAATTATCTTGCTGCAGTCATGCACCAAGAATCAGAGACTCCAGCGTGGACTGGGAGTATCCTATCTAGGAAAGGGGAGCCAGAGCTTGGAACTGAAGATGCCATGGGGCAGAAACCCAGTCCCAAAGGACCTTAACCCCCATGCTCCCCTGTGAAGAGCAGCACCACACTTCCCTTTCTAGCCAGGAGGGAGGAGTGAGGGAGATGCAAGGGCTGGGCTTGCTTTTGCTTCTAGGAGCACTGCAAGATGAAAACCATGTCTGTTGAGCAGTACCAAAGAAAAATAAACTAGGCATCCCACAAAGTCATCCAACATGTCTGTTCACACCCCTAGTAAGTGACAGCTTCTACCTTTTGCAGCCAGTGGCATCAGCAGATGTTATGAATTTAGCGAGCCAACATTGCAGTGAAGCGTAAACAAATTCTAGTGAACAAATGGTCCTGAAATCTGATCTCAGACATATTTTCTTTTAACTCAGGACTTGATAGGGTGTGCTTACAGATGTAGCAGGGAACTTCCATCAAACTTTGGAGGGGCTTATGGGAAGTGCAGTCCTCTCATTTGCAGCAGACATCCTTCTTGGGAGATTCATTCTTCTTGGCATTTTAGCCATTTAAAACCCCTGAACTTTAAAGCTAGCAGGCATTCTGACACGGCATGCAGAAGGCTGGATTTTCACTCATTTCCCAGGAGGCTTGAAGACTGCAGCCAAGCACGAGGATGCCAGAAAGATGCCTCCCACAGACTTGCAGGAACCCTTCTAGCTTTTTAAAACCTGAGAAGACCTCTGCTCCAAAGCTTTGCAGCGTGGAGTTCCCAGAAATGGCAACATGCAAAGACAAAAACACCAAGCCCTGGAGAGCTAACCTTATTAGCAATCTCCTTCTCCCTACTTAAAGTTGGTTGGGATAGAAACACTGAATCTCAAACCCAGGAAATTATGAGTGTGAAGCTGTCATGCCCCAATAAGCATGGCAGAGCTCCCAGTGACTTCACACAGTCAGCTCTCAAGTTACAGAAGCTGGAGCTGCATTTACAAGTGGCATCAACCAAACCTCCAAATCCAGATCCTGAGGTGCCTTCAAAGCCCAGCACAAACCCTGCTCCTTCTGCCACTGGCACGGACACACGGACACCCCAAGGATGGAATGCTGCTCCCAGCCCACTCGGGTGACAAAGTGCACACTCACTGGGAAGGTCAGGGGCTGGGAGCCTGTTCTGCACTTTATTGTGCTTGAGGAGGAGACCTGGGTGGATGGAGAACTGACTGCTGCCAATAGAAACATTGTTTCTTATTCACAGGGACACGCAGAGGCAAAACCAAAATTACTTCAAACAAATAGCGCTGGAATTACTGGGGTCAAGGACAGTGGAGCCAAGAACACCCAAGAAGGGTGGGACACAGGTACCTTACATCATCCTGACATTTCAAAGGGCTTTTTAGGGCTTAACTCTCCTGCTCTCCTGAAGAGAGTCGGTGGTGTGAGAAAAGCCTCTCCTTTCCTGTTCTGGAGCTCTCTGGACCTGAATTTGACCAATTTTTGCCCGTCCCAGTGACAGCACAGCTGGAGCCATGGCAGTGCAGTGTGAGCAGAAAGGCACTGACAGGTTCCAAACTACCACCCCAAGAGCACAGAATGGAGCCCACCAGGGTCCCCACAGCCCCTGGTTTGGGCTCTGACCCTCAGTGGGTCCAGCCTGGCCAGCACAGCTGCCCCTCACTCCCATTTGCTGCAAAGCAAAGCAAAGCCAAACTCACACAAAGCCAGCTAGCTCAGAATAGAAAGTGTCACCAGTTAATGTCACCTGATGGCATTGTTAAGCTAGGGATTTTTTTTTTTTTTTTTTTTTGAGCTGCATGTTTATGGCACTGGTTTTGATAGAATAATCACAGCACTTAGTGCTGGCTTTCATCTCCCTCATGTGACTCAGCCTTTCCATTTTGCAGGGCTCAGCTGTGATTGTTGGAGTGGTTCAGCTATCTGCCCTGCTGCTACACACTGGCCTGTGCCACCAGGCTCAGATCTGGGGCAGAAGTGCTGGGAGTCACGTCAGGAGGGTTTCATCACCCTGGCTTTTATCTCTGCAGCTGCCTCTGCTGCCTGTCTGATGACTGCAAAGGCAAAGGGGCAGTCTGGGGCTTAGAAGGTAGATTTGGCTTCAGCCTCATCCCTAAATATGTGTGGGCAGAGGTATCTCTATTTTACAGCTACATATTGCTCTAAACAGATATATGTGTGTGTGTGTGTGTGTGTACATATATATATATATTTGTGTGTGTGTGTGCGTATGTATATGTGTGTATATGTATATGTATATGTGTGTATATGCATATATATATATATATATATATATGTATACATGTATATATGTATATATACTAAGAGATACTTTTGATTATATCTCCATGTAAATACACACAAGGTTTTGAAAGCTTCCCCTCTCAAACAATGAGGAAAAAATACCTTGTTGTAGACGTACCAAAAAATTCCCACAGGAGTTTGGAAGAAATATCCCAACCCAAAAGCACCCAAAGTCCTTGAGGAGGTATTCCCAAGCGCCAGGGGCTGGCTGGGCAGAGCAGGGGCAAGCAGAGCCCCCCTGGCCCAGGGGGGTGACAAAGTGGCCATGCCCCCTGGCCCCAATAATGAGGTGGAGGGCACTGCATCTGCCTTGAGCAATGTAAAGGTGGTGGGGAAATAATTTCAGTTTCCTGTAGGGTTTCATCATTTTACATGTTTTTACATAAGCCAGTATAAAACCTCTTGGCTGTTTCCAACAGCATTAGAAGCATAGATAAACATGCAGATTTCCATCAACACTCCTTGAGCTCACTTTCTTGCCAGTTTTCAGGAAAAGCTGCCCATACATGACTTGCCAATTTTTATGGAATTTTGGCTCAAATAATTTTTAACTACTTAATACAGGTCACATTTATTATGACCACCGGTGGAAAATATTATCTTCCCAGATTTCCTTGTATTGTAAGCAATGGAAATAAAATTAATTCACTCTGCAGTTATAAAAATATGTAAATCCATTACAAATACAGCATTGAATGCATTTTCTCGAATTCCTGTGCTGTTTGCAGCTTTGTTTCTGGCAGCACCAAGATCCTTCTGCTGATGACTGGATTGCCCTTCAGCCTCAGAATAATTCCTGGAGCAAACCTATTGATTAATGCTCTTGTGACATACTAACTCATATGGTATTAGGGAAGGATTTTTATTGCTGGAGTCCATTTGTCCCTCGTACGTGCACACATTTGGAGTTCACGTTTGATGCATCTCTCAAGCTGTCCTGGAGTTTGATGATATCCATCACCCCACTGCAGCTCCAGCTCTCCTGGTAAATTCCATTAAGCATTAGGGGTCAGTCAACTGTATCAGGAACATAAAGCAATTTTCTGAAATATACATTTAATGAGGCTGCAGGGAAGGAAAAGATGACATGTGCAAGTTACAGTTTTAGGAATCAGACCTAAACCTATAGTGGATAAAATCTGAACTATGATGAGTCTGAAAATCCTCAGCATAACCCCATGCCAGGATTCTATCAGCAGACTCTGACCCACACTCTAGGGTGTGTTAGGACTTACCTGTAGCTGTAATCTACCATGCACTTTCCCTTTAGATAGAAACAAACCCCAGAGAAATATAACAAACACCTCAAACACCCAAAGGCTGCTTGGAAATTCAAATTCTGCTGCTGTTGCTGAGCTTTCTCACAGTTGTGCACAAGGAGATGGGAGTTCAGGTTTCTTTTTTGGGAACCCAAATTCTGTTGCTGCTGAGCTTTCTCACAGTTGTGCACAAGGAGATGGGAGTTGAGGTTTCTTGCAGTGAAGCTGGAGGCTGGTTCCTACCCCTGTGTGATTTTTGCTAGGCACTAACCACTGTGAGGAACAAAAGCAGACACCCTAATGAGAGTGCCAGCAGGAAACAGAGCCCCAGGTGACCCCAGTGCTCACAGAAACCCAAACCTTCCTGCTCCCTGAACTGGGATATTCCTCCAGTAAAACCCAGCCCTTTGTGGGCACCTCTGTTCCTGCTGCAGGGGACTGGGGAGCCAGAGAGGACCCAGGTAGCAGTGGAACCCTCAGCCTCAGCAAGGTCAGCAGGGTAGAGGTGCTCATCAGTGGAGCAGGATGCTCACAGAGCTGAAGATGGGAACGTTTCAGCTGTGTCAGAGCTCCCATTGCCTTACCAGCTGTATCATTAAGGCAGCCTTGGTGCAGGTACTATCTGTACTATCCCCCACCCTCTGTTTTAACTAAAGGTGCTATCTCTAACTTGCTCCAAGTAGAGGCCAGGCTAGAAAAAGTACAGGATACAATCTCTGGATTCCTCCTAGTGATGAGAATGAGCCCTTCACTTGATCAGATCCAGTTCTGCTCACACCACCTTCCCTTTTAACACTTCCTCTTCCCCCCACCCTTCACAGCCACCTGTCTGAAGGTTGTAGCCCTGCAGTAAGTGGGCAGGAGGACAAGCTCCAGCTGCAGTGGCAAAGCTGCAGCTGAGGATTAGGGAAAAACAGACAGGGACTGTGAAAATACAAATGATTCAAGGCACGAGTAGGATTTTGCATACCTCTCGTTGGGTCACTTAACTCTTGTGCAATTCCTGCTGACTGCAGCTGTTGGGAAAGGTAAGGGAACCAAACAATAAAAGCAACCTTAAGGAAATCTAATTCAGGGAAGAGAATTGCACAGCACTGCAGTTCTCTCCAAGTGACTCACAACAGGCAGTGCCACTCAGAGGCAGTGGTGTCCTTGCACTCCAGTGCAAAAGCTGTTTGTCCCTCCTTTTGGAAAAGAGATACCTGCTCAAGTGAGGACTGCCAGTACCACTGTGCAAACAAACACCACTGTGCCTCTGCAGAAAAACTCTTTTGCCTTTGTCACAAGAAGCTCTGTAAGAGCAGATGCAGACATTATTCTGATTTGCACTGAATTTTACCCAACCCCTCTCCTCAAGGTAGACTGATGCCCCTCATTATTTAAAGGCAAAAACATTTTGAAAATGTCTCTCTGTCTCCAAGACTGGGAAGAACCAGAAAGCTAAAACAAAGGGGGAAGGGGGAGCAACCCAAGCTCTTTGTTCCAGTTGGCATGAAAGGATCATTCTTACAATAGCTCATTTTCTCCTTCCCCCCAACAGCTGACAACTCATGGCAACTAAGGACAGGGCTGCTATTGTCGTTAAGCAAATGCTTGTCCAATCTACGTAGGAAAAAGAAGAGTTCCAGAGATGACGACACGTTCAAAATGCTCCAAATGCTCGCAAGGGCATCCCAGGAGGCAAATAAAGAGGCAGAGCAGTGGAGGAAAGGGTTCCCAAAGAGAAAACAGGGGACAGAGCAGTGGCCTTGCAGATGCAGCAGAGGTTGAAGAGCCAGACTGCTCAACCCAGACAGGGACTCAGGCTCTAGGAGACACCACAGATGCCATCTGTGCCATCCTCTGCAGGCTCCTGCTTCTGCCACCCCACTTTTCTGGGGCTCACTCCACCTACCAGCACTAATTTCTGCATGGAGTGCTGGCAAAGGCACTGGGAGAGCCCCTTTCTCTCAACCCCTAGCACAGCTTATCTCAAGCATTCAATGACCAGTGTGCACTGAGGACACACACTTAGGATCTTTCACCAAAAATTGTTTTAAAAACCCATGAGCAATCAAGCAAACAAACAACTCACCACACTCCCACACAAAATGTGTTTATTGTTAGAAATCTCCTCTTTCCGTACAAAGCCTGAGCTCTCCCCCATACAAAGCATTTCTGCATGTTCATCACTCCAGCCACACACTTCAGGGGAGGATGGGGGCTATACATCACAACCTTAACATGCAGGATGGGCTCCAAACAAAGCACAAGGCACATTTTTCCATGAGCAGCCCTAATCCTCCAAGCAGGAGCAGGAATGACCATATCCCAGCCATGCAGCATGTGTTTAGTGGCTGGAATAAGGGCAAGGCTGCCTTCAAGGCTATCAGCATCCTCCCCCACAAGTCCCCTAGGGCTGCAGCCCTCCCTTTCTTGACCAGCTGTGAGCAGAGCTCAGTGATGTGCCTGACATGGAGACAGCAGGCACACAAATGAATCTCTGCTCTGCAGTGGCACTGGGGGACACAGCCAGAGGCTGCAAGAGGCACAAGAGGGGCTGGGGATGTCTGGCACCAGGGGCTTTTCAAGGCCCTCACACAGGCCTTTATACAGGTGAATCTTCAGCTGGATCCTCTTTATGGATTAAGCAAAGCTCCAGGTGTGAGCAGCAGAATAATCTGACTCAAACAGCCTGGGGGCTCCCAGGTGCACAAACACTCACTGTGGGTTGTTCAGCCCTGCAGAGGGCTTTGGTCACAAGGGGTTTGACCCATCTGCATCCCAGATCTACAAAACCAAGCTGCTGCCAGCATCCCAGGCTGAGCACACTGCAGGGAGCAGGGCTGCCTGGCAGGGCAGGGGTGACTCCTGTGTGCTGCCAGCTCCTCCCTGGCTGCCCCTCCTGCCCTGCTCCTGACAGCTCTGCATGTCTCCAGACATGCTTGCAACAGCCTGTTTATATTCATCACCACCAACATCTCGGGGCTTGCCAATGTTTTTAACTGGTGCTGGCTGGGTTGCAAAAAGCAAGATGGATGTGAGGACAAGAGGAATCATGGGAATTTAAATTTCACTCCAAGCCTCAAAATTCCATCTCCTTCCAGTTGGATGCCACAAAGCACAGTATGTGAAGTCCCAGGACTTTACACAGCAGTGGCAATGGGTCTGGGGAAGCCTCAAGAGCCCAACACTTCTTTGGTTACACTGCAACCCTGGATGGTTGCAGTGATTTGCAGCTGAATCTGCTTTGGCTGCAGAACAGCAACATTCCCTGCACAATGCTTGTGGATGTGCAATTCTACAAAACCACTGTATCCTGCTGCCAGCCTCATGCAAACCCTTCAGCAGAATGTTGGCTGCACACAGCTGTGCTCTGGCAGCAGTGAAGAGGGACATGCAGCACCACAAGAGAGCACAGCCACAAAAAATAGCTTTTATTATGCTGGCCCTCTGAGATGCTTTTGCAAAAGGAGAAAAAACCAAAAAACCTCAGCCTTCTCAGTCTGATAGATTTTGTTTCTGAGAACATCATGCTTCAGTTTCTTATCAACTACTGAAGAGTTTGGAGCTTTTCAGATTGTGAAATAACTAAGAAGCCACAGCAGACAGGCATTATGCAGATAAACAATCTCAGCACAACAGCAGCTGCAGAAAGGCAGTAAACATGGCCTTCTGCAGCTAAACATTGCAGGACAAAAACAAGAAAGCATCCATGATTAGGGCGATTTATAGCCTAAAGTAAACCTGAAGACTGACGAAGAGCACGAGACCAAGAGAAACCATTCCTTCCATTTCACCAGTTTTGTAATTGCTTGGAATGGGAGAGGAGAAGAATTTAAGAGATTAGGGGAAAGTCACTCTTCATTGCCCATGACTCTGATCCAGAGCTTATTGAAGTCAATTAAATGAATCCCACTCCAGGTCCACTGCATTTTTTTTTCAATCAGGCCCCATGAGATGATTCCATGAATGCATGAATGATCAAGTTTGTTTCAGAAAAATATATTTAATCAGCACTTTCCTTTGAGATAATCACAGACTCCACCAGGCAGTTTAAACTCAATGCATCTAGCCACAGCACAGGAAGGTGAATTGCTGTGAACAGCATCAACACTTTGTTGTTTTCAACATTTTTTTACACCCATTTACTGCTAGCATGCCCAGGATGACTAGAGGTGATCAAAGAAAATAGTGTTGCTCTCTGCTCCTTCTCTCCAGGCCAGTGAACCTGCACATTTGAACTTTCACTGTGTGCAGTCAGGCTCATTCTTTCCCTGATTTTTATGTTATTTCTTTTACAAAAAGGCAAAACCCTCAAATGTGGAAAGCTGGTAGCACATGACAAAAATAGGAGCATCCACGTGCAGATTTGACTTAAACTGCTCTTAATTCATCCTTTACAGTTGTTTGGCTTGCAAGTCAATGATGACTCTTCAAGTTGGAGTTTCCCCTGAAATTCTGACTTTACAAGCAAGTTTTTGTTCAGGCCTCTGTCCAGAAGGGGGAAATTAATGGTTCTTGCAGCCATTATCTTTTGGGTCATGTTTTTGGTTTGCTTTGTGGTTTTTTTCCTGATAGGAACTTTCTGAAACAAAGGCCAAGTAAAAAAATACTGATTTCTCAGCTTCCATTATGGTAAAATGGAATGTTCTTCCTAAAGAAAACAAACCCACAAAAACATAAACAAAAGAATCCCCCAAAGCCACACTGTGTGTAGTGAGGAAATGTTCAGCAGCTCATGCAGGTGACTTCACTGGGTCTCTGAAGCTCCTTGACAAACATTTCTGGCTTGAACCTTTTCAGGACTGAACTAACTTCTTGTTGTCGTCAAAAATTAATTAAGAGAATCTTGATGATTATGTTATTTTGGAAAATAAACATTTATCTTCTTTGGAACAGGTGCTCTCCCAGGTATATCCAGCCCTACAGCAGAGATATTGTACAACTCCATCACTGCTGGACTAACAGATGTGTTCATTTCTTCATAACCTAAAATACTCATAATGAATGTGGTGCACAAACCACCTCCCATGTCTGTGCTCAAAACAGGCCTTAGAAATAGGGATGGCTCTAGAAGGAGATAATTTAATTAGACCTATCTCAACTATGGTCCCTTTCAGCAATCAAAAAAGAGAAAAAAGAAAAAAAAAAAGAAAAGAAATTTCCATGTTCTGTTCTAACTCTAAAGTTAGTACAGACTCCTGCCGCTAGGGCTGTTCTCAGGTTCCATCTCATCCAGAAAAACAATTTACAGGGCTGATTTCTTGAGGCATGCCATGTGTACACTTATTCCACTATCAGGATTCCTAATCTCTACCCACACTGCCCAAAACCTTCTCATCTTGCACATTGTAAACACACCTCTCCTGAAGCACTGACAGCATCCCAAACTATTGTCACACCACAGAAAAGAGTAGAAACTCATAAATATCCACAAGCCAAGTGACTCTTTGTGCCCACATGTCCTCTACTCCAAAATCTCAGCTGTGCCATGGAAGTGAGTGCTTGGATCCCACGGGAGTTTGAGCTGGAAGGCTGGAGGTTTCACCTGAGTGTTCCTGCTGAGATGTCCCTCCCCTGTTTGTGAGCCCAAGTGTTCTTATGGAAAACAGTGCAGTTCTAGCTCCTCCACTGACAGCCAGGGAACTGGCTCTGTTTTTAGGGAAGGATGAACTTGCAAAAGGATCAGTGTTGGAGCTTTAACAGGTTTTGTTACTGCTTTAACATGGTGGGTTTCTTTCCCCCTGCCCCTTCCCAGCTCTTAGCCAGAAAACCCTGACTGCATCCTATGAGGAGGATGAGAAATGAGTTTCAACTCCTTCCACTGGCATTATTTGTGAATATTGAATTACTATTCATGGCCCATTCTGCTCAACCATACTCACAGCAGTCACTGTCCTAGAAAATAATATAAAAGTTTTGCTGTGTTTCCACTCTTTCTTTAAATGAGAGCTCCTCTCAAATAGTGCAGCTAAGGACAGGCAGAAGAACCCCTGAGGAAGACAAGGAGACCAGAAACACTTTGAGTCAGGATCTCACTTGTTATTAATTCCTGGCTTTTCCATTCTGGAGAGTGATGTACATATGTAGTGCTGGAGCAAACAGTATGTCTTATTTTGCTCAGTGCTACCAAGTCTGGCAATCACACCATTCAATCACAGGTTTACTACTTAGCTCTGCATTAATAGTGGGCTGGCCTGCACAATAATTTTCAAACTGGGGCAGAAACCACAAATGATTAGGGCTGAAGCAGTTGTTACCCATGAATGATAGGTCTTTGGAGCTTCCAAGTGCATTTTCAGTTGTTGTTCAAGATTTCTGGAAGACTTTTCACCAGCTGAACTAAGAAGTCAAATAATGGTACATTTGTGTATTCCATGTGTCTGTTTTTTGTCAGTGGATTTGCACATGTTTTGTTTTCCAGGACATCTGAGAAAGTTGAAGTGCAAACTGACCAATATATTAAAGCAGCAGGAGCTGCAGAGCAGCCAAATTCCTACAGAAGTGAAGACATAAGAGAGAAATAAAAAGATGCTAAAAAATGCAGTGATATAGCCAGTTAGTCCTACCTATTTGGGGCTGGTTTAGTTGCATCTCCTCAAGTATTTTTGCAAGAACACCTGACCTTCTTGGGCAGGAGGAAGAGCAGGGGAAGAGCAGCCCTGCTGGGTTGGAGGTAGAGGCTCTGTGCCAGGATTATTCCCCAGCCATGCCCTCTCACAAGGAGACACACAAAGCTGCAGAACTGTCCTCTTGGGAAGATGCAGCACTCCCAAAGCAGGTGATCAAGAGCACTTCTGCTACAGCTTTTTATTTGCAGTATTCCTGCCAGCACAGGCCTGTTATTGAGCTTCCCTGCTGTCCTGGTCTGTCTGCTCTGATATTTTTAATTTGGAAAGTGATTTTTAAATCAGAAACACAGTGAGGAAAGAGGGACATGCCATCAGTCTCCATGGCCTATTTGAACTTCGTGCTAGTCTGAGCAACTCTGACTTGCCAGCAGGATTCCAAGAAAGCATGGAGGCTGCTTTATTTTTAAATTTGCTTGGGAATATACTTCTCAGCTGCTACACAGGAAACAGTCAGCCCATCCTCTACAATTGCTTTCTTGAGACCAGATTTGAGGTATTTTATGGAGTCTGTGAGATATTTTATTAATTATGCAAGACTGGGGAACCAGCTGAGTTTCTTTGAGATCCCACAGATGAGCACATAAAGGACAAACAAAGTAAGTGCTGCAAAAGACAAACATAAACATGCCTGCAAACACAATTGTTCACTCTGCCTTGAATTACAAAACAGCATTTTTCACATGGCTGGAGTCTTAGGTCATAGCAAGTGTCAGTGGAGAAGAATTCAGAGAGGCTAGGATGCAATATTCTGGAAATCTGTCTGGTAGGACCTGGCTTTGGAAGGCACTTTTCTCAGAGAGAGGACTTTAATAACAAGCAAGTGTATCAGATTTCTGCAAACACACTGCTGGGGTCGGCAGAGCAGCTGGCAGCAAGGCGAGCGCTGTGACCCGCTCCTGAACCCTTCAAACTCATTTCCTGTCAAGCACCAGACCCAAGAGGACAAGGAAAAAGCTGTTAAGCTCTTTTCTAGAAGAGTCTGAGATGAGAATTCCAGTAATGGCTCAAATTCCTTTCCAGTTGTCCTGAGCTGGCCACTGGCGGTGATTGCGGTGCCGAGCGGCAGCGCTGTGCTCCTCTGGGGAAGGGGCAGGGACAGGGCTGGAAGGAGGAGTGAGCCCATGGAAAATGGGAGCCAGCTTTTCCCACAGCCAGCAGAGCCAGATGTGCCCTGCATTTAAACAACCCAGTGCTGCTTCCCTGGGTGGGAGCATGGTGGGGAGTGTCCAGCTCGTCCTGGCAGCAGAGCCCAGGGTGCAGCCATGGATGCTCTTCCCAAAGGGAAGCACCCAGCAGTGCTCCTTCCAGCACAGGGAGCACACAGCTGCACAGCTTTTGTGGAAACAGCTCCTAAGATCTCAAGCAATACCACTTTAAGATCTCCCTCTGTCCCAAGGTGGATCCAGCAGCTCAGAACACATGAACCCAGCAAGGAATATCTACCCAGTTGCTTCTGCACAGACCCTTCCCAGTTTTCTGAACCAGCTCAGCAAGGGAGACCAATTTCACAAGGAGTCACAGCAAACACCTCAAGTGCCCTGGGGTTTATTTGGCAAGACCATTCTGGAGCCAAATTCTTCCATCCTGTACCATATCTATGGACAGAAAGGTATTGTTCAACACCAGGACAGATCCCCTTTCCTTTCATCTTAAGGAATCACCAGTACTTCTCTTTATTTTTTTTTTTATTTTTAAGTTTACTCAGCCATCATCAACCTTTCTGTCAGCACGTCCATCTCTACCAACAAAGAAGCAAATATTATCATGAAATTTTGGTTTTCCGTGTTTCAGAGTTAAGAGGCAGCAGGGATCTGAAAACAAATTTGATAAACTTTAATTCATTGTATCTCTGTAGCTATCTTCAATTTAATCTTTCTTTCCAATTATACAGTCATAAACTAAACAATGTATCTAAATATATAGCAGACTATTTGTATTAAGATGCAAATCCAATAATAAAGAAAAATGTTAAGGAAAACAAGAGAAGTAAACTTGCAGCAAATTAATCAAAACATTTGCTTTCCATGTGGGTGAAAACGTGAATAAATCATTACAGACAGGCTTGCTTGTGATTTTGTTTTTGTTTCTCTATTATTCTGTCTATTATTGGCCAGAGGTTTATATTCACTTCTGGAAATGAGCCAGCTTCTGATAAAAAGCACTTCTATAGCAGGTGTATAAACTGAACAAATTCTACCGTCAACAAAAAGTTAATATTTGGCAGGATTTTTGGATTTGGGTCTGTTTCCTCTAGTCAGTTCATTAATACAAAGTTTAACTGCCTTCCTTCCTTAACCCAGAAATAGCAAACAAGCTCTCCTCTTTCCCCTCAAATCACAGAGCTCCTAATCACTGGTCTGTGTCCTGGGGGCTGCACTGCTGCACACAAATCACAGTGGCCACCACACAATCCTTCATGCCAGAAAGGCTGGAGAATGCTTCAGCAGGGTTAGATGTGTTCTCCAGATCTACCTCTGAAAATCCTGGGAAGCCTAGGGATGAACAGAGCAGCTCAGTGACTGAATTGGCCAGTGCAGCTGCTGGCTGAGCAGGGTCTGACCTGCAGCCAGCACATAAAAATGCAGGGCTAAACAAAGAACAAATAAATAAGGGAAATGCCACCCTGGAAGAACAAGGCTTGAGCTCCTCTGGACAAACCACAGCCTAACAAGATCAGCTCCCTCATCCAGGGCACAGCCAGACTCTGCTTTCCCCTCTCAGGCTTCCTTTCCTGGAAGCAAATGTTCTGTTTCATGGATCAAGGGGGGATTCCTGCATATTGGAGCAGCCTGGTGAGCAGTCACAGTCTTTACCAGTGAGCTCCACACAGCTCCAACTGGGAATCTGTGTGACCCCAGGAATTATTACAGGGCTCTCCACTGCTCTCTGCTCTTTCCAAGCATCTGGGTCAGAACTTGAGCTTCACATGTTCCCCCCCATGAAGCCCTAGATGTGTTCAGGAGTATTCCTGAACTTTGAAAAAGCTTGGGTGCACCTGGGGCACATTTCCAGTGTTCACTTGACTGCAATCAATCCATGAAGAGCAGTTGTAACCCCTCTGGAACAGAGAAGGTGTGCACAAGCAGAACTATTGGGGTAGCCTGAAGAAGTGTACAAGGACAGAGATTTATAACCAAACCCTGCAGGATGTACTGAAAACCATGCTCCCAAGATACTGATCACAGAGCAACGAGAGGCCTAGGACTCCAGACAAAAACAAGTTTTTCTTTCACTTATATAAATCATTTTGTAGCAACCAAATCAAAAACTAAACTTGACAGTGCCAGGTCTCACTGACCTCAGTCCAGGACAGCAGTAAATACATGTCTACCCTAATTAAGTTCCATTTGAGTTAGCAAGTTAAAAACATATTTACTGATGTTTTGAATGAGAACATTTGCATTTTCATCTATTCTTACAATTAGGGCCCCACAGAGAGCTAAAAACAATTCCAAACTCACTATCAAAGTATAAATAAATCAGAGCAGCACTTCCCTGTGCTGATATGGCCAAGGCATTTATGCTCAATAAACCACAAGATATGTGAGGTTTACCCTAGAAAAAAGGGTATCAGAGTAAAACTAGAAGCAAACTCTGTACTGCAGATGCATTTCAGATTGTAGCACAAAATGTTCTTGAGAACCACCAGGCTATATTGGGTAAGTTTTTGGGAAGGTATTACATCCACTGGTACCAGCCCTGTTCAGATATCAAGGTGCAAGAGGAGGACAGATGAGGGCAGGAGCACAACTGGCTCAGGAGCCCAGCACAGAGCTGTGCACTGACCAAAACCAACCCAGACACTGCCTGAAGACTTTCCACATGCCCAGGTAGTCCTGTACCAGTGTGATTAATCTGACATCCTTTTTTACTGCTTAGCAGCCTTCAAAGAAAAGCAATGCTTGGGGAGGCCCAGTTAAAGTTGGGTTTGACAGCAATCAGCAAAGAATTGTGCAGGAGCAGCTTTGTAACACCCTGGGTTACTCTGGAGAACTCTGCTGGGAGACCTTAAGGTTTTGCTTGTTCTGGCTGGCCATCACAGGAAGGAGCCATACAGAGCTAAAGGACAATAGGAATGTATGCAGGGAATTGAAATTTAAAGGCTGCCTCACTCAGAATATGCTGAGTTGGAAGGGACACACAAGAGTCTTCAAGTCCCAAAAAGAGTGGGAAGGAAGTGGAGCATGGCTGTGCTCCTGTTCCTCCTGCTTTTGAGCAGAGTGGATGCCAGCTGCCCAGGGCACTGAGAGAGGAAGCTGGGCTGCAGGTGGAGCTTTGAAAGAAGGTTGTTTCTGTCATGAACATTAAGGGAACTGGTTTGGGTAACCACTGGAGCAGGAGGGAGCTACTGATAATCACATACCTCAGCAAGAAACACAGTTCATCAAATGAGGTTACTGAAAGAGGCAAAGAGAGGACAAAGTTAGAACACTGCAAAAGCCAGTGACTATTTCTACATTGAGGAGTTTAGAATAATAGCTCCCAAGCAAATTGAAAACAAGGGACTGAATTAGGTTCAGATGGTCTGCTCCTGAATAAACTTCACTGTGGAAGATCTCACAAGGCACTGCTGAAGCATAAATATCCATACCCAGTGTAACAATACATTTATCTTTGGGGGTGGGGAGAAAAAAAACCCTCACAGGTCTAGACAAGGTTAGATCAGCATTATTTAATATTATCAGTCAGAGCTAAACTCAATTTATTACCAAAGGCCATGTGAGTGTGTGAAGTCCTTCAAAAACAAACTAGGTTCATGTAGTCCCTCTTTCCCTCTCTCCCTCCCTCCCCCCTGCCCAAATTCAATGTATACTCTACAATAGCATTGACATTTTGGAATTACAGATACCTCAGGGTTTGGCATAAAAGCAAATAGTTGTCAACTTGAATAAGGCATCTGGGAAACTCGAGAAGCAAGTTAAATAGGAATTAGTTTGAGTCTTCAGAAAACCTGGGGTTTTTTTATGAATTACAAAGGTAGAATTTAGGATCAGTTGTTTCTATTGAACAGCATGCAGTGAATTTCACTCACTAGTAGAAAGTTACATTGTATCTGAATATTTTGCAGAAGTTTCTGAAGGACATTGTCTAACAATTTGAAGTAATTTCTAGAAATTCTCTTGAAAGCTTTAAGAAACATACCCTGTAGTCCTAGGATTCATTTAGGAAGATATTCATAAAACTAACCTCTCAAACCTTTTGCTTTTAACTTCCCATCTAAACAGTGTTTGTTACACCCAGGGACAGTGTAGTAAAACAAAAACTTCCAGCAGTATTTAAATAGAATGTTCATCTTCCAAAGAGCAGGAGTTTGGTTGCAAAGCAAACATTGCAGCACTGTCATAAATGCTCCATAGCAGAGATATTATTACAGCAGAGGTATTATTAACAGCAAGAAGAATTTTTAGGTCAAGAGTACCTCTCTAATAAGATTCCTAAAGACAAAAACCCCCACATCAATGAAAACAAGCAAAAGTTACTCCCAAATCCCTCTCAACCAAGCACTGACATCCTATAAGGTCATATTTGCAGTCCATAAATTGCTCTGCATTAAGAAGGGAAAATAAGTCCCAAGAAGAAAGAGAGTCACAACCCCAAATGGCAGCCACCTTCACTGGAAATTAGGTGACCTCCTCTGTATTTTAAACCACAGCAGGCAAAAACATAACTGTGCACAGACTGTGGTCTTACTACACAAAGGACTAGAAGATCTAGAACAAGGAGACATGTATTACTCTGAGATATGCCAAAACTTGGAAATGCCCACCCAGAAAAACTACACAGAGTGTAAATTTTTGCTTTAGTCAAGCCAAGAACTTCCCCAGATAATGACAACAAGATGAGAAACTCAGGATAATCACAATAAGCAGAACATCTGGATAACTACGAAAAAAATGTAGGAGTAAACTATCACATGGCAAGAGTGAAAGCCTGGTGCATAATTTTGTAGGACTTTAGAGACTGTAAATGCTCTCTGGTATTATGGACAACAGTATTTTGTTATGGAAAAGGCAGAAGGACAGAATATTTGTCTCTATTGCTGAGCAGCAGGCGTGGGATGCTCCCTCCTGAGATTTCTGTATCCATGAACTGCTGCAGGCCTTCATGTCATGTTCCTCACAGAATGCACTGCACTGCTCCAGCTTCCTCAAATCTCATGGTGGGACACAGATGTGGTTGGTTCCTGAGATAAGTGACTGTTAAAATAAAAAGCAGATAAAGAGGGCAGAAGAAAAGATAAAGTACAGTTCTCTGCTGTTTCTGCTTCTCAACTCACAAGATCTTCCATTTATCCCACTATGAAGCAATGGTTTCACTTAGCACTTCCAGAGCTGGTTCTATTCTCCATGGGTTAAAACCACAAATAATTCACATTCAGCTCAAAGTTGTGTAGGCTTGAGCAAATTCTTTACAGAAGATAACACTATTATTTTGCTAGGTGTCCATGCCTTGGTTTGGTTTTAAATCATGAAGTTGACCTCATGGTGTCTTTGAATTTGTGTCTTTGGAAAAATGAAAGACACATCAAAGAGAGAGTGGGGTTATTCAGCCTTGGATTTCTCTTGTGGAGACTTTTAGAGCAGCTTCCAGTGCCAAAGGGGCTACAAGAGAGCTGGAAAGGGACTTCTTCAAGTGCAGTAGTGACAGGACAACAGGGAATGGCTTCAAACTGAAGGAGGGCAGGGTTAAATTAAATATTAGGAAGAAATTCTTCCCTGTGAGAGTGCTGAGGCACTAGCACAGGTTGCCCAGAGCAGCTGTAGATGCTCCATCCCTGAAATTGTTCAAAGCCAGGCTGGATGGGGCTCTGAGCAACCTGGGATAGGGGAAGCTGTCCCTGTCTGTGGAGCTGGATGATCTTAAAGGTTCCTCCCAACCCATCCTAGGACTCTTTCCAATGAACAGAGCCACAGACCCTTCAGAATACCTCAGAAGGAATGCTCATAACTTTACCAAAACCAGAGTTAAGAGGAAGATGTGCTACCATTTCTACATTCTAACAGTGGATAGAGGGAAAAGGGAAAAAATTGTAAATTAAATAAATGGTTCCAGCATGCTGAGCATATGCCAAAGACACAGGAACATTTTTGTGGTGGCTTGACAAAGCAATTTTATCTGTGACACACTGTAACAATAGTCCAGAAAACTTGACCGGAACCCTGGCACTGACCAATACAAAGCCACACCCAAATAGAGAGCAATGCAGGATGTGCATTGTAAACCATATGAAACACAATGCAAACAACTTTTCAATGCAAACAATTTTTCAGTGCAAACCATCCGAAAAACATCCATCTGAAGGCTCTGAGCAGAGGAATACTGGCAACACCGAGTTTGGAAGAGTTGCATGTCCCTCTCCTGCAGTAAAAACATTGCTGGCAAATCTCAGAGCAGGATGTGACCAAAAGTCTGTATTCTATCACCATCTGCTGAAACCAGGTGGGGCAGTGATCCTTATCTCTGTGGGAGATATCCTCTGCTCATGGGCCATCTTTAAGATAAGGTGAAGCAATCATCTTTATCTTTTCCACAACCCATCCTCCCTCCAGGAAGATATCATCTGCTGCTGGGCCATTGAGTCCCACTGTGTGACTGATAAAATTACATCATCCCACTGGGAGATGCTCCAGCCAGGGGGAGGAGCCAAACCTTTCCTACCCAGATAAAAACTGAGATTTGGAACATCAGAACAGCCTTTTTCCACTGGATTCCAGAGGAAAGCTGGATCTTTCCACATCATTCCTGGACCTTCAGAGGAAAACTGCACCTTCTACAGGGCCACTGCTTCAGCTGAACCACATCTGTCACTGCAGGGGACTGCAGCCATCATTTGATGGGACTGCTACCAACACCCTGACTGACTGACTGGGTGTCAGGTTGTATTCTGAATCTGCCAGTGTTTTTGGTTTTTTTTGGTTTCTGTATTTTTTTTCTATTACTGTATTTTAATTCTAATTTTCCTAGTAAAGAACTGTTATTCCTATTCCCATATCTTTGCCTGAGAGCTCCTTAATTTCAAAATTTTAATATTTTGGAGGGAGGGGTTTACATTCCCCATTTTGAGCGAGGCTCCTACCTTTATTGGTAGACACCTGTCCTTCAAACCAGGACAGCAGCCAAGCTGGAACAGGGCCTAAACAAACAGCAACCAGCTCCACTAAATACCTGGAATTCTGATTTTTGGTGCCACAAAACACTGTGAGTTACACCAGGGGACTTCACTGAAGTTTGGTTTGAAGCAGAATAGCAGATCTGCATTTTCCTGCTCTTTTAAAGAACTCCTTGGCCTGTGGCTTGACAGGAGGGATCCATCAAGTTTAGCCCAGCACTGAATCATGACACGAGGAAATGTCTCTGAGCTTCTACTCCAGGTAGATGTCTCTAGAAGAAAGAAAGAAAGGAAGGAAGAATTCAAGGTCTGCAGGCAGTTTCAGAGCTCTGCTGACCCAGGAGCAATTGCTCCTTACACAAAGTAATGAATCTCATACACCTCATACCATACCTGGCAGCTAGGAATATGTGCTTTACTTATAAATAATTCCAGAGATAACTGGGAAAAATTCTGTGGCCAATTATAAATTATTACACCAGTTCATTTTGAGCTATGTCTTTAAAGGAGAATGTTGAAGGACTGAGTCCCATTTAGCCCAGCAAACAAAACCAGCCCAAAGGAGATCTCTCCTTGGGCTGTGCTCTCAGACTGCTGAATGCTGTGACATGGGAGTTTTCCATTCTTTTGCAGATAACCAGATCCCAGTGCATAGGAAGCACTAACCAGTTTCTACATTTACTGCATTACTGAAGAGCTACAGTCCAACCAGCTGACTCTGCAATAAAAAAATTCCTGCATCATATATTCATCTTGATTACTGCTTGTAACAAACACAATCTCATAATTTCTTTTGTGAAATCATAATTCCACAGAATTTAAAACAGTTTATGGTGTCATTTCCAAACCCATCAGAAGTTTCCCAGCATCCCATGGCTATTAACATGTATTATTTTTGTTCTTTATCCAGAACACAGTATTTTGGAAATTATGATGGTAAATCCAGAGAGGACAGAAATATGGTTCCAAAGTACTCTGCTGAAAGAAAAGCAGCTTTAATAATAACAGCAAATATTGGTTTCCATGTGACCAGAGCTCAAACTCCATTTAACAGATATGATAACCTTCATGAGGGATGGAACCTCTGCTTTGCTGAGCTCAGGGCAAGCTTTGCCAAATAGTTAAGCAGGCCATAATTTCACCCCCTGAAAAATACTTCAGGAGTAACAGTGAAAAAACCAAAGGAACTAAGAATAGCCCTTTTCCTGGTCCCACATACATGACAGCTGTTCAGCTGCACGTTTTCCTGAATTTTGCTACCTATGACAGCAAAGAAATGGGCTTGTCAAACAACGTGCCAAGGAAATGGAGAGCTCCAAATATTTTTATCATTGACAATGCTATTCAGGAAGTTAGTTATAAGTCAAACTAAGTGCTGCAGTGTCCAATATATGCTGTTTATATTCCTGTAATCACAGAGAAATGCTCTAGTTGGCCACAGTATCACTCAAGAGCAGAGCAACTGATCCCTTCTGAGAGTCAGCTAAATCCAAAAGTGCTGCAGCAAAGCAAGGGAACATCCATCTCGTGGAAGATGCTTGGCTGATCTGAAGTTACTGCTACAGCCATAAAAACACAGTAGCTGAGGGATCTTTAAAAAGTGCTTTGGGATGATGTGTCCATCCTACTGCACAGAGAAAGAGGCTGACTGCAGGGTCCATCCCATTCCATGCTCCCAAACCAGCCATCTACATGGAACTCACCTGCAGCTTACAGGTGAATTCTCCAGTTTGCCACATGAAATCTTACCATGGTTTCTAGCATGAGCTGTTTAACATCAAGTAAAAAAGATTCTGCCTCCACTGGCATGTCACACACGTGTCACTGACTTGTGTAATGCACAAAATGCAAAGTGTGCCAATATACACTCTCTGGATCAGAACAGAGGAATCTTCTCACTTCTTCTGAGCATGGGAGATTTCTTGTTGCTCATAATTGTAAAAGATTTAAAGAAATAAAATATTTTCTGATATAGCAGAAGTATGATTTTTTTTCAGATAAAACACAAAACATAGTTAACAAGAGGAAAATCTATCAATCAATGCTTTCCAACACACTGTACTGCAAAATGAGTTGAGACTTCTTGGTTGGGAGATGGAAGTGTTTGCATCTGTGAAGAGTCAGTCTGACTTCTGTGCCTCATGCAGCAATTACTTACACATGCTCTTAGAGAAATTACAACATCAAAATATTCTCCATCACATTAACAGAATGTCCAAACTGCCTTTTATTCCACACAGCTTCAACACGTTCAGCATATGTGCAGATTTGGTATTTTATTTTAGCGTGGAAGAATTCCACTGACATGATTAGGCTCAGAGGCATTTCTGATCTACACCAAATCCTTTGGGAAGCTGGGATTGGATAGGAGGGCTCTGGTGTAATGTAGAAATTAGATGCTGAAGGTGGGTTAGCTTCACTTATCTTCTCCAGTTTGTTTAATTTTTATTTGCTGATTCTTTTCCACAGAGGCACATATGGACCCAAACTGTGCAGTAATGCAGTAAACAACAGCTGCAGCCACCTTTTGGCTTGTTTCTATTTCTATAGCATCTTAGCAGCTTTTGCTAGGACTTGGCAAAGCTCTAAGTGTTACCACTTAGAGGGAAGGGAAAGCACCTCTGAGTTTACCTCAGAGTTGACAGAGATCAGCTCCAGCAGGATGCACTGTCCACAAACTCTTCATAAAATATACTGTGAGAGACCAGTGCAACACATCCAAACACTCCACTGGGTCCTGCAGCTGGTCTTGGGACCATTATTTGAATGAAATGTAGAAGCTTCCCTTCTCAGAACAGAGTTCACCACTTGGATCATGGCATTTCATCTCACCCCACACACTTCAGTGCTCCCTATGGAGCTGGCTGAAGGTGACATGTTAAATGGCACAAAAAAAAAATCACCAGGGAATCTCTCATTCCAGATATAGGAATCCTGTAGGACAAGAGACATCTGTAAATGTCCTCCCAATGCAGGCTGCAACAAACCACCCAGAGCAGAGCACGTCCTCAGGCACACAACATCCTATTCCCAAAATACAACACTGGAAGAAAGACTGCTGCAAACTGAGCTGTTACTGTGCACAAGCCTTCCATATTTTAGCAGTTTCTAGAGGACAAGAAGTCCTGGAATGTTACATCATCAATCCAAAATTCCAGAATTTCCAACAACTCCATATGCCTCACAGTTATCTTTTGGAGCATCCTTTGGCAGAATCCCATTTAGAGCTCTGGTGGCTTCTGCCATGTCCTTCCTGCCATTCCATCCATCCAGAATTAATAATTAATCACCAATGGATCTCATGGCAATCCCCTTCAGAGTATCAACAAAATATAAATTTAAATAACATATACTAAAATGATGAAATTTATGCAGATCACATGTTTTTCTACCCCAATTTTGTTCTCAGTCTTTCCCTTCAGAAGAAAATGTTGCCGTGCTCTTGAAACATAATTCAAAGGCACTGACCCCAGAAAAAAACAGAGTTTTTATAATTTCTGTCCTTCCTGGGTTTGAGATTTTGAGATGTGGTTCCAATGTAGTTTCTGGTTGAAAAAACATTCAGTGGATGTACCAAGGGAAATTTTGTTTTAGGTATTGTGTTGGTGTTTCAAACTGCTAGGAATTCTGTCCTACAGAAAATAACTATCTCAAAATAACATTGGCAATAATTAGTAAGAGGACACAGCAGTGTAGTAGCAATTTTTGGTCAGCTCAGCTACACTGAAGAAAGCCAAGAACATTTATAATCAAATTGTTTTGGTTAAAGCAAGAAACACAAGGCAAATTATGTTTTACTACATGGACAAATTCCTGTATTATAGGTTGTTCCACATTTGAGAATACCCATATAGCAGATAAGTATGTTACATCATGGAAAGAATGGCCCCAATCTGGAAATTCAAGAAGAGACTTGACAGTGCATCCTTTGTACCCATCTCCAGCAGCTGATAATAATTTGGCCAAGTCGGTGCTTGATAAACAAAGCTGTGATGTTCTCCTGGAAAGACACTGATAGCAACATTAGAAATGGCATTTCCAAAGACCAGAGTTCAGCATACTTGGTGCTGGCTTCACATTGACCTCTTTCCCCAGCGCTGTTAAATCTAATTCCAAAGAGTGATAATCACATGTCAAATGCTGAGGGTGTTTGAAATCCAGGCTCAGATCCAGTGTTATCCCTTATGGCAGCCCAGCAGACCACACTCAGTTTCCCTGCTCCCCAAAATTCCAAAATACACAAGTACAACTTGAGTTTCAGAGCACTTAGAGAAACAAAGAACTTTTCCCTTTTGGCTTGCAGCACATCAGAGCACCTGCAAGTATTCTAGGCACCCCTAGGGAATGAACTAACATGGATCATCTTTGCTTCTCAAAAATTTCTCAGCTAAATTTAGACCTGATCAGACAAGTAAAGGTCAGAAAAAACAGAGAGTGAGACAGGCATGGAGGGAGGCTTTGGGGAACAGATAAAGCAAAGAGGGAAGCCAAGGAGAAGGGAAGCCTTCCTGTGCTGCTGGAGGGGTGGGTGTATGGGATGCACTTCCAGGGCTGCTCACCTGCAGCTCTTTCCATCTGCACTGTGAGCTTTCCTACACCCCCCTCTGTCCCAGGCACTGCCTTTTTCCTGCCCAGTGCTCTGATCCTCTGCCCTACAGTTGAATATGCACTGAGCTGCTCACACCTGCTGTTCTCATCTCTGCTCTACACTGGCACCAGCTCATTGCTGTGTCAGGCACCTGCACACAGCCAGGGCTTGCTTTTCCCGTGCCCTTCTCTGCCTCCTGACATCCACAGCCTTCATAATCTCATCATCATGGCTTGCTGAGGACAGTTTTATCTAAAATCCTCACTTCTAGTACACTCCAGTGAGAGCAGTGATAGAGTCACTTGCAATTTTGAGTGTCACTGGAGGCCTCATCACACTCATGTAACTCAAACTGATAATGAAAATTAACAGAAAGCACTGGGCTGCAATCCCAATATAAATTGAAGGAACTCTGTCTGTTTGGGTTGCACGTACATAGTTTTCAAATAAAATTATCAGTTTTCTTGAGATACTATCATGAAATAAAGAAAGCTGTTCTTATCCCAAGTATTGTGTGAATTTAATTTAAAAGAATTAAATATGCATAATGTTCCACTGTGAAATGGGATCTCAGAAAAGATAAAGAGGGAAAGTTGCACAGAATTGTGTTTCCAGGAAATACCTGAACACCATAAGGCAACAGGCATGCAGGGACCCAGGCCAGGGGAAGAAATATTTTTCATTTGAGGCCTTTGAGACAACAGCTAAAAAAATTTAGTGGTAGTCCTAGCAAGTGGTAGTACTAGCAAGTTCCTAGGGTATGCATGACCTTATTGACAGCAACATTTAGTTTTGATAGCAAAACCAGAAAATCAGAAAAGCTTGCATGACAAAAACCTGTGTGCAGCACTCTTTGAACTAAAACACATTCAGCATCACAGGAAATATCCACGTGTTTGGGTTTTGTTCCTAGGCTGAGAAACTTGTCACACTCGACCACTGTGTGGTCAGCTGTGTGGTTTTAATGACTGAAATAATAACTGATAAAACCAGTTTATCTGAAAAATTATTTTCTCGCCAGAAATTTGTGTCACTGGAGAAACAAAGTCCCAAAGGCCTGTGCATGAAGAAGGGCATGCAGAATGTAGATTTCTGGTTAAAACCAGATGTCTGATTGCTGTGTGATGCTTTCTGAGGCTGTCAGAAGAGCTACAGCCTGCCTTGACTCTGCTACCATACATCACACACTCCGTGGTCAATGACACCATCCACATACCAAACCCAGCTCCCCAGTTTATTCCTGCTCTGGTTCATTTGCACTTGATGGGATATTCTCCAGCTTTTCCTACTCATACCAGATAAATACTTACTGCAGGCTTTCCTTTCAGTCAGGGGCCTGAAGTGGAAGAAAGTTAATTTTGACTTAAATTTTGACTGGTTTTTGGCAAGAAAACAGTTCTAAAGATGAAGAAAAATTAGTTGTTTTAAGCACAAAGCACAGAAGAAATTTTTGAACTTAATTTTGCTTTGAAGCAAACGCATGATTTACCCTAAATCAGGAAGCACTGAAAATGAGAGCTCTTTGAAAATTAAAAAAGAATATAAAAAAAATCTTACAGGCATCCCAGAGAAACAGGCTGCCCAACCTCATCAGAAATCAATGGCAATTCCAGTACCAACCCTTCAACAATATTTTTTTTAAAGTTTCAATTCTAAATCATTTGACTGCATGAAACATTACAAAGATTTGAATGCTTTATACTAAATAGTCAAAGTATTTTTGACTGAACACTTTGTGCAAGCACTTGCTTCAACTACTGCATTAAAATATTTAACATGAGAGATAATGTGCACGCAGCAGACATAAAATTAAGATTTAACTATTGTGATGGCACAAAAGAAATGAAACACAAGCAGAGCCTGTGCATGCAATTAATTAAACTTGAGAGTGCTCTACCTGCACTATTGCTCACTTTATTGAGCTTCTCTCATAATTACACACAATTTCATGATGTTATCAATTTGAACTTACTGGAGGTCCTGATGTGAACAGGGATGTTGCACCTTGTGTAAATCTTGGACAGTTAATAGAACTCAGATGGACACTACCAAGTTTTGGAGTTCTTGTTTGGTGAGGGGCTTGAATTACAAGAGTTCTGAGTTGAACAGTGAGAGGAATTCATTAAACAACAAATGATTCATTGACATTTGCTCAATACACAATGATAAACAAGGCATCAATAAATAAAATAAATTAAGACTATGCCTCAGGTTTTTCTAGATGAGTATAGGGGCAAGAAGGAGCACTATTTAATACCTGAACGAACTGCTACCTTTGTGTCTCCTTCCAGGATAGCACTGTTGTTCTTTTAGCCTATTTACACCACCTACTATTGCCTGTTTTACAGATAAAGTATCAGCTCTCTGTGAATCTCCTGAAACACACTAACCACAACATCTTCACCAAAGAGTAGACAGTGGAAAAACTGAAAACATGCCAAAATTAAGCAACATTTCCCATTTATAAGGGTGCAGGCTCCGACTTCTAAGCAAAATTTGAAGAGGAAGAAACTTGAACTACACAATGCAAGCTGAACCTGGACACAATGTAATTTCCCACTGGATGTTGACTGGTAAGTGAAAAGAGGGAACAACAGTGAACTTGCAGCATCCTTACTGAAAGCCATTTAATGAAAAACTGGATGAGAAAAAACTGAAAGATGAAAATTTCCTAAATGAGCATGTGGATGCTACCACTGTCCTTGGCATGCACAGTAGCCAAAACTGGGAAAGAATCTGATCAAATACAGACAAACCCTCAGAAAATAGGTACAACATGATCCTCAGCATGAACTTCAGCATAACTGGGGAATGGGCAGATTAATTCCAGTTTCCTGACTCTCCAAAGCAACCACAGGATAATCATGAACAGACAAAATATTTGGATGATCACAAATATGAAAAATGAGAAATGTGGTGCAGCCACTTCGATATACTCCAACAATATTACAGGATGAAAAGGCAAAATGACAGTGTTTGGACAAGATCACCACATTTTTGTTATGTCTGAAATTCACAACATATCAGATACAAATAATGTGTGTGGGATGTGACACAAAATTTTGAACATTTGTTCTTGGGTCTGTTAGCTGTTTGTGTACCATTACATAACCAGTGACCCACATGTGTGGCATGCTAAGTATTTTATTTTTTAGTATAGTAATTCTAAGGCTCCATCAAAAGAAAGGGTTTTTATAGAAAACACTTGTTAGATAGGAAAGAGAAATCACTGATATAATACCCAGTAACAACGCTTCAAAGCCTGAACTTGCTTCATTCCTCCACCTACGCCGTGGATGTTTTGTTCCTGAACAGAGAAGGGCAAACAATCCTCTCCCCTTATGTAAGACCTGCAATGTTGCAATTCTCTTTTCTGCAGTAGGAATGTTGTGATATGCAGTGTGGGAATAGTGATGTGACACAGCAGAGGGAGCACATCTGCTCATCCCCAATGGGGTGGATTTTTCCAGAAAATTTCCATGGAATATGAAGTTAAATCCCTCTGTACACAGCATTTTCCCCAAACAAATTCTCGGTTCCTAATTCTCTGCTGCTGCTGCTACAACTCAAACACACTACAGGTAAAACCTATAGCTTAAGCTATGCTGACTTGTCCACCTTTTCTCCAAGTCTCTGTTGGAATCTTCACCTTGCAGAGGAGAGACCTTCAGGGACCTTGCAAACTTTGTGTGCTCGTACCGAGAGCCTTTCTCTGCCGCTCCATCGTACATTCCTTACACAGACACCACAAACACCACGGCTGTCATTTCAGCTTTTATTTGGGTATTTTTAAGTTAAGTTGCTCAAGTCCATTCTCCATCAATACAGACACTAAAAAACTGAGATCAACATTTAAGGCAACATTAGCATCCATGCCAAGCTCAATATGCAAACCACATCCTCCAAGCACCACAGCATCCCAGAACTGCCACAGGTCCCCACCCCTGCCACACGTTCCCTTTCCCTTTGGACTCTGCTGTACCACACCACATCAGGAATTCCATTTAGATGCACAGGCTCAAGTAAGACCTTTGCCATTTCTTTTATACTTTCTTTTTCAGGAACTAGATCACTTTTGCATAAGGTGATATGAGTGAGATACGTCTCAGGGTGAAAGACTTACGTTGGCGATACCACACAGAATCTTTTTTTAAAAATATATTTAACATCATTATTCAATGACTCTAGTATGAACATTACATGTGTTTAGCCTTTTGGTAAAGGCTGTATGTTGAGACTTGTTAGAATGATAATTTTGCTTTAAATTCTGATTCCTTTAGTGTTACTGTTGACAAGTGTTTGAGTTAGGGATGCCCAAGTGCAACTTTTAGGTAAGAATATTTACAAGTATACAAAAGACCACATAGTTTGGAATACACCCACTATTCTTAATACAGAGTAAATAAGGATTTGTCTTGTGCCCGTGGAATATTTCAACAGCTGGGTCTTGCTTTTTTCTCTTTTACAGTAAAAGGAAAGTTGTTACTTTTCCTTAAGGAGTGTATTTATTACAAGATGGTTAGCATACATATATCACATAACATACAGGCGTTAAAATTAACCAGTTACAAAATAAGCAGTGGTATGTATATCTTCATATAACCTAAGAACAGGATCAGTATTTTACAAAGTACATATAAAAGTACTTCATATACAAAGAAAAATACAAATGTGCAAACACCATTGTCACAGGTGGAAATTTGTCAATTGAAAAATGCTAGAAAAATCCTTCATATTTTTGTTTTGAAATTGCAAATGCATTAAAAACAGCTGCACTTCCTATTGTGTGTGGTGAGAAATCTATGTTCCTTTCTGACAAAATACATTAGTTATAAAAAAACCCCACAAAGTTTAATAACTGAAAAACCTTGTAAGTATAGTCAGTTTGGTTAGGCTGACATTAAATTACAAGCAGAACGTCTGGAAAAATGAGAAAATAGTGGATCATATATACAGACCTTTTGTAATATTAGTGTGCTATTTAACATATTAACATTTCAAAGTAAAAACAATGGCTTAATTACCTACATATTCTACTCAAAGTCCTCATTATTGGCAGACTGTAAAATTTCAACTACTTTGGGGGGCTCTTAAAAATGTTTCGCCAGAATTTTAAGCAGAACCAACACAAGTTCATCAAAAGTAAAAATCTATAAACAGTCTTCCAATTAATGTGCAAAAAAATGTTTAAAAAGTATCAAATCACGACACCTCAAACTCGATTATGTACATATCTAATATCTGTAAATGCTGTTAACTAGCTAGTTTTGTTTTGTTCTGCTACAAATAACTTACCTCTGTCCTGTAAAATGTCTGCATTGTAAAGATTTCAGTGCAAGTGCTTGCTTCATTGTTTAGTGCATTATCATGTTCGCTATTTTTTATTTTACAGTGAGCAGAACAGCATATAAATTAACACATACAACTCACACACAAGGGATCCTTCATGTACTGAATTCCTAGTTTGGTGTTTTCCATCACTCCAGGTAATGTCAGTCTTCTTTCGTTTATCCCATTGGAATTGCAAACAGAATTTCAAATAAAAGTGCTATCTATGGTCTTCAGGTAATCCCTAGATTTTGAAATTCCATAATAACATTGCAGAAGCACTCAGCAGAGCACGAGATTAGAGAATGACCTGCACACTGAGAAGACACTTGAAAGTCTGGCATCAGGCAATTTCACTTTTTTGGTCTCTAAAAAATATCAACTGTCTATAAACATTGGCAACCTCGTGTGTATGTCACTGGACTCACAAGCTGCATTTATTTATTTGTTTTTAGGAATTGTAGACATGTTCCCTCTTATTCATGGATAGCCTGGAAATAAGAACATTCTGCTTAAAAATCTAAATAAAGTGGAAATACACTTCCTGTTGAAGGGAAAATTTCTACACTTTCCTTTGGACAGGTTTCCTAACAGAATAGCTCTGAAATGAGAAAACTGGGATCAGATGCTAGTGCAAATACAACCCACTTTTATAGCTAGGAATTGTACTGAAGAAAGAGGAAATTCAGGATAAATGGATTATTATTTTCCCAAGTCCTCCCTGCAGAAAAAAAAAGCAGTTACAGTGGTTATAATTATTAAACAGAAAAGAACTTATGATGAACTTTTATGGCTGAAATGTAAAGAAGACAGGTTGTGTGTCAGTAACATTCCAGAACTCAGTTTCTTCCAGGTTGAGGTGCTTTAAATAGGACTTTATTATGCAACATTTTTCTCCTTTCTATGCATCTGAAATGCAGCTCTGGATTCTGTCCATCCACTGCTGAGCACTCTGTGCATCCTGGGCACAAAAGTTATACACACGTTTGTTCGTCTTCAGCTGCAAAGGAAAAACAAGGACACAAAGATGTCAGCTCATGGAAAAGAAAACCAGCAAACTCTAAACTGCAATATTCAATATGCTAATTGGGTCTAAAACATTTTTGAACCATTGCTGTTGAGAGTGATGCCAGCTACATAAATTTTTTTTGTCTTGAGACGGTACAATAGCTCCTTACTAGCTCAAGCAGGACTGGAAGCAGGAACTTAAAACCACCAAGGGAAGGAAGTTTCACATAAAGATCAAATAAAGACCAGATATACTTACATCAAAAAATGCCTTTTCACTGGCATGTTTTGGAGCTCCAATTGTTGGAGAAGCAGGAATCACAGTTTCCACTTCTGCAAGGTCTATGTGTCCCTTACAGCTTGTATCCTCACCAGAGTCATAGTATCGCAGCTGGAACACAAGAAAAAAAAAAATCCAGACATGCTTTTAGATGGACCTTCCAGATTAATTCCCTTTTCCTGAATACAGCCTGGGGGGCATTGACTGCTAAGGGTGGGAGGCACAGAGATTACTAGGAGCTGAGGAGCCGGGGGAAGTGTCTTTTGTCCCCAGAGCTCCAGAGCAGAGAAGCAAATAGTCATGGATTGCTCTGGGAAGAGGACATGTGAGGCAGGAAAGCAGAACCATTCCTTCACTGGTCATTACATAAAACTGACACAAAAGCTTTACTTCCCCAAGGCCTTGCCAGAACACTTACTCTCTGTATTTCAAGAATTTAAAGTGATCAGCAAAAATTTAAGTGTCATTTTAGGTAATTATAAACCACACAGAAAGCTCACATTTTCCTACACCGCACACAAAGGTTGAATGAAGTCTGTGCTTTTTTTTTTCCTCCTTACAAAGATACTTTGATATGAATATTAACCACTCTGTAAACTGGGTTTCAGCGTGTAAACAAGTTCCAAAAAAAGCCCCCACAACAAAACCCCAACAAATTCCCATAAACCAATGTAAAACAGTAACACAAACTTTCACAGCAAAGGTGAAACAACAGAATTCTAGCTAGGACTGACCTGTGTTTCTCCTGCATCTATCACACTCAGAAGGTTATTTGATTATACAAAAAGTGAAAAAGCATTTTTTTCTCCTGCAAAATGAACCTTTTCTTCTGTTTATAAGATATATAGGATATATTAGAAGAATAATTATAAGTAGCACATTTGTTGGCATTTACCACACTGATCTTGAAGTACTCAATAAGCATTTCAAGAGATGCCTGTCTTTATCTATATTACATATTTTTAAGTGTATTGACTACAATAAATTCATTTTTTTAAAACAAAAGCATACATAAGTGTCAGAAGTTAAAACCCCCACTGTGTGGAATATTTGGCTCAGAATATTTTCCTGCCTGATGACCCAACATTATTTGAAGTACACAGGACTATAAATTTCTACTGCAGAATTCTAGCATACATTGCAAATTGGATAAAAAGTTTAGTCCAACAGATGTCTATTTTTGATGCTCCCTTTTGTACAATGATTAGGTAGAAGACTTATGAATTTTGTATATATATCCTATATATTTTTAAAATACTCTCATATATTCTTATAAAATACTCCTATATGTGTTTTTCTAAAAAATAAAAGACAAAATACTAAAACCCTTGTGTCCACTCAGAGTTCTGTATCAGCTACAAGATACCCAAGACAAACACAGATAGGTCTAGTATGATGTGGTACACATCACATCTGAAAATCATCATTACTAATATTCTTTGTAAGACCAATCTATGCAAATCCAGGCAATAAAAAAGGAGCAACATCATAATAAAAAGTCCATTATCTGAAAAGGTTTTACCTGGTGTTTTGTCACATCCAGCACAAACCAGCGAGGTTTCCAACCTTTTAGCAAAGCTCCTCTTTTGTACAGCGTACCTTCAAAAGATCTGAGAGGGACACAAAATACAGGGGCATGTGATTCCATAAATGGATACTGCTGAGAAATAAAAGCCCCTAAATGATACATATTAAACACTTACTACATGCTAATGAAACACTTATTTTCCCGCAGAAATCTAGCAGGATTTAAACCAATAGTTTAGCTATTGGTAACTGTGATATACAGATAAAACACCCTCTTGGTACTTTGGATGCATTAAACGTACAACTACATTTACAATTTGCTTGTGCACCTAATGAAAGGGAAGGGTGAAGGATGCTGGTAGGAGATAGAGCTCACCCACTGAGACAATTAAATGTATTCAGATCCAAAAAGAAGGAGTAAGTAAGCCACAAAACATTCTGTGCATATGAAAGTTTCATTTCTTCCTAAGGCAGAGACTTTTACCAATCCACTAAAATATTACTAAATACTAAATTCTTCAGTTTACCTATTTTCATCATTCTTTGATGTGAAATGATTGTACAGTGTCGTTGTCCTTCTAGTGTCTACTCCATTAGAGGGGGAGATGCTGGAACTCTGCTCCTCACCCAGCCCACTGTCAGGTATTTCCAACAAAGACCTCTTCTGATAGGAATGTAGATTAGGTGACATCATCCCTGAGGAGCCAGAAGGATGTCTCCGGAGCTGAAAAAGAGGGAAATAGAAGAAAAAAGGTAATGCAATGTGTTATGGTCTCAGTGCTGTACTGATAATAAATACATGGTACAACATGTAAGTTGGGAACTACTGTGAAGCCAAATAAACCTTCCTAATACAAGTCAGTGCTGCCTCAGAGAAGAAGTCAGAGGGATGGCAACTCCCTGCATTTCTTAGGCAGAAGGGTTCACAGTATTTCAGAAAAGCTTCATGTATTCCAGTGACAAGATACTGAACAGTGTTTGCCTTGCTTTCTCAGAAGCATCTAAAACTGAACAGACATTTGGATGCAATAAATTTCCCTGATTTCAAAGGGAAGGAAGGGGGGAAAGGAAAAACTGGCTTTCAAAAGCTACTTTATAGATCCATGTCATTTTAGTATAATCTCAATAACCTGGAACAAGAGGGATCCTGTATTTGCTCCTAATCTAAATGACAACACTGAACAACTCTTCAAGATACAGTCTTGAACTGGTAACTCACTGTGCAAAGTTCAGAGGCCAACATCCCAAAAAGCAGTATCTAGCACTATTCCTGGTGCACACAGAGAGCAAGAGGCAGCCCCTGCCTTAGAAAGTATCTATATTGTCAGCTCTTGCTACCACAGTCAGGAATTGGAAACACATGCAGGAATATTTCTTATCTCTGCTTAGAAACTGTAAGTCCATTTAGCTATGGAAATATCTTTACTTGTCTCTGGGAATCTGTGATGTCCTTTTGGCTACTTTCAGGAATTGAGCTTTTTCAGTACTTCAAAAATCTTTTAAATACATAAAATCATACATTTACACATTTATGCATTAGTAAAATGCTCATTTTATCTGTATGCCTTAAACTACTTTGGAAAGGCAACTAGATAAACAGCCCAAGCCAAAATATATTTTCCAACATGAAGAAATAAAAAGCCAATACCATGGGTTAGAACAACACATTCAGTTTTTCAAAAGCAGTATTTTACTCCAAGAAATACAGTGATTTTATCAGTGCCTCAGGTAGCCTATAGAGCAGGAATGGAGTTATTCTATTGGGCAAGCTCTTTTCTACTTACATTGTCGTGTTTGGTGTCATCCTTTAGATTAATTTTGACCCTTTCCCACAAAAGCTGCCACCTCTCTGGGCTCTGATTTAATTTACTTTCCAACCTTTCGATTTCCTGAAACAAGGAACAAGGGTTTCCTTAAGAATAAACATTTCTAACTCATCACCTCCAGCAACCATTTTTGCACAACCATTCTCTAGTCAGTGTTTTCACCCAGTGAAGTTGAAAACCCTCTGTCATGTGAGCTGTAGACTGTGATCCATCAGAATCAGGAGTCAAAGGACAGCATCAGGCACACTGCTCTTCCTGCATGGCCCAGGCTGGAGGAGCCACCAGGCTTTCGATTCCCCCCCAGTTCTCCTGAACACACAAAATTCAACACCCACTGCCATAACAGAAACACAACACTGATAAGGACAGGCTGTATTTTATGAAAATATTTACAAAGAACAAATTCTGTGCTGTGACACCAACGTTGGACATTGCCAATATTAACATTTACCCTGGTTTATAAAATGTGACACAAAGCTGTAATAAAAGAAGGAAATGAAACAGAAAGATTTATTCAATTTGGATGCCAAACTGTAACAACATGTTCTTGTTGTGGAACTTGGGAATATGACCTATGTTGATAACCTCCAGTTAGGGTTATTTCCTGTTAATAAGACAGTGCAAAGTTAAGTAAAAAGAGGCAATTTTATGAGTTTATGTTTACTTGTGAACACTCATTGATACATTTGTCAAAACTTTGAAGTGTGGTCCGTATTCCTTGCCATGCTTCCTTTCTCCATTTTTACTTTCAAGAAATATATTGTTATGAAAATCTTCTTATTACTGAAATAAAATTAAAACGTCAATTTTTCAAATTCAATTAAGAATTCATGATGGAATAAAATATTGCCACAGGACATAGGCTTCTTATGCTGTATAGAAGCCAACTAAACACTGAAGACATTTATTTCAAAGCAGAGAAACTCAGTCTCTACTTACTTCTACCCTACCTAATAATTACAGTAGTTTCCATAATATTGTCCCATTCCTATTGGTCTTTTGCTTGAAAAAAAATTCAGGAAATTGCTATTAATTGAAAGACAGAAAATTATTATATTTTTAAAGTAAGGAAACATTTTGATAAGGAAATTAACTTCTGAACTACATTTTGAACACTTAGGTGAAAAGAAAAGCCACAATTTGACAATGGAAGAGGAACAAAATATTTCTACAAACTTTTCCTTGCTGAAGGTAAATCAATACCCCAAAATGAAGCTGAATATAAGAAAGGTGGCTTAACAGCAAGAATCAAACAAGAAGCTTTAAATATTGAAGGTAGCTGAAAGTCACACATGTTCTCTTTCTGCTAAGAAATAAAACCAGAATACTTTTGGTTGGAATATCTTCAGGTAGATGAAAAAAAATAAGGAATGATGAACAGAAGCCAGACTAGAGCTTTCACTGGAATACTTGTTTGTCTTTGAAAGTGCTGAATGGAAAACACTTCTGGAGGCATAAAACTGAATCAATTTACCACACACTTTTTAAAGTAAAATCCTTTCCAAATTGCTGCAAAAGGATGTAAGTTCTTTATTGCTCTAAATTAGTTTAATCTGATCATTCTCTTTCTGCCCTAGTCTTGACTTCTGAGCACGAGTCCTTCTCTGCAGAATCTGGAAGTAACTGAGACTTGTTACTTAGCAACTGGGTCACATTCCTTCTTTTTTGGCTCCATAGTGAGTAGTGCTTCCAGAACTTAAAATGAAAAACTTTCATGAAAAACTTTCAACAATCTCCTGTATATAACTCGAAAAGTTAGGACTAAATTCTCCTTTAATGGACTCCATGTAAAAAAACATACATGGCAATAAATCACTAAGATTTACTCTTGCCTCTTCAGTTTTAAATTTTACAGAAAGCAGCAGATTTTTTTTTCCTTTCCATGTGTGGAATGGACTCTGAGTAGATGCATTTTCTTGAAAGAAAAAAAAAAAAATTCAAATGTATCTCTCTGGTTCATCTCATGTTGTCCAGGGTTACAGGAACAGAAATATATATATAAAAAAGAAAGGTTATAACAAATTCAATTATGAGAATATCCATTTCCTGCAATTAATAACAAGCAAATAGCATTACTGTGCCTTCCAGAAGATCTGCTAAATAACCTGTTTTGGAATATCTGAATGGCAGAGACAGGAGTCACATCTGCACAGCTGCAGAACTCTGGAGACTGATCAACTCCTTTGCACCCACAGTGTGTCTGTGGATGCACACAGGTTTATTTCTCACAGTTCTTACAAGTACCAGAATCTGATCCACTCTTAAAAGAAAAGCATCACTTTCTACCATGATAATTCTGAATTAAGGCACTCAGTAGCTTCTCTGTTTCAGCTTTACATCCTGAAGTGCACTATCTGCTTTTCAATTGAAAACTATCTCTAGAACAAACAAATTTGGGCTTATCATTATAAACTAAGCAAGAATCAACCTTCCCCAGTAATTTATGATGCTAAATATGGTCTCAGCTGAAACATTTTTTGGATACCAACACATTCTCAGTGGATTTATGATTAAAGAGAGGTCTTTCTCCTACATCAGCAATAGCCTTAAATTAACAACTTGTTTTAAAAGAACGTTCACTTTGCTTTTTAAACTTACAAGAATATTTTTGTAACCTTTATACAACCTCTGCAAAGTTTTCCAAATGTTCTCTCCATTGCTATCTTTTATTACTATAATCTAATTCACAAATAACATTTAAACTCTATAAAACCTGACCCACATATCTTTAGCCTATAATATGGCTAATTTCCCTGTTATATGGCAGTTTCTCACAGTTGTGGATATGGATATTCTGGCATCTACCCCGGGAAGAAATGCAGGAGATCATTGTTGTATTCCTGATCTACTTCTGGCCTCTGGTTACCTGATACAAAAGCTCTCTGTGCTTTGCTGGAGAGCTCTCTTTGCTTTGTTCTTCCTTTGTTTCTGGGAAATTAGAAGCTCTGAGAAGTTCTGACTATCCTATTTTGAGTCAAGGATGGTTTTACATGAGATTATCTTTATTTATTATTTTTTTTATTGGGTATTATTCTTGTGTTCAATCAATTGGATTGGAAGAGGTAGACCAAATGGAATTTGAAGAATGTGCCAGAATAAAGCTAACTCTAAAATCTTCCAGGACTCACATCCATTCAGAAGCTTCCTGCATTAAGGCTTGCTAAAAATCATCTTTGATTCAGGAGAACTGGGGGTCTACAGCATATCCTGATTTTCCAGACATTGCAATAAGTGGGCTCCATAATCCTAGCTTTAAAGTAAGGTAAAGTCTGCAAAGAGTTTTCAAAATAAAACACACACTGCACACAGGGATGTGGATCTGGACATACAAGTGGCTCGAAACAATGAAGTGAAGAATGCCCCTGTCATTTTCCTGCATTATCAATTATTATGAAAACCAAATGTTAGGCTGTTAATTAATTACAATCAACAAGCATCTGCATCTTTAAGAGAAGACAGATGTTAAATCACTCTAAATAACTACAACAATGATGATAATGGGATCATTTTTCATCTTCTAGTGAAGAAAGGACAAAACCTAAGCAGCCTTAGTGAGCCTAAACAAGAAAAAGCCAAAATCAAGCATCTATTTCAAGTACCAAAATATTTTGAAGAATCTAAATTTATCAGTTTGGTTCTAGTAAACATGAATAAACTAAGAGCAATCACGGCAAGCTTTTTTGAGAAATGTGGGCCAAGATGTTCAGTTTTTGTTTGTGTATCTGCTTCCCAACTGTTAAAATCAACAAGTGTCAGATTCTATTTTCTGATCTGTCCAAGAATCTGGATCATTATTTTACTACACACCTACTTTAAAATGAGGAGAGGTCAAGAAAGGAAGATTCACCAGTTGCCCAAACGAAAACAGCTGTTCCTGCATTTCCTACAAAAGGCAACCTAAAATTTTATTTATTCTTTAAAACAGACAGTTAAAAAATGAATCCATGAGCAGTTATTGACTACAATTAAAGCACAGTCCCAGGGAAGTGTGCATTCAGAACATCAGCAGCTTTGCAGGAGGTCTGATTGATTCCCAGAACCATCACCACATCTCCAGATCAACCAGTCAGTCTTACTAAAGACCTTTCTTTGACATCTATCATGATCCTTTTAATAACAGTACATCTGTAAGGCAGTAACTTCCATAAAAAGGAAATATGAATTTCAGGAGCATAAGAGAACTTACTGTTCTGTGCAACACAAGTACTCACATTTAAAAGGCTGGTGATGGCATCAGGCTGTATTTTTTTTACATCATCATAACATGGCCACACTATTTTCCTCTTAGTCTGAGAGACTGAACCATCTGTTTGGTCATTTTCTTCTGAAACACTGCATTTTGGAGGTACCATGCTCCAATCATAGGAAGGACCTGTAGCCAAAATCTCTTCTACATAATAATCCCACTTTTTGAGGCTGGACATATTTACATTTGGCTTCAGTGCCTATTTGAAATAAAGTGTTATTATAATGACATGAAGGAAGCCTTTGAATTTAAGATTTACAACACAAAACCTTTATTTTCCAGATTATTCTTAATTGAATTCTACAATGTTGAGTGTACTGTGAATTTTCTAAAATTATTCAAGATACAGCCCAGTCTAGGGGACAGACATTATCATATAAGACAGAGATGTAGATAATGTGATTCAATTAGACTATTATGAAATGTGTCCCATTATGACTCTACACTCAGTTCCTCTTTAAAGAGAATTTCAATAATAATTCATATAGTTTAATGAAGTCAAATAGGGAACCTCATTTACCTCACCAGGATGCATGAATACATGTTCCAGAATTTGGCCCTTTAAACTGCATTTCCATGACTTTCAGATACTGCTCCAGTCAATCAGGTAGGATCAATTTTGTCCACCAAACACTTTGCTCAGAACAATTAAGACATCAAAAAGTACTCAAGGAATCACTCAGAATAACAAACCACCTGTATTTTAAGAAAAATCATACCTCAATTTCAGCAGGGGCATAGAGGTAATTGAAGAAAATAGGGCTCCTTTTGTGCATCTTTTCAATACATTCCCAAATACAAATTCCTTTTTTGGCATGTTTATCTCCTTTATCTTCAAACAATGTCCCTGGGGAAGAGAAGAGCAGCAAAAAGATGACTTTTTAATAATGCTCAACAAATGATGAAGAGCAGCCTAAAGGAATCTCACAGACTGAAGGTGTAACGAAGTCTACTTTAAAATGTCACTGCAACAGGAAATAAATAAAGAAGATAAATAATAGAAATTAACTTTTTTTTTTTTTTTCAATAAAATGGTTGCTCAAATCTAACCTGCCCCACAGCTACAACAGTTCTTAAGAAAAGCATTAAAATTGATCATAAGCCATGGGAAGCAGCCCACAAAGCAGAGAAACCTGGAGCATGTTTTAGTGGACAAGTGTCAAGAACAGCCTCAGTGAGATGGCTCTGATGGGAGCTAAGGCCTTGCAGCCACTAAGGTTGCACATGACAGATGGAGCAAAACAGAAAATATCAAAAGAGAGACACTGAAGATAATGCAAGAGGAAGAAGTAGGAAAAGCTTTTCTATCTTCAAACTTTCTGCACTCCCTTATGGACTCACAGAGACTTTGTTTCTGGTAAAAGAAGGTATTTAGTAGGGAAATTGGAACTATGTGGAAAAATTGCTAAAAATCCTGAGGCATGGCAACAATTTCTTCCACTTTCTCTTAGGGCCATCACAGGCATGGCTCAGGAATCACTGAGGCAGAAGATCCTGCATGTTCCTCACCTCCATTAGGCTTTCTAGATCTGAAATGTAATTTATTATGTGGTCACACAGCTACTGGACCATCTTAACCCAGGCAAATTTTTGTAGATCAAATATTGAGGAGAAAATGATCAACAACTACAAAAGCAATATGCAATACACAAAGGTAACACATACCATGTTCTAGTCTCTCATAATCTGAATCCAGAAGAAATGTTTTAAATCGATTTGATATGTGATGAAAAGCCAGAAACTTCAGATAATATTGATTGAACTCAAACTCAGTCGGGTATTGGTTATGAATCTAAAAAATAAAATTAAAAAAACAAAAAAAAGGAAAAAAGTGGATATTGAGGTATAATACAAATAGGTATGTAGGAAATAATAAAGTGAAATGACAGCAAAACAATTCCCCCATGAATGCTGAAAACAAATTGCAAGTGTCACAAAAATTCTTCTAACATTTTGTCCAGAATATTTTTTGGCTAAATAAATGTATGTATTGTCTATGCTGCAATAACATTCCAGAGCAGATAGAGTGAACTGTGTAATAAGCAGTATTATACTCTGTACAAACCCCATGATTCTTCCAGGAAATCCAACTGGATATAAATCTTCTGTGATAATTCTTGAGTCACCACATAACTTCACAGGTAAAGATGCTACTCCTGGGTGTGGCTGGAATTCAAACTTGAACTGAAAGGTTTCTTATTGGATTTCTTGCTATTGCTCAGAACCCCACAAGGCAGGCAAGTACAGAGACAATGCTGCAAATGCCATTCCATCTACCACTCCTGAAACAGCCAACTTCTCAAGTCCTTACTAGTCAACACATATTTCTTCCTTTTCTAAACATGACCCAAAATATTAGAGCATGAAAAAGACCCCACACTGAGGAGGTGTCTTGCCACTATTCTTTTAAAACATCAAAAACCATATCATTCCTTAAACTGTTACCCTCTTTAGGCTGTGGGTCTGTCTATTTCATGTCTCCAACATGAGTCAGGAGCTGATATTTACTTAAGAAAAACTACACAAAATTACCAGAGTACAGCACTGTGAAATGGTTGGTTCTTCACAGCTGCTTCTCTTTAACATTATCATAAAGAACCTGGTGTAAATTTTAAGCATGAAGTTAATGTTCATGGCAAAAATTTAGCATTAGTTACTGATATTTATACTTGATATCCATAAAAAAGGAAGGATTCTAAAAATCTTGATGAGGTACTGCTTGGAGAAATTTCATGTGTTAATTTAAAATTTGCTCTTCAAATAAGTTTATGACTCATCATCCTTATTTTCAGAATAAACATGGCAGTTAACAGAAAATTCCTAATTGCAATGGAAATAAGTACAGCTGGCAATTGAAAAAGAAACTGCTGATTGAAATTCACATTTGAAATAAGTCCCACTGTGCTTTGTCCAGCTCCACATCAAACCTGTAACATACCTTTGGTTCTGCAGTCTTCCTGTGCCTTGTCTTTTGCATTCCACCACTCATTTTCCTGATCCATATTTTCTCTCTAATCTCTGATCAGTTTCTCTCCTAACTTGTCTGTTACTCAATGGGTTTTTTTCAGTACTGATGGGAATTGTTATTAAGATTACTTGAAGCTCCTTACATTTAGATTTCCACATAGACCAGCCAAATAAAGGGGGAAAAAAGTGTTTAGCAAGGAGAGGTTTTCTACTGAACATCCAACAGTGACAGGGAAATCCCTTGAAAGGACCTAAAAACACCCACACAACATTTCAGAGAATTTGTTGTTATTGTATGTCAATGTTATCTTGGGGCTGGGCATTTAAAGTGCTAAGATAGTTTCAAGACATGTCAGTTCAATATACCCACTCTTATTTAATCCCCATTTTTCCCCTGATACAAATTCCTATACTGATTTGTAAGAGTAGAGCTAAGCAACTTCTTTTTCTATAATAAATTCAGGACTTCAATTTTATAGACAAATTAAATATTTAGCTCTATTTCTAAAAAAAGAGGTTTTTTTACCATATCTTCTTTAGTGCATATTTTCTCCTTGTGTTAGAAGGTTTTTTTTAATATACTGTAAGAAGGAAAGGCAACATTCTGCTATTTGACATGAAATATATACAAGGTCTTAACTTCTACTTATGGTCCAACAATTATTTTAATACATTAAGAGTTACAAGAACAAGCTGCTGATAAAATCCTGTCATGGATCTAAATGTTGTGGGTGATTCCCTTTCTGAGATTTCTGGATGCAGAAATACTGTAGTAAGTTATTACAATATAATTTACTTTTAAAGAGAAAACAACTATAAAACATTTCTCTGATAGAGGTAAACAATGCAGTAATTGTTGTTGTCTTAATCCCCATAATATATGAACATTTAAAACCTGATCAAACATGTATGTGTTTCTAATATTATGATTAGAAAAACTGAGCATTTTTGGAGTTCTTTTTAAAATTATCATGCTCCCACTGAAGTATCTCCTAAATGTATTTAATTATCTTACAGCTCTATCAGCCTGCCTTAGTTTTTAATATATTTTGGGATTTAATTCCATTAGAATTAATGGAATTTAATTCCACTAAAAATTATCAATTTTGACTTAGTATGCATGAGGAATAGAGCACTCTAGAGGTGCTGTGCTGGTCATGGCTATGAGGCTACTCCTGCAAACCCTGCACTAACTGAGCACATCTGCCATGGCAGCACTCACCTCTTACACAGGGCACTGTGACCACAGCTCCTCACTGAGCTTAAAAGATGTCAGCTCCAGAAAATCATCCTGTTCTAATTATATTTAATAAATTACCAAATAGATTCAGAAAAAAATAAGAAAAGCTTCCTCACTGACATCACTTACATAAACTCAGTCTCCTTAGAAGCAGGGAAAGTATCTGCCAGATGCTGCTGTTGTGAAAGACTGATTTTGAATTAATAATTCAGCTGACACCTGGAGATATTGGCATAAACAATGACTTTTTATAAGATGATGCAGTTCTAATTTAGGACTCACTGCTTCATTTGTTTTCTCAGTATCTTTAGTTTAACCCATGACATTTAATGCATGTACTGACTCTGTGGTAATTTTCTTACTGCACCTAGTATATGGATTCTAAAGGTTAAAGAAACTTTGAAAGGACCAAATGTTTGCTTCCAGTTAATGGGCAATTTTTAAAAAACTGATCATAATATATTACACTTCAGGGTCAAGTTGCAATCCAATTGCAGTTGTGTAACAATGTGCACAGAAACCAATGAAATTTCACAAAAATTTTCAAGTACAGATGTTGAGAAAACTTTTTTTTTGAAAACTCATATGAAATTTCAACCAATAATTTGACTTCAAAATTAATCTCCCTAGAAATTACAACTAAACTGTTGGAATTTGGTAACTCAATACTATGCCATCATCACGGGTTAGAAGAGTAATTTAACTCTAGTTCTAGAAAAGTTACTCAGAATTGCATTCTCCATGGCACTTAGGTAATTTAACTTACAGACAAGTCTGTATTATCTATATCAAACTGATCATGCTTCCATGCCCTATCTTGGATGAAGATAAAACTGGGTAAAATGATAATAACCCCTTCACATAAGAAGTTACTGTCTCCTTCAGACAGACAAATTGAACTGCTTTTAATGGTCTTTTTGACCAAATTTTTCCCAACATTGTGGCTGGGAAAAGCAGGCAGGTTCCCAATAACCCTGAGCTAAGACACTGGAAGGATGCTATCTCCACCAGAGCACATGCACACAGCTCACACTCACAAAGCAGAAAATACACTTCTGTCTGTAAAATGTATCAAATAACCTCTATACTTCACAAGATACAGTCAGACACCTGCTGAGCACCTAGGCTGCTACCTGAGGTGAATTACAAAGGTAATGTTCTTGTATTTCCTTGACACATTCACATGTCTGCAACCTGAGGCAAAATTGTACCTGACAGTTGTCAACAACAGGTATTTATCCCAGTTTGCATTTCATTCTAATTTTTTAAGATTGGGATGATTATAATCCACTTCTACATGTCCTTAGGACTGCAGATTTTGCTGAACATAACTTAAAGAAGAACCAAGAATTCTGCCATGAAGAAAACATGGTCCCTTCTATTTCATGACAATAAACCCAAATCCTTGAATTTAATTTTTAACTTTCTTCTGGATAACCCATTTGTTTCCAAAATCAGTGTCATTTCTGAATCACTTGAGAAAGAAATACTGCATGGGTATGTGTGGATAATTTCCTTGTAAGGACAACTTTCTAGGATTTATTACAGTAAAACTGAAGCAAAGTGTTTCCAGGGGCAGAAACAGGCTATGTCTACATTAACAAGTAATCAGAAGCAACCCAGAGCAGACAAACAGACTGAAGCAGCTGCTGCTGAGGTCCTGCAGTCATACCACACATCTGTGCTTTTACCTGGCCTACATTTAGTCCATTTGAGTGGATGACTCCACTTTACATTGATGACCCCAATGGTTTTAAGCTAAGTGACAAAGCACTGGTGCAAGTTTAAATTCTTCCCCAAAAAATCTAGCACACATGCACCAGAGACCAGCATCAAAAACAGTAAGGGGAGATGCTGGAAGGATTCACTTCCAATTTACACTATTGCTTAAAATCAGAGGTAGGTTTACTCCATTCTTCTAATGGGTGGTGTTCTGCAATCAGCCAATTTAAGCTTAGAGAAGATACCTGAAAGCAGAGAGAACACAGCACCATGACCAAGACAAATTATTAATTTACAGAATTGAATGTACTACCAGGCAGATGGGTTTCAGTATTAGAGCACATGGCAATTTTGTCCTGTTGTAGCCATTGCAAGAATATGTTTTTTTCTACTTCAGAGAAGGAGCAACCCTAAGCCTATTGTAAAAAAAAGTGACATTTGGGCAGATTAACTTACTTGAACAAAAAATGCAGTACTGATTCTCTTTAGAGAAATCTCCCAGCTTCAAATAAAAAACAACCTTATGACCACAACCACTGGGAAATGGATGAAACAGAAGATCTGACAAATATTTCTAAGGTTTTCATAAGAGGAATGCTGTAGGAATCAATGCAAATTCCAATAATACGATTATTAACTTCTGAGACAACAATAATGATGGCTGTTGGTGTTTTAACATTAGGACACAAAGAAAGCTGGGGAATTTTCCCATAACATGTTTTTCACTCTTCTTATAAGCTCACTAATTATCATTCTCACATAGATATATCTGCAGATTGATTTGGCAAGTTATTTAATTTGTGGAGTTTTTCTTCAGGTACCAGAATAGGACTCCTCTTTCATGCAAGTATTCACTATTAATGTGTGTTCCCAGTAAAAAGGCTGGTGCTTTAACAGTTATTTTCTGTGATACACACTCATCCACACATTTTAACATAGGCTAATAATGTCAAGGAAACTTTCAGCTTTTCAGTAAGAAAAATCAAGGAAGTGGGAAAAGAAGGACACATGTTTGAGAGGAACTATGCAAGAGCCCCTCTTACATTTGCATGCACAGAATCTCTGCAAAGAATCTACATTTAGTGGTTTGAGTGAAGAAAAGGACAGACTTCAGAATTAACCCATAATGAGTTTAATCTTAACCTGATTTCTTCCTACATAACACAGTTGTTGGTGTCCATCCTCTTCTGATTTTTATGGATTGACATAAAAATCAGAACATCTCAGAACCCCTGGTTTATAGCTGTTATTGTTTCCAGAACTGGTGCAGTACAGGGCCTCTTCAAGGCTCATCATCAGGCACAAGGAATTAAAAACTGTCTAGTCAAGGTACTAGAAATCAGTCCCTTCTTCCTTCTGAATAAAGGACTCTAAAAGCCAGTCATAGCTTAAAAACCTTCTAATTGAAACCTCTACACAAATGACCTTAATAGACCAGTACTACCAATCCTCCCTCTGAGTCTGCTTTGGGTCAGTCTCCTCTAGACAGCCATCCCAGCTCTTGAGGTGAAATTAAAAAAATCTAAGGCATGTTGTAACTAGTCTGCTCCCAAACCTGTATCTATAACATCTGAAATACTGGAATATACACATTTCTTCATGAAACTGTTATAAATACATATTATGATATTAGCTTTTTGCAAATATTAAAGTGAATATTATATGTGTAGTGTTGAAATAATTTTTAAAATATAGTTTTCTTTAGGAATAACACAGACTAATATAGTGTCTTTATAATAATTAAACTACTTGCTTAGTTAAATCATACCTAGTGAAGACACCTACTACTAACATACTAATTACTAGCACTGACCATCTATAGAAATTGAAAACTACAGTCTAAATTAAAACTAATTTTAAAAAAAATTAAAACCACAGCCAAAAATCCACACATACTCTACAAAAGCACACTCAAAAAGTAGCCATGTAAAACAATTCCTGGAATATAAAACATAGTTTATAAATATGCAATAAGCTAAGAAGTGTCTCCAAGTATGCTCTTGGCTAAATGCCAAGCACCCAGCCATTATAATCTTTTACTTTATTATTGATCTCTTATTGTCTTTAATTAAACCTTTTAAAATCTACCAAAAATATGAACCTTGTTTTTCACCAAACCTTCTTGTAAATGGAAGTTAGGAATTGGCTCACCTGATGCACACAGTCTAGGAACTGTAGGAAAACAGGAGTGAATCCACTTCCCTGGCAGTTGAGGGTCAGATTGCTGCGCTGGCTGAATTTGTGACCAAAGGAGAGCCACTCCTTCTCCACCAGCATCCTGAAACCTTCCAGGGTCCTGTAGAAGGGATCACTGAGTAACTGCACCAGAGACACCACCTAGATCACAGGACAGGATATTCTGTGTTATGAGTGACAGAAGTTAGGAGAATCCTTTAGCAAGTGAATATAAGCATTCAGGAATTGCTTATTGTTCAAGAAAACACAAGCTTTCATATAAACTCAATGACAAGTATTTCATCACATGCATTAAGTACTTTTATGAAACAAACCAAATTATATTCCACAGGAAAAAGCTTCAATGACATTGAGACTTTATGGTATCTGTAGAACCAAACCTAAGCAGCTACAGACTTGGGAGGTGATTACAATGCTTAGTACATTTACATCACGTTTGAAATAAAACCCCTTTTTAAATTAACGTTTAAAAGATACTACCTACTACCTCAGCAAAAAAAAAAGGATTAAAGAATTGGTCCTGAGGGTGACTTTAGAGTTTTTGTCCCAGTCAACTGCAGTCTGTTTTTATACACAGCATCTCAGGAGACTTTAAAATGCAGCACAGCTTTTTGCACTTCCAGCAATGTATCTCCCCTCTCTAGCTTCATTGTTTGGCAATTTTCCAATAATTATGGTCACATTCTTTTGTATGCTTGTTTGCCTGGTAGTATGATGATGGCTGCACATGAAGGTTTTATTTACCAGAATTATGGATATCTGTGTTTCCCTTCTGAACTATGAAGCAGCAGCATGGACACAATGCATCTATTAATTGAGGCAGCAGATCTTGAGTCACCTAGTTTATAGTTTGGGGTGATCTGTCCTTGCAGCAGGTGTTACAGGCACTTTGGCACAAATTCAGTTTTCTCCCTGTGTGGTTTCCTAATATCACTTATGGAAATTGAATGGAAGAGAATATATTTCTCCTGTGTTTAAAATGATAAATGAACAGTCGTGGCAACTTTTAGCTTCCATTCTTACTCATGCAGATCTTCTATCTAAGCCTTAGAACTGTTCAGACCATCAGGATCTTTGGAATGAATTCATTTTAAGAAACCATGTCATGATATAAATTGCAAATGAATGCAAGGATTCATGCATTCTTGCTTCTTCTCTGCTACCACAACACAAATTTATTAATGTCATACCAAATTATCTGTTGCTTGTGTAAAAAAGCATTGCCTGGTGGGTTTTCTTAATATTTAATTATTTAAACTTTTTTTGTAGCAGCTTACTTGAGCAGTAATATCCCAGCCATCTTCCAAACAAACCATAACAGAAGAACCATTTTCCAGGAGTTCAGAGATAATCACACCCAGTTGCAGTATCCTGTGAAGCTATAAAATATTATGAATGAGTAACACACTCTAGATAAATCTTTAGATAATATCAATAAAGAGAATATTTTCATAATTAAAAATGTATTCCTGGATCCACATATAGCATAAAGAAATACATTGATGCAACTGATTAGGCAACAATAAAATGTAATAGTCTAAGGATTTCCATCTGAACTACAATAAAACTAAGGGAAGTTTTGAAGATAGGAACTTAAAGTATTAAAGCCAATGAGTACTGTAATAAAATAGCTGTCATAAAAAGGAGAATGGGAACAACACACTTGATAGATTTACTGGAGAGAAATTCCATCCTGGGCTCAACACTAAAGTAATTTCCTGTGCAATGTTAAGATTCCATAAAGTCACTAAGTACTTTGATGGGAGAACCCATGCAAGATATTTTCAAGATAATATTACTAATATTCAGTCCCATGGAAGTTGTAAATTAATGAATTGAACAATAATAACAGAGAAACAGTTTAGATTGTTGAGCAGACAGGCTAAAATATATGAAAAGAGGACACTTCAATTATTTGCACTTTAATACCCATTACACAGTGATGCTAAAGTAAGCAGGTTAAAGAAGTTCAGGTGAATCTGGGCAATTTTATCTTACTATGAGACTTCACATCATTATTACTAAAAAGAAAAATCTGTATGATGATTTTACCATTTTTGTATACTATGACAGCACTCTTGGTAAACAACATAACAGGTAATACATAAACAATTTGGTTTTTTACAGCAGAGTGAAACTGTTCTTTGTGCAGCACTGAATATAATCCAACCAACAGAAGCAATAGGAAAGATGAAAGCCTGAAAGAAGGAAGAAAACAGTACAGGAAAACAAACAAAAGATGGCAAGAATCATCTAAGATCATTTATGCATGGAAAAAAATTAAGTTCAGAAAGTACAAAAGGCACAGGAGAGTGAGAAGAAAATCAAATTGAAGAAAATAGGAGAAAAAAAATCAACCAAACAACAGTTAGACCCTAGAAAATTCATCCTTATTCATGGCAGCCAGCATTCTTCCTGTTAAAAAACTGATGAATGTGCTACAGAAATTGGGATAGAAAACCTTGACCCCTCTGAGCATTCATACAGCCATTATTTAGAAAAAAAACTCAACACAAATAGACTAATTTTCCTGCAATTTTTATAGGAAAAGGCTGAAAAGAGAACCACTTTTAAAACCAAGCTTGTTTATTCTTCTATTCTATGATTTCTTAAGCAGTAGAATATAAGAAAGGCTGTTTTTTTCCTATCTTTAATGAGGAAATTGATATGCAGTCTGGTTTTCACTGCTAAAAATGCAAACCACTATTTCTATAATTTGTGTTCAGAAGATAGGGCAGTGCTTCTATTTTCTTCCATGCATTCACATTCTTACAAAGAAAGAGTCCATACAGTGTTAAAATCAGTAATGTTAAACTTCTATTGCCCAGAAGAGGAAAGCATAATACAATGAAAACATTTCTGAGATGACAGATCTATGTACTTCCATGGGAATAGCAGAAAATGTGCCAAATCAGTAATAAATTAACTTTATCAGTCATAAATTAGCTTTATCACACAAGTCAGATATGACATGATTTAAACCACAGAAATGTGGTTTAAATGTAGCAAAGCCAGTGGGTGACATTATGTCCCAGCTCTCAGCAGAGTGATGCACTCAAAGCAAAGGATGATTCCCTGAAATATTCCAAAAGAGAGTAACTCCAGGGTTATGTGCCCTTGATCCCTGGGCTGCTACAGGGCATGTGTTTATTCCATCAATTCAATGATGAAATGACATTCAATTATTTTATCTACACTTATGAACTTGCTCAACCACTCTGTGATGGAAAATGTTCCCATGGTGAGGAAGTCAAGCCTTTTTCATGCTCTCCCAACTTGTCCCCTTCCTGAAAACCTTGGTGGCCATGACCAGCTCCTGCTCTCACCTCAGGGAAGAAGTTGAGCCACTCCTTGCAGCACATTCCAACCAGGAGTGCATTTCCTGATGTGTAACAACTGACATGTTATTCACAAGTATTTCCTCCTTAAGAAATCAGCCCAAGTTTCTATTCTGCTTTCTGTGATTAATTGCATTTGAGAGAAGTATATTCTGCAGTGAATTCCAAACATAACAAGTAGCTGTTAAAAACCATCCACTGTCATTAAAGTGGTTTGAGATTTACAAAGAGCTGGATTTTCCACGTCCTCCTTAATCTGAATCTTGCGAAGTTTGCTCCAGTCTTGTCTTTTTTAGTTTAATATTTATGTAAAGGAATATGAGAAAGGGAAATAAAGGTACAGATTCAGACAGAAGAGAGCAATACACATAAAATCCTCTCTTCTCCATATCACACAACAGATGTTTGCTTGTTTTTTAACTTGTGCATATCAAAATCCAGGGTGGGAACACATAGGAAGAGTCAAATATCAGTTTTAAAATCAAAAAGCTCATTTATTTCTCCACACTTTCTTTTTCTGATTTTTAAAATCTATAAAATAAGAAAAATAATTTAAAACCAAAGCCATGAATTTATATAGATAGAAAACCCAGTCATCTCTCCTTATGTGTGTGTTCCACGTTATAAAACATAAATTTTGTTATAAAAATGCCTGCCATATTTGTACTTGCTATGATGGCATTAAAATAACAGCAATGCTTGTGCAATGCCAGAACAGATAGCATGCAAAGCACTGACAGTGAGCAAAGAACAGCTGGTTAGAACACAATAGTCCTCTGTCACAAGAGCTTGGAATTTATTTGGTGTGAGCAGAACTGCATATAGATTATCAGAAGTACCTGTCAGACAAATTACCTGTGGGAACCACTCTGACTCCCCAAGTGCTTTGAGGAATGTTGCCTCAGATTCAGTAGGAATAGTGCTGGGAACACAAGCTCTCATCAGCTTCTTAAAGCTCGCCTTTGTCTGTCGGATGTCACTGAATTCAACGGGAACAAATTCACAATTCAAAGCAAAATCAAGTTTGAACCCCTGTATGAAAAGGACAACAGCAGATGTAATTTAAAAGGGATGCATATTTTTCACTGACAGTCCCCTTAAATCCCAAAGTCTTGCCTGTTTTATTGCTAAGTAATTAATTCTTCATGAAAAATCAGTGTAGTTAAACACCTGCCCAGGATAATAAAAAATGTAATAAAAATCCTTGCAAAATGTACCACAATAAAGCACCCAACTCTAACCATAACAGCAGAAGGTACTGCACAGCAGTCATAATTTCAATAATAATTAGAATTACTCTAGCAGTAATAGTGGTGAAAAATCAAAGTTGAGTGACAATCTCTTCAGTTCTTCACACACAACATAGTATACTTCCTTTAACATTTTTAAAGCTAATCAGGAATAAACAAATAAAAAATGAAAATATCTGTATGGATGACACATGAACAGTGCAGGACACATTTTGGGAGTTCAATAAAGCAGAAAAAAGTAAACCCCACACCCAAAAAGAAGCCACATAACTGCAAACCAGCTGAGTCATCTAAACAATCACTGGATATTGAGGGACTTGTTTGTCTGCAGTACCTTGCTCAGCACAGAGCAGCAGATGGATTCTTTTCCTAGCAGAATTCCTCATCTTTTATTTAATTTACTGCATTTAGCAGTAAGAGAGGAAAACTGAATTAAGAGAACAAGTCAGCTGACTGATAAAAACCTCACCAAAACCCAATGGATTATGATGAAAAGGATAAGATGGAGAACATTATTAGGAAAAACAATTCTCATGCATGAAACATCACTGAAGATGTTCATGCCAAACTTTTGGAGTTTTCTTCAGAAATTGCTTTCATTGAATTAAACTTGGCCTGCAAATAATCTTCATTAAGCCCCTTCCCAGAATGCCAAGCAAAAATGTAGGAAAGTGAAATCTCGGTTTTAATTCTGTTTGTGTCTTGGCATGGTTCAAAAATAAATTCAATAACTCCAAAATGCTAAATTGTAATAATGCAGGACAAAAGCAACTGAGGAAAGTAGCACCATTTCTTTAAAATGTTGTATATTTGTTTTCCTCATCAATTTATGTGATATGATGTGGTATTTAGCAGAATAAAGCAGTAGTTTCTGCTACATAGCTGCAGATGCATGACTGAACTCTTATCATTCATTAAGAAATCAAACAAATAGAAAAAGTCTATTATTAGTGGAATATAATAATTTAATTCCATGTAATGGATCCATTATTCTGGTACAGCATGTCTCCTCCACCTCCTGATAGAACACAATTCCAAAAAAAAAAAAAGAATAGTGATGTGTTTTCCTACTACCAATAATGAATTTTGGACCTTTTGTATTTCAAAAAATAAGTTAATATTTTACATATGTTCACATTTTGAATAAGAAAGTAGAAAAAAACATCTTTTTCTAAAAAAACTTTTGAATGCAGAGATTTATATAAAAAAATCTGATTCTTGAAAACAAGTAAAACTACTAAGAATTAGAAAACACCTGTTTTTCAAACAACCTCATTTAAAACATTAAAATCTATCAAATAATATGTACAAAACTGTAGATATCATGATCCTCCTCATGTAATCAAATCAGGAGTTCTGAGTTGGACTTATTCTCATCAATTTGGCTTTATGTGAGTTTAGTGCTGCCCACAGAAATGAAGGTTTCCTTCTCTGATAATTGCTTTCCTGGCTAACAACATTTTGTTTCCTCCATAACTTATTTCCATGTTATCTTGAATATCATTTACTGTTTGTAACAACACAGGTATAATTAGACTCAACCAACTAAAAATCACATTTCAACATAGAAAAAAAATTGTCATTACCCTTAACTGAGATTTTTCTCCAAATATATAGAGGGCTGCTTGTCTTCTCAGAAGCTGGCTTTGCAGGAAAGAGCTGCTGCTGTAGGGAGGGGTGTTATCCTTCCCTGCAAGTCTTGCACCAACATCAATGAATGGAGTCTGAGTGTTGATAAATCGGTTGCTCGAACGAAGACTGGCCCATACACCTTCATAAGGATGAAGAAGATTTAAAAAACACTTTGTGTGAGGCACTGGAGACCATAATTGCTAAGACAAATGCTTAAGCATATCACATGCATCTCTCACAGGACATAATTAACAGCATGTACTGGAAAGAAACAGATTGGTAACAAAAATTGCCAAAACCATCCTACTGCATTGTTTTTTAACCTGAGACACTCATTTAACTCTGCACAGTGCTGTCTCTGCAGAAAAAACAGTTACTGTGATATCAGAAATACAATGATAAATCACAATTTGCAAATAGCAATGTCCATGTAAGCACACGGAAATGACATTTCTAGAGGGACAGAAATGAGGAAGCACAGAAAGAATCAGAAAGCACAGAAATTCCAAAGCTAGACACAACATGAAGTGCAGTGTGATGTGGAACCACAGAGTGCAGCTGCAAGCAGCAATTTCTGAATGGCATCACACCAACATCCCAAGAGCACTCTGAGTCTGCATATTGTACACCTATATATACATACATATATATATACACACACTATATATACATACACTATATATATATATATACACACACACTATAGATATACACACACTATATATATATATACACACACACACATGTATATATACATATAATATACACAACAGTGCATATTGCTGCTGCAGCTCTACTGCCACTGCCAGGGGAGGAAACTCCTACAGCACAGACATGCTCTAGTCTTGCTTGAGGAAGTTTTGGTGATTTTAACATAATATAAAGTAGGGATAAACCAGATTGCCAAGGTCTGTTTAGTGCTAGAAGACAAGCAGTAAATATTTTTCTGTTTCTTGTACCTCAATTAATACCCAGGATTTTGTGAGATTGTTTTTGTGTGTGCAATGTGAGGCATGTGAAAGGTATTGGATTCTCAGGGTATGAATAGCACTACTTGAAAATCAAATCCCTTAAAGTACGTTAAATTTGGCATCCAAAAGGCTGTGTGAAATTCTTTATCCCAATATGCAGTAAATCAGATTATCAGAAGAGACTCTTGTCCATAAATCTGTGAAGCAAGATATCCAAAAGAGGCACCAGAAATACTTCACAGTACTAAAAATTTAGATACTGTAGGATTAACACCAACCCCTTTCAGGAAAATCCAATAATGTGCACAGAAGAAAAAAGATGCAGATATCAGTAAATTCCACTGACACAGCTCAACCAGCAAAATAATTTTATTCTATTTTTTAGAAGCAGGACTGGGTTTCTATTCAAAAATAATTCTGTACAATAACTCTCAACAGGGACTTGTCTGTACAGCTTAGCTTGTCTGCCTGCCTGGCTGCCAGTCTGAGATGTGAGCAGATGAATGCAGCAACTGAGAGTGGCTGGCAAGGAGTTCTGAGTCAGTAACAGCTCTCAAAAGCTCCCACTTCACAGCCAGCCACTTTTATAAAACATCTCAAGCAGTAAGGGAATGTGTTTAGTACAAACTTGTATTCCATGTCTCAGCTACTACATGTGAAATAATAAAGACTTTAGCAAGCAGAAATCACAGCAAACACTTAGTAAGAGAAAGAAGTTCTCATTCATTTAGCATGAAAAATGCAAGCTCCAACACAGACTGCTGTCCCAAAGATGTAGTGTACAAAATTACACAGTGACACTTTGGAGCATTTCACACATGCACCCATCATTAGCACTTGTGGCACATCAAAAGCAGCAAAACTGGCTACAAATACATGCAGACAAACATTTTTACCAGCATGGGCAGCAGTGATTAAAAGGCACAATTATGTTTCTGTTGTACTTTTGCCTAGTAGTTTATTTTTGTTAGCAGTATCTTGCTTTCATTATTTGGCATACACTGTATTATTATGACTTTCTGATTTGATAGTAATCAATTTTCCCCTGTTCATTAATATTAATAATAACCATGGAAAGAAATTAATTGACTAGGTAACAGTGTTTCTTAGCTATTTTACTGAAGCAGTAGGAATACTAAACTCTTTTCCAGAACTGATTTTTAGCTGTTTAACATTTTCACACAGCAAATTTTCTACATATCACACTGTGTTACATCCCTGTCACTGTGCATACATTCAATGGATGAAAAACCTCCAAATCATAACAAATCCACAACATTGAGCTAAAAAAACCTCAAATTTTGTTAATGCAGAAACAAGGCTTTCTGTCAGTATCACTTTAGAATGAATTAAGACATTGTAGCAGAGGGTGGAAGAAAAGAATGGGCTTTCAGGACATAGAATACAGTACCTTGATGGACTCTTTCCTTAGTTGCAGATTTGGAATTTGAATGAGTGAAACATTTATCTCTGTAGCCAAGCACTGGCAGATAACAGTAAAGACAGAAGGAGGAGGAATGGAATGCACATTGCAGCGAAACACATTGCAGGAGAGAAGAAAAGGGTTACTTATTAATTTCCAAAGATACAGCATATACTGCATTTCTTTATAGTACATGATTTATCAGACAGCACAGGTCTTAGGCATCACAAGACAAAACATCAATCAAGCCACAAAACCAATATAAAAGGGGAAGGAGGTATCCATTTATCAAACAGGAATAATTTCCATTGTCATTGCAATAGCTTCAAACATGTAGCAAAGCCATCATGTGTTTTTCCATAATGATAATACCAAAGGAAATGTCATTATTAAATCATTCAATTGAATAATTTATTTGAAGTTTATACAGCTGAAAGTTAGTTAATTAAAAATACCAATATTAATGCCTGTTACAAAAAACTGGTTTAGTCTAGGGACATTAGGATGGACCTCAAAATTAAAGCAGAATGCAAGATATCAGTTCTATACACCTACAAACATTTTTGAAGACCTGTGTACAAGTATATAATCTAGAAAAAAAGTAATAGCTACCACAGAAAGAGATCTTCTCTCCTCTTGCAAAAATCACAATTTTCTGTGGGAGCCTTATGTGTTTATCAGTGAATATATCTTTGGCTCAAAACCCACATCAACATAACCAAGTCCTTCTAATACAAATATTCTATTAAATCATACTCAAAATGTTAATGCTTCCTGCTTTGAAAATAATTCTCTGAGTTGAGTCTGTATTTTTAAATTACAAATATCATAGTATTTCTTCAATAGCAGCAAAACATCTGAGAAAACTTTTTATTCTGCTAAATTGCACAACAGTGCCAGGTAAGAAGTGCTGCTCTGTAGAACCACATTATACTTACAAAGCAGTATAAGAGGAAAAGCTAAGGTTTTAGAGTGAACTTACAATTCTCATGAAAAGTATCAATCAAGAAAAGGTCAAAGAATGAAAATATATTATGAAACATAAGTATTTGACCACATATTTCAGATCAAAACCAACTTGACTGAGCTTTGGGCAGATGCTTCGTGACAATGTTCCAGATAAAGTAAGAAAATCTTACTTGACACAGACACAAATATTCAGAATGACTGATTAGTGTTCAGAACAATGATGGTTTTAAAAAATGATAAATACTGTTCATGCACTGGAACATATATTTCAACTTATATTTTAAAATGGTATGTACTACAAATACATTGTCTGGTACAAAAAAATAGAAAATGTAATTTTCTACTGGTGTATCATAGCTGAACCTGGCTTTTGAGCCTTGGTATGTGTGATAATAAACACAAGGAAAGGAAGAGTGGTCCAGAATCCAAACCACAAAAACACTGCTATTGTATTTACCACAGTGTAGTGTATAATCCATAGCTGCCTGCTGCTTCACATGTGAAATATATCTAGCTGTGAAAAAGTAGTGAGGACCTTTGTAATAAAAGATTTGAGAACAATTTTACAGATTTTTTTATACCCTGTGTATTTTTATATTTCTTTTAAAATAATTATGTCAGCTAATCTAAAAATCTCTAGTGTTTACTTCTCTCCAGGGAGATATTCCCTTTCTCTGTTCCCTTTCCCCCTGTCAACTTCTCACCTTCCCTAGGACTCCCACTGAACTTGTCAAACATTCTTATGTTTCAGCAAAGCCCTCTGGTGTCCTGCAGAACTGGGAGTAGGCACCTTCAGAGACACAGGGCAGGTGTGGCAGAGATCCAGCAAGACACAGGATAACTTCCCTGCCCTCTGACTGATTATTGCTGAATTCAGCCAAGGGATTTCAAGGTCCAATAAAACATCACACCTGTGACCTCACACTGCCTTCAGGCTCCTTTCTTCTTTTTTGGGTAGCAACTCATCCTGTCACACTTCCCACAAACTCTAATCCTAGAAACCAGCAGCAGTTATTCCAGAAATCCCTTTATCTTCAAAAGACAACTTCCACCTAGCAACCCAAGGGCTCTCCCTGCCTGATCTGCAGCACCCTGGCTGCCCCTCAGCCCCACTGGGCTGCTGGTGCTCTTGTGCTGGGGATGGAACACAACCAAAGCTCAGCTGTCAGCCACCAGCACTGCCACTGCTGCAGGGCTCAGCCAGGCTGGCCATGGCACCATTTGTGCAACAACTGCAGCCTCTATTCCCTCCTCCAGCTCCAGCTATCTCACCCAGACCACCAGCTGCACTCATCTCCAGCTACAGCACAGGAACAGCACAGTGAGCACAGAACACAAACAAAACTCTCAGATAAGAAAAATGCATTCACTGTGATTAATGCAAATGCACAGAATTCCCCAGTCTGGTGATCCCCCTGTCCTCTCGTGCTCTTCCTCTCTTCCCTTCTGCTGCAAGTCTCACCTCACTTTCCTATACATCCCTGGGCAATTTCTTTCTCCCTCTCTCTTCTCTTATTCTTTCTTTAATTTCCTTAATCCCATCCACCTCCTCTGGAAGTTTTTCTCTACAAAGTATTTTTATCCTTTCTCATATGAAGCTGTAGGTTTTGTATCACACAAGAAGATTTAGGTTGGAATGGGCCTCAGCAGGTCAACACAAATCTAACTAATTCTAGGTGAGGTATCAAAAGAGAAGAAAAACAGCTTTTAGATGCTTAGAAATAATTGTCAAAAGAACCTTCACAGCTGAAAGGTAATAAATCAAATATAAAATGCTCTTTCTTATGGAACAGATTCATCCCTATTTTATCAAAGCTATATTTAAGGAATTTGGTGCATTAATTTATGCACATTACAAGATCATAATAATTTCATCAGAAATAAATGTGTACAAGTTGATGGAATCCCCCTAACAAAATGAAATGTTCTTGTAGAAGTGACACTGATGAGCCCCTGTAAATAGGAATAATTATTTCCAAAGCATGTACTTTATCTCCCCACCTACTACACCTGGCCACATAACTCCCTACTACTTAAAGTAAAATTATTCCCAGATTATTTGCAATGTTATGAAGCATCAGCTAAGCTTCAGACACATATTGGAATGATCTGTAGCTGCAAATTCTAAAGTCTATTAAATGTTTATATAAAAATATGCATTTTCAGGCCATATACACACAAATTAAAAATATGGATGAATCCCAAATTATTTAGAAACATAATCCCTGAGTGCTTAATTTTTCCCTAATTCCAACATTAAACCAACTTTATTTCAGTGGAAAGTAACGGATTTGAACAGAAATTAGATAATATTATGGACTGAGGCAAATCTAATTTCTGTTTTGTTCTTTCACAGAACAACAAATCAATAAAGAGTGCAATTATTTTTATTTCACTAACATATTTTCATCATTTATTACTTAAAAAAATAGACTTGGAGCTAGTCTTACTAACCTCCTCGAGCAAAGCTATTGGATAGATTTACATCCAAATGTCCTGGCACTACCTGCTTAAACACAGTAGACATTCTTGAAGCCCTCGTTTCAGTGCCTAAAGTCAGCCAAAAAAAAAATAGAAGATTAAAAAAGCTACAGTGTTAACCAGACTAGCACTTAATATACCTGATAAAATGCCCTTTTTCACCCAACACAGCCAATTCTTGCCAATTTTATACCTTAGATTTATTTTTTGAGACAAATGCTTACATTGGCAACAGTATGGAGGTGTTAGATACAGCTAAGCAACCAAGGTATTTTACAATAAATGAAGCAAAGCACACACACTTTGGGATGGTGTTACTTTACAGGAAAAGTCACTGTTTGGCAGTATTAGGCCAATTACAACCAACTAAGACAAGACAGACACAATTTCAAGTCACACAGTCCTTCCTGACATGCTTGGGATTACCCTCACCTAAACCTCAACAGGTTTCATTATAAAATAACTGGAATAAAACAGATTAAGTTTTTCATGGTTCCACCTAGGCATAACTCAAATAGTGTATTTTGAAAGAGTTTTCAGGGCAAAAAGAGCTCTATTTGGAAATTACATTAGTAGAAACCCATTATGAGTATGTAATGCATAAAGAGGTCTATATGCCTTCCACTGCTGCTGCAGCTAAACAGGGTTATCTGTTCTGATCTTGCAAGCTTATACTTCCTCCTTAGACAAAATAGAGCAGATTTTGCCTCATTATACAAAATAGAGCAGATTTTGCATAATTTTAAATTTGGTAGTCTTTTATTCAATATACAGTTTATGCTTAAAAGACTTTACTGCCAGATTAATATTGAAAACTATCAGGAAAGATTATAAACATCCTTTACAAAGAGAAAACATATTCACTGAAACCAAGGCTATAAAATAGGCTAGCTGGAAAGTCTAACAACAAAGAAACAACAGAATTCTTATGGAACATTGAACTAGCACCAAATCTGAGAAAATCACTTGCCAGCTTAGGCAGGGAAAAGCACTGTACAAACCAATTTTACCTGGAGACAGGGCAATGGTTGGGCTAACAGTGAGAGTGTTACTGCCATTCCTTTTGCAGTGGACGGATATCACATTCAGTAAGGCTTGTAGGTACTTCTCCTGTTCTATACTGCTTGAAGATTCTAGAGAAGCAGGAGCTGGAGTCACAAGAAGAATGGAATGCATTACAAAAGAAAAATATTTGTGAAAACATAGAATAAAAGGCTTACTGGGCAAAGCAGGGCATTGAGAATGTCCTAGCTTGTCTGTCAAAGGTTCAAAAATCCTTTCCTTTGATGACAAGAGGATCCAGCAATGTTCTCTTTCATTCCACACAAAGCTGAACTTCTGAAACTTTTACCTCATGGTTGCTTAAAACATTCATCATTAGCCATTATGTGATCAGCACAAACTAAGTGAGGATCATGCAGCTTTCCCTTCCCTCTCCAAATCAAAAGTAACATTTCTAAGTTTGTCAGCAAAATGTGCAGAGAACAGACAGAACTGCTTCTTTAGCAAAAGTAAGTTAACATCATACTCAGCCAGCTCTTCCTCACTCCAGAAAAGGGAAGGTTACTTACCTGTACTTGGAGGTTCTTTGGGATACAGTACCCATTTAACAAGATAAGAAACCATTAACAAAACACAGAACCAAGGCAAAAAACCCCCCCCAAAAATAAGAAAAACAATTCCAACCAGAAAAACTCCACCCATTGAGTCTAGGTGCAAGGACCTAAGGAAAGGAGATTAGGCTCAGGTCCTGGGCTATAGCATTATGACAAAATAGTGTTCAGTATCAACGAGGCAGTTAATTGTTTTTTCAAATGCCAAAAAAAAATTTTGGAATTCCAGTTTATTGCAGCCATCTTTGGACTTACTATAGGGCAAAAGTTTCACAGCTGCTTAAAGCAGGATTTAGTTGTCTTGCTCACAAGAGACAAGAATTGGAATAAGAGACAGAATCAAAGAATTTGATTGAGCACATTTTGACAAAACATCATGATAATTTGTAAATAGTTTTCTCCAATGATGATCCAATCAGATTCCATGCTGGAAACTAACAGACAGTGAGCTAATTAGCTGGAGGTGGCAAAATAAATTTCAAAATAGAAATTAGTATCTGAATCCAAAGTACAATTAGGAATTGATGATGATGCTTCCTGCAGGAAACATCATGCTGTTTCTGTCTGACCAAGTGGAAAAAGCCTGAGCAGGAACGTTATTTTCTCTTCTGCTCCTAAGAAGGATTTACACATCTGAAATCCACTGAAATGATCTCTGGGCTAGGGGAAATAGTATTACAAAAAGTCAATTTAGGTCTTAGCAATTTAGTTAAATTAAAAGAAATGAACTGTCTTAATAAAAGGATAATGTCTATACCACTGGCACTTACGAAGTTTTATTTTGTGAGGAGTACTGTGTGTCTTTCAGGAAACAGTTTGACTTACATCAAAGTCTGTCATAGAACCAAGCAGATGCCAGAATTAAAAGACTGAGGGCAAAAATGTCCTTGTGACAGATTAGAGATAGAAAATTTACCCCTTCATCCTTACCACACCTCATCCAATCACATCAGCATAAAGAGGTGATTCAAAGCACTTCCTCCTACCAGCACAGGTAAACTGGGATCTCCATGAAATGACCTCTCTCAAGTGCTGTATCACACATGAAGGTCACCACAGCAATATGGATTTAAACAGAAGGTAGGGGATGGAGATCCCAGTAGCAATTTTATCCCATTTAATTTTATTTTTATCTCAGGAGAGAAATGCATTGCTTAGTCCTGCAATGCTAATATGTGCTTTATATGCCTGGTCACAGATTGCTCCATCTTTCTCTTACAAGTCCTAATACAATCAATAATGCAGCCTGAACCAAGATAACTGTTCTCTTGGATAGTGTTACTACATCCAAGAAACAGAAATGTTCTTTCCACAGGGTAGCTGACCAATAAATGCTAATTTAGGTATAGAATGTCATATTTAGAACTAGAGTGCTCTGCAACGAAATTCCCAGAGAGGTCACAGTAATTCAGAAACCAACTTGCAGGTTTCAAAGAAACATTTCAAAAGACTCTCCATCTCATATTTGGACATCTGTTAATAATCTTTTTTTTGGACACAAGTTGGAAAATACAATTCTGTTGCACATGCAGTTTGGTTCCACACAGAAATTAAGTACTGTGCATAATTTCTCTAAAAATATGTTCTGTGCTTCTTATATAACATATCGACCTCCAACCATGCTTTGACAACTTGCGTAACACACCACGTAACAGGAAATCACAAAAATGTTCAGTAAGTTCCAGCAGGCCCTCCTTGTTTCTCTGTATCAGTCCAATAAAAATCTACTCCTGTGAAGTCTCTGCTCAGGAAAGAATGAATTTGTCAACTTGAATTTAACATCAGATTATCTCTGTTCTCTTAGTTTGCTCCACAAAGTGTTTTTTATTATGGACTTTCCTTCACTGCACACAACTCCTGCTGAGGCAGCTGTGTGTAACTACATTTGTTGACCAGTTTTGTTAAGAGTAAGATAAACACCCTATAAATATCCTCCATTTTCCTTGCTGTACCTTGCTGAAGGAAGTCTCCATTTTCTTCACACTTTAAAAGAAACAGTAACTTGAGAAGCAATTATCTGCCAGACACAGTTACTGTCAATCCCTTTATCTGCTCCATAATATTGTGGTGGACATATGGCAATGGCAATATTAAAGGATCTATAAAATTAAGAAAATAAACCATGGGAAAACTACTACAAAAAACATCAAAGTGTTTGCCTTTACATAATTTGGAGACTATTCTCGTAGATTTTTTTTTTCAATTTATTCTCTATTTGTACCAGGTTAAAGATGCCTCATCTGTATTTCAGCCAGGACAATCAGTATTAAATAAGCTGAAGACTAACATCTGCATTGCCATGCCTGGGATTCTCACCATAAGCATGTGGAAGAACTGGTGTAGCCACTAGCTTTGGCAGCTGCTCTGTCAACTATTGGTAGTACTTCACTGATTCATTTTATTGATACTTTCAACAAAAACTCACTCTATAAATTTCAATTCATTGCCTTCATTGCTGATCACTCCAACTAAAAAATGCTCCCAAAAAACACTGAAGAGATATGCTCAAACAATATTATAGCAATGAATATTCAGCAGATAATTAGTGACTCACAGATCAGCCTTAACAGTCAGTCCAGACACTAACATTAAAAACATTTTTTTCTAATATCTTTGAAATAATGAGATTTTAAAGGTGCATTTGATACACACAAAACCTCATTATGTCTGGTATAAATTGTTCTTAAAAAGAAGGAAAAACGTGGCTTTCATAAAGGTATTCTGTGACAGAAAAATTATGGAGGACTATGCAAAAAATATTTAAATCACATAATCTTCAAATTACTTTTATGCCACTTGTATGTAAATGCACAGTATGCTTTTTACAGGTTTTGAAAAATTCTATAGAACACACTTGAATAGAGCCAAAACTTTTAGTTGCATTTTAGCCTTTACTGGGGAGAAACGCAAACACAAACAGCACAAAAGGATTTCTTTGCTACCTTATTGAGTTTCTGGTACTCCAATTCGACCTCACGTTCCTTTTCTTTCCAAAAAGAAAAATTATGGCCTAATTCTGGCATAATTTCTAAACAATTATCAGTTTGATTAAAGAAAATACTGACTCATTCTTGGCATGAAATTAACTCTGAAAAAGCTATCAGCATGAGATGGAACTCCAGGCAGTCAGAAACATCCTAAACTCTGCCTGTGAATGGTGGAAATCAACAAACATTATTTCCAAAATTAACGTCACGCTAACATTATATTCTTCTGAAAAGCATACTATTATGATAAATCTTGTCCTGGTCCAAATTACTCATTCACATTTTCTGAACTGCTTTCATACCATTCAAGATTTTGACAGACAGTAACTAATAATATCAGATAACCACTTATACCCTGAGACTTCCGATTCCATTGGATCGCTGATTTTCCTGCATTTCCACGTGCAACCCCTTCCACAGAAAGCCTGGCTGCACCAACTCACCCGTGGGATGTGTGTTTTGGGATTTGAAGAGGCCCACCACGCTCTTGCCATGGAAGCCCCCAGACCTCAGGAGCAGAGTGCTGTTCTTGGTGTTCTTCCAGCAGACAACGGGCAGGCGGTTGTGGCGGTAACAGCGAGCCACTCTCTGCAGGCTGCTGTCCTGCACGGACTGAGGCACCACCAGCAGCCCAGGGTAACTGCATTCACAGCAAAGGGGGGAAAAAATAAAAATGGAACAATTCAAGCTGCTTTCAAAATGCTCAGCAATGAAAAAAAAAATTCCTAGAATTACAAGCTGAAAACGTCTTAATGAAATACGCCTTAACTGCTAGATTTACTTTTGTTTTTAAAGTAATCTTTAGTCCAAGCCTAGCAAATACATCAATTTAAGCAAACTGCATTTTAAATAGAAATTGAATTATGAAGAATTTGTAAGACTATCATTACTAATCACTTTCCATTTCAAGTTACATTTTATTTGGTAGTATTTTTCTTCTTAGCATATCTGTTATCTGTCACTGTAATGAAGCTGTATTTTTAAGCATGGCAGAAAACAGAATTTTGAGGTACACAAATGATGCAGTAGTTCCATTTTGACAATTGTACATGAAATATGAGAATTGAAAGGAAAGAATGTTAGATTGCCTAAAGTATCAAAATGAAAACAATAGTCTTTGGCTTACAGAAAAATACATTTAAATTTTACAGTCAGAGTCCTTGGAATAGAGTGCCTGACACTGCATTTTTGTGTTCTGTTTAAAACACTGCAACACATTGAGAGATTAGGAAAATCACTGATATAATACCTTTAAAGATAGAAAACACAGCAAGATGGTAGTTTTCTTCATGCTAGTGAAAGAAGGATTCAAGCAACATGAAATATGATTTTCCATCTCCTCCAAAAAATCAAAAATCAACTTAAGTTCCAATTTCATGTGTTAAGAAGAAACTAAGATGAGGAACGAGAAACAGCTACTGCTTACTAAATAACTTTCATTCCATATACAATATACACTATTCCTGCAAATTCAATTCTTGGACATTTATTCAACTGCCCTCAGACAAAATGAATGTACATGGTATTTACAGCCTACACAACAACCAAAGTAATGTAGCAGTAGATAAGTATTTATATCCTGAGATTTGTAATTGTTTCAGATACAGATAACTGTATTTTCAATAAAAGTGTAGAGAATATTAAAGACTCATTATTTTAGGGAAGGAAAGGGTCTGCATAATGTTCAAAGCATAAAGAAAATGGACAGATTTCATGCCTTCATCTGCACTGTACTCCAGGTGACTAAAGCAAACCAGTACTCTAGACATGTCAGAAAACAAGACAAGATCTACTATTTTTCTTCTGTGCTCTTCTTCCTGGCAATTCCATTGTCCATAATGAAAGCAATGACCAGCCTAAACTGGCTCTAGAGAATGCAAATGTCTTCTGATATGACTCATGCAGATAGGCTTTTGTATTAAAAGGAATTTTTGTGGGCAGTGTCAGCAAACTACATCAGCTTTCACAACAAAAAAAGGCACTTAGTAACACTGATGTGCTAAAACACAGCATGTGACTTTCAGCACATGACAAACTTCTAAAGTAAATGCTTTCATGAAGTCAACTGCAACACATACTTTTTAATTTGAAGAAAATACTTATTTATAATTGCTTCTGAAGCTTGCTTTTTTTTTAATTTAGGAACAGAAAAGATTTTAAATGCAAATATATTAATGCAGATATACCTACACATGTGTCCAGTTTCAGCTACTTAAGTGAACTGACAAACTCACCTCCTGCAAAGGGAATACATCCTGTTCAGTGCAGTTATTCTCAAGTATTCGGTTTTGGAGCGAGCAGAGTTGGTGCTGATGGTGCCCAGCCCCAGGCGCTGGTAGTCCCTGAAACAGGCTCGCTCTACCAACTGCTCCATGGTTGATTTTTCTGATGCTTTCAGGGTCCCACCCGTGTGCAGCTCGCTGTCATCTGAAACTAAAGGGAAAAAAACCTTGCTGGGGAGGCCAGCAGGTACACAGCAAACAATGTTTCTACTTTCTCCTAAACTTTATCCTAAAATGTTTGTTCTGCTTTCAGTGATGAATGGCAAAATCCAGGACATGCAAACCACAGTTCACCAAATTTATAAACCAAAATAGTATTTTAGTCAGCAAACCTGATTATAGCACAAAGTTACCTACTGTGACTGGCATGGCCAACATCTCTCCAGATAAAATCCTGGAGAAAGTTATCTCACATACTCATTTGTACTGAACCGAAGACAGATAATCTTTCTATACCAATTTACAATTTTTTTGCAGATTCATTACACGATCAAGATAAAAATAAACTACACAGTTTTTATTTTTAACTATCTTCAGAAGAGGTAACAATCTTTTTAAGGCTTGGTTCAGCCTAAGAAATGTTTCAGTGTTGTACTTCCCCAGGAGATGACTGTTGGGTTCTGAATGTCTCAGTTTCAATATCAGGCAGGAGCTTTCTTCAGCTGTGCATATCAGCTGCCCTTTCCAAAGTAGAAAAAACTTCAACCATGAGAGATAAAATACTATGTCACAAGTTCAAACTACTCTGAAATTCAAGTCAAGCAAGGTCTTTGTACAAAACCTGCCACCTGCCTATTAGTGACACTTTCAACCATTTCCAAGTACTTCTCAGAGCAGATTTACTGCTCACAGCATGTATCAGTTACTTGCTACCACCTCAAGCATTGAAATATGTGCATATGAGAAGCATTTCTTCATGGATGAGGCACTGGAAAGTATATGAGGATTTAAACTTGAAACAGGACTTCATAAAATTGGAATTTAAATGTACTTAGAAAATAAAAATTATGCTATAATTAGCATTTTACTGGCAGTAGACAACATTCAAAATTTACAGGAGTAGTACCTCTGATTTTTTTTCTGTGCATCTTAGCATAAAAGCTAAATGAAAAATTTTCTTTGTCCTTTCAGTTAAAGAAAAAAAAAATTCTCTATATGATCTAAATAATAAAGTTGAACACTCTGGATCTCTCCTCTTTTTCTTCTTTTTTCATATTTGCCATGGTAAAAAGAAGTCACACAACACCTGAAGTATGAAGTACACTAGTGAGAAATGAATTTAAAATGGGTTTTAGAAAAAAAAAAATTTAGGTCATAGAAAATCTTGGTATTTACTACTTTTGAATGGAAAGGTATAACTAACTCAAGATGAGGGTGCATTTTGTGAAATATTTTTTCCTAAATGGATTTTTCTCCCATGAAAGCAGGTACATTGGTGATCAGACTTTGCAAATCACTCTCCTGTGCATAAAACGCTAAACATAAGAGCTCCTATGCATGTCCTTAAGCTGAAAAAGGGAGATGAAGATATTTTGCTGTCTCTAGTTTAACATGATTTATTTGATTTTGAAAAAACAAGGAATAACCCCTCTGTTTTAGTGTTCTTGAGATATGTCTCTTGTTTTATTGACCATGATAAGAAAAAGAATTTACTAATGATTGAGAGATTCTAAACTCTGAAAACAAAGAGATGAGGAGGAATTTGAGGGAGATTAGATGTTCATTGGCAACAACTAGTAACTACAGTACTGTGCCTAGCTTTTGAAATCACATTGCAAGTTATATGTGGACCACCTAAAGAAGCCTGAGAAAAGAGCAATGAGGATGATCAGAAGTCCATCAAGACTAATAAATGAAGAACTGAAAGAACTGCATAGATTTAACACTCAGAAGACAACAGAAAAATATTCCAATAGATCATAAACCCATTATGCCTTGCAATTAGAATGAGGGGAATCATCTCTTCTATATGCATATAGTGGCAGAGTAAGAAATTAAGGGTTTAAATTGCAGCAAGATGATGTCTAGTCCTGAATCTCAGAAAATTGCTTGTTTTCTCCAGCATTAAGGATAGTTTAAGTATTAGTATGAGCTGCCTAGAGTTGAGGAACCTTCACCTTTGAAAGCTTTTAAGAAGAAGTTAGGCGAACACCTATGAGGAACAGATGAAGTATGTTGATCTTGTCTTGGGGCAGAGTTGGACTACTTGATCTCTTGAAGCTCCTTCCAGCCCTATCTTTAAAATCTCTTTTTAAGACAGTGCATCACCTGCTGTAGAGAGCTCATTGTTGGCAGAGCTGCATAGTTTCCTACACTTCAGTTTTTGAGACTTGCAAACAAGTCAAAAACAAAGCCAAAGCCCCAGCAGTCAGTATAAAAGGAATTGCAGTGGTTACTCCCTGTAGCTCTCTGCATTCTGTCTGAATCAGTCACTGCTGTTGACAGCTCCCTGTCCCTGATGTGCCAGGGCTGCATGGAGAGAAAAGCAAATTCAGCCTGTGCTCACCTTAACACATTCCCAGCCAAGACACCTGGAAAGCAGCAGGCCTAAAGACTCACAAGTTATAATTTTATATTTTTTGTTAGGGAAGGAAAGAAGTGACTATCACTAATCTTACATAGCACCTGTATTCATGGAAGAATACTGTTGCATTGTATATCAGCAATGCAAAAATTCTTCAAACTTCATCATCAAGAGACTATGAATACACAGACTTGCTTGGTGTCTCTGGGTGAAGGACACAAAATCACCCAGGTACAGCCTGCAAAATTGTTTCTAATCCAAAGAACATGCAACACCAGAACACATGCTAGAACATATGCTAACTCAGCACTTCAGGAAGATGCTGGAAATTCAATTAAGAATGCAATTTTTAGCATTCAAAAGACACTCTGAATTTTCCAAAACTTTCTTTTTGCCTATTTCTCATCACTTCATCTGGAATGAAAGAAGAGAAACAGTATTTTTAAGCTTGCCTGCAATGGCTTTCTTCCATTTCAGAGAGAAGAGAGGCTTCAGTCCTGTTTTACACAACTTTCATACCTCTGTTCCTAAGTCACATGAGTTGCCTTGCTCAGTGAACAAATACTCACGGAAAATTTGGCTTGTTTGATGTTTGGAAGAAATTATCAATGTTTGAAGAACACTTCATTATCTGAGATGCCTACATTTTTTTAAAAAAGGAAGAATGCTTTGACAAAACAACACCTGTTTATGTACAGGAGAATCTGGTTCCCTCTAGTGGTTTATTATAAATTAGCAGTGGTCCAGATAAGGATATACAGACAGCAGCATATGGGAGGAAAAGAGGCTTTTTGGGGAAAGTCAAACTCCACCCCATCACACAAACTGCACAAAGTGCCCAAACACCTTTCTACCTTCTACCCCAAAATAATTTCAACCAAAAATAAGGGAAGTGGTATTTTCAGTAGTAATGAGCTCTGCAGCTTTCAGAAATCATTTGTCAGCTCCACATCCACAAGTCTCCACTTTGGTCATTCTTGCACCTCACCAGACATTGCTTTCTCACCAAAGACTAGCTGCAGATGTCAGATGTCTAGAGATAAATGGAAGCTGCAGCATGCTTCTGTGTTGTTTCATCTTCACTAGCATGTTGTAAAAATGATCTAAAAGATATCACATCTAAAATAGTTTGATAATTAAAAAATAATCTAATATTTTGCTGCACTGCCAAATTAAGTCAACTTCTTCTCATTGCAAAAGAAAACACTCACTAAATGTACAGATTTGAAACCCTTCTCTTTCTTGTCTAGGAATTTCTGATTGAATAGACCAGAATGGAAGCATAACAGGATAGATTTATGAACCAACAAGGATAAAAAAGTCACACTCCTACCAGAGACATCATCATCTTCATTCCAGCCAGGCCGATTCCCTCTCTCCTCCACTATGGTTCCTGTTTTCTTCTTCAGTAAGTACTGGCGTCCAATTGTCATCTTCCCAGCACGTTTTGCTCCCTTCACAATGCTTTTGGAGAAGGTACTATAAATGCAAAACAACAAAAGTATTTGGAAAGATTCATCTGATTCTTCCTGATAGCATTTACAGATTTCTATGACAAATCGCAAATAAAAATGATTTAAGCATTTTTCATTATTTCATCATTTTTCACTTAATGCATACAATTATAAACTTCAGAAAAATTGCTATCTATAGTAATTTTTGAACAAAAATTGTATTACTTGGAGATAAATTTGTGGGTTTTTTTTCTACTGGTAATGAATAAGCAGATATCATCTTTCTTTAGGTTTTTCATTTTCCTAGTAATGTGATAAATCTAGAAAGTTGCCAAAGTAAAGGAAGGAAAGAGAGAAACTACCTTTAAGTTTTAGGATTTCATGACTAGCTTGAGATTCTATTTCCTGTGTCAACAATGCACTAATCAACAGAGAATCACAGGAGCTACCACTCTGGAATAGACTAATGATGCAGCTGGTCCAGTAAAAATTAACATAAAACTTGAAAGAGGACCCAAAACTCAAACTCTATATTAAAAACCAGTAGGGCAAATGCACAGAGTCAAATCAATCCTAATCCACACTAGGCTACTAATTATAAAGTAATACACAGTTAATCTTATTTTCATGTTGAGGCTGCATAGCTCAAGATATTACTCTCATTTCATGTGTTTCAAAGTGTAATAAAGTGCTCATTCAAATCTACTGCAGCCAGAAGTTTAGATAAATAATATAATTCCCATCCCAAATAAACATCTGTATCCTACTAATCTCTCTCTTACTCAGGAAATACAAAGAGATATAAAACAGCAATCACTTATTTTGACACGATCTCCACCTGTGCAGAGCTCTCAGGTTGTTCAGTGCATTTGGATAATACAAGACAAGAACATCAGTAAGAGAAGAAAAGGAGGAGGACTGTACCGGAATGAAGTGTTCTTTTCTTTCTGTTTTGGTAGAATTATCTGTGGTGCTGTTTGGCCAGCTGCAAAGGCAAAAGTGCTGAAGATGGACTGAGGATAACGGAACTTCGTCAACTGTTTCTTAAATATTTCCACCACCTCTGGACTTACTTCTTCATCAAATGCTACTTTAATTAACTGTGTGTATTAAAGACATGACATGTTAGAAACTGGAAAACAATCTGTGAATTTCAGAAACGGAAAGACTCTAAAATATAGTAGCAAAGTTCCCATGCTTCACAGTATTATGCCCTTCAGAAAATACAAATATATGTACATATGTCTCATTTATTTTGATGACTATTACACATTTTAAAGAATTTTTTATTTACTATTTTAAATTTATATCCTAATACTAAGGTATCTTCACTAGGCAGCATCTGGAATTCTCGTAATATCAAATACAAAATATTTTGGTAAATCCAAGTCGTAATGCTGGCGCTAGGACATCTACAACAGCTCAAATTCTGGTCACATGGGACAGCTTAGCTGGGAAATCGTCTGCCAGCTCTGCCCCTACACTGGGAACTGAGGCTGGTAATGCACTTCAAAGACTCAGCAAGCCAGCAATTTCAGCATTTATATGTCACAACCATTATACTTCTATTACTTAGACGTTCCAATTTTGGCCTTACCTTGCAAAGTATAGAAAACTGCTAGTAACAAAAATGTGACAGTGAAATCTGCCCCTTAAATAGGAAATAACCTTGTGCTATTCAACACTGATCTGTCCACAGATGCTTTTCTGAAAAGTTCTGGGGGGAAAAGAATCCCATCCAATCATCCTCCGCTGAAAGGAAGTCAACAATTCAGGGAAAACAAATAAGAGACAGAAAATACGGAATCCATAAAAAGGCCCAAAAGAACTCTAAGAATGTGGAGAAAGCAAACAAAGAAACATCCTAGAGCTCTATTTCTGAGCGCATACCTAGACACCTTTTAAATTCCTTTGCTTGCCATCTAGGAGGTGGATTTCATCCTTGCTTTTCCAATTTCACTTGTTTTGTAAATACTTTCCAAATGACTAATGGCTCTGTTGTTCTAAGACCTCCTTGAAAGGTCCTCTAGGACCTCTTCAGTCTTTCGGGGTTACACTGATCTGAATTTTAAAGATATCAAACAGCATAGCTGCACACAAACCCATCTGAAAGTCATAATTAAGAAACAAAGGGGAGGGGCTATTTCATCCTCTGTTGAACCCTGGCTGTTACATAGGGGACGGGGAAGAAACTGTTTGTGGATTGTTTTTCTTCTCATAACCTAATACAAAACTATGCTAAACAAAAGCAAAGATGATGCTTGACCCGAATCCAGCTCTGAAAACACTGAGCTGTGTCTGTATTTATCACATCATTGAAGCATGCTAAGTATTCTGGTAAAAAGATTTCTGGAAAATAAAAGTCCTCACAAAAGTCCATAAGAAAAAATGTTTTTTGCTTGTTTTACCCATTTGCATTCCTAATTTCATGTTTTTGAAGAGGATACTGAAGGATGATTATCATATCATATGATATTCATTTTCATAAGGAACTAGTAAAATGTTATTTTGTTATATTTTCAAATGTTGGAGTTATTGTTCTCAATGAAAATATGCTTCTGCAGTCAGTCAACCCAGCAAAGTATTTAATATCTTAAGCACTGCAGTCTACTTTCAGTCCATGATACAAAACTCTTTGCTTGCAGCTTTTGATCTCTTAGTGTTTGACCACAGTTAAGATCAAAACAAAGAAGGAAAATTCAGGGAAGACTCCAAGATTCCTAATTTTTACAAGTCCATCTCTATCAATTGCCCTGCAACACACGCTTTGGTTGAAAACACCGATGGGGATCCTACAGAAAATTCCAAGATCTGTGCCTGTCATATAGAGGCTCATTGGTTCTACCCTAAAGATTCCTGGGAAGTGCAGCTTCCATGTGTGGCATCCCACGACTTTCTGCCATGGATTTTAACAGAAAGTTGGTGAAGTGACAAACCTTGAGAAGAAAGCAATACTTTTCCATATTGATTCCATGTAGCTGGAGGAGAGAGAAAGCAGGCTCTCACTAACCTTCCTAGGCCTCTACTTGCATGAAGGAATTCTGGACCCAAACCAGCCCTTTTCTGGTTCCAAAATAGGTGAGGAAAGCAGTGAAAGAAATCCAATGTGAAAATAGCAACCTTCTGTAAATATCAAGTGGGCCTTGTCTGGTGACCTTACAGGACAGAAAACCAGGCTCTTCATGAATACCAGGGCAAAGTGCTGCCCGTAAATACTCTGAGCTGACTGCAGCCACATAAATTTTCACAAAACTTCCTTTTACCTGAAAAGTGGCTGAACTGATCTGCAGCCCCTCCTGCATGCTCTGCTGCAGCTGGTTCTGGATGCTGATCTTCTTCTCCTTGGTCACGGAGGCGATAGGAAAGCTGCGGATCACGGTCTGCTCCCCAACTGAGGATACAACACACAGACACAGGTTAGATCTCACCTCAGCTCTGCTCTGCTCACACTGCTGCTGGAATTAAGAGTGGATAAGCACAAAGCAACATGAACATAGGATTAATTTCAGGCAAAATACCTGAAAAGTTGGCAAATTCCTAAGGCATCGTTTGTAATCTGAATTTCTACTCTATTTCAGCAAAATATTCTCCTTCCTTCTGAGTCTCTCTACATAATGGAAATGCACCCCCAAAACCTAGACTGGTAAGGGGTAAAGAAACAATTTATTCAGATTTCATAATGCAATATATAATTTACAAACAGGAATTATATATGACCGTGAACTTTCCACAATAAATTTGTACTTCTGAATGCCAAGCTGTTTAGAAATGGCACATGAAAAATTATCATTCAGAAGAGCTGACATACTAAGAAAATACTGTTATTTCTAAGCAACACTTTTAGATAGAATACCAAATCGTGAATATTTTTCTTTTCACTTGCTTCCAATATCTGAAAAAAAACTATTTAATGATGTTGATGCTTGAATAGGTGGACAGGCCAGCTCAAAATCCTGCCTATCTGAAGGACCACAATTACCACTGTTTGGATTTTCTTACCCAGTTGATCATGAGGAGTGCCTTTAAATATAATTCTGTAAGTGGTAAGGAACAGAGCTCCTTCAGCAGGGAGGATATGAGGACCTCCAAGCAGTCCTCCTGTGGCTTCCTCTCTGCCATCAGGATCCAGCAGCACACGGAGACCTTCACAAACAAATTCTTCTCCTGGCAGTAAAGTTGGCCGTAGAATTTTGGGCTGATGCAAATAAACGGAAGTGTAAGTGTAAATTAGTGTTATACCTCAGGCTAGCAATAATATTTGGTTTTAAAAGCTTAAAAACAAAATTGTTATGACACTGAGTCCAAAGAAGGGAGATGGAGTTTGGATTCAATGAAGAGAAATGGGTCTCAAAAAGCAGTGGGCATGCAACAGCTTGTTTATGATCAGAAGTCTGGCTCTACTAGTTTCATATTTCATAAGACCAAAGCCAAGCACTTTATTTATCATTGGTGGAAATTTTCTTTTAAAGTTTTAATATTTCCTCATAACATTATGAAAGGAAAAAAAAAAAGATGACTAGATTTCATGATTCTAATACTTGTAAAGAATACAAGTATGTTTCATAACACTTGCCTTCTGTATTGGTGGGAGCCTCCTACTCTCACGATGGACAGCCTCCAGAGTCTCTATGTGCATTGCTACAATGCCTGGAAAGCAGGAACACCATAAATGCAGTCTCACACAGTGTAAAAGAGAAAGCTGCCCTGTAATTAAAACTCTGATAATCCTGAAATTCTCAAATTTTGACATCAAGGAAATAATTATCTGAGATTCAACAGCACTTACAGACTGGAAAAGAAATCTGAAGGTAACTCAAATTAGGAAGTGCATTTGTTTAATTAGGAAAAGGAAAAAGAAAGACTATAAAGCGCCTTTTTGTGACAATTCCTACCTGGAATCATGCAGTGCAGACCCTTGATGTGATCCTGTGTGACCCCACTTTCTGTGCAAACCTTGTCAATAAATCTGGTGATGAAGCGCACCACTGCGTTTGCAACATCGTTGTTCTCCGAGTCCTCAAACCCACTCTCAGTGTCATAACTCTCTGCAACACTGCCTGCAATGCTGAAGGCAGAAATAAAAGCAGTAACAAGTGTCAACAATTCAGCTGGTGATACACATATGACACTTGGATAGACACTGACAAGCTGTGAGGGTATTTTCTAGCTACAATTCACATAACTTGCTAAAAGCATACGGTGGTATCACAATTACTTTAATTGAAATTGTACTTTCATTGCCAAAACTTCATGAATGATGACATAGGACAGTTTTCTTTCCATGAGTCCAGCACAGATAGGCCCAGAAGAGAAAAGGTACATTAAATGTATTTTTAGGTTGCAGAGTAAAGCAATCAAAAGCTAAGAAGATCATAAGAAATTTTTTTTTGTGCATTAGATAAGCAACTCAGTGGGAGATGTACTTTGAATGTCTAAAAAATGCCTCCCATAATAATATTAGGGGCCAAATTAATAGATTGCAACATATACCACAAGCACTCTACTGAGCACGTCCTAATGCCTGAGATTAAACTTGTGTCATCAGCAGAAATGAGTAACTCCATGGGGAGTTTCATCCTGATAGTCTTTTACTTGGTGCCAGTGTTCTCACACAGTGTTCCATAATTTTATCAAGTGAGAATTTGTACAGAGAGGTGATAATGAAGACAATACACACAGAGGGAGGAAGGCCTGTTATGAAATGTCCTGGCTTTGCATGCTAGGGAATGAATGGAACTGGTGTTATACTCCTACTGCTTCCTTAGTAATTTAACCTTTGCCATTGTGGTTTAGCCCTGTTGCTTTTTGTGACCTCAGTGCCTTTCCTTCTTTGCAGCTGTTGCACAGAAATGCTGATTTTATAGATGCTATACAAATGCTTTCTTGACTTTAGGTTCATATAGTGGTTGTATAAAAACTAACAGAGAGGGTTTGGGGCTGCTGCTTTCTTTCTCACCAAACCCCATGTTTGTCATCAACATCTGCATTACTAGATTAAAAATTCTTACTGGGACAATAAAATGTTCCTTTAAATGGAAGTAAACCACTCCAGACAAAGTTCTGTTATTTGAGAGGACTCATGTTAGACTTTTATTCTCCTTAACTACTGAACTTGAAAGGAAGTGGAGATGCTGAAACAATCTGGAATTTAGAGTACAGCCATGTATGTACCCATCCTGCTGGATGAGCAGTGGCCTTGGACACCCACCTGTTTGTGACAATGCTGTTGCTCCCACTCTCCCAGTCCCCAGTAGCTGATGTTCTCAGCAGCTTGTTCTTGCTTGTATCCAGTGGTACCAGCAGGTAGACCATGAGGTTGGCAAAATGAATGGCCTGGCTGAAAACTGTGCTTTCCTCATTCTGAACTAGCTCCTGCTGTGTCTGTTTATTAAGGGTTGGCCACAACCTCAGCTGCTCAGCAGCCAGGTCCATTGCTGTCTTGTCCTGATCTGCAGGAGTTTTCTCCTAGAAGACACAGAGAAAGGAATATAAAGACATGGAAGAAATGATAAAACCACAAAAAAGCTACTGATTTTTAGTTAAAAAACAATGCTTAGCCAAAGCTTAATTTACTAAATTGCTAATTAAACTTCTTCAGTTATTTAAATTATATATTCATTTCAAAAGAAAGAGCAAATAACTACCCTCAATAGGGTTTAAGGAGAGTTATGATTATGGGAACAGAGCTTTGAGAGCAGATTACTGAAATGCACCAGTAGCACATCGTGGGCAGATCTAAATAAAATCATTGCATCATGGCTTTTAAGGTCTTTTTTTATGCCATCCAATCTTCCATGTTTCTTCAGAGTGGTTTACTGATTTTAACATAGCTGCTCTCCTCAGCTTATCCACTTAGCTCAAATAAGAACAAGCATAAATCAGATTGAGAAATAACATGCAGCTCATGGCTCGATGCTGGCAATATTCTCCAAATTCCTAGGATGTTCAGGTGAGGGAAGCTTTTATATAAATAGTTTCCAGACCAGCTGAAACATTCATGTTTTTATATGCTGGAGTCCAATTCTAGCATTAGATTAAAGCAAACTAGGTAGATGGCACACAGTCAAAGTAGAATAAAGGAATCTGGCAGCTGATATTAGTGACCTGAAGTCTGATGTTAAATTAATGAATTACTAGGTGTCTTGTAAATTCTTTTTCCACACTAAGTTGAGCTAACATAAAAGTAGAATGCTTTGCAGATAAATATAAATTTCTAATGTTTCTCATGTTATTGTATACTGTGTAATATGGGAGAAAATGAAAGAAAACCACATAAAATTGGAAAAAACATAATTTAGTTCTCTGTAACCTAGGAAACAATTAATATGTGAATAAAAATAGTACTTTAACACTTTAATGTGTTTTCCTACCTTTTGTTTCAACTGTACTGCATGGTTGTCATCTTTGGCTGTAAGGTAGAGGGAGCGAACTTGATTTTGCACGTTGCTGTAGAAGGTTGTTTCCCAAAATTGCTGGTTAGTCCAGATAGGATGATCTTGTACACAGGTGTAAGCAAACTGACTAACCCCAGGTGCTAATTTCTGAAAGCAAAACATGTGCAAAGTTGACAAATCAGTCCTATTATTCAATTTCTTTTAAAGGCTATGACTTCAGAACTGACACATACACACACATATATGGGTATATATATGATATATATACCAATGTATCAACTTTTGTACTGCAATATGGGATAGAGAAATTACCCATCATTTATCCCATAAATTACCCCATAAATAATCCCAAAATTATCTCCAGTTTTGTGCCATTTAAGAAATTAACACACAGAGAGTTTGTGCTATTAGACTAGTTGAGTCTAATGCCAGGGCAAGGCATGGTTTTCTTGATTCAGAGTAGAAAAATGAGAATTGAGGTAAGAATTTTGTCATAATAGTCCAGAACACATTTGTAATATAAAACATCTTCCTTGCCAACAAACCACAGTATTTTTAATAACCTGGTCGTACAACATAGAATCAGTATTCAAACAGATGAAAATTATTTCTCATTTTATTTAGAACTGTAGTAATGAAATTTTAAGTAAGTGTCAATTGAGTCCTTCCAATAAACTGCATTTGTTGCAACAGCAGAAGATTAGATAAATTGTTATCTTCAGTGTTATTTACTGAACTGTGTGACCCAAATCCAATTCCTGAAAGAGTTCTAATTTGGGTATGTTCTTTGAAGTCACAAGGGTCTGGATCACTGCAAAGTCTCAGACAAACCCAGAATTGTTACAGCATTAGTCATTATGAACAAACTATTTATTTCAAGTACATGTATTTATTTAGGTTGCACTAGCCTCCCAGGGAGTTATTTAATATTCTTGATAACCACATATAAAGAAAGGAAATTTATTTCAATGACCTGAATAATAAAGAATGAAATCCTTTCTCATGTGTTCTTACTTTTTGAAAAAAGTAAGGCCACAAAACAATGTGTTGTATACTGCATGTAGCAAAGAAGCAGGTCATCTAAATTTGTGCTTATGATTATTTCTGAAGAACAAAGTACATTACTGGGTGCCTCATTTAAAGGCTATTACTCACAATACTACCCATACCTGAACCACACACTATATCTAGAACTGAGATTTTATTTTAGTGATTATGTTCTGAACCACTTTCCTGAGGAGCATGAAACTCTCCATTTAATACTTGTAATTGTAGAATTGTACAGAACAGCCAGTACTTCCAATATTTCCCTAGCTGGCACTTGGGCATTCAAATGGGAGGGTAGAAAATTTCAACGAAAAATTTTTCAGTCTGGTTTACAGATTTCCGGTTTTGCAATTCTTCAAACTGTTTTCCTTACTATGCTCTTCCAAGTACAGCATGAACTGAAAGCCCTGATCATGTGCCATGGACTTATTTCATATCAAAGGTTCTTGAAAATTCTGTATCTGAGGAAATGCTGTGACACACTAGTAAAATTTACCCAACTGAAGTGCCTTCTTGTGCTTAGTCATCTAAAAGTGAGCAGTATCATTTTGATTTGATCATGCAGAATTTCATCAAAATTTCTTGGTAACCAGTTAAGAAATCTACATGTATTCAAGTAATGTTAAATGTGACTAGGTTTATTCAATAGAGACTGAGAGAGCAGATAACTGGTTTGTTTAACAGATTCCCAAGTTTCAGATGTGGTGCAACTGATGGCAGATCACAGGAAATGATAACTGATCTCCCACTCCAGAAAAGGTCAGCACAAACAGTGTCCTACTGATCTTTGCAGGGATTGCTGGACATTCCCTTGAAAAAACATAATCATGCAAAAGACACACCACAGGGTCCACAAATTGATCTGGCCTAACCACTGACCTACCTCAAACTCCAGATGCACAAAACCTGTGTTACAGAGGAATAGGGATGATGGGTAAATCATGCAATAAAAATGTGGACAACTTAGCTTGAAAGCAAAGGTTAGTGCTAAAGTCATATAATGACTTTTACTTTGATTTATTATTTACTTTTTCACTGGGACTGAAATCCCAGTCACAACAGACCTGCAAAAAGTATGAATTTCAAGAAGAGGGGGAAGGAAAAAGGGGAAAGGAAAGAAAATGGGGAAGGAAAAACAAAAGGAGGAAGGGAGAAAAAAAAGCCTGTTCAAGCCTAGCTAGTTGGTAGGGTTAACTCACATCAATTCGTGCAGTAAATGCACACAAAGAAGAGAATTGACTGCCAACCTCTTCAGTTGCCTTTGATGCCTCAACCCAAACCAGGTAATTGTGTAAAGTGGGTAGAAAAGGGGCAATCTTTGACACAAACTCAAAAGGAAATTTAAGCTCCTAACCCTGGGTCTAAAGAAATAAAAATGAAATAAATTATTTTCACATGGGGACCAACATGACAGGAAAGCTGAGGGGCTTTTAGATGCTCTTCCTGTGCTCATAATTTAAAACCATGAACAGCCATGTACAAAACATAATTTTTAAACAATGGAGATTTATGTTCAAATATAGCAATGTAAATCAACACTGACAATAACTCCTAGACCAAATAAAAAAGTTTGTTTACAATAGCATGAAAGAAAACACATCAAAAAAGCCCAGTGATCATAAATATTATTCTTTTCATCACCTGCATGTGTTGAAACAAATGGCAAAACCTGATAGTGGCAGAGCACAGAATCAAAATCAGGACTTGCAGTTCCTGGCTCTGCCAGTTATTTTGGGCAAAATCACTTTGGATTCTCTGCTTGTTTGGGTTAGTTTGTTTGTAAAAGAAGCAGTAAGAATACCAGCCTCAAGAAGCACACTGTGGTTCCTATGCAGCCTAAATCCATGGACTAAAAATACTCTTGGTACAAATATAAGCATTCCATGAAGTTTGCAGTGTCTATATTCTCTATGCTGAGAGTGCTTAGTCAGCCCACTTCCCTAGAATGGAAACTCATCTAACACATCAAAAGGGCCCCAATGTTTACTGCTGCATTCAAAAGAACTTGCTCAGATTTTCTCCAGTTTAAATAGAACAGCAGTTTGGTGTTTTCCATCAAGAAATACTGCATATATAAAACACATCTTCACCTAGCTCTTCACAGGAAGGCTAAACTACACCTGATATTTGTGCTCCTTCTCTCTGTCCCAAAAACTCACTCCTGCCAGACAGAATGAAAGCAGGAGGCAGCAAAAGAATTTCTTACTTATAAGGGAGGATTTAGGGACTGACAGCTTAAAAGAGACCCCAGAAGAAAATAGTAAAAAATAGTTCTGAACTGATGAAGTCCTTATTCTAATGCTTATTCTAAAGCTGTCAGTATGACAGAAAGAGCATTGAGGTATAAATTGTAATAACCAACAGAAAATCAGTTTACTTCTGCAAAGGACACTGAGCTCTTTAAATAGATTAATGAAACTTAAAAAACCCTGAACACTTCCCATATGAAACAGACCTTATCCCTATCAAAATAATTAATTACATACTACAGTTTGGGAAAACACAAGGTAGGTTTGGGGCTTGCTATGTATGACTACCCAGGCAAGTTCCCAAATTCAGGGATTATCTTTCCATTATTTCCACCTTACTGAGAGGTACTGGATAACACCTGCCTAGAGTTTTTTCCCTGTTTCCCAACACTAGATACTTCTGATTGTGAAAATGATATTTGCAGCTCAGTAAGAAATATGCACAGTTCCAAGACTCCCAAACTTGCTGTGGGGTCCAGGCCCTCAAAGAATGTCTCTGTAGCATTAAATTATCTAGATTGCTTGTTTCTGATAAAGAAAAGCAAGTGTTGTGCTGGTCACTCAGCAGTTACTGCCCTTTACACCACAAAAGCTTAAAGAAGGAAGTTTATTAGAGCCAAGCAGAGGATCTAGCTATTGATTGTGAAGTGGAAAAATTATTTTCAAACCATAAAGAATAAAAACCCAGGTATGAATATACCTAATTGCTCTTTTCTCACAAGATGTCTCTCAGATATGGAAAGGAAGGACCAAACTCAACAGTGCCCCTTTTTTAGAGAAATCCAGTTTACTTCAGAAATAAAGTGTATTTCTGTCTCCAACTGACAGCCTGAGTTGTTGGTTTGGATATATTTGCTGAGCAAATGAAGCAAACAAGTGAGAAAGAGGACACTGCTGAATGCAAAGAGCAGCAGCTCCTGCAGGAATCACCGGCTGTGGATTCTCCATTTGCCCTCTGTGAGGAACCTACTGCACCACCTTTGCACCCAAAGCTGTTCCTCTCCTCTACTGGCCACAGTTATCCCTGGAACCTGCAAGTGTTAGAGATCACCAGGACACAATGGCACTGTTAATTTAAAGAGCTGCTCAGACAAACACCCAGTCAGTCAGCACCTACTGCACATCAGGAGCTAGGTACCAGTTCCTGCAGGCAACAGCTGCCCAAGTGGTGCAAACAAAATTCTGCACAAAAACTTGTTCTACATGTTGGAACCCAGAAGCCTAGGAGTTTGGAACTTTCTGTGCTTTCTGATACTGACCCCCAGGAGAACACTGCTTTTGACTTGAGGCTTTGGAGAAGGCTCCCAAATTTGAGTGATGGAGTTAAAATCATGGGTGTGTAGTTAGAATGGAAGTGTGTGATTTCACATGGTGAAGGGTTTTGAGTTTGGGGTTTTAGAATATAGTAATAGGTATGGGACAAGATGGAGATTTTGGGCATTGTCTCTTTCTCCTTTTTGTTCCTTCTTCTTCCTAGTTTCAGGTAGTAGTTTTTGGTTGGATAGAAAATCCCACAGTGAGGGTCACGGGGTTTGGTTATTGGGTCAAAAGTATAAATAAGTGCTAGCTTTTAATTGGACTGTTTAGCTTTTAAAAGATCTTGTAACTAACTAGATTCACCCCCATTTTGCTCACTTTTAGCTTGATACCTAAAAGTGTTGAAGTCTGACTGCTGCATGGACAACATCAGTCAAAAAATTCAATTCAATGAATGGCTTTCCTATTTGGTCTAAAGTATAAAATTATACTCACAAATATTGTGCACACAAATGTGGGGAAATGTCATAAAAACATGAAGGAAGAACTGCAAAGCTTCTGTTAATTTCTATTTTACTGCTTTATTAAAAAAAAAAGGTGAAATACTAAATTGAGTTTTGTCTCCAACTTGAAAATCTCTGCAACCAAAATGGAAACAATTTGCCCCTTCACTTGCCTTCAGAAAGCCACCAAACCAGACTCAAGATTGACTTCTATTTTAAAATAAAATGAGCGGTGAAATGGTCCATTACACTGTTTATCTACTATTATTTCACCGTGAAAAATATAAGGAAGGTCAATTCACTCATAATTCAGCGCTACCAAATCACAGTCAGGTACACTAAGCCAGCAGAGGGCAATAGAATTCTAGAATTTTGCAAAAATGGGATGTAATTCTGGATGGAGCTTTATTTACTGTATACATTTTCTGGCAAAAGTCACTTAAACATCTAATTACTCATGGTCTGTAATCCTAGATTCCTGAAGGTCATGTGTAATTTACTAGACATTACTCAAAGCCATGCAGAATACCTTACATTTCTACATAAAATCTTCTAGATTTATCAAGATAGATATATGCTAATACAAAGTTCCCTGTAATATTAAATAATACACATACTAACATACTTCCTTCTCCAAAGACATAAAAAGAGATTTAAATAGTTCTGTTATACAAAGAAAGAAAGGAAACTAAAATTGTATGTTCAGATCCCACAAAAAAGAGAGAAGACATTTTCATACCAGAACTTCACAGTTCTAAATAAGGTTAAACTCCACAAAGTGAATGAGAAATAGTTTGATTTTTCTCCCAAATAAAGTTTTGGTGGGTTAAATCCATTAGTTAAAATACAGATTTCACAAATTCTCAGTTTAAGTGTTGAATCCATCTGAAGAGTTTTTCAAACTTTGACACAGTTATTTTGGAAATCTCCTAAAAAGTCACCGAATCCCTTTGGATCAGGTGGTTCACCAGTGAGTGTGCACCTGTGAGTGCACTGGAGTAGTGGCATTGGCTCTACTCACAAAAATAACCCACAGCAACAGAGTTGTTATCCAGACCTGTGCTCAGAGACAAATAAACCCTGTAAATCTCACAAATTTATGGGTTTTATCTATATTCAAATAATGGTTCTTAGAATTATTGCTGACCTGATACGTACCTTAAAGCCCAGCTAAATAGAGCATCTAAGTAATCCCTCAAGGGGATAAAATAACTACTTTAGGTCTTCTGTGACTTCATTCTAGTTGTTCTTTAATTACTATTTCCTTCTTCTACAGCAGCATTCTCTGCCTTCACTGGTCAAGTATTTCTGAATTTCTTTCAATAAGCAGCATTTCTTTATCTGAAGGAACTATTAACACAATAGTCCCCAACAGCCCTCAAGAACAGGATGAGCAAATTTGAAAGATGTAAGGGTACAATATAGAATATAAACTGCAAATTCATTGAATTTTGACATCAGTAGTAGACCTTGTCTTGGCAATACAAATTATATATATATTACATGGTTCAGGTGAAAGAAAAGGATGGACAAAATCAGGAACCACAATATTCTGCAGAATTCTGAAAGTATGGACAAGAAAACTGAACTTGCACTCTGAAGGATTAACCAAAATCCAGTTTGACCAACAGGCACAGAAGATGATTGTGTGGAGGTGCTGAATGGAAGTGCCTTACAGAGCAGGATATTGTCAGGAACAGCTCTGCCAAATGAGATGCAGTTTTGGCATGTGCACTGCATGAGGAAGAGGAGAGCCACACACCTGCCCTGTGAATTCTTACTGGCACAGTGTAATGGACTCATGACAATGAGTTGATGTGGAGTGCACGAGTTCAGAGAGCTGTGATGAATCAGAGGAAGCCAAGAAGAGAATCCTACCAAGAATTCCAACTGCAGGTACTGTCATGAAGGGTACAGAAACAGCAAATGGAACAAAAATGCAGGGATAAGGATGAAAACAAGAATAGGAGATACAAACTCCAATTATGGGCTTAAATCACTCAAATGTGTAAGAAAGAAAGCAGTTTTGACATCTCAATTCTTTGGTCACAGTTTAAATTGTTAATGAGCTATCTAGGATGGCAACTGAGACATTCACACAGAAGCGGGCAATACACAAATACATCAGCTAATTCTCTCCCTTACCATCTGTAAGCATTTGCTTTCTCATGGAAACATAAAATAAGGCTGATCAAATCATGAGGGATAATAATGAAATGGAACTCAATGAAGGAAATTGTGTTTTCATGCAGAAAGTTCCACTCTACTGGGATAAGGACGGAGCGATGAGGAGGCAAAGTTGAACTTACACATATGGAAAACGCATGGGGGACTCTGTTACTTCATTTACATTCCTTCACTTTAAGGTCAGAAGCTTTACTAGATTTTAATTAAGCCACCAGAAATTCTTGCATGGTGAAAATTCGAAGTGAATCAGAATTTCTGTAACACTGTAATCCCCCCCTAGAAGTAACAACGTAAAGAGAAGGGCTGTAATGAAACTAAAGTTGTTAAACCAGAGTTAGGTGGTATCATTTATAGAAAACAAGCTCAAGTGAAATCAGTTGCAAATGATGTGGAAATGCAACAGAAAGATTTCTCTTTATTCTAGGTAACAGTGGGTCAGTCCCTCAGTAACAGAAATTTACTACAAAATTTATCATTACATCTTATTTTAAATGGGGGGAATTTCCTTTTTTTTTTTTCCCTGACCAAGTACTTCCTCCCACAAACCACTAAGGAAAGGAACTACAGATTGCAAAGTTATGTTTTCCATGATTTTATCATTCTGGGAAAGCCAGCTTCTTCAACAGAGCAAAGCTATCACAGTAATCAATTTCCTAAATTCCTTGTAAAGACACATGTTAAAAACATTCTCTAGTTTCTCTCCTATTAATATGCTAACCTGTTTTATACTTTTTCTATACCTGTATTATAATTTCCTGCTTAATTTCTTTTTCCCCCACCTAAAAATAGTTTTGGAGGTGAGATATTCTCTACTGCAAAGACATAGATGTATTCTACTGGCATGCATTATGTATCCATTCAGAAGCAAAGTACACAAGTCAGAATCTTAAGGATCAGAGATGATCTGGGCATCTGTGTTTGCAAGGGATACTGCAAAATCACGCCAGCATAACTAACGAGAATCCTCAGATTTCTGTTTTAACTTGAAAAGTATGTTTGCTTTTACAAGAATAATTTACTGAGCTATAATATTTATATGAAAAGAACTTTTAATAGATGTAATAAAAACTTCTGACTGGAGGAGTGTTTGGGAATATTGACAGAATTTTGACCATTGCCTTAAAAATGCTCTTCCATGACCCCACTCATATTCATAAGCACCTGCCAAGTAACCACTCTCAAGTATCCTCTCTCAAAAGTCAATAAAATCCTGCTTTTAGGTCATGTCTATAAAAACCTCAGCCCTAATTAACCTACTGGTGTACAGAATTACTAAGAGTAATGATGCCATTATGAATAATGATGACTGTCATCAATCATGAACAGTAATAGTGACTCCACAGCTTCCTTACAATGCTTCAAACTGCCTGGCTTCAAGTATTATTACTTATTTAAAACACATATTGTAAGCTCTTGAGGGTAAGTGTCATCATTTTTCTGTTCTTTTGTACAAAAGCAACACCAGCAGTTCTGGTGCTCCACAATTAAGGCTCCTGGATTTTCCAGGAATGCAAATAATGCTCACATACACACTTGATAATGTTATAAATATTCTTCTGTGGTTCAGCTTCTTCCCTGTTTTCCATTTCATGATGGAGCTATGTTCTTTTTAAGCAGGCAACTTAATGTATTTCTATATTAAAGGGTTTAGCATTCTGAGAATGGATAAACAAAACAATTTTAGTACTAAAAATAATGTTACTCAATACTATTTCAGTCACAAAAACATTTCCATAGACTAAGATAGTATCAGAACTGGCAGGATAGAGATACAAAAAGAAAATTAATGGAAGCAGACAAAACTCCTTGCCAAGACAATAAAGGAAGTCTTTCACGATGGGAGTTTCCTAAATTAAAGCCAGCAATTCAAGAGTGAAGAATTTTAAAGTAGAAGTGATTTTAATTCAAGCACACCAGAGTAGGACAGAAAGTTTTAGAGGTATAATAACTAGGTGCAAGAATGAAAATATTTCAGTATAGAAAGCTAACACACTACAGAAAGTCTTCCTAGCTTTCCACGGGTAAAAGGATGCTGATGACTATGAGAACTGGGACAATCACAGTTGTGTAGAAATTGAAGTTAAAAATCAAAACTCATGTTAAATGTAAAAACCCCACTAATTCTGCTTTTCTAAATTAACTGCATCATCCAATAGCTTTATGCAATTCCCTGGTATTTACACAAATTCTAAAATAAACACTAATAGAATATTGTTATAAAGTAACAGAGATAAGGTTAGTACCAAGTTATTCCACTGTTTTTCACAGTACAGGTACTGATTCCACTTATTAACTGTAAAATGTGCCTGACAAAGACATAAAAATGCAATCAACTCTTCACCCATCATCACAAGTTCTCCACATCAGCCTTTCATGGGGTATCCTCCCTGTGACTTCGTAGCTACACAACAAAGAGCACATTTCAAATGATGAACTTCTGTTACATAATTAACCTTGAATTGTGTCTCTCCTGGAAGGGGGGGTCATGATAATGACTAAAATATTATAAACTATTCTGAATTTCACCTTCAGAGAAAGCTTTTGTCCATGAAACTGGGAACCCCTCCTACACCCAACAGGCTCTGGAGTCAAGTGACCATTTATTCAGGCATTTCAAGGAGTAAAGATTTTCTTCCACTGATTATCTGCCATAACTGTTACTGAAACTTGGTAATCCATTTCAGCTAGGAAAGTACACACTCAAATTACTTTCATTTTATTACTGTGCTATGCAAAACACCATATATACTTCACTATAGAAAACATTCTATTTAGTTCTATTGATGCATTAACATGAATTACTTCTAGTTCTGCTTTTTTTATTAATTCAACTTTTTACTTAACTCACAATTTTGTATTCATCTTGAAGAGTATAAAAACGCCCCTGGACTAAAATCCTTTTCCTCAAAAAAATGCTGCCAGGATAATTCTTAAGATGACCTGAATAAGTTATATTCAAAGGTTTTAAGATAAATGATTTACACCACATTTTGCTCTTTTAAAAACTCTGAAAAAAGTCTCCTACTTTATGTAATTCTATTTCATTCTCAATGAAGGTACAGGAACATGGAGTACAAATGAAAAATGGGGAGCCATGCAGATGAACAGCCCAATGATGCCATATCCTAAGGATTTCAGCCAGCCCCAGTCTGCAAAGCTGCAGACTCATTTCTCTCATTCCATTTCAAGCTCTACAAAAAAATTCACATCAGTACCCAACTGAAATTTTATTTGAAATTTTGTGGCTTAGAAGCATTACAAAAAATCATTAAAAAATCAGTTTTTCCCTCTCTCCCTCCCAAGAATTACATAATTTGGTCACATAAAAATTCTAAAACAGTCTCCAGTGCATTTTGTTAAAAGACAAATGTCATTTTGAATGTAATACATCCAAACTGTGAGACATTTTGTTGTATTTGGGTTATTTTTGCTTAAACTAGATCAGCACTCCCCAAATATACATCAAACCATTAAAAACAACCAACTGAGAAATTTAAATTAAACACCTGTGATTCTGAAAATACTGCTCTGAATACTTCAACTTAAAGAAATCTTTGTCTATAAATGTGGAAGCCCATTCATAATATCTACACAGAGGAAACTTTACTCAGAATAATATATTTTTATTATGCATTCAAACACTTCTGAATGTCAAACAAAAAGTTTTAAGTGTGTAACTGTGGGCTATGCAATGTGGTAGAATATACTCAGAAAGGTATGGGAACACAGATGATCATATACAGTTTAAGCATAAAATTTTAGCCATAAAATTTTGGAGAAGACCCCTGAGGGCAGAAAATGTTACTGTCACCTGCACAATCAGGTTCAGAGGGGAACACAACTGTGAGTAACACGGACTGGATGCTCAGAGTGCCAAACATCAGCTTGGGTGCACAGGGAGGGCACAGGAGAGGTGGGGGGAGCAGCTTTTGTTCCCTGTGCTGGTGTCCAGGACAGGCTGGAACTGGTGCCTGCCACCGATCCTGCCTGGCTGCACTCTGAGCCCCCCAGAACTGCAGCCTGGGGCTCACCACATCCTGCCACCTTGGCAGGGACCCAGAATTGAAACAGGGAATGCAAACCCTGGGAATGGGACAATGCCACTTGCGCAACCGTCACGTTGCCTTCCTCGATGAGTTAATAAAGGAAAACAGGATTAAAATACGTCCCCTTCCTCTTGTCCTTTCTTCCCACACGGAGAACAAGATCTCTTTTCCACAGCACCAAGGAATACTGCATTTCCACTGCATCCACAGAAGTGACCACGTACCAAATAAGCATGGGTCATTTGTACCGTGAAAACATGGAAAAATTCTTTTATCTTCACGTATAAATACATTTTATTTATATTGTTTCAATTTTAAACAGAATTCCAACGGTATTACTAATGGTAAACTAAAACCTTTTTCTAACCCAGAAGCAAAAATTTGTTTGTTTTTGTGACATTAACAGTACACACCAAAGTCCACTGTCACTGATGAGTCACATTTTGCTAACAGCTTGTGTCCAATATTTAAAATTTTTAAAAAGCATTGGGACTATTTTTTCTAGAAAAATTCAATTATTACTCCAGGCCACAAATATGCAACCAGTGCTGACTTCCTGTCTATGACTTTAATCCCATCAGCTCTGACTTAAGAGTGCGATCAAATCCTGCCTGATCAAGTTTCACAATAGATCACTCACCAGACTTCAGGGAGAATTCTGAAATTTCACCAGACATCCCAAGAGCTCCTAGCACGCTGTACACAGTGTGATGCTTCTTGTAATTTTAATTGGATCTATGTAGAAATACCCTAGACTAGTTTTTAAATAAGCAAAGGCATTATGACAAGATGGGTTACATCATGCCAGCTTGCTCCCTTCTTTAAATTTTCTGTTTTTCCAAAAATATTTTGAAATCCCTCAAGGCTAATGCATGACACAACCATTCCAGAATCTTACCAACATCATCCCAAGTTTTCACCGCTCAGTTTCTTGGCTTATCTGCTGAACTCAAACAAAACCATGTCCTTCTCATTATTTATACACCTCAAATTGATGACTGCACTATGTTCAGTGAAACACAGTAAGTTATTTAGGAAGAACGGATAATTGTTCCATTTGTGCTCTGTCTTGGATAAATAAAATGAAACCTAACATTTCATGAACACAACAGTCCTTCCATTAAGGCACTGTGATGTTGTGTAACTTCTTTTTCCCACTTCATTGGCAGCAAAAGGAATTACACCAACAATGAAATGCTGTGACATGAAATCCCATCATAATGCTACAGCAAACATAGATGGTAAAATATCAGACTGGACTGAACTCTACATACTCTGAGAACTCTACTACACTTTCAGATTTACTGCAGACTTTGATAACTTGATTTGGAGCACTGCCTGTGCAATGACACCAATGGACACACAAATGGAACCCTGTGTCAGATGCACAATTTCTGTCTTTTGCTGCCACCAAAAACATTGACCAGTCTCAAAAGGGGTGGGGGAAATGAGATTTAACAGGCTACTGGCATTAAACATGGTATTCTGAGAACAGAAACACCAATAGAACAAGTGCACTGTGCCAAGCACTGCTTCATCCTTGGGAAGCATCAACACAATCATATGGCAGAGGTAAGATAATTCTTCATGTTGAAGCACAGGTTCATGCCAGATAGAACATACTCACTCTAGCCTATGACATAATTTTGAAAACCTCTAGAGAAGCTGAAAAATCCTCCAAATAATATAATTTTTACTGAAAAAAAATCAGTTTACTCAGAAGTGTTTTATTCAGACTGAACCCTAAACTGTTAATCTGAATTTTAACTAATCACTGCAAAGCTAGTCTAATAATTTTATGTTCTGAACAGCATGTCAGTTTGTGTTTAGTATGAATAGTTTTATGCCAAAACAAGTACTTTAGCCAAAGAATTGTATCTAATGGGACATACCAAAGGGGACCATCACTGAACCTGAGGATTAGATCTGGGAAAAACAAAATTCTTTTTCTATTATGCATTAACAGCTGGCTTTTGCAAGTTAATAGTCAGGTTATTTTAATTTTTAATTCAGGTCAGGCACATTAAAAAACTCATCATGCTTCTTCCATCCAGGGACTCACAGCTTCCTGAGTGTATTTTTAGAGTTAAATAGTCCAGGCTATTAAAAAAAGATTTCAGAGAACTTTCTGTGAGAGAAATGGTGTGAGATCTCAGTAACCCTACCAAAAAATACAACTGTGTAGATAAAATTATTTAAATATATTTTATATTCAATCCAGATTTTTGCTCTGCTTGATGGTGAAATCAAGACTTGTTTAAGCTTATTTCAAAACTCCTGATACTACATTAAAAAGTCTCTTTTTACTGTCCTGTTTTTTTTTTTTTTTTGCCTAATTGATCAAACTTTAGGTAGAAATGTAAGCAAACTGCTACAACACCCCAAAATACTCCCTCTACCTCTCAAGGTAAAGAGCTATGTGGACTCTTTTGGCTATTCTTATAAGCAGAACTAAAAAATAGAAAATAAAAGAAAGCAGAAGTTTCTTCAAAAATGTAGAATTTATGCAGTGGTAAGAATAAAATAGGGAAGAGGGAAATTTCTATAGCTCATTAGCTCTTCCCTCTAACTAAGTATTTGTGGCAGCAGCAAATGTGAAACAATTCTGCCACTGAAGGACTCAGAGGGAACAGAGAAAGATAAACTTGGATCTAAGGATGGGAGAAAGTCTATTTGCTGGGATCAAAAAATTTAACATCTCACCATGCTACCTTAGATAAGAGAATGAAAATACTCTCTACACTCTTCCCTAAAAGCACCCCTGAAAGTTCTGGGGTGCTGTGCACAGCTATAAACTAAACCACATTTAAATAAACCTTTTTTACACTTCAAATAATTAGAAGAGGAAAAAAAACCTGTCACTTCATGCCCCATGCACATTGTTAAGTACTAGTTTAAATAAGAAATGTCAAGAAATTTTCTACACATTTAACTTTTTCAAAATTACTCTTGCCTTCAACAAATGATTCTGCTTTCTGTGACTGGAAAAGTTTGATATTTTTCTTCTGAAAACAACATGACAGAATCTATTTCTAGTTTAATAACCCCAGAAATTGATTAGGATATATAATTTAAACTAAAAATGACTGATGGATTTCTCAGCTTCTTGTTGGAGAAACCTTGGTTTCCATTCAGCAAAAATAGGGAACTTTCTGCATTTTACCTCTGGCTACTCATAAATGCCTCACAGGCCTCCTGAAAGGTGGAAGTTGCATTTTCAATTTCTATATTACTAATGTGTAGATAAGCTATCAAAGCCACTACTGTTTTTGCAATATCACAGTGTACCAATTACCAATGACTAAGCGCTTATTTCCCAAACTGGGTTGTATAACAACATTCACATTAAACAAAGTTTATTTAATATTGCAAGTCCCCATTCTGAACTTATCTCCTCAGGTATGTACATCCTAAAAAGCAGGACTGGAGCTACCCAGAACTGGTGAAAACACTTCTGTATTGAGACACTGAAATAAATACAGTCCTACTACAAGAATTCTGCTTCTGAAATAATTACTCATAAAATTTGCATTATTTACATTTTTGTATTTACTATCATATTGTATTTTGCCACTATCAAATATTATGTACTTTCCCCTCTAAATAGAAACCAAAACTAGAAATTGAAAACAAACTTGCAGTTAGAACAACCCATTCATAATATCCTCCAAAATTAACAACTACACAGATTGAAAACTTAACTTGTACTTTTGGCCAAGTACTTTATTGGCCCACTGTACTACAATGACCATTGTATTCTATTGGCCAGTGTATGTTTAACATGCCAAATTAAACACAGTAGTACTGCAATAAATAGTTTTTACATAGTAACATCAGAAATTATTCTTTTATATTGTTTTAGTGAGTAAATAAAATTCAATGATAATTCTCTAAGCCATCATATAACCTGCATTTAGTTCTGGGTATGTGTCTCATAATCATAATGACCCAACATCAATAAATGTCCTTCTGGAGTAATGCCCATACCAGTCTATTTGATGATTTCCATCAACATTAATAAATTTTAGAACTTTTTAGAAATTTTCCTACCCATCATGTATCTCCTGTCATCCCTTTCTCCATTTTAACAATGTATGTGATATAAAAAAAACTAAAATAGCAGTAGTTTGCAATAGAAGCTTACCCTATAGAAGGCAGTTGTTAGGGGCAGCAAAGCTGCAGCAATGCTGTATTCTTCTGAAGATGAACAATCCTGCAAGAAAAAACAAACAAGAAAATAAGCAAAACCATTTTGTGGATTGTAATTTCATTTCTTCCTTATGAAGTCCCTCTGGCATCCTTCTGACACACAACATAATCCTTAAGAGGATCTTGGAAAAATAACACATATTTATGTGTGTGTATACATATCTATCTATCTATCTATCTATCTATCTATCTATCTATCTATCTATCTATCTATCTGATTTCTCCTAGACAGGTATTGCTGTGATTCTTCCCACTTCAGAAATTTATTAGCCAATTTCTCATTCATATGTCTGAAACACAAATTCACTGACGTAGTTTATACATAATAAAGAAAGTTTTCCTCATTTAGGGAACAATAAAAAGGTAGTTTGCTTCCATTTGGGTCAAGAGCAAACCTGACTAAAATGGAAGTGATGTGATGACCAGAGAATGCCCTTTCAAAATGTCTCAGTGAAGGAAGTGACATTTATGCAATATGAAATAATCACCTCCACAGCCTCTACAAAAGTTGGGCACAAGGTTAACTTTAAAAGAAGATGAAAACCCATTTTCTTCAAGTCTCTGAATGCCTCATTCAACAGTCAAGTGTGTCATTCATGTCTCTCTAGGCAGAGAAGGGCATGCCAAAGTAAATCAGCTTGTAATTGTGCTGATGGAAGTCCTGATTTTATTACAAATGTCTCTTAAAAGAAAGCAGAATTGGAATGTAACTCAATATTTAAGAAACAAACTACTTGAATTTTTATGACCATAGGAAAAATAACTGAACAAAAAATACCCAACAAGAGTTAAAAATGATACTTTTAAAAAAAGCGATCAGGTGTTTTTTTCAGCAGCTCTTTTTGCCACCACTAAGGAACACAATAACTCACATAGTTGTACTAGACAAATGTATCACCATTGTGCCCCTGCATGATCAATGGACAAGCAATCAATGGACAATTTCCAAATGAACAATTCATTTTAATATTTTTAACATCGTTGTTACAGTGGGCACCCTGCAACTCAAACCACTCCCATTAACTGTAACAACTGACCAAATGCAAACATCGAAATATCTCAAGTGTTCCTCTGCCAGATTTTACATTTATGCTTTCATCTCATATCAGAGTTATCTAAAACAGAGCAACTAGCAAAAACCTGGCATCAGCCAATTGTGATAGCAGAAATACGAAATCTACATCACAAAAACAATAATGTTAAGGATCATTAGCATGCTATTTGCATCCATCTCATTCTTTATTAATTGGCTGCAGCATGACTGTGGATTGCAGGTTTAAAACAACAGACCAAAAAAACTCATCACATTTTGCTTCTCATAATTTCTATTTCATTTCTATTTGAACCTTTGTGATTTTTCAATAACAAATCCTTCATCTTCTATTACTTTAATCAAACTCACCTAAATGGATTACCAATGTCCATTATAGTTAAATACAGCAGCATTTAGAAAACTGCTTACACATGCATTCTGAAAAGGGATACAACAAGCCCACAACTGTAAAGGTTTATTTCTGCACAGAGTTACTGAGGGTTTCAATGTGTCTAACCCTGCACAAATGCAGGAATGCTAACTGGGCATGGACAACACGAGCTGGGCAAGTGCTCACACTTCATATCACACTTCCAATCTGGCAGAGGAAAATGAACAAAAATGGACACTGAGAAACTCAATAAATGTTTCAATGATGCCTCTTAGCATTGCAACACGTATACAGCAAATCCAAATTAGTTTGTAAGATCTCAGAGCATAAGGCTAAAGGACACAGCCTCAGCTGCTTTCAATTTTCCATTTCTGCATTATTCCCTATTGTTATCCACATCCTTAATCCCCATTTGGAAGTTAGCACATGTATTTTTAGTTTAATATATGATAAATACTCTTTGTACTTTTGCACTTAACAAGAACACTTCCCATTTAAAATCTGACTTTCCAATCTTTAGAAATGTGCAACAACTTTCAAAGAAATACATATCTTATTTCTGTACATGATTATTTATATCCAGGTATAAAATAATCCACCCTCAATTTCAGGTTACCTACTTAATCCCTTAGCTCAAATTATTTAAAAGAGTTTGGGCTTTTATCCAAAATATACATAAAAATATCTTTATAAAAACTGAGCAATGTATCTTCACCTAGAGAGCATTCAATACTCCAAGAGCTAACATATGTCTCAAAGATATATATCATCACCATATAAACAACACATTAGATTATTTTTCCATTCCTTCCTTCAAGTATGAAATTCTCCACATATTCCATGTCAGCAGTACATGGATTTGCAGTATGGAAGTATTATCTCTCTATTTTTTTCCCCTTATCCTGTATATGACAAGGAATACAATGTGATCTCGGTTAGGAATAAATGATAACACTGTTGTTTTAAGATGAGTGGAACTAATTAACTGTTTACCTGCTTTGTAGCTCCAAGACACAATGTCACAGGGATGTTGCACTGAAATCTCAGCTTCTCAATTTTACAGACAAACCAAAGTACTGGAAATGTCATATATGTGTTGTAGGCAATTAATTTAGACTCCTGAAACAATGAAATCCAGCTGCCTTGTATATAATGTCTTTACCAATTGTGAAAAATATCTCCTACTGCTGCTACAGAAGTAGACAAAAATCAAATACCAGAACATAATCAAAGCTTTTCCACCTAATTTGCACAAAATGAAATTGAAACACATCTGGGGAACAAAAATTATTTTCAGCAAATTAATCACCAAAAACCAATGTCCTTTGACAGTGAAATACAGACTTCCACCATGACATATGCAGAGTACTGCTTTGACTCTCTGCCTAATTGAGTGAAAACCTGGCACGTTGCTCTGGCCATACTGATCCTATATCCAGACAGTTGCTGAACTCTGTAGCAGATTGGAAGTGTTACAGGAATTCATGTACACTTAAAATAGCTTTGCTACACTGAACTGACAAGTGAATAATAAAAGAAGAATGCTTTTCCTTACATCACTTACTTTGACAACACATGTGAATTACTTTTATATACTCCAATCAGTTTAAATACGCAGCAAAACTTTGGTGGTTCAATATTGCCATCAGATTGCAGAGCTGATGGAATTACAGATTTTGACTGCTCAGTTGGACACATGGGGCTGATATGGGGGAGCACTGATGGCTTTTTGAATCTGGTAGGTGGCTTAAGCTTCTGGTGCTGGAGGAGAGAGTCAACTCTGCTCCTCACTCTTGCCTTCAGAACAGGTACTGCCTGGAATTCTTCCTTCAAAAACAAGGTACTCCACATCATCATGAAGCTGAGATCTCTCTGCAGTATGCTCCTAGTGATGAATAGCTGGGAAAAGTCACCCCAGGAGAAGATCTTCCTTGATCTGCTCCTGGACATGCAGGTGCAAGAAGGCTCCTAAGCCCTCTCTGATATCCCAAGTGACAGTGCACAAAAATTACCTCTCTCCCTGCATTAAACAACAACTTACACCTAGGGATTTCTGCTTTCTCTTAGTCACATGATAAAAATCTAGAAGACTTGTATGGAACATCTAGATAACATTGAGGTGGAATGGAAATTCCATTGTGGTGGAATTTTCTTTTTAAATTCATCTTGATAGTCTCTCTCATTAACTGCTACTTGATACAGTTATCTTCCTGCATTAAAACCCATTCTGCTTTAGGCACTAAGCTTTTCAAACACACCCCATATTTTTAATAATCTGCTGAAACCCGAGTATGCCAAAAACTCTGTGATCCAATTTTGCCTTACATTCAGGAGCACCATAAATACATGGAATTCCCCACAGGACTGACTATCACATGAAATCACTGTAGCATGCAGTGAATGCATCCAAACTAAAAAGCTGAACATGGCAGCACTTGATCCATACCTTTCTGGCAGCACAGTAGGATGCATGCATGCTCTGTTAAAAATGCTGCTCATCACTGCACTGTCCCTCTTGAGAATAACTGAAGTCAATTTTTAGGCATACAAAGAGCATTCATCACCTTGCAGGACTAAGCTCAAAATGAATCCAGGGGAAAAAAAAGCCAGAAACTTCGAGGTCAGATGTGTTTTTAAAGCACTAACCCAAGAGCTGTTAAATCAGCATGTGTAAACATGTGCAGAACATCAGCTACAAATTACAGGTGAAACATTAGTTACAAATTCAACAGATGATTTCACTGGTGTCAGGATTTAATCTGAATTCTTACAGATGTATTATGTGGGCAGGGTTTTACTGAATTACAGAATTTTTATTATTGATGCAGTTTATATTTTGGAAATATGAACTGTCAATCCTAATGCACAAGCTACTACTTTTGTCTAAAGCAGTAAGATAATTCAACAGTCCAGTTAGAAAAAATGTTTTGTTTGCTAAAAGGAATAGAGGTTCATCAGGTAGAACTGCAACGTTATTTATAACTATATTTTAATATTAATGAGGTTATTTTTCATTTTCATTAGATAGGCTGCATAAATTTCATTCATTTATATACAAATATTAATATTAATGCAACTGAACTATTACAAATGACAGTTTTGATCAAAGAAAACCTATTCTATATAAATTGATGTTACCATCAATGTTCTTTCTATTCAATCTTTGCAGAATCAAAAATGTAAGTAAATAAACTGACAATTTAACAATATCTGATTATAGCTAATGTAATTATATGCTGTCTTTAAAAAACACAGTCCTACTTGGAATTTCCAAAATAACTTTAAAAAGTATTTAACTTACAAGTTTTAACTTCCCAGATAAAGTAATAGTTAAAATTACACAGTTTGTTGTAATAAATGCCAATATGACAATAATTACTTATAATACCTTTACTAGCATCACATAATTAACTTTACAAGAAAGTTTTAAATCTTCCTACTGGAATAATAAGCAAAATTGCTAATGTGTATTTGCTTTCTTGCTAATATTTATATAGAGCTTTGCCTAGTGAAGTTACCATCAATGCCAGCTGCTGCTCTGCTTTATAGTGGAATCAAACTTTTCCTTTTTTTTTTGTTGACAAAGGTGAAATCAAACCTAATTGATGCAGCTATAATTTCATCAAGTGGAACTCTCCTGGAACTTGAGAAACAGGATGAAAAGTAGACATACTGAAAAAGCCCATAGAGCTGACTATCTGTTGACTTATCTTTTGACAGAATCTACAAAAACAAACTCAAAACTTGGGAGATACTGCCCTAAAAAATGCTCATTATTTTTAAAAGTTCTTGTCTTGATAAGAATATAAAAAGCTTTTTGAAAGCATTAATTCACAAAAATTAATTCTTCTTTCATAAATTACTCTAATGTGTTTTATGTGTCACTCAGTTACACAGGATTTTAATTTTATTTTTGTTCTGCCTAAACACTGCTGCAGGGATGCACAGTTAATAAAACCAAAACAAGTCAATTCTTATTGTCTATGGTTTCCAGGTTTCCAGATCTCTGGGCTTTTGATGAGCAGCTTCTCATGCTGCTGCCTGGTCTGACAGCAATAATGGAACACAAGGTCCAGATCACAGACTTGACCTGTGCTCTGAATTCTGCCACATGTCACAGCTTCCTTCACCCTCTGTGGCCACCACAGAGTGATGCCAGTGCAGAAGACAAACGAACAGCACCCAGCTCAGGAGAATCCTCAATGATTTGACTTTGTGGTCCTTCTGCCTGATCAGAAGCCTTTGCAATGACCATTTAATTAAGGAACTTATCCTGTCAGCAATAGGATGAGATATTGTAGAGCTGCCATTCCAGGCAGGAGATCCAATTTTATTTTAGAGGTATTTTACTTCCTGAGGAGCCTCATGTTTGTCTTCACCTGGCCCTGAATTCTCCTAAGTTTGCCTGCCCTTGAAAGCATAGTGGTATAAGGAACAGAATTCAACCAAGGCAGTTTATAACAATTACACAAGCACATAGTATTCAATGGCTTTTAAGTATACTCCACACATCCACAAGCTAGCAAATACAACAGATTTTCTCTGTGCAGCCCCATCCTACTCCTGATCTCACAGCAAGTGAAAACAAGAAACAACACTTCATTCAAGGAAGAGCTGTCAAGCCCCCCCACCCCCACTCTTTCTCAATAAATACATTTCCGTCTAGGCTTGAGGTTAGTCATTTCCTCCTCCTCGTTACAAATTACATTTAGGAGATCAGGAACCTCGATTTTTATGTGCATAAACTACAAATTTGTCACTGTATTTTTCCTGGACCCCAAAAGCCTAAAAACATTAAGCTTTTTTTTGCAAGATACTGATAAAAACAAGAATGCCATCCCTCGCGTCTCTGCACATCTGAGTTTCTTTAACAGAAATGCCATGCATGTTTCTGAATACTGTCATGAGGCCCATGGCAATAAAGTTCAACATACTCAGGCTGTAATCTTCTCCCAAGGAAATGGTTGGGATGCCAAGATGCCTTTTGACTTTTATTTCACAGCAGGGCTTCATTCACAGTGACTCTGTCCAAACCTTAAACTACACCAGCTGTGATACAAGGTCCTGCACAGCAATTTGTAAAAAGTTTGACAAACAACACTCCAATGATAGAGTACATTGCAATTCATGACAAAAAAGTGATCAATATCCATTAACTGCTCAGTTGGAGGGGGTGATTAATTCATAATATATCTAGGAACTGCAGTGTACTCCTAGAGCCCTGGCAGACCAAAACACTTCTGCAGCTACTGCAAAACATTAACATAGGGTATTCTGTAAACTGCTGTACAGACAGCCTGTTTAACTGAGTTAAGGAACAACAGAGAAATGCTTAAGACATTAAAAGAACCACTAAAATAGATGCCATATTACAGTGTAGTCCAGTTACATATTAACAGAGCAGTTCACAAGTACACAGGGCACATCCTTACTCCCAGCAGCATCTCCTCTCCTAAATTTTAAAGCAAAGTCATAAAATCATTCACTCTGCTTAACTTAATTTTACTGCTCTTTTCTAAGTTTCATGTGATTTTTCCGATTTCATACTTTTAATAAAAATGCATCACATCATCAGTGCACATTCTATACAATTTTTACAACTTAACAGGAATGAACTCCCCAAAAAAATATCATATTTATATGGATATGTAAAGTGATTCACTGAAAAATCAGTTTTTCACTTTAGAAGGATAACATTTGGATAGAAGTGGAATTTTACATCCATCTTCTGTCACATAATGAGCTGATGCTCAGTTCAAATCAGTTACCAAAAGATTTTGGGTCTAGTTCACTATGGAGAAACTGAACAGTGTCTGATGAAATGTAACTTGGAAGTAGGGCTCACTGAAAATTTTCCACTGAATAGCACATGATAGCAAAATAATTTTTTATTTATGCTAAGAACCCTCAATGACATCATCTTCGGAAAGAGAACTTCTAATCCTCAAGGTTTTCCCCCTGGGAGATTCCATCTGTTGCCAACTGATTTTCTGGGGAACCAGAAATAAAACCTTTAATAACAATTCAAAGAAGGCAAGGAACAGGTTTGGGGGAGCTATGGGCTGGACAGAAGGGAGCAAGTCCTATTAAAGAGCATTTCCCGACACAGGAAAAACACAAAAAAACAGCTGACCAAGGAAAACTGGGTCATATTCTTCAATGAAATACTGAGCTGTGTATCTGAGGAAAGAGCTGCCTGTCTTTTGCAGGCTCCTTTGGTGCCCTTGGGGACAAGCTGGGAGAGGAAAAGTGGAAAACTGACTGCACTGTCAGGCTCTAGGTTTAACAGGCAGGTGGGTCTGAATTCTGTTTTCAGGGTCTGACACTGTCATGAATGTTTTCATTAACATGAAAAATGGCATGAAATGCATCTTCATCACATTTCTGACTGACATGATTTGGGATGCTGCTGACTGGCATCACAGCCTGGCAGACACAGACTGAAAAAGCCTCCTGAGCCTTCCAAAGATAAAGTTCTGTACAAGGGACAGGGTAACTCCATGTGGAAACACGAGCTACATACAGACAGCACTGGGAGCCATGTGCTATGCTATACATGTCAAACAAAGTCAAAAATCCCAAAACATTACTCTCACAAAGAGTTCTAGCAGGGGCAAAAGGACATCACAATTAGAAAGTTTATGGATCTTAACCAAGAGACTGAAGCTATCAGGAGAGTGCACAACTGAAAGAATCCCAAAAGGCCTAGATAAATATATGAAGAGAAAACAGTGTGCTCAAGCTGCACAGACAGAAATTACTGGCAAGAAAGCTGATGCCAATTTTATATCTATATCTATATCTATATCTATATCTATATCTATATCTATATCTATATCTATATCTATATCTATATCTATATCATCTATATATCTATATTTAGATCTCTATATCTACGTGCAATGCATCCACAGGGTTCTGGCAGGTGCTCCTGGGAACCAAGCCCATGTTTGCCTGGCTGTAGCACTACCTCTGGCAGAGGCATTTTCCACCAACTACCCAAAATGGGGTCTCTTTTCAATATGTACTTGACATGTTGCTGCAGCACAGCTTTGGGCTTTTTAAGCCAACCTTGATAGTACTGTAAAGCTTTCTACACTTTTGGCAGGGGCACCAGATAGTCTGTGCACAGCTGCACCGAAGGACAACACGAACGACACCGACCAGCTGCTCCTGCAAGAAGTTTTCTTGGATCGGCTTTGTTGCTGCAGCTCCATTCCTGCATCCGTGAAACAAGTGTCAGCTGCTGGACAAGGATATTTCTGGGATGACCTGCGATGGCTGCAGAATCTCAAGGATGACAAGGGGCATTTTGTGGGTTTCTCTGAGGTAATTCTCATTATAAGGTTCTGACTCCTGAATTCATCCAGCGAGGGCTTTTCCATGCTCAGGCACAGATGACGCACTGTGTTAGGTGTGCTGGTGACTTGAAAGAACCTAAAATCCCTCGCTGCCAACCCTGCTGCCAGACCTCTCTGCTCCTTAATAGGCTGGAATGTAAATCTTCTGCTATGTTTCAAAGAGTAGTGCACTTTTAACAACATTAATGGAAGTTGTTGTAGAAGTTGTTTAAGCCAAAAATCAACCTTGTAACAACAACCAGAATTAAGCACACTGCACATCATGAAAAAATCATGTTACTAGAGCTGTTATCAGAAATATCCCATTTTTTCCAGAGAAAAAAAATTTCAGCAATAAAGTCATTTAAAGGACAAACAGTCCACAGAAAACAATGCTTAGAGCAAATTTGGGAAACTGAAAGACATATGTTGTGCATGATTAAGTAGCATGTTGTAGAGCAGTGTCCACCTTAACACATCAAATCTTTGTGATCAAGGAAGAATGTTACTACAAAGCCTGAAAAGCCCAAGAGATTCAGACATTTCAAGCCTGCCTGATTTAGTAAAGTGCTCCCTCCAAGATAACATCCATCAATGAAATATATATTCCAATACAAATATTTAAACTATGAAAAAGGAAAACATAGAAAATGCAATATTTTTATTTAACTTAATGTTAAGTATTTAAACACTGATTGTACTTTTCAGTGCATGGACAGCAGCCACCCCTTTCATACAGATACAGATTTTATTTGAAATCTTACACCTTTTCGTGGTTCAATAATAAAAGTATGATAAATGCACAGGAGATCTGGGAACTGTTTCTTATGAAAAAATTAATTTCTTGGTTATTAGCAAAATGTTTGCTTTTCTAAAAATCCAAGTGAAAACAAGCATGAAGCATTTTTTTCTATGAGACAAAGACAATGGAAGAAACAGTAAACCAATTTTGAACAAGCAATTGTAGAACTACCCTCAGAATCCTTCAGTTGTAAAGCTTGCTGAACTGATACTTTTCTCTGGGATTTTTAAATGGCTTCAGGAAATAAGAAGGTTAGAATTCCACGAAGTAACTCCTCCAACTTTGGTTACAGAAGTCAAAAAGTAAACTCCCAAAACATACTAGTTGGTCATCCAGCTGGAGAGGTGTGTTTGGATGTCCTTAAAAAAAATTCCTGTTCTCTATAAAAGCTGTTTGGTGGGGCAAACACAACCAGAGGAAAAAAGACATCCTTGAGCTCGCTGTGTGGACCAAGGAATCAGAAGTGTACTAGCACTGCCTTCCAGCAAAAATCCTTCTTTGGTACATATTCTAGGAAATCTTGGTACAATCCCTTTCTGTTCCACAGCCTTCTAAATCACTGCTAGTAGCAACATCCAGCTAACTAGCCACAGAGAAAGCCTTCTTTGCCAGATTTTAGATTGCCAGTTAATCCAATTTAAAACCCAAACAAATCTTCTCCTAGGCTATCTGATCTTCCTTCCAGGAGGTTTTGTTCCAAACACCTGTTTTGTTCTTATTTCATTGACATTTTAAGAAAAAATGCAGTAGGGGTAGTTCTGCTATGTAATCACAGTAAATGGCAACGAGAAGTTTAATAAAGCTTCTCTACCTTGGGGTACAGTGAAATATTATTGAAGTTCTAAGTCCCAACTATAGTCATACTGTTTGAAATTCTTTCCTCACAATTCATGTTTGGAGCTTTCAGCAGGATGAGCCAGATTGCAATGGCTGGATGAAAAAGAATGGGTAGTGAAAACAAAAACTGAGAAGTTCAAGCATTAGCAATGGCTTTGGCATCCTAAAACCAGCATGACTCCAATTCCAAAGAACACACTAGCAATCACCAAATGAGTGCAGAACACAATTCTGAAGATCAACAAATCATTTCTGGACAGCATGGTATTATTTAGTGCAGATACTGAATTAAACACATTGTATCAGCAAGAGCTATCAGCCACGTACAATAAATGTGATGACTCAAATGGTAAGTATTTCTTATCTGTGTCTCTTCCTAACAAGAAACTCGAGTAGATATCCTGATGCATTTGACCATCTTCTCATTCCTTTTTCTTATCTGCAGTTCTAAGTAGCAAAGAAATCCTCAAGCTTTCAGGTAGACCTTCACTATCATAGGTGACATGCATCCCACAGTACCCCTTACCTTCTCTTTCAGTACCATGCTAGTGTTGATGGCCACATTTTCTCCAAGGTCCTTATGCTGCTAAAATTTTAGATCTTGTTCTTTACTATTTTGCAAGGACATTTAGGAGTGTAGCTTTTGGTTCATTCCTGTGAGATATCCTACCAGGTGCTGCTAGTCAACAACTTCCTAAAAATTTCATATCCTCTTACTTACCATCCTTCTCCTTCTTTGAATCTTCTCCTATGCATAGAAACTAAAATAATGAGGATTTGCATTTTCTAAATTAATATACAGGGTGAGAGCTGTGCACAAGCATGATGCTGCTGTGTCATCTGCTGGAGCCCATTTGTGTAATGAGACATGACTGTGATGATGCAGTCAAAATTCACCACTGCTTTAACAATAGCAGGTGCTACACACCTGATTTTGATGAAAAGCTCTACAAAATATCACTAAATTGGCTGGAATAATTAATTATGGTTTGCTGGACTGATTTTAAATTTGTCAGTTCTGATGCCTACTGTGTTCATATAATTTTCATATTTCATATTGTATCTTGAATTTGGAAATTAGAATATTACAAACAGAGTATTATAATGCAGACAAGGAAAGAAATTAAGTTTCTAAAGAAGAAGTGCTGAAAATCATGGCACCCTCATAACCAAGTTGATTTTAAGTGTATTATAATTACTACAGTTAGAGTATCCATTCCTGGAATGGATAAAGAATATCACATGTCAATTGTATGGAATTTGTTATGTATAAAAAAGGATCTGTATTTTCTAAAGTGATGTTGAATCAATTAACATTCCAAGCAAAGGTTTTACGAGGTGTTCAAATTACTAAAGGACTTAATCAAAAGAAGCTACTTTTGTCCTCAAAAGTCAAATAATCTGTAGAGAAAATCAAATCAATTTGTTCATTTACAAACACTGTGGGACTTTAGGCTGTTAAACATGCACTTTCCATTCCAATTCTTAGCTCCTAAGTGGAGTTTTGGACTTTAGAGTTCAAGAATTAGGGGAGAGGTGGAGAAAAGGGGTTGTGGGATTTGTTTGCTTTATCTATAGGAATTAGGTAAAGTAATATTTAAATACTTTGTTGGATCACTAGAAACAAAAGCCTGCCCCCGTGACTGAGTACAGGGAGGGAATTACTAAAAATAATCCTCATTAAAGCATGTTTACATGGCATTTTCCATGCATCCTAAAAGCCAATTAATTTAAATCATAATTCTGGGCTGTAATACTGAAAAAGAATGTCAGCAGCTACAAGAATTTTTTACAACATATGCAGATTGTCTAATGTTCTTTTGTTTACACCTTATTTTGTGTTCTTGATCTACAATGGTACACACTTCCAATGTAACAGCAGAGGTAGGTATTTTACTGTAAAGAGATTGATCCTCATGCTTTTTTCCTTAGAAATCATTCTAAAGTGTCACACAGTTCACTACTGTTTGTTTGTCATATGATTTTGTTAAAGTTTACACAAAATATTGACAAAACCCAGAACTGGCCTGTGTTTTATGGTATTTCTCTCAGCACCACATTTCAGTTCTTGAATGAAAGCTGCCACAATCTCAATTGTTTAAACCAAAGGTTATGCAAACAAGACAGCAACCAAATGATTAGAAGACTTTGGATATTCCATCTTCTTTCTGCTTCAGAAATGACCATATTCAAAAAATAATAAGGCTCTTACAGACACCCATTAGTCATTTTTATGTAAATTCCTGTAAAATCAAACACTTAGAAAGAGAAGCTTTATAATATTCCTTATAGAACAACAAACCAGCTGTCCATCTGGTGTGTTTTTCCTGGTGGCCAAGGCAGCACACCTTGCAGAGATGTCTCACTGCAGCTTCTCTCCCTGGGCTTACCAGGTCCTTGAAGGGTGAAATGCAGGGGAAGGAAGATCAGAGACCACGTTACACAGAAATTCCTTTTCCAAAAAACAGACTGTGCACATGTGTGGCCACAGTGGTACAGTCACTGCATGGGCACAGCAAATCAATACTATGCAATATTCTGCCCCTTACTGTACACATTAAATGGCACTCAGAGCAGATGAAGTGCATGTACACATAATTAACAGTGTTATACACATACCTATAGGGAATGATGGACCTGTACTGTAATACACTTTATAAACATACCTAACATCTTAGAGAAAACCTAAATTCCATGTGTTACTTCCTTGTTTTTATAGATATAAAACCTGTAAAACAGAAGTCACTGATTGCACATAGCTTGTTATATTAGCAAAGTGCCTATTCTTTCCAACATGAAAGACTTGTTGGTTTGTTTTTTACTACCTTTCATCAGTTCACCTCTTTCCCAGTCAGGCTGGAGAGCAACTGCACAGCAGTACAACACAATTCCAAACCCAGACTTATTTTATTTACAGCAGCGAGCAGCGTACAAACGTCTGCTTTTCATCACAACGACCAAAAATATTCAGAACACGGAGTCATTAGGAACACTTGGCAACCACAAGGCCACAATTAACAGTAATGATCACTTGAGAGCACTCAGAGCTCCATGTCAACACTCCAAGGAGCTCCAGGGTTCCAGTGAGATACCTGCATGTGAGCAAACACAGGGGAGCACATCCTGCACCAACAGCAAACCTGAGAGAGCTGAACAGAAGCCCAGCAACAAAGAGACATCCATGGAGAGCAAAGCCTGAGTAAAGTCTGCTCCAGCTGCCCAACAGCACACAGACCCATCTGGGATGGATGGATTTGTAGCACCCTCCTCACCCGTGCCAGGGAGCTGCTCAGGGAAATTCTCCTGCGAGCCCCAACGCTGCAACCAGCCCGAGGAGCTGCTAGGGCCACTGCTCACTGCAGCTCTGCTTTTTCTTGTGTTAAAACCAACACCCTGCTATCATTTGATATCTTTATACAATATTAAGCACAGACCCTTAAAACAAGGCTGGACCTACTCTGGTATGCATGTGCACATGAGTACACATCGAGGGGAGGAGGAAGTGTGTGAACACCACATGTTTTGGTCAGAAGCCAGGAGGGAAGTTGAAGGCAGATGCAGGAATGGACAGCACGCCATGTGACCCTCATTTCTACTAATCCCTCTCTTTTCCTTTCCTTTAGTAACAGTCTTGTGCAATAGCTCTGCAGGGCAGGTCCATGCAGAAGTCAAGATTAACAGAAGCGGGGTCTCGGAAGCCTGCAGGAAAACAGCAATTTAGGAATTTCCCTGCCACACACGAGCTCATTCCTGAACAGCACTGCTGGCACAGCCCCAGTGTGAAAAGCAGCCATGGTTTTCTGCTGCCTGGTCATCAAAAACCCATCCTTGCTAAAACCACAGAGGCAGTTTAACACAGCTGGGGCCAGCTCCCCTGGGGCGTGGGACACATGCAGAATGAGCCAGACACCTCGCTGGGGACACCACTGCACACACGAACGTCCTCAGGGATGCTACAAGGAATTATCTGCACACTGGCACCTACACAGCAAGGGATGGTTACTGCTATGCCAAAGGGGTCATCTCCTGACACCTGTAGTGTAGGGAATGTTGACTGAAGCCCTCCAGCAGGGGTGGGGAAGCTGGCAGTGCCATGACAGCAGTGCACACCCCCCTAAATCCATGATATACACACACACACACAGCCCTGCAAAGAAACAACTCTGTCTTCTGGGTTTCACAAACAGACACCCTTGACTGGAATCTCCCAGGACTCTGTGGCCATCCTATGAGATGGGATGAGTATAACAAACAGCATGTTCCTCAGAGTGAGAAAAGGAAAAATGAAAACTGATCAACAACACAATGTTGTACAGTGTGCTTCCATTTTCTTTCCTAGAGAAATTATGTGAGCACTATCAGGTCAATATCAGTGCAATTACATTCTGGTACTGTGCAATCTCTTTGGATAAAGACATTATCAGAAATATCCAGGAATAGTAACTTCTTTTATTAAGTCCAGAATTTTATAGGTGAACCCCTAAAAAGTCAGCAGGATGATAAAGCTGTTATTTCTACTTTTTGGGAATCACTTATCAGAGAAACCATATGATGTGACCTAAAAAACCCCTACCAAAATCATGTTCAGCACAATACAGAATTAAATCTGGAAGCCTGAAGACCAAGCCTTGAACACTGGAATCTCCTTTTTTTCCCACTCAAATAGTACCATTACTACATCTAACATGATGAGAAAGTTCAAGCTGGTAATAACTGCTGAATTAATAGAATTAAGTGTGGGCCTGTTAAACCCCCATGGTTTCTCTTCATGTCCAATTTTGTATGCTTTAAAATACCTTTAATATTTTTAAATAGTGCTGTTTTTCAAACATGAATTCTGAGACTCTGCTTCCAGGAATGCAAGTCAAACTGAGTAACAAAAGACAGGTCATGAAATAAAAGTCCAAAAGGAGACAAATATACTGTAACCCTCCAAAATAAAGATGTTTAGCAACATAGTTTTCAACATAAAATATGAGAAATGCTAGCTCATGTAACCTTCATATTGCCAAGAATTTGAATCATATGACACACACACCGAGCTGATTTTCTCTCAGGAATAATAAAATCTTTCTTGTTATTGGATAGTATTCACAAACCTCTGAATTCTGAGAGGTTCTAAACTGACTGATAGGTTTCAAAACTTTATCTGGTGGCAGAATATAATACAAAAGTTACTTGCCTAAGGAAAAGAAATATTATTTATAGAATGCCATTGTTTTTAATTTTGCTTATCAAAACTTCTTTCACAACAGACTGCATAGTAAGTGCTACAAAGAGGCCCTTATTTCACTAAAGTGATATAGAAGAATCACAAGCAAAGTTCTAGAGGTAAAATAAATCAGTATTATCTTCCATCTGCTTTTGGTCAATGTTGGAGAACAGATGATGGCTCAGATGTGCCTTTGTTGTAACCTACTACAGGTTACATTTTAAATTTTGTCCTGGTTCCTACTAAGTTGTGTTTCATACTGTATACTACAAGTATACTTCTAGAATATCCAATGTAATCTATCTGAAAGACAAACATCTGAAACTATTTCCAAACTATGGAAAGCCACAGTGATCTATCAGAAACCTCCTAAAGCACTAAAAAAATGACTAATTAGTCTACTATTAAAGATATTCTCTCAGTTACAGTGGAACAACATGTGTGTATTGACACAAATGTGACTGGAGAAGGTCCTAAACCAGCACTGATGACTGTGTAACTCAGATTAAATCACATCACAAAAAGACCTCACTCCTTCCCCACATCTTAAGACCAGAATTTTGAGAGTATTTATGTATTTATCAGTTTAATGCACATTTTCCCGCTCTAACCACATTTAGATTAAGAATCCAGATGTCTGGGGCAGATGTGTTTTCCAATTTGACTCACATTTGCCAAACAAAAGCATTAATATGCAGTTAGGCAATGTTACTGACCAACATCTTAGGCAGTGTTGTACCACAACATCCTGCAGCTCTTCCTTTCAAATGAGAAGTTTTATCTGTTCCAAATACCCAAAGAAGGTGTCTCACAGTCCTGCACTATCTGAAGAGAATCTTTCCCCAGAAATACATTTTCTTAGGAAGATTCACTCTCACTGTTACATATTTTATGCAAATTGCTTTGAATGTCTTTTTAATATGGAAATTGTTTCAGGTTATCAAATACCATCCCCAAAGTGTATTCAGGCCTCTTCCTGCTTTTACTACCACTTTGTCAAATTAAGTGCAACCACATTTCAAAATACAGTGCTCACTTGCTGATGCCAGAGGAAAGTTAGAGAGAGAACTGAAATTCTGGACAAGTTATGACTGCAATAAATAAATGGTGAAGTATGCAAATTGAGCCTTGAGATGGTTTCTCCCATTATTTCTGAACAAATATTAAAAGTACAAAGTGTTGTTGAAAACATAACTACATACAAGTGTTTCCCTGCTAAAAAAAAAAAGGCTTTTTAGTTGCAAAAAAAAGTTAAGCATTTTTTTCTGAGATGTCAGCAAATGTTATTATAAAAAATTAAAACAGAAAGAAAATGTCTGAAATGAGATAAATAAAGAAAAAATAGCAATTTATGTGGAACTGCAAATCTTTCTGAGGTAACCACAGCAGAGGAAAGCAAGTATAACAGAAATAGTGTTCAGAGCTAGAATGAACTGAATTATCAATCAATATATTAAGCTTTCACAACACTGCAGGTGGTTTTTTAGCAGTAGTTTAGTCACATAACATATGGAACAGAACATAATGTTCCTGCTCCTCTATCAAGGGTATTAAACACTATGGTGAGACAGGCTGATTTAAATGTTTGCCACAGTACATGATTTGTCAGGGGAAAAAGTCTTACTCAGGGCATGACAATGAAGTTTTCAGCAAGTGGTCAGTGACAACAACTAGCAGAGATAAAAGCAAGTAGCTGGGGATTTAACTGCCCTCATCAGAAGGTACCTGCTTTAATCAGTGACCATTACAATCTCCATGTAATTTTGATCTTCCTACTACTAAAATCCGACCAGGAATACTTCTCTCATTTCTATTTCAGCAGGAGTAAGTGTCAATACTTCTCAGACACAGAAGAGCATGCTTTTAACACTTGAGTCCCGACTTGCTGCATCATATCTTAACTGTATTTGTAAGGCTTCCATCACTCCACCACAGGTGCTAAAGAAGCCAGATTAATATGAAACTCTAATGTACTATTTCACAAATCATAAGCCTATTAAAATTTGCAAGTTCTATCTGTTATCAGTGGAAAGAACAACAGCTTAAAACAATGCCCCTCTTGGACTGAAAGAACTTGAGCTGACAACCATCAGAGATGTGGCAAGTCCAAGTTTTACCCTCTCTAGAGAAACTGGTAAAATATCTCCCTCACTTCCTCCCAGTTGCCAAATGCCTAGACTAGATCCTTGGGGAAATACAGCCTGTGGAATTGTTCACTAAAATCAAATAGCTATTCACTTGCAGCAATAGTAGGAGTGTTTTATTCCACTTCCTTAATCTCTTCTCAAGCCCTGTGGGAGCAGACATATATGAGACCAGCAATAAAACACATGGTGGGATTATCACAAGCATTTTGTTAACATACTGCTCTTCATGCACAAAATGAGCATACAGAAGCTCTGAAAATGCACCCGATCCTTATTTTTGTGGACTCCAGTAAGAAAACAGAATAGATTCTACTAAATGAAAAAACCTGACACTAGGCAATCAGAAAAATCTTGACTAGCAATGGAGGACTCTGCATTAGATTTGCAGAGTGCAATCTTCCTGATTTCCTAACACCTGGCACTTCACAATAAGACAAAGAACTCAGTCCAAAAGACTTCCCAGAAATGGCCAACCTGCATCTCTCGAAATTCTTCATTTTTTGTGTCTTTTAACAGACATTGCTTAAATTACTTGGTCTTATGACCTGCAGCTAACAGAATTCATGTGTCTATGGCAAAATGTTGACTTGCTGAGTTTGCAACAATTCACCTTTTTATTAGCAGAGGTTTGGTGGCTGGAGAGCATCAGATTTACCACCTGGATGAGCAGGTGAGCCTGGTGTGTCCCAAACCATGGCACTGGAGCTTGCTGCCACACGTCCCCACTCAACCCAGAGTGTCCTGCAGGGAGCCAGGGCTCTGCCCACCCTGCCCCTCTGCCAGGGCATTCCCTTCCCTTCCTCTCAGCTCTTGGATCACACTCCCTGTGCCTCCAGCCACAGTAAGATTCCAGTTTGCACCCTGCAGAAGCCAATGGGAACGTGCAATAGTGTTAGCAGAAAAATCTCGTGGTGAGGCTCAGGCAGTTTCTACAAGTCCAGTGGTTCAGTGAGGTCCCAAAGCCCTACTGCAACCTGACTCTCCCCAAAAACCCCATCAATAATTAATGTGGTATTTCCCTACAGCTTCACTGCATCTCCAGTTAAGACCACATTTCTTAAATTAGATTTTTGTGTCTTTTAACAGACATTGCTTAAATTACTTGGTCTTATGACCTGCAGCTAACAGAATTCATGTGTCTAAAGCAAAATGCTGACTTGCTGAGTCCCACTGCAGCAAGGGCAAACTTATTTAAGTTCTTGATAATGTGCTTTTTTTCTTGAATTGATACAGGGAAGCTCCAAAATGTCACAATTTACACCTTGTTTCAAATAACACACTTGAGCAAAATGCACAGACAAACCATTAATCATGTTTTTATCTTAATAACTAACTTCATATGTCATGAAAGTAGATGTTAAAAATACTTGCTTCTAACTCACTGCCCAGTGTCAGGAGTTCAGATGTTTTTATGTTGGCCAAGCTTACTCCTCAGAAATGAATACTTTCATTTCATATTTTCAAAGATATGAAAATACTGTTGGGGGGGGGGAGGCATAAAAACTGTGCCTCCTTATTTGATCTCTTCCCCCTGCATGATTTGAGTTATATTTGCTAGTTTTATTGAGGAAAAACAAGCCTGTTGTAATTTCAGTAACTCTTCAGACACATTCATTTCCTTGAACTTAAGCTTCTTCTTGGGCCTTCAAATCACCGGGATGGGAAAAAAAGTTTTTCTTCCAGAGTAAAATTGGCTTTTATTATTTTATTAAAAGGTGATGTCAGTATTTCTTTCCTCAGAAAAGCAAATTTCATTTTCTTCTGCTATCATTTTTCTAAGATACAGAAATATAGGAGATTTGAGTTTTGTTCTGTTGTCTAAAAACATCTGGATGGTTTTTTAACCAGGAATGATCAAAAAAGTAGAAGCAAAATCTGTGACACATCTATACAATCCTGCTTTCTGATTTGAAAGAAAATTTCTATCTCTGGAATATACAGCAGGTGCAATATTCCATTAGTCAGAATTTTGGACAGAGAAATAGAGTTTCACAGATAAATTCCATTTTTCTTCCAACTCTAAAGCTAAATTTAGGGCTTGGAAAAGGTGAAGACTTGTGCCAAAAAGCAGATTATATGTGCTGTGTAATTTCAGCCAGTCAACTTCAGTTTTCATCTGCTGACTGCAGGTAGTTTTGCTTTTAAGACACTGCTCAGACAAAGAAGAACCTCTTTCACAACAGTAGAAAAACATCTTACTGTGAACAAATAAGAAATGCAACAGGCAACAAAACTTGCATTTGATGGTGACCTGAGGTGGCATGTGCTCAGTCAATGTTAATTTATTTCTACACTTCAGTGAAAGTGGCATTTGGCACTCACCTTTTAAAAAATGTGGGTCAACCTTTTTTAAATTGCTGCAGAACAGTTTCAGTGGGTTTTAGGTTAGAGGAGAGTGAGATTAAAATACTAAAGCCTCCATCAAGTCCCTAATTTGATACAATAACTTAGGGTCAACAAAAGAAAAAGCACAACCAAATGTGATCACATTACAAATTAATAAAAATACCACTACATTCTCAGACAAGAGACTGAAAACATGTAAGTCTATAAAATACTTCAGATGATGAATTGAGAACAAGGGGAAACAGACCAATTATTGAAATGAAAGTCAAAAGAAATGAAAATGAATGAAAAGAAATGAAAAGAAATGAAAAGAAATGAAAGTCAGCCACATATTTCGCTTTCATAGGTAGCTGCCACCATATGTTGAGGTTTATTCAGCACATAATAATTTGTCAGTAGAATTAACTTTGGAGATGAACTGCAGACACTTGCAGAGAGTTTCTGACAAACTGAGATGTCACTGTGACAAGTAGAACTGCCACCATGAGCCACAGAAGCAGAAAGTATGCTTTCTTAATCTATGTTTAAACAAAGAAGACAAACCTTTGGTATTTTTAACTGAGCAGTGGTTGATACACATTTGAGGAATTCTGGGTTGAAAATCACCTGGAAAAGCCACGATTCACTAATTTTAAAAAAAGCACTTCAAGCCATTAAGTTAAATCATTCCAGTACTTACCAAAACTAAAATGTATCTAAATTATTAATAATGGGAACAATTTTCTTTCTGCTTGTCATATCAGGCAAATCTGTACAGACCTGAGTGCTTTGTCTTTTACTTTTTCAACAACAAAATCCACCATCAAGTAGTATCTGCTACATCACTGCAGTACACGGTCGAGTAATTTAATTACTTTGCTTCTCCACAACCCTCTAAGCAATTTTGCCTATCCCAATCCTAAACAAGAGAAGGACAATCAAGGCCAAAGCCCATCCATACTGTACCTGCAGAGCACAGTTCATCATTCTCACAATGTAATCAAACTGCTGATGGTCCAGGATTGCTCGGTTTTCTTTAACGTGCTGGCCCAGCTCCTGAGTCAGGCAGTGCCGAGCTGCTTTGCCTTTCAGGGCTCTCAGAGCTGCAGGCAGGGTCTGCAGAGAAACATCTCACTTTATGGAAATGAAATTAAATGTCACTACTCATACTGAATTGCATTCATTTTTATTAGGAAACTCCAAATGACAATAAAGAACAACTCTAGAAATTACCCATTAGCTTGAATATCAAAATTTTACATAATGGTTGATTTAGCCTGAATTAGCAAGTACTAAATGTTTCCCTTTTTTTCCCAAATGCACTAAATAGCATTTCTCCACTACACCTGTAACTAGAAATCCTTTAATATAGACAGGCATTGAATGGATGTGAAATCAGAAATGGATTATTGTGGATGAAGTGCTCTGTTCTGCACAGCCAGGCCAGGGCTGGAGTTTGCCTATCCAGGCTGAGCAGCACATTTTGTGATAAGCAATGAATGACAAATGGGCTTAGAAGTGGCATAGCTCTCATAGCAGTGAGGCCACTAGATTGTCATGCAGTTTATCCTAAACCAGAGCCAACAGAACATTTATATCGAAGTTTTAAAGATGCAGCAAACACTAAAACAGTGATTATCAGCTGTGGCCCTTTAGGCTGGAGGTAACAGCTAGGTAAGAAAAGGCAGCCTATTTGCTAAGGAAAAATCTGAGAATCTGCCATATAGAGGGACAAAAAACTCACTGAACTTTCCCAAGTGCCTAGAAGTTGAATGAGGTTAAAAACTACTGTGCTCTCTGCTTGGATGAAAACCCTTAAAGAGTTACACACTTCATTAGGACTTTCCCCATGTGCATTTTGAAACCATAACTTATAAATCAAGCAAATCTCATTTTCTATCTTGATCTGCACAGCATCAGAGATACATAGGTGATACTTCCCTCAGAAGTCAAAACAGCTCTTAAAAGAATTTTACAGTAATTTTCATACGTAGAATTAGATTTGATTGTAAGTTTGAGTGACTGTTCTACAATCAATACCTGAAAACTCTATGGACAGAATCTACAAAACTTGGCAACTTCTTAATGAAGAAAAAATAAGAATGTCAAGGATATCAATTCACTGGCACCTTTCAGTGAAGACAGACATGCCAAATATTTATATTCATCTCTGAGTTCTATCAAATTATTTATTTTTAAAACCAGCAAAATTGACTGTACTGAAGATTTCCAAAGAGCACTGGCTGTTAAACACCAAAGCACATATGTGCCTTTTGTTTGCATTCCTTCTAATTAATGCTGCTAGACCAACATACACCAACCTCTTTAAAAAAAAAAAAATCATGTGGACAATGCTGCTTATAACAGTAATAAATTTTGCAAAATGGGTTTTCAACTCACTCGTGTAGGATTAGAAACAGGTTTTCAAATCCATTAGCCTCATATTACACACAATATTGCATTTAGATTATTATTTTTATTGCTTACTTAATTCATTTAAATGGCCAAAATAATCCTTAGCATTTGAAACAAGACTTCAAAATGTACTTTGTGATTAGGCCAGTCTCCATTTGCTTATTAACAGAACAGAGAGTAATTTGGGAGAATTAAAATTTCATTTTATTACCTTTTCAGTCTCCAAAAATTTGTTTTCAAAAATGAACGAGATGCAGTTTCGAACAACTTCCAACCTTTGAGCGCTGTTGAAAACCGTGCTTCCTTTTTCCATTATGGAAACTAACAAATAAAAAAAAGAATATACATCTGTAAAATGTCTGCAAGAACCACAAAGAATACCACAAATTTTTAAAAAAATAATTACTGCATCCTCCCCTTTATTCTGTCAAGCAAATGCCATTTGTAGGCAGCTGGGAACAGAGGATCCCAAATCTCTGGCTTCCCTGTGCCATCTGAAGAGGAGAGTGCTCTGATTTTAACTGCAGTAGTTGATTCTCCTAACTATTTGTTCTCTTTGTCTCATACAGGCACAGAGAGATTACAACCACTAACATACTGATGAAATACATAAACACCAATTAATAATAAATGTGAGTGTTCTGCAGTGAGCTATATAGCCTGTTTTAGCATGTTTTGTAGCAATAGATAACTATTTTTAGATGGCCATGACAAGAATTCTGAAACATGGAATAAAACCTGACAAACCTGTTCTCTTATCTGGATTCCAAATTGCTGAGATCTTATTTTCTCAATGCACTGTTTTGCCCTGATTTTTCAAGAAAATTCAGAATGCAAGAACTAACGTTCTCTTTTTCCCTATAATATCAAATAAACAGTATCTAAATTCAGGATATGACTTTCTAGTAGGTATTAATCAGCTACTTATATCCAAAGATTCCGAGAGACAGTTAAGCACAGAGTGTAAGTGTGAAAATTATTCCTCAAAAAAAGAAACAGCAAATCCCCTGCTTTGACACAGAAATTACCTTATTAAAAAAAAAAAAACCCCTCTCTTGCAACCAGCCTTTTGAAGAAAGACAACAGAACACAACCACATATCCTTTAAATTTTCTGTAAGTACCACATTCAATGATACAGTCAACAGCAGAGGCAGGTGAAGAGAGTTCATCCTCTTCTTGTGTAAACCCAAAGAGAAACAGGGCAGGACCTCAAGAGGCCACCCAGTTCATCCTGCTGTCCCTAGACAGGATCAACTCTATTTATGTTAGTTCTCATGTTTGTCTAATATGTTCCCAATGTTCTGTGATAAGAGAGACTCCATGGCTTCACAAGAGATCCACTCAACTGCCTCAAAATCCTCATTTTACCATGTCTTGCTGACAAATAACTGTATTTCTGTGCTGCAATTAAACCCAGCACTTCTTATCGTTGCAGATTATTCCCCTTCTTTTTCTCACTGCCTCTTGTATAATTGAAGCCTGCTATTATGTGTCCCCTCAGTCTCCTATTTTTCAGTCTAAACAACTCCCCATCTTTCCTTGTAGGTCACATTCTCTGGACCACTGGTCATTCCTGTTGCATTCTTATGGACTCCATCCAACAGAACCAAAAATGGAGACAGGCTCCGAGTGTCCAAAAATGGACACAAACATTCCAGCTGAGGTCTTAGTGAGCACAATGAAGAGATTTCTCCATGGGGTTCACTGACTGAGCTCCTGTTTATACATCCTACTAAGATGTTTGGCTTTTTTGCAGTAGCTTGATATAGTTGGGTCATGTTTGCCCTACAGTCATTGAAGTTCCCAAATTAATTTCTAAAGAACTGCTGCCTAGTCAGTCAATCCTGCCTAGGCAAGTGCCATACCATATTTGAAGAAAAGCAGTGGAGAACAGAATTCAATGGAGTCTTGTGGTTAGATATCCAATTTTTAAAGCTGGATTTGAATTCTGATCCCATCTTCCAAAGTTTTGCAAGCTCTGCCAACTTCACGTGCAAGTGTACTAACTAGTTAGTAAATTAGTTACTAGTTAGTAATTAGTTTGTGCCACTAATCACATCAACGAGTATGACTGTGAGTAACAGAACTTTTTGGGACTAAAATTAAAATTACAGGCCTACAATGTCCACATCTGCTCTTTATGCTTAAATATAGACATATTTATTTTGAGACACATGCTATCTTTGCGTTTTTATGGTAATTTACAATTCTTTCACTGGTATCAAAGGAGGAACTGAAATGGTTCAAAGCTTGGTTCAGCCAGTGCTTCAAGTGACCTATGGTGATATTTAACAGGTCTAGCTGAGTAGACAATATAGAATTTTATTGTTCAATTCAAAATCTAATTCAGATCAAATCCACTTTTGTTGTCAGCAGTTATACCCCCCACTCTCTGAATGTCTGATTTCTGAATAAAGGCGGATTAAAAAGGGCTTTGAAAATTGCAAAGGCGAACCCTGAAGCCTGGAAGTTTTGAACTTTCTGTGCTCTCTGGCACTGACCCCCGAAAGAACACTATTTTCAATCTGTGGCCCTGGAGAAGACTTCCAAAATTGAGTGTGGAGTTGGAGTCACTAGTGTGTAGTTTGAATAGAAGTGTGGAATATCGTGTGGTGAAGGGTTTGGAATTTGGGGTTTTAGAATATAGTAATAGGTATGGGACGAGATGGAGGTTTTGGGGCAGTGGCTTTTTCCTCCTTCTTGTTCCTTCTTCTTCTTGGTTTTAGGTAGTAGTTTTTGGTGGGATAGAAAGTGCTGCAGTGCATGTCATGGGTGTTTGGTCATTGGGTCAAAAATATCAATCACATAGGTGTTAGCTTTTAATTGTATAGTTAGGCCTTAAAAGACCTTGTAAGGAGCAGGGTACAGCTCCATTTTTACTCTCTTTTAGCTTGTTAGCTAGAGGTGCTGTAGCACTCACTATACTATGGATGAGAATTAATAAACAACCATGTCCAAACACAAAACTTTGTCTCTCGTGCTTCAGCTCTGATCACTACAAACACAATATTAACATGAAACTGGGAGCAACACATGCCAATTATCCATGAGAAGCAGGTGGGAGAGGGAACAAATGCACATACCCACAGGGGGACCTGCTGGAACCACGCACTTTCTTGTCCCCACGGGTGGCAGGGGGGGCTCCCTGGCTCCTGGCCAGCCCCTCCTGGAGCAGCTCCTGCACCCGGCCCTCGTTGATCCGGGGGAAGGGCAGGATGTGGACCCGCAGGTGAGAGCCCTCCGTGGGCCGGGGCACCTTCTGGAATGCTATGTGGGGATTGGGATTCTCCTGCAGGGCAAAAGCAAAAGGTCACACACACAATTAATCACGCAGTGTCACCATCTGTCTCATCTAATTTGACTGTTGTTTGGAGAATCTCCCATACCTGAAAGATGAAGAAGTCAAATATCTAATGTAGATGAGTAATAAAATGTTTCATATCCAGATTGCCCCTGACTCATTAAATTCAGTATTTCCAACTTTCTTAAACGTTTTGTCAATGTGCAAAATTCAAAACAAGAGCAAAAGAATGCCCCTGCTTAACTTAGGCTGATTTTATGCAAATTAATAAATATTAAGGACTTGAATATAAACCAGTGTAACAGTCAAGCTCTTCATCCACCACCATGCACAGAATCACCTTGCATTTCCAGAGGTGCAGTAATCAAACAAAATGAGGTATTTCTATATCTTCATTCATTTCTTCTGAGGTTACCATTAATCACATCTGAATTTATTGCTGTCCAATTTGACTCTATGCTCATTACTGGCTACACACCACTGCCAAAGAGTCCTATCCATCAATGAGGTTTCTCTTGTAAATGCACAATAAATTTGGAAGAAAACTTGTAAACAGGAGCTTAATACAGTTGTTTATAGGAGCAAAAGGCAACAAGGAGATCAAATGCATCAACTTGAGAAATAGGAGTCAAAACAGAACAGCTACTTAGCCATGTACATTCTTTGCAAAGGAAAATTTAATGGAACAAGCCAAAAATACCAGGGGTATGAGAGCAGCAGATGCCAGGGGAAGCAAGGGGGAGAAAGGTAACACAGTCTCAGGAGGGAGGAACAGAGGACAGAGGGCAGAAAATGCCAGAAAAGGAGAGTAACTGTTCCAATATCCATTTCAGTGAGAGGAGAGATTCAGAGGAAATACACAGGAAAAGTTACTTTTATCTTGGACATCACAAATGTTATGGCAGATGAACATGCTATTAGACTAATTAATGGTCTAATGCCTTTTAATGATTTTCCACCTGTACCATGCAAACATTTTCTCTCCCTAACAGACCTTGTCTCTCTCCCTTGTATCTAAATTGTCACAGCTACAATATTATGATTATTAGAACTGTGAAACAAGATGTCAAAGCACATCATGCAGTCTGTTTAAAATTAGGCAGCTCTAGACACAGCTTAAGCAGTGTTACTTATCACTTACATTTAGTCAAAGACAGGTGCATGCACAACTACTAAAAATCTGACTTCTCAAGGCACAGGGTCATTGACTTTGCTCCTGTTGAAGTCACTGACTTAGTGGTAGTGAAGGAGCAGGTCAGTCACAGTGGCATAAATAAATCTCATAACCAGAAAAGACACAAAATAAACCCCCAAAAGCAGCATTTGGTAGTTCTTGTGATTTGTTTTTGTTTTTGTTTTTGTTTTTTTTCAGAATTGTAGATGTAAACCACAGTTTTGGGGAAGTGGGATATAGCAAAGGAAGGGTGACAAAGGTGTCAGCTGATGGTGTAATAGATAATGCTCTGTGGAGTCTGAATAACCACACAAATGTGAGGGGGAGAGATCAGTCTATGCCAAAAAAGCCCACAAACCTCAAAGCAAACAAAAAATCTAAAACCCACAAACAAAAAAAAACCATGCCAGAACCAGCTAATGGAATGGTAACAGACTTTATAAAAGCACTATGCAAAATAAACATGATGTGAAGGCAGAAATTTAACTGGAAATGGAGTTGTAGGAACCTAACAAGTACAAGAAACTGGCTGCAAAAAAATGAAATAATGCTTACTGAGCATGCAAACCAGGCTGACTGGGTCACACAGCAGGAAAGAACTGCTGAAAGTACATATTATGCCAAATTATACTATATATAAATACATACCTACATATATATATATATATATATATATATATAAAATACATTATAAATGTATATGTATAATTTACATATGGAAAACTGTTGAGAGGCAAGAAAAGAGATGAATTTGACATGGATAGGTTGCAGCAGAGAAAACAGCAGTTTACAGACCTTATGTGAATACACACTAAAAACAGGTAAGCAGTTGTAGCTATATCTAAATAAATATTAGCATTAATAAATCAATAATATCATATTGAATTTCCTTTGCATGTACAAATTTACTGATCCTTAAAGTTACACAGTCTTTTGTCATGATACAGATGATGATTACCACAAGCAGTCACTTTCATTTTCTGGACACTGGATCAATCTGAGAAATCAGAATTTTCAATGATATCATCATCATCTCAACTCTACAGATGCAGCAGGTACAGTCAACTTACATTTTTGAAGAGCTGTTCTGCAAGTTCTCTAACATGCTTTATCATTTTTGGTGGATTGCCCTCTTCAGCTTTAATTCTTTCAACTTCAAAGGCCACCAACTTTTTTTAAAAGAACAAAGAATAAAAATATTGATAATTCAACTTTAAAAAAATTATTTCCCATTTAAGTTATGAAATGTTGATCTTAAATTGAAACCAAGGAAAGCTGAACACTGAAAAATGTCTGATGTCACATTGCTCTAGAACACGAGATATTTTCACTTTCAATGCAGCATTTATTATCAGACAGAAAGTCCTATGCAAAGAAACCACTCCTTTCACATTTCTATACCTCAATCAAAACTTCTCAGAGGTACTACTAGTACAACACAGAATTAATTTCACACTCCAATTTTACTCAACATTCAATTCAAAGCCAACACAGTGAAAACTATGGCATTGATTTTTAAATTTTTTTTTTCATCTCAGTTTACATTGTTGGATAGTTAATGTAATATTTCTCTATGAGGTTGTTGCCATTTCAGAGAATATAATTAAATTATTGAAAATAATTTTGTAGTAGCACATGCAATGTATTATGAAGCTACAGATCTGACAACAGGAACAGCATGACCAAAGTTTATACAACTATTAAACTTCATACATATGAGGGGGCATAATTTTATGGAAGTAAGCTAGAAATATCTCCTCAGAAGAAAACAGGAGTTGAGATGATTAATATAAACTTGATATAATAAACAGTGGGGACTCAGAAGCATTCCAGTAGTTTTTCCCATGCTGAAACACAGTAAATTGTAATTTACTTTGGAATACAGAAACTGTTTTCACCTCATCAAAAAGATCACAGGTTCTGAAGGGAGGACCCCTCTCTGACACAAAGCCAGCAAATGCCATTCCATTGAGGACTTTGGTTAGAAAGTCATTCTCAATTAAGCCTCGCTGGCCCAAGAAGGCTGCCTGCAACAAAGACAGAAAAAAATGCACCTTTTAAAATCAGCATCAAAATTACAATTACAAGGAACTGTTGTGTACTAGTTAAGCATTTTCACCAGCCTATCAGCTTATACTAGTAAGTGCTACTTTCTGGTTAAATTTTTTATTATACATAGTATCTCTTTATACCTAAATGCAGAACTGGAAATTTGATGTACATGTTTTTTAAATCTCACAGGTAATAAAAGAGAAAACCCGTACCTTCAAGCAAGTTATTACATACAGAGGTTTTCAAAATTCCACAGTGATTCCTCAAATGTTTATTTGTATTAAATTTCAATGTTAACTTTGTTGTATATATCTGTCCTGTCCCTGCAATTAGTTCCACTAAAACATGCTGATACTGTGCTATGCCAAAATGATGTGCTTATCACATGCAGATAATTTTAATTACATTTTTAAACTTCACCACTTGTTCAAAAGGCCGGCTTGTGGGAATAACATGGCACAAAGGAATACCATAAATACACAGAACTGCTCCTCCTTTACCTTATGGAAGTGGATGACAGGCTCAGCATGAATTCTGATCAGCTGGAGACACGAGCGGTATCCCTGGAAAAGCTGAGCAAACAGCCTGAGGAAGATTGCTCGCACCTCCTTGTCCTGGAAGCAGGTATGGAATATGCTGTTAAAATATCTTTGTATCCCAAATTTCTCCAACTTTGTATGAATCTGTATGAGCAATGCCTACAGATTCGCGAGTGCAGCAGTGCAGCACACGAAGCAGAGATATTTGTACAGGTATGAGGTTATCTCATAGAATGGTGGGGGCTGGGAGGGACCTTAAAGGACTGGAACCCTGAAGCCTGGAAGTTTTGAACCTTCTGTGCTCTCTGGCACTGACCCCCAAAAGAACACTGCTTTTGACCTGAGGCCTTGGAGAAGGCTCCCGAATTGGAGCGATGGAGTTGGAGTCACTGGTGTGTAGTTCCAGTAGAAGTGTGTAATATCACACAGTGAAAGGTTTGGAATTTGGGGTTTTAGGATATAGTAATACATATGGGACGAGATGGAGGTTTTGGGGCATTGGCTCTTTCCTCCTTCTTATTCCTCCTCCTTGGTTTTAGGTTGTAGTTTTTGGTGGGATAGAAAGTGCTGCAGTGCATGTCATGGGTGTTTGGTCATTGCATCAAAAATATCAATAATATTGGTGTTTGCTTTTAATTGGACTGTTTGGCTTTAAAAGGTCTTGTAACAAGCAAGATCCAGCTCCATTTTTTCACTTTTAGCTTGTTAGCTGGAAGTGCTGTAGCACTCACTGTGCTATGGATAAGAATTAATAAACAACTGATTCTGAACACAAAACTTTGTCTCTCGTGTTTCAATCCTGACTCTGACTGAAGGCAGAGGAAAAAAGAATATAGACACTAATAAAAGACCACCAGGTTCCCCTGCCCTGTGCTCAGATGGCCATGGCAGATCCTGCACACAGTCACCCCTCAGCCCTGCTGATCTCTCCTTTGCCTGCAGCACAGGCTCTGGGCTAAGCCAGGGTGGCTGAGGGGTGCTCATGTCGTGAACCACACGAATGAGCTGCCACAAGAAAAACCTGACACAAACAAAGGGAAAAGACTACTTTAGCCTGGGTTTATTTCCTAAAGTAAGTGTGGCTTTGAAGCACTACAAGCATGTCTTCAGAGTGGGCAGGGGCAGCAGGGATTAACAGGAGCCCAAGGTGGCACTGCTGCTGCTGCTGGAGAATCCAGGCTTGGAGCATCCCACTACAGCACCAGCTGCAGCTCTGCCAGACCAGCACACTGCTCCAGGTTTGCCCAGCTACCTGGCCAGGACTCTTCCAACTCACATCTTCACTTGCCAACCTTCTGCCACCAAAACAAGCCAGAGTTACTTATAGAAGTTCAAAATAGTAGGTCCTTAAAGTCCTGGTTTATTTATTTGACTAAAAGTGAGCTTACATACACACCACCAGCTAAATGGAAATGATGTGAACAGCTAGGGAAGGGTCGGGGCAGTGATATCTCCACCTGGCCCACATGCCACTAAAGACTGACATCAAATCCTGGGCCACCCCATTATTTAATCTCAGCAGCCATGTCAAAAAACTCAAGGTCCCAAAAATTGCTATATGACCTCAGGTTTTATGGTGTTACGTTACAAACTCTAATTTTAATTGTTACACACAGCAAAGAATGTTTACTATCAGGTAACCAGCTGACAAGCAAATATAACCTAAGTAAATTACAACCTATAACTTATTTTTAAAGAGAAAAGGAATATATAAGATATATATATAAAGCTGGAATATATAATTGGAGTATTTTACTAGAGGCTGTTCATTCTTCACTGGAACATGATCAATGTTGCTCTGTTTTTAACTTAAATTTTGTATGGCTCACTTCACTGACAGCTATGCTTATTTTCTGCTGCTCTCTAGGATTTTAGCAGGTACATTTGTACCATGAATTTTTGGACTACTTGAAAACATGGTAATTTCTTTCAGATTTAACAACATTCTTATTTTGATACAAAATTATATTAATTTGAGACTTCCTTATTCAAAATGAGATCTTAGATGAATACTTCCATTAGTTTAGATGAAGTATGGATGACATTCTCCATCTTCAGCAATGGAAAATACCAATCTTAAAGCAAGAAATAAGTATAACAAATATTTATTATTATTATATTATTATAATAATAATAACAATTAATAATTGTTATAATTGTTATAATAATATAACAAATATATTATTATTATTATATTATTATTATTTTATTATTATTATTAAATTATTATTTTATTATATAAAAATATATTTGTACCACCTAAGAGTTTCACATTTTCAAATATATCTACACAAAAAAAGCCCCAATGTGTTCTTAAATTGAACTGGCTTTTGGATTTTATAAAACTTCTAACCCATCACAATGCTATTAGAGGGCGAAATGCATTTCTTTGCTCCACCAATAACACTATAAAGTATATGGAAAAGCAAACACAAATTCTTATAAAAGGAAGCTAATCTAAAATTTCAACAGTTTTCCACTTATGCAAGTCAGACACAGAAAATAACACAGAAATCTTACCAGCATTTTTGAGTGTGATAAAGCTGTTCGTGGGGGAGGGAATGCATAATCTGCTGTTTCCAAATCAGGATGTAAAACCTAGAGAATTTTTAAAACATAATCTTTTTTCATTCATTTTGTTGAGAAAAATATATTTTTTTTCTTTCTCAAATTAATATTCACCAATATTGGGTACCTCAAGTAAAAAATTGAGTTAAATTGTGAGGACTGTATGGAAACAAAGACAGAATTAACTTCTCACCTTCAAGTTTCTATATGTGAGTTAGTTATCAAAAACTCCTATCACAGTCCATGAAATTATCAATACCATCAGGGATTTTAGAGTCAATTCAGCTAAAACAGATAAACAGTCTTCTGTTGAAGATAAGATTTGCTCAGAAGCCCCAAATAAGGTGATTTCTAACTTATTGCAATGACAGTAAAAAGACAAACTGAAGTATTTTTTATGGCAACTCCCTAAAGTAGAATCCATCATTCATAAATTCTGAAACAGGGACATCACACAAATAAACTTTAAAGGGTTATTAAATTGTTAAATTTCAAGAAAATGTACAGTTGAAATGAATTTATAAACACAGAAAGGCAGCAATAGTGAGTAGTAATAATGCTGCTCAAACACTCTTACTAAAAATTATTATAAAGGAAAAGTATCTACCTCTTGAACATTGAAAAGATATTTTATATTTCCATTACTGATGATATCAACTTGAACTACAGAAAATAAACTCCTCTAAAAACAGGAATGTTGCATGAATCATTCTATTAAATCTCATTTCCAGTGTGCTTGAAAGCTTAATATTGAATTTTTCATTCTTTACAAACAGGTGAGAGGGTGAAAAGCAGAGATTTTGTTCAAACATACCAGAGAAAGTGCCATTTGAGTCTGGTGTAGCAGTGGCTCTGGCAGCTGGGACAGATGAATACATTCAGGAATTTTAATTGTTCCTCCATCCAGGTCTGCTATGATTACATCTAACTGTAAGAGACAAATAGTAGAAGTGCACACAGTGAGCATAGCTTAAAAAAACACAACAGTTCAAATTTCTGCATAACGATTTGCACATAACTTAAAAAAAACAAATTAAAACAGTACCAACTCTAATGTACAGAATGCTTTTGATACAGGAAATACTTCAAATACTTCCTATTACTGAATCTAGCCCTGAAAAATGAAATTAAACCAAAGAAAATGAAATTAGGCCAAACTTTCAAAAGTGACTTTTGTTTCTGGATGTTCCAAGTCTGTGTTCAGAAACATGAGATATCTAATAAGCTGTTTGCAAAGGAACACAGTGAGGGCAACTAGAATTAAAATTTCATGTTTCTAAGCATCTCTTGTAACCCTGGTTCAGCTTCTCCAACACATACTTAAAAAGGGTAAAATAAAACAATTGAGAATACACTTGAAAATCCTAAGTGAATTGCTCAGACTCAGGACAAATAGACGACAAAGCCAGAAATGGATCCATTCCTTCCCCTCCTGCACTAAAATCAAATAATTTCCCTCTACTTGACAGCCTTAATGTATTTACAAAAAAAAAAAAAAAAACAAAAAAAACCAAACCCAAACAAAAAACAAAAAAAAACCCAAAAAACCCCACATTTTTTTCTTCTGATTATCTTGCCTTGCTTTCTTCCAGTAATATTTGGAACATATGTGAATTATTCATACAGCTACCTCCAGAGCACTCAGAAATGCTCTGCAGCTGAACACTGTCGTGGGTTGCAATGCAGGATGTGACATGGGGTGTGTATTCCATCACCATCTGCTAAAACCAGGTGGGGCAATCATCTTTATCTTTTCCACAACCCATCCTTCCTCCAGGGAGATATCTTCTGTTAATGGGCCACTGCATCCCATTGCATGACTGATAAAATTACATCATCCCATTGGGAGATGCTCCAGCCAGGGGGAGAAGCCAAGCCTTTCCTACCTAGATAAAAACTGAGATTTGGAACATCAGAGTAGCCTTTTTGCACTGGATTCCAGAGGAGAACCAGACCCTTCCACATCATTACTGGACTTTTGGAGAAAAACTGCCCCCTTCTACAGGAGCAATGCTTCAGCTGAACCACATCTGCCACTGCAGGAGGACTGCAGCCACTTTAATGGGACTGCTACAACACCCTGATTGACAGGGTGTCAGGTTGTATTCTGAATCTGCCAGTGTTTTTGGGATTGCTCTTTCTAATACTGCATTTCTATTTCAATCTTCCCAGTAAAGAACTGTAATTCCTATTCCCATATCTTTGCTTCAGAGCCCCTTAATTTCAAAATTACAATCATTTGGAGAGAGGGGATTTACATTCTCCATTTCAAAGAAAGGCTCCTGCAGGTTCTTAGCAGACACCTGTCTTTTCAAACCAAGACAAACAGCCAAGCAGGCACTGTGCCTGTGATTGGGCACAAATACTCACAAGCTCATGAATGTCATTGCGAAAGACTGAATGGACCCCAATGATGAAAGGTGTTGGGGAGCTGAGAACCTCCAGTAGCTGTGCAGGAAGAATTGGAATATAGGGATAACTGTGAAAAGAAGAAATGAAATAGAGTAAAAGCTTCTGACTATCCTTTCACATAAGGCAACATTTTTCTTTTTTAAAAAAAATCTTCCTGTTAGTAATCAGGGACACTAAAGTTATAGGTAATAAATGAATTTTAAAAACATGATTAGTTTTTTGCCATATACCTACACTTCGGCCTTTTGTAAAATATCTTTAACAAGAAGTCTCTAAAGGAAATATTTTGTTTTCATATTGAAATGGCAACTAAACATTATGCATAGAACACTATTTCAGGTATTGTTTACTTGGTTTGATAATTTAAAAAACTCGGTGTGTTCATCAAACCAACATCAAGAGCTGGATCCAAATTGATCAATGCATTTCTACACCTAATTTACAGTTATTAAACATTTACATTCATTACTAGATAAACATTAAGAAACATATTCCAAAACTCAATTTCCAATTTTTCCTTCTTATTTTATATTATAATGAAATCAATCTCTGAAATATTTAAAATAAAACAAGCTATTAAAATACAAGCATATTTTGAAAGAGGTGGACCAGAATTAGATGTCTTCTTCCTAAAAAAACCCCAAGTTGATTAAGTTTTCCATTTCAAAATTCTGGACTCATCTGTGGCTTTTTAGAGAGGATAACTTTGTTGACCTAAATTCATTCTCTGGTGGACATTTGTCAGTGACTTAACACTGATACACACTAATGTAGCTGCTATCTTTGAGCCACAGAATCTTCTGGGTTGTGAGCAGGGTTTCTACCCTACATTTGCAGGTGGACTATTTCTCCCTGAATTGTTACCACTGCCACAATGCAACCAGATTTTTATTAATGATGTGTACACACTAGGATTTGCACATATCATCATTAATAGCTTTGCTTGTTTGAACAAATACAGCAAAACTCCTTTTGTTTGGAACAAACAACAAAGAAATGCAATTTGTTTTTGTAATAAATTGTGTTTGTAATAAAATTTACAAAATTAGTTGTAAAATTATTTAAGGAGTTCAAAGAATCCAGACTTAACTCACCTGTATTTGAGGGGAAACATCAAAGACTCGAGAGCCCTACAGGCATCACTGAGCCTTTGAAAACTTGCTGAGTGAAAGAGAACTTTATTTTCTGTAAGCACGGCACAGAATAAGCTGAGTACATTTTGGATTCCTTCAAAAAATAAAATAATAAGAAAGAACTGTAACAACATGCCAAAAATTTCAAAATTACATTAAAATGTAGATTTTCTGGATGGATTTTCAGAAACCATGATAAACACATAAATTGCCAAGTTCCAAGTTTTTCTACCTTTTATTTGACTAGTGCTGCTTCCTTTTGTTTTTCAGGTTGCTAAAATACTATCTGAATGTATTTCTACATTTCAGATACATTGTATTACATCTGCCTTTCAATACCACTTGCAAGGATTTCCACTTCCTAGCACAAATCCCAGCAATGCTTAATAATGGCTTCAAACAGTATTATGTGCATCTTCTGCACAGCCTTCTGTGTATCCAGTACTCAAATTCTGGTCACTGATCCAGGCTTAACTTCTAAGCCTCTTTGTATCTCCAAGCAGGGGGAAAAAAATAAAATCATACTGCCAAGTTCCAAAGAAAATGAGAAGATTCCTAGTGAATATATTCATACCTCATCCATGGAGAGCATTCTAGGAGTCAGGAGGTTAAAAGAGGGCAGTAAGAGAGTATTCATCATTAGAAAGACACTTAAAGGAAGATCTGAATGTTTAAAAATCCCCACTAGATTTAGGGTAAGACTCATGAATCAGATGTTGGGATGGTTTTGGGCTTTTTTAAGACAGTATAACTTACCTAAGAGACAAAGCCACGTGCTTTCAAGGAAAACCAAAAATATATTTCCTTTAAAAAAAAAGTCCCATCCTGAGAAGCAGACATGCCTGACACATGTGAGATATGCTGAAATTTATGAAATTTCCTGAAATATGCTGGAATGTATGATGTTTCCCTGAGGACATGGCTTGTGTTATCAGTAAGACAGCCTGTATTACCTTCCCAAAGCTGCTGCTTATCTTGCAATAATGCCCCCAAAAAGAAGTGTGACTACAGAGTGCCACTATACTCATATGATAATTAACACTTTGGGTTTTTTAAAGTGATTTTTATTACATGCTTTGACAAATTTTTTTTCTTCCATAATTTATGCAAATTTTCTTGGCTGCAGCAAAGCTCGGTTCCTAAACACAGCGGGACAAGGATTTGGAGAGGGCTGCTTAGAAAAAGAAGACTTAATTCCTAGGATGAAAAAGGTCCAACAACAACATAACAGCTTGTGCTTCCAAACTCCATTCTCCAGGAGTCCTACAGAACTCACACAACCAAAGGCTTGAGAGGAATGAGCATAGAGGGCTTTGTTACAAGGTTGAGTGAATTACTGTTGCAAATGTTTGCTATTATTATTAGAGACATAATTTATATTGTGCTAGTAAAAAACTGCTTTATAACACACAAGGTAATGATGATGATAAAAAGTCCAGTTTGTTTCCTCATGTGAATGAAACAGCAGCCAGCAGTGAATGGTTAGAAGGTAACTGGAAATAGTGTCCTTTCTTGTGTGTACACAAGGGGTATGAATATATTTGAACACAAGGTTAGAAACAGCTGCCTGCTTGAAAAAAAAATCTGCAAAAATTAAAAATTTCAAACTGCCCCTTTTATGCAATATCTTGTTTCTTTCACCAGAAAATTTTAAAGAATATTTTAGAGTATACTTTTTGTTTCAAACTAAGTTTTTGTTTTCAGCTGGGCTTCTCACTCCATTTCATTCCATACCAAAGATCTTAAGACATCTAGGAATACATATATTTTAAGCATCTGAATTTTTTTTCCTACAATCAGACAGAAAGATTCTCAAACAGTGCTCTAAAAACCCATAATGTTTTGGCAGGTATTACTGAGGAAATAATACTAAAAGAACTCACAAATATTCAAAACATTTGGTACAATGAAATGCTCTAAAAAAGCCCTTCCTGTCATCGAAATACCTATAATTGAAAATTTTTGAAAGTGATGGTTTTCCATTCTGCACATCTTAAAATCCAAATCTGAGTTATGAAAGGAAAGAGTTCTAAAATATTTTTCTGGATGCCATTGACTTTGTTTTAGAAATAATTAGAAAATTCATTTACTGATGTAGAAGATTCAATTGAAATCAAACTGTGACAAAAAACAGCCTTTTTAGCTCTATGATATTATTTTGCTGTGTATTATGATAATTTAACAGTCTAGAAGGAGTATTTTAATCCTAACACCTTTTGAAAGTCATAAAACTTATCCAGTATCAGCCTTTTTAATTTCAGATTTCTTCTGAATACAGGCTTCCTCATCAGACACCAAAACAATATGTAATTCTCCAGAGTACATAATAACTGAACATTTTTGCAAAAATTTTACTAACAAAAAATGCAAATGAAGGGGAAATCAGAATTTTGCTTAAAGAGGACACCTGCAAGTACTTCACAGTATTCAAATGGTGGTTGTAGATCACAGTTTCTCTTAGGGACTAGTAAAATTATACACTTCTGTATAAATAATAAAGGTCATCTTCAGGTCCCTGCATAGTGTTAAACTGTATGTCTGTCTGATTATTATCTGCTTTTACCACTGTAAGAAATGGATTTTGTCAGCATCTTCAATTTACAGAAAGTTCTGGATGTCCAGTCAATGGAACACAAAGTTTATTTCAATTACTTAGCACTGATGGTATGGTTTGTGAGGCTTTGATAGTTTCACTAGGGAAATTAAGTCTGGTTTTGCTGCATTTTAGTGGCCACAGATCAAGCTTCAGTTTGTACTCCACAAAGGCATTTGTCAGTGCATCTCAATCAGCACCAATATAAGCTGATATTTAAATGGCTACTTTCAGCAACTATTTCCCACAGATAAAGTTGATGTCCCACACCAGAATACAAACTGCAAATATGCTTTCACTACATTCTGGGAGTTGGTCTCCCAGATGTTCATTACATTCTAACTGGCCATGGAAGGTGCATTTGAAATGTTTACTGTGATATGAATGCACCTGATGTAGCCTCAGCTGTGCTGAGCTAGAGAAAAACACACTTTATTTGCATTAATGGAAAACACCAAACTCGAAAGCATCTAACACACTTGGAGAAAAAAACCCAGGCTAACAAATTCAACTGACTGAAAAGCTTGTAGAGCCCACAGAGCTGCTTTGTACCACTGTTTTCCTTCTCTCTCCCTCTTTCTTTCCTTCTTTCTCTAAATGCTCTGTATGCAAACAGAAAATTATAAAATACATAATATAAATAAAGTGTGCAATACAGACAGATAATCTGGAATGTTCTCATTTTCAAGATGACAGACACTGATTCAATACAAAATTATTGCTCCACACATCCTCTGAAATGTATCTTTTCAGGAATATCAGCAGTATAATGACTGTGAGGGAAACTTTCATCTGATAGAATCAAACAAATCATAAATAGCAGGACTTTTGATTACTTTCCTTTTCTAAACCGTTGAAGCCGTTGGTTAAATTGTCTGAGGAAGCCACCAAGGTGTTGTTTCAAGTTGTTTACTGAAAACAAGCCATTCCAAATAACAGCCTGAGCCCAATTTCCTTGTGCTGCAAGACACAATCGTGTGTGTCTGTAACCTTGAACCCTCTGCTGCTCTGCAGACTCCACACTGCATCCGATGCTCATTTGTCAGGGCATAAATAGACAACATGAAAAACAACAAACAAGTTGATTTTTACAGATTACTCTTTTGCAGTCTACAGACAGACATCCTGTAAAATATTATACATATGCTGGAAAATTTTGAATGGAGGCTTCCTGACCTTCACTGTTTTCAAGTATTTAAAGAATCTGTAATTTGTACTAAATTATCTGACATCCTACATCAACAAATGTATCATACTGCCTGCTTCCTGTTGTTCTAGAATTTAAGTACTTATTTAAGCATGATTTTAAAAAAGCCACCAAGCACAAAGTCTACTTGACAAGTTACTGTCTTCTATATTGGATAAAATCAAAATATTACCACTTGCTTCTTCAGACTTTTTGTAAAGAGTTATACACATGGATTCAGAAACTCAACTAGTTGAATACATTATTATGCCAATACGCCATTCTTGAATTGCTGGACACAAGAAAAAGCTTAATAGACAAAATAATCCATAACTTAGCCAGACTAATCCAGGAAATGGGTCAACAAAGCCTGAAAAGCCTTTCTGAAAGGCCACTGGAGACTGCATAGTACAAGTTTTGTGCCAGGCAGTGTCAAGCTCTAAAGATAACTAGCAAAAGAGTAGAGAAAAACAAAACTCTTTTCATATTTATTTTTAGATGTGGCTGCATAACTCTGCTAATGACCAAAACACAAGCTTAGCTAGTAAATAAGAGGCAACAACTGTACTCAACACTCACAAAGGTAATCCCTGCCAAATTGCATTGATCTGTTCACCCAAAAATCACACAGCATCTCCACAGAGTGAAACCCAGATGATTGCTGTGTCACTCATCCCAGGAACAATTTGCATTTGGGAAAGCATGCAGGTCTGTTATTAGGGCAGGACTGCACACTCCATGATTAAATCACAGCCAAACTTGCTCACAACAGGGGAGCAACCTGGCTGTGCCAGCAGAGAGCTTTGGGAGAGTTAATTTATCCTGATTTTGGCTGGGAAACAGAGACATGAGTCAGATGAGTACCCCAAGAGATGAATTTATTTGGGCTTTGTCAGACTCAGGAGGAAGAGAAGCAATCCCTACAGCATATAGCCTTCAGATGAGACTCCCTCAAAGAATCCAGCATGTGATGAATTCATCCCCAATTCTGAGCCCACAGAAAGAAACACGGGTGTGACGTGCACTACTGAAGCCAAGCTCCATTTTTAGAGATGCATTTCTGAATTGGGAACTGAACTGAAGGCAATTCAGAATCTGAACCATGAATTCTGCATGTTCTTTGTAAGAAGGGTGGAATGAAGGCTTCCCTACAAACTGTCTGGAGAGGGTGGGAAGAGGAAACAGGAGGATCACACAGAAAGATTCTGGTATAAACACCACTGAAGCCAACTGATTATTAAAAGCTATCGAAGAGACTGTGAAAATGAGGAGATATATATAAAAAAGATGTCTTCAGCTGATGGATAAATATTCCTACAGCTATCACTCCCCCAAAGTTCAACAGTATCTACTCTGTTCTGTCCACACTGAGTCAAGCAGATGGTTGTTCTCCAAACCCTAAATCACACAGGCACAAAGAAACAGGGATTAAGCACAGCATATGATCTACTCAGGAAAAGTCTGTCTGTCTGTCATTTGCATGTTGATATCACTCCATTATTGCCAATTTCATTAAACCTCTCTGCAGATCTACTTAAAGAAGCAGCAAAAGCCCTTTGGCTTTCTTGAGCCTCCAAATACAACTCCACCAATACACTGAGAGAACACAATCACTGATTTTTTTTTTTTCAGAGACAATGATAAAGCTAAATACATCTTTTAATAGAAGATTTAGATAAGGTTTTCATCCCTAAAGAAGATAAGTGCAATACCATTTCTTATATGTATTTTAAAGCCTTACATACCCAAAGGGAGATTGATAAGCTCAAGATTAATATGACTGTGTTAAGTGAATTTTCTTGACAAAGCAGAAAAGACATAGGAACGTAAACCAGACCAATAACCCTTTCATATACAGAAAGTATTCCTGTGGCAGGGAGGTAAATGCCAATTTCATGTGAAGGCAGAATTACACAAATATACAAACATAACCGGCATTACCTACTGATTGTATGTCTGGCCCATATAAACAGGTTATGTTTGATAGATGCTATAAAAAATAGATTTATTTAAGGGGAAGAAATCAGATATGTGACTTATATTTTTTCCTAGAGGGAGAGTAGCAAACACTATTACTAAATATTGAACTGTTAACTATCCAATTAAACCATATAGTTTTGTTCTCCTATTGTGTGTCTCCATATGCAGGCAGGTGTTAAGATTTGAGTAATATTCTATTCTGCTGAAATATGGTTTAATTCCTTGTCTGATTTCACATCTCATCTTCTGCTGAGTTATTTAATTATCTAGAAAGGCAATTAAAATAGGATGCTATTTGTTTTGGATATTATTCCCATAAATATCTACTATTCCAACCCTGAAAAAAAAAATAAACAGTAATCCTGTATAATTACTAGTAGTCTGTGTACTAATTGCTAATTACCTGTATAATTACTAGTATCAGGATACAGAATTTCTGTGTAACCCTCACAGGTCCACACTAACAGAAACTCAATGAAATTCTATAAAATAATTTTGAGTGGACTGGATAATGGATACATCCTAATGAATTGAAATGCTGCCCAATTTCCATGAGCAGAGATGGGAGAGTGCTACTGAATGATTCCCACATTTTTAGAAATTTTTACAGGTGAATTTCTTTCATTCATTCTTTAGAATTGCCCTTTCAAGAATGATGATTTCATTGTTTGTATCAAATGTTCCATGAAACCTTTTTTCCCACATACATCAAAAGGTATGTCATAAAAATGAGCACGTTATAAAAATTATTTATAGCAGTTTGATTAGGCAAAATTATTTCTTTGTATCTTGATAGCAAATCTAAAATTGAGATCTGAGAAATTATTTGCAACTGGTAATGTATTTAAGTAATCAAAAATAGAGCAGTTTACCATCCCTCCAAATTGGAAAAGTAAGGAAAGTGGAAAGTAAAGGAGAATTCTGTTCAGCCACCAGCAGACATTTTAAAATTCGGAAGGAGTATTAAAATTTTTTGAGCAACCTGATTTGTTTGTAAGATTTCATAATTTGTCTGGATTTATTTTAAGCAGAAAAAGTGTTCTTTAAAAAAGCAACTCAGAGTGAGGGTAACACCAGTAGGATCCTTAGAAAGTAAGTATCTAAGAATGAGAAGAGTATTGTCTTTCTTGAAATGTACACAGGAAAAATGGTCAAGGATACACAAGGGACAGCAAACATACCTGTTTCCTGTCTCAGCACTACAAAGTCTTTCTCAAGGAACATCATTACAGAAGCATTATATGAACATAACCAAATAAATGCAAAGCCAACAAGAACAGATGTGGCTGTAAGGATATTCTGTAAGAGCAAATTTCAGCCACTGTTGGCTGATACTCATGAAGCACAAAATGACAAATATTCAATTGAAGAAACTGTGTAACAGTGTAAACGTGAAAATTTTTTAAAATTACTTTGTTTCCTCTAAACATCATGCCTGAATTCTCTTCAAAGCATTTACAAAGCTTAAAAAATTATTTGTTAAATTCTCTGAGATTTTCCTGACCTCCTGAGACAGTGATACTTCAGCCCAAAATGCAACTAAAAGAGCAAAACTTTAAATGTGAATTTACAAGACCGAATGTATGGAAGTAAAGTTCTACAGAACTGGTTTTCTTTTCCTCTCACAGCAAGAATTAACACTAAAGTTTGGAAATGGCAGTTTTGCAAGTTCTTATGATTTGACAGCTACCAAGCCTGCTTTGGAATAGTGAGAAAAGTTCTGCCTGCACTCATACCAGAAAAAAAAAGAAAGAAAAGCAATCTGTTTCCAAGAGGATCCCTTTCAGTAGTTTCTATAAGCAGAGACAAGGTTATTTTGCATCTTTTTGAGATTTGTTTGTCTATTTATTGGACATTTGCTTTTTGGAGCTTACATTTTGCTCATCTCTGAAAAACAGTAACTTGTTTAAACTCTTCTGGGACGTGTTCTCTGAAGTTGTGCTGTAAATAGCAAATAACTCTTCTTCTCAAGTATCTCAAAACAAATTTTCACCTAATTGTTTAAATAAATTTCACTAAATTGTTATGAAGCAAACTGTAATACATATTTTTTTTCTCTTATTTGAAAGGTTTCCTTCTAAAAAAAAAACTCATTAACTACAGCACTTGATCAAACACACAGCTTGAAGTTTATTTACTCATGCCAGATAACCTTGCTTTCTCAGATTTGTAATTTGCTTAAAATAAACTACTGCACAGTTTGTCTCATTAAGAGAGTAATACAAGTTCAGAGTGGATATAAATGAGTATCTGATGTTGTGTGCTTTGCTGTGCTGAAAAACACTGAGCACTGCAAGAAATATTGGATGTAAGAACCATAGTGTTTGACATATGGTATCCCCACATGTCAAACAAACAGAAACAGAGCAGGATGTACTGAAGGGATAGTTTGGCACTACCTGACTGGAATCTGCCCTGATGGCTCCCTCTGACAGGGGTGCTGCTGCTGCTGCTGCTGCTTTCCTTACACTGCAGCAAAGCTCACAAGAGTGAGTTCAAGCTGGCAGAGGGATGGGTCTGCTCTCACTGCAGCACTTGGCCATTAGGCTGAATGAACCACAGCATCAAACCACAACACATGGGACTCTCCCTCCTTCCACCCTCCAAATATTTTCTGTTAACTTGGTGAGATAAAACTGCTCAGCACAGCTGAGTCAAGCACCATTTTAGCAAAGGAGATGGGGCAGCACTGTGCAAGTGCAAGTGGACATTCCAGACAGGATCATCTGCTTGGCAGTTTGTGCTGCTGGGGAAATGAAGCCTCAGTGACTGTCCATAAAGTGCCTTTACTTGGAAGTGCAGAAGAGTCCCTGTATAAAACTCTTTATGACAATGTCCCTTTATTTCTAACAGCATCTAAAAGAACACTTTCCTTTTGTTCTGCCCTTGAAGCAGTAAGGCCCCATTAGCAGTAAATGCCACATCAAATCCCTTCATAATCTATTTGTTCTTTGATGAACTACACAAATCTACTTGGAAAGCTTGAATGGTAAATTCTCTTTGGCTGGGTTATGGAGCTAATTGCAGCTCACCAGCCAGTGGGATTTAAACTGAAACTAGAGCATAAGCCAACAGCATCCACTCATGTGATGCCAGATCCCATAGGCTGGAGAGTATACAATTTATTAAGATCAAACACTGATTAGAATTGTATATATTTCAATAAAATAGTCCTCATTTAATTGCACATGCTGCTAAAAATCAACAAAAGTTACATATATTCCCATCACAGGATATATGATGTTTTATGGAAAGGAAAGAAATTGAGTGAGTTGGGTGAGAAGTTTGTAAACAACCTGACAGAGTAAAGAAGAAGTTCTGGTTCATATCACTGAAATCTCCAAACAAAGATAAGATGTGGAAAGGGCACCACATTGACCCTTACTACATGTCCCTGTTATAGGTATTAATGTACTGAAAATGCCTGCATTTAGACTCTTCATATGCTCTGCAGATTAAATCTCTCATTGCTTTGCTGCCCTACATAATGAAATATTAAAATATTCTTGCTGTATGTCAAAGACACCAGGATTTTCTTAGTCAACAAGTATAAGCCAGCTCACGTGCTGACTGTGCAGTGACCCTTTCATAATGTCTCCCAGCCATACAAATACACATATATATTCATCAGGAATGTCTTTTCCCATTTATACAGTAATTTGGTATTGTCATCTGCTGGCATAAAATACATTACATGAGAGGCTGAACATTTTATCTCCCCTAAACCAGAATTAAAATAATGAGAAGTTATTTTATTACGGAAAACATTACTCAAAGTGTCAAAAAACTGAAGTCAAAAGCAAAAATTCTGGGTATTTTAATATATCCTGGATTTAGACATATGGGACTGAAGGGTCTATAAACAGTGAAAGAGTCCAGCCTTTTCCCATCATGGCTATATCAAACAACCCCAAATAAAGCAAGCTTCATCTTAAATGCACTGATAATACTTTGCATTACTGTTCCCAACAGAAGGTGCTTCAGGAGGTTTCTCATCCTACAGTTAGAAATTATCTTCTAATTTCCAACTTTAAATAACTCATGATCTTTTTGTGTGAGACTGTCCTTGGTGCTCACCTGTTTCTGTAACTTGTGACTTCTCCCTGAACAATACTAATGTAAAAAGCAGCCTCTAGAAGCCAGTATGGGCTCTAATACGACCAACAATTTAAATATTCATTTCATTTCTACGTTGGGATTTATGCTTTCTAAAGGAAGCTACACTTCTTAAGCAGTAGGGTGACTTTTACTTCCATTCAGAATAAAAATGTAAAGCATAACATGTCCTGCAAGTATTGTGAGTTTAAAAATTAGCTACCAAAATACTAATTTGAGGCACATAATAATTCAGTTTTTTTCCTTTTGATTCAATCACAGTAAGGTTATACTGTTTATGTTACTTTATAGGCTGGACACTTTCACTGTTTATAGCCCTGGTAGCTCATATCATAATTTCTGAGGCAAGGTGCTGGGAAGCAATAAAACATTGGAAAGACAGTTAACAGATGAAGCCAGTGCAGAACACAGAAACTGATCACTGTTCATATTTTAAGATCAAAAAAATAATATAATTTTAAAATCTTGTTCTCTTCCCCAGAATCAAATTACACCAGGAAACTGTGGTGCACAATTTCCTCTCTTGTAGGCTTTATAAAGCTTGGTATTTCACATCAGAGGGAACAAAACTTACTGTGAACTAATACCAAAGTATCAGCTCAGGACTTTTTGAAGGTAAGCAGTGAAAATTGAAGAAGCAGCAGCTGCCAGGGCTCAGCATCTCTAGAACAGAAGGCAGATGTGGAGCAGGGAGGGAAGGGGCAGTGCCCTGACCAAGGTACCCAGAGATGAGCTGGGGGGGAGGTGACAGCCAAAAAAAGCTGGGACAGCCACAAAGGCACAGACATGAGTCAGGGAGCCAGGCTGGCATGGCCAGTGTCCTGGGGTGACTTTGTCATGTTGTGTTGTATCCTCATTCGTCTGTTTAGCCCAGAAACAAGTTTTGTACCTTTAAGGCTGGATTTGAGAGTGAAGGGGGGAAGGAGGAGGAATGTCTGAGGGGGTTGTTTCCAAAACACAGAGATGGGAGTTCCATCGCTGCATCTCCTGGGCTGTGTTGCTGTGGTGGACAGCAGGAGAGAGATCTCCTCTGCTTTTAGTTAGTTTTTGACTGACCGAAGCAGAGAAGTTCCCTGGACAGCTTTTTTCCCTTTTCCTGGAAGTATCTGAGCCTGCTCTGGACTGGGGCCCGGGGGAAGCACCAGGAGCTGCACCTGTGGCACAGCAGGGCCTGGCCTGGGCAGCGACATTTCCATGGCCGGAGGGCTGAGAACAGCCTGAGCCCAGCTGCCACCACAGGAGAGACTCTCTGAGTTTGTCATCTCCTCAGAGCAGTGAGAGGGTTCATTGTTGGGTATTGTTCATGTTTTTGTGCTTTGCCTGTTGAATAAGCAGGTTTTTTCCACTTCTCTCTGAGGGAATTTTCTTCCTGAACCGGTTGGGGAAGGGCCCACTTGTGTTTGCTTTCTGGGGGGTGCTTTGGAGGTTTTCTCCCAAATTTGCCCTAAACCAGGACACCAGGTCAGCATGAGCTCACAGTGACCACAAGGACAGTCCAGGCCAAGAGCAAGACCTGAGACCAAGGCAGGTGAGCAGCCCATGGGGGAGGATGCGTTGCCTGGCACAAGAATCACGGCTTGGGCAGGCCCTGGGGGCACAGGCTGAGCTTAAGGCCAGCACCCAAGCAAAGAGAGCAAGCAGCCTCTCCTTTTTCCATGTTGCACACAACTCCTCCCCCAGAGCCTGAGCCAAGGCTGTGCAGCTGTGCCCAGCAATGCTGGGGCTGCCCAGTGCCATGGCACCGCTTCCAAAGGAAATCCGACTTGTAAGAACCAAGGACAGAGCCTGCTCTACTCTCAGCCTATGCACAGATTGCTTCTGAGAGCACAACATCTGCTGCATGATCCTGGCACAACTACAAAACCATCCGAAATGTGGTTTTCACCAGCTAACCAAAGCTGTAAAGTGCAAGCCTGTCAGTTTAAAATCCCTTGGCACATACAAATATCTGCTTCCAAAGAGAGCTGGAGCAGCACACCTCAATTAAAAAAATAACTAAAATAATGCTGCTGCAATCAAAATCTTTTACAAACTTTTGAACACAAAATAATGACAGTATATTCATTATATTAAAAAAACCCCCTAAACCTCCATTCTTCATTAATTTCTAGAAAATCTGAAAAATTAGAAAATACAGCATTTCTTTTACTTCTGTACACTTGAGTACACATCTCCAAAAATTCTAAACAGGTATGACAGTTAAAATACAATCCCATCATAATGTTTTGACTGGATTTATCACCACAGAGCACTAACAGGGTTTGGCTCCACGACTGCTTAAACCAGCAAAAACCACCTCTGTCAGTGTCACTCCATGGAAACATGGAAAATAATTAACTTCTCTTTGCTTGCTTCTTGTTGTTTAATTATTTAATTTTAATCAGCTTTCTGTGGTATCAGAGAAGTATCTGCTCTGATGCAAAAGAAAGGCAAGAACAAGCAAGCAGGGCAAAAGGACAGAGAACACTCTGAACTTCTCAGTCCCAAGTCACAGTGTTGAAATTCAGAATTGAATATTCACATTAAGAAAATACATCAATGCTGGAGTGGAGCATTTTAAAGTGCTTGTAATGAAGTACTTCCCTGCTTAGCAACTCTGCCATCACCACAAACATCTGCCCTAGTATTTATATTTTGTGCAACTGTAATAATCTTTAGAAGTTTAATCAATCAATTTTGAGATCTGGAATTACAGATATTTAATGACACTGCAGTCTTCAACTATACTACATTATTTTTAAGAACTCTTTTTTTAGAGGCTTCATGTACTGTCTAATGGTACACACACAATGACTAGTTAAAAATATTTTAAGACACATAAAAAGGCTGAAGGATAATGATGTTTAACACTTTCAGTTACATCATAGTTTGGACAAATCAAAGACAAGCTTGCCAAGCAACCTGGCTCCACCTGCCATGATCATTCACATTCATGTCATTCCACCTATTTAATCTCTATTCTACTTAGCCCTGCATTCCAAAGCACCCTTACCTTGTGTCTTCATCCAGAAGATTCAAAGCAGAATTTATTTAAGTGTCATTTTCACCACTTACAAAATTACTTTTCTTTTTAACACAAAGACAGGACAATTTTATTGAAAATACTTGAGTGGTGAATTTAAGGTACAAGGAGGAAAACAAGCACAGGCAAACAAAACAGAACAGGGGAAACAAGGACATAGGAAAACAGACCTGATATGAGACTAAACAAGAAGGAAAGGAAGGAAAACTCTTTTGTCTTTGATTAAGTGTTTGGAAAGGAGAGAGAAATTCTTCAGGAAAATAAATTTTCATAATTGTTCTGCTCAGCTTAGCAGTGTGAATCATGCTACCAGTCCTTGAAATGTGCAAAAATCAAAAGTGCTGGCTAAACCTTTGGGGATTTTTTGCTCCTTAGGTCACTAATTTTTTGCCTTGGCTTCTTTTGAAAAAAAGCTGCCTCTTGGGGAGATGGAGGTGTATGTCTCAGATTCAAAGGACTGAACACATCACTGCTGAATACCCACATGGAGAAGGCAAGTAGGGTTGGAGTCTGGACAGAAGAGCTTAAGACAGAAAGTTAGGAATGTACAGTTAATGCAGTGAGACAGGAGAGAAATATAACCTAAATATAACCTAAATCTCCTCTGAGCATGAAGAAAGCTACTGCATATTAGAGCTTCTATAGAAGCCATCTTACTAACAGACAAGAAATAGAAGAGCACTGAAAGTCTTCTTGCTACCATGTATAATTTTTAAAAGCAACTTTATGAATCCTGTTTTTCCACCTAATCCTTTGTTGATTAAATAATTTCTAGTGATCCAGCTACAGGCCTGGTTTTTGTCATACTATTCCTATATATTAGACTTTTTTAAATAATGAAAAAAAAAGAAAGTATGATTTAAAATGTCAAACATTGCTGTTCCTTATTACTAAGCTTAAAACCTTTGGGGATATTTTTCCCAACTGCAGTTTAACGCCTAAGCACAAATAAGGTCTGTTTCCAGATATGCTGTGGACTTGGTAATACAGGGAGGGTCATCTCCTGACATGGTGTTATCCTGCCAAGCAGAAAAAGCATAATGAGGCTACTATTGCACAACATTTCTCAAAATAAATGTTGAAATTACTTTTGTATCTATTCATAGCAATACATGTTGTCTTGCTGCCCACCTTCCTCCAAGAAAGAGCTATTTTTAAAAAGGTGATTTATGCAGTTCACAAATATTTTTCTAGCTACTCTTCAATTTTCTATTAATAATTGAGATAGGATGAAGTGATTTGTACGAGCAGAGAAATAACTGAACGTGTCGTTATTTGACAAATGGTCTGGTCAATATTTGTGTCCTGAACACGAGATTGGATGGGATAACAGCTGCCACTAAAGAACTGAACAGCAGGAGAAAGCTTTAGCCCAGGTTATAGAGACAAATACACATTAAGCAACCAGGAAAGAGAAACAGAGCAAGTGTGAATATTGTTCCAAGAAGCACAACAACTTCTGACAACTTCAGCTGTGATCTCCAGCAGAAAGAATTAGGCCTTATCTTAGGAAAATAAACTTTCTTAAAGAGATGAGCCAGTAGGTCCTACCACACTCTTCTGGACTCACTGCCTTTAACTCTTCATAAAACTACATGAAAGGTGAGAATAAATGAGAATTTATTTTAAACAGTCTGATCATATTTCCTAGTCCTCCTTTGACAGTTAACAACCATTGCAAACAGGCACGTGTAGCTGTATTAACAACTCTTTTTTCAGTAAATCCTAACAGAAACTTGGAATTAACAACCTTGGCACTAGGAACATGATGACAGCCCACCACCTACATGGAAATGGAATTTTGTGCTGCTCTGGAAACTGAGGTACCCTATGAAAACAGAAACATTTTCTAACTTGTGTCCTTTGAGACACAAGACAATTCTACCATTGTGCTGTATCCCCAAATACATCAACTGACAACTGAGCCACATATAGGAAAAAAACCTAAACAACTCCCCCAAAACACAAAGAAACAAAAAAAAAAATCAGTGGTCGGAAACAGGAGGTGGGGAAAGCAGCCTTTTACAAAGTGTTCAAGTACTTGCTTTAAAAAAAATCTACCTGCCAACTTATTTGCACATTCCTTAATTAATACCAGGCCCATTCCCAGGCAACCATACCACACCAAAGAATAGGGAGACACAAAGAGAGGGCCTACACAAAGCTATTCCTGATAGTTCTTACAGTCCTGTAAAAGACAAAGCTCTGCTACAACAGAAGAGAAGGGAGACAACTCTTCTTTTGGTCCATGAGCTTGCATGATCCCCTTCAGGGAAACAGGATGTAAGCCTGTGAGCTTCTCGGGGCAAGATTTGCCAAGTTTTATAACAATGCACTTTCTTCAGCCTCTCCCTTCTTCAGGGCAGTTGAAGCATCACTAACTAGAAAAGTGAGCAGTGAGTTTTCATTCCTTATCTCCCTTCCTCTCCCCCTCCTTCTGCTGATCTTCCTATCCTTACGTGCACTGGGACTGGAAAGTGCATCTGGTAAACACGCGCTTACTGACTCATGCTTCTTACAAGGCACCAAAAAGCAAGAAAGGCGGAACCTCCAAACATTTACTGGAAGTCAGGAGGAGAAAATAAAGCAGAAGAGCAGCAAAATCACACAAAACAGACAGCAAGAAGGCTAATGGACTACGGGAAAAGAAGGATGAGATGGCAGGCAAAGAGTAAATCGGGCGTATGGATACCGGAAAGCATATGGGAGCTAGTAAGGAATGACACAAATTCAAAATAGATAGGTAAAGGATTTTTGACTGCTAGCACAACAATTTAGTCCTGGTTAAACTCCAAACTCTTCAGTACTCTGCTACAGTAGATTTAGGAATTTACATGACATCCATCTGTATATATTAACCCTCTAATAACATGTGGTTAAGAATATTAAATCAGACCAGATGTGTTTGAAAGAAATGCTAAATTCTCCTATGAAAGTTTTATTATTCCTTTCTATACACAATGAGAAGAATTTTAAAAACTTGCCCTGCAACATATGCTCTCAGTAAGACAAGAGAAAAAGATGGTCCTCAGTTTTGTCTTCCATATATTTATACTCCCATTCCATCTTCATGGCTTCCTCCATAAATCTGATGCATACAATGACTTTTCAGATTTTTCCTCATTGTTTTCCTCAGTCTGATCCTGTGACACTCCAATCCCAATCTGCCATACAAAAGCCAGGTGCCAGAAGACAAGGTAATTACCTAAGAACTAACTGAATGCCTCACTTTCTTTGACATTTTCTGAACTGTGCATTTATAGCAACCTTCACTAGAACTGATTAAAAAACTGCCTCAAATTAGTTATCACTTACAGAACAAACATACCACACCACATAGTGTAACCTGCTGTACTTATAGTACCTCACACCACATTTCACGTCTTCAGAAAAGGGGGAAAATTGTTAGGCCTGTCCATATTCAAAACATTGCCTGCAATCTGATCAGAGCAATCATAATGAATCTTGACATAAAAAGCTAGTAAAACCTCAGGACTATGATGAGATGTCAACACATACCATGAGGTCATCTGGTTGCTTGAGAGTAAAACTGAAGTTCACAGGTTCAGAAAAGATTATTAATTGTGCCCTTATCCATGGCTGCTACAAGTTTTTGATTCAAAGTCACTTCACAAACCAAAGGGATGAAGACTAAAAGTGTTAGGATTTCATGGCAGACAAGATCAGTACTGAGGTACCCAGGTAAGAGTGATGCAATGTTGTAATTGTAATGAATAAATAAACATTTGGTGAGGATTGTGTTAGAGCATCTTCTTGAAAGACTGGGAGTAACAGATAACAATACAACTATATGAACTTTTTGGTCACACCAGCTTTATTACAAACCTCCCTGGTTTTCTTTGGAGTTTGTACAGCATAGAGGGGGAGTGGAGCAGGGAATCTTTTCACATGAATGCTTTTGTGATTACATAGAGGCCATGCTCACTTCTGCCCCCAGTAACTTACAGATACTACATGGTGGGATTGGACTTGATGACCTTTAAAAGTTCCTTCCAACCCAAACAATTCCATGATTCTCTAATACTGGAGGTAACTTACCACAGACAGGCTGCACAAAAAAGATTCTCTGAATGTCTGATTAGGGGGTAAAAGCACAGTTAGTCACGCTTTCATTCAAAAGAAATTAATATTTACCACATAGCTTTCTTGGCACATGATTAGAATTGAATTAGAACAGAAAATATCTCATTTTATAGTTTAGAAAAATAATTTTTTTCAAAGCAGACCTAGACATACCTAGTTGCTGAAAGAGAAGAGCCACACTGGTGCCTGTAACAGGAAGGCTATCATGTAGAGGAGTCTGTATCAGCTGTCGGTCTCCAGCTCCCAAAGAAAACAATTTCTGCAGAAAGAATTTTTTTTAATTGAATTTATATAGAATGAACAAGCTGTCATCATATAGATAAGTGATTCATGCAAAAATTATTTCTTTTGTATACAGAAATTTAAAGTCCAATAGAGATTTGAAATAGAATTTGGGGACAGTGATATGTCTCCTTGAATGTACAGCATGATAGTGTCTCCCTCATATTTACACTTAGTTAAATGGCTTTGAAGGCAGTTAATAGTACATTTCTATTAATACAATAAAAAACCTCCCAGGAACTAAAATGTTTAAAATACATTTGAATCAGAAAAATGTACAGTATTACTGAGTTTCTTTGCTATTTACCATCCTCATGTGTGTATTAACATGTATTAAGTATGAACATACTTGTGACATGTGGGAATTAAAGAGGACACTTCTGCTATTGCTGTGCTCCTGCTATGCACATTAAATTACCACTTCAGTCAATTTCCAGCACAAGAACATACCTCCCTGAAGGGAGGCAGGAAATGGGAGTGAAAGGAGTGCACTTGAATATCACATCTCAAGCAGCACTGCCATTGCAAAATACCCTTGCTTTCCTGTGAGCAAATCCACATGGCATTCAAACAGTGAGTGATGCCAAGCAGTTCCCTCTAACCAGATTGACTCCCATGGGCTGGGGGGCACTCCTGTGTGCTAAATCTTCCCTCTGTTTGGCAGCCAAGGTGGGCAATGTAGGAAGGCAGCAAGCTCTGGCTGCTGCACAGCAGGTATTTAAAACCAAAAATCTCCCCAGTAAACCCAAAGCAGTCCATGAGCTGTAACAGAGATGCTCTGCCACAGCACTTCAGGTCAGTAACTCATTTTACAGCTGACTGTTTCTGGAAATAAATGCCACAAGAGTGTTCCCATTCTAAGGAATATAATTCACTCTAATTTACCTACAGCCCTGGAAGCAAAAGGCTTAAGAAAGAAAAGAGAAATATTTAATCTCTGATTTAAATGACAATTTGACAGCAGCAAACTTAAGTTGCAAATGAAGAGAGAAAACAGAAGGAAAAACAACCAGAGGAGCATGACTTTTCCTTCCTCTTCTAGAAGAGCAAACAGTCAGTGAGAAAAGCTGCATTTATGGACAGAGATAAAAAAGAGTGGATAGAAGCAGAGCCAGAAGTTCAAGTGGATCACCAAAGCCAAAAATATGAGGCTCAAATACCACTGGAAAAGAGGATTTCTGATGGGGAGATAAAATCTGATTACTCCCCTTGAAAACCAAAAGCCTAGGATAGAAAAAACAGAGATGTGGAGGTCTGGGGATCAGTAAGGCAGAGCTTGACTGAGCTGACAGGACATTCTGACACTTTTTGCACCAAGAGAAGTTCCACAGCAGCCAGGGCTCTGGAAAAACCAGCAGAGAAAAACTCTGGGAAAACCAGAACAGAATTAGGGAATTGTAGCATTTCAAGAGGGTTGAAAATCCATAGGTTGGGTGGGAAGCTGTGTGTGTAATTGACTTTAAAATGTTGCCATTTGCACATGTAGTTTTCTACTATGTCTCATAATAACGATTATAATTTCCCATCAGTGTCATAGTATAAAGCAAAAACCAAACACAGAAGACTCAACTGGCTTATCAAACCCCACAAATGTAGAGGAATAATTTATAAAAAGTAAATCAAGAAACAAAACTGACTTTCTGCTCACACAAAGCACAAGTGAAAAGCAGAAAGAAGTCTGTTTGGTAGAAAAGTTCAATTTTTGAATGCATGGGCTATTTGCAATATTTAATTTATCTAAGGAAACAACATTTGGGTTACTTCCTAGCATTTAAAAAACAAATTATGAAAATAGAAATTTAAATGAGTTATCAAAGAAATGACCAGTGGAATCCTGAGCTCCATCAAGGAAAAAATATGCATAAATGAACTGATATGAAGGTTATGTTAGAAAATGGCAAAGAAAAATATCCTTTAAAAAAATTTCTGCAGCAAGCAAAAATATTCCTGAACACTTTATTATTTAAAAACTAAACTTATACAAACTGCTTAATTTGTTAATGTGCCCTGTAAAAGCCAACTCAGTGACAAAATTAACCCTTTGACCTTATCCTGGAATGGAATTTTTGCTGTCTTTAGAAGACAGGCCACAGGGAAAGCACTCACAGGCCACAGGGAAAGCACTCAGCTGAACTATGATCTTTTTTTTCTTCAAAAATATCTCAAGAATTTATTTTTTGTTTTCTTCATAAATTAAATTAACTGGAAAAATACCCTTTCTCCCCCTACCCCCCCATTTACCTGAGACCCTCCAGAAGCAGGGACAAGGCATGAGCACAGATTGGCAATGAGAGTCTCCAGTGACACATTCAGGCTGTCCACATACACGGTGTAGATCAAGCCAAGGCAAGCCTAGAAAGGATGACAAAATACATCAGACTGCAATACAGGGAAGGAAGATGACAAATTATTCAAAGATCTATGTATATAATCTTTAAAAAAATAAGTTCATATTAGTTACCAGTGCAATGAAGTACTCTCCAATCAAAGCAATTTGCCAAAGAAGTAATAATTGATTTCTAAAAATTAGTTTGGCTTACTCACAAGGGATGTATGTTCTTTTAGTTTAAAAGAAATTCTAGGTATAATATTTTTGCTTTGTTTGTTATATAAGCAGTGTTTCATTATAAGTTACTGTTAAAAATGATAAAAATCAACACAGCTTCATCTGTGCTTTCAACTTTAATGGATTTAAACCTGACTGGTTTAAACTGATTAATCAGTGAGCTTCTGAGGCTCATTTTAAGACCAGTATCAATCACTAACAATTCCATATGTTATTTAACTTACATTCTTTATTTTATTAAATCAATATTAATAGTATATTAACATTTCAGCACATTTTATTAATGGATTCAATTTTGATTGAGAAATCACAGATATAACTTTAGCATTTTTACCTATAATTTAATCCAGATCAACATGAGATTCTAAGAAGCCTTAGGACAAAAAGAAATAACAGCTACACAGAATCTTTTGTCTTTTAACTGCTGTAACTTTGACAAATCAGTAAGTATTTTAGTCATTCTCTTCTTAGAAATAATTCCAACAGTAACTTCTCATATCACACATAGTTAAACAGTGAAACTGTGCTTGTAAAATATGAATGTTAAGGAAGTGAACTAATTATAGAAAAACCCCATACAACCAACACCTCTGGTTCAGGATGTCATTTAACAATTATTCACATTCAATTAGGAAAGCATTTTGTAGAATTATTTCTACAATCTGTCCTATTCTTCCACACTTTGCTTTGCATTTGCTATGGGCCACAATGAGAGACAAAATACTGGGATATGAGGAACTTTTAATCTCACATGGTGCAGTCATCCTTAATGTCTAAAAACAACTGCTGAATGATTTCCTCCCTTGATCTGTAAACTGAACTTTATTTGTTTCTGTTAATATGTATTAGCTTAAGAGAAATTTAAGCTTTTCATTTATCTCAGATAAGTCATATTTCATCAGCTGAAAGTAATCCAAGGTCCTAAATCTCTGTCATGCATCTTAATTTGGTCTTGAAGAGGCTTGGACATTTTGCTTTCAATATGGAGGAAAAGTAGATTTTCATTGTTAATTTACCATTACATAGTCAAACATTGTCTGGTTTTGTCCTAATAATTCCTTTCATTAGAGAGCACATTGAGCCCAGAAAAATCTCCTTCTGTGTAGTTTTAAAACTGCTTGGAGGGTAAAAAGGCACTACTTTAACCTACAGGGCCTATTAACTGTCACAGATGTTGAATTTTACCTAGTTTATATAAAGCTACCTTTGCTTTTAAATTCCCAAATCAATCCTGAGTGAAGCATTTTAAATCCAAAGTACTGTCCTTGTTACTCATTTAAAACTAGATTTCTCTGCTGATACTTTGTAAATAGTAATTGCAAGTTCTTTACCCTGAAAATTTCCGGATAATCTAGTCTGGACACCAACACCAGACTTTTAGGAGCAAACACTTCTGCAGGCTGAATTAAACCAGACTCCTCTTCACCTTCAATTTCTTTCGTTCCCTTGAAAACAGAAACACTTCAATTAATAAGCAGGAAGAAAACTCAAACCAAAATGTCAGAATTTTAACCAAAAGTTAACATTTCTCAGAGCAAATAAAGCACTGCATTATTTGAAACTGGTAACAAAACCAAGTAACAGGAGCACACTCCAATGGTTGCCTGAAATCCCTAAAGCTTCCAGATGTAATTCAGTTTATTAAAATTCACCCTAGGAAGTTACACACCAATGTATCTAAAATAAGTTCTCTTAAGACAGGAGTTTAATAGGACACTGACATAAAATACTCCCTGCTGCACATTTTAGATAGTGAAGGGGATCACAGAACACGGTCCTTCCACATCAAAGTGTTAGCTGATTTACAATCTCTACAAATACAGAGATCATGCATTTCACAAAAGAATGTTTGTTGTCCTCCTCATATTAATAGAATTCAATTTCTTACACAATTGCCACTAACATTATAGCTGAAATTATCTGTAATGTCATCTCCAGCCTGACCTAGTGGATTTGGAATTTAAAGAAATTTCTTCAGAGAAAACTGATTCAGATTCCTTGAAAAAAAATTCCTCACACTTAGGAACCAGTAAGGTTACCAAAAAAAAAAAAAAAAAAAAAAAGAGAGAACAGCACAATCCAGATAAACTTGCAGTTGTTCATGATGTTGTGCAAGTGACCATAACCTCCTTGCCAGAACTTATTCAATCACAGATAGTTTATTATTATTCATAGCCAAAACTGAAGATGTCACTAAATATTTTCATTTCTAAAATTCCATACATTCTTTGACAAATTAAGTTTTCAGATGACAGAATGTCCTTGCTTTCCAATTTCTGCATGTAATTCTCTCCAACCCCACACCACCCACTAAATTTCTTTTATTTGTTCCTCTGACCAAGCATTCTTCCAGGCAAAAATCACTGTATTATCTTAATTAGAAACACGAGAAAAATTATGTCCATTTTCATATGACAACATGAAATATCTGCCTTCTATTTCTGTCACATTACTACTCATCATTTCAGTTTCTTTAAAAAAATTCCAACATTTCTCCTAAAAGGACAAAATCTGATAAAAATGCTCTTAAATGCCAGGAATGTTAAGAGTTCATGAGCTTCATTTCACAACCTCAATTCAGAATGTACACTTTCCTTAGGCAAAGGCTAACCCAAAATTCAGCTTTCAAGTTAACATTATGTAAAAAGAGAGTACTTTGGTTTTTATCAGAATAGCTTGGTTAATACAGTATAACACCTTCACACCAGTTGGTATGAAATAAAAACCAAAAAATAAATAAAAACCAAAATAAAACCAGCAGATTCAGTAACATATATGGGCAAACACTTGGCTTTCCACATTAAATTTTACCTAAATGTCAAGCAATGCATTCACATTGGATGTGCTTAGTCGAGTTTGCATTTCATTTCTAACATAATATTGTGTTTCACAAATTCTAGAGAAGAATAACTCAAGTCACACATCCCACACAGGTTTATTAATTTTTTAATGCTGGCAGGAGAGATTTTAAAGGAATTAAAGTTCCCTCTCTCTCCCCCCAAAATCCCCAAATGTTTTAATTATCAGCAGAAGTTGACTGTATCAACCATTCTAAAGAGAAAGTATGAGTTCTAGGCATCAAGACAGCACTTTCTGGATATCTGACAAATTGTGGACTCGGAGGTTCAGAAAAATGAAATTAAAACACATTCCAAATTCCTAAAGGAAGGGAACATGGAAGCTCCTCCATATTCACATGGTACCAAGATAATGAAACCTCAGGGTGCACAGACAGGAGGAGCTTTCTATACAAGACCTTTCTAATAAAATCCACACAACTTCAGATCAAGTCTTGAATTCATATTTACATTTAAAGCTTTTGGGGCACAACAGCAGCACAACAGTGATTGATAAAGCATTTACCTCTTAAACCACTCTCTCCTACTTCATAAAAGATTTACAGAAAAATGCAATGTGACTGCTGTGTTTCTTCCCCAGCTCAACATTCTGACAGGCACACAGGCACATTATTAGGAGTCACTAGACTAAGTAGATAATCATTTCAAACACATGACTTTTAACCTACTTTTCAAACAAAGTATTAACAGCATAAGCATTCTCTACCAATACTAATTACAAAGCAGTAAAGCCACAAACGTGATTCTATGTACACTTCTGGTCAGACACACACACATATTTCATCTTTCTTTATCCCTTTTCCTATCTAAGGAAAAATATTCTCTAATAAAAATAACAAAATTAAAGAGTTTGTTATGTTGGGGGTTTTTACAAATAACTTTTTATTTTATATACACAGCATTCAGTTTACAATTAAGAATAAATGGATGGTATGGAAAGCCTTGCTAAGGATACATAGATTGAAAGATGAATTTAAATTACAGAATCACAGAACCACAGAATCATTTAGGTAAGAAAAGACCTCTGAGATTACTGAGTACAATCCAGGACTGAACACCACCCTGCCAATTACCATGGCACTGAGTGCCAAATCCAGTTTCTTCCTGAGGACCTCCAGGGACAGTGACAGCAGCACCTCCCTGGGCAGCCCATTCCAGTGTCTGATCACCCTTTGTGAGAAGAAATTCCTGCTCATGTCCAGCCTGAACCTCCCCTTGAGGCTGTGTCCTCTCACCCAGCCATAGCCTGAGAGAAGAGACTGATCCCCACCTGGCTACACCCTCCTTTCATGGAGTGGTACAGAGCGGTAAAGTCCCATCTGAGCCTCCTTTTCTCCAGGCTAAACACCCCCAGCTCCCTCAGCAGACTTGTGCTCCAGACCCTTCACCAGCTCTGTTGCCCTGCCCTGAATTTGCCCTGGTTAATTAATATTGACAGAGATTCCATTCTTTCCCCATTTTTCTCTTTTTATTTGAAATAGGCAAACTTTGAGAACAGCTGAATTTAGAAAAGGGTACCACTAGAGAGCAAACCTGTGCTCCAGATCCTTAACAATCCATTTAGTTTAACATGTGAACAACATCTAAAATTTAGTCCAGAAACACCTGTGCCTTGAGAAGGCAAATCAATAATTTTTCTTTTTTAACATCCTATTAAAAAGTCCTGAAAAAGCCTTTTCTACAGAATAGGTAAGTGAGACTGATCTAACTGTATCAAAGAGCTGCATGACCTGTGGTTATACATGATTTCACCATTACTTAAAATACTTGTACTTAGACATGACCAAAGCCCACCAGGGACCTGTCACACCCAGAATCCTCTTTTCTTCCACACTTTGACTTGGTTTCTAGAGTTATCAGGAGAATATAATGTAGAGTTCTGTAAACAATGGCTGACTTATGTCTTTAGAACAGTTTTCCCAAAAAATTTCCTGGATCATCACAAAAACTTACATGCAATATCAAAGTATTGAATGTTAACATTTATGTCACATGACATTAAAAGAAAGTACAGGAAAAATTAACATAGCCAATTCTAAAACTAAAAAAAAACAAATCCTTGAAAAATTAAAATACAATTAAAGAAGCAATTATTTCTTGCATAAGTAGAACATGGTTGAGGATATACGCTTGAACTGAAAAAACCTTACCTGGCTTTAGAGCAGAAAGCATTTATTTACTTGCATTTAGAACATTTATTTACTTGCTCTCTTTTTCTTCCCCCTCTCTTTTTCTGCATTCATAATATTTGATAAACAAACTGAGAAAATGGTGAAACTTCTTTTGAAGGTCATAGGATGCAATTTCATTTTGCTCAACTTGGTTGCTATAGCTATAAAGTGGCCTCTTAAGAGACTGGCCAAAAAATGTGTGTGTGTGTGGTGTAAAGCACACCAAAACACATATTTAAACTCAAATATCTTCATGTCTTTAACATGTTCACATCCAGATCTACAGTAAAATGTATGTACATACATATATATATACACACACCATTCCCAGAATGACACAATAATCAGTTTCACAGGTCCTTACAAAAATGACAGTACAGAACTAGAGAGTGCACATCTTTAACTGTTGGCCTTTGTTCTTTTATAGGACAAATAGTCACTGAACATATTTGTGACTTAAAGTGATTGGGTAAATTAAAACATATAATAACCAGCCAATTGAACTACTGGCATCACTCTATAGTTTATGAACTTGTTCAATAAAAGCAGCTGAATTAATAAATGCATTAAACGAGCTTTGACCCCTGACTGATAACCAACAGTTTAGAAAAATTAACTGTGATCACCATGGCTCATCATCGCTCTGCTATTTATTTGTTTCCTTGTTTTCTGAAAACAATTTGTTCCTCAGGTTAGCCAAGGGATGTACATGGCATCAAGCCCAAACCAGACAAATTCAGTCTTATTATTTAAACGTTTTTATTGAGGTAACTGACAACTGCAGTCACCAGCAGATCAGGCATGATGTCCCAGATCCTAGAAAAAGGTTTAATATCTTCTCAATCATTGTAGTTAAAATTGAATACTTGTGGGGTTTATACATTAAGTAAGGTACTGCTTTGTCTAATCAGTGTCCTTTTGCTCTAAAAATCCCTCTACATCTATAAAAAAGTGTAAAGCTGAGCACAGTTTGCAACATTTTATTAAGTAAAGAGATAAGAGTTTGAAAGCTTGGTATTAGTATAAAAAGTATTAAACAAAGGGTAATTATGATAATAAAATATTGCATATTTCCCTCAAATAAATGGGAGTCAAGAGTAAAATACTTTCTTAACAGTGAAATGTATATTAAATAAATTAGAAATAACAAATACTAAATAACTGCAACATGCATGTAACAAGGAAATAGATACTTGTGGCCATGAATTATTTTCATTTCATGTACATTTATGTCTAAGGTAAAACATTTGTTTGATAAAGGCTGAACTTACACTCCAAGTTTTCCATGGAGTGCTAACGGACTGTGAAACATCTCTCTGCTTCCCACTCACTTCCATGAAACTGCACTTCTTGTAAATCCCATCTGGCTGACACTGGATGTGTTTCAATGTTCCATGGGGTAAATCAGGACATAGCCAGACCTTGTCATGCAAGTCTCAACTTCTGCTTAAAAAGTTACGTTAAAGCTTCTGGAAGGAAAAGGTGACTGATTTTGTGCTACTTCAGTGAAAAACTACAACTCATTTAAAGGCAACAGATGTGGCAGTCAAAAAACAAACAAAGCTTTAAAAAATAACTTTACTTGTATTAACCTTATCTTCTTTTATTAAACAGATATGAATTGCCATGATCTAGCCTTCAAACTTTAAGGTTTCCTCTTGAACTTTTATAACCCTAATTTTGCCACAACAATCGCATTGTTTTAAGATGTCAGCTCTGCTTCTAAATATTGACATTTAACTTAAAGATAACCATCTAGCCAAAATCAACACTAGGAACCAAAGTCAATTATGAAAGATCAAAAGGACCTACCCATATGGTACAAAAACATTCTGCCTACTACTGAGTGCAGCATTATCATTTGCTCCATCAACATGCAACTGAATTACAGCACACATGAACCGTAGCCACCATTTATTCCAGAATCTGGAATGCCAGGTCTGATTCATGTTGAGCAGAGAAAAATCCTCAAGTCTGACGGAGGAAAATCTATTTAAACTGAGGTACTAATAGAAAAGTTAGAAAACACAAGGCCTTAGATGTAGCTGTGCTGTTCTGAGGGTGCAAGCTGGCAGGCATTATTTGAAACTCAAAGGAAATCAAATGTGAGCAGAAAGTGAAGTTAAGAATTGTGCTTTAATAATTCTTTCACCCTTCGAAAGAGAACAAATATCTCTCATTACAAAACTTGCACTCTAGTACGTCGTTATGCCAAAAACAGTTTGCCCTATGCAAAATTTTGCATTGCAATGATGCCAAGTTCAGCAAGCCTGTTGTTTTTCTACTAACTGCCCAGCAAAGATTTAGAGACCATGCTCAATTTCTTATTTTTGGAAAATTATTTGAAGTTTACTTTAGTAATCTTATGCCAATTACTCATTTGGGACAGATCCCTTTCTCCTCATGTGACTTGGTCTCTGCTTGTCTTATTTGCAGCCAAATGCAGGCTTAGCTGCCTTATTAACAAAGGCCAAAAAACATTCAGCATCAATTAATTTTATTTACTTGTCGGAGTATATAAATGCATGTATCCAATAAATTCTAACACATGTATGAAAGTTAAAATAAACTAAGCTGACTGCTGCCAGAAGTCAAATGTGCAGCCTGCCTGCAATCTGCTGTACTGAGCTAAAACCACAGGTGAAGAGATCTGCTTTTTGGTTTGCCTACATGCAACAGAACCACCAGCTAAACTTAGACTGGAAAAAAATAAACCAGCATAAAAGCCATTATCTTGATTTAATTATTTCAAAATGGGGATAATACATTCCAGTAATGCACAGTAAGGAGCCTATCAAGTAAAAAAGATAAGGATCAAGGGCAAAATATGACACGAAAATCATAAACTTATCAAATAGAGTAATCTCAAGTTTTTATGACAGGTCACCTTGTTCACTCCCTATGTTCTTCTGACACTTCAGAGTACAGAAGTGATAGGAAAGAGTTTGCAATGCACCTTCCATCATTACACAAAATTTACACCACCACAATCTATTAGATGTTTTCCATTTAATACACCTCACCTGTAAAACCTCCAGAAGCTGTTGATATGGATTATCATATAAAAACAGGGAAAGCACTTTGGAATCAAATTAACCTCACACCCACACTTTGGACATTCCAGTGCAGCTTCCCAGCCAAAGTGTCCCTCTGAAAAGGACACTGGGATCTGGGTCCCAGAGGATCTGGGAAGTCCAGGTGATGCCACTGAGCTGCCCTGCAAATGCTGAAATCCCATGGGGATTTACTATCTATTATCTTATATATTATTAATAATTAATAGCATTAAGTAACTGCTTTTAATGTGTTAACCTTACCACTGAGGAATGGGAAAAAAACTGCAGCACCAGGTCCTTAGCAAGAACTGTGCATAAGCAAACATAATTTTAGAACTTCAGGTTTACTAAACCTTGCTGAATTTTCCCAAAGGCAGTCAACTTGATCCATGAATTCCACCCTTTCCAACTTTACATACCTAAACTGAGAAAACTGCAGACCCATGAAATGCAATCAGAACAAATGGCAAAACTCAAATATAAGAACACTGTAATTCATATTCTATTTTAACTCACTAAATTTTTTTTTAAATAATACAGAACAGCATATGTACACATACACCAAGGCAAAATTTTACACACATAGATTGTTTTGGCTAATTAAAACACTGTTAATCCCTTTGAATTGCATATGGGAAGTGCATTGAAAAGACTTCCAATGAGTTGCTGAATTAGTATTGTACTACTCAAAGTCAGCTGAACCTGATCTCTAGTGACAAAGAAATGCCTCTGCTTAAAAGATAGCATCTCCTTGTCCTGTGAGCTGAACTTGGGGTCTCTGTTCAACAAAACAGGAGTTAAGAGCACAAGGTGACCTTTATCCAACACAAGTTTTTGTACCCTGCAAAAGCATGAGTTCAGCTTGGGGATGTGTGTACAAATGCATAAGCCAGGGGATGAACAGGGCAGGAGAAATTATTGCCAGAGTTATTGAGATGGAAGTATGATTTCCTCTGTACAACTGTTCTCAACTTTAAATTCTGGTCTAAAGAGGACCTTAAATTTATAAAAGGACATTAAACTACAAGTCTGTTTCTTATATAGAAAATTATCTGCAACCTGGCCTTTACACCAGAATAGAAAGAAAATAAGGCATTACTGAAATCTCCATAGGATGTCACAACAGCCATTTTTCAATAGATCCAACAAGATGGTGATGCAAGATACTAAACATTGCTTTTAAAACTGGGGTTTTTTTACAAAATGTGCTTCGGGGCATTGACTATATGAAGAAACTTTCAGACTAAATTTAGCATTTGAGATGCTAACAAAAAATTATTAAACTTCTTTTTAGGAAGAACATGCTCATTTAATATCCAAAGAGGGGAGTCAGATTTCCCACACAAAACAGGTACAACTGAACTGAGTGTTCTCACCCTCTGGTAAAACCCAAACATCAGTGACTCATCAAGCAGCATATGCTTTAGCACAGCAGGATCACACCAACTCTCCAGTCCAAGCTGAAAAATTATAACTTGATGAAGCACAATCATTTTGTTGGCAGTTTTTCCCTTGACTCAGGAAATAGCTGTGGATGTTGTGGATCTGCCATTTTATGGTTTGGGATTTTTACAAGTTCTTTTTCCTCTTTTTCCAGAGGAGGGCAGAGAAATGAGGAAAAGAGAGGAAAAGAATGTGAATGGCAGGAAACAGGAGAGCTGTGAATTATTACTTATGTTCATTTTCCAGAGTGATATATTTCATCTTATATTTGTGATTCCAATGTTTTAACACACTTGAGACAATACACAAGAATGATACAGTCTTGTAAGAAGATTGTTATAAACAAATGTTTGGGGTGTTGTGTTGATCTCACTGAGCAGATTTTCTGTAATGCAAGAAATGCAGTTGCACAGGCTCAATTGCTGGCATAAATCATCCTCTAATTTGTTAATTGTGGGGTTGGGAAGAGAGGGCAAATTTCTTTCCAAGTGCAAAGCAATGTACAAATTGACCATTATGTTCCTAAATTATCTGAGTCAACATTTTTCAAAAAAGATTCTATCTGTGGTGCTCTTCCAAACATTGTTAATATAAATTCTAACTGCGTAACTGGTAAGAAGCACAACTGAGGTCACCAGAAGTATCTGCTGAGTCAAAAGTATTAAATCAAGTCCTTGTCTGCTAAGTGGTAACATGCAGAAACTGCTGCTAGAAATAAGAACTTCATTTCAGCCAACTGTGTACACCACAGAGAACCAAACATATTAATGTATACAAGTATATGTATGCAAATATATACCTTTTTATGATTAATAAAGCTACAAACGTAGAGAAACTGAGTTTCATGGGTGAATTCTGTAGATTTAAGCTAGAATTCTTCTGAACACCCTTTGGCTGCTCAACACTTTCAGGCTTCAGCTGCCAGGAAAATAAACTAAGTAGACTTTTTTTTTTTTTTTTTTAGTTGATAGTACAAGGTTTTTCCAAATCAATGACATTTCAAGTGGATTTCAAACCAATGAGGTTTGAAGTCCACAGAAGCAATCAAAATTCAGCAATGGGACATCACACACCTCCACATCCTCCCAGTCCCCCTAAGAAAACCAACCAACTTTCCAGCCACTGAGAGGAAAGGAAATAGAGATGTTTTGATTTATTCCTCTCCTCCTAATTCCTGCAGATACATGGAAGTGAATGAGGCACCCAGCCTTTCACCCAGCCTTTGCTAGATATCTAAACAGCACCTTGAGCCAGACAGAAATGTGGATAAAGCCAAGCATGTGCTGGAAACAGAAGAAGCTGGAAGAACAAACCAGTGCAGTATCTCAGATTTGCTTACACTCATGTATGAACTTGAGGTGGGAGAGAAACCTTGCACACAGAACTGCTCAGCAACATACTCAGGATGCTTCTAAATGACAGCAGCTTTATCACTGTTAATTGAAGTGCCTCTAGCAGGGTGTACCTGCAATCCAATTTATTCTGCTGCTAAGGTCAAATTTCTAAAGCTTCATTGTAAACCCAGATGAACATATCCTTATTTAGCTTTAGCAAACTCTACTGGGACAAGTGAGTGAGACAAACATCCTAGACTAGAACAATTAATGAAGGACTCCATGGCAAAGCTGGATCACCTGAAATCACATAGCACCAAGTGAGTTTCATTCCCCTATTTAATGGAGTGTCTTCATCTTACTCCTGCCTACAGATATGGAGTATTAATCAGACTAAAGTTCACAACAATAATCTTTTATATTATCACACCTTTTTGAGAACTGATTGCTAATCAAACTGACCAGCACCCATGCAGGTAATAAATTCTGGGTCAGCCAGAACTGCAACAATGCAAAGGATGATTCATAGATGCCACCAAAGAAAACAGCATTCTATTTTTTGTCCAGGGGTAAGGAGTTGAAGATATCAGCAATCAGCTGATTGATTAATAGAGCCTGTGCTTTCCTCTGGAGAACTTTTTATGACATGCAAGAGACTAAACTGAATGCAGGACTTTCAGAGATAGCAGAGAAGATACTTTTTTCCTGCAGACTGTGTAGTTTTTACAGCTGCTATATTAATCTTGCACCCCAGATTATCACGGTACCACTTATGTACTCCATGTGAGTACAAACTCCTTACACTTCTGGTAGCATTTATTCACAAATTATCTTGTAACAAACAACTGCAACAGGGATGAAGGGAACCAAAACAACAGAAGTCTTCTTGAGTCTTCCCTTAAGTCTTCTCAAACTCAACTGTGTCTAAAAGGTATGTCTTATTATGCAGAAGGATCCAAAAAGGTTTGATGGTTTTCTTGTAGCATTCACAGGCTGAGAAATGAGTTTGTTTTCCACTCCCAGTTTAATTAACCACAGAAACTTCCAAGTGGTTGATTCAATTTTCTTTTTGTGAAGATGATTCTGCCAAGCCAAACATCTCATCTGCTGCTCTGGCTGAATTCCGACCAGTCTCATGTATCAGCAAGGTTTACCTGGTGAAGGCTACTGGGAAAGAAGTGGTTTTGTGGGTTTTTTTTTGAAATTTCATCTTCCTTTTGCCTCAGTAAGTTATATCATCCAGTTAAGGAAAAACTGAACTGTATTTATCTGTGCAAAGTACTGTCTAGATTTCATTTCAAGTCCTGGGCACTATGTTTCACAGATTGTTTAATTAAGCATGCATGTGAATGGTTAAATCAGTATTACTGTCATAGCCCAATGCTCTGTGAGCTTAGGTTTCACTACAGATTGCACACGTGCTGAATTCTTGCCTAATGACCATGGAACAGGGCACATTCAATTATTCTCTTTGGGTTTCAGAAAGAAACAGGAAGTTTGGCTATAAACAATGCAGTCATAGAATAAATTTCACCACAGCAAGTTCATCTGAAAAATATGCATTCTTTACAACACAGCCAGGAATGGCATTATGAGAACCAACATCCTGCTGCACTCGGTTTTTTATTGTTTTTTACTTTGGGTTATTTTGTATTAATACTTAGGCAATATAAGAAAAAAGTTAATACTGGATGTTTTGTGATGAGCACTACTTCAAAGATGTGGATAGGGAATCAAAAGCAGCTGTTAGAAAGCACAGGATAAATAACAAGTTTGCTAAATTTAGTTTATGTTATGAAATACATAGAGTGGAGGAAGACTCAGCCACTGTAAATTTTTATCAGCTGGGAAAGAATTACTATAGAGTATTTCACTCTCTATTTATAATATAAAGGAAATATGACAAACACTACATTTTTAAGAGGAATGTGTCAGTTGATCTACACTAAACTTTAAGACTAAAACATGTCTAATACTGGGGTACATTTCTGCTTTCAAATCCTTCCAAAAGACCACAAAAACATGCAACTAAACTGTAGCATTAATGAAATGAGAATAACTATTATTCTCTGGCTTCCAACAGTGCTTAGGAAAAGCACATTTAATAATGATACAGTTCTTCACTAAAAGAACAAGAAAATACTTTACTCAGCTATTTATTTAATCTTAACTAATTCCATCATATTTAGTGCCAAGGTTCTACTTATTTTTCTAATTTTCCTGTAGGAAAGAAGATATTTCAAAACATAACAATGGCAGTCTGCAATTACGATTGGATTAGGTTTTCCCTAGGTTCTAGATTCTAAAGATTTCAAGTATTAAGTCACAGCAGATATTCTGTGAAGGACTTTACATCAAATGGGAAACAAAATGTCTATTTTTGAAAGACTGAGGTTGCCAAAAATTAATTAAATACATATTTAAAAACAAACAGTGCCAAGTAGCTGACACCTCAAATCTGACCCAACTAAAAACTGAATAATTATTCCATCAGTTTTTAAAATCTTGCCAATGAATGCACTTACAGAAATATGGAGATACACCACAGCATCCTTGTGCATATTTGCTTTGACAGAGTAAGCCAGCAGAGGGAGCAGAAGTTAATAAACCTTCTCCTAGAACAAGGCTGAGACTCATCCATGCTATATCAAACACGAAAGGAAATGAAAGGAACACCATATTGCTTATCCCACTTGAAAAGGAAAATGTGGTGGAGAAAAAGAAATTCTGTGATGTGTTTTTGCCTGGTTTTTTGTTCTTTTTTTTGTTTGTTTGTTTCAAAGCAGATGAGAACTCCAAACACGCAAAAAAGTTCATCAAGCTCACCTTTTGCAAAAATACATGGATTTCTGCAGGACAGAAAAATGCACACTTAGCAGGAACTGCAAAATATTTTCTCATATCACACTGATCCATGGTCTGTAGGTGCTTCTTCCAGCATTTTTGTTTTTTATTGCAAATCTCTTACCTGCAGGTTAATCTCTGCTTCATAGAAAGTCAGGCAAGAGCAGTAGTGCCTCTCTGAGTCGATGTCAGTCAAAACCACCACGAAAAACGTTGGCTGTTTCCTCTCTTTTGAAAGCTGCCATCCTCCAGGCTGGCAAAACTAAGGAAACAGACAGACAGACAGACAGACACAGGTAAGTCGTGACACCCATTATCTGAAATATGAAAAGTATTTCAACATTACCAAGGATCATTTTGTTTAAAGTGAACATATGCAGGGTTGCAAAATATTAAGAAAATGGGGAAAAACCAATATGTCTTGAACTTGGTAAGACTGAGATAAATTTAGCTTTATAAATATCAGTGGAGAGAATAAACACTGAAAAGAAAATTTATTCCTTCAAATACAGTCAGTATTCAAGAGCATCTCTGCAGTGTTGAACAGGAAATAACAGGAATAAATTGACACATGAAGCAGATTTCATTTGGATGAAAGGTTAGAATCTGAAGCTAAAATTCTTGCGTCTTCAAACATCTCTACAGTTTTAATTTCTTCACTTATTTCACCAATAATTTGTCTAATCAAACACTGATATCTATCACTTGCACCTACTTGCAAAATACTTCAATACGCACTCCTAAAAAGAATATTATAGAACAGTATTTTTCACCTATTTATTGATTACTTCTGTAAACTTTACTGCAAACATTTGAAATTTTACATGCACAAGCAGCATAAACAAACAGAAAACTACAGCTCAGCAGCAAAGTGGAAATTGTGAGAGTTTTTTTTCTTTTTAAAATGAATACTCTCTAATGCAAAAGGTGTGCTGAAATTCAGGGATCAGTTTACTGAAGATACCTGAGATGGCCTTTATGGAATACTGTACCCCTCCTTTATTTTACTGAAGGCTAAAGTCACATCCATGAAAAAAATCACAAGTACATTTTTAATAGTAAAATTATAAACCTAGAATTCAGACCAAAAAAAAAAAGCAATAATCCTTGCATGTATTAAGAGTAATAACAATAATAAAAACCCACAATAAATTCCTGGAATTGTTAAACAATGCAGATACTCAAGGAACCAAACAGACAAGTCAAAATCTCAAGTTTCCAGAATTGCTTCATTCTTCTAGACAGATATTAAAGACTGAAAGAGCACAAAGAATGAGTTGTAAACAAACATTTTCTCCAGATTCATCTTTAGAGCCTCTACAATAAAACCTGGGTAGTCTTAGGTGAACAGCAGTTAAAACTCTGCCTCTGATACACAGTTTCTTTTACGATCCTGGGAAAAATCTTCAAAACCAAAGTTTTCTCATGTTACATTCTTCAAATTCTAGATAGTCAGCTTAACACTTGTGATTCTGTATCCTCAGAAGTGCTAAGCACTCTCTTCTACATCTGAGAATAACTGCTCTGAACATCAAAAAGTACTCTGTGAAAAGACATCCTAGTCATTCCAAGTTAAGCATCCAGTATTAGTCCATGATTTTGATAATACTGGCCTAATCTCCTTTTGTTTTTCATCCCATGTCAGTTAAAAAATACGAAGATACTGCTATTAATCTTGCAGGACTGCTATAAAGATAATGTAATATGGTCAATATATACAGACATTTTAACAAAAACATCATTAAAAAGTTTGACAATAAAAAAATCATTAAGAAGCCTCTATGAATTGCAGAGTTTGAGGGGTATATGTGTAATAAATGAAGCCTGGAATCCACAGTTCAACAAGATAACCCCCAAAATTGTGAACTGCTTTTTGCTCAAGAAACATGAGCCAAAATGCAAAGAATGCAGCAAGAGTCTAATAATAAATAAAACCTTTCCAAGATATGCCATTAAAACCAAATTATTCATACAAGGTAGGTCAAATTAAGGCTGTTCATGCAGCTCAGGGATTCTTAAGGTCCAAACACTCGAGTTCCCAATTTTAACACTCCTGATCTGCCAAGTCTCCCAGCTCTGACAGGAGCTCCTTGCTGGTGCCACTGCCTTTCAGCTTTACAGGTGATGCCCCATCTCACACCTGGAAACAACCATCTCTCACATTTTTGAGAGTCTGGAATTCCTGGACAAAGCACCACTGTGCCTATTCCAAACCCTACCCTTCTAAAGGCACAGAAGAGCCTTGGTATTGTTTAAAAACACTTCTTTTTCTTGCCAAAATGCATTATTAGCAGGTCTGCTGCATAAAATTTATACCAACACCTGCCCTGTAAACTGGGAAATGCAAATGGAAACCCAACAGCTAAACTTTTAATATCAGAGGAGACTTTGGATCTTGACAGGCTGCTGTCAACAGCAATCTCTCAATCTATGCATGTCTAAAACCTAATGTCACAGGTGAGAATTCTCCCTGATTTCAAAGTGATCTCGTGTATAACACACGCTTTCTAGATTTAACTATTTTACTAGAAATCAACAATTAGTGATTGCTGAGGAGAACAGCTGAAGTAGAGTACATCCACTGGCTACACAGAGTCTGTGTTTTCAAATAAACTAGAAGGAATTTATAAATAAAAAGATTGAGGATAAAGACAACAGGCTCCTCCAAGAGATTAAACAATGACTGTTTCTCAGTTTCCTTAAAATAAGGTAATAAATATTAGTGCAATATTTGAAATGCAAGCAACATTGAGAAGAACTTTCCAAATTAATATAAATACAAGTTACCCTCCAGCATGATTACCAGCACTCTCTGGCTACTAAGAACAGGAAAAAGTTTCCTTACCAAACCAGATGCTTTACCAAAACAGACAAAAGCACCACTGTGAACATAATCCAAAGGTCATGTGGCTTCTCCAGTCAACAAGAAAAACCCCAGAAGTTTCAGAACCAACACTCTTCCATATTGTTTCACTTATTTACCACAATTCTCAGAAGCAGACTACAACTTCTATCAAAGACAGTGAAAATAAGAATGAAGCAGATTCTCCAACTTACAGTTTATAAGAATAAGTAAGCCCCTAATGCTGAATGAGTGCTTCAAACAGATTCCATGTTACAACTGATTGCCTTCTAAAATTTGCTGCAATATGCAGAAATTGCATTGAAGAATAGGCAGCACATCTTATACTGCAGGTGCTGAAATTACACTTTACACATTGTTTGAAACTGCAGGTGCCCACTGAAGCAAAGAACTTTCTCTTAATTATCCCCACAAATGCTTTCAGACTAAACAAGAAACCAGACAGATTTAAAAATGACGCATGGTATTTTAAATGAGTGCAACTGGGTTTGTTACCTTAAAAAAAATTTATATGTCATCACCACAAGCCCTCTTGCTAAAGTCTAGACATGATTAATCAATGTTTCAAAGTGACATTTCTTTCTACTGACTTTTATTAGCTAAACACATCATCTCTGCTTGATTCATAGATTTGTTCCCTCTCTCTAACCTAGAGCCACAACTGTACTGCTGCTGCCTGCCTTGTCCCTCTCTATTAAAATAAATCATTTGCATAAATCAGCATATCCCCTAGATACACTGTATACAGCTTTGGTGTCAGAATCCCAGGACATTCTGAGTGGGAAGGGACAGGTCCTGGAGTAGTTCCTCCTGAGTGCCCTCACTAGAAAAAGGACATTGAGATGCTGGAGTGTATCCAAAGTTGGGCTTGAACACTCAGTATTTGAGGCCATGGCAACTTCCCCAAGGAGCACTTTAAAGTCTCTTGAAAAATTGAAGAAAATATTGAACTCGTCACCATTTCTATTAAAGCACTAGAGGATTTAGAATTCTTAGGAAGAAGGCTTGTTGGCTACCGTGAATATGAAGATTAAATATTATCATGATAATGAACAGTAATTAAAAAGTTCAAGTTTCATTAAAGAAAAATTTTAGTCCTTTGTATCCTTACCATGGCAACACTAGAACATCCATGTCTCAGAAATTTGATCAGAAATGACTCAGAATTAGAAATTCATTTTCTTCTGGGATTGCAGCCTGAGCACAACCAAGCCCACAATAGAAACTCAAACCAATATTCTAGTTGGGTCTGTGTAGGCACAGACTGCTCTCTCTGCACTTTACATTGTTCTCTGTATCAATGATCTGGTCAGCTTTCCATCAGAAATCCACCACCTCTGATGGCACGACTGAGGCTGAAAGGGGAAAAGCTTGTTCAGAAAATTTACAACATGAAACATTCTTTGCAAGTCACCCTCTGAAAGCATTTTATGAAAGGCTTAAACAGAATGGAAGACAAAGTCTGTGACACACTATTACAGAACCTTGCACTTGAATAATTATATTTAAGATATATTCTCACACTGTATTTTTTTCTTCAAAATATATTTGTGCACTTGTTTCTTGTCAAATAAAATCCAAAGCTATCTAGGATGCACATAAAATAGAAAACACTTGAACTCCATTGTCAAGACTTGAATTAAAATATCTCAAAATTATTTTAAAACATAAAACATCTGACAGAGGTATCCACTTTCCTTTCTAACTCAACTCTTTCACCAAACATTGAATTCTCCCTTGAATCACTCTGGGCACAAAAATTCATTTTATTAAGCCTGCTTCTGTAGGCTCTTACTATTCAAGTAACTGTGCTTTGTTTTTAACATGTATCATCATTATTTTTCCTGCAAACCTCCCTAAAAATAAAGAACCATGTTCTGGACATTATGTGAAGGAAGTTTGTTCCATCTGGACTTGCATGACCTAGCACCAGCTGCTGAGTATTTCACCATTTCTCCATTCACTTATGTATGGAATTTTGGCAAAGGAAATTTTCTTTCTCAGATGCATACCTCCACTTAAAATAAAACAATTACAATGCTCACTGGCACAATGAAAAAAACAATGTTATGAAGCTGTAAATATGAAGAAACACTTGGAGTTCTTGGATATCTCTGGATGTAAACAGAACACAAAATATAGAATTTTGTAACAGCTTCCTGCCTTTCAATATCTTGTATCTAAGAAACCATGTATTTATCCTTATCCTTGTCCAAAATAAAACAAAACAAAACAAAAAAACTTAAAATACACTCCAAATTATTTCCAGGTAAAAGCTCATTTCCAGTGTTGCAGAATATTCTGATGATCAACTGTAAACAAACTCACTCACAAAGAAAATAAAAGCTTTTAATCCTAAAGCTCTGAAGAAATAGAAAATAAAGGCCTTTCTAAAAAATTTCTACCTTGGAATGAACTGAAATGCAGTGTTGTCTAAGAAGAACTTTTACATAATCACCTTGTGGCAGCTGTGAATTATATAAATTATAGGTGAATAATCCTTCCCTCTTTGCCTAGGACAGACTCTGCCTAGGTGCTGAGGACATTTCCACCTCAGCTCCCCACTCAAATACCTAAAGCCATGGAAAAGCAGACACTAAGAAACACTTCCCCCCCAAAGGAAAGATCCTCAATCACATTCTTGAGCTTCCTGAGGCTGAAAGATCTCTCAGTGGCACTACTCCTGCACAAGTGACAGATGAGCTCTTCTCTAATGGGAGCTGTGGATTATTCCTCAATAACCAGATGATGCTCAAGCTTGTCACAGAGACCCTGCAGCAAAGTTCCACAAAGCAAGAAAACTTAAAATATGTTGGAACATCTCAATTAAAATCAGTAAACTTATCCTCCAAAGTCAAAGCCAGAGAAGAGACAGAGAATTCTGAAATTCATCAAGGTTAACTTCCCTCACACATCAGTAAATATAAAATCCTGGGTGCACAAATACACATGAACTTGGAAAAACCTCATGACATTGTGTAATTTTAAACACCTTTCCTCAAAGAGCTGCTATTATGAAAATTCCAATTTGTAAATAAGCATTTGTGCAGCAGCTGAACTCCTAGTTTATCTTCTGAAAAAAAAAAAAAACAAAACCAAAAACAAAAACAAAACTGAACTGGCTTTTAGAAAGAAAATTACACCCACTAGGAAAACAGTTTCTTCTTGTGTTTTCAGAACACTTAGTATAGCCATTCCAGTGGCTTATTTAAAACAATAACAACAAGAAGAAAAATCTGTCAAAGACTCTTCTGACCATTTCTGAACAAAACCAGGCTAGACTACAGAAATGGTGATTTATGAGAAAGTACTGCAAGCTAATGCCTTTATTTCAGAAATAGTACAGGATTAATAATGGCATTGAATGGGGTTTTCTTCACAAAACCAGCTTCCAACATCTCTGTTCTGATGAAGTTTAAGAAGAATGTGGAATTGGCAGACTTGTGCAAAAAAAAATTTTTTTTACCTATTTAAAGAGTGGTCCATTCTGTTGTTTTTAGCCAAGTGTTATCATGATAATCTTATGGAAATTTAAAAATTCTGAGACCCTTGGACCCAGCCAGAATATTTTCTTAACACACCCTCTCACAGGAAAACCCAACAGTGTGCTCTGGGCTACCTCAGGTAAATTGAGCAAGATAGCTGTGGACAACAAGCAGGAATTCTCAGATGTACATCAGTATGGCAACCCAAATATCCATACATTTGGTGTCTGAAGCACATACAGAGAATTTTAGGTACTTTTTTTTTTTTAAACACACATTTTAAATTTTATCAGAGTTAAGAAATCAAATTTAAACTTGAAATTCAGGAACACAGGACCTGCCTTCAGAATTTCTTTTACAAAGCAATCCTTGCTGGTCAGCAATGACTGCTGCCAATGGTACTAGTGGTCAAAGGAATAAGAGAAGTCTGGAATTTAATTGTTCAACATGAAAGCAGAAAAGACAATTACAACACAGCAATAAATCCAAGTAAGACATTACTTTAGCAATTTATACTTCAGTCACAGGTTAGTGAATACAGAAGGACACAGTTCTAGTGATGCACTGGGTTTTGTTATAGACAAAAAGACAGCATGGATGGAGAATTTCTGATATTTGGTATACTTAAAGGACTATAAAAGGATAACACTATCAAAGAATCTGATTCCTTGTATTAAATGCTTGTGCTTTAATTTTCATCATGAAGTAGATAAAGAAGCATCTGTATCCCTCTAAGCCTTTTCAACAACCATTTTTCAGGAGTGGTTTTGAAAATGCATTGTAACACAATAATAATGGTTAACTCATTTGGGAAGGGTTTTTTGCTTGCTTTTTTTGTTTTGGGGCTTGGTTTTATTCCTATTTTTAATGACCCCATACCTTTTAAAAGAGGTACTCATCTGAGGTTGACAAGCCTAGAAATACAGTTTCATTTAGAAACACAATTGAGCATTTTATGCACAATTATCAGTGAAGCATGAAATCTTAACCTTGCCTACCTCTTCTCTCTCTCCTTCCTTCTTTCTTTTTTCTTTTGGCAGTAGCAGCACTGTGTTAAAACAGCAGCCATAAACATTTCCCAGTCTTTAGTGACTTCCCAACTCATTTACTAGATAAACTATAAACTTGCTTTAAAATACATACAGCATGTGCAATTATTGCATTGGCTGAATGTCCAAAAAAAATATAGCAGGGCAATTTACATACATCACTCTACAACTGGCACACAGTAAGCTATTTCATTGTGTTAGTAAACTTCATATTTACACAAATATAAATTTTGATTTATGTTAATGATTAATGCTACTCCAGACAACTCGAGTCAATGTTCTATAAAATACTGCCATAATATACAAAGTCCTCATTATCTCATTTTTTATTGCTCACACCTGCACAATCAGATATTAAACCACACTGTTAATTCCATGCTACCATTTGGAGACAGTCTGTTGCTCTCTAACAATTGTAAAAAAGCACAAGCAACCTTCTGCTAATATATGTTAGGAATTTTGTATCCATCATCTTATAACTCCTTAGAATATATATGCCAGAGATGGGTTCAAGTCTGAACACCCAGCAAAAGGCATGTGGGTGTTGAGGGCAGTGTGTGTAAGCAGGTGGCACTGCAGTGTACACTGCAAAGAACACTGATGTGACCTGAGAGCTCCAAAGACTGAAAAGCCTGGGACTGCTGCAGCAAATAGACTTGAGAGATTCTAGAGAGATGCCAACAGCCTCCAGATGACAGGATGCAGAACAGGAAGTCTTGAAACAGGCAAATTAATTAGATGTCAGAATTTGCTCTTAAAATAGCAGAAATTCAACAGGAACATACACTTGTAGAGCAAAGCACAAAAAGGATAATACATACCTAAAACTCCCTGAAAAATAAAAGTGCTCAGTGCAAAGTGATAACCAATTTCTGTTTCAAAAATCTCCCTTCAGGATGCAACTGGGGAAGCTGAAATGGTTTGGCACCTGCCTAGCCCAGCAGGAGCCCTGTAGCCATGTCAGTGGTGGGAGGTCTGAAGGGAGAGCACATCCTAAAACCTGCACCTTGTCACCTTGTCACATGCAGCCACTCCCAGCAGCACCACACCTTACATTGCCTGCTCACCATCAACCTCAGATCCATAGACAGAACTACAGCAGCTCCCTGCACCAAAAGCTTGACTCAGCCAGGAGAAGTTAAATTAAAAATAAACAAAGGAAACTATAGAAAGGGCACTACATTGCTGGTCTGCTAATTTTGGGAATTTAACAATACTTCTAATGTGAGTCATATTATTGTTTCCCACTTAAGGTCACAATTGATTTCCCCTCTTGCAGGTGTGAGTTTCTACAAGGAAACAGAAGAGTAAGAACATAAACATAGAAAAATTAAACGTGACTAAAAATGCCACAAAGAAACATCTTATATAAGTGAAAGACTAGGCTGGGAGCTGAAATAAAAAATACCAAACAACTGGATTGCAACATAAACATATCCCACCAATGAAGTTCTGTACATTGGCTGCTACTACTGAATTCTGCATTTCCACAGCGCTTATTAAGAAAAACATGGAATGTATTTCCTGTCAGCATTCTCACCAGGAACACAGCAAAATCTGTAGCATGAAAAGACAGCTGAAAAGTTTGGTGCTTTCCACTGAGTTTCAGTTTCCTGTGCAGAAAACTGGGATCAACAACACGAGACATACTTGTCCTGTGCTCCCACAACACTGGGTTGTAAATTGTCTATAAGCATGGGCATCAGTGCTGGCCTGCACTACAGGATATCTCTCAGGGCTGTGGTAAGAGAGCGTGTCTGCCAAAAGTCCCCGTGTAAACAAAAAGGCTTTGTGCCACTGCAGATGCTTCCATGTGCACAGCTGGCATGCCAGGAAACAGCTACTTTGAGCAAGAGACTATTTCCTCCAGGTAGGCTTGCTGAATTTAGCAGTTTCTGCACTACAAGATTCCAAAACTCATCAGAATGAGGCTTGAGAAAGGTTTGGCACTGAGGAAGTTTGTGCTAAGTTCCTATCTGATCATGGTAGCCACTTTTCCTCCCTTCTGGCAGCTCTCCACTGTACTCCATGTTTGGACAACATGCAAAACTGGAGTTTTGCACAATCACCACAAGGCAGCAGCTTGCATGTTCTCTGCTCCCCACCACATGGCAATTAAAACAGAGCATCACAAGTTTTTATGGGGGAGCAGACTTCTGTCACAAGATGTTACTGGAACAAAACAAAACAAAACAAAACAAAATTAGAGAATGTGAGTACCTCTGATAAAGGTCAGTATTTTCAAGCAAACTGGCTCCAGTAACTTGCATGCAGCAGAAAAGAATTCAGTATTCCAAAAGGAGGAATTCCCAGAGGCCCAGACACCAAAGACATAATTGGTATGCTTCAAGAGGATAAAAAGCAATGTCCATAAGAAATTATTGACTAGTTCAACTCAACAGTCAACTCTGGTAAATTAACAGAAGGTAATTTAAAGCTGTATCAGAGCCAAAATCAAGATGCATACAGAATGATGACTGATAAATTTCTGTAAAAAACAAGACATTAAAATGGTTTTTCAGGGATAGGATAATAGCAATACAGTGCAGCTAATAAATACAATCATAACCACGTAAGTATACCTGGATGCATTTTTTTTTTCTTTCTTAAAAGTTATTTGATGCTTTGTGGAAATTAAATTTTAAACATACCTTCCATAAATTAAAGAAAAGCCTGGTGAGGGACCAGAAAAGATAACCCATCTTTGTTACCAGAGACACATCAGTGAAGTCACCTCTACTGAAGAAGCATTATCTAATACCCAACTCTGCTCCCAGCTAAAAAGCCTCATCCTGTCCCATGTGTCCTAACTGGGCAGACACAGAACTGCCAAAAAAATCACTTTGGAACATGGTGTAGAGAATACAAAAGAGAGTTTTCCAAGTAAGACAAAAAAAGTCCCAACACTCAGGCTGGAAAACAAGTGTCACACCATGAGTTTAAAAGAGCTCAGCTTGTGGACTTCATGGCAGAGAGTTGAGAAACACATTATAGAGTGGTTATTTGTAGATAAGGTGTTTGCTAGTAAGAGGATTTCAGATCAGTGTTCAGAATTCATTATCCTAAAAATTCCAATCTCAAAATAAGATCTCATATCTAGTCACTGAAGAGGATGGAAAACAGTCAGGTTATCAGGGTAAGCATTAAGCTCCCCTCAGCTGGAGCTAGAGTCCTTCAAGTAAAATTGAACAGCTTTTGGAAGAAATTCTTCTCTCATGGTATGTCAGCACCAGCCAGTTCAGACCGATGAGGGACCTGGAAATCTCTTGATTTATATGAAACCTCCTGTTCTGAAACTTCCAGGGGCCGAACGTGCTCCTAGCACTTGAAGCTTTACATTATTACACAGCTTTAATCAGATCTCATACTTCAGAGCTCCAGTCATTCAAGCATAGAGATTCAGACAGCATTTCCACCTGGATACCTAATTGGACATCTCTTTTGCAAGAGAGCCAGTGGCAGCCATCCAGCACTTCATGGGGCTGGCAGGTACTTGCAGAGAAGCCTGGCTGGCGTGTCCTGCTTATGTGACTACACACTGCATGCCAAAGCAAGGGCTGAGATGGAATTTTCTACCAAATCAAGCTGAGAGGGATTCAGGGATTTATTTTACTTGTTTGTTTTCCTTTGTAGCATATGGCATGTTAGCATCACCAGTGCAATCAATTCCCTTAAGCTCAGGAGATGCTCTGGTTTCATCCTAATCTCAAGAACACTATCTAATTGGACAGGACTGAAACTAGCTGGAATAACTAGAATTGCTGGACATTGTATCACAAATCAGTGGTGCTAATTAATAGACTGACTCTGGTCAGACTAAATAAGCTGATGTATCACATATGGTCTCCTCCCTGAAGCCAAAAAGAAGGGGGGGGAGGAAAGTTTTTAAGAATAAACTGAAATGTTTTAAAAAGAAAGCAAACTTCATTGCTTGTGTGCAACATATCCAAAACATTATATCATTTCATACCGTAAAATTTAGTTCTTGGAAAGTTTTGAGTAGGATTGTATATGAAGAAATAAATATTTTTCAAGTGGATTGGTAGGAATTAGATAATTTTATCTTGTCTTCATAACTTAATGCAAAATAATTGGTCAAATTAGACCTGCAAATTATATTTGCAAAAGGGTTTACTGCTTATAAACACCACGTACAGGTAATTAATTAAAACAACGCCATGTTAAGAGGATTGAAAAATGTAAGCTGGTAACTTCACTGTTCAGTAAAACTATGCATTTCCCCTTCAGTCCAAGTGGGTTAACAAGTGCAGACAAAATGTAAGCACAGCACTTCAGCTGCATCAAAGTGCCCTCTGCAGGGACAGGATGCCCAGAAAGGGCCTTCTCTTTACTTCTTTACTGGGGGGGTAATTCCAGTCCCTTATATCCAAAGGGACCTGGGCTGCCCTTACTGTTCATTGAAACTGAACATTGCTGAACAACAATTACAGATCATCTCATAAAATACAGGGAGCAGAAACAGAAGCCACATCTTTATCATCTAAACTGCACAAGAGATGGGGAAAATACATTATTGTTATTGTTATACGTGTCAAATTATTACCAAATAATAACTACACCACAGAAGAGGCTATTGAATAATAGGAATTAATACATGGAAAATTACATTGTAAACATCACATTCTCATTGGAAAAAAAAAAAAAAACTAACATGTTTCCTTCCCCAAATTAATCAAATGTTAGTGGTACTCTTATATATAAAAATAGAAACACTAGTCAACCATGGGGGGTTCCCTTCAACTGTCCCATAAGCATACAAAGGAAATAGAAATATTTCAAGGCATCTGTAATGTCTTACATACTTTGAATAAAATAAAGAGCCAAAACACTTAACAGTACTGAATTTTATTCCAAATTATACCCAAGAGGAAGCCATCTGCAGGAAAAATAAAAAGTAAAACAAGAAAAAATCCCACTCTTTTGCTTTGGACACCACTTGTGCAATACAGCTATCCAAAAGGACAGCATGTTCTTTTAAAAGAATGACTACTTATTCTTTCATGATACAGGCAATATAAAAAAATCACCTGAAAACGTTTGGGATTTTTCTTAACTACTAAAAATAAATTCTACACTGGTTCAGTGAAACACTGAACTACTTTTGTCTCTTATATTTTTCTCCTCATCTAAAATAAAATACTAATATATTGGCAAAAGGCACCTCTAGAAGACACTGAAACTGTCTGGAGTTACCCACAGCCAAGCAAACCACGGCTGCTATAGTCTAGTTTGAAAGGAGTCTGAAACCTAAGGTTTAAAATGCATTTTAGTTCAACACTGACACCTGAAAGGCCATGGAAAGTTTGAAGCCTTTGCTTTAAACAACAGAAAATGGCTGGTAACATTTTGGTGGAGAAACAACAACATATAGCTTAGGAATACACCCACAGTAACACTAAATTTCAATGATGACAACATCTCAGACATGATGGTCTTGTCTGAGCAGCAAGGACTGCAAAGCTGCCTACAAATATTAGCAGTCACTGGTTTGTCTCAGGAGAAATGATACAAGATGAGCAGAAATACCCCACTTCAGGCAGCATTTCCTGGTGCATCAATGTTTCCTACATTCCTCAGTCTCCCAAATATGAAACAGATCATACAAAAGAAAAATAATATGAAAAGTATTCGCTGTAAACTCCAAACAAATCAAGTGAAAATTTGAAAATAACTATGTAGTACTGGACAAACATTAAAAGAATAATAGATGAGCTTTGACAATGTGTGTATGGGTTACATTAGAAAAAAAAAAAGAACCAAAAAACAAGCAAATCCCCCCCTTTCAACAGTTGCATACCAGGAAACATGTGTTGACCTACGACACTCGAACAGCAAACAACAGTGTCCTACGCACAACCTCCAGCAGCACAGAAGAAAAGGAATCTTTCAGAGTATTTAGGGATTCAAGGACCCTGTAAAACATCACAAAAATTTCCTGCTATTTCCATTTTTCCTGGTCAACACCGTGCAACTTAAGAAAGTCCTTCATTTTCTTACACGGCAGAGTAGCAGGCAGTAGATTCTTTATCTAAGGCTTTTGGCCCACACAGATAAACTCAGAGTAGAATGATTTGCCAGAATGATTTTTTTATTATGCACAGATTTGCACCAAAATAGAAACCAACAGACTGTTCTTCAGAAAAGCGTATTCCTTACCCCCTAGGTATTTAGGATATTATGTCCTTAAAATTCTCAGCTGCTACAGTTTGAAAACACTGGTGTAGAGCTCAAGCCATGGACACAGACCTACACATTTCTGCAAGTGGTCTCAAAGTCACTGCACTTCATTCTGCAAACTACATTTCACCCAGAACAAGAATTCTCCATGGAAAGCCAGAACTGTGCTATTTTTTTATTATTATTTTTTTAATTGAGCTCAATTCTTGAATATGTCATAGAGTCATGGAATGAGCTGAGCTGGAAGGGACCCACAAGGATAATGGAGTGCAGCTCCTGCCCCTGCACAGGACACCCCAAGAGTCCCACCATGAGCCTGAGAGCACTGTCCAAACCCTCTTGAGCTCTGTCAGGTTTGGTGCTGTGACCACTGCTCTGGGGAGCTGTTCCAGTGCCCAAACACCCTCTGGGGAAGAACCTTTTCCTGATATCCAACCTAAACCTCCCCTGACACAACTCCAGGCCATTCCCTCAAGTTCTGTGTCTCCAGCTCCCTTGGTCCATCATCCTTGTTGAAGACAAAGGCAAAGAATGCATTAAACCCTTCTGCCTAGTCCATGGCCCTATTTGCAGTGATCATCCTCATCCTATAATGGGCCAGTTATTTTCACACTGCTGTTAATGTATTCTAAAAACTCTTTTTTATTGTCCTCCACAGTTCTTGCCAGCTACAACTCCAGCTGAGCTTTGGCCACAAGAATTTGCTCCCTACAGTGGCAAGCAGCACCACTGTATTCTTCCCAGGACACCTGACCTTGCTTCCACTCAGCACACACTTCCCTTTTTCTGCCTTATTTCCAAGAGAAGATGCCTGTTCAGCCAAGCCACTTTTCTGCCTCATCTGCTTCACTTGTGACATTTGGGAATTGCTGCTCCATTGCCCTTTAGGAGGTGATGTTTAAAAAGTGACCAGAATCAATTCACATAAAAAGTTCACATCAAGTTCAACAAAGCAAAGTCCCTCACCTGGGGAGGAGTTTTTCAAAAGAAAACCACACAAGTACATTGACTTACTTGTTAATGTGCAGTGATTTTTAAAGACCTAGTTTTACTTTCTGTTCCCTGCAGATATGGAAAGGAACCCATTACAGCAAACAAAGATTGCCTGACACACGAGCCTACTCAAAGTGTTTGCAGCCTTCTCCAAGCAATTACCGCAATCTACTACGTTATCAAAATTCTGAACTCTCTTCTCATCACTTCTCATAATGAAACCAGAAAACATTTCACTGGTATTACCATGGAACTACTGACACATTTTAAAAACATTCCTCCATGTGTCCGTTTTCCTAAAAAAAATTTGAACAAGAAAAGTGACTTCAGCGGATGAGCACCGGATACAGGAAAGAAAAACATACCACAATACCAGAACAAAATGAGGCAGAGGGAACAGAGAGAACAGTTCTGCCAGGATCTAGACAACATTTGCTGGAACTGTAGGTCATGGGAGAGCTCACAGACTGGTGTTCTTCATTTGTAAACCACAGCTAAGCAGCACCTCCAAGGCACAGGAGCTGCCATCGAGGGTCACATAGAATAGCAAGGCTGGAACAGCCCTCTCCACACTGCCAGGCACAGAACTGGCATCCCCTGCTCTCCATGCACCAACTCATTCAGGTATCTTACAGTTCAAAACCAGTGAGGCAAAAAGCAACACTAGGGAAAAAGGGAAAGGTCAAAGACGTGTCATCCATTTCATTACCTTTAATCCAAAAAAAATCAGCAACGTACAAAGATCTATCAACACTTGGGAGTAGGAACTGGATATATAAACATGTTTACAGACTGAGTGGCAGACCAAAACTTGAGTCATTATCCACAGTCTTTCAGTTGGTATTCCCACCCGCATCCAAGAAAATGTAATTTTCTGCCATAGCTGACCACCTCCTCTTCCTGTCACCAGTGACTCATGTCTTTTTGACCCATTCTTCATTTACCTCTGACACTATAATTTCTTTATCTTGTACCATTTCCTTTACAATCTCTAATAAATATCTTTCTTTTATATTCTATTTATAATTACCTAAGTTCTTCACTATACTGAGGAACCGAAGCACTGTAATTTGAACTGATTCTCTTAAAAATCCTGCTCAGCAACTTCCTTTGCTTTAATTTCATCAGATCCTTTGCAGAACCCTTTCTTGTGTTATCTCTTGGACAGCCATGCTAAGATTTTAAAAACTAGACCAAGAATTTACTTAGCCCTTTCACAAACCCTTACACTTGTTCACACTTACAAATAACACAATTTTTGATGCAGGTATTAATTTTCTCCTTTTGCAGCCATTTGGAAAGCTCGAGAACTCTCTTCACTACCTTTTCCAATTCAATTCAGATTGAGTTTCAACAGTGCTCACTTTGATCAGGGACTTTGGCAGTATCCCATTTATGAAGAGCAACTAATATGCCCTTGTTGAAACCTTTTCCTCAATTCAGGAATTTCAAAACTGTTTTAAAGCTGGACACAGCACACTTCACAGAAAAGCTGCTGGAAAAATGTAGGCAGAATATTATTGCTCGAGAAAGAAATTCAATGCTCTTATTTTTGCGTGGACAGGTGTTAAGTGCATAAAATAGGCAATATCTCAATTTTTTGTCTCACTAAAAGCTGCCATTCCAAAAAACATTCCCCCCATAAGCAAAGACAGCAATGGTGTAGCCATAACTCAGTCCTGAGAGAATTGTCATCTTTTCCCTCTACTATTGTAAATGTTATTTGATGTTTCTTTGCGTGTATTGAGTCTCGGAGATGAACAATCCCTTAAGAGAATTCTCATCTTGTAAAAGTGAAATTGGTATGCTGCTGAAAGAAAACCAGAAAATCTCCTAAACACAAAATCTCAACAATAAGCAACAAACACCATCACATTTTGTACTTCTTGAGTCATAGATTACAAGACACAGATCTTCCAACATGCATTAGTAACAAAATTCTGAACAATTTAAGCTGCCTGATGCTGTACATATCTGCAAACCCATGTCCACAGAACTGGCAGAGCCAAGTGTGACTGTGAGCTGGTGCCTGAAGCACTGACCACACCCTGTAGCTGCAAAAACAGTGATTACAGCCTCTGGAATGACAGCACAGGATCCCAACAATCCGGGCGTCCTTCCACTGCTCCGGTGACTCTGCACTCAGTGAGGTGCATTTGTGCCCAGCTAAATGCTTCAAGGCTTTTATACTTTCAAGAACACTTGCTTAATATTCTTGAAATAAGTCAGATCTTCACTAACATATTTCATTTTCTGCTGTTAAAGGCTTTTCCTCGCTTCTTTGATTTCCTCCATGGTAAAAATGTAACAGAATACTCCAACACTGAGAATGTGGCAAATTCTATCATGTATTCATGTCTTACAGCACACACAAAAAACCCCCAGGTTTTCTTTCTCTAAACTAAAATGCATCTATTTCTACATGATTTAATTTAAATCCCCAGTCACAATGATGTTTAAAGCATGACAGCCAATAAATGTGGTAACAATTAAAACTAGAGTTGCTCTGAATATTCTTCAAGTCCACTTGTTCCTCAAAACTATCATTCTACTGCCCGTTTTCTGCTTTTGCTTCCAGCTGTTCAGCACCAGCCACCAAGACAGCTTACACAGCAAATCAAGCTGTGTTTGAAGGGTAAAGTAAAAAGTACAGCAAAAAACAAAGATCAAGAACAATGTCTTGCTTACAATAGAGTAGAAAAGGAGAAATTTGCAAAAGTAGCTATTTAGGTTTTCAAATTATTGAAATTTAGGAATGAAACAAAAAAAAATGGGAATCTTTACACTGACTGGCTCTCTTCCATGCTTCTAACAGTTTACATTCTGTCCACAGTGAAGTAGAAAATCTATAGCCAAGGGAGAAAATTATGTATAAAATTATAGATCTTTGGATACTGCGAGTTATGTATGTGCCTTAAAAAAGTGTCCAGTATTAATGACAGCTTGCAACTCAGCATTTTGCAAAACAAATTACTAGAAGGAAAAAAATGCTGAAGAGAAAGCCTGGATCATATCCTTGTTTCTATAAACCCCACGACTTGCTAACAGCTGTGTAATTACCAGACACATTTCATGAGTGAAATGCAGATTTAATGATGCACTTTGTGATTTGATGCCAATATTCTTAGGATTAAAAAGCTATGAATCTTCAAGTAACATTAAATGTATCTTCAGTATGCATTTAAAAGCTGCACCATAATACTTCTTTACTTAATAATACTTTACTTAACATTTTCACTCATCAACTTTGCATGCAAAGTGTCATCAACCTACTGCACTACTTAAATGCAACAAGAACTGTCTGCAATTGCTCTAATGGCTTGCACTTCTCTAAAACTATTACAGAATCATAAAATGTCTTCCCCTTCTTTTCTCTTTTTTTTTTTTTTTTACTATTTCACAACTATAGTTCAAAACAAGTTTAAGGAGATGAGATGATGTTCAGCTACATAGCTTGCATCTTTCAGCATATCAGAAAGCCATACAAAACCAGAGAACTATTTCAAATCCACTATTTCCACACTGATTTGGAAACTCTTCCAAACTCCAGAAAGTAGGGTATGAACTGATACTACTACTTCCCGGTAATGGACAGCTGGGAGTGGAAAATGACTCAGCTCCCCAAACAACTGACTACATCCCCTTGGTAATGGTTTTATTAGAAACATTTTATAGAAATTGGGAAATTCAGATGGAATATAAAGATGACTTTACAATTCCTCGTTGCCCAGCCAACCAATTTTACTTGCAAATTCAGTGCCTGTAATTGTGCTAAAGTGAGCAAAAGAAGCTTAAGAAAAATGAAGGAGTGGGGAAAAGCTGTGCATATCATCTGATAAAAGAAGAGTGAAGCGATTTGGATAGAAAACACTGACATTTAATGAACACTGAGCTTCCTGTACATCACTGAAATTCTTGCTGAGAATTGACACTTCTGAAACCTAAAGGTGGTTTCTTAATTCCAGTGCTAAACAAGCAAACACTCCAAAGACTCATTGCTGCTAAGAAAGGAGGAAAACAGGGATGGGTGGGCCATCATAAGCAGGAAAGGAATCAAGGGAAGTGTTTGTATGGTAAAACAGTGCATGTGTTTGATCAACCACACAGGTGATCAACTGCTGCTTTGGGAACCAGCACATAACCCTGTGTCCCTGCCACCAATTTTCTGTGTGGTGTAGAGAAGACACTTCTGACAGGTATTCCCTAATTGCTACAGCTGGACACTACAGACACAGGGAGAGATTCTCAGAAATACTGAGCAGACACTGTTTCTAAAATGTTTTCATTTGCAATACAGGTAGTATGGAAAAATTGGATCATAGCTGTTGGGAACCACACAGATTCCTACACATAGCTATTTGAGATTAGGCAAAGTTGTTCCAGACTTAGAATTGTCAAATTAAAAAAAAAAAAAAAAAAAAATTTGTGATATGAGCCTTGAGCAGCAACTTTAGGGAACTGCTCCTACATCAGAAACAACAATTTACAGGAAAGAAAGGAACTTTAGACCCTTCCACAATGGCCTTCAACACATCAGAGGATGCAGTAGGAGATAATGATCTAGATGACTGTAGGATCTTGAGTGATCTTACCCATTCCTGGTCATCTCTAAGGGATTCACTGCTTCAGCATAAGTATTGAAGCAAAATTCATTCTACTTAATAGAAAGTTAAGACTTTCTAACACTTACCTTAGGGGGGAAATCCACACAGAAAAAAAAAAGAGAACTGTAGGACAAAGTGGTGAAAACCATTTCTAGAACAAGGTTACAGCACTAGTCACACCTCAATACCCTCTTTGTATGGTAATATAAACCAAATAGATTCTCTACCTCTATTGGAACAAAAACTTTACATCCCTACAAATTTGTGAGGGAAATATACAGAAACACGACCAAAATTAATTGATTGTGTTGATATGTGCTTGAGTTTCTAAGCAGAATGAAAATAAAAGTTTTAAAAGATTATATTTTAAGTTCATTTCATCAACTATGATAGCTTGATGGTGACCACATTTTGGGGTCACCAGATCAACACCAAAGAATTTGTAAACGTGGACTTGGTCATCAGTCCAGCACAGCATCATTCTGTTGGTATACTCCTATTTGAACCACTTCAAGATCTAAACAATTCTGGAAATGTTTTTTCCCAACACAGGGTGGAAATTTAAATGAAATCAGAAAGCACACAGAGTGACTGAGCAGCCCTGTCTCTAGATTAACATATTGTAACCAAAGACTCATGAGGGCTTTTCTCTTTTGACAGGGCTAACCAAAGAGTTTTAGAGAAATTAATACAATGACTGTATGATGTGCATGGAGGATGACTTGGAGAAAAGCCCCAGAAATATCAGAGTAATTAACTCCTCAAGTCTTCCTCACAATAACAGTTGGCACTGGCAAAGAAAGTTTTTCTTGCAGTTAAGTCTTTAGATTTCAGGTCTACGATGTTTTGCAACAAGCTGTTGACAATATTCAAGTTCCTGCTGAAACCAAAGACAATATCATTTGATAAAAGCCAGAAAGTTGTCAGGGCTCTTTAGGAAATGAACTTCCAATCTAAAGGTTTACCTTCTTTAATAGGACAAGAGGCAATGGGCAGAAACTGATCCACAAGGAAGTTCCACCTGAACATGAGGAAGAACTTCACTGTGCATTAAACAAAATAAAGCATTAAACAGGTTGCCCAGAGAGGTTTTGGAGTCTCCCTCACTGGAGATATTTCAGAACCATCTGGATGCAATCCTGTGCCATGTGCTGCTCTGGGATGACCCTGCTTGAGCAGGGAGGTTGCCCCAGATGATCCCTGTGGTCCCTTCCAACCTGCCCCATCCTGTGATTCTTCAGCCAGAATAAACAACATGTCTTCAACCAATCAATTAAAGCCTCACAAATGACCACACGATCATTTTATGTGGCTGCCATTTGCACCACAATTATCAAAATGAGTAATTAAGTACATTAGTAACATCTGCATTCCACTCTTGCGTATCCTTAACACACAACTGCTTTGTTTTACAAAGGCTTATGATTTTTTTATCAATCTGAATGCTGGGTTTTGAAATGAAATAATGTAGCCTAATTGGTCTGCCTGCATGAAAACAGCACCAAGGTTCAAAAAGAATTTTTGACTAATGTATAAGCAGAGAGATGCATAGACCAGACAACAACTTCTACACAGTTTTACACTTTAAAACAACAAATACCTAAAATAGAAAGCACAAGAATCTAAGGGAGGTGATATTTTGAAATAATTGTAATCAAGGAAGAATTTCTGTTTTCAAACAGATAAGATCAAGAAGAGGTTACTAGGAGATTCTAGTATCTGAACTTCTTGGTAAAGAAGTACACATATAGGAATTAGGTATGAATAAAGATGCAGAGACATGCCAGAAACAAGTCAATAACATCCACCCAAAACTAAGGAAAACTCTGAAGTTTCGCAATGCTGGACATCTAAAATTCCAGAGGAATTTGCACCAAAAAAACCCCTCCAAATCTATATGATTTGCAATTTATGAACTTAAATGCAATAGAGGGGATTGATAAAGCTTGAGAGAAAATACATTTTTAGCTGGCTAGCACTTTTGACAGGCTAACCAATTTTTCTTTATCTTGCTCACGAGACCTTTCAGATACATTTGTTAACCATTATTCTGAAGATAAGGCAACGATAGCGTGTTTGTAGTCTTCTAAAGCAAATCATGCACATTAACACACTCATCAATTTTTTATGATTTGCAAATTCCACTCTCATTAACAAGCAGCTTATTTTTGATAAATATGTTGATTCCAACTAACTTGGCAACAATTTTTAGATTAGAACTTTTTGTCATGAGGAACTTCAATGAATTTGTGTGCATTTTTGTAAAAAGAGCAAGCAGATTATGAAATCCCAAGACACAACATGAAGCATAAAACAATTTTTAAAATTAGAAAATAGACAAAGAAATGCCAAAATTAGAACATGAACAAATACCTATGAGAAAACTGATTTGTCCACTGCTTGAAAACACAATACTTCAAATTCCATTCAAAATCCTGAAAACCCATAAACGCTTACTCTAATCTTCACAATGAATCTGGAGTTTTTCCATAAAGAAAATCAGCCAACCAGATGTGAATTCAATTGACTACGTTCCTTTCTAAGCCCAGAAACAAAAGAGAAAAAAACAAACCAACAAAAAAACAACCCTTCAGCTTCACTTAGAGACTAAAGTTTTCTGTTTCTCACCCCGTTAAGTTACAAACTGATGACAAAATTTCTTATAGATCAATAAGCCTAATAACACCATTGCCATTTGAGAAGAGGTTTTATATTGTCCCCAAGGTGGAACTTAACTAATTTCACTCAAGAGCAACCCCAATTCTAGACAGCTTGCCTGAGTCTGAGCATTGGAAAGTGAATGTTGTGGGAATAGTCTCCCAGGGATTGAGCTCATATCTGAACCTAACAAACCCAGTGAGGCTGCAGCTGACAATGCAGAAACCACTGCAATAATTTCTATACTGCACGTGCCACTGCTCCAGATTTAGAAACACAACACGCAGACTTCCCAAAGGATTCCAGGCACAATCAGCCCCAGGCCAGCCTCACTTCCCCTTTTCAGGCAGAAAGGGGTGGGACTAAAGTCTTCGCTCCTAAAGCAAGCTAACATGGAAGCTGGACAGTGACCACTTCATAGAACAGCATCAAGGGCACAGTTAATGAGTAACTCAAATGCTCAAAGTCTGGACAACTCTGTGTAAGGATATGACTGTCCAGTGTCAGAGCATTTTTACTCTGCTTTCCTAGGAAGCACATCCAAGGTCCTGCCATAATAAGAAACTGGTATGCAAATAGAGAGATATGCGTCTTTTTGATTAATCTCAGGTAGCATGATCAAGTTTCATTGAATATAAATCTGCTTTTAACAGCTGTATTTTTAATTACTGATTTCCCTTTTGCAAAAAGCTTGTGATATGGAACCTTCCACATTATTTACATTGAATCCTTTTGCATTTGTCCTAAATTGCTTTTCTCTGGCAGATGCAACAATCCTGCTCCTACAGAAAATGCACCACCAAAGCTCTGCAAAGCAGTAAAGCTGTGGCATAAAACTCTAAGAAGAACACAAAGAGAAAGAATCTCAGCTTCTCAGCAGGGTGACTTAACTTCACTCACAGTAGAGGAATTAGAATCTCTTCTATTGCAAATAAAGTGTAAACAGGACAACATCTCTAGAGATGCAAATCAGGCCCCTTTACCAGGTTCTTTTCATGGGATGCAGAATAAAACTGACATGCCTTATTTTTCAGGTCCCCAGCACATTTCCAATCTACCATTTCACTACTGCCTCCTGTTCATTATTCAAATTACAATTTTGGAAAGCCATCTATCTTTGGCAATGTAAACAGCCCTGTGCAGCACTCAAGCTGACAAACAGGGATTCTGGTAGCCCAGAGGCACACAGGCAACTCCAAGCTCACACACCAGCTGGAAGAGCAGGAATACCCTAATATCTGGAATCCTGAACAGAAGTGACCTCATGAACAAACACTCTCCCGGTCACAACCCCAATCTCTGTTAGACAACAGAGGACAGCAAACCATCCTGGAAGAAGAGCCATTCCAACATGGTCCAACTTCTCAAAATCATCCAGCTCTGCCACCTCCCATCCTCCCAAGTGATCCTAGACATACCATGGTAAAGTCCTCTAGGTATAGGTCCTGAAAACAAGAGCCTTTCCCAAGGACATACTTCTGTTTTAAAACTGAGAGAATGCCTATAGAGAAATAATCTCCTGAACCATGTGTAGTTTAGAGTCTGCCAGGAGGCTAAACCATGTTCTCCAGTAAAAAGCCTTTGGTGCTCTACAGGGGGCAGCCAACAGATGAATCCTGGAAAACTGGCAACAACGGGGAAGTTTCCTGTTAACATTTAGAAAACACCAAACAGCCAGAAGAGCTGAAGAGACAACAGAGAGATAATCCAGTTTGCTCTGGAATTTCCCCTGAGCTGGAAGAACATGCATTCTTACAACTGGCTCCACGCTCAGTGGGAGCTGGGCTTGCAGGTCCCTGAAACACACACCTACCCTGTGAGGAGTGGTGAAAAAAGTTATTTTTATTGAGCCCAGTACCAGCAACTAGAGAGACAAGCAGTGAAAAGGACAGCAATATTTCCACATAAAGAGCTATTTTTTTCCCAAGCAGTTATCTTGATCAGCTAAATCTGAAACATCATTCATCTAAATAAACCTCGAGATGGAGTATGCTTGCTAAGATTATAAAAATTGTTTGGATAAGTGCAATGAAAATTCACTCTGGATGGTTGTCAATGTGCTGCTGAAGGTTTAGCAGACTTTACTAAAGCATAAAACCATCATGGTGCATATTTATCCTGACTAAGAATGTCATAATCTTGCTGTAATCTTTACTACATTCCGCAACTTTCAAGGTCAGTGTATCTAGATGAAAAATTAACTTCCTTTTTTTAGTACCAACAGAAAGGCATTATAAATTCAAAAATTACACCACCACTATAAATTCTTTATCAGACAGTTATTTTTAGTCAGCCAAGCCCAACAGATAGAGAAGTCCTTCTGTTTAATGGGAACCATTTGCAGCCACAGAAATCTCTATTTAATAGCATTAACAGTGGTGTCTATCAGGGATGAAGCATGCAACATCAGGTATGCTGGTCACTGGTTCTCCAGCTGCTGAAGTGAAAGAATAAACTCAGACCCAAGAGAGAAAAAGGTGAAAATGAGCCTTTATGAAGAATTGCACAAGGACACACCTATCCTAATAGTTTATAAAATTTCATAGGAAAATAGAATAATTTGGCTGGAAGGGACCCTAAAGATCACCTAGGCTGAAACCCCTGCCATGGCAGGGACACCTTCCTCTAGCCCAGGTGGCTCAGAGCCCCATCCAACCTGCAGCCACGCTCCTTTAGCTGCAGCTCAGTGGAAAGCTCAGAGATGCCAAAGGGTTTGGCACCTTCAGCTATTTGCCCACGCTCTGGAAGCTGCTGATCAGTGAAGTGTGGCTGTTCTGGAAAGTGACAGCAACTCAGCAGGACACTTTTATAGGTTTACATACCCCAAAATAAAGAAGCCAAGATGAGCTGCTCCAAAAATTTTACTGTGGAATTGGTAACTGAACCAGGTGTCAGAGAATAACATTGAGAGGTTTTGGACTTGAATGGTGGCTTCATTTAGCTCTACAAACTTACAGAGATGACCCATACAAAAATGTTTGCTGAATTTCCTGGGGTTTCTGTCATACATTCTTTCAGCCTGTCCAGGTTGATCTGAACAACATCTCTGCATTCAACTGCACCTCTCAGTTTTGCATCATCTGCAAATCTGATTGTGCTGCAGTATGCCTTGTCCAGACACTGTTTTTCACAGTTTTTGATGATGGACACAACATATATCTTTCTCTAGGCAACAGGGACAAGTTTCAGCATGAAAAACAGAGACATATGGGATAATTCAATAAATTATAATTTTTAATAGGTTCTGCCATGTACATTAATGTCAGACTTTTAAAAGCATAGTTTTAATTTTTGTGCATGTATCTTTAGTTTCTCCTCTTTCAAAAGGACAAATAATTGGGTTAGACTTATAAAACAAATAAATTGAAAACAAAAGTTGAAATTAACCACCATACATTCCTCTGACTAAAAAAGCACAATGCATAAGCAGTTGCATAAGCAGTACAGAGACAAACAGGCAATGTGATACTAGAGACTACATTCCAAACCTTGAAGTTTGTTTGTTTGTTTTATGAAGAGTTCAATGATATAAGGAACACTTAATCCTCCAAGTAATGTATGTGCTTAAAAGTATGACACTGGCATGAAAATGTTAGTATGCCCACCTCAGTGCAAATCACCAGTCTGTACAAGATAAAGCACTGTAAGCATTTAAACAGAGAAATTATTTTTAATTAGCAGAGTGTTTTTAGGAGCTGTCACTCTTGCCTGAAACTAATACAAGACAGAAAGGAGGACTGGGTTTTTTAAAATGTAATTAAAATGTTTTAAAATATTGGCATTAATAAAGGTTGATAACTGTATGCATTTAAGAAGCAGACAGATGTGAAATTAGACACACAGATGCATTCTCATTCCTAAATTTGTCTGAGTCAAAGCTAGAATGTGATACATGTGATTTGAACCTGATTCACAAATCAATGTTCTAGATGACAGAACTGAAATTCAGACATTCACAACAGTATGAAGACACTATCCAGCTCTGCAAAGAAAAGTACTTAGTTTTCTGGAAAAGGCAGGAAGGTTCTGCTATGTCGTTAAATACAGTGTATACAAGAATTTAAGAAAATGCTTACATGTAATGAGCCAGTATTCTTACAGCAGAAGAACATGCATCTTTTGCCTGCATTTTTGCCAAAGAAAATGAGGCCTGAAAAATATGTGCCTTCAGACAACCTTAGATTTCCTCTAACTCAAAACAGGTGGTAAGTCACAAAGGCCGATCATTTCTGCATGACTTAAACACAGACAGGCATATATAGATTGAATTCAGCTTTATAAGCCAAAGAATTTCTTTATCACACAAACAAGCACAGCTCCCTGGACACTCTTAGCCAAATGCATTTGACCAACACCAAAATTCTGAGCTAGCCTGCCACCCATCACCTACCAATGCTTTTGTACTGCCCAGCTGAGATGTTCAATGTTTCCCCTGTATCTGTGCATGAGTTCCAGTTCTGGCACATGCACTGCATACACACCTTTTAGTTCTCCTACTGATGCCATGTCTAATGAGGCTTGGAAAAGCCTTGAGGATTTTTAAGGGTTTTCTGGCTGCTAGTGGTAGGCTTTTCTGGTTTGTTGCATGTTTAACTCCTAGCCTCTGAGACAGTAACATGCTGACATAACTTCCTCCCTCCCTGCAGAAAAACTTCCCTTACTGCAGTTATTACCAGCATTAAAAGGGATTGCTGGTTTAGGGACATCCAGCTTCAGGCACAGAGGCAGAGCCAGCATCTTCTTCAGGAAACTGCTGACATCCTAAGCAGGGGAAGGGATCTAATGAGGAGCAGAGGAAGCTGCTCAGAGGAGTTGCTCCCTTGGGACAGCTCAGCTGCAGACTGAAAAGCTGAGCTAAGGGATGGGGCATTCCCAGAGCTCTGTCCCAGTCCCTGCAAAGGGAAGGTGATGCCCTACCCCTGCTGAGCCCTGGATAAACAACTGGGAGCATGAAGCCCTAACTGCAAATCTCTGCACTTGCTACTGCTTTTGTGCTTTTTATCCAGGATAAGCATGCTTTGCTTTTCACAAAAACACATGACAGACATGTCAGTATTCCATATGTTAAAGCCACGCTGTGAAATGCAGAAAAGACTCTCTGAAAAGTAACCTGACTCTGGGGATATCAAAAGCAGTTTTACAGTACCAAATGGAGGGGTTCACTGAGCATGAGAACTTGACCAGCATTTTTCATTACCCCCCCCGGAGGGTAACTGCATCCTGGGTTTCTTAGGGTAATGTGAGGATAATGGGACCCAAGGAACAACCCAATAACCAGAACTACACAGACATCACCAGCTACCAGCCTCTTTTCTTTCACAGCCAGGTCTTGTACACAATATCTTGCAATCACCACTGCCCTTCACTTGCCAAACACTGAGCAATAGTGTTCTGTAATTATCAGAATCATCTGATGATTGACTGAATATTCCCTGATGTGCTCCCCCTCATTCTTTCCCTCAAACTCCAAACAGAAGGGTCTACACCCCCTTGGTCTGTATTTTAGGATGATCTTTTCATTCCATCCAGTTTTATGTGAAATGGTTTTTTTGTCTATCACACACTGCTAGATTAACTGCTGGTAAAACTGAAGTGGTCTATCTCTCCTTACACGTCTACTCATTTTATTACAAAAGGATTTGAGCAGTGAAGGCCATCATTAAAGCCAGGTATGCGAGAGCTACACCCCCAGCAATTCCCAGAACCAAAGGCTTTGAGTTCCTACAGCTTCTTTAGAGACACATAGAAGAAATATTAGCATCATTAAAATTAATTAGCAATGGTAGACACACTAGATGAAAAAAAAAATAAATTAAGAAACAAATGTTGGCAGACAATATGTTAGCCCTAGGCCAAATTCAAGCAGCAATGGCTTTTCCAAACTTATAATTTATTAGTTATACCTTTGTGAGAGAATGTCACCAAGATACACACCAAAAATGAACTTTCCATTTAGGATACACATTTTTAGAAATCTAGATGGTAAAATCCTGTATCCACTAGAAACATAAGAACAAGATTTATTTTTAATAATGAGAATTTTTTCACAAAAACTCAGTCATTAGTATTTATCTAATATATCACAGAATCACACTAATCCCAAAGCAATTTCCTACAGACGCAGCTGAGGATCCAGTTTTTGTTTCAAAACAGAAAAGTTCTAAGAAACAAACCAATGCTTAATTCATCTATGCCATAAAAATGCAAACAACAGTCATCAGTAACAGATATCTGCATCTCAGAATCACCTCAAGACAGTATCATGTGCATCTTCACAATGCTCTGCTTTTTTGGCAATGGTGCCAGGTGAGAACCTTGAATCAGAAGGATAAGCAATAGCCATGGCAGTCAGTGTAGTTTTTAATAACAACCATTCTCAGCATTGAGAAGGCAACTGGAAAATACCTGTTGGCAGAAATTCACTTGAGTCAGAAAGCCTTTTTAAACTAGTTCTTCTGCTGCTCAGAAATGAATTTAATGTATTTGCTGCATCTAGCTGTTTCCTAAAATTCATTGTGAACCCCAAATTTAATTGCATGCATCTACCAAGATTGTTTAGTATTAAAAATTATTTACTTACAGGCATGATTTAATCAAAAACACCCCATTCATTGATTAGCACTGTAATTCTTTAAAATGATTTCTGCTTTACTTGTTCCAAGCAGGAAGAACATTTATGAATCATAAGAGATGCTCAGATACAATTCCTCTAATAAACTGGGACTTACAAATTAAGAGGCCAACACCAGTCTAAATCAGAAGGATAAGCATTAAATAAGAGATTGAGGAGGCAGTGTATGAACACAAACTCAGCTCCAACCTGAATGACAAACAGGTACCTCACTGCAAATACAGAATCTCACAGACTGTTACAAAAGTACAGCAAATACAAAAAAAGTCATTCCCCTACATATGGAATTCCTCTCCAAAAGTAGATTTATCTGAATTAAAGGATTTGGAAAAATTTACTACAGCTGAACTAAAAAGGTTCTGCCCATCAACCTGCAAATCCTTAAACTACTGCAAAAGCTTCCTATATGAAAATGGAAATGCAAGAATCTAGTGGTGAAAAGAAGGAACTTATTCTTTTCCTACAAACATCACAGGATTTTACAATTACTACTTCTTGTCCAAAAATAGTTTTTCTGAGCATTTAACATTGTTTCCAATTTTTCTTTTCCAATTTTTGTGTTCTTCAAGAGATAAAAACATACCAGGTTCCAGAAGATGAAGAAAGACATATCCAACATATTCATTATACAACTCCACAAGCTTTTAATCTACCTTGTCATTCTAGTAATCATTCCCACATTTCTTGTTTGTGTGGTTCCAGACAACAGGGGACCTATTTGTTTATGCATTTTATTTCCACAATTCTATCCTTAATAAATCTTAGCTTTTGCTCCTTTTTTTTCATAAACTGTTGCTTACTGAGCCAGAGATCTCCAACTCTGCTGTCCAAAACATTGCTCAGATGTATTCTAAATTTGTCAGATTAATTCCTAACACAGCAAAGCTTATGCACAGTTCATATTACTTCCTTCACTATGCATGGGTTTGCATTCATCAGCACTGAATTTCATTTGCCATTTTGCTACCATCCAACTAATTTGCACTCACAAAATTCTCCCAAGGGTTTCCTCTGAACCCAACTAGATAAATAGTTCTAATATCTGCAATTTTGTTAATCCTGTAACTGATATTTATTGCATATAAACATTCTTATCTCTAGCAAGGAACACTTTTGTTTTGCACCTTTCCATTTCTTTCAGCTCTCCTGGTCACCACCTGACTCCTGACTGTCCCCTTGCCTTGTAATTTCCTTGTTTTGAAGGGGTTTGGCAAAGGACTTGGAATCTTCAAATAAACGATGGCAGTGATTCAGCTGTATCCACTGTTTGGTTTGTGCACTCAGAGAATATTAACAAATTAGGAAGGCATAGTTTTGCCTCGTGAAACCAAGAGGATTTTGCTCAGCTACAGTTTTCTAAAACTGCATATTTTAATTACCAGTCTAATCACAAAAGGAAACAGCTTCTGAGACTGGAACTGAAATTCCTCCCCAGATTCCCAAATACTGCAGTCCCCCTCCCCCCCCTTTTGATTTCATTTCACACGATTATTAAGATCTCAATATCCCGTGTGTGTGTCACTCAACGTGACGAGAACGTCAGTTCCTGGAAAAGGAAGAGCATGTCAGCAGGATGCATCCTCCTTTATGTGCACGTTGTTCCTGGGCTTTCCCAAAATAACTTCAAAACCGACAAAAAAAAAAAAAAAAAAAAAAATAAAGTGCTCTGGATGAGGTGGTGGGCATGGAAGGATTTACTGCAGTGGAATGCAGGACAGAGGAACGAATCCCTTATCTGCTGTGTCACACACTCCAGGTCACAAGATAAAGGGATCAGCTGCATGGGCTGAGCAGCCTCTGCACCTACAGCGCAGCTGGATCCAGCTCTGAATGTGCACTCCAACATGAACACATTCACAGGGCATTTTCCCTTCCGGAACCATTAACGTCTTCTTTGATATCTTCTTTATCTTTCTCTTTAAAAAAAAAAACTGCTGTTTGATCAGTTTCATTAGTTGTTCTGGTTAAGTTCTATCATCCTTTCAGCACACACTCTTCAAAGATTTCATGCTTTTTATTAATACAAAAGGAATGCACTAAATGGTCTCCAAGGAAAAGTGCCCATTTCACTCTCCATCCAGAGCTCTAATCACCTGTGCAATTAAGGCCTGACATGTACAGTACTTATTAAATCACTCAGTGCATTTTTTGTAGTAATGATGTCCTTCCTGCATGATTTTGTGTTCTTAATTTCTAGAAATATGTAAGCAGTAAGTGTTTTACTAGGAGCAAGTAGGCAGCTAGTACACAGAGCCATAAATTTTTTTGTGTCATGAAAGCATTACTACTCACATAAATAAAAGACTTAATTCACCATCTGCAAGATACATCTATCAACTAAAATGAATTCTAAGTCTAATGAATCATCAGTAAAAACAGCACCAAAATAAGCCCTTTCAAGGGCAAAGAAAAATAAAAGGTACCATTTTTCAGAGTGAAAGATCCTGAAGCAGTGGAAAAATCAAAATTAACTTTCACAAGTTTACAACAACGTGACCAAATATTGCAACTATAAGTAGCATATAGTGTATTGACTAAAACATGTAAAATACTGAATTTTACAACAGTACATAAACAAACCAACTCTTGTGGTTATAATCATCACACCAACCTCTTACACTAAGATGTAAACCACAGTTTCAAAAATGCTGGGCTGTCGTGGTCTAAGATGAGCTTTCTAAATAGTAACATGATGCTTCTGGTCTGAAGTTTTTTCTGGAATATGTTATAAATGAAAGGAATCTTGGCAGGTCAGTGTCTCACTAGAACGTGCGATTCTGCATGTCATTGCTGCTTGCTTATTCACTGAAACAACACATTTCATTAGCAAACAAGAAAGAGAAACAAACACAGCCTCCCACAGTTCCTGCTGCAGGAGCTGCTTCACCTTTCCTTTCCTTTATCACCACAGCCACTGCCAAGACCACGTCTCACAGCAGGACAGGAAGACTAAAGAAGTGAGGAATTGCTAAGCTGAGCTCAGCTGCCCTTAGTCACCAGTGCTGGTCCTGGCTCCTATTGAGGCATTTGTTGGAGCAGGGCTCCAGCACTTCCCGGAAGCTCCACTGCATTCCTCATCACAGCTGGGACTACCCTGAAACAATGAGCAGAGTTTAAAAAGTCAAGCAGTCTCTGTCAGATAAATACCTCCATGCAGAACTATCTGCTGAACCCCCAGCCAGGTTTGCCCTGCGAATATGACGTGGAATAAAACACAGAAACACAGCAGATTTAAAAAAAAAATCAATGTACATGAACTACAGATCAAGTTGCCTTTATCTAAATCACATTCTTGTTTCAGGCAAGGGGGTGCAAATCTAAGTTTCATTTTCATTTCCCTCATGGAACTTTTAATTCACTGAAATTCCCGAAACACAAATTAAGCCTGGAATACTCTTGCCTGAAGCTGAGCACTTCCTTTCTGTAGTAAGAGAAATCTCTTAGTACTAACAAATAGAATATTGAGATATTTTCATTGAGATGCTTTCATTTTCCTCTTTTAGTAACACTTTTTTAGAATGGCATATTAAAAATCTACTTATTTTCAACTAGAAGAACACATCTGTTTAATTAGATTTTCACCCTAGGATGCAAACAACACGTTTTCACAATTTACATCTTTAAGGTATCTAGGTATCTTTCAGAGCAATTCCCACAAAACTTCACACAGTCATTTCGTGAAGGCCAAACATACTGTTATGAAGGATGAACAGTATTTCAACCATTTAATATTTTTACTGAGAAAAATGCTGTCAAAGAAGGGGTAAAGAAAATGAGCAAGTTGACACACTGACAATGAAGCAAGTTTCTGCTTAGGATTTCTTTTCCTGAAAATAATATGATTGTGTGATAAAGCAGACAAATTTATTTCTGCAGTCTTTGGAGCTGCTGTTTCTCACATTCCAAGTGCCATAACTAAAAAAGCAATACATGTGAGATGTACAGAAAGGCCACACTGTACACAACCACCTCCCTCACCTCTTCCATGCCCTCCTTCTAGAGCGAGGTGTTAAAACATATTCAGACCAAATGTTAACTTTGCCATTTTCACCTTTGCCTTTTCAATAGACAACCATGCTCAACAAATCCAACAAGCACACCATCTACCAAGTAATCTCATTTATGATAAGAACAACTACATTGAGTTAGTGAAGCATATATACTGTTTCTAGATAGAGCTGATAGCAGGTCTACTGGGAAGAACTTCCAGGCCTTTAATAACTTTTGATCAAAAGATTTGGCAAGCCAGAAGTGGCTTTTCTGCTTCTACAGGTTTCTAGGAACATGCACATTGCTATAAAACAGATGCTGTTGATGAATACCACAAAATCAAGGCACTAAATTACAAAGAAAACATCTTGCATATCTGGCTCTACATATGAGAAAGTGACAGAAACCAAGTGACTGGATGGAATAATAAAAACCATACCACAACCCATCAATAATTTAAATACTAAGAAGAAAAAAAAATTAATTTAAAATTAATTAGCTGCTTTCTTCTCCATCTTTTTTCAAATGCAGAGTTGTCAGGCCACCAGTTAGATCAAAATGTTGCAATAAATAGGTCTATCTCCTACATTTTAAAAATAGGAGTTATTTCCAACAAGGTCTTTTAAAAGGTAGAATGTGCACTTTGGTTTTGTTAGCAGGCCACAGCAGCAAATGCAGCTGCTGTGTGCTCCAGGCAACTGAAGAACATCTCCTGGTACCAAGGGCCAAACTGATGGACAGCATCCAGAACCAGTTCCCAGATTAAGCACCCTTAGGATGTTGGGCAGAGAGCTGGGAAACAACTCTGCAGAGTGACCTGTAAGAAACCAACTACAAAGTTAACCACAGCATGTGAACGTGAGCTCTGTGCTGGGATGCAGCTCTGCCCCTCTTGCTCAGCAGGACCCTTTTGCAGGAGCTGCTTTAACTGAGATGCAATCTCACTGCAGATCTTCCCTCTCCTCATCAACTCTGCACACTGTGACACATAAGGCTACTGACAACTGGAGGTCTTAGGGAAGGCACTTCAGGAGTTGTACAGCCCAGCCTTCTGCTCCAAGTATGATTAGACCAAATTCAGACCAATTGCTCAGGGATTTACAAAGTCAGTCTTGAATCTAAGGATGGAGACCATAAAGGCTCTTGGACAACTTATTGCAATGTTTGAGTCTCCTTAAAGTGCAAGCTTTTCCCTTACTTGGCTTACAACCTCTCTTACTTCAATTTATACCATTGCCTCTTGTTCTCCCATCACATGGCTCCATCTTCTCAGCAGCCTCCACGTAGGTATTGGAAAGCTGCTGTTCACTCATCCCAAAGATGTCCCTTCTCCAGCTGCAGCCTCTCCTCATGGGACAAGTCTTCTGGGCCTTGGCCAGACCCTCTTGGCTGCCCTCCTCTGGGAACATCTCCATTTCATGGACATCCTTCTTGTATTGGGGGATCCAAAACCAGATGCAGCTTTTTGGATGGGATCTTTCAAGTGCTGAGTGAAGGACTTCAATAATCATCTCCCTCAGGCTGTTGGCTGTGATCCTCTGAATGCCATTTGGGATGCTGCTGGATATCTTTGCTGCCAGGGCACACTCTGGCTCACGTTTAGCTTGCTGTCTAGCAGGACCTCCAGGTCATTTTCAGCAGAGGTTTCCCAGCCAGCCAGTCTCCAACATGAAACACGACACGTGGTTCTTCCCTCCCAAACACAGGCTTTGCATTTTTCCCTGATTCATTTCATAATGCTTTCCCTGGCTCACTCCCCCAGCCTATATAAGCTCCTCTGGATGGCATCCCTGCCCCTGAGTGTATTGACTCACACATCTTCTAGTACCAGATTCCAGGATCTGCTGGAAGCCAGAGCCCTGTGGTTTCTTCCTGTAACCAGTGCTAACCAACTTCTACTGGCTCCTGCAGCAGAGACATTCTTAAATGTCAATTCACTTCCACCAAAACACAGTTTGGAGCACCAACAGGTCAGATATTTGAAATAAGACAGTGAAAACAGTGAAACTTAGATGATAAATACCTGACTAAATGTATGCTTTTAATGCTAACACCAGAAACAGGAAAAGCACAAGAGAAAATTTTATAGACATAAATGCACTACATGCTATTAAAAAATATGCCCCCAGAACTCATGACTGACCCCCATAATACCTATTAGCCTATTTGCCAAACTGATGCTAATAATGATGTTTTAAAGAGCAAATTATAATATCAAGAGTAATGAGCAAACTTACTTTTCAAAATACATAAGGAGTAAATTATCAAGTGCTCATAGTTGAGAAAAAATTGAAGTGTTCATGTTTATCTATAATTCTGATGTCTCATCTGAAATAATTGCTTCCAGAGCCAGCAGGTTTGTGGGTTTGTAATAGAAACACTATCCTCAGTAAAGGAAAATCTTAAAAAAAAAAAGGTTAGAAGGAAATACTGCCAACTGAAAGGGAAAAAAATCTAAGAATACTCTGCTGGTCATTTCCAGTGAATCCACATGAAAGTGTTCACAAAGCCCTGTGGAAATGTACATCAACACATAACAGCATTTAACAAGCTTCTCCTCTCGGCTCCATGGTATTACACAAATTTTTGTCTTAAACAGAGTTTAAGACCAAGATTGATTTGATACAAAATCAAATCAAATTAAATATAAAATATCAGCTACTTTTCTGAATAGTGAATAAATTACTGTATTCATTGAATACAAGATATTGAGAAAGTAAATGTAAGACACAAATAATAAAGAGCACTCCATGCATTTACATTGCTTCCATTTAAAGCATGCAATTACTTATTTATATGCATTTTTAAAGCCACAGTAAAAACATAATAAAACTTTCAAAGTCACTGCCTCTTTTGCAACCCAGAAATTCTAAGAAGTAAGGGCTAAAAACTGTCAGATTTTTATTTTAAATATATTCATACACATATTCATTCAGTCACACTGACTAAAGTCAACTCTAACTGTGACCCATGGCGTTCCAAGGATTAGGTTCATGACCTCAGAGCATTTTAATTCTTTTCTGGATGAGGTTATTAATAATGTTTACTGTAGTTGAAAACATTGCACATAAATTGCAGTCTTGTGCAAAATTTATGGCATGTGGCAATGAAACTAGAGCCTGAAATCTTAAAAGAAGAAACAAACCCCACTAAAGCCTCCAGTAACAGTATTTTTGTGCCCCAATACTGCTACAGCTTTTAAGTCAGATCTCTTTGTTTTCCCACCACAAGTGTGGCACAGCTGCATCCCAAAGAGGATATATAAAAAAGTTCAGACAAGCACTCAAGTTTAACAGCACCATGTACAGTCTGCTATAAAAATATCTGTGATATTCCTTTACTAAATTACCTGAAATACCTACCAGAGCAGGAAAAAATTAACATCATTTTCATCACCTTAGGTATTTTCAGGAAAGGTACATTATCTTCAAGTAAAACCTGAAGAAAATGTAAGAGACAGAACAAATACACAGTATGCAGTGAAAACATACACAAACTAATTCCAAAGAGGAAGGATAACCATGGGAGGTTTAGTATGGGCATTTCAATTCTGTTCCTACTTAGGAAAATCCAGGCAGTGACAAGCAGCCTGAGCTCCAGAGTTCTGTTCCAAATGAACACAAGTGAGCTGGCCACAGGCTTTTACAAAAGCACACTCTTGCCAGCTTGACTGAAGAGTTTAGAGACCAAAAACCCTGCCTGGAAAACTTCATTAAGGAAAAAGAAAAAAAAAAAAGAGTTTTAAACATTTCAACACTTTTTAATTACATGTTCTTGTATCAGAAATTGAAAAGTCAAGAAAAAAAACCTGACAGCAAGTACATAAAAACTGAAAGATCAGCATCCACAAGAACCATTCCCTCCTCCTCCTGCCACATCCCAGTGGTGGCCCCACATAGCTCCCTTGGTGAGCTGTGCCCAGGCACTGCTCCTTGGAATGTGATGCTTCTGCTCCTCTGCCAGGAAAGCAGCAGGTCAGTCAGACTGTGCTGGGCCAGCCAGCCCACACAGCACAGCCCCACTCCAAGCCTCTGCTTCTTTCTCTGCTCTGAGAAGTCTCACACTAAGGCAGCATTATTCCAAGATAGAGCCCTACCAGCAGCCTTGACCCTCTTTCCATAGAGGACACTCTCACAGTAGGAATAAACTCAGCTTGTAAGGAAAAACAAGTTCTCAAGGCAGGGAAGTAGGATTATAACTCATACCAGCAAGAACCTGTAGCAATTTGTTTGCTGGAAGCCAATGTGACAAACCTCACGTAGACCTGACTGTTTCTCAGCTAGGAAGTGGTGATGAGTCTGTTGCTGTCAGAGTGCATCACTCAGCAGTCATAATTATCTTTTGAAAACAATCAGTTAACTGTCAGGGGAGGAAAAGTCCTGTCCAAGATAAGGAAAACAGAATTACATATAAACTCCAGAAAGTTACATATAAAACTACATTTGAAAATGATTGAGAAACATGAGAGAAATCTGCTAAGGAATGAAGATCAGAATCATCAAATCATAGAACAAGCTGAATTGGGAGGCACTCATCAGGATCACCAAGTCCAGCTCCTGGCCTTGCACAGGACACCCCAAAAGTCCCACCATGAGCTTGAGAGCATTGTCCAAACATTTCTCGAATTCTGTCAGGTTTGGTGCTGTGACCACTGCCCTGGGGAGCTGTTCCAGTGCCCAAACACTCTCTGGGGAAAAAAACTTTTCCTGATATCCAACCTAAACCTCCCCTAAACTCCTGAAAAAGCTTCCCTCATCTTCCTACACTCCTTTGGTCACTCTCTGATAGCTTTATGTCTTTTCTATATTGCGGTGCCCAAAATTGCACACGGGACTCGAGGTGAGAGCAGAACCGGACAATCCCCCCAGTCACTACTAAGATGTTTCATCATGCATCAGGAGGAGAAAGCTTCTAAAAACCAATGATTACAATGGCTAAAATAAGAGCAAAGGTAAAATCCCTCAAAGACAACTGAAAAAAAAAAAAACTAAGAAGTCACTCTATGTTATAGTTTCCTAGAGAGGTTCCTGGGGAAGTTCCCAGAACAAAACTGTATTTTGGAGGGGAAGATACAGAAGATTTCAGAAAATGAAAATGAAAGTATCAGAGAGCATGATTCCAAGTGTTCTCTGTAATCAAAATATAAAACTAGATAACTCTAATTGTGGGTTTCTGAAGACAAGACAAGATAGGGTTATCTGAAGTAGGCAAATGTTTCATCTGTTTATAAAAGCATCATCCAGAAACTTTGCTTGCAAGTAGCAAACGTGCAGAAGACGCCAAATTACAGAACTAGTAACCCTACAGAAAAATAAATTACACTGGGGAAGAATCAGAAAGGCTTGTCTACAGCTAGATCATAAATCATCCATCTATTAACAGCTCTTCAACAGAAGTAAATGGATGTACTCAGCACAATAGTCACTTAGCAAAAAATCTTTTAGCAGCAACATTCACCAAAAAAAACCTCTCAATCAAATTAAATTGTCATGGTATAGGAGAACAGTTCTTTTGAAGTAATAAGCTATTTTTAAAAGTAAGAATAAATGAAAAGAAATAAGAAAATATTCTTATTTAAAAATAAGAATAAATATCTTTCCCCGAGAGATGCAAATTAGATCTGTGCTGGGCTCTGTGCATGTGTTGTGGGGCTGATTGACTTAGGGGTTTTTTTGTTTGTTTTATACAGACAATTTCTGAACATATCAGAAGCATTCAACAGGAAATTCATCAAGTCAGGGACAGTAAAAGAATCTGGAACAGTCAATACTAAAATCTTCAGTGATCATACATGACAGGGTCTTACAATACCAAGCAATTGGATAATGAAGCATTACATGTTCCCTAACTGAGAAGGGGAAACTAAAGCACATGAAAAAAGAATCCTGAAGATGCACATGCAATACCAGACTTCTTGTTACCACTCAGGAAAGGGAACCTGAAGCATGGTTCACTTTAACCATATTAGCTCAACTACCAACACTGTAATATCTCTAACTGTAGCAGAATGAATCGATCTAAACCTGTTTATCTGTTCCACTGCTAAATCCTGTTTAAAACACAGCCTTCCAAAATTCATATGGTTCCCACAGCAGAAATACAGACACTTTAGGAAGGGAAAGGCACACACAGAGCAGTAAGAAGACAACCTTGTAGAAATTGTACTGTCAGCATTTTGCCATAGGTTGAAATTTAAACAGCATATCACAGAATCATAGAAGGGTTTGGATTGGAAGGGACCTTCAAGATCTTCTAAGTCCAACTCCCTGCCCAGGAACAGGGACACTTTCCACTATACCAGGTTACTCAGAGCCCCATCTAACCTGGCCTGAAAGGGATGGAGCATCCACAGCTGCTCTGGGTAGCCTGTGCCAGTGTCTCACCATTCCCATGGTGAATCCTGCTATCATCTCGTCCAAACCCACTTTCCTTCAGTTTGAAGCCATTCCCCCTTATCCTATCACTACCTGCCCTTGTAAAAAGTCCCTCTCCAGCTCTCCTGTAGCAGCACTTCAGGCTCTGGAAGGCTGCCAGAAGGTTTCCCTTGGCCTCCTCCTCTCCCAGTTCTCTCAGTCTTTCCTCACAGCAGAGATGCTCCAACCCTGTGATCTTGGAGGTCTCCTCTGGACTCGCTCCAACCCCTCCATGTCCCTCCTGTGCTGGGGAACCAGAGCTGGATGCAGGTTCCAGGTGGGATCTCAGCAGAGCAGAGGGCAGAATCCCCTCCCTCCCCTGCTGCCCAGGCTGCTCTGTGCAGTCCCAGCAGAAAGCACACACCCCTGAGTGCACTGCCTCTCACTAGGGTCTGAAACGTGGAGGTGCACTTCGAAATCTCATTTACACATTTCTAGATTGCATCTCAAATTAGGTAATTGCCTTTCTCCTCTCCCTCTAGATCAGTGCTGGCACAGAGAACCACACCCTCTCAAACAAGAAAACCCAAAGAAGGGGGTGACTCCAACTAAAATAAAATGACAGACAACTCCTGAGCACCCCACTCTTACCTCATCCATGCAAGACATCACATAATGTGAAACTGAAACTGAAAAAGCACATTCTTTTCTGCCACACTGAAAGCCAGTCATCTGAAGAGACAGGAGTCGTTAAGTTTCCTTCTTTGAACGCCCTTCAGAAACCACCACTAAATTCAACCCCTCATTTAAATAAGGTTTCCATTGGAGTGAGGCTCTTGCAACAGACACCTAAGGCATTCCCATAATAGGTGAAATAGTGCACATAAATATGCTGTTACCTAACTCACTGTAGTAAATTCATACTTTAAAAGGAAAGCTTATAAGCACTATCATATTTAAGCAATAAGACATAAAGGGTGTGCATGTGCTGTAATAATGACACACCTTAATAATATAAGAAGTATGTCAACTATTATCCCATACTACACACCCTAAAATAAATGCTTCAGCATAGATTCCATTCATTTAACAAATGAAATTAGGATACTTAGAAAAGATGTCTATTCAGTGGCTGATAAGCTCAAAATGTTTCATTAAAAAAACCCAGTCAATACATTAAACCTGCCACCAAATACTCCCTTTCAGGTCATGCTTTCCAGCCATTTCTTTTCATTACCAAACTACAGATACAGACTGTTAAAAATACTTGCATCATTAAATGTATTCAGATTCTGCAAGAAGTTAAAAAAGGAAGGAGAGCCAATGAAAATCTCTTGTTTTCTGTAACTTTGAAGTGTTCTTGAAAGCTTTATGACAAATTTTGAAAGAAAGGTACAGATAAAACCTTAAAGTTCTTCTTCTTCTCTCTCTCTCTCTTTTTTTTTTTTTTTTTTTTTTTTGTTAAACTGCTTCTGTCTCTCCATTTCAACAGCCAAAGAAGCCAAAGAAATAATTCAATAAAAACATCACACTTAGGTTATCTCTGTTAATGCTCAGTTTGAACTCAGGGGCTGGAGTTAAATGGTTTTAGCTGAACTCTTACACACAATACTACTTGCAGTCTAAAGCCAAAGTCAGCACAAAAACCTGACATTTGATTACATTTTCCTTAATTATACCATTGTTCACCTTGGATCAAACTGAAACCTTTTGGAAAATGTATTATTGAACACTTCACTGAATACTATCTACTTAGCCTTTGCCACACAAAATACAAATATAATTATGTTTGTGGCAGCCAGAATAAACTAAATTTAACACTGATGTGCATGCATTTTAAACCAAGCTAAAACATATTTAAATATTTATTAATTGCATATGATTCCACAGAAGTTATTACTTCAAAACTTTTTTCTCAGGCACAGCAACTCAAATAGTTACTTTCTTCAGCTAAGGTACACTAGTACAAAAATCTGATATCAACAATCTTTCAAGCCTGAGAAATTTCACAAAGTTATTGTTATTTAATGTATTTCCACTCACTTAATAACTCCTTGGTTATATAAAAGCAGTTTCCCAGATCATACAAAGTTTTCACAGTTATATTACCCAAACCCACAGAAAATTGTAGATATATTTTTATTACAATAGTCACAGTTTTCCAACTACACAGCTGGAAATGCTGAATTGAATTTGATTCAATCTTTTGAATGAAAGACATTCAGACATGAAATGACCAAAGCACATCCTTTTAAGTGACAGTATTGATGAAAGTGTAACAAGAATCAAATCTCGAATTTCAAAATAGAAAACTTCAGCCATGCTTACATAAAAGATTCAGCCATAACCCAAACCAGCAAGTGACTTTTGGGAGTAATTTTTGCTCCTCAGTGCCAATACAATAACTCGCTGTGGATGCTGAAAAGCTGCTCGTGCAGAAGTGGCTGCTGCAAACACACATTGGTCACAGAAGCAAAATATTTAAATTGGGGGGAGGGGGAGAATGCACTCTCCACCTACTTTTTGAGAGCTCTTGCCAGTTCCTCTGCTTTTTGGGAGAAGCAAATCAAATTCAATATACGAGACATGAACCAGATATGAAAATGGTCCAACAACAAATCTTCAAAATTGCAAATGCCAACAAGTCTCTACAAGTATATTACCAAGCCAGAAAGCAGGAAAATCCTTGTGAAATAAGGTTTTCTGGTATGTAGTTATAGCAAATAATCATGAGGTGATGCCGAGAACTAGACAAATCTGGTATTCAAGGAATGCTAAAAACATCGAGGTCACGAATGCACACTGTAACTCTAGTGCTCACTTCTTATCCCACTATTTTGACACTAAATCGAATTCATTCTTCATTCTAAGCTTATAAGCCATGATTTTAATGAACATCTCTCTTGTCCACTGCTACAACAAATCAAAAAGGAAACAATATAGTTTAAAAATGAAGTGGGGTTCATTCTGCATATGCCATGTACATAATGGGAATACTGCTTGTTTTTAAAATACTATATTATAGATCTGACAGCAAACTAAAAAACAGATCTTCTCTCTCAGATCAAAAATTTACATTTTTTTAGAATAATGCTTCCTGCACACCTAGCTCACAGGTAAGCCTAAGGAAAAGCACCAAAATCATAATTGCACTGGGCATTTTATTACTAAAAGCATATTTGGGTTGATTATAATCCAGTGTAATCTACTGCATGAATCCACACAAAGTAGTTGCATAATCCAGCCTTGTCCTACCAGTTTGTTTTACACACACTAGAATGGATTTGTGTTGAACTGCCTTTACTTAGATAAAGAGCTAAAACTAAGCTCTGAAGACACAGAGACCAGGGGAGAAGAGGGAGAGGGACATGAAAGTTAAAGCCATTTCTTATATTAAATTCCCCACAATTTATGGCAGACTGACAACAGAAATACTAGCAGCTCATTAAAACAGCAGATCATTTCATCTGGAGGTGGGAGGTGTGACTACACATTATGTATTATATTAAAATTGCTTTAGTCCTAATTTTATATATGGACTAGTTGCTTTTGTCCAAGTAACTTGGCAGAGATTCAAATGAAAAAGATACTTTCAAAAAAAAGAAAAAAGACATTTTTGACTTGAGAATAACCAGTACTGGTCAGTAACAGGGCATGATCTGCTTTTCTGATCTCCTTTTGTTGACATAAATAAAAGATCATTTCACATCCAAATTAAGGAACCAGCCAGTGTAAAGGAAAGATGAGCAAGCAATCTGGGGACACCTTTATGACAAAATCCAGACAGAAAAGCTTCTTCAAAAGCATCAGTAGTACCTTAGAGCATCAGTAACCTTTATGTTAGAAACATAAATCCAAGGGGAGCAGGGAGAATTTGCTTTTTTCTAGGGAAACATGCAGAGAGCAGGTGATATTTTAAAGGATACAAACCTGCAAGACTTGTGATATGCAGCCAGGGAAGCTCAAGCTCCAAACACCATCCAAGAGAAGTCTTGGGTGTCAGAGTTCTTCCTCTTTGCCTAGGTTTACTCCAGAGCTCAGATTTAATTAATTGCAGGCTGAGCAACAGCTACAAACTGCAAGCATCACCATACAAACAAAGCCTGAACTGCCTCTTCTCCAAATCTGCAAGTTGGAGGTTCAGAGATTCATATTAGCAGCCAGTTGAAATGCTTCACTTATTACTCTCCTATTGATATAGAAATAAACTTCCTTCATAGTTTATGCTGGTATCCATGACAGCTAAATAAAAGCACCAGTTCAAGTGATGCTCTGACAATGTCCTTGAAAAACACAGACACTGCAACCCCACAGACCCCAGAGAGGTCTCTCTTAGCAACATTAAATAAAGTGCTAACACTCCATGGATCAGCTGCACCATTAGCACTCTTCTTCAAAATCTGCCACTTCTGAGGGTTTTGCCCTGCACTGGTTTATTTCCAACATTCACAGAGCAGTGAGGACAGGGAAAGAAGGAAAGGTTGTGCTAGGAGCAGTCCAGGTGAACTGCTGACAAAACTACTGGTTCCACACTTGGAATTCATTACAAGAAGCCATGCTTGTGGCAGATTCCCACTCAGGAGAAGTTCAAAGACAAAAATTCTTCTTGGTGACTAGCCCTAAAATAAGCATTTACAAATCCCATCTGAATATAGTTATATTTTTCTTCTTCCTCTTAATGCAAACTGTATTTTGCATATAAAGGTACATTATTTCTTTATTCTTTTGCCTTATTATGACCAAACTCACACTCCTGTTACAACAAATATACAGAAAATTATTATGTATTTACTTCTACTTAAACTAAGATTTCTTCAGTAAAATTCTCATAGTCATTTATCAAATCTGTACTGAAATTAGGATCAGAACTGTACCAGGAATTATAAAATACCACATTACTAAATAATAATACAGAAGGAAAAAGGCCATCTAAATAGCCTGTATGTTCTAACCTTCAAGTTCATTCATAAACTTTTTTTCCACCTAAAAATTCCAGGTTTTGTACAAAATAAAACAATTTTTTACATGTTACTGAGATATAGATGAGAGTCCAAAAAGGTTGTACAATAAAACCTGCAAATTTCAAAGTGGTTCTGCCAATTCCATGCAATCAGTCAAAAGCCAGCATCACCATCTGTACAGAAATAATATTTAGTAGTGTTTGCTTTATAAACAAACAAAACAACATCCCAACCTCAGGATTCATAAACTGGGCTCTGTTTGAGACTTCAGTTTGTGAGGTGGTGCTGGAGGCCAACAGGCTACTTTTGAAATTTGTTAAATAAAAAAAAATTGGCAATAAACATTCAAGACCTTTGCCAAGGATTCTGCATGGCACAGCCTCAGTCAGACACTGAAGCACTGGAATCACATTGGAATTAGGATGGAATCTGGAAATCAGAAATTATACCAACTGGGAACTGCAGAAAGCCTCTGCATTGATCTTTCTGTTTGGCTTCAGACCACATAATGCAATGATAAAATGAGCTGTGGCCCACAGAACACACAGAATTGTGAAGTATCATCACAAGATTTATTAATGTTCTTTTCTTTTCTTTGGTGAACACAACTAGGACACACCTTTTATAATTTATTATGAATAAGCAATTACACTGTGTAAAGGCTTCAAAAAAGTTTTCAAGTTTAAGAAGCCAAGCTTTAAAACCACTAAGATGATTTAAGCCAGCAGAAGAAACCTGCATCAAAACACAACAAAATTTATGTTGAGTACAAACTAAAAGGTCAGTCAAATTGGGGGGTTGGGGGAATATAATGTACAAGTACTACTGATTAGAAATTCTTAGCATGAGAAGTATCAGCTTTAAAAAAACACAATCCACTAACAAATTTGTTCAGAAAAAAAAAAGTAAAATACCCTTTATTTTCCATTAATATGTTTTCTTGAACTATTAGAAAACATTCCAAAGTGATTTACAGTCACAGGAATCAACTTCACAGATAAATTATTCCTGGATTCCCAGAACACATTCAACGACCCAGTTCAAGTTTCACAATCTTGTCTCCAGCCCAATAGACTGTGTTTGATTAGATGCACATCATCTGCCTTTCTGCTCCTTCACACAACCCCAGAGAGGATGGCTTTGTGACAACTGGATATATGGTTGTAAATCCAACACACAACACTCTTGCTGGCTGCCTTTCTCCAAAACCACACCAATTCTCAGCTCCCTGCACAAACAGACAGAAAAACCAAACCAACCAACCAAAAAACCCCAGAAATGTCAGTCAAAAAATTGTCTAAATTACAGCACTTCAAGCATAAAAGAAGTTCCATCTTCTTACAGAAAGCTGACAGATAACCTGTAAATGGGAGCTGAAACAAAACACAGGAATTTTAAACAACAAACTGGAAGGTGGTTCTGAGGTAATTCAGTGGTTTTCAGGACTGTTGCATTTGTTCAGTTCTCTCTCTTCCTCTCTGGTAGTTACAGGAAGATGATCCAGTGCTGACATAGAGTTTGCTGTACTTAACAGCAAAGGCAAACACTTGACAATCCCCCCCGGAGACCAGGTCTCATCTCCCATGGAAATCCACAGTATTTCTTCATCTCCATTCTGATGTCCCAGGCTGGTACCTTCCCATGGCTCTTTCTGCAGAGAAGCAAATGAGCAGGCACACAAGAGAGCCAGAGCCTTTGCTTTTCGGGTTAACAAATCTAAGAACCACTTTAGGAGATTATCCAAGCAATTCCACTTTCCATGTCATACTACTAACCTCACACATGTCATTCTCCATAGAAATATATAATACTGCTCAAAATTTTCACTCTAAATAGCATGAGCTCCATCTATTTAAACATTTATTACTGTTTACACCAAATCTCCTTTGCTAGAGAATCCATTTGCTCACCATATTCTCAAAGCACAGGGAGTTTAGCCTCTTCATTTTATTTATCTGAAGCCTTCTCATGTCTAACCTCTGGCCATCTCAGAATAGTGCTTACTTTTATTCAAAAACTATGCTTCATTGATCCATGCTGAGCTCAACTTTGCTATTTGTGGAGACAACAGATAGGGAAATGTAAACAGAGTACACAACTAACTTAGGTACAGTCATCTGCACATGGCACGAGGAAACAGTAACAGGAGTTTTGGATAACACCAGAACTGGATGTGATGTGCACACAAATTCATTTCAATTCATTTCTGTGTGGTTGGGTCAACATAAAACCAGTGCTGTAAACCCAGAAGGTGCAGCACTCACAGGAGTTTTAACTGACTTAAAAATGTGTCCTTCCAAATAAACTGCTCTTTTTTTTTGCTTTCATTCTAAACTTACATGGATTTGTATTCATATAGAATTGTTCTGAAATTATCTTCAGGGATGATTAGTCCAAAATGGAATAGATCACTTAGGCCAAAGAACCTCATCTGATGTTAAGGACATTTTTCAAAAACATGTGTCACTTTACAGTCATGTGCTGCATTAACCCAAGTTAACTTTCAAGTATAAACTAACATTTTTGGGAAAACACAAAGCACATCCATAACCAGGCTATTCACGAAGTTGAAAATAATTAAAACCATATTTTTCCCTATAATTTTTGCTCTTACATGTAAAACAATAGGATTTCTGCTCTTCAGTTTTGGTTTCTGGAGATAGAGCCCATTTTCATATCATGTGTTTGAGATGTATGCTGCTCTCCCTTTTTAGTCAAGAGTATTTCAGAGCTGTTTTAAAAAAAACACAACAACAAAAAAAAACAACCAAGGGACAACAAAAATACTTAATATTTAAAATTCAGAACCTTCAGGAAAAGCAGGGTCTCCCAGCAGACTTTCCACAGACAAGTCTGTAAGTTATAAGGTGGAAACACCAAGACACTCTCAGAATTTTGTGAATGTTACAACACCTCATGGCTTAACTGGGGGTCTCAGAATCTCCTCTGCAGACTTACACAAAAATCCCAAAGCAGAGACTTAGAGAGAAGTCCATGTTGCAGTCTTTCCTCTAACTTTTAAACAAGATGAAAAAAATTTATGGAGAGGTAAAAAAGTCTCTGAATCACACCCAAAGCTTGGGTGGACAAGAGCATCTCATGCAGTCAAAGTATTATATGTGGAGATGACAGATATGAACAACAAAGAAAACCAGCCCAAATCATTCTGTGATTTTTCTAAAACACCTGCACTTCTTAAGACAGCTTGTAAAAATGGCTTTTTCCTCCAGAAGATCTGAAAAAAATTCAACTTAAAATGGAAGTGTGTGGATCTTAAAAATCTGTAATAGATGCAAAAAAGGTTACACTTCAAAATACTCCACTGAAAGATTAGAGTTGAAAAAGGGTTGAAATTCCAAAAAGGTGCCACTTCAGTATTTCAATCTTTTACCATTTCCAAAAAAATGTTGACTGTGGTGCTCTGATGTGGTTATTTTTCCAACTCAAAACAAAACTAAGAGTGGACAAAGCATATTAACTGAATCCTTTGACAGCACTTAGTCAAGTGAGACAAAGTTACACTACACAAGGACTACTTACAAGTCCTTAGATACCAATATCAAATTATTTTATCACACTAGTCTACAAAATCCAGATGCTAACATCCATTCAGTAAGACCAGATTCTAAAACCAGAAGGTAGCTGTTCTACAGCACAGCAGAAATTTAACTGTAAAATACACCACAAAAATACACCATTTTAATTGCATGGAGTCTAAGTTGTCTAGTGGAGACTAATATGGTCAAAGAATATAAGCTGAGTCCAGAAACACTCTGACCAAAAAAAAAAAAAAAAAAAAAAAAAAAAAATCACTGTCCTTTTGCTATCATCTGTTTCCTACTAAGTGCTGAAAGCACCTGTTCTGCAATATGAAAATAAAAACAATACAGTGTATTTGTAAATGCTACACTGAGCTCTGCCATGCAGGTGTTCATTGAAGAATTACATATGTAATAAATCTTGAGAGGTAAAAAATGTTTGAGGAGATAGAGGAGCAAAAAATCCCCCACCAAACAAAAATCTCTGCAGCTGACCAGGTGCACTGAAGGTTAAATGGGTGTTGTAGACAACTCTTTATTCAGGTCCTTAAAAGCATTAATGTTTGAGAAAAATTGGCTTACAGATCAGCTAGCTAAGACTGAAGCATTTAAAGATTAACTCCCTTAAAACTTTAATCACTTCAGGCCTTAACTGTCTAATCTGCAGCCACAGTTGTCTCTTATGTCTTACTTAAAATAAGTAGTGAAATGTTCAAGCCTCAGATGTTTTTTCTCAGAAAAGATGCCTTATACTAAGGTGGAAAAACAAAAATAATACTGAGAGATCAGCACTTGGACTTGAGAAGTATTGCTTTTGACTGAATGTGTAGTGATTTACAGAAACTGCAATGGAAATTTTCAGAAGTTTAGGACTTCTGTAAAACTTTTCTACTTTAAAATCTGGGTCTTCTTTTAAATGTTTTCAATTGAGTGCAACATTGAAGACAAATCTGGGGTTTTTTTAATAGCTTTTTTCTCCCCATTCCAACTGTAAAAGCTCCAACAGAAGTAAATATTACTTAAGATCTCAGACGTAGAGCTGTAACTCATAAATTATGTAGGTAAAAATGAAGTGAAAATTTGTACAAGAGCAATTAGATCAGACAGAATACAAAAACAATTTGAAAATACCATTCCTTACTCTCATTTGTTTGGGGTTTTTTGTATCTCAGGTTAGTTGGAATTTGAAAGTTGAATCCAGTCTTTCATAAAAGACATATTCCATGTCCATTTAAGAGTTAATGTCTGAAGCAAAACAAAGGTGCAGAAATGTTAGCTCCACAGCAAGGGTTGTACACAAAGGAGGAATAATCTGATTCCAACAACTCCAGCTCTTCCTTTAGAAGGAAGCAGGCAGCCTTCCAGATCCCAAAGGGATACCTGCAGCCTTTCTTTCTCTCTTAGTCTCATAACTTGTTTAAGTAGTCTTCAAATGGTTGTATTAAATAGCACTTTTTACCAATTAAAAATAAATTTTATAATTTAAGTAATTATTTGGATAGGTGATTAGCTTGTCTAGACATATATTAATTTCTATACTTGCACATACTTGAAATGCAAATTACTAAACCATGACACTACTGCTAACTCCACCAGCAGTTACAGTGGGAAATTTCCTTGCCTGCTACTCACAAACTGCAGAACACATCACATCCAGTTTCAACTCAAGACAATGTAACTGTTTCTAGGTATGACTTTCACTGGCCTCATTAAGATCAGTCTCCCAACACTGAGTAATGCAGATGACACTTAGTTTAGCTAATTTGGCCCTGGGACAAAAATGACTTTACAGTGTAACATTACATAGCAAAGCTTCCTCTGATGTATAACTAATTATGATGTCTAGAAAGTTACACAGTGGAATTAAAATTGCATTAGAAATAAGAAAAATATGCAGAAATGTAAAGCTAACAACCTTCAACCAACATACACTCTCAAGCATTCTTTCTACAAGCAAGAACAAGAAGTTTGTCCTAACCTTACACGGCTCTGTATGTCTCAGCTGACTTTACAAGGTTATTTTTACACTTAAGCTGCATCTTTAAAACCTTCTCAGAAACAGACAGACTATGGAGAAGGATACCCAAACGTGTTCCTTTAAAATATCATGGGGGGCAGCTATGTTCTAACTTCATTCTTTTAAAAAACAATTATTTAAATGCTTTTCTGAGCCAAATACCTCATTAAGAATGAGCATAAATCTCTCTTTACCCCTCAGTCAGCTTACTTGCATGGAACTGGAAGAAACTCACTCTGACTTGCATTTGTCAATAAATTGCAGATGGACTGCTATTTGTCAGTAAAATGAAGATGCTCAGATTCTAAACTGAAATTGTTCCTTATATTTCTCTTGAATAGCCCATTAAAGGTTCTAGCAAATGGAAGAAGAGCATTTTATTACTGTGACACTCAATATGGATGATATATAACATTAAGAAATATATCTTATTCACAGTTACATCACAAAATTTAACAAATGGTAAAAGTGTCTTCAAACTCAGCAGCTATTGTAATTATAAATAATCCATTGCAAAAGACTTCAGGTGTATTTCACAGCAATTTGCAGGTGGCTTATCAAAGTTTCTGCATTCTGCTATAAACAAAACAAAGTTTAAAGCTGTGAAGTCTTTAGTGAAATGGCAGATGCAAAAAGTATAAGGTTAAGAAAAATCTCTTTAGGTAATTTCAGGGGATGCAGACAAGTAGGAGGTGTAAGAAAACACTGACCAACATTTCCTGACAGCATCATCCCCTCAGCTGAAACTCATGGCTTTGCTCACCACTGACAAACAGAAGACACACAATTTATTGAACAAGACAAATTAAAGTACTTGACTCGAATAAAATTGAATAGAGTGTATTTATGTTGAGTTCTGGACAATCTGTTTACTCCCAAAATCATGTGTTTGTGACCAGAACATGCTGCTCACATAAAAAAAGACACAGTTTGAGTAACTCTTAATCCTTTAATCCAGAACACACATACACTAAATACAACACCCTTCAGTGAAGTTCAGATTTCAATTATGTTTTATAATGACCCAATTCTCTACATATTTATGTCAAATTACAAAACTACAAATACAGTCAAAGGTGAAATTGGGTCACCCTTCCTAGAGAAGATGTTCTCAAAATGATCCTTTTCACTCAGTGAAGGGCAGGTCCAATAGGCCCAGTTTGTCCCATGGATATGTGTTTATTAAAACTGGGCTCAAAAAAAGAAAAGTTAAATATTATTTAGTGTGGTTTTCTTAATTAACTTTAAAATAACCTACAGAACTCCACTCTTTACATCACCTTAATTATGTCTCAGGAATCTGTTCACATAAATTCAAGCCCACAAAGATGGGGGCATGCAGGGTTGACAAAGAGAAAAAACTCTCCAAAAAAACTCTCAGAGGATTTTTGTCTATCAGTTTTCAGCTGGAGCTTGGACTAATGGCATCTCTAGAAGCAACAGAGACCACAGGGGCTCCCAGAAGGCATCTTTCATCTTAAAGCACTAAAGCTCCAGGGGTAGGGGTGTGCATTGGCTTTTCCAGTATTTCCCCCTGGTCCTGTTTCATAAAATGCCATTGACAACATGAATAGGACATAACTATTAGATTATTTAGGGACACAGTGGAGTTCTCACTGCTGGAGGCTTTTGAGATGAGACTGGACAGGATGGCAGGATAATCTCAGCTATGCTTCCTTTCCCATGAAAGGCTGGACCAAAGACCATTTCCAGGTCCTTTCCAGCCTGGGCTGTTTTGTGATCCTGTGATCTGTGGATGTATCACCCATTACATGTGGATACAAATTACCCCGTTCAACCAATCTCATTTGAAAAAAAAATAGAAAAATCCCTCAAATGTCTAAATTCTCAGGCAAAGAATTCACAAAAGAGCTGAGAGGGGTGGGGGGAAGTCAGTGGCACACTGACATCATCACCAATAATCAGCTGAAGGTTTTCACAACAGGAGAACCACCTTTGACAGAAGACAAGATTCATACAGCAAATTTCCCTTCAATCCTACCATTAAGCATTAAAAGCTTTAGCTTTTTTCCTTTGTGTGAACACAGTGAAGAGAGCTTGACATGTTTTTCAGATACAAATATTGGCTTTTCTTCTATTTAACAGAAACCATACAATTTCATACAGATCTTTCAAAGAAGAGGAAATACATTTAAGAGGATAATAACTGGAACTTCTCATAGAACTAAGTGCTATCAATAAATATATCTCTCTTTAGTCTCATATACATTTGTCAACTATTCTATTCTTACCTTTTTCCTCCATCTCTTTTTCCTTAAGGTTTCCCTATTACCCCCTTAATGATATTAAATCTGCCCTTAAGGTGACAAACAGAACATGGTAACGCAGCTTTTCTTCTTTCCTTTCCATGAATTAGTGTTGATGCTTGTTAGACTCATCCAAAACCTTAAAAAAATCCTGCCAAAATCTGATGTTCATAAGTGATTTACTTTAGTACTTGATCTTTGCAGTATCTCTAACTCCTCAATCTTCATTAACTGAAATTTTATTTACCACCCTTGGAAAGCAGATCAAAACTTGACTGATTTTGCCAACTGGCTGAATCGATGTTCTTAAATTGTCCGATTTTGTTTTATTTGGAAGGTTTAAAGTCTTAATGGCTTTGTCTAATGAATCATTTGAGAACTGATACAGAAATAACATTTTGTCCCATTAAAACTTTTTTAAAAAAATCTTTCTTTAGAAAGGCGTTTCTTGTAGTGCTAAAATCCTACAAATTAATTTAAATGGGAGATAACACCTGGGCATAGATGAAGGCTCCCTGCTACAAGAGAAGCTGTGCTGATTTATTTCCATCTCCACAGGCAGTCAGACCCGTTGCTGTCTCTGAACGAGGTAAGGAAGATCTGTGTAAAGACAGAGTAAATTCTACCATGACTCAGGTAAGGAAGATCTGTGTAAAGGCAGAGTAAATCCTACCATGACTCAGCCTCTGCCCTTGTTTGAGGCAAGATCAGCCCTCCTGGTTGAACCTTGGAGCTCTCCCCATTTCAGCAGAGCTCAGCATTGCCAAACCTGGAGTTATGCAAGTGCACCACAGAGGCTGCAATTCCCCATCACGTGGGTGAGAAACCGTGCTCACCCCAAAGACCAGGGCATGGCAAGCCCTGAAAGCCCAGGCTGATGCCAGGCTGTGAAGAAATGAAACCACAGAGCCAGAGAACACACAAACCAGCTCAGGGAGCACCTCTGCTGCTCCAGGGAGAGAGCAGCAAACACCAGGGTGCCCTTTCCTGTCCTTCATGGAGAGCTCAGCACATGGCAATGGACAGAGCAAGGAGCTGGACACTGCCTGCAAGGTACCACATTGGTAAAAGCCTGCTCTGGTTGCTGGATCTGTGCAATAAACTCAGTGAAGAGTCACTGTCTTTGTCCTCTGCAGCTGATTTTGCCCCACAGTACAAAGACTCCTATTGCAACATTTCCTATAGCCCATCTCCTCCTCTAGCCCATCCTGTTCCAGAAGTTGCTAAGTTCAGGGGAGTAAAAGTTTCACTCTGACTTCTCAGAAACCTCATTTCAGAATATGACCACAGTCCTTCATTTCTCTTCAGGATTTTTAGAGACAGATGTTGAGTGAATCCCTGATCCAGATGAGTGAGAGGCACCTCCTCACTGCATCCCACAAGAAGAGACCAAGGAAGGGAAAGAAGCAGCACCTTGGAAACTCTCTGTTTATAGAGATCCCTGCACACCAGCCTTGCTTTATCCCAATAAATCCAGTTTACTGAGATATTAATTTCTTTTTAAATCTACATTATACAAATATACATTTTTAATTATTTGAACATGACAATGAGAAGTCATCTGCCATATGCAGGCTGCTACAAAAACATAGGGGCACAAATAAGCATTGCTTTTAAACACACAGTTTATAAATTTGAAGCAGATATTTTCTGTATTCTAGGAATATTTACTTAGCTGTGCATACCAGAACAAATTATCTTCTGTTAGCCAAAATTATTGTTCTTAAACCTATTATCTATCCCCTCTGCTCACTAATTTCTACCCATTCCCTGTTGGGTTAAATAATTCAGATCATTACATGAAGGCAGATGTATCTTCCAGCTGCACATGAAATAAATTCTAAAAATTGCAAAATGTAATGCAAACTTACCAACTCTATTCCCTGTGGAAAAGGAGTGTCTTCCCAGTCCTTCTGGGGAAATCTCTGTATTATTTTCCCCAAACCTTCTGTTGGTCCTGCTGAAAGATAAAATTCCATTACTTAAAGGCAAACTGGTGGAATTGAAATCACAACACATTTGAGAATATTTTCAAAATATACCAAATATTAGTAAATTTTCACCCCAAAAGGGAGAACACGCTCCTCAAATGTGTCTTGCAGCTCATATAATAAATACAATTTTAACATTTTCCAGCAGTAACACAAGGAATCACTACATGAAATGAAGCCATGAGCTGCATCCAGCCTCTGCCTCTCATGCATGTTTTCCAAATGACAGATGATTATTGATAATTTCGGTCTCTCTCTACAAACAGCAGCGAGTTAAAGACTAAAATAATGGCTAATGTGATATTTTAAAAGGAAAGCAAAAGTTTCTTGAGAAGCAGTCTTCCAAAAGAAGCCTATAGATTGAAATAAGTCTGCAGATTAAAACTCTACATTATTAATCCAGGACACACCAGCTCTTTTCCAGTATTTCTCACTGGTTTCCTTGGCCAAGTCAGCAGTGGTTTTCCACACAGAAAGATGTGAAGAAAAGCTGGTAATTTCTGATAATTTTTCTGATGCAACAGTCTTCTTTTTTACATGTTCCTTTTTTGGAAGCAACAGTGCTATAGATAAATTTTGGAAACACCACAAGTGCACAATTGTTGCGCTATGTCATCCTGAATGGTACAGGATGCATGTACAAAGAGAAAAATTTCTGAAATCCTGCAGGAAATACTGAAAAACCTTTCCCAATATCCAACCTAAACCTCCCCTGACTCAGCTTCAGGCCATTCCTTCAGGTCCTGTTGCTGGTCACCAGAGAGAAGAGATCAGAGCCTGCCCTCCTCTTTCCCTGATGAAGGTGTAACCTCAGTGACCCCCAGGTTCTTTTCCACAGGGCTCCTCTCCAGGGTGTCTCATTCTTCAGTCTGTCCATACAGCAATGGCAAAGTTGAAGTTTGCAACCATTTAAAATACCTTTTAATAGCTGACCCATCATATCTAATTGAATTTAATTTGAATCAATCAATCTAATTTAATCATCTCTTCTCTAAAGTTGTATCACAAAATTTTGAGATTAAGCATTAAAATTGTTAAATATTTTTCTTGTTCAATTCTCAAAGCTGTACTCTGTTATTATGAATCAATCCCATTTATGTATTAGTAGTAGCAGTCCATATGTGCTGCCTCCTCTGCAGACACCCAGGCAGCAGCAATGAATACATTACTCTCCTGGCTTTACCATAAAAAACCATTTTCAGTCTGACACAACTCATAAATCAGTGTTACAGTGAAAAAAAATAAGTTTCCTTTAAGCTTCCTGCTAGTTTACAGTTTGAGTTTGCTGCTGTCTTAAAACCCACAATACATCTGACAGGACATTTAGGCAGAGCCAGTCTGATGGGTTTGTAAGAGGTGTTTTCTCCAGTTTGTGCATATTTACACTTCATGTTCTGTGGTTTTCTCTTGGGAATAATCTCAGAACAGATGCTCCTGGTACAATGGACATACAAACTACAAAGAGTAAACTCCCAAAAGCAATGTCACCCTGGGGTAGCACACACTGTGACTCCCAAGGGCAGCCTGCTGACAAGCTGCAATCACACAGGGTGAGACCAGCAAGTTAAAAGCCAAAGGAAGGATCATGTTCCAGAGAAGCTGCAGAGATGCTCAGAAGGCAAAGCCAGGATGTGCCAGAAAGCAAGGAACAAATACAGACATGGCTACAGCTGCAGTTTTTGTAAGGAAAAGCAGCTCTCTATTAGACTGTAATCACTGAACAGGGTCACCAGTCACTGATCCCACTTGTGTACTCTATCAAAGCATTTCTATTCCTTCATGCAGACTAGTAGTGACTGTGGAGTCACTTCATTGACTCAGTGTCAGAATTCCCCCCTTGTTGAGTTAAACTCTGCAATTGCCACATTATCTGCTTGTCCTAAATCATATCTCTGTCAAATCTCTTCTTCCTCCTGTTGTTCCCAGGCTGGCAGGTGGCACAAAGAAGAGACAGCAAACAAATGCACCCAAGGCACAGAGAGCACAAACACCCTCCAGGCAGAGCACAGCCTGGGCTTGAGAGGCAGGAGGACCGAGCTGAACAGAGATATGCAGACTTCCTGGAAAGGGAAATATCAAAGAATTATAGTCCCTGCTATGTATATACTCCATAAGGTTCTCTGTGGGAACACAGGTGACTTTTTCTAACCCTGAATCCAGTTCACAAAATACTGAGACCTCTGACACTACCAACTACACTTATAAATAATGATATCCAGGAAAGCAGCTCAAAATTTCTACTACTTCATCATGTTCTGAAGCTATCAATCCTTCTCTTTTTACTTGACTGCTACAAAGACACTCCCTACATTACAGCATAGGAAGCTCTTAATTCAGAATTGAGAGATGTACACTTTAAAAAAAAAAAAAATTTAATATTTTCTTCTTCATGTCAAAAGCTTATCAGGTTTTTTAGGTCAATTTCCTCAGATGGCCACTAATGTGGCCACCAGTGTTAGAGTTTTCTGCATGTAATTCCATTTAGCTTTCAAGAAGGATTCTAAACCTCCACAGGAATTTACCTGAAGAAAATTAGGTGTTCCTGAACACTTTCTGAAAGCCAAGCTGAACTTCTTATGCTGCCTGAACTTGCACTTCAGGTCACCTCTGGGATCAAAGAAAAATCACTCTACATATCCCATAGAGCATCTCCCTCCAAGAGGTGCTGCATGTCCCTCCTTGTGCCCCCAGAATCTGTTTCCATTGTTGGGAAAACACTTGAAAACCAAAAATGAAAACACTTGAAAACAAAAAAAAAAAAAAATACTGTCTACTTCAAGTTCAGGCATAACTGATTTGGTTTCCAAGGTCTCAAAAAATTTAGAAAAGGATCCTTTTCAGAACAGCTCACAGAAGCCTCACAAACATTCCAGGTATTAAACAGTCAAACTTGAGGCCCACAACATTAAAGCTGAAGCTTCAGGAAACCATCAACTTAAAGACAAAGAAAAATTAAAATTTTCAGAAAGTTTCTGGAATGTTGCATGAAGGATGTATCATAGAAAAGCAACATTTTAAAGGGAAAAAAAGAGAAGTGAATAGTTCTGTGTTCAAGATTTGAGCATTAGAAAAGTATTCATATCCATCAGATACGAGTTAAAAAACAAAAACAAAACACCAACAGAAAAAGCACTGCTAATCCTTCCACAGAAAAGTCCTGTGATACAGATTTACAAATCTACTTACAATGCATAAAATCTGACTATTTCACATGCTTTCTTAAGGTGAATACAATCCCACTAAAATTTGGTTTGGCTTGGGGGGTGTTGGTTTTGCTTTTTTAAATGAATCTGCACTTTTTCAAATTTAGGGCAATTCTTCAGGATCTCAAGAGTTTTCTATGTAGAATTCATTATAATTTAGTAAATTTGAAAAATAAATAAAATTATTCTTTTCAATTACAAAAGTTACTGAACTGCAAGTTGTCTTCTTTGTGAAAAGTTTAGCCTCAGAGCACTTGAAAGAATCTCCTGTGCAAGGGAGGACCCAGCAGCTGCTCTTCCTTTAACAATAAACCCAACCCAGTACCACATGCTCACCACATTTTCCCAACACTTTATACCGCAATTACTGTTGATTCTCTGTTGACATTCTTCAATCCAAACAGCAAAATAACAGCAGAATTGCAGCAAGTCCCTAAATCCCATGGTTTGGGGTGAGGGGGTGTAGACACTATCTGCCTTCTGCTGCCTTTTATTAAATCATCCAACTTTCAGCAGAGCAGTTGTGTCTGAAGATAACAGATTGTTCAGGACGTGGCTGCAACTCAAGACCCAAGTGAATTTCTCTTCTTGACTGTTTTAGCCCAATAGGAAGAAACAGAAAAATATCAGGTCATGAGATTTCAACAACTACCACTTGTTTCAATATATGCTACTGAAAACTACTGACAACTTTGCAAAAATATTGAAACCACACGAGGAAAAAAATTAAAAAGGTGATTCAGATTTTCCCATTAATAACTTCAGATTTTGACCACGTTCCCTTCTCTTTCTACCTAGTCTTCTTTCAAGCCCCTTTTATTAATTCTTAACACTAAAAGGGCATTCCCTCAGTATCCTGATGAAATTCCTATTAACTAAAGCTAATTAAACAAATGTGACACCACGCTAAAAATGTGTACACAATAAAACACGAGTAGCTACCTCCTCAGTTAGTGCCTGATAGTATCTGCTTTACAGACCTCCCAAGATTTCAGAGGTTTTAAGAACATTAGGAAGAATTTCTTCATGGAATGGGTGATTAGACACTGGAATGGGCTGCCCAGGGAGGAGGTAGGGTCACCATCCCTGGAGGTGTTCAGGGAATGCCTGGATGTGGCACTCAGTGCCATGGTTAGCTTGGCACCCTGGTGTTGGGTCAGAGGTTGGACTTGATGATCTCAAATGTCTTTTCCAACCTAAATGATCCTGTGAACTGTCACTCATTAACACTGACACCTTGTTTTTAAGCTGGAAAAATAATTTATTGATTTCAGATAGCCACAGCCACCAGGAAAAACCTCTGCATCATCAATGAAAGAATGTTTCTCTTTTGGTATCCTTTCAAATTACATGAAGGTTGGCCAAAAACACGGTGGAAAGCCCATGGCTAGCACTGCTCACTGAATTCAGACCCATCAGACAGAAGCTTCTGGAGGTTTTTGAAACCACTTAAACTCAGATGCACCATAGACATCACCCAGACAACAATCCACTTAATGCAGTATTTGTGTGAGTGCAGAGCATGGGTAATCATTGCACATTAACAGTGTCTCCACATAAAACAGGAATTGCTTTCAGGAATAATTCTCAGGAATAATATGTAAAACAGGAATTATTATTAATTATATATACAAAACATGCCTGGCAGTAATAAGAGACATATTTCAAAAAAAAACCACTGCCATTATTATTATTATTGTTGTTGTTGTTATTACTATTACTGTTATTAAACACTCATATTGTTATCTTAACAGTCATTCGTACAAAAGCAAAACTATTCCTATATTTCAACTGAAGTATTTTGCAATTTTTTCCTTTCATTTTGTAGCAAAGTTGTCACAAAGTCAAGTACAAAAGTTGCAAAAACATTGCACACATTTTTCAAAACTGTAATTTGGCACCTACAGCAATTAATTGCATTTTCAATTTCACTAAAGCTGCCAGGTTAAAATAATCATTATCATCCTCATTCAATAGTTTTTCTACCTGTAAGAGGGATTAACTCTTTAACCCATTAAGAACCACAGTTGGCCACAAAATAAATTAGGCTTCAAATTTTTAGACATTACATTCTTGCTCACAGTACATGCACAAAGTGAAGTGCCAAGACCAAACCCCAAAATTCAGCCTGTAAGAATTCTGAACAAGGCATCTATACCTTAAGCTACTAAGGGAAAAGCAACTTTTCTCCCCAGCTAACTTCTTCTGATCTGCCCTCTTTCTGCTTCTCCTCTTCCCATCTTTTTTTTTAAACAGTACAAACATGCAACACATTAAAATTCTGGCATAATTTGCTGGTTCCTGAACTCTAGTCCCCTAAACTCCCTTCTTATATAAATCTTTCTCCATGAAAGGTCACATGCCATCTCTTGCTTGCCCTTGAAATTCCAGAAGCGAGTGTTAATGTAACTTACATTCCAAATTAATGAGGACTGTGATAAACTCTGTCTTTTCATTTACAAACCCCTGATCAAAATGCATTTGAGCATTTTGTTAGTATTGTTATTGAGTATTGTTAACAAGCAAAGCTTTGAATGGAAGCACTTTGGTGATCTGTTATAAAAGGTATCATTTTCAGGCCTGAAGAAGAAACACACAACAGATCACAAAAAACATCATTAGTTATGCCACGGAAAATAGCTTAAAACCACCACTGTAGATGTAAAGGTAATGTAAAAGTAAGAAATAATTTCAAGTATTCAGAAGCACAACTTTACATGTTCAGAGTTAGGAACACACAGTCAGTGTGAAGGATGCACAGGCAGGTGGCAGAACATGGTACCTCTGACCCTTTTCAAAACAGGACTTAGTGCTGAAGACATCACTAAAATCTGCTCTGAAGTAAAATTCTTTCCATATCAAGGCTCTTAACTTGAACTTTGCAGAAGTTTTCAACTATTCAGGAGTCTTCTCACTTTTAAGGTGTTTTTGGAAATGCTTTTCATGGACACATGAAGACAACTCCTGTGCCATCTTGGGAAAATAGATGTACCTCCCTGTACCTTTAGAAACATCACTACAGAAATCTTGATGCCAGAAGACAGAAAATACTACAGAAGATATCCCCATTTTAACTCAGTCCCTATAAAAAAGTCAGTGCTAAAACTAAAGGGAACAAGAAGCCAAAGGAGTGCTAATATTAAACACCTAGAAACAAAAGTGTTTCTTTGATAGGCCTAAAATACATGAAACTCTGAAAAAAATCTGTCCAACCCCCAGCAGCACATCACAGGTCACGTGCATCTTAAAGTCTGAAGTAGCCTGGACATGGAAATTTACATAAAGAGCATTTAATTCCAATTTATTCAAGAGAATAAAGATTTTATTGCAGCCTAATGGCCACGAAAGGTTAAACAAAATGCTGGTATGTTTAGGAAGATGGAATGAAGACAGGCTTCCCACAGTGACCACGGACACTCTTTGTACCACTGGCACAGCTTGGAGTTGGTTCATCTTAACCAGGTCAAAGAGATGCACACAACAATCCTGAGAATTTGAACAGCAGACATTCTGGAGGCTTGCTATATTATCAAAGATGCAACAAATAATGGGATAAGGCAATCCTCAGGCTCTTTTCTTTGTAAACAGGAACAATTTGTTGAACTTAGCAGGGGAAAAAAAAAGTAGCATTTCAATCTTCCTTTAAATGTGTTGGCACTGCAGTCAGGACTACCTGAAATACTTGGGATGGTCCAAAATCCTGAATGTCTGGGAATTTATTTAATTTTTGTACTTTTGTAATTTGCAGAGCACAAAGAAAGGGATGTACAAGAAACAGGTTCAATCATTACCACCCAAATCATTGGTACCTTACTGGCAGGATCATCCTACCCATTATTGCAATAGATATTCCTCTAGGCAGACCAACATTTTCTCTGTTCTTGGCTATCAGAAATCATTTCTGTGCTTTGTAAATAAAGGAAAGAAAATATTCTAGTTTGTATTTTAATTAAGGTAAAGCGGGAATATGGCAAAACATGCCATATCTCATGCCACTAAATCAGTTGGTGTTTCTGCTGAAAGAAGGTTAGCCATTGGTACTCAGGAAACCTCTAAAACAAATCTTCTAGGGGAAAGTCACATTTAGGGATGAACTTCATCCACTGAAGTCGTATCAATGCCAAGTGAAATGAAAAGAGATAAAGACCATAAAAAGCAGAAGAGGAAGGAAATGGAGAAAAGGGAAGCAGAATGAGGAGGAAGAAGAGGGAACCGAGAGATGTTACAATCACCAGCACAGGCTGGAGGTCTATTCAGCTGCAGCAGCAGGGTCCCTCCAATGGTGCTCAGTGTGACAGCACAGCAGCACTGCCTGGGGTGCACACAGGGGTTTGGTCAGCCAGGACCCCACCAGCACCCAACCCTTCTGAAGAAATGTGCTGAATGCCCCAAACTCAGCCATGCAAAGTGCTGCCTCATGCTGAAAGCCATGCTTGAGGACAAAACCTTAGTGATCAGTGGCAATGAACTCAGTCACACTTTTCAAAGTTCTGTAAAAGACTGACTTGACTTTGCTGCCGTGGCATCTCTCATCTTTAAGGGTTCGTGCAGGAATTTGTGCAACAGCATGAGCTGTCCTTTAAAAAAAGCTTTTCTGGCCTGCACCTATGGAAGTGCCAGTTGCTCCTGAAGAGCCCCCTTCACACCATCATCCTCCACCTTCCACCAGCATTCCAATTCCCACAATGTGTTATCTAGATAAGTTACTGATAGAATTAAAGCAGCTTGGCTGCAACAGCTGCACCTCAGGACTCCTCCTTCCAGACAGAAGTTTGGGATGTAACACACTCCTGGACAAACACTGGATTTTTGGTGGACAGTAATGTGGTTTTGCAAAGGCCTTAAGAAAAAAAACAACAGACAAGAAAACAACAATGAATGTTAAATCACTTTCAAGTAACTCCCTACCCAAAGCTGCCATAATATTCAAGAAATTGGAAAAAAGCTTGGGCAGCTGGCAGGGAGAAAGTTTCCTGCTCACTGACAATTCCCCTTCTTGTTTGCAAACAAATCACTTTTGCCAGCTTCTGCATAGGAAGGGAAGAACAGACTTCAAAATAAACACTCTATATTAAACAAACAGTCTTTTGAACACACTGAACTGAAAAAGACTTCCCAACTGGAGAAAATATTTGTTACTCATTTTCAAAGAAGGTATAAAAATCAGGATTACAAAATCATACTCAGCTTTGTACTCTGAATCTATGTTTAATAAATAAATAAATAAATAAATAAATAAATAAATAAAATCTAGGCAGCTTCTTAGTTCTAACAAATTACGTTTACTTGCCCAACTTTAAAAATAACCCTGTCCTATTTACTAAATATGATTACTGTTTTCAGTAAGTTATCTTCCTTCTGCAACCATCCTTTGGAATTATCTTTAACTGATATACCAAATAAATAAAAAAGAGCTCCACTTTGAAATTTCCTGAACATGACTGTAATAATCTAGTTTTACCAAAATTATCTCACATTTTCAATATTGTTATTTCAACATTTTAATCAGCACTCATTTCAGCATAAAAAATTTGAATATATTAAAAAAAAACAAACCAGTGTGCAAATACTTCTCTTATGCCTTTTTTTACTTTTTGTATGGTTGGCTTTTGTAACCAAACACAGATGGCAAGCTTAGAATCAGATTTCAGATACTAACACTCCAGAGATGCAAGTAGCTGTTACTGTAATCTGATTTTGTGGAGTATAAAGAAAAGTTATTCATACTCTAAAATTCAGCAAAGAAACAACTTCACAAAAAGGCTTTCCACATTTTCTCTTAAAGAAGTCTGTTCATATGCTAAAACTTATTTTTCTAAATCACTTTATAGGAGTATGATAGGTGAAGAAGACTACATATAACAGTTCTTCTGTATCAGTATTTATTTACAGGATTCCTGAATATGAAGATTCAGGTCTAAATGCAATACTTAAAACATACCCTAAAGGTGTTGAAACACTTGGTTTACTATTTAAGTACAATGTTTCATCTTCTACTATGGTTTGGGGTTTTTTCCTATTATGCAATTTTTTTGCAAGGAGCAGAATATACAGAGATAATCTGGGGCCATGGGGTGGGAATTCCACATTTATCATTTTACTGACTATACACTGTTTGTTCAGATACACAAAATAACTTCTGGAAGTGTCTAATGATGTTTGGGGGTAGCCAGAAAAAGTTGCAATTAGATCTATGAGCAGCACAATACAGATAACAATACTAAACAAAATTCTGGCACACTTAACTGAATATGGAAATATGCTACTGTGCTCTATTAAAATGTTAATAATATGGTTCAAGAGTTTTTTGAAATCCTCCTCACTCACACTTGTGTGAACACTGATAAAGGTCATAAAGCCAATACAGAGATTCCTTCTTATGACATCCTGAGGGAAAATGGGAGTCACGTGACAAAGTAAAAAATGAAATTATGCTCAAAGTAATTTCAAGTGCCATCTACAGTACCATAATAAATTATTCATTTGGAAAACCCATATATCTGATCAGGAAATTAAAATTTTAATAAGCTCTCTCAGGGTTTACAGAATATAGGAACATTGCAGACTAAATCCATTACAAAAAGCCTGAAGAAGCTTCCTAATGTTGTGGCTCTATTTTCATTTTAAGAAGTGCTCAGTAAGAAGGATGGGGGGGGAAGTCAAAAAACAAAGTAACAAAAATTATCAAAAAAAAAAAAAATCTGGATGAGGGGAGGAAGAAAAAGTCACAGTGTGAGCATCAAACTACTGATGTCTGAACTCCTAAAGTCTTGATCCCTCCCAGAACCTCAGTCTATGGTTCTGATCAATTTTTCCTGTCTCTGTAACCCCTGCTCCACAGCACTCTGGTGTACAACACCACTGTTATTGCACTGTAAGCTTTGAATCCTTATACAGTTCTGCTTCTGGGTCTACCTTCTTCCCAAAAACTCATCAGAGCTCCGTGCTCCCAGCATCTCCTGAGCTCCTGTACTCTAACAGGATATCTTCACCCTCCCCCAGCTGGTTTCCTAAGGAAATGAGCTTTCTGTAGTACACACTGTGTCTGTTCACCAGCTTCTCTCCACTTCTCAGTTATAAACACACTTACAATAAAGCAGGAATAAAAACCATGGAATGTATCACTCAGTTGCTATTGAATTCAATCCATCACCACCCTTATTTTTCTATTGCTTATTCTAAGAGTCAAGTAGGGAAAAATTATTTTATAGAGACACTGTCTCAAGCTCAACGAGTTCTTCCAAGACTGATGCATATGCTAACAGAAAAATACTAGACCAGGTCTGTATGGGAGAGTACATTAGTAGTAGCTGGGCATACAGGGTGGAATAAACACACACAAAGTTTGGGGTTGGATCTCATGGTGTAAAAGATGTGTAAACTCTTGGACAAAGACATTTTTCTAAGGCAAACAATGAAACTTCCCCTGAAGCTCACATTTGTATCCAATGGTCTGAACAAGTGGTTGTCTTTGAGGGAGAAAGTCACAGAGTTCAAATTGAGTTGAAAAGTAAAGAGCTCTGAAATGAAATGTCTCATAATAAGTGATTGGAAAGATCATTTCAAAAGAAAAGACCAAGTTTTCATGCCTATTGTATATCAAAATAAAAAGTGAAAACAATTACAAGCAAATGGGTTCTCAAAACCAATGTAAAATTACACACTTTCCCTGTTAACAATCACTAAATAGAACATAAAATGTTTTTGTTTGAAAAATTACAACTGTTTGTATAACATCATTTAGACTCTGTCAGAAGAACTTCAAGTAAATACTCAGATTGCAAGAAAAAGATAAAATTAAATTACCAGTGTGAATTACCACCTGAAAATTCTGCTGATGAGAAAAACTGTCATTGTACAAGACCAAATGTGTCTTCTCAAGCGTTGACTTGTTTCAAAGGCACCAGAGAGTCGGATATATCTAATTAACAGGGAATGCAATGTTGCAAAAGCAGAACACTTCCCAGAGCTGGCTGATAATTGCATTTTAACCTAGGGCTCACCAACACACAGACCCACGATAAGTGAGCAGAGAGGACAGCTTTGAGAGACACAAAGACTATTCTGGAAAGATTTTTCCATCCCATGAGGAAAAGCAAGCACAGCACCAGAACACAGCTCTAGCTATACCAAGTTCACACATTTGCTGCAGAAGATCTGGGCTCTGTTTTTGAAGACCAATCTTTGCTACAAAGCAGACATCTTTTTTCCTGTTTTAAACTGAATACATACCATTCCAAGCAGAAACACAGACAGGGCAGAGAATGGACTGAGAGCAGCCTGAGGAGAAAGGACTTGGGAGTGTTGATGGATGGGAACTCAACATGACCCAGCAATGTGCACTTGCAGCTGGAGAGGGACCTTTTACAAGAGCATGTAGGGACAGGACATGGGGGAATGGCCTTAAACTGAAAGGGAGCAGGTTTAGATCAGGTATTAGGAAAAAATTCTCTACTGTGAGGATGGTGAAACAGGTTACCCAGAAGAAGCTGTGGATGCCCCATCCCTGGAAGTGTTCGTTTCCGATGGGACTTTGAGAAGCCTGGTCTAGTGGAAGGTGCCTCTGTCTATGGTGGTGGTATTGAAAATAGACAACCTCTAGGGTCTCTTCCAACTCAAACCATTCCAGGATTCTATGATTCTTAAGGAGAGTCAAGGGGAAGGAATGCAAGAACACACTGCTTTAAATCTGGAAAGTAACAGAAGCAAAAATGTGAGGTTTAGATGATTTGCAGCACTTCTGTACTCATAAGTAGGAAGGAACTATGAGATAACTTCCCTCAGCTTTCATTTTCCCCAAATTTGCTTGACCTTACAAACTGTAATAGGTGGGATCCTTTCAGTTCAATTGTACCAGCACATGCACACACAGATCCAACAATGGTTACTGAATTTGTTTTTTGTTACAGGAACAGAATCATATCACCTTCAGGTCTGAAACATTTTAGTCCTGGTAACCTTATATAAAGGAGTAGCATGTGTATCACCTACCACTACAGCTCCCAAAAAAACAAAGCTTTATTTCCAAACCTCACAACGACAGCTGCAATGTTGACTGGGGTGCTTCATTAGTGTGATACAAAATATCTATCCCACACCAACTGCAGATGCAGCCCTGAACCTTAGGACAAAAAACTGGGCGTGATCCAGCAGTGGCCACATCATGAGGTGTAAGAAAAAGCATCCATGAGGCTCTTCTGTCATAGGTGACTCACAGAGACAGAAGCGAATAGCTCATCACTCCCACTTTTCATTTTTTTGCCTATTAAATACATTGTTATCTTGGACCATCATATTTAAAGAGACACTTCAATTTTCAAGCTTTTGACTACTAATTTTTCTTCAACCTAACAGCTGCTCTCAAATGACATTTTCCTTGCGCCAGATGTCAGAACACAAAATTAATGTTTTGACTTACAAAATACTTTCCATCATAGTATCACAACACTTCTAGCCAAAGACAGATGAGCTATCAAAACAGGGACATCCCCATTCTATACTCAGTGAAAGATTCATTCCTGAACACCAAAAATGACAGCACTACAGCTACTTATGTCCAACTGCAGTATCTCCACTAAGGGTTTTAGTCCCTGTGTCCCCATGCAGATAAACTCTTACAAAAGTCATTTTTATTAATTAGCACTTTTGCCACAAAAAAACATTCTTGCCATAACCTGCTCTCAAGTGTGGCCTAATAAGAAAGCTTCTTTAACATACAAATCTCTTTAGTTTTGTGGTATTCTCATGCAGGCCACATACAGAATATGGAGAAGAATTCAGTGCTATGACAGGCACTACTCAGTGATTCCAAGAGCATTTTTGGTTATGCAGTAGTTTTGACAAAACTACAGCCAGGAACATCCTCACATGCTTCTGAAGTCCTGCCAGGATGTAAATTAAATGACCTAATATGAATTCTAACTTATAGAAAGCCTCACAATTCAGTTACTTGACACAGAATAAGGCAAATTACTGAGATTGAGTCTTCTACACTCCATACATAATATCAGAAGAAAACAGAGATGGAATAACTCTACAGGAAGGTTACTTATCAAGAACCAGAACCTAAGCAGTGTTCATGTAGTGCTGAATACCTTGTCATCTGGGTCTGGAAAACATTCTAACATACCGTAAGAAATGCATGCAACTCATCTTGAAAAAGCAGGTACATAAATACACCTGAAAGACCACAAGGCTCAGCAAGGCCTTGAAATTTCTCTACTCTTTCACACAAAACAAAAATAGCAGAATGTCTAAATATCAAAAATTTTCTCACCTATATATATAAAAAAAAGGATTATCAGTGACATACACATCATAGACATATTTCCTTGGGCTAGAAAGATTTGCAACAGTGGAACCAGAACATAAATATGGCCAGATTGGTAATTGGGAGTGAATCCAGGAACGTCTGGCTGCAAACTCATTAAGGAGCAGAAGAGCCTCCAATTGCTGTAGGAAGAAAAACAGATTGATAGCCCAGTTTCTACATTTTAATTAGAATCTGCTGCTGATGGTTTAGGAACAAGACATCTCAAATCTACATACGAGAGTTTGAAGCTTCACTTGGGTGAATTGCTGGCAAGCGAATTTTCATGTACCCATCCCAAAACCCAATTTGCTTATTAAAAGAGAAATGACTGCATTATGTTACCTGTCAATCTGGTATTAGGCAGTGAGGTTGCCCACCCACTTCCAAGAGTGCATAGCCCCAGAGCAAAATGTCTCTTCCAACCAAGACCACAGATCTTGCACAACATCACTGAAAACGAGCTTCCCAACTGTCATGAAACACATCTGATGTCACTTTTTAGAGGATTCAGGGAAGTTCAAGTGCTCAACAGTATTACCACAACAAATCTGAACAATGTTGACCCACTCACCAAAGGAATGCTTGCCAGAAGGACTCAGAACAATTCCAGATACTTCAAGTCACTCGAGGTAACATTTGGTGCAATGAGTCACATAAAATAAATGGGTCATCTATTTTAGAAGGAGGACATACTGATTTACCATAGTGGTTAGCTGACTATGCAATCACAGAACCAAACTTACAGACTGGTATCAGTTTTATAGAAAATAGACCTCTCCTCACTCAGGAATCAAGAATATATCCAGTTACTCCACAATTTGCACTGGTACAGTGTTTAAGCTTTTGCACAACAGCTCACTCCACAGACCAGTATCATCTAGGTCTCTGAACAACTCCTGAAGAAATGCCCTGAAGACAACTTGGAAGAAGAAGTAATTCTGTCTGGTTTCAGTGGGCAGGAAGTCAAAGAGGAACAGCTTGGTCACTTCAGGAAAGCAGGGTGAAATAATCTGACAGCCCAACTGCACCGAGGCAAAGGAACAAATGCCTTTGCTGAAATCAGCCTTGTGCTGCAAATGCTTCTGAATCTGGAAGGTTCAGCTAAGAAAAAGGATTAAAACAAATGTTCACTTCCTTAAAAAAACAGGCATACCCCACTTATTCTGTGAGCAGTGAAACAACAAAATTTGGAGAGTTTCAGGGATAGAATGTACAGGGTATAGTTGCAATGAAGTGAATTTCCTTCAAAGCAGCCTGAATGGTGCTGTCTTTTAGATACATGACTGCAGCAGTGCTGACAACAAACCAGACTTTGAGCTGTCACTCAGCAGTGCTTGCACAGCATCAAGGCCTTCTTTGTTTCTCACAAAGCTTTTCCTCACTTCTGCCCTTTGGACTCTCTCCCCAGTACCACTATAGAGGAGTGAGCCAACACCTGGGTTGGGGCTTAGCCACTGGCCAGGGTCAACCCACCACAGAAGATTCAGGAGGTGTATCAGATTTCCTTTACAGGCTGCAGGCAGATAACAAAACATGACCACAAAGCTTGGTTCCACACCGAGGGCCTCCTCCTCAGTAGGATCCTCTATTTATTTAAATGTTTCATCACTGCAGTACATCTTTCCCAAGAATAAAATAGTTGTTCTGACAGACACTGACCACTGGAAAGGTTCTGAGATACTAATTCCATGAAGGTGTGGAATTCTCATTGCAAAAGTAAAGATAAACCTGCTTAAAGTAAATTTTTTCTATTTTTCTTTGTGAAAATGTATTATACAAATGTGCACTGGCTGAATGCCTGGTCTGTAGCCCCAGAAAAGGAACACAACTCTTGGGAAGGCATACCTAGGACTCACAGGGAATGAGGACAACTGCTACTGTCACAATTCTGGCTTCTTAGCTCCATTTCCCTGCCACAAGCAGCCATGCCCTCCAAGATAAGTGAACAGAGTACTTTGAGCATATATTAACTTTGTCTTTCTGAATTCTACTGAATAACTCAATGCTGAACAGTTGCCAAATTTATAATATAGACAGAGGGAATATCCTCAAAATGGACTTGTTAGGGTGGAAGCATCCAAGGACCTGGCTGACAAAACCTTGCCTGCTAAAGGCTCTGACTCTAGGTGATGCCAACTTGTGACATCCATAGGCCCTTCAAGGCCCTTTCAATAAGAAAATCTTCCAAGGTGAATGTTGCAGCAGACCTCTGGTTAGGGGTAGAAACGAGCCAAGACACAGACTCTCATTTAACAACGTGAAAAGGGTCCTGGTTTATTCTTCTTTACAGCTTAGGCATCCTGACTCTGACTACAGCAAGCTCCTAGTCTAGGGTCCAGCTGCAGACTGACTGCTGGCTATTCCCTGCTGGAATATGACTGCAAGGATTGGTTTGCAGGCTCTGAACACAGCTTTTACCCAGGTCAGCTACAGCTGCAGGCTCTGACTCCATCAGACCCAGACTGACCTCACAGCACATCTTTTACCAGCAGCAACTCTCTTCCCTTGTTCTATTTTTACTTGTGTCTCTGGATCATTCCTTCTTCCTCAGGGCTCCTCTACCTCCTCAAGATCCTCTTCCTCCGAGACCCCCCACACCAGCCAACCCACCTCTTCCATCACACTTACCTTTATTAGTCACATTAAGGGCAAGGCTGTTCCTCTTCTTTGGTAATTTGTACAACTGACTTATCAGGGGCAAGGTCACCTGTAATCTCTTCTTCTACACCTACAGGTAAAGATCCTACCCACTTTTCTTTTGATTAAAGATGAATGGTGGAGTATCTTGACATTTCCATCTCTGTGGTAATAGGGATACAACACATGTGGAGTACAAGATGGAGTCAGTTCTCAAGTGGCAAAAGAAGAATTTGGGAAGCCAGAACATCTTGGAAAAAGAACAAATATGGAACAACTTTCTGCCACTCTGAAAAGAAAACAACTCACAGCTATGGAACACTCCATCTCCCCAAGGAAGAGCCGTGCCAGATGCATTCCAGCTAATGTGTCCATGTGTTTTCTCATTCTCCACGCATGGAGCATGAATGTTCCAGCTACAGAGGCTGCACAAGGAAAATATTCTCTTTTCTCAAGTTTGCAAGGGTAAGCAGTGCATTCAAATTCATGTGAGCCACATTCAAATACAGAACTAGACATTCTGTAGAACTTAAAATGAAAAATGTATTATTTAAAAAGAAAATAATTATTAAAAGTGTGAGGAAGCCCTCCTTCTACACTAACTCTATAGAAAAATTTTATCAACTGTGCCCAAAAGGATTCTTACCCCCCGGAACAAAGGACAAAAAGTTACAACCAGGGACAACTGTTCTGTACTGGTGTTCTCTGTTAGCTTTTGTTCTTATTTTTGAACCCTACAAGAATTTCAATACAGAAACAGAACCAGATGTATCAGGGTAAGTCCTTTCCTTCTGGCACACTCCAACAATATCTGCTTTACATGACTAAACATGACTAAACTTTAAATATTTAATTTGGGAGAGCTGCCTATCTATCAGTGACAAGCTGCAGTCACTAGAGAGAACACTTTAAAAAAATGTAAAATGAAAAGAAAACTGAGGGGAAAAAAAGCCAGTCTAGGAAAGAAACCGAAGCCAAGACTCCCCTCTTACCTCCCTAAATGAAAATTGCAACTGTTTCAAGGAAAATCACCGGACTGGAGTTCAACTGTGGAAAAACTTATCCTAAAACTCTTCCAGAAATAGGAATCACCTGTATATAAAGAGCATTGACTTCGGCTAGAATAAACTTAAGCTCTTAGCTGTTAGTGCAAACACGCTGAAAAAAGCCACAAGAGTGCTACAAATGATTAATGACTAGGAAAAGCAAGGATTGCTTCACTTTTGTATCTAATCCATATGCACAAATTGCAAAATGGTGAAGAACTGTGGCACACCAGATTTGTGACTATTAAAATTATTCTATCTACAAACAAAACAAAACAAAAAAAAAAAATAGCATTTATGTCTGCAGACAAACTACCCAAAATATCCAATAACATCCAATCCACTACTGGCTCTGGCTCTATCTCATCTTTAGGCCATTCATGAGTGTCTACGTGTACAAGTCAACAATAATTTTAATTAACTGGATTCAGCACATACAAGAATCATAACATTCCACAGAAATGTTAAGGAAGTGTTCAGAATCCTTACCCAGAACCACATACAGTAGAGTGTATTCAAATGCTTTTATTTAGATCTCTATCATAAAACTGAAACTCCGCTACAAATCTTCAATTGGAAGTGGCACTTCTGGTTTTAGAACACTAAAATCAAAATCAGAGCAAACTAGTATGGCATTATTTCACAGATTCCTGCCCTAGGTAGTTATAACTGAAAACCTTCTGGGGCTACAGGCACCACTGTTTTTAATATGCAACCTCCAAACCTAAGTACTGTGTTATTATCCAGCCCTGCCACCACAAGCAAAAGGATTTTGAAGTGCAAAAGCCCTAGAGACTTTGAAATCCTGTGGGATTTGCATGTGTAGTACAGTGTGAGCATCAAGTTGTCAAATTACTTCCAACTGCTCTTAAATGTATCCTTCCAGATCAACACAACTATAAAGAGGCAAGAACTCCTGTGCATGCTGCAAATGCCACATCCAACTATTCCAAGATATCCTTCCTCACACATTATAACCTTAATTCAGTGCAGATTTTTTTTTTATTTTCAGGGTTGTCCTAAACCTACCAAATGCTGTCACAGAACCACAGGATGGGTCAGGCTGGAAGGGACCACAGCTGATGATCTGGTCAGGGGCAGGGGCATCCCAGAGCAGCACATGGCACAGGATTGAGTCCAGATGGTTCTGGAATGTCTCTAGTGAGGGAGACTCCACAACCTCTCTGGGCAACCTGTCCCAGGGCTTGGTCACTGCACAGTAAAGTTCTTCCTCACATTCACATGTTTCTTGCCTCTTGTGCTATTGCTCAAAACCATGGAGCAGAGCCTGGTCCATGCTCTGACACCTCCCTGCAGACATTGATGAGGTGCCCTCTCAGTGTCCCTTCTCCAGGCTGAACAGGCCCAGCTCCTTACCAAGCTTTGCCCCTTCCCTTGACCTGCTCCAGGAACTCTGTGTCTCTTGTCCTGAGGCGCCCAGAACTGGACACAGCACAGGGACCAACAGGCACTGTCAAACTTTACAGCAAAGCACCCTGAGTTAAACATGACGTTACGAGCTTCGCTTTTAAAACATCCAAACTCTTTTCTTCTACGAGTTTTGACCCAAATTAGACTCAGGAAATTAGAGAATCAGTGTGCACTAGACACCCAACTAATGACTCAACACCTACTGCAGAATACACAGATTTCCTAAATCCTTTGGAGAAGTCCCCATCACCTGCGGCACAGAGGAAAACAAACTTGTCTCCACTGTGGGAAGAACACGATCTTGTGATCTCAGTCAAGCACTTGCCAACAGCCACTGATAACATCATAAATGCACCTACAATGTTCCCCAGAGGACAGATAACAACTTACAAGGTATTTTTATTTTCAGGATTGTCAGAGCAATTTCCACATAAGACACATGCCTTCTGAATTAGCAAAGTGTGCTGCAGCCTCTTGTACTGGAACTTGAAAGCCAAAAGTATGCTGGGTAAATAAAACATTTTGTAATATAGCTGGCTAGGACAAATGCATGAAAAGGACCAAACAGATACTCATCATCTCAAATTCTATATTCAGAAAGGTTTCATTTTGCAGTTAGATTCTAGTAATACCTTCACATAAGGACACTTCTATAACAGCAATTTACACCAGTTAAACTTTATTTATCAAACTGACAGCCCATGCTTTCTGAAGTAAACACTACTTTTACCACAGAGCTCTGCACTTTAAGTACTCTCTGTCCTGTGCAATGTCATCCAAGTCCCAGTTGTTTTCAGTCCATGCTTATACAGTGCTCAGTTAAATGAGTTTTCAAACACTCTCTCCAAACTGTGCTTCTATTTGTTATCCAAAACAGGAGCCCTTAAAATACTGTCAAACCATTTAATGGCATACATACAAAATCCCACATGGCTGTTATTCCATGTCACTTTTAATCCCTTCCTTAATGCTCCCACCAACTACCCTCACAGCAATTAATTCCTAGAGAAGGAATTACCACAGAGGTTTTCATATCTTATTATATATTTTTAAATAGAATTTTCATTTTCAAACCTTTCAATAAATAAAATTTTCCTTATTTTCTTATTATTGCCTATCCAGATATGTGAACATTTTACAAAATGACAGATTATGACGTTTTTAAAAGGAAAGTGAACTGTTAGTCTAGCCTGTATCTGGTCAAACGTTACCAAAATCATCCAAATTACAACTTATATACTCAGTATCTTTTTCTCTTGTGCCACTAATATATTTAAGGTGGCTTTTTACTACCTGTGACCCAAGGATATGAAAAAAATGTATTTCAAGTCCCTGAACGTGCAAGGTTAGTCTACTTCAAATGTCAGAAAACACACCACCATGACAACTACCCTGAGAATTTCACATGGTTTTTATTCACCTTCATGATAATTTGAGTAATGTGCTTAAGGACTTTCACTCCAGCCCAGAATTAACACTGAGGAGGAGGCTGGGGAACCTGTATTAAGTATAAATATTTCTGTTTCATAGAAGAGCATCAGGATGCATGGAACTCTCTACCCTATGAATTTCCAAAGCTGAAAGCCCATTTTGTCTTGGCTCCATCCTGAAAGTTACTGCCTTTTCCAAGCACAGAAGGTAGAAAGCACAGCAGGAGAGGGCAGCAGAGGCTGCTGCTGTGCCCCTTGACACTGCCTAGCAAGAGCAAACACAAATCTCACACCTACCAAGAAACAGCTCTACATCTCAAGGGCTGCATCCTGTACATCCTGACAAGTGCATGGAGAAACAAAAGGAAGGGTATGAACAGGGGGAAAAGGTACACAATCTGATTGCACATTGTTTAGCTCACAGGTTTTTCAGGGAAAAAAGTGCCTGTTCAGACACAAACTCAAATACTGTCACACAGTAAACCAAAACTGAATGCCTACTAATATAATGCATATCCACTTGGCTTTTTGTTCACCCATAAATTCTATATTGTGTTGAATCTTTTCTGTTATTTTGACTTTTAATGTTTGTTCTCTCTGAAAAGGAAAAACCACCAAACAATCATGCAAAATCTAGAACAAACTCAACCAAATATCAAAGCAAATAGAGATTGTGCAGTTCTTCTGATTGTATTATTAGCACTAAATCCCCTCTACTCCTCCAGCCAACTATCCAGGGCATTATGAACTATACAAAATGAAGAAGAAATGAGAAACTCAACATGTTCTGAACTTCCAGGTCATCCCCCACAATCACTCCTCCACTCAGACAATTTTCTTCTATCAAGAATCAAGTACATTTAGAGAAACAGCCAGAGATGCTAAACTGACTGGACAAACATATTTTGAGGGTTTACTGACTGGACCAACATGTTCAGAATTCAGAAACATTCAGAAAGAATGTTATCTTCTCAGAGATGTGATCTGTTGTTAATACCACCCAAGATGCCACCCACGACACTGTGACAACAGGGACACAACTTCAATCTTGAAGAACAGAAGAAAGCTCTTGAAGATAACACAGAATTTAACAGAAGTCCAAACACACCTGTAACTCAAACCTGAGACACATGAAAACTGACATGATACTATTAAAAAAAAAAAAAAAGAAAGGCAGTATTAGAAACTCCCTGAATAATAACTGAACTTGAATAATACACTTCCACAGATTAGACAGAAGTGCAGACTGCTTCCAGGCACTAGCATAGCCTCATATTTTCATTAATATGACTCTGAAAACAATATCTACATTCTTGGCTAATTTCATGCTGTAAAGTTCTGCATTCTGTAGATTTCTGAACATTTACCCAGGTAATTTCAGTGTAATCATTTTTACCTCTAAGCTTGCTTGTAAGAAATACTGTTAGTAAATGATGCACTTTATAGCCAGGACAGATTCTTATCTACAGAAGTGATGGGCTGGCAAATTATCACATCAAAGCAATAGAAAAGAAAATCAAATAGCTATCAAAGGCAGTAAGTTTGAATTTCAGCTGTCCTTTTGGGGCATGAGATAAAATGAGGCAGGGTGGAGGGAAAGTAACAGCAGGGAAAAACAGGATCAGTAAGTCAATGACGGCAAATGAAATACATGCTGCAGCATTTGTGATGCAAATTTGATAATAATACCCTCCTCAATAAGCTTCATTCAAATCTGCTTTGTGATTCATTGTAGAACAAATAATTCTAGTGATTCATTAATGAAAGAATGAATGACCTAATGCTGCTTTGAAGTAGACAATGCACACTTTAGAGGAAGGTTGCCATAGGTTAAAAGTAAACATTACCTTAAGAAATGAAACTTTCCATTTCTTTTCAGTTCACAATAAAAAAGAATGGACTTAACTCCTATTAATTTTAAGCTTTATTTTATTTAATTCTCACCTATATCATGCTACTCTTAGTTTTAGAAGTGATGCAATTACTCCTTATTAGCTTAAAAACAGGTTTTTTTTCCTTTAGCAACTTCATGGATTCTGATGGACTACCTCAAGGATTTCTCTAGTGGATCAATTCCAATTTGCACAGTAACTGCAACAGATTCAACTTCAGCAGCCCTTTCAGAGTTCTTCTGAATGAGTAAAAGCATCAGAATATTTTACATCACACAGCATTCCACTAAAGCAAGAAAACAAACCCATAAAGGCTGTGTTACTACATAAATATGCTATATATTCAAACCAATGCATACCAACACACAGTTTTATTGTTTTCAGTAACAGTAAAAAAGCCCTTCAAAGCTAAGTCAGGTCTGAAGAGAAAAACACAGAAGTATCTGTAAATATCTCCATACATACCAACAAGTTTCATGATTAAAGCTTAGGCATTTGACCTAGACATTTTAAAAAGAATAGCCTGGGGCTATTTATCCTATTTGGCTTGAATTGTTATAATGTTTTATTTCTGGATGAACAGTAGATGTTTTCTTTCCCTTAGTAGCAATAACTTCCAATCATTTAATTACATTCTGGAGAACAGCTAATGCTGTAGCTTAGCATGCCAAAGACAGGACACACTTAAAAACTGGCTTCAAAGGACACAAATTAATATAATGAACAAAGGCAAAATTAGGTCCTTATACTCTGAAAATAATCCTCCACTGGTAACCATCTCAGTCCTGCATGTGAGATGTACAGAACAACCAAAATGACACAACCTGAGTTAACTACAAATCATACTAAAATATTATTTTATTCCTCAGTCCAGCTTAAACATTTAAACAGTGGAGGTAAACACTTTCTCTGAGAACAAAAGAATTTACTTTAAGAAATACCTTTCACATTCTTTAGAATGCACAATGCCTTTGGGATTGTACAAGGGAGCTACTGCTTTCTAGTAGGGGAAAAGACAGGCAAGATTTCAACTCCTGATGAATGAAGAGTCTGTCATACCAGACTAACATGTCTGGAAGTACTTTGACTATTTTTTTTAAGACTACTGAGATGCAAACTGCCCATTATTACAAAATACTCACACAGCTAAACAAGTCTGTAACATAACTTTGCTTCGAAGCTACATATTAAATGCAACCTCCTCCACACTCTGTACAAATTGTTGCAAATTGCATTTATTCTCTATCTCCAAATGATGTGGTTTCCTAGCACGTCTTCCACATTATGTATGCTTGGCCCAGAGCCCCAGAGCAGCAGCACAGGACCAGAGGGCAAGTGGAAGTTGGTTATAAGCCACCTTTCCACTTCCTTTACCCTTTGCCTGGTAGGAGTAAGACCAATCCTCAGTGTTCTGCTCAAAAAGCCCAAAGGCAGTTCCTAGACTTGCCCTTCAAGTGGCTCCTACAGGAGCTGAGAACTGCCAGGACAGCATGGCAGCACAAGAGCTTCTTTCAGCAACAATCCATCCATAAAATAAAAATAATTTTAAAAAAATTAAATCCATACAATTGCTCTGCATCAACACAGTTTCAGCCCTCTGCCTTCCTCAACCTGACAAATTAAATCAAAACTCTTCTACCACTGAACTGCAAACAAACATTATCAGCAGTGGCAGCCAGTGTAAAATCTCTCCTTTTTAAGTTAATGAATTCACTGACAAGCAGGGTATTCTGTGTCAGATTTACTTCTGATGTAATGTGAAAGCTTCCAGCTTTATAATTCCATAATCATCATCATCAACAACCCTGAATTTCTCTTCAGTGGACCTGCAAAATCTTGCTTAACTGCTCTATTCATTAAGGAAATTATTTTTACAATGTGAGGAAAATGCCCTACACTTTCAGGTTTATCCTTTCCTTGCTTTTCCAACCTTTCCTACATAACTGGTGGCTACTGGGAGGATTGGGGGAGAAGAAAAAATCTCTTCCCAACACAGGCAAATTGCACAAACTGTATCTCTTTTACTGGAACACCTGATACTGGCACCACAAAAGGGAAAAAAAATTACTACAGTCTATTAGTTTGTTCAGGATAAGAGTGTTTTGAGATGTTACCCAAAAATACATCCACACACAGCATATATTTTAGAAATACGTATTTTAGTGTCTTATTTTTGAAGCAAGAAACAATTGTAAATTTATGACTCAGAATTCAGGAAATTCAACATATAATACACTGAAAATTGTTTCTGCTGGCCCTTGTATAAAAGACATTTTAGCACGTAAGCCTGGGCCACAAGAACAAAGAATTAACAGGTAATGTACGTGATACATACCGTCCATCAGCAAAACCAAAAACTCTATCTTGCAAACAATCTGTTTGCCAAAGTAAAAAGTTTTATCACTCTATTACTAGCCAAAGTACCAGGACTTTGAAATTCCCTTATCTGATTTTCTGGTTTAGTATGCCAAATAATTGAGATATGTATGAGAGTTGCTCTCTGAATTTATAAACTGCAAGCTTTTTTTACTAATCCAACCAGCATTTGGCATCAGCCAGAAGCCTGACACAAAAAATGAGCATGGCAGAAAACCAGTGTCCAAGACAAACAGCCTTCTCCTCTCTAGCATGTCTTTCCTTACGTACAGGACTGCAGCAGAGCCATCACACACTTAAATGCTTGGGATTAGTTTAGAGAACTGAGAAGTTATGGATGACAAGACAACGTTGTGTGTACATAAACTCTCCTAACTTCAACTCCAAAAAGTCTCCATGGAGACTTAAGGGGAAAAACAGAATCTCTCTGTCAGAAGGAAAGAAGAGTCTGAAGAGCATCAATACTAATAGAACACAAAGAGCTACCTGAAAGTACAACATCCACTTGATTTCAACAGTAATTAAGATTACCCACCCTGCTCCCCCAGGCACACACTACCTACACATCTCTATTTTCCACTGCTCTTGGCTTCCCACTTAACACCAGCCTCAACTTTACACAAGGAAATCTTCCCCAACCCATCTCATTACTTACCACTTGACTGCTGTGCAGTCCCCATGACTATGAGAGCAACTATTACTGCACTGCAACAGCAAAGTCTGAGCTACCATTTCAGAGCTGGTTCTCAGTTCTGTATCTCTACCTGGGATGGCACTGAATAAAAGAAGCTTAAAATTAATCAGGAAAAAAGAAAACTTGCTAGATTAGTTTCCTCATTTGTTATTTTCTCATACACTGTGAAAGAATGTAAGAGAGGAAAAAGAAAAATCAACAAATGACTTCTGAATGTTTTCTTTAAATCCTAAAAGTGCTGTCGATAGCAAGTAAGGTGGCCCTTGAGAGACTTACTAGGTCACAGCAAATTCATTACTATGACAAAAGCACAATTAATATGGCAGCACAAATATTCAAAGGTGTAACTTATAAAGCAACCATTTGTCTTTAAACTGAAGTAATTTTCCATGTACTCCAGCCAGGTTTTGGGTTGTGCTCTACTTACGCACAGTACAATCACAAAACACATTAACTTGAAATTAACAGAAGTGACAAAGATTTAAATCTAGAGATACAATGAAATAGAACAGGAAAATATCTGAAACACTCCCTAAAAGGCAGCTCATACACACACATTAAAAAAAAAAAAAAAAAAAAATCAAGACATTGTCTCTACTGCCTTCCTCCTTCCCCTATCCTGGAAACACAGAACTATTTCAATTTACATGCAGAGTACAGAAGTACAGATCACCAAATGAGGCACATACTTTTATTATGCAGCTTGCAGAAGAGAAGTTCAACATAAGACAATGCTCTGCATGTCACTGCCCAAACACTAAACAATATTTAGCCAAAAAAATCTTCCTGGCACAGAGATATAAAACCCTCTTGGTGTGGCAGAAGCAGGTGTTACCTTTTCATCCTCATGCTTTTTATGCATCATCCCCTCAAGTGGCTGAGTACAAACACTATCAAACCTATTTCTACCCATTATTTCAACAAATGAAGTAAAAAAATTCACTTTGGGGTCTGAAAGCCCCAAACTTCTAAAGAAAACATGCAGAAAATGCAGGAAGTTATTTCTTGGGGTGTTCTTGTTTAGGGAGGTTTCATGGTACTGTTTTGAGCAATTTTTTGGTGGTAGTGGCGGTTTGAGTTATTTAATGCTTTATAACAAGAATACAATTATTTTGACAATTATTGAGAACACCTGATGACAGAGAAGATACAGACCTACTAGTACTGAACATTCATAATTTGTTGCCATTCTCTTGTTTTAGCAACACAGTCATACAGAAATAATTTATTAGCAGCTGGTAGAAAGCTGCTTTTCAGAAAGTCTCAAATGATAATACATTGAAAACTCAGCAGTCATGAAACTCTATACAGTATATATGTAAAGCCATTAAACTGGCTTTACAGTACATTTTGTGCCCTATTATACAGTAAGTGGTTTTAATTTTTAATAGAACTTCCTATATTCTTTGGCATCACCATGACTTTCAAGTGATGTATACACAGGTCATATAGAGGAGGCCTCTGAGGGCTTGTATTACTTAATAACTACTTATTTTGATAGAAATGCGCAAAAAGGAGCTACAAGGTTTGCACACATCATCCTGTTATCCTTATCCCGGGTTTTTACCTGTCATTATTTATTTAGCCTCATGGACTCTCTTGTTAAGTTGATTGTCAATGAAAAAGCAGAGGAGAAAAGAACTTGCTGGAGATTGAGTACTCAAACTTCAGCACTTTCAAAGCTAAAAATCAACTTTCAGTATTTAAAAAAAAAAATCCCATAATGTTTACATTAAGAGAAAATTTAGAATGTTTAGCCATCGCTTTGGAAAAAGCAAATCTTCTTACAGGTAAATAAAATGGCAGACCCCCAATTTTTCTGATGCAGGGACATAATTTAGTTCAGAAAAGGGAAAGGAATGCATGAACAGGGATCACTACTCTCAATTTAAAAGAAAAAATAAATAAAACTTGTGCTAAATGTCTGGATCCAGACTTATTTTTAAGAGCATCTTTCTCCTTCTGGGGCAAAGAAAACAAACAAACAAACAAACAAACAAAAAAAAAAAAAAAAAAAACCAAAACAAAAACCAAAAACATTCCTGGATATATCTTTAACAAGAATTTTTCTTGCCTTACTAATCCTACCAGACCCCAACTCTATTGTGTCCATCAGAATAAATAAAAAAGGCAACTCGGCAACTCCTTCATGACTCAAACCAGAACATACCCAAACAGAACAACTATTGAAAAAGTTTAATTATGACCTTCAGTTTAAACTGAAGAGGCCAAAGCCACTCCTCTAATGTTCCCCACTAGGACAAAACATCAGTTCAGTGTTGCAAGACCTAACAAGGCAGCCCTACAGAAATAATATAATGGACCTAGAATGTATCCTGTATTTCAGCAGCATGAATGCCCAAGTTCAACCCACATTACCTGCAGGATGAGATGAGATGTAGAGCAAATCTACCAGAGCAACTCTCAGCAGTCACAGCAACCTCCCCCTGAATTCCCCAACCAGAATATCCTCATCTACAGGAACACACAGTGCACACCTGGAATTCCTACATGCTCTCTTTGGCACTGCACAGGAATTCCATGTGTATCTGCTACCTCAGAGCTGCATGGTTTATAGGCAGAGTGTGAACTGATCAGAGTTTTACTCCAGATTTTCCAGGTATTTCTGCAGACTCCTCAGTATGCAAACTGTATCCCCCATGGCAAGACCCACAGTAGAGACCTTCTGCAGGCACATCCTGCAGGACATATTCCTGCAGCTGTTCCTCTGTTCTATCCCACTGACAGGGCAGGATTTGCCTTGGACTGTGCTCACAAGCTCTACAGATCCCTCCATATCTGTTGTGACAGAGCAGTATTCTTTCCCTCAGCTTGAGGATTTGGGCTTCATGTCTGGTTAATGACTGAAAAGGCAAAGGCTTTTTTTCTGGTTTTTAATCAATTTTATCCTTGAGATAATTTGGACTATCTTGTAATGTTTCTTTAGAAGCTCTTCATGCCTCCTTACCAAATAATACTAAGTGTAATCATAAACACTGGAGTAAAGTAGAACATGGAGCATTATGACAGTTGTTTACGTCAAATAAAAAAGTCCTTTGCATCTTCTCACACATAGTAATCATATATTTCATGTTCAAAAAGACTGTCTTTGCACAGAGCAGCTGAAAATGCAGAATGTTTATTCTCAAGCTCAACTCTGACACGTTTGGAACTCGGCTGTTTCATTACACTAATTTTTCCAGAGATCAAAGTGATGCTTTGGTACAGTAAAGTATCCAAATGCTTTGTGAAAGAGGATCTGTTACTTCTTTGTCATCAGAAGTGCACATGAAGGATTAAAGTAAAATCAAGCAAAATGTACATCTTTGTAAAAGATACAGCAGCAAAAAAGCAGTCCCTTCTTGAAGCCAAGAAACCAAAGTAAGCGTGCATTACAGTATGCATCTTGCCTTCAAATGGGTCCTAAATAACATTCTTTATACAGAAGGCAATGAACTTTCTGAAATTTTCAAGGTGAAGGTTACCAAAGCTCTAAGTCTACTGTAACTTTAGACATAATGTGGGTTGATGTTTTTAATACCAGACAGATGATCCACATGAACAGCAGAGTGTAACTCATTAAAGCTGGGGTGACACACTTCGAAGCAAAACAATCATCACTCCTAAAAGCACTTCACAGTTGGGTAGGTGATCAATAAAAGAAATATTTCCACAATATAAAAAAAAAATAAAAAATGCATTGATTCTTCGGAAAAAGCACTTGCTTGGAATCAGAGGAAATACATACTTGACCCTGATCTTATGTGAAAGATCCACGTTTCCTGCTAAATTGCAACATAAATGTAACTTAATGCTGTTTTACTCTGGACACACTGTCACTCTAGGGCTAGGGAATTACCATGACCTCCAAAAATTACTTTTGGCTACTATTTGCCAACTGTGTTAAAAGTTAACATCTCGGTAAGTTCAAGATATTCTTGCACTATATGACTAAGCCAGCTCATCTGAAATTTTCAGCCAAGGGCCTGTGAACAACATAATTCAGGCAGCAGAGAAAGATAAATCCCTTCTGTCTTCACGTCTTTCTTTCGAAAGCTGTATATTCACACACACCTCTCTCTCATCTGCCTCAGATCAAAACAATCCTCCTCAAATCTGCAATGTGTGAAGAAGGAACCCTCCTCATAAGAGAGCCCACGCAGTGCCAGTGCTGCAGAGATAACACACAACTCATTTCTCCAACTCCCTCACTTTAGCCTTAAACCCAGTCATTATTTGTAGTCCCACATCACACATCACTGCAAATTCCTGTTACAGAGCTTGCCCAAGCTACCCACATCTCAACCCAAGCTGTAAATATTACTTAGCAAATCTCAACATGCAAGATGTTAGCTCTGCATGTCAGATCCTCCTGATTTACCTTCCAACCCTCTGTAAAGGGAAGCTGCCTCAGCTTCCAAGTCCCTTCATTATCTCTCCACTACCTTCACAGGATTCTTCCTCAGCACACTCCACACTTGATCTCTAAAAAACAATGTTTGTAATCTCACAGTTCCTGTTCTACTGCCCTCTTCCATTCCTTATTGTTATTTAAAATACCATTTCTCTATAATACTTCCTGCCTCTAAGCTTTTACAGAGCCACAGTCCTTTAATGAGAGGAACTGGAACATAGATCCATACTGCTCATGGCCCAGCAGGTATCATTCATATATACCACATGTCAGCAAAATTCCTTGAATCACACTTGATACAAAATTTGTTCAAACAGAATTTTGTGACTGCAAGGTTGTCTCAACTGTCTACTACAACATTATTTTTCCCTCAACTTCACAGCAGTTGTCACAGATCTTTGGGTACTAAGATGCTCACTGAAAGTCCACACAGAATTTTAGACAGTAACCTCTTCCCATGCATTAGTTTCTTTCAAAATCAGGCTTAGTTTCATTTAAAACAAGACTAAAAGGACAAAAAATCAACACAAGCTGATTTCAACCTGTTCACTCAATCCTTAACAACAGATTTGTACTGTACACATATTTTTGCATTGATTAAGGAAGTTTCAAAGTTTTCTTTTACTCAACATGTAAGTATAAGCAATCATAAAGGATGAGGGAGCAAGTTTTCTCTTTTTCCCCAGAACTAACCAGCTGCTAAGATTTGTTTATTTAAGTCTGCGTGCCACTGCTCACCTACAGATGATGAAGAGTGACAAGTCATTTGGGAGTTTCCCATCCTGCATATTTCCTGTGATTCCAATAGGCTAAAACAATTAAAAAATATTTTGATCCCACCAAAGCAAGATTTTTATACAACAGCTGTAAAAACGCACATTAACAATAAAAATTTCTGAGTACATTCAATGTTTTCCTCATACAAAACAACTTCAGAACACAGATGATAAATGATGCTTTACAAAGAAGAATGATTCACATATCCTGGTAGGCCAAATATTTTGTCTGGACTGACTATAGACTAAAAACAGAGCAAAAACAAAGAGCTTCCAGTACGGTGACATATCTTATGGCCCACATGTATTTAGCAAAAATCAGTTCCTTACCACCTGCCTGAATGGCATCAGTGCCAACATTCAGGCTGGTCACCCCACGGACCAGCTAACCCCACACTGGGATGTGCAAGCCAAGATTCTAAAGCAGTGTTCTCTCCCAAGAGAATTTGGCCCTGAGGGTTTAGGTTTTGCTCCACATTCTCCAGTGCTCCGTAAGCTGAGGATGTGCAGGGGATGTGAGCAAGGCTCCATGGTTATTTGCTTCTGTCATGCCTGAATTTCAAAGAGCTGGTGTGCCACCATCCACACACCCTGAGTTACCCAGTGACAGCCCTGCTGGCTGAAGAGAAGAGGACTTACCTGGGGAACACCCTGCAACAGAGACCCGAGTGGCTTCCAGGTCTAAATAACAACATCCCCGACCAAGGGATCACGTAAATAACCCCAGAATGCAATTCCATCCCTGCCTGCCTGATTGACCCCAAATGAAACAAATCCACGCCCCTGATCACGCTTGCACTGGGGCAAACATAAGCATGGTCACCATCCTCTCATGATGTCACCTTGCTCAACTCTTGCATGACAAACTCTGCTCTTCCCAGCTGCAGACAAGTTCCAAACGCGTTTTGCTTCCGGAGCGAGAACAAAAAGCAAGGGTCTACTTCAAACAGGCAATCAAAGTGAACACCATTGTTTGGAACATCCTCAGCTGTCCCCAAGTTAAACTGTTTGTTTGTTAACAGTGTTTCATTCCCTCCTTGCCCACGGAACAGGGCTGCCAGGGTGACTTCAATTAAGTGGGAACCAACACAAAGAATGGGAATTCTTAAAAATAATGCTGTATGCAAATGTCTTTTAAATCCACAAACTTCGAATCATCACAAGTGCTATTGTGCATTCGTAATTCTTCTAACTCTAGCAGTCTTCACTAAAGCTGAACTTTGCATAATGTGAATTGCATTTTGCTCACATAGCACATAATATTTCACCTGATCTCCATGCACAGCTAAACAAGTGCTGCAAATGCTGGTAAATACTTACCTGATTGGAAAAAGATCCAAAAAAAAAAAAAATCAAACAAGAAGGCACAAAATAAATATCAATGTGTAAATTTGAACAATTATGGTATTTCAGGGGTTTTGAGAGTTCTCTTAAAACCACTATGTAAGAAGAAAGTATGGTTCTGTGCTTGTGCTAAATCACCTATTTCCTTACTGCCATCTCCTGCCCCATAAATAAGCTACACTGCCAAGATTCTGCACTTCCAGTGTATGCACTATTAGCAGTGAAAATACTATTTTTTTAACTCCTCAACCCATATTTTGCAATTGCAGGAAAGCAAAGGAACTGGTTGTCTGAAATGAGAGCACAAACAAAGAAAAGAGTCTCAAACCCACGTCCTAACAAGTAAATGCCACTTGACTGGGGGCCCGTAATTAATTAATAGAACACAACCTCTCCCTTCTGAGGCTGTGGCAGCCCTAGAATCTTAACTGGAGCGTATTATGATGTGTCTGCCACAAAGGCAGGCAAATATTCTCCTAAGTGACAGTAAATGGTGTTCTCACAAGTAAAACTGCTACTTGCAGAGAGGTTTCCTACAGAAACAACATCTGTGTGACCAATGGCCTTTAACCCAAATAAATAAATAAATACACAGTGACCCTGAACTGAAGAAAAGTTAGTATTCAAGACACCCTGTTCCTTGTCTGTAGCAGCACTACCAGGGCCATTCCAGACAAAAGACAAAAATGGGCAGAAATACGTCACTGGTCCCGTTGTTTAGGAAATTATTTGCTAACTTGTTTCTCAAAGTCCCTGACTCTTAAAATATCATCCCACTTAAATGCACCCCAAACAACCCAAAATTTAGTATGCCTAGGGACATCAACTGAATATGCTTTCTGCAAATTTATTCACTATACACATTCAATCATATTTACACCAGCATTAATTCTATCTCACAGACATGATATGTGAGTCATTGTGGGGTCCAAAGCTCAGTTTTTTTATTTGGAGTGGGTTTTGTTCTGGTTTTGATTAAAGTTGCTGCAGGTTGAAAGGCAGAACATAACTGCAGCATAACATTCTTTTAATATACAAGCATATATATTCAAAAATGTTTTTTCTATATACACATAAATTATTTATTTTCTGGAAGTGCAGATAATAAATAGAGAAGAGGACAAGATATTAATTCAAAGGGATGTTGAAAGACCAGGGAAAAAGTTATGAAACAATGTTAAGAGTGTGACTAAGGAGAACTGCAAAGCTGCAGAGTTAGACCAGAACACCTGACTGCACATATAGTGCCAAAACGTGGCTTAGGTAAAAGGCATGTAGAGGTTAGAGCAGACCACAAGTTGACCCTCAGTGTTGTGATGCTGAAAGCTAAAAATAAAAAATAAAAAGCTCAGAGTGATGTCAATGCATGAAACTGCCCACAAAACCAGTCTCACTCTGTATTTTGGTAAGATTCTACGTAAATTACCACCATCTTTAAGGTCACTTCCATCCAGTTTGGTCACCAAACTTCAAGGAGAAGAGTAATAACAGGCTGAAAACTGTACCCAAACCCACATGACTCAAACACTATGAAAAGGCTCCTGAAAGCCATCCACTGGAACAGACTGACACAGAAGTGTGGAAGTGCTGATGGAGGGGCTTTGAGAATGAGTTCACATCTGCCCCAGCCAGCCAAGGCTACAGCTCACCATGCCCAGGGAGAGAATGAATCAGGAATTATGCAGATCCTGCCCAGTCTTTAAGGTTCTGGAAAACCTTAAAGACCACAGAAACCAGGGCTGAACTGGACCTCTAGGATTCACCTCACCCATTCTTGGCCCCTTAGCTGCAAGTCCCAACATCACAGTGGTTTTGGGCGGGTTTTTTTCACAACTCCACACTGTTTATTTCTGAATTTACTGATGCCAGACCAGACATTAGGCTGAAGTTTTACAAAGAACTGTCCCAACAGATTCCAAGAACTTTTCCACTAAGTGACAATAGCTAAATTAGAGACCATTGCTATGAATTCTTTCTCACCACTGAATGTACTCTAGCTTGTATTTATCAAAACTGCATTTCATCCAAAATTTGAACATACTAGTCACTGAGTATCATGAGCTCTATCTGGAGCACTTCATCACAGGCTTTAGATTCAACTATTCAGAATTACCTTCATTACTTTCTTTTAATCATCTGCAACCCTCAAACATTAAGTATTCCACTTCCTTTTTTATTCGATATTTACAAGTTGAACCAAAAAAAAAGTGGGCAAAACTAATTTGGGGAGTCCACACTACCAATTTTGCCCAAGAGCACTGACGACTTGCACCCATCCTTTACCAGCAGGTCAAGAGAGGTGATTCTCTCCTTCTGCTCTGCTCTCCTGAGACTTCACCTGGAGTACTCCACCCACCTTGGGGCCCCAACATAGGAAGGACAACCCAATCTAATGACAGGTGTCCCTGCCCATGGAACCAGAGTATCTTTAAGGTCTCTTCCAACCAAAACCATTCTATGATCCTTGAATCTATACGTAACTCTTGAGACTCTTACCACTAAATCAGGAACAGCTTAGATTCAGACATGAAAATTTGCTGCTAACTAAGTTTGGCAAGACCATGTTGACAAAAACCTTGGTCCATCTGCTGTGAAAATTGTAGAAACCATATGGTGCTTTGTACAACTACATTAAGATCACCAAAGTCCAAAGCTCATCCTAGTAACCATCAAATGCAAAAGAATAAAAAAAAAGATCCTAGAGTCTTCATAGAACCATAAATCAAATCTAATAAAACATACAATTTATGTTTTGGTCTCTGCAAATCTGTTTTCAAACCTTTAAGAGAACAGTTACGACAAGGTAGGGAGTACATACCAAACTTAGACAGTAAGTAATGAGTGTTTTCTACTGCTCATTTCTAGACTTCATATGGGGATTTTTAAACAGAACTATATTCTGAGTCTTCTGCTTTAGAATTTCAAAGTATTTTATCAGTAGCCAAGTCTCTTCTTGTTTTCATATGAAACAAAACAAGAAGAACTACTGGTTTTTGAGGAGTCAGGGAGAAGAAGAAGAAAAGTTAGGCATGGGAGACAGCTCAACCCACAGACTTTATAATAACTTTAAGAACACTGGCTGAGAATAAGCAGAACACACACAGCTCAGTTACAAAGGAAGATAGGAGAGCCATGGGTTTTACTTTTCAGCATCCTATCCTTAACCATCACAACTTTGGGAAAAGAGACATCCCCAAGGTCTTTTCCACAAGACAGAAACAATTGGTTGCAGACCAGTTAAGGCCATTCTTTAAAAAATTATTATTGTTATTATTACTTTTATCTGAATCTTACCTCTGGGTTTTCTAGTCTCAAATGATGGTAAGCATATTCTCAAGAAACAACAGATTATGAAAACAACAGTCTTCTGAGTTAGGCCTGTCAAATCCTAGCTCACTGTAAAGAACAACAGTCCTCATTTTTATTAGAATTAAGTATGGATGTAAATTGCTACCTTCTGTCTTCTGCTAGACTATCAGCAAACAGAGCAACTATAATTATTATTAACAATAACTATGTCCAGAGACTAGACCAGGGAACCCACATGTTCTTGAACTGCAGTTTTCCAAAAAAGGCTATTTACTAAACCACTGGCCACATTTTTGTAAACTAAAAAAATAAAGAAAGAAAGAAACCCATAAACAAGCACGTAAACAATTTTGTAAGAATGCAAAAACATCTTACAAGGTCAGAAAGGCAGAAAGCATGTTTTCTGAGTCCTTTTTCAAGACCACTCTCTCACAAAAAATGAGTGAGTCTTGCTTCTTCCAAAAAGATACCATGTGGTAAAATAGAACAAAATGATAAAAAGCAGCCTCCACGAGATTATTTTGTTAAATATGTATGATCTCATCTTTTTTAATAATAAACACTATAAACAAAATATTTGGAAAACACAGTGCTGAAACAACAACCTTACAAAAGTATCACAACTTGAATGGACTCTGTTTACCCAGTGGCAAACCTGGTATCATTATTTGTGCATGTTAACCAAACAGGAAAGAGAATCTTTTGAAAGAAGAGTTTTGAATTCCAAATCACAAACATGCGGCTCTCTATGGCTCTGTTTTCTTTTCAGTTGCCTCTAGCTGAAACAACACACCACTGGCTTTGGCTGTCCTGCTGAACTGCAGTGCCATCACAGCTGCAGGCACCCACTGCTTTGGGATGTTCCAGCTCTTTCTGCTGCTTCCCTGCTGGAAAGAATCAACCCCTCAGAGCTGGAAAAGGGATCACACAGCACCAGGACAAATCCAGGTGCCTCAGCTTCAAGCATGCTTACAGGTAGCTTGAGTCAAAACCTCAGCTCATGAGTGGGAGTAGTGCAGAACAGGCACCAGTGTCTGAAACTTCGCCTCCAGCCAAAGGGCAAACCTGAGACCTTCACAGGCATTGTCTTAACTCACTTCAGCAAAGTGGAACAGAATTCATCACTGAAAAGAAGCATTTCAGTTCTCAAAACACCCAGGGAAGAAACATTCCCCCGCAAGGCTTTGAACACTTGCATGGATTTCTAAACACAAATGAATATTTATCACCACAGAAAACATCCTTTTATTCTGTGTATGCCTCGTTATCTTATTTGTTTTGGAAATACCACTAAAAGCATCCATTGCAAACCTTGGGCTTTCTACCACTGCTGAAATTTCCTCATCACGAGAAACACATGCTAATTAGCTTCCTATTTTGCAAAAGCAAGCAGCTCCTGAAAGGCATAAAATAAGAATACTTCAATAATTGCACTTCTAAGAAATGTGGGGTGAATCCCAAAGGCAATGCTTAGGCAGCAGCTCTTGCCTCCCTTAACAGGAAATTCCAACTTGTTCCTCAGCTGCAGCCCTATGGGCACAACCTATGGCTCAGGCAGAGGCCCCAGGCTGAGATACTTCACAAAAAGCAAATTCAGCCTGGCAGCCCACTGAACAAAATATATTGAAGGAAAAAAACTCTCACAGACTGAAGATTCTAAGAACTTGCAGCCCAAAAGAGGAAGATTAAATAGATCAATAGATTAAATTACCCAATAAAAATGGGGGGAAATGTGGGTTTAAATCCATGTTTTAGGAAGGCTTTTAAAATTGGCTTTATCACTAATTTTTCTTTGAAACCTTCTTAAAAAAATTCTATATTCTTAAAAAATATCAAACCTACTACTTCTCTCTTTACAAACTATAAAACAAAAAGAAAGAAAATGGAAATCCTCTTGTAAGTTCTACCAGAATGTTTTGTATTAAAACTTGTTTAAAAATAGCATATGCCAACAATATAGACCAGTAACAGCCCAGTCATCACACAAGCTTCATAAAACTACTATGTGTTTTTCTGGGAAAATAGATTAATTATGAAGAAATAGCTCTGCAGGAACAAAGCATGTGGCTTTCTTCTATTTTTATGCAATTGCAATTTGCAACTTTATGAAAAGCAGTCTGTGTAACAGAATTAAAAAACACAGCTTTCCTAAAAGTACAGTATGCCTATTCAACAATATTTCAAGAATTAAAATTCCATTACAGTTGAATTTATGACAAGATCACAACTTTGTCTTTCGAGTCTTGAGTATTTTGTTAGTCACACATACAGCTTATTCTTACTGCCATTTAGGAATTAGATTTACAGTTCAGAGAACAATAGTCAAAAAAAGGACGAGCGTCTGCATTTCTTTGTCCAAAACAAAAATACACATGTTAAATGTACAAATTTAAGCTGTGGAAGACTTCAAGTGGTCAAGCTAAAAGGTTTATTGGGTTTTAACAGGTACAGTTATAACAAACTAAGAAAAAAGAGTGTGATTTTTTTAGCTATACAAATAACTAACAGCTATAGGCATCACTAATGGTGCTCTACCTTGTTCTGTAACTATTTTCAAATATTTTTTACTTAAACAAACTAAATGCACCATATAAAGTCTCAATGGTTGAAATCTGTTTCCAGCTCAATTATTTCAGTAAAAATTCACTCCAAATACTTTTTCTGCTTCCAAGAAATAAGACTGGGGAGAAAAGGAATTTTTTTTTGCCTAAACTAAAATGCTACCAAACACGCTTTTAAGGCCCAAAATTCAGAGAAGGGACAAAGCCTGGCCCTGGTGCTTGTGTGATGAATTGGAATTTGTTTATTTAAAGATGAAAACCATAAGAAATCATACTGAGTGGCCAAGAGGACCTCATCTCAGAAAACCACTGAGTAGACAGAGTTAAATGAATATTGAGAGCAAGAGAAGGATGGAGAAAGTGAGAGATGAAAATGGCAGAGATTCTTCTGGAGTAAACCTAGAAGATAGAAAGCATTCTAAAACACCAGAATGTGTCACATAGAGTAAGCAGGAGTGGTCAATGTCTTATGAAAAAGGGCTCCTAAACCACGAGGAAGTGACAAGCAGCCCATTAGAGTCTGACAACACTCCATACTCCTGCCATCACTGCCTACAGCAGCTGGCAAAAGGAGCCCAACAAAACTCATTTTCCAAATGCACAACCTTCCACAACTGAAGTCAAGGTTCCAGAAAGAAAAGCTGTCATCCCTTTTCATGCACAAGCATCTGAGAAATCCTCTGCCAGAATGTCTCATCTTCCTTCCAGTTGCTATTCCAGCAGACCCAACCTGAGTCTAACATTTAAAAAAGAGATTTTCTGTCTTGCTGAAGATCAATCCAAGTGTCAGATAATGGATTTTCTGGGGTTTTAAATCCTAGGAAACAACATATGAACCACAGTAAAAGGACATGATAAGGACATCATTCCTACCTTCTATTTTTTTCCCCCTTGAATTTCTTCCTGAGTGATTGATTTCGTAAGCCTAGTAACATCTCTTTTTATCCACTGAGATCTCCCATGGTCCAATGGGGCTTTGCATGCAACTATCCTGAATCTGTATCCAAACTCATGATGAGTTTGTTTTTTCTGTCTCTCAGCCTTCCTCCACAACAGCTACACACAACCCCAGACTGTCACCAAGTGCTGGCTCTGCCTGCAGCAGTGACAGCCGGTCACCTACGTCCAGCTCAGCGGAAGTTCTAGGGTTACTTTGACATCTTGAGCACACTAACAGAAAGGAAATTCTAAAATACTAAAGAATTCAAGCTCTGTTCAGTGATTGCATTTTTTTCATAGTATTTGATTTGCAGAAGATTGAAAACTGAGAGCTGTAAACATTAGAGACATGAAATCATGATCTATCTAGTCACTAGCAGATAAGCAATAACCAGCATGTTCTTGGCTCAATGAGCAGGGATTTAGCTGCCAAATCCCAATCAACACTAATTGGATTGTCCTTGACTTCAGAACATACCACTGACACCACAGGAGTAATTTATTTCAACAAACACATATAAATGGAACACAATTCCCAAAACACCAAGCAGAAGAAAATTAATCTCATCGATCCTGATAATGCTATTGTTAGAAATCATTTTTTTCACTATATAAGCAAGGAACCTGAAAGTCTCATGCTACTGCACAGAGGAGTAAGAGGAGAGATGAACCAAAGGAAAACTTCCTACTCAGCAGTATATAAATGCAGGATACAACTTTCACTGACAGTTATCAAGGCTGAACTGCGAATCTGCTGTTACACACTTTACAAATGATTCCACAGTGACTGTGGTTTTCCTTTGTTCATACCAGTAGTTGAGAGGTAGTTGGTACTTTAAATTCATGTCAGAGAACTGCCACAGCAGTATAATTCTCTTCCTCACTGTTATAAGACAAGACTGTTATGTTTGGGACGTTGGAGAAGTTAAATGTCAGTCTCATTGTCCCTCCACTGAAAAATACGACTGCGGTTATAGAAGGCCAGGGCTTACACAGTATTCAGGCTTGCATAACAAACTGTTTTCCATGAACAGGCTGCAGGAAAAGTGTCTTTTTGTCAGATAATCCACGAAGTTAATCCAGGACAGAACAGGGGAGAGAGAGTTCCTTGACTGCAATTTAGACACAAAGATAGGAAATGCTACTTCCTTCAACATAATGTGCATCCTCGTATTTCAGAACAAATGGAGATAGCTTACAGAGAAAAATATCAGACTGCATGAGTATTTTAGTTTAAAATGAAAGGCAGAAAAAAAAAAAAGTGCTGGTATTATAATGGCAAGACTGAGTGAGTAGAGAGTCTGAAATCCAAGTTCTTTCAAAATATTCATTACAGACAGGTGAGGGAAAGAAGATTTACATGATCTCTATTGATTTTAAGATTTCTCCAAAATGATAAATCCATAAACCAAAACCAATTTTTTTTAGTCAACATTATGTACTAGGAGAAACTGCTTGAATATCTTATGAATACATGCTACTAAAAAAACTGGGAGAGCTTTATCTCACAAAAAAAAACCAAACCAAAACAAAACAAAAAAACCAAAAACAAACAACAAACCACCACCACAATCAAAACAAACAAAACCACATGCAATGGAAATATTTTTTCCTCACTCTGTTTCAGCATAGTATTGTGGAATCTGTGTACTTGAAAAGTAAAGCACAAGGTTTGGAGGAAGAGACAGTTTCATTTACTGAAGCAACTGATGTGTTGACAAGGCTTTTGGGCTCCTATGTCCTACCAGCCATAGCCAACTGAAGTCATCTCCCAGCAATACACAGGCACACTTCTGCATTCTGCTCCAGCACTTCACTTGATGCTTCATTCCACTACAGCTACAAGAATTCTCCTGCCACAATAAGAAAGATTCTGGTTTTGTTGCTTTTTTAATCCCTTTGAGATTTCCCTGGATTGTATCTGAATCAAATTAAGCCTCAGCACAGATAAGAAAGCCACTGAAGTAACAGCTTTATTCCCTTATTTTTTTACATTTTCTGTGTTACAGAGATTGCATGCCTTGGCATAAAGCAATCACCCACTCCTTATACACACACTAGCTCAGTGAAATGCCTAACTATGAATATACAGCAAATACACCAGAAAATCCTCATGATATTATATTCTTCACAGACAAAATCTGCTCAGAGGAAAAATAATAGAAGCATCAGACAACTCCATTTAGAAATTTCTCCCACTCCATCAACAATCACTTGTCTTGTTTCAAAATCCTCTGAAATAGGAAGCTATGTTACACAATAAAGGCTTCCCTGAAGAGGAGTTGATAAAAATCAGAACAGAAACAACCACAACAGAGCCTACACATGTTATACCAGCATTTATCAGTTGTGACAACAGCCAAATAAAACTGCTATACTGTTGCAAGCCTTCTGTCCTACACATTGCAACTGCACAGAGTAAAGAACAAATCATTCCTCTGTCTTCTTAGAGCCAAACCTCACAGAAAACATCTTGCTCCAACTCACAGCTTTTCTCCTTTAACTTCTGGGTACAGGACAGCATCCTACAGGAAAGCTGCTACGGGTGCATGGGATCAATAATCAAATCCAGTGATTGGGTCCTCTCCTCTTTATCCTTACCTTCCAGCTGCTGACACAGAATGTTCTCTCTTTTACCTTTTCCAAGTACCTGTATGTACATTCTAGGGATAGATTTATGATTAGGGCTTATACCAGCAAAACAAAAAACAAACAAAACAAGAAGGCATTTTCTCATGCCCTTCTGTGATCTTTGCAAACATCTGTGTTCTTCCTAAATCTCATCCACATTCCATTATTCAGACATCTTAAATGAGAATTTCTTGGTGAAGCACATCAAACACACATCAAAATCCATGAAAAAATAAAATGCATAAACAGTAAGGCCTTGTGGGATTTCTCCTAGCTGTTAACCCAGAGTGCCTTCATTTGGTAGCACCTTTGCTCCTTCCAGAGACTTCTGTAAGTGCCTTTTGTAGCCAATTATGTAACAGCTTTATACTGTGCTGATATGCTGGGGGAAAACGTGGTTATCTGCCTCAGCCAAGGTTCAGCAAAATACACCAAGGTTGATTGCTTTACTCTGCATCACTGAAATCCTTCATGCTTTCACTGCTAGAGCAAAAAAAAAAAAAAAAAAAAAGGATTTAGTAAAGCTGGGGGATTTATAAATCTGGTTTCTCCAACTCTGTCAGGACACTTAACATGCACTTCTGACAGCAGCTACTGCTGCTGCAGTTCTGAGCAGTGGCTCAGAACAAGTTCTTAAAATACACAACAGCCATCACAGCTATGATCCATCTACACTCAGTGTTATGGGCAGAGACACAGACTGAGCAACTGAAGTGGCCACACAGACCAGTGCACCTGATACACAGAGAAAGCTGGGTCATCCTTAACAGCACAGAAACTTCCCAGCTCCAAAGTGCCTGCAATTCTACTGACACTTGTCAACAGCAAAGCTCATTCTCCACTCAGGCAGAGCCTCTCTGCATCTTGCCAAGCATGAATAAACTGCTTGTTAGGCAAATTATCCAAGGGCTCCCATTCCTTGGAGGATGTAGGAGACTAAGCCACCTCACTAACATCTTCATGCCCAAGGCTCTAGGACCATTAAAGCTGATATAAATTCAGGGTGCACTGATCTAGCAATACTGGCATTCATGTGAACCAATGCTGTTTGAAAAATTAGCAGAAAAGTAATCCAAGGACAAGATAATACAGCACCACAGGTAAAACACCCAGCAAGAAAGGTCTTTTGAATGGTCAGCATCATAAAGCCAGCAAAGAAACCAAAGGAAGATTTAACACAATAGGAATGGCAGCACTAGGACTGCTGGAACATCAATTTACACAGGCCTAGACCAGAACAGGAATGGACTTTCATATGCTTGATTCCCAAAGGACACACTCTCTGGTTTATTCAAGGATAATAAAACTGTTCACTTCCCCTGAAGACTACGCTGGATAAAAACTTGTAGCATCAGTAACAAAGTTGTAGCAAAACAAGAAAAATCTACAAATCTGCTCCTAAACTGCATAAACACAGCAAATGTTTTCTGAGTAAAGCCAGATAACCTGCCCGGGAAATCAGCACTTTGACCAGATTTTCAGAGGTACTGCAGATATTGGCACGTGTAAATAAATCCATATAAACAGTGAGAGGAGAGCCAGCAGACACAGTGGGGGCTTTCCTGGGAGAGCAGTCACTACTATAAACACCCTTCACTATAAACCACAAGTGTTTATCATCCAAACGCTGCTGACACACAGGTTGGGGGAGAGGCTATGGCATTTTTGTTTGCTTGTTTACACAAACCTATTCCACAGATTATGCATGGGGAAGAAAAAAACACTACAAAATGTAATTACACTCAACATGAAAATCAAGCACATTAAAACCAAGCCAAAATGTAGCTGCAGATGAAAAAAATGAAAGGAAGAAAAGGAACATACTTAAAAATATAAAAGCTCCAAAGGTAGCTAGTCTGTAATCCTAGAAATGTTTGTCCCTGCTTTTCATATAGAAGGAAGCATAATAAATGCATCAAAAAGCTACAGTTTTATAAGAAAAATAAAGGTCAGTACTCCATGTATTATGGGATTGTATGTGGGGGTAAAGGAATTTGGAAAACAATGCATGCCTAGTCTTCAACAGAATGTTGTTCCTTCAAGCATTTTTCTTATGAAGCATTAAAGTAGCAACAAGTAATTTAAATAATAAAGTCTAAATAGTTACTTTCTGGGCATGACCTTTTCAAATTAAGGCTCAGGAGTTATGTCTGAATCTGCTCAATTTCACCCATGCAAGCAATTCTACCAAACTTCATGAGACAATTTATGTACTGGAAGTTAAACACATACTTAAATGCTACAGATGAAGACATTTTACAGACATAAATCTTTCAATGCAATCTGTATTGTATCCATGAAGGAAGCAGCCTACTTGCTTTGTCTTCTTAAAAGCACATCTGGGGTTTTCAGTTGCTTCTTAATTTTGATTTGGGTTCTCTCTACTTTGTCAGGGAAAATATTCCAAACAGGAGAGAAGCAAAAGGGATGGTAAAAAGGAAATTTTAACATTAAATACTTCCCATTTCAGATGTCTTGATTTTGACATCTGAACATTGTACAATTACAATCTGAACACTGTACAATTGAACAATGTACATCTGACATTGTACAATTAGGACAGACCTATTACCAAACGGGGGAGAGGAGAAAGGCTGTAATTCATAGAATAATTGCAGAATAGTAAAATCCAAGAGACCCTTAGCAGAACTTTGTAAGACACTGCATCTTTAAACACACAGATATAATAATTTCTCTAAAAATTATATTTCTTTTTAAAAATCCCATAGTCTGTGTTTATTAGCTGCACTTTTTGAATGAACAGATACAGACTACACGCAATTGTTACTTCAAAGAATTACTCAGAGTAACAAACTTGAGTGTTGTTTGGTTTATGCATAGTTAAATAAATTAGGGAACATTCGACTGTTTATAATATTGTTTATTAACAACATACATTCAAAAGGATCGCTCTGAAATATCAAACACACACCCGTTGACAATCACTTCGTTTTCCAATCAGTTTAAACACTGATTTGAGACCTCTGCAGCAACAAAGCTGGTATCATAACGGAGAGTTACATAACAACAACCACTCTCTCTTCGCCCACAAAACGCCAGCAGATAACACCACTTCCCCTTCCCCCAGCCGACAGAACGTGTCCCGAGGCTTTAGGGAAAGCACCCGTCCCCGCAGAGGCTCCCGGGTGCCGCGGCGCTTCCCCGGGGCACAGCGGCGCCGTCCAACAGGCGATGGAGGAGCCCGGGCAGTGCCCGCCGCTCGCCGAGCCCCCTTTGTTCTCCCGGGAGGCGCGGCTGTCGCGCCCCAGCCGGCGGGACACAGGTGGGACACGGCGGGACAGCGGGGGCCGGGCCCGGCACGGCCGCGGGCCCCGTTTGAACCGGCCGCGCTTTGGGAAGGAGCCGCAGCCGCTGCCGGCGGGCGGGGCTGGCCGGGCTGCCCCGGCCGGGCGCTGCAGGAGCCCCTCCGCTTCCCCCTCGGGAAAGGGGGATTAACCCTCGGCTCGCCCCGCTGCCCTCACCCCCTCCTCCCCGGCCGGACGCGCGCCCCGTGTGCGCCGCAGTCTCCTCCTCCCGCGGCCCGGCCGGAGGCGGGCGGGGGCCGGGGCCGGGCAGGAGCGCGGGGAGCGGCCAGGCGCGGCGGGGCAGCGCTGCGCGCAGCCACACCTACCTGTCTTCTCGTGGTCATAGCCCACCACGATGAAGTAGTCGGCCAGCCTGGCCATGGCTGCGCGGGGCACGCCTCGGCCTCACCACCCCACCGGCTGCGGCGGCGGCTCGGGGCAGGCTCAGCATCCTCCGCTCCGCGCCCGCCGCAGGAGGAACGGCACCACCTCAGCCATGTTGGAGGCGCGGGCGCGCCGTGCGCCTGCGCGCCGCCCGGACCGCTCGCCGTGACCCCGGGGCTGGGCGGGGGCTGGGGCGGCCCGGCCCGGCCGTCCCGCAGTGCCGCTGCCCCGGGCCGGCCGCCGTGCCGGGGCCCCGCTGCCAGCGCCGCGGCCTCCCTTCGCAGCCCCCGCGGGCGGGGAGGGCCCGGCGGGGAGGTCCGCGCCCCGCCCGCGCCGGGCTTTGTCTCCTGGCAGCCTCCCCTGTGCGGTGGCCGCTCGGGGGCAGCGGCTCCGGGCCGCGTTCCCCACAAAAGACACTCGCGGCGGGTCCGAGCGCTCTGCGTGCCCGAGGAGACTCGGGTGCCAGAGCGGGCTGCACCTTGCCGCTCCCGCGAGGAGCTCGGGGACGGGATCGCCCCGCCGGGGCTCCACGGAAATGGAAGCCGGCGGCGAGACAACGCCGGCCCCGCCAGCCCGGCCTGGGGAATCGGGGACTGCGCTTCCAGAACGTGTCCCGGTCGCGTTTTGTCCGGGCTGTGCGGGGCGTGCCGCCGCGGGGGAGCCGTCCCGCGGCCCCGCTGGGCTCTGTGGCGGTGCCGAGTGTCGGGTCTCGGCCCCGGCCCCTCACAGCAGCGCCCACAGCGCGGAGCGGGCGGTGCTGCCCGGCTCGGCCCCGGCCCTGCTGCTCCCCGCGGGTCGCCTGGCGGGGCAGTGGCCGGCAGCGCCTCGGCGTGACCCGTGTGGCCCCGGACGTGCTGGCCCGGGCACGGGCGGTGTCCGCTGGGGCGCTCAGCGGGGCCGCGCCGGGAGCTGCCGTGCTGCTGAGGCTGGCACCTTGTGGACCGCGGCCCTCGAAAGCACGGTGAGCTGTGTCAGCAGCCGCGGAGATGCTGAGGACAAACGAACGGACAGTACAGAGCTTGGGTAGCTGGCGGAGCCTACAAAAACACTCTGATAAGCTTCTATGTACGTCCCGTTTGATAGCACAGAAAGCAGAACCAGCGCGGAGGACGTGGGTTGCACTCCAGCGAGGAGCAGTTCTGGGTACCGGGCTGGCCGTGGAAGTGCAGCAAACTGAACTCGCTCCTGACGATCCACCCTGACGAGGGACCCAACAGACAGCCATTAGTGGTCTCAGAGACACTTCTGCTTCAAACACGCCGTTCTTACACCTCTTAGCTGGGACATACTGACTCAGTGTCTTGCTGATAAGCCAGATGCAGATTGGTCAGGAAGCTTCAAGCAGTGTTCCCACTTGTGCCTTCTCAGCGGGGCCAGAGGTTGACATCTCCCCGGAGTCATCAGCTTCGTGATTTAGCTGTTTTGGAGCAAATGACAAGTGTAAAGATCCAATCCTAATACGTTTCCTTGTTTAAGAGTAAAGAAAAATGTGTAATCTATACATAAAAAAGATTGACCATACTTTTTGAGATAGAGATGCACTCTGTGGGGTCAGTCACTTCTTCTAGGTAGGAATTCCATGGGAATACCTCAGTTAAGTCGTGTAAAGGCATTTTGGTTGCAGGACACAACAGCAGATCACAAAAGCAAAGGGTAATGTTCTGTACAGCTAAACCTGGAGGGAAAGTTTAAGGACACCGAGAAATTACCTAATTTGGAGCTGGGACCTTAGAGTTATCATATCTGTACTCATAAAAGGATTCGATATGCAATAACAAATCCCAAGAGTAAAATCTCACTGCTCTTTTAACACAGCACTTCTAGCAGGAAAGGATCATTCACACCTTTCCCAGAGCATTAATAAATGCTGATTCAAGATGTTTATTTAGTGATTTCCCAATATGCGTATGCTCGTTTTACAGCCTTGCTCCTTCTGCCATCTACATCAGTACAGCCAAAGTTTATAAAGCCTATAAAATTGATAAAAAGTGGCACATCTTAAATAAGAAATAGGAAGTTCAGTTGACCTCCTTTATTTCACAGAATCACAGAATGGTTTGTGTCAGGAGGGACCTGAAAGATCATCTTGTTCCAGCCCCCCTGCTACAGGCAGGGACACATTCCACTAGACTAGGTTGCTCAGACCCATCCAGCCACACCACAAACACTTCCAGGGATGTGGCATCCACAACTTCTCTGGGCAACTTCCCTTAAGTATAGAGCAATCACGTTCTTAAAGGACAAGTGAGGAAGAGCAGACACAGTGTTTGTTCACCTAAATTCTAATGAAAAGTAAAACTGAATACTCCTCCAGACCACCAAACCTTAATTCCCTCACTTGCAGCAGGGTAGCCTAGCTCCCTTCAGGAGAAGCAGGGGCTCACGGCGGGCACCACGGCACAGGTCTCCACAAGCACAAGTCGTGTACTTACCCAGGGGAAGAATTGCAAGGCTCAGCCTCTCCTAGAGCCTGAAAGCACCACATTCACGCTGTGCACTTGCCAACAAGGTGTGAATGTTCACAACACCTACAGTTCTCCTTCAGGAAACAGAATTCTCACTCTGCCTGCAGTCTCTTCAACCAGTGTCACTCCACCCCATGCCAGAACAGGGGGGCAGCCATGACCCCGACCAGGCTTTCCCCTACCGACACACAGCCCCCACTCACTTTGGAGGCTTTGTTTGGTGCACTCAAACCTGTCAGAGACAAGGCTCACCAAAGCACCTCCAACAGCACTACCAGAAATGGAATCATCCCTTTGTCACTGTGCCCTTGGCACGGAGAGAACTGGCTGAGTGAAGGCACTAACAGCAAAGTTTTTCTGTGTGGAGCTTGACTGAGGTTTTAGATCCTTCAAGGGGTGCCATTCTTCTATTGGTATTATCTTTCTGCTGATTTCATGCTGCCTGAAATACAATCAAGTCTATTCATACTCATGGCACATGAACTCAGAACAATTTGTTTTAACAACGTGGAACATGCAAAGGCACTTCCACTGCCTTCAAACAACAGTTTTCTTCCATAATCAGCACAGAATATTTGCCTTACACTGGTTCCCCATTGATACCCTCAGATTTTAGACCTTTTCTTTTGGAAATGTCTCAGCCTGAATAAAATGCTTTATAAACAGCAACTCATCTTCACCATGTCCCTGCCAGAGCAGATACTTGTTGTAAGGTCTAAACAGGTCCAGGAGCTGGCTGCTCCTCCAGGCCAGCTTCCCACCATGGATGAGGCAGCATCCCGGAGACCCTGCACTTCACATCACAGACTGGTCTTGCTGAACTGCTTGGCATTGCCTCAGACTCACAGCTTGTGAATTATGTTGCTGTGGAACATTCTGTGTAACTGTGTTTTTTTGGGTTTTTGTTTGTTTGTTTGTTCGTTTGTTTAAAAAAAAAAACCCAACTATTTATGGAATCATTTTTTAAAAAGTGGTCACTATTACATCATAGTACCAATGCAGTGACTATTGCTCATTTCCAAACTGCATGAGAATGCAAGTTCATAGAAAGACCAAAATGAGCATCTGAACAAAGAACATGATGTTTTGTGATAGATTTGGACCAGCTTTACCTGCTGAAGCCCTTTCACAAATCACATTAGCAACAAACTGATCATTTATGTGTCAGAGTTCGCCACCTCATGAATTTGCATGAAGTAATTTTGTATCACTGAGATGATAGTTACAGTCAGCATGGAAGTCCCATGAGAGTTGTGTTACTACTGTTATTACTATTCCTAAATCAACATAGGATTTTTTTCTTCATTGTTTGGCTAAGAGTATACAAAATACACTTCCCGTTTAAGCCAAGGATTTTAATGAGGGATTTTCCAGCATTTGAGGAAACGTGTGATATTTCTTTTTTTTCTCTACTGGAATGGGAGACTTAATTTGAGTCAAAGCAATGCTTATAACATAAAATCCTGCCTTCTCATTCGGGAAAAAAAAAAAAAGTTTAGATTCAGTTTCAACTTCTGCTAATCAAGGAAATGCTTGAACTCGCAGGAGCTTGAGCTGCCTCATGAGGTCTCTAAAATCCAGCCATCGTGGGCTGATGCAGTTGTGCAGCTCTGGTCCCGTTCTAGAGCACTTGTTTTCCCATTTCGTCCTCCCTGTGTCTCCCCCCAAGCCTCTCTGCTGTGCGCTCTGCCCCGGGGCACGGTCCGGGGCGCGGGCAGCGGCTCCGCGGAGCTGCGGGCGGAAGGGACGAGGCGAGCCCGGGGCAGCCCCGCTGGCTGCCGCGATTGCCGGGCAGGTGCGGCGGGCAGCGCTCCCGGCTTGCCCGGCTCAGGGCCCGCTCCGGGCCGGGGGATCGGCCTCGCCCCGCGGGAGCCGCGCAGGGCGCTCGGGCAGAGCGGCGGCTGGCTGGTGCCAAGGGGACAGGCTGGCCCGGCAGCCTGTCCCGCACAGGTAGATGCTGCAGACAGAAGTCTCCGCATGTCTGGACGCTGGGCAGGGAGGGAGAGAGCACCTGAGCCCGAGTGAGCCGTGCACAGGAAAGTTTCCGTCATCCCCCTGCACATACCTCTCCGGGGTGTTGTTACACACCGCGGTTATCTAGAAAGGCACAGTCACGAGCACACACTCACTCACCTGACTTTTGAAACACTTCGCTTGGGGCAAGATGTGACAGAAACATCTCATCGGCTCATTCCTTCCCGCCGAGTGTCTCTCGCTGGCCAGGGGACCAGATCTCTTGGGGTGTTTCGCTCGGTCCCGCCGAATTTGCAGTGCGACGAAGTGAGCGGGGCACGGTCCATCAGCTGCTGGCTTCCAGCACCCCCTGCGAAGCCGGACCTCTGCACTTCTGGAGCGCCACGGAGCAAAGACGTTAAAGACTGTAAAAAAGCCAACAACGAGGTGGTCACACGAAGGTTTTGTTGCTGGCCAGCAGGGAGAATGCTGTGAGAGACCCCGATCCTGCACGGGTGTAGCTTTCTGGCCGGGAAGTGACCGCGCTCACGCCAGAGGAGGTTTGCAGATTGGGAATAGCACAAGGCACGGCGGATCTTCCCTGCGCCCGTAAGCCCAGGCGTTTCAGTGACCCTGTGCTCGCCCCAAAGCAACACCACTCGCACTGTTCCAAGGCACAGAACTGGGCTCTAACCTTCACCTGCCAAAACCATTTGAATCGTGATCTGCTTGAATCGATCAAGTAAATAAAATTCATTTTGTTAGATTAAAAAATGCACCCTAGTTGAGTCATAAATACTAATGATGCCCGATTTGCCACCTCCTTACTTATGTAAAGAAGGCTGTAATTCCAGTTACTCATTATAAATTCACGTTGTCCAAATATGGGTTTATGTTTTGGAACTTTGATATTGGATGGATTTACATGGATTTTGGAATGGATTGAATCTGGTTCCCACTCTCCTGCTTTCACCCACCTGAAGCTAGGATGTCTAGAATGAGAAATTATGCTCCAGACAGCGTAAATATAATTATATATCGGTGGTTAAAAAGTCTGTCCCCAGTAAAACAGGCTGAGGGGCTCATCGGATTTTGCAAGTTGTGCCATGACTCAGAATCCTAAAATCTGCCGTTATAATTAACAAAATACCAAGAGGGTTGTTGAAGATAATTTTCAATAATCCTCTTATTTTCCCCCCCGCCCCATGTTGCCCCCAGTCCAGGTCAGAATGCTTAAGGAGTGCTTGAAATGTGGGGGTGGGGGGGTGCCAGAGGAGATCGCCCGGCCACGCCAAGGTCCACCCACTTCTCAGCGCTGCTCAATAAAAGCGAGCGGTGGAGCGCAGAGCTCGGCAGTGATTACTTCACACACATACACACACAAAGGAGGAGTTCTCGCTCCTCAGGAAACCCTGCAAGCTCGGATCGCTACTACAAAAACATTTGCCTCAGTGGATTATCCTCACTGTCAGGTAAGAACTATTTTTTTCCCGTCCTTGGCAGCAACAAAAGGTTCAGGGGAGGTGGAACGCAAGTAAAATTCTGCTAAATTTGGACTGTTTTGAAGAGTTTGGAGTAATGCTGTGGAGTCCTGCACTGGCTCTTGGCATCAGCTGCAGTTTACAACATAAGATCCAGAACTAGCTGGTTCTGCGAGTGAAGTGGGAAGACGAGCTATCAGGGAATAAACTTCTCGGCAGCAAAACACTTGCTGGAGTTTGGAAACGATGCGTCCGATAGCCAGCTCTTCTCTAATCCTACGGGTTTGCTAAATCCTAGTGCAAGCCGCTGGGGGTATTCTGGAAATCCTGCTGGTTTCCAGCCGCCTCTGCAACTAAACTCCCGACAAACGTAAACTTTGGAGGCTCTGTTATTTACTCTGTGATAAGTTGTTGAGCAAATATTAGCTTCTGGTTCATATCAGACACAAAGTCCCCGGTAGCCTGGGGGCTCTGCGAGGGAAGGAGCTCTCTGGAATCACCAGGAATAAAGGACAGTCCTTACTTGACTTTTACTAGCAAGCATGCTTATAGTTCTTCTCTTTTCCCTCCAGCAGGAGCCCAGCCAGAATGAAACTAGTTCACGTAGCCCTGCTCTATCTCGGCTCTGTGACCTTCTTCGGGGTGGATGCTGCAAGAGTGGACGTAGCGACAGAGTTCAAAAGAAAGTGAGTATCGGAGCGCGCCCTCCTGCCAGCGCCCTGCGCCCGGCTCCGGCCGCGATCAGAGGCACTGCATTCCCTGCGGGAATTGCTCAGCTCCTTAAAGGCCTCGCACCCTCTCAGAAAACACTGGAGGGAGGGGGAAAAAAAAAGGGAAAAAAATTCGGCGCTGGCAAAGATTTTCGCCCCTCGAATCTATTTGGTTTGGCTCCTGCCCTGCAGACTTGCGATAACAGGCTCTCCTCTTCCCTTGCGCTCCTTTCAGATGGACGAAATGGGCACTAAGCCGAGCCAAGCGGGACGTGAAGCCTGCGGGCGTGCTCCGAGGGCTGGGGGCAGCCGCCGACGTGCTGCCTCTCATACGCACCCAGGACGTGAAGGAGGATTCCCGAGTCTCGCCTCCCAGGTAAATTCCAGCCCTTCCTGGGCTCGGGCACTTGCTCGAGGCTGCGGAAAGTTTCGGGGTCCCCTCGTTTCCGGGTGTTTAGGGTTATTCTCGCTGTAGAATCCTCCCCGGCCCAGAGGCAGGTCCTGCCCGGGCTGCACATCGCTCTGAATGCCGCCTCCCGCCTTCCTTCCCCCGCGCCTTTTAGCTGGCGGGAGATAGTAGCGCCTTCGCTGCGAAAGTCAGATATAAATAGTAACTTGAGCCCTGGGTGCAAACGGAAAAGTAACAGCCGTAAACCAGCGGGGCCTCTCCTCGCATGGGCAGCACGCTCTGGGTGCAGCACCCCACTGTGTGAGGGCACAGCCGCGGCTGCTGGGGGGACCAGCTCTTCTCCAGCCTGGGGGGCTCCCTCCCCTCCCCTCCTTCCCTTCCCTCGCCCACCGGGTCCCCTCCTCCGGGCCCCCACTGCGCTCTTCTCATGCCCGCTCTCTCTCTTCCTGCAGCACCCGGGAGGATGCTCACATCCGCGTCAAGCGCTACCGCCAGAGCATTAACAGATTCCCCCACTTCCAAACAAAGGCGTGCCGCTTCGGGACGTGCACGGTGCATTGGCTTGTCGACGAGCTCCACAGGGCGGCCGTCAACGACAGGAACGATGCCGCCCCGCCGAACAAGATCAGCCCGCAGGGCTACGGCCGCCGGCGGCGCTCCCTGCCCGAGCGGCGCAGCGCAGCGCGCTCCCCCCGCCCACGGACGCGCCTCGCCGCCGCCCTCGGAGTCTGAGCGCCGCAAGAGCCGGCCGAGGCCGCCGCGACGGATGGACTGAGGCTCGGGCTGGGACCCGGCAGCAGTGGCGGAGAGCGAGCGCCCGCCCGGGCGGGACCCCGGCGCGCCCTCGGCGGGGAGCTGCGAAGGGCAGCGGACGCTGCGCCCCCGCCCGCCACCTCGGACTCTTTGCCCTCCCCGGGCCGGGCACCGCCAGCTCCCGCAGCCGCCCGGGCCGCCAAGGCGCCGCCGCTGCTCCCGGGGGGCCGGGCGGCCCTCGCCGCCCTCCCCGCCCCGAGGAGGGGATGCTCAGGGGGGACCCGCCGGTGGGCGACGGGCCCCGGGCTCGCCCCGTGCGCCCGAGGGTCGGAGGGTGCGCGTCAGCCGCGGGCAAGGACGGGCCGCCCGCATCTGCTCTACCCTCTGCGTTATGCGCACCCGGCAGGGAATCGGACACTCCTCAGTCCCTGCGGGGACTGCGATATACTTGAACGTCACAGAGAGGAAAAGTGCAATTGTACGTGGTTTTTGTTAATTATAAGTGCGGTGTGTGGGATCACGAGATATGCATTGGTATTTAAGGTTGTTCTGTGTCATGTCGTTTTTTTTTTTCGAAAAATATATTTTATTTTTATACGGTTTATAAATATATATATATATATATTGCATAAGGGCATTTAAAAACATTGTATCCCCTCTATTTTTCATATCGTGAATGTCAAATGTTAAACTCTTTTTCCATACCCTTTTTTATCTTGCATTCCAGACTGGTGAAAGATATAGAGAATGTATCAGCTGTTCTCCATGGGCAATATGTGAAATAAAATAAACACAATTACATAAAACACTTGGGTTATGTTGTCTTTAGTGGGGGCAGTGGTCAAGATGAATCATTTCTCACTGCGTTCAGTCCTACCCATGCTAACCTGGAATGGCAGTCCTGGCACAGACCATAATTCGGCCCTTGCTGAGTTTGTTAGCAGCCACCTTATCTCACCAAATGGAGTAAACTCTGAGCCAGCAATGCATCCTAAAATTCCAGGGCAGGTCTGTCGAGAAGGCTCTAAGGCTCTTTTCTGCCCACACGTTCAAGCCAGGGCTGAAACGTGTCACAGCTTGGATTGATCGTGCAAGTTTATTTTTTGCCCTAATTAATCAGAGAAACAACTGCACACTTCAACATTGCACAACAAAGTAACAGATTTATTGAGGCAGCACGTTCCAAAAATGGTCATGGCAGCTTCCAAGGTTATTTATGTTGAAGGATTTCCTGGGCCACAGTTCAGGTTAAAGTTAAACGGTGACCGGTTCAGTGCGGGGAGAACATTTTGGATAAAAGCTTAGCATGAGGGATTTTGTTGTTTTGTTCTTTTTTGTTGTTTTGTTTTGTTCTGTCTCTCTTTTTTTTTTTTTTTTTTTTTTTTAACAAATTCCAAGCATAAACCAGAAAACAAATGTGAAACTGATCCTTATTAATGCACCACCAGCACCATCTATTGGTGTCTACTGCTTGCACTCCAAGAAAACAAACCTAAAACCTAAACAAGTGTTTTTGAATAACTTGGGTGAAATGCAGCATTTCCTCTATTTTACCATATCTCTGAACATAGTTAACAGATACAGGAGAGGACTGGGGAACAGCAGATCTCAATGCCTCTAGAATAAATGAAGTGGGGATTTAATATATATTTTTACCTAATATTAAATTCCTCAGGAACATATATTTATGAGAAAAATTGAAAAGAACTGGCACTGACACCTTTCCAGGAAACTGCTGCAAAAACCTTGGGTAGGGATCTAGGCATGTATTCATGATTTTTCTTTCCAAACTTTGAAGTTCTGCTCAGAATTGCCTATTTTTAGTTACTTTCAAAGCATGTTCAGCTAAGAGTTTTGAAATCCTGAGAGGTGGGTTTTCCACTTGAAATACTATTTAAAGAAAAAGAAAATCAAAGATAATGACATTTGCCAGTTTTAATTACCCTTTTTGTTAACAGCTGGAAGAGAATTTACCTATCTCCTGCCAATGGCCTTTCTGATCCAGATTTTGCAAGATGTAAGGGATGACACAAATGTATGGTCTTCAGCACAGGGTATAGCTGCCAGCTGAGAAACAAGCAAGTCTACTCTCAGACCATGGAAAACCTGGAAATTAGAATTCTTGCTGTTGCAAGTTTTTGTGGTGCTTGCAGTGGAAAATTACAAGGTGTAGGTGAAAGTGTGATCCTACTTAAGGTACACAGCACAAGAAAACAATGGCAACAGAACCATCTAATTAAATAGCTACAACATTTTCCTTTTAAGTTCCACAGTTAGTATTTTTGCCATCTAAATTTGGGACAGAAGGCTGGATTGGGCTACAGTGTGGTTAAGTATGCACTTGCCAACTAGTTCCTTTTGTTTGTATTGCTCTTTTTTCTTCATTTCCTGCCAAAACCCCACATAGAGTACCTTTTCTTCCCTCCTTTCCTCTTCACTGGTGGAAAACACTTCACTCAAAGCTGAAAGACCCTGCCCTGAACCAGACAGGGCTCAAACCAGCCAGCTGGTGCAGGATGGCACAATTCTGACCTGACTGGAGTTTAGGAGGTGCAACTTGTGTTTGGAAGGACCAAGAGCACCACCTGCCGTGCCTGTAAGGAGAAGCAAAACTCTCTGCAATGAGTAGCAACCAAAGAAAAGAAACTTTGGGGTTTTTTTACCTCCCTCCATTCCCCCACCAGTCTGTGAAACTATGTGTTTTAAAGCACAAAGACTGCTGAAGGAGAGCGTCAGAAAGTAGTGAGAACCCAAAGATGGCACATTTTTTGAGTGTAAAGAGCAGACAAAAAAAGATGTCAGTGGATTTTGGCTGACCTAGGCTAGGTAAGCTGGAGGAGAATGGCAGAGCAGAAGAAAGGCAGGCAGGAACTCTTTCCCATTGCACAGACTAACACCTCAGTCTCAGCTCCAGGTTTCAGGGAATGGGCTTAAAAGGGGTAGAATGTATCAGGACAGCATCCTCTCCTCTCATCCATTTCTGCACCAGTCCCAGGTGTAAACTACCCAGGTTAAAGCTCTTCCTCCTGCCCAAGCAGGGGATGATACTGAAAAATCCTGGTGAAGCATCTTTTCACTTCATCCCATAAAGCAAAGTATTGGGCATGAATGCTTAAATAGTGACTGAAGTTCATCCATGATTTAGATTAAGATCTCTGAGAAGTGTAAGGATTTGGGGGTTTTAGGGAGAACAAGATTGTGAAACAGCCCATGAAAGTGAGCATCCTCCTGTAACAGCAGAAGTTCAAGAACTCTGTACTTAGGTCAAAGCCAGCTTATGCTGTAATGTGACAGATGAGAAGTGGAAGATGTCATCAAATGCCTCCAAAATCAGGAGTATCTGTTTACACACCACCTTAGTTAAAATATTAGTTTCTAAGAACAGTCTGGTGTCCCACAGGACAGTATTTCAAAGGCTGCTAAAAACTTGACTCAAAGTTCAATCAAGGTTCTAAATTAAAATTAAGTTTTGCAATGGTAAATATGTACTGGAGCAGGAATCCATCCTTATCCACCACTCTGTTCAAGAGCAGATGCCAAAGGAGTGGTCACCATTCTCAGCACAGCCTCCACACTGAAGTGTCAGAAAAGTTCATGGAATATTCTTTATGAGTGATTACTGTGTTTTGTACCTACCCTAGGGACACCCTATGGCAGACCAAGAAATTCTTCACTATAGACGATTTTTCATTACTAAAATGGATTCCAAAGGCTATTTTTATTTCAGAAGGATTTTTGGGTTTCATTATTAGTTCTATATGGAATGATGGCAAGGTGCCTAAAATGCTGATACACAAGGACTTCCCCATGAAGCCCAAGTGCATGTCCCCTAACCTGGAAGAGGAAAACAAGTAATTATTTTTCTTTCTCCAGTTGGTACCACAAATTTTTTTTTAAGCCATGTCACCTGAACAACCACAAAAATTGTTTTTTCTCCAGTTACATCAGAAAGTGGTCAGAGTTCTTCCACTGTTACCTAGAAACAGCTTCTACTGCATCCAAAAAGGAGAGACACTGATGTACTTTCAGATGATTATCAAAATCTGCAGAGCATCTTGGTCCGTGCTAAGACGAACTGCAGTCAGGTGCCAGATATAAACTTTTTCTGCAAGCACAATGACAGAAAGGGGAATACTAATGAATACTTTGGCACATATGAAGCCTTTTCTGGCTCACTCAGTACCCAAAGGACAGCAAGTCATAATTAAAGCCAATAATGGCAACTCCAGACAGCCATCCAAATAGTTTCCTTGTGCCGTCAATTCACCGTTTCATATTATCTCACATCATACTTAAGTAGTGTAGAGCACACAGGCATCAGGAGAAAGAATTCCAGCATGACTGAGTACAACCAATAAGTAAATCCAATTATGCCTAACTAAAACTTGTTTATTGCCTTCACAAGGGTTTGCTTTTATTATCCAAATTTTTTTTAAGAAACGGGGCTTTTTTTTCACCAAATAATTTGTGTCAGCTTTGAAATTGTTTTAATTTTTAAATACTTAATTCTTTGGAGAGAGGCCATGTATCCTGCATGAGAAGAAGGAGCATAATTTGTTCATGAGGTAAAGAACTTTGCTATGTAAAAGCCTTTTTACTACAAGCTATGTACACTAGGCAAAATGCTTGGTAATGTCTCCAAATGAAAAACAAATGGTTCCATTTAGACTAGAATCAATGTTAATGATTTGATAAGACTGGAGTGTTTTGCATGCAACATTCCTAGCAAGCACAACAGTAATGAGGATGCCAAATTACTTTTTTTGCTTTCTTTGATTCTGTGATAACTTTTACAAAACATTTAACTAGACCTCCTTGAGTCTCTCATCCACTTACAAAATCCTGGGGTTTTCCAAAGGCAAGAAAGATCTGTTCTACCCACTGAAGGCACATATTTTGTAATAAATTCTGACTCTCAGGATAGGTTTGCAAACTAAGTATTCTTCCAATACTTTGAGTAAGTTGTCACTTCTCTGAAAATTACGTGCAACTTTTCCATCAGTTATAAAAAGGTTTATATTTTCTTCATACTTCTCTAAGATGGTGTAAAAACAAACAAACTAATGTCTGGGTTCTTAATCTCTGATGTCCAGCAGTATGGCCAGAAAGAGGAGAACAAACAAACGGGATCTTATCTGTTAGTTCAGGAGCAGACTGAGCAGTTCATCAAACAAACATGCTTATTTTCCTTTTAAGAGGTGGTTACTGTGACAGGAGTTCCATGAAGCTGAATCACTCCAAGACTGAAAGGCACCGAGTAATTCATGCCACTGCTGTTACAGCACAGCACAAAGGGTGTGTGGGCTCCTCCTTTCCCCTGATGTGACCCAGCTCTGCTGAATCTCTGCTGGAAAGCACCAAACTCTCAGAGGCCACCACACTTCCCTGGCTGCCCACGAGGGCTCAGGAGCCCTGGAAGAGGACAGCTGCACCTTGTAAAATATGTCTGTTGTCTTTAGAGACAAGGAAAAAGTGAGGGATTCTAAGTCACTTTTTCTAAGTAATTTTTTTCCTGAGGCTGTGCAGCCCTTCATCTCATTCTGCATAAGGAACACATTCGTAGTCTGGCCTTTATTGATAAACAACAAGAAAAATATGCAACTGGCATATATCATTAGTCTCCTTACTGCCTACAGACATCAGACATGCTGGTGTGATGAACTGGTGAGCCAGATAGGAATCTGAGCACCAAATCCCAAGCCTGAGACTGATCCCACCTAATTGAAACAAAACTTCTACTGACTTCAGCAGGAAGAAAATCTAAGCCCCAGCTTTCTTTCAAAAACATGTCTATTTTTATACCAAAAGACTGTATTGCAAATTTTACTTTATACTTCATTTATTCCAAGTTTTTGGTTTTGAACACTGAAGAAACTACTAAAAGATGCAAGTAAGGAATGGGATACCTGTCAAAGAGAAGGAACACAAATCCAGGCTCTCCATCCAATCTGAAATGAGTTCAGCAGTGTATGCTTATTGCTGCTGCTCTGAGTGGATGTGGTGCTGCTGGCAGTGACAACTTCAGCAAACATACATGTGTCAAGTGCATCACTAAATGTGTTCATGAGCAGGGATGGAATCCCAGAAACTTCCACTGCTCTTGTCCAAAACACGGAATTCATTTTTTATTTCATGAAGTAGGACTTTGGAGTGCTTTAAACACTAAGACTTTATATAGCAGCATTTCCTTCATCCTCTTTTTTCTCTTTATGTTAAAAAAAAAAAAATCGTGCTACTTATTTTGGAGTGTTGGAAAAGGACAGCTCAAGTGAGAGAGGAATTCCATAGCTCACAGCAGAGACTGGCAGTCAATCAAAGTGCACACACCAGCACTTTGTTACAATATTTGCATAAGACCATCAGTATCTGCTTAATGAAGGATATAAAGAGATTTGCACAAAGAAGTGTGTCCTACAGAGATGAAAATTATTTACTGAGAAATAGTTCACATCCTCTCACCCCAACCTGATTTAATTAACTCCTGGTAATGGGGGAAAAACAACCCCTTACGTTACAAGTGCATGAGGGCCAATAAACCTGCTTTATTGTCTTAACCACACTGCAAGACAGACAGAAACAAATGACTCGTTTTTTCCATGGAATGTTGTTAGAGTGTGTGCATGAAGATATTTTCCTTCTCCTGGTGCTTCTGTACAACTTTGCTGCCATCTGCTGCCTCCTGAAGACAAACAAATCACTCTAAAATGAGAGCTGGGTGCCAGTGGCATGGAGCTGTTGCCAGTGGGGAGGGAGGCCTGGCTTCAAAAGTGTTTTATGGCTGCCCTGGGCTGGTTACTCAACATGCTGAGTAAGGCACAGACTCAGATTTTTCATTCCTCCTGAGATTTACTCAGAAAAAGCAGGAACAGCACAATACCTTTGCACATTCCGAGGAGATGAAGAAAGGAACTATCCTGACACCACTTTTGCCACTCTGGGCTGCCAAGAGAACAGTAGCAATAATTTTTGAGAAAAGGGTGTTTTCAAGGTGTGACATGAAGATATAAAAGGAGAGCAGTGGCTCCTGTGCTACAGGAAGGACCTATTTATTGAAGGGTAAAGAAGGCTGAAGTTAGAAAAGACCAGCAGTGCCTTTTTGGGAGAACTCTTGATCGGAGAGATGTGCACATGCTCTTCATTTCTACACACAGAGTCCTTTCAAAGGCAGGAATCAGGACAGTGTGCTGAGTCAGACTGACCTGTTTCTCTGCCTCAGGCCTAAACAACACCATCTCAGTAGTAGTCAGGTATGAGCTGTCAGCTTCCATGATCAAAGAACTGAAGTTGTACACCTAACTGTTACAAACAGAAGGGGTTATTTTCAGAAAAAAACATGTATGCTGGATTGAAATCACAGTTGTATTTACTCTGCATAATTATGTAACTTATACACACACTTAATATAACACAAGTACTCATTTAAATGAATGGCTTGTTGCAAAATGTTTTCATTATAACATATAATCCAAAAACACACAAGAAGGAAGTATTATATCTGGTATAAAAGGCTGCTTCAAATTCTACCTGAGGAAGCTAGAGATAGTAGAAATGGCTTTTAAAAGATTGCAAAAATCTTCTGGCTGATATGAGGGATTTTAAAATTTTATTTATATTTAATCCTGCTGAGTAACTCAACCAGGCATTGATAAATGCACCTTCCATCAATATATTTATTTTCATCTCTATGACTGTAGAATTTCTTCAAAAATTATATTCTGTATGATGCTGATATAGAAGATTCAAGCCTTTATTCATAATAGTTTTAAAAGAAGTAGCTGAAATGGTTTGGAACCAGTGCTGGTTACCTGTGCTCTCTCGTGGATACACAGTGATTCACTACTTGGGGCACACTATGGACTTCATATAGATCATGGAAACACAGAAACACAGACAAGTAAACACAGCTGCCCAGGCTTGAGAAACAGGCCTGCTGTCACGTGCAGGGCATGGCACCAGCAGTAACCATGCAGCCCACACATATGTCAGCCCTCTCCCCTTAAAGCCTGCAGATCACTGGAGGAGGTCCCCACGTGAACAAGCCCACTGAGAACCTAAAGAGCAGCACTCAGCAGCCAGGGCTCCCTTCCTCCAGTCCTGAAACAAAGGCCTGTGCAAAACCCAGTCTAAACAGACATTCTACTGCACAAGTATACGCTAGAGGATTCCAGAGTTCAGTCAAATTAGCATTTTGAAATGGTAGCTTCTATATATAAGTATGTGTATATATATATATATATATATATATATATATATATATATATATATATATAAATAAAGTATATATAGTGTGTATATATATATATAATATAGTATAGATATAGTACATATATATACATTATAGTATATAGTATATATAGTATCGTATATAGTGTATATATATAGTATATAGTGTATATATATATACTATATATATGTATATACATATACTATATATATACACACACTATATATATAGTATATATAAAAATACTTATATATATATATATAAGTGTATATATATATATAAGTATGTCTGGAGAGGGTTTCAAAATGCTACGTCAAATTCTGTTCTAGATTTAGTTTTGTTTTCCAGTTAGGATTCCATTTTGTTTTCTGATTAAAACCACAGTGATTTGAAGCCACCAGTCGCTAAATTAGACTGGATTTTAACCCTGACAGCTCTCATGTATTCAAGGCAAATGGGACTGGAGAGGAAAAAAAAATTTCTGTGATGGAGGAAGGGACTGGAATTGTGTGATAGACCACATCAGAGATGCTGAGGGAGAAAAGTGACTTTCAGCTCAGTGTCCAGCAGCAGCAAGAAGTCAGTATGTTGGACATCATCAGGAAGAATCATTAAGGAGGCTGATAAAGTGAATGAATGTGAAGTGTCACTCAGCAAATCCTGCAATATTACAGTGGGTGGGGAGAGACAGTCACTGGAACTAGCAGGGGAATGGTATCACAGAGGACAGTGTCAAAGCAAATGCTACAGGCAATAGGCAGAGCTGTGCTCCTCAATCCAGTGGTGCTGGAAGAGTAGGAGACCAGACCACAGGAAGTGGCCGTGTTCACACAGGGTCCCTGAACAGTATCTCCTTTCACTGCAGGAGACTGGCCCAGCACTTTGGCACAGACAGGCTGCTGTTCTAACCCAGTCAGGCACTTCTGTGTTGTTCTGAATAAAGCCCCTGTGCTGAGCATCCCCTCCATGCAGGAAAAGCCACTCTGTTGTGCTGTACTGGGAATGGGAATGTGGCTGTGCAGTGGCAGATGTCTGGGAAACTGAGGGTGTATGGGGCTAGAAACACACACTTGCACCATAGCAGATACCAACAGGGCTGTTCACTCCGTGTGCCCACACACCCTCCAGCTGCAGCCTGAAACCCTCTAGGACTGAAAGGTTAGAAGAAAATTACCTCTCCTCAGTGAGGCCTTGCAGTGCAGATAAAAAAACCTAAACACCTCTGGAGGCAGAACAACTTCAATTGAAGAGTCAGTAATTGTTACTACTGTCACAAGTACTTGGGAGGATTATAGAAACAACTGTTGAACTACTTCAAAAGTGCTGCAGAGTAGAATAAAACATATTAATAGAACTATTCTAGCCATGTTCTGCTTTCTCTTAATTGCTGCTTATTTATGAACGCTGTTTCAGTGCTTCTTGTCAGCCACTGGAGCAAGAGAGAAGCCACTCCTTTTGGCTTCAGTTAGGAACAGAAGAGGCTGTGATGTGCTCTATAGCTTAACTGAATGATTCAATAAAAGAAAAAAAATGCACAAGTTAAGCTTCTTCTTTGCTTTCATATGTCTTGCATATTTTTGAAGGCACAAGTTTTTGTTGATGTAGGGTTTTACTTTTACCCTGCTTTCTTACCAGCCTCTCTGCTGATGAAGGATGAATAGGGAAAGTGTTGACCTTTCCCTCTATGTTCCAGTTAATAAATACAAATAGCACTTTCTTGTATCTGTGCCAAGTTTGGATAAAACACAGTCTGATAGATACTGTATCCCAGATGTTACATCTGATAATTAGACAGCTTTAAAATGTAACATAGCTGAATGTTATTTAAAGCACTAAAATAAAATTAAACCTTCATCCCTGACATTTTCTTTTTCTGCAGGAAAACACAGGTTTTGCCTTGAAAAGCTCAGAGTAAAGAAGAAGCATGATGATGTAGAGGAAGGTACCTCAATTCTAGCTTGTCTGTACTAAATACTCTGCAATAAACTGCTCATAAGTTGCTTATCATAGGCAAAACAGCCAGTTGGTGAGCTCTGTTGCTTTTGTGCATTCTAGTACACTTCCAGCATGATCCAGAAAATCCCGGCAAGGGGTAATATATGTGATTACATGACTTGTTATCTTAAATGGTTTCATATGTGGTATTTGCTCCAGTTACTTGACATGACTCAAGTTGACCTCATTGTTTGTATGCTTGAAAGGGAACAATTATGCAACTACTAAATGGTATGGAAGACAGCAGTGCCACATGAGACAGGAAAGGAAATAGGAATGCAATGTCTACTAAGCTGTCAAAACCTCTGACACCAACATAATAAGTTTATTTTCTTTGTATGGTCCTACACTACAGAGTAATGAAAAGCTAACATTCATGCTATAAATATGGATTAATCATGACAACTTGTAGCTCTTATTGTCATTTGGAACCTACAATTTTTGTGGTTCTCTGTATATTTTCAGACAAGTTTTGTATTTGCCAGAATAACAAAAAAAAAAAATTAGTAAAGTAGACAACAGTGGTACTAAAACTAGCATTTTATGACAATGCTATAAAATGATAACATACATAAAATTATGCACATGTATCTTTAGTTACAAAATCTTTGTGTATACTTAATGTGAGTTTGGCAACATCTTATGGAGGATGTTGAAGCAAGTACATCTTTAGTTTTATCAGTGGTTTACAAAAACCACTGATGAAATAACATAGCATTAGTAAAAACTGGACAAGATGCAAACACTATAACTTTCCTGTTAGCACTGACCTACTTCTTGCAAAGCACTTGTATTAACAAGTTAGAAAATGAAGGATGGAAGAGTTCTGGAAAATTCACTGGTATCTATTTAATCTGGTTTTCAAGTTCTTTTAGTTTTCCTGGCAGCTATTCCACGTTTTTGTAAGGGAAAGCATGTAACATCTTATGAAACTGCAAGGCATCCTCTGAAAACCATTTTGCTTGATTTCAAACCACCTTGAAGCCTTCACAGAGGTTATAGAACAAGGACATCCTATTGCTCTGCAGCCTGTGACTCCAGTGTCCTGTTACCCAACATCAGGAGGCACAGAGTGACTGACTGGCCAGCAGCCAGCTGAACCAGACAGCAGGGCTGGGGCTCCAAGGTGAGCACTTCCTGCTGGCTCCATCACAAACCAGCTTAACGAGGATTGCCACAGACTGCTGAAGGTTCCTCAAGGCACTGTTAAACCATGCCATAATTAAAGAGTTTATTGGGCATTTGGTACCAATCCCAGTGTCCTGACTAAAGCCCACACCCGAGGAATTGCATGTATTCCCCAGTTCTTCCTCCTCTCCCTGTGTCTTCACTTCAGAAAGAATAGTAAACATCTTTGGCTGTCACACAGGCTTGGCCATCACTATGTGCTGGTTTGCTACAGCACAATAAGCTCTCCTGCTCCTACTGGTAGAATCATTGATGCACGTGGAGAAAGCAAGAGCTTAGAGAAGATGTGTGCTGCTTTGGGTCTGAGGCAATTTTCTGCACAGTGGCTGGAATGGAGCTGTACTTGTGCTGAACACAAAGTTGATAATACAGAGATGTTTTTGTTATGGCTGAGCAGGGCTTGCACACAGCCAAGGCATTCTCTGCTTTTCGTAGGCAATGCTGGTGAGGGAGCTGCGGGTGCACAAGAAGCTGGCAGGGGACACAGCCCAGGACAGCTGACCCCAAAGGATACTCCATGTTGTATGGCACCATGCTCAGTATATAAAGTGGAGGAAGAAGAAGGAAGAGGGGGACATTTGGAGAGCTGGCTTTGTTTCCTCAAGCCACTGTTACTGTGAGGGGGCCCTGCTCTCCTGGAGATGGCAGAACACCTGCCTGCCCACAGGGAGAAGTGGATTCATTCCTTGTTTTGATTTGCTTGTGTGCACAGCTTTTGCCTTTCCTGTCAAACTGTCTTTATTTCAACCCCATGAGTTTTCCAGCCTCCTGATTCTCTCCTGATTCTCTCCCTGATCCCATGGGAGAGAGGGTGAGTGGCTGCCTGGAGCTCGGTGGCTGCCTGGGGTGACACTATGACAAAATGTTCTTTTGGAACAGGAAAGCCACTGCTGCCAGCTGTGAGGGAGGCACACATTGGTGCCTGAGGATTTATTAAAATTTCCCCCAGATGATCTTGCCTCCAGATACTGGTTTCTTTCAATATGTGAGTAGGAAGATCAGTTTTAATTAGCATGATTTTAAAGCTGACAGAAGCAAATACCAATTACTGTCAGTCAACAGGGTGATTACAGCCACCTCTGACACATTGCAACAGAGGAGTGGTTGCTTTATTTATGTGTTAGAAGTGGATGGCAAAGGAAAGCAAATATCCTTATTTAGCTCATAGCCTTGGAATCAAGAGGAGGAGAAAAATATTTTTGCTTACCATGACACATTCAGTGTTTTGTTCTGGATTTCCTGGGACTTCTCTCAAATATTTAGTGCCACAGAAACAAGAGAAAAAAAGTAAATATATCAGAAAGCTTCAGAGCAGAGAGCTTCTGTCTCATTTGTAGCACTCATTAGCCCAGATGCTCCTTCCTAAAATCACTGCTATGGCATTCCTTGTTGTAGGTTTCAGAATGATTACCCCAAGCAGAATGCCTTGGGAAGGTAATGGTTTCTCTGCATATTGTCTAGGTCATTCTGACCTAATCCCTTTCTAACATTGTCAGACAACTGGCTCACTGCCAGAGTGCTCAACAAATTTAACATGCCATTAGAAAGATTATGGTCTGTGCTCAGTACCAATTTTCTGCAACTCCAACTGTTGTGAAAATGCCTGAAATATTCAAATATTGCTTGTCCTGGGCAGAGATAGAGCAGGATTTTTTGTTTTGTTGACTCCTGTCTGAAAAGCTCCTCCAATCTTTGAGTTATTTTTATCCATGTCTAACTTGGAAGAGTTTTGAAACAGCATTTAGCTAAAAAGGGAAGCTGACATAAAAGTGTGTGCCAACTTTCCAAATGCTAAATTACAATTACTTTCTTGCTTCAGTGCCACTTCTGAACAATGTGGTTACACAGATAACCTAGGGATTAAGATACCTATTTTCAACACAGTTACATTAGAAGAAAATTTCAGAAACTACAGAACCAGAAAGATGAACTGGTATGGGAGTCCTGGAAGCTTGTTGGGACATCACTGTCCCTGAATTGAATTACTTCTTTTAGCAAAACCTTACTCCTACTGGGTTTTAGTGACATGGTTTCTTGTTTCTTGTACTCCTGTGTTGTGTACACTTCACAGAACAACAATACAGGTTCCTTGTGCAATAAAAGTTGTCCAGAAAAATAAGTTCAAGTAACAGCACACACTATGGACAACAATGCCTAATCCAGAAGGTCAGAGTGGTTGGGAAGTGACATATCTGACTAAGGACACCTTCTATTGATAACAAGAATTAAATAAATGTATCTAGGAAGTGATAAAAGATATAGAATCCCAGAACATCACAATATTTAGTATCAGATATAATTAGGTGTGGACTTCTTTGTAAGTTTGTCAAATGTTCAGCTAGACACATAGAAGTCCATCTTCATTTGTTTACTATCTAAGAATAGTATCTGTGCCCCTAAATGGATTTCCCAAGTACATAGTTGGTCTGCATTGACCTTTGAAAATTCCAAATTAAGTCTGCATATGTATGTAAGTATCAAGATATTTCTGTTTTGCTTTGGAAAAAGCTGGTTGGAAATTTAAGAAAATGGGAAATGCATCAATTTTGAATCTATTGTGTTAACTTTCCAGGACCGTCTGTTTTTATTATTTTGGTTAGTTCCCCTCTATATACAATTCTTTAAAAAGTTGCATATATGCATGGTTAAATTGGTTAGTAGTGCATGTGGACATGCCATTGCTTGGGCTGAAGACTTTAAAATACAAAATGCCTTGAAACACAAAGTGGAAAGAGAGTTCATAGAGACTGTTTTATACTACAATAAAGAGTACTATACTTAAAAAGTTACAGGCTTGTGGTTTATGTTGCTGAACTCAACATAAATAACAAAATCAAGCTCAGTTTCTCTCCCCCAGTCTCCAGTTTTTCTCCAGAGAAGTGTCTTCTTCCATCCCACATTTCTCTTTCTCTCTGGATGGATCTCTTGCCTGTATTTTTGGTTACTACAAGGCACTGAAAAGAACACAGACAATAAAGAGAAAGATTTCCTGGTCTCATAGCAGTATCAAAGCACACTTTAGCCTGGATCAGCTGTGTCAAGGAAGATGCATACAATTTACCTTGAGAGCTGTAGTTTCTGCTCCCCATGTGACCACAGAAAAAAGCCATGGCTGATACTCCTTCTTTGGGCAGCATCAGAGTTTGTCTCACTGCATTTCACCAGGATGGACATTTTTTCTGAGGCAGTAAAGAGAAATGTCTATTGCCTGCAAGCACCTTCCAGTGACGTGTTTTTAAACACTTAGGCAAAAAAGCAATCAGGGAAGATGTGGGTTTTCAGGGACTGCCAGGCACGACAAACCACACACTTCCTGTGGCCCCAATGACACACTTACGTTCTGCTTCTGAAAGCTCTGCAGGAAACCAGAAGACAGAAACCAGTTTCCCCTGGCAGAGAGCAGTTCACCCTTGGAATTATGACTTGTACAGTACAGCAGAGGCTTTGGCTAACAGGGCACTTTGAGGGAATCCCTGTGAACAGAGACACAGTGCAGTTGGTTACCTGTCTTTAACACCAACACTGACAGATTCTTCTTGGCCTTGCTTTGGATGTCCCCTCTGGGCTCCTGAAGCAGCAGCTGAGCTCTCTCTGACTTACTCTAGGACAGAGTTCCAGATACATAGCTTTCCCCATGTTGGTGTTTCTGGCAAGGAAATTATTACTTTTACAAGAGTAGAAATGGGAAAACCTGTGTTTCTCCAAAATCTGTATACCCAGGAGTCAGGAGGATTCTTCTAATAGACTGCCAGCTGGACCAAGAATAATGAAGTTCCAAGGTTTAAACAGTGGTCTGCTCTGGCTATTCTCGATGTAAAAAGATACTTTTACTCTCCTCCCCTCCAGTTCAGTCCTCCCACTCTTTAATTTTTTGGTTCCTTTTCTTGGACTTCTGCAGATTAAAATCAGAAAACAAACAGTATTCCTTCCCCCACTTCAGAAGAACACTTTTTCCTGCTTTTCTTGGCTGGTTGCTCCTTTCATACTCCATGGGTATCCTTGGGATATCTCCCAAGGCAGGCTCTGCAGAGTGGCCCAGCACCAAGCAGCGTGGCTGACCTGAGCCTACCAACACTGACATGACCTGGAGTGGCTTCAATTTATAATGGCTGTCTCTTAGACAGTATGGGACCTCAAACCAATCTCCAGGTCTCATAACCACATCACAACCTCCTCAAAGGAGACACCAGCACTGGCCTGAGTCCTCTTTCTGAAGGTTCCAATGTACAGAGCCCCTGTTCTTCGTCTTCCAATCATGCAATTACAGGAAATCCCAAAGACCAGAACAAGAGGCTTAATTGTTTTAGAAAACTGGTAACACCTTGATAGCTAATTTGGTTTAGGGCAAAAATAATTAAAAACCCCAAAGAAACACCTCCTTCACCCATCTCACCATTGTGCTAGAGATTTGTTACTTCTATTCTCAAATTTTTTCTAGGAGTCTGAAATGAGAGACCACTCACTATAAACATCTTCTGAGTAACATCAATGCAGGGTCTCAGTGTTCTAAAGTACTTTATATCCTTCTGTAACTGATTAGATTCATAACCAGTTAATTTCTGGATTACATCAGAGATTTAGAGACCTTAGCACTGTTTTAAACCCCGGCAACAAGATGCTTGAAGTCATGTAGTTAATAAATATTAGAGGAGCATCTTCTGGTAGCTCCTCCAATTTTTGACCAACAACTAAATAGTCTGGCAAATGTCATTCAGTCCTTCAAACAGAGAACAAACACAGAATCTGGACAAGAATGCACTTCCATTTCTTGGCCTTATCACTATCTTTACATATATAAAAATGCATCCAACAAAAATAAAATCCATCACAACATTTTCAAAAAATCTATCAGATAGTGTAGGAGTTTGACCATATCTGGCAGCCAGATGCCCACCAAGTTGTTCTATTACTCCTCTCCTCAACAGGACAGAGGAGACAATAGACAGGACAGAACTTGTGGATCAAGGTAAAGACAACTTAATAAAGCAAAACTAAAGGCTGTGTGCAAAGGAAAATCAAAAGATTAATTTTTTACTTCCCAATGGCAGCCACGCCCAGCCACTTTCTGGAAAGCAGGAATTCAGTCCACATAGCAGTTGGCAGATTTAACTGATGGTGGCCTCCTGCTGCCTGTCTCTGTGGTTGTCCTTTGCTTTTCCCACAACAGTGAAATGGAATAATCCATCCCACAGTAGGGATATGGAATAATCCATCCATCCCTATAAGTGTTCAAGGCCAGGCTGGGTGGAGCTCTGAGCAGCCTAGTGAAAAGTGTTGGAACCAGATGATCTTTAAGGCACCTTCTCAACTTCAGTCATTCAGTGATTCTGTAGCTTCTAAGCTGTTCCACAAAAAGCACTGATATAAAGCTATAAAAGCACTGATTCTGTGCTATAGAATGTGGTGATTTGGGATCAGTTGTTCATGCAGTGAGACTGTCCCTACAGCAGAGGTGAAAATACTTGGAGGAAGCAAGCCATAGGCATTGGGGAGGCCTCTCCTCACAGCTGAATCCCATTGTGTCACTACTGGAATTTACAACTTATGGCTCATGAATCTGAACAGGGAATTTAATTCCTCCAGAGACTCAGGACATGAATAATACCTCCCTGTGACAGACAATTGATGACAGCCATTCTTAAGCTATTTATACCATGCATTGGCATTCAAAAAGCAGTGGAAAAATGAACTTATGCTGTTCAATTGCTAATTGAAAGTGAAATACATCACCAGATCATTCTTATCTAAAACATAAGAGATATAGAACTGGACTACTCAAATTCAGCCTGCATCAGAAGGGCCATGACAGTAGACCATAAAGGACAGCTAATTAATTGACATACAAACCATCAAGACATAAAATAAATGTTGGTTTCTAACAACTTTTTCATGATTAATAGTCAGGCTATAAAATAGAATCCACGTCTCCCACTGCCCATGCTCAAGGCCTAAGCAAAAGAGTTATCTTACTGCTCATTTACATAATAAGCGAGGTTCTGGATCAAATGTTAATCCAAATTTAGAATCACATAGCTTATTTGGAAATATGAAGAGAACTGGGAGTCTGACTGGTGCCACATGCATATTGGGAAAAAGCTGACATATTATAAAGTTTGAGAATTTTGAATAATTAAAATTTTAAATTTTATTTTAAATTGCAAAGCTCATAGAATATTGAGATCAGGGTAAAGCAATATTGGAAGGAAGACCTTCCCTTTCTCAAGGAGGATTGGGCTAGAGAACATCTAGGCAAGCCTGACATCCACAAATCCATGGGCCCTGATGGGATGCATCCACAAGTGCTGAGAGCTGGCAGACCTCACAGTGTCTGTCACAGATGTCTGAGGACTGGAAGAAATGTCACCCCAGTCTTCAAAAAGGGCAAGAAGGAGGACCCAGGCAACCACCAGCCAGTCATCCTTACCTCAATCACTGGAAAGAAGATGGAGCACCTCATTCTGGAGGCCATCTCTGTCCACAGGGGAGACAAGAAGGTGGAATCAGGTGGATGCACGATGGATAAATCCTGCTTGACCAACCTGATTGCCTTTTATGATGAAATAACTGCTGGAGGGGTGAGGGGAGAGCAGTGGATTTTGTCTACATTCACTTCAGCAAGGCTTTGGACACTGTCTCTTACAATATATTCATAGACAAACTCGGGAAGTGGGACTGGATGAGTGAACAGGGAGGTGGTTTGAGAACTGGTGTGCTCTCTACAAGTTATGGAAGAATAGTTTTAAAGTATTTCATTAAATAAATTATTTACCAGTAAAGGAACTGGGACAATTCTAAATGCTTTCATAAGCTAAGCAGCTAAAATATTTTATCATAGGAACCACAAAACTTGCATCTAATATTCAGAAATTCATCAATATTTTCTCAATAAAACATGTCATTCCTAACAATTCTGTATTAATTAAATGTGTTATTAATTTTCATAACAATAAAGTACATACTTGGAAGTAAATTGTAATTACATTGTGTTCTCCAGCATTTTGTTGAAGGTGGACTATTTTACAAGATTTCATTTTTCATTGGTTATTTTAACTCATTTTTCCTGACAACTGAGGCACACCTATAAATTACTGTCACTGTTTGTAGCAGCAGATAAGCACCAGTAAACTCAATTTAGAGCCCTGTCTCCAGGCTCTAAATCCTTTTTTTTTTTGGTTCAGCCACATCTCTGAATTCCTGTCAGCATCAACTTAGGAATGCCTCCCTTTAAGTGATGTTGCATTCTGGGTGATCTTTGCTGCTCTCCTGGCAGCCTTGTCATCCCCTGCAGCTCATTCCCTTTCCCTCTGTTCCAGAATCACTATCCAGGTCAACCCTTTTCTTGCTGAATGGAGCTTGCAAGCTGTCTGCACCACACTGTGACAACTAAATTCACTTAGGGTTTAGTCATGAGCCAGATACATCCCACAGGATGCAGCTCCATTATTGCTTCATGCATCAGACATGTCCCTCTTGAACTTCAAGAGCAGGAGACTTAATTGAGTCAATTTTAACTCAGAGTTTTCTCTCTAATCTAATTTCAAAAAGTTGCATTAAAAAAAAAAAAAATATATGACTGGTGTTATGTAATGCTGTAAGTTTGTTTCCCCCTCTAAACAGCCTTTTAATTTTATTGGAATTAGTTGCATAAAGCAAACTGGATTTAGCTCATGTTCCTTATGTTCTTTATGTGGATTTTTAGCTTTAGATTAGATGTCTTGTGATTTTTTTTCAGTGAGTACGAATATGAAAGTTGTCAAGTATGTGTTATTGAAGATACTTCAGCCATATTAATGCCATGGCAGGTAAGTGTTGAGTTGAACAAGAAGAAATTATTGTGAGGTGGTAGGCTGAGGAATTGCTTCCCAGAGGATGGAGCAGAGTTCTGTTCCTGGGATTTCTAAAAGTAATTTTAGTGCAAGGGCATGAGAGTGAATGGATCTCAGTAGTTAGGGGAACATATTACACAGTTCCTGGAGCAAAGTCCTAACATATTCTGTTCTTTATATCAAATGCTACTTGCTGCCTTGGTGTCCCACTAATTAATTTCATTTAATGGCAAATAACATGATTCAGGTTGGTTTGTTTTGCCATAGTTCTGTAATTGATCTGTTTGCTAAAAGGGTGCTGTGTTCAGGAATCAGTGAGATGTGAACTCACCCTCTCATGATGGCCCTGCCTATTCTATTTTTACAGGCCTACTCTATTTTTATTTTCATTGCTTGTTTTTTTTCCTGTTTGCTTTGTTTTGATTATTTTGGTAATGTGCTCTCTTCTACAAATAGGTACTTAACTGGATATGGACCTTATTCCCTTTACATTTTCTGTTGAGATCAATATTCTGATTTGCTTGTGGAGCTAAAAGGCCATGAAAGCAGTTTGAGAGAGGTGTCTCACAGGAGCTGAAAGAAGGAAAAAGCCCAAATCTCACCAAAATTCTATGAGAGCTAAGCCACAGCCTTTGGTCCTGCTGTTCTTCACTCTTTGTGTTTTATTCCTTCTGAAAGGAATTTGTGGTCCCTTGCTGAATGGGAAGCCTACAGATTCAGAGATGACCTCTGCCTCAGAAAGTGATGGTTACTGGAATTTGGGAAGATATGCAGAGAAAAGGGGACTCAACACCTACCTTGTCCTTGTGAACTTCATGTAAGCATCCATTAGTTTTGCTTTAGTCACTGTGACTTTATAATAATGTTGTTCAATGCTTATGAGATCTGTTCACCTGTTTCTATGCTAAATCACTTTAATATTAATCTAAACCCAGAGTATAAATCCATAAAGTAAAATTCATAATCACTTTCAACTGCAGAGGTATTCACCAGAGAACAGAAACAATGTGAAACCCTTAGTACCTTCTCAAAGAGATTTTGCAGGACAAAGGCAGAAAAAACCCAAACCCAAGCACATAAAGCAAATACAATACACAGATCCACACAGACCTTGGGAAGATATTTTTTGAGAATCCCTGTACCTTTGCACAACACAGGGCCCTATGACCTGATTTTTGGAAGCCTGTGTCTGAGGCATGTGATTTGCTCAGCAAATAATAATTGAGCTGCTATTTTTAAGGAAGATTTTCCCTATCCTGAGGATGCCTCAGGAGAATCTCAGCATTGGGCTCATCAGTGTTTTTGCAGGGCTGGTGGAGGCTGCACTGCCCTCCTGCAGAACTGGGGTGATTAATGGAAGGACTCACTGCTTCTGTTGGGCAAAAGAGACTCCAGATATCTAAGTCTTGTGTTCTACCCCCTCTGAGACCATCTTTTTCCTTCACCATTCCTTCCAAATCCTTATTTTTCTCTTCAAGGACTGAATCATGGCGCCCTGCCTGTGTCCTTGTTAAGATCTCAGCTAGAAAAATGCTTTTGCTTAAGAAAATAACATCATGGGAAAGGCCATGGCAACACAAACACTTGTTTTGCCAGAACACATTTATACTGGATGGGTGGATAGTTCAGATGGCCATGAACACTTAATAAAGATCATTTTTCTAGTAATTCCCCAAGGCACTTCCTTCAAAAAAACTATTATAGAGAGACAGGAATTTCAGTGGAAACTGCCAGACTTAAAACAAATACGATTATCTTCTTTTCACAATTTTTCTTGTCACCTTAGCAATCTAGGGAAGGCAATTTCTAGTCTAAATAATTTGGATTATATTATGCCTTTTCAATCTTCAGTCTTTTCTAAGTTTTATTTTTGCATCCAAAATCCTAATAACAGCCTGTAACACATTTACATTCCTGCATTCTTGCATTCTTGCATTCTTGCCTCTATTTTGTTGGGTACACAGTATTCCTTTTCTTCCTTTTCTTTTCTTCCCCCCCTCCCCCCCCATCCCTCTCCCTTTGGTAATATGACCACTTTGCATTTTTCCAGATTTGGAAAAACAGGAATGTTTTCAGCCTTCAAGTTAGGAACAAGAAGAAAAAAGGCACCTCTGGCATTCAGACACAAATTTAGAACATTAAACTACATGCAGAAAGACACAATATGAAATCTAGGATGAGGAAGTGAAAACTGTCTAAGAAATCTCACAGATTGAGAGAATTTAAGAGCAGGATGAAATGACAGCTCTCTGAGTTTCACTCCTGTTTGTGAAGATGATTACATTTTACCCATTTATTACTATGCTGGGATCCACAGCTCTGTTCAGCTGAAGCATTGCTTGCAGAAATGGACACTGCTTTGAAGTGAGAACATCAAGAGGTGGAAAATCATCACTTTCCTTGACACCTATTAATCATACACTGTTAAATAGCACACAAACTTCTCATTTAAATTTGCTGCTTTCCCCCTGCTGCCCTTGGGTCTCATTTGTACCTCTTTCCACAATATTAGAGAGTCCTTATGTTGTGATAACTCCACACAAAGGAATTCTTGGTGGAGCAACTGGCTCACCCTCGGTGCACAGATCTGTTCAAACTGCACCAAGGTGTGCCCCCCAAACTGCTGGGCTGGATTTCATGTCACTTGTGGCACTTTGCTGCTCTTCATGTGGATAACCCAAGAAGTACAGTGTGTATTTTCTTGACACATCCAAAATCACCACACTGTATGCAGTTATCTAGAACCTGGCTCTGAAAGCTCCAGCCAGAGTCTCTCCTGTCCAGTCCACTTGCTCATGTTTCACTTCCTAATTCAGTTAATTCAGACTTCCTGTCCCACATTTCCAGTATTTTGAAGTTTAGTTCCCCTGAAGAAACATTTGGAGTAAAATATTAATCTTACTTCCCTGTCTAACTTGGTCAAATTAAGATTTAAAACAAAGGACTCCCTTTCATTCCTAATCTCGGACAGAAAGGCTTTCCTAGCAGATGTGGATACACATTCATGCACAGGTATTAAAAACATACTTGAACATTAGAAACAGGGTGGAAATTTTCTATTACATAGATATCACAAATACCACAAATATATTTTTTTGATCAAGGTCACCTTTTATCTGCTCCTGAATTATGAAAATAAAAGCAGCAACACTTCTGTAAAATCACTTTAGCTCCAGGTCCTTCAAGGATTGAAATCCTGTCCTGGACTGTGTGGGAAGCTGACAGACTCGTGCACACCAGCTCAGACAGTATCTCAGGGCAGGTCTGAGAGAGGAGGCTCTGCTGCCCTGTTCTGTCCTTGCTGGCTCCTGTTGCACAGCTTGAGTCCTTGTTATTTCCCCTGCCCCACAGCTCCTGCCACACATCTGGAAACAACCCAATTTTTCTTCAATTTGTCACAGTATTTAAGTCTGCTTATAGGACAGAGTGTCTGCCACAGGGAGGGAAGCAAACAGCTCTGTGCTGTTCAAAAGAGATCCAAAACCCCAGTTCTTTTAAGGGATCTTCAGAGTGAAATGTCAGGGTTGGGCTTTGACATATTGGGAATAAGTGAAGCAAGCAGTGAGAAGGCTGGCAGAACAAACATGGGCATGCAGTGGGGAAATACTGCCTTGGCATTGGGGATATGAAAAGTCATTCTGCAGACAAGGCCAGATTCCATGTTTAATGACTGCTTGTCTGAGTTTAGGACTCTGTGATGCACTTAAACCAGCAAGGTGCACAGTGATATCAGTGGGGGCAGGCATTAAGATCTAGAGGATATCCTATCCTTTTGTACTGCTGTAGCTCACTCAGGCCTACAACTGCCATCATTTCTCAGCTGAGGAAACATTCCCACCTCGACTGTTAATTCTGCACTTTGATTTTATCCTTTACAGTTTTCCTTTTGTTGTTATTAATTCCCTTTCCTTTGGAGTTTTCCTCCCTGTGATAATTCCTCTTTCTTCTCATTCTTAATTCTAATTGCCTCCAATCAAAGTTTTGCTAAGCATTCCAAGTCATGTAATTGGATTTTAGAGTTAACTGTTCAAAGATAACTAATGCCATTCAGAATGTTATTTCAAGTTGCCTATTTGTAGAGTCCTGAAGAAAATGCTGCAGAAGTGTACAATGAGTTCATGTTTAGAATATTGTAATAGATTTTTTTCTCTCCAGGGAAGGTGATGGGTGTAACCACTGTAGCATAAGCTCTTCCATAATAGTTGCTATTAAATAACTAGTTGCAGCTTTTAGAAAAGCTCAGTTTATGCCATGAGAGCTGTATCAGCTGATTTCCTTGCATATATCCTTATAAACAGGACAGCTGGGCACAGGACCTGCTTTAATATAAACTGGATGTCTGAAGAAACTGGGTATACCATGGGTTTGTGCACTACATCAGCTGGGGAAAATGGAAACACTTCACTGACTCAGACAGGTCTTTTCTGGTCTCTTTTCTATGAACCACAGTTTTGGCTCTCCTATGTCCCTAACTGTGAAATTATGAACTTTCTGGCCTCCAGCTCTTTGTTCTAATGATTAAACAAGACTAACATTTTTTGGAGGTCACAGTGATAATATGATAGTCCCTTTGAAGGGATTCAGTAAATACAATACAGCAAGAGTGCACTGTGGCATTATCAGGGCCTTAATTTTGACTTTTGGCAATATTATCAGTGAAGAAACTCTGTTTTTAAAAACTTAAAATGTATAGTGGGCAGAAGAACCACCAATAATAACCAAAACAGGTTTATAAAGCACAAGATTCAGTTTCCTTTCCTGACCACACTGGGCAACTACTGAAAGGAATCCATCTGTTAAGTGATTCTTAGATCATGCCTAAGATGGCCATCCAGAAGTAGCTTCCAAGAGAGCTACGATAACTCTGACTCACTCTGAGATTCCTGGTAAGCAACTGATTTTCAGTAGTTACTGCTGGCCATGTGGGATTGGCTCCAGCACCTATGTGGAGATCAAAATAAACCCTTCCTTTGCTTCCTCTTATGGACTGTGAATTTAGCCACTGCTTGAATTTAGCCACTGTCTTTCAGACATGCCCAAAGCCTGCCCTACCTTTGAATTATATATATATTTTAGATTGTTAAATGGACATTAGGATTTGAATTAATCACTGCACTATGTCTACCAAATCTGTATGATTAGACTAGATTTGGACAGGAAAAAAAAAAGAAAAAAGGAGAAGAAAAAAAGAAAAATTATCATAGGATACTGACTTGTGTCATGGACCCAGGAAGAGGTGGTTTGTCTCAGAAACAACAGTGGCTTTTCCTGGTGTGACACCTCCTGTCCTCTGTCCTACATCTGCCATGCCAGCAGAAGCTGATAGGTTGTCTCAGTTTCTGCTTTGACCCCAATTTTCTCTCCATAGGGCAGAAAAATTATCTTTTGCCTTTTTGTTGAGTAGTTGATCTGCAGTCACCTTCCTAGGTTACATTAGGAGGATAAAGCCAGCCCAATTATTTAAATTACAACTACAAAAATCGCGTTTCCTTGTCTCTAGAAGTTACCCACAAATGCAGAAAATGACCGTGTGAATATGTAATGGGGGAAAGGACTGTGGATGACAAATGTTGAGCAATTATATCTGAGCTCAGCATGAGAAATTATGAGGGAAAAAAAATCAATGTGAGTGTGTCTTGTGTGCATGCCCTGAAGCAGCAGGCAAGGCAGCAGCACAGGGATTGGAAGCGTCTAAATGCCAAGCAGAAATGAAAAAATATAACTGAAAATGATGATATATGAAAGTGGCTGAGCATAAATATAAGAACACATTTTGTCTAGACTTGGGTGTCTCTAGTGAAGTAATAGAAATCTCCACATGCAATTTAAGACTGTCAGTTCTGGCACCCATAACTGTACATTTTGTAACAATCAAAAGATTCCTACAAATTCAGGCGTAAGAGCTGTCAGGGATTAATATGAAACATTATGTATTGTTTTCCCCCTCTGACCATGAAGATTGTACCTGTTACTCTTGAAGTCCAAAAAACATGTAACTGTAATTTTTAAACACTAGATGGCTCTATTGGCTTTTTAAATGCAGCATTTCCCAACCTTGCACAGAGTTTTGAAAATTAAGTACCGTTCAGAGTGTGTTCCATTGACAATCATAGATACTACTATAAAAAAATGAAAGAAAATAGAAAAAAATAATTGTCTTCATCCTTTGAGCAAGGTGAAACTGACAGCCAGTGCAAGGGGCAAAAAGGCTTTCAGTTTCTCCCCTGTATTGTACTGAATTTTCACAGTTAATTGTGTCCACAGGATGCCTGCATGGTGCCTAAGGATGGAAAACAAAGGATTCTGGCCCCTTGCACGGAGACAGTGGCAAAAGGGGTTTTAAGGTGTTGACCTGCTCTTCCAACCTTTTGCACCTGTCTGTGTCACACTGGGGCAAGGAAAAGTCATGGAAGCATCCATTCCTTCCTGCTGCACTACAAAATGCTGAAAAGTTATCTTGAGGGATTATGAAGTTTAGCAAATATCCAGTTTCAGTACCAGATTGCTAAATTAATGTTTGCATACAGCAAATTTACCTTTTCCCATTGTTTTGGGGTAGCACATATAAGTTTAAAATTTATACTTCCTTCATATGAGTTTTGAAGAAAAACTAAATGGATCTGAAAAAACAAAGTTGAAGAAATACCAACGAGATGGTTTACTTTTTAATTATCTACTCATTTAAGTTCTAAATTCCTCTGATATTTCTGTTTTGTAAACAAAAGATTGTTGAAACTCAGAAATGAAATATTAGGGAAGGCAGGCATTGAGTTCAATACCTTTTCTTCCAGTTTAGCTTGGAAGATTTGAGAAGACTGGCTGTTTCTCTGCTATCAGCTTATTGCACAGGAGATGACAGGAATAAGCCACTCAACCACTGACTAATCCAGCAGGTCACCTTCCATCCCACACCTTCAGCCATCTGCTCCAGCCTCTATTGGCTACCTGACACTCAAAGAGATTTGTCCATGTTGGAGCTGCTCCCTGAGGAAATCCCTTCTTTTCCACTACATGATCCAGAAAGAGTTTATTACATACAGAGACCCTCCCCAGAGATCCTGAGCTTTAGGAACACACAATAAAGGCTAGGGGTGTGAGGATGTATGGTTAAAAATGAACAAAGCCCTGAGCAGAGCACTCCTTTACACCAATCCTTCAACGTGTCCATGGAAGTCGAGGCCTTTCCATGGAGAAACAGGGCCAAGGAAAAGGGGGAAAAGCCCTGAAATCAATATAAAACCAAACAACAAAAAAATCCTGAACAAACCACCCACCCCAACTTCTCAGGGTCACTAAATCTGAAAGGAAAGGCATTTAAACTTGCAGGATCAGGAATTAGTATAGGGGAAATTGAGTAAGGCATCAAGCACAGAAGCCCTGTCAGCATCCACTGTCCATGAAAGCATCCCAAGGGTACAGCACCTGATGATGCCCTGCCTGCAGATGAGGGGACAAGCAAACAGCAACAGCCCCACCATCTCTGCAATCTTCCCTAATACCTGCTAAAGACAGAGTTCTGAGCTATGGGGCTCTTTTTTCTAGCCCTGCTGGCACTGAAGTGACTTGGAAATTTGTCTTTGGAGACAGGCACTGGAATCAGGTCTTTCAATTGTGGCAGCAGCTGAAACAGAGCTCGAGGTACTCAGAACTTTGTCACTTCCCCTGGTCCACATTGGATTTACTTCACTCCGTGCAATAACTGGGAACTAATAAAGTCTTTCCTAGACCCAGAAAAGGGCACAATACGACTTAAGTACGTGTGCTGTTTGTTTTTACGGAAGGAAATGTCCTGCAGGCTAAGGAAGAGGCGGGATTTTCACGGCAGCAAACAGGTCAGTGTGGAGCCAGGGAGAGATGTCCCAACACAGCCAGCGCCGCTTTTCCCTGCGTTAATGTATAGGCAGCGCCAACGGGGAAGGCTCCGACAGGGGCGGGCTGTTACGTAAGGGGAAATCTGCATTCCTTGCGTAACTCGGCTCTTTACATAACCGGGCTCTTTACGGCCCCGGAGGGGGAGAGCGGAGAGGAACAGAGAGAGGAGCGGAGCGGAGCGGAGCGCCCGGCACTGCCCGCCCCGCCACAGAGGAAACGCGCTGCCTCTGCCTGAAGGAGAAGAAGTGAGATGGGAAATGTCACCGACTGCAGATTCCCATAGCTGATAGTCTAGGTGGGCTTGATGGAAAGAAGACAGGAGGTGTTGAAGTAGTTTTTCACATAGAATCATGGAAGCATCGAGTTTGGATCACCCAGTCCCCCATGAAGGCAGCGCTGCCCCTGGAAGCCACAAACCCACATTGCCCAGATCCAGACTCTGAACACCTCCAGGATGGTGATTCCACCACCTCCCCGGGCAGCCCATTCCAACTTCTGACCATTCAAACAGTGAAAACATAAATATAACAAAGGCCTGGCCACAGCGATTTTTACACAGGAAGAATGGATAGAAATAATAAAACAATTCCCACTCCCAGTGCAAGTTTAAGTTTCTACAGGAGAAAAAGAAAATTCTCTGTTGGATTTCTTGCCAACTCTGCCTGCTCAGCACTAGGCAAGGAACACAGAAAAGCTTATTTGGGCTGTAAATGGTCACTAGGAATCCCCATGTACAAATGAACTCCCGGGTTGGAGGTTGCAGAGTTTCATTGACACTTGTGAGAGACTTGGAAATACACTTGTAAAATAAAGAGAAGATGAGGGATAACTTGGAGACAGGGAAAGCTGCAGTTCAGCAACACCTAGCCTGGAATTTATGTAAGGATAAAAATTCAACACCTAGCCCAGGGTTTATTTAAGGATATGTCACCTCTGTGTGAAGTCATGTCCAAACCATATCTTGCATTTCCCAGTTCCTGGGCAGTTATGTGCTCCATCTGCATCCCACAGATACCTGTTACTTGGGAAGGAAACTTCCGGTGCAAGGGCCAAAGAACCCAGATGCAAATCCTTATCACAAATGATTATAGAAAACTTAAAGGCCAATAATAATACAAATGCAGAACTGAGTAGCACTTAACTATGTGCATTTCCCTACAAACCTAACATGTAAACTCATTCTAAACATACTGGTTAGGTTTCAGTACTGATTTTTGCAGAAATCACCTAATTTGGAATATTTTTATTTTAGGGGTCTCCAAAATAGACCACAGAGTTCTCCTCTGTGAGTTGTAATTACACTGTTTTATTATTTATCATGCACTGGCAGTGTCTAATTTATTAGACCTTTGCTTGCTGAATATTTTATTTTATGTGCATTCCAAGCAAATAAAATTCCTCTTAAAACAAAGTTGAGTAAAAGGGCATTGTACATCAGAGTTGTGCTTAAAAACTATTTCTACTACATTGCACATAACAGATTTGAAATGTAACTTTCAGAAAATTCTGGTTTAAAAATCAGATTTGAGGTCACTCAGCTACATACACATGTCTGATGCATTCAGACCTCTCCTCCTTTGAACAGTTCCACAATTTCAGATAAATTATGTAAAAAGTCAGAGAAAGGCACTCTTCCATCTGAGGTAACTACTTGCAAAGTCCAAGCTAAGTAGGTTTGAGACAAACTGGTTTAAAACCAGCATTTGACATGGCTGTTATGCCAAAGACAGTTAGCAGATGCCAGCAAAGAATTTGCCAAGTGGCTGGAAAGAAATCTTTCCAAATATCTACATGATGACTTACAATTCCAAACACACCAAAGAATCCCATCTTGCTTGTAAACCTTTCTTGTGCAACAAAGTATTACAGTATATTCTGTTTATAAACTCATGGAAAACTTCTTTTATCTTGTTTCAGACTCCAGTTATTAGGACAGTACAGGTACTTTCCCAGTTTATTTTTAAAGCAGGGGCTGAAGTCACATCCTTTTGCAATTTCTGTGGTTCTCACTTCCATTTCTGGTTTTAAACAAACTGGTTTATATTTGCATACTCTGTGTATTTCATCTTATAATAATATACTACAGGACTGTTGTTACACTTACAGGTATCCTTTCAGAAGGGAGAATGTCACTTGGCTGAAAACCCCCCAGGAACTGGATTCCACACCTAGAACTCTCGGTTCTAATGTCAGTACAAATAATTTAAAAAACATTTTGCATTTTATATAAGCCTAGTAGTATCTTGTATGTACATTTTCCAGCTACTCAAGATGGAGTTTATGGAAAAGCTTGGTTAATCAAAATTCCTTCTCTTAGTTCTCATCTCACATCCCGCTTTCTGGAACGGCCTTGAACAATCTCCAAAACATAGGAAAGTTGTTGTTTTTATTTAGAGTAGGAGCCAAACTTCTAAATTTACAAATTCCTCCTTAACTCAATACTGAGAAAGACCACATCATCTGTACCAAGAGTTCTTAGCTGCTCTAATTCAATTACAGGACTGAATACTCATATGCCCAATTAATTTCTGCAGGCTTTTTGAAATCCAGTGGATAAGAAATATGATGCTTTTTTATTTGTTGACTTTATAAAACTGACAGATATGATTGGCTTTGTATCACTCAATCATTCAGCAGAGTGATTTTCTCCTTTTTTCAATTATTACAATTTTCTATATTATTTTGTTTAAAAAAAGAATAATTCTTCCTTTACAGTGAAGAGTATTTGATAACACAATTCAACTGCATTTCACATTTGGCACAAACCTTCCCTCTGGCTTTTGGAGATAACTTCATTTAACTGTGAGGGTTTTTTTCTGTTGGAATATCAGAAAGTCTTCAGTAAGTAAAGGCATGTGTGCCAAGCACATCATTAACTGAACTGATTGAAGATCAGAAAAGTAAGTACTAGGTCTAATATGGCTTGGGTGCCACTAATGGGTACATTATAGATTGAAATATTTCATTTGATCCATTAGTTGTTTTGTTGTTGTCAATACCACAGGCAGTTGTATGAATCTATTTACAAAACGAATTCAACCTCCATTAGCTTTTAAGGCACTGCTCAAATGAAAGCAGTCTCTTACAACAGCTGAAACAATTACAAGTGAAAATGAGAGACCATTTTGATGAATACGCATTCTGGCAGTAATCATCTCCCAGACAAGATTTGTCTGTTTCTAAAAATAATTGTTAATAATACAGATGTATATTTAGGGGAGGTTTATTATTTTGTTCCATTCCTCTGTAAATGTTGACATTTAAAACTTTAATTACATTTCCTCTTGTTAAAATAGACTGCAAAAGAGAAAATACTATGTGCTATGTGCTATAATCAGGGGTGTATTACTGTCACCAAAAGAGTAGACTAAAAGTAAGACTAAAAGCAAGTTGAAGACATAAGAGAAATACACATGAAAAAATAATATAAATAGATGTGATCAGCTGTAACTTGGTAAAAAGAAGTGGATAGCTTTTTCTTGTATGGCAAGATTAAAAAAGATTAAAATAAATACATTTTTACAAAGTGCAAAATTTACCTGAGAACCAGTGCTTGCTACACAACAGAAGTGAACTAACACCCAGGTGGCTTCAGAAAGTACTGACGTTTTACAATGGGAATCCCAACATTGAAAATAACTCTGGAGAAACTTGCACTACGTTCAGTGTGTGGTGTGTAAAAAGTCCAAGCTACCTACAAACAGGGCTGGCAGACAGGCAGACATGGGACAGACAAGGTGCTGACTGGCACCACTGAGGTGCTCTAAGGTTTAGTGCTTTATGTTTTGTAGGTGCCAAAAGAAGAGTACAACATCATCTGTGTTTAAAATATGCTGTTTTGCTGACAGCTCAATGTTATTGCCATTCCCCAAGGAAGCATGGGAATTGTTCATTCAGAGAGCAGAGATAGGACAGGAAACTAGACCCATCAATGAAGTGTATGCTCTTAGATAACTGACCATAGTAATTGCTTCTGCAAAATGTGAGAGGACTTGAAGTATTTTCTGGGTAATTTATTACCATTACGCTACCCTTACAATCCACCCTGCTCCTATTACAGATCATCAATAGTATTTTCTTAATGCTTCAGTTACTGTAGATGCATTTACTCAGCTATGATCTCAGGTTGCTTTTGAAGTTTTCCAATTTGTTACAAAAGGGAAGCTCATTTAAATACTCATGGATGCCTACAACAAGTGTCCTATGCACTTAGGGATTTGCACTTCAGTGCTCACAGAAGCCTTTTCTTTGCTAATGCATTTTTAAGGTCTCCTTTCTGTGTGAATTCTCTGGCTTTGCTAATATGTGAGCTCACACTGCAACGTTGTCTCTCTTCACATGTAGAGCTGCCGTTTTGTGTAAGAAAGCTGAGAAACACAGTTATCTCCCAAACCGTTATTCTTTCACTGCGGTTGGCACAAAGTCAGCACGAGGGGAAACTCAGCCAAGCTCTTGCATCCCACAGAAGTGATTAAATCAAGTGCAGAAGAAAGACTGACGTGCCAAGCTGAGGAGAGAAAACCGAAAGGCCGTGGGATACCCGAATCCAGCAGACAGGGCACAATTATGATTTGATGGATACCAAGCTTAAACTTCCAGACAAACTGCTGTGATAGCAGGCAAGTCTGAGCAAGTTCAGGCAGGTGGCTGGGAGAAAGAAAGGAAGGAAGCAGCATTAAGAGATCAGGAATCCAGGGAGTATTGCATGGCCAGGAGGAACAGGTGTGCTTTACTCACATATCAAATGGGCAGGGCAGCTGTGAGTCACAGGTACAGACACTACAGTATGTGGTTTTCTGGCTGGCAGATATTTTGTCAGGGTGTTTCCAGCAGCAGCTGATGAAGACATTCGGAGTTACTGTGGGAAAAGCACGTGCATGCAGCATAAGTCCTTTTCCCAGGCTGAGAAACAATGCCTATTTTTGTAGTATTAATATTGTTTTAAAAATATTTTTTAATTATGGCTGACTCACTTTCAAGCGCTTTGGATTGCTACATGTCTCATACAACAGCTGTGGCCATAAGTCTTAGCCTTTTTTATGACCACATGAGGGTGAATGTGCTGACACTTGTCTAAGAGTCAAAAATATCCACTCTTCTTTGCAACTCGGACTTGGGATGGAAAACTCCTTTCTTTTCACTTCGTTTCTTCACCAGCTGTGTAAAGTAAAAGAGTTTCCAAAGCCGTAATCCCCTGAGGTTTATGCATGGAGCATTTCTAAGCCTAGCAAGCTGGGGGGGACACAGAAATACCTGATCCCTCGTGTTTTGGGACATCTACCTTTAACACTGCTTGTCTTTTTACACCTCACTGCATTCCCAGTGCCTCCCTGCATTGATAAGATACTTTTATATCTAAATGTCTTCAGGTTAGTCTCCAAGTATTGTAACCCAAACTCACAAAAAATGTCCCCTAGAACTTTCAGCTTCAGGGCCCAGAATCTCTCAAAATAATGTCAAATTATTTTACGTGTTAATATCCTCATTCCTGCTGAGTCACTCTGGGTTGGAGTTTCAGTTATTTGTCTTGGCCTGTTTACCCGGAAAATTTCTCGGAGTGTTATTTGTTTATTATTTAATATAGACAAGCACCTGGACGGCGTTGCTGCACTGAAGGGCAGACGCTGTTGAAGACACTTGTGATTGGGACACATCGCCAGCGCACTCACCGGCTGTCACTCTGCACTGGCCTCACGGCTTTCTGATCTCGAGCCCAAGTTTCCTACGCCAAAGCGCTTTCCGCGGAGTTTTGAAGCAGGCGCTCAGGAAGGCGGCAGCGCTGAGGCGAATCCAGGTGGGGCCGGGCTCCCGCCCCTCCTTCCCCGCCTGCCCGCCGGCGGGGGCCATGTGACAGCGCGACTTCTGCCTTCAGCCCGCCGAGGGGAAGGGGAACAGGCAGGGGCCACGCTCTCCCCGCTGCTCCGGCTGCCGCTGAGGCCGCGGCGCCGCCCGTGCCCCGCCACAGGTGCAGCCGGCGCCCCGGACGGCCCGCGCGGCCCCCACTGAGGTACGGACAGGGCGCCCCGCCCGCCGCTCGCCCCCGCGCCGGGGCGGGGCCGGGCCAGGCCGGGCCGGGCCGGGCCGGGCCGGGCAGGGCAGGGGCAGGGCAGCGCTGCCCCTGCCCCGCGCCCCCGCGGAGCCGCCCCGGCCGCGATGCAACCGCCCCGGGGCAGCCGGGCGGCCCGGCGGGGCTGGGGGCGCGGCGAGCGGGGGCGCAGCCCGCGGGCCATAAAGGGCCGGGCAGGGCGGCGCGGCACTGCGGTACCGGGCGGCCGGCGGGTGGATGCGGCAGCGGGGAGCGGCGGCAGCTGGCGGAGCGGCTCCTCCCCGCCGCCTCCTCCGCCGGCGGCTCCGGGCAGCGTCTCTCTGCCGGCGGCGGCCCGGCCCTGCCCCAGCATGGCTCTCCCCGGGGCGCTCGGTAAGTCCGCGCCGGGCCGGCCCGGGCTGCCGGCGGTGACCTTGGGCCGGAGCCGTGCGGGGCTCCTGCGGCGGCAGCGCCCGCGGCCCGGCCCCACCTGCCCCCGGCGCTGGATGCGGCGCTGCCCGCCCGGCGCCCGCGGCGCTCGGAGGCGGCTCTGGCTTTCCCGGCATGTGCTCGGTATAGATTCAGCACCATTAAATGCCTGATCGATAAGTAATCATTCCATCTATTTTTTTAATTTTTTTTTTTTAGTGCAGTATATTTCAAGCGAAATAGCTCTCTTCTGCAAAGGTGCAGACCTAAAAAGCAACCTTTCTATTAGATCGCAGTATTTAGGAAAAGAGTATTTACTGGGTGGCATTCATACCGTTCCCTGTCCCATTAAAATGTCTAGTTGTTGCTCACCTTGGGCAAAGGACAGCAGTTCAATAGAAGGATACTGGATACAAGAGCCTCTTCCAATTCAGGATGGCACAGCTCGCACGAGTATTGCATGAGGTGCCTCATGACTGTGTTAGGTTTATTAGGCTCGTTTCAGTGCCATGAGCTAGCAGTGATGTGGGTGAATGCATATTTCAAACTGCTCTGTGCCTTAGTGTCTCATGCTTGAGTGGAGAATGTGAGCTTGGGTTCTGTAAGAAAGAAAAAAAAACTTTGATGTCACTAAAGGATTGTACTTATATCTATGCTTACTGTCTCTTCACTATGTTATTGTAAGGATTTAAAATAAGCATGGTTTCTCATGCAGTGTGTTTCTTACTGCATTTCTTTTTCTGATCACAATCCTCTAGGAGAAAGTTCATTTAAAGTAGGAAGATGCTCAACATTACGTTACTATTTCACATTGTACTAGTATTGTTAGCAATGTTACTGTAGGTAGGGATAGAGGGAGTTTTTCCCTGGCTGCAGTGGCCCAAAAGGCCCTTGCTGCTGGCTGCTGCATGTGTGGCAGGCTCTGCTGCTGACAACTGTGCTCATTGAGATCAGGGGACAGACTCCCATGGTTTCCTTGGGAGTTGAAATTGAGAAACCAAACCTAAATTTGGATGCTACTAAGACATAGTATGCATTGTCATGGAATTACTCAGCTAAACATGTATGTATTTTTATATTTTTTATGTAGTTATACTTGATTTTATGAAGACTTAATACTAATTGCAAAACAAATACTCCCCAGGCAGAAAAAGGCATAGTCAGATCCACAGCTCTTTAAAATCAGAGATGCTTTTCTACTGGGATGTAAATGGGTTCTTATAAAATAAGAATGCAAACTAATGTAGGGGAACACTAAATTGCTGTATTATGGTCCAATTTAACTCTTGTCACCTTTTCATACTACATTTGCTGTTAGAATAAAAGCAAAAATGTTCTCAAAGCAACTGAAAACAGGTGGACATTAGAGTCTTTTAGGCTGAAAACAACAGGATCACATATCAACATGGGAAACCTGCAGCATGCCTACAGAAAAATTGTAATGGGGGCCCTGATAAGTTGTGCATGGAGAGATAAAAAACTGCCATGTTCCATGCTGACTTCCAGGGTATGTCATTATTTAAATGAATGCTATCTCACAAAAAAACATTTGCCTTTTTCTAACCAGAAAGGATTCTGAAATGCCAGTTTTGGACCTAGACTTTACATTCTGGCAGTGCTTGGATCCATTTGCTGTGACATGCTCGCAGCTATTTTTAACTTATGTAATAAGAATTTAATCTTATTTGTTATAAACTCCATCATACTGAAGGCATTCAGAAAGCTTTATAGTACACAACAAATAATGCTGGTCAGTGGCTTATCAGCACTGGTTTTTTTTCCCTCTGGAATGCTTCCAGTTATGCTAAAATGCACATTCTGGATTTTATGAAAATTGAGTAAAAGTAAAGCCAGGAAAGTACAGAAGAAACAATAAAGATGGCATTTTAGTGGTGATGCTAGAACAAAACAGAAGTATTTTATGATGAAAGGCTAGCTACTTAAAAATTTAAAACATAAAATATTCTTTTTGAAAAGTAATATTTAAATGCAAAGTAGAAATGGAAGTCCACAACCTATCTACTTCCCACATGCATTCAAAAATGTGACATGAGCTACTACAAGTGGAAAAAAGAGTCACTGAGTTAACTATCTTTGCTCCTGTTGTGCAACTGTTTCACTTCCCAGCAGTTCCATGGCTTTTGATTTGTGCAAGGGATGGGGTGAGGTGGAAATGTACAACCTTTTCTAACTTGCTTGTTGGTGTGAAGTCACTGAGCAAGGAAGAAGGCAAGCAACTGAGTGAATGTGATTTCCAGGTTCAGTGCAAGGAGACACAGCTGAGTATCCATTGTTTCACAAATAATTCTGTCTGACTGTGCAAGTAAGTGGAATCTCCTGGTAAATCTCTACATAAATTGCTTAGGAATTTTTGTGGGTATACCAAGAGGTTCTTGGTGCAAAAATTAGCATGGCTCCAAAAGTAGAGCTGCTCCGTGTTCCTGTGTACTGCATGCAGGCTTAAATTCTGCAGAGCTGTTCTACTTTCTTCTGATTTTGCTCCAAATTCTGAGTTTTGCTAGGCATACCATGGAAAAACCCCCAATCTCTGGCACATGTTCTCCTGTCCTGTGGCTCTAACTTTATCTCCTGTGCTGCTCACCAGGCGAGATGCCCCGGCAGTTTCCCAAGCTGAACATCTCGGAGGTGGACGAGCACGTGCGGCTCTTGGCAGAGAAGGTGTTTGCCAAAGTCCTGCGAGAAGAAGACAGCAAGGATGCGTTGTCGCTCTTCACCGTGCCTGAAGATTGCCCCATTGGGCAGAAGGAGGCCAAGGAGAGGGAGCTGCAGAAGGAGCTGGCAGAACAGCAGTCTGTGGAAACAGCTAAAAGGTATGTTCTGGAGTTGCTTTCTTAGTAGGAAATAGTTTTTGAAGTGAGTTTGAGTTGGTATTGAAGTACCTGGCAAGCAGCATTCTGCCTCTTACTACTGCAGGAGAGCGGTCAGCAGCAGGCACCAGGGCCACCCCTGTGGTGTCCTTCTGTCCTGTGCAGGAGCTATGGGGATGGACCCCAGGGAGCTTGGATTGGTCAGGTTGTCTCAGCTGTGTTCCCAGCAATAGCACAGATATAGCTTATGCAAATTTAATAAACAGCATAGCTGGGTAGAAATGAGCAAAACCCCAAGACTCTAATGTAAGAAGAGTCAGAAAAGGAAACGCTCCCCCCTCTTTTTCTAGTTGCATTAAAAGAAACAGAAAAATTTTAACACAGAAAATGACAGTGATGTGATACTTCCTTTAGTCTCTGCAAGAATAGATGAAAGCTAAGAATTTATATTTAAGATCAAGGGGTAAGCTAAAAAGTGGTATTGGCATAATGGGGTTATTTGTAGGTTTCCTTTACTCACAGAGATAAAATCTAACCACTATCAGCCATAAAGTGCGCATTAAAAAAAAAAAAAAAAAAAAATTGCATTCTATCTTTGGTTTACCCATGGCTGTAATGAAGGCAAATTTGCTTTGGTTTGTGTTTGGTTTTTTTTTTTTTTTTCTGTCAGAGAGGCAGTGTTCCCCTGATGTCAGGCTGTTCCAGTGTCTTGCCTTCACAGGACGGCTGGGCTGTTTCTGGAGTCACATGAGCTCAGCAGCAGCCTGACACCGAATGGGTTGGACGTGTAGAGACTCTTCAAAAAGCAGGCAGACAAGAAAGCCTTTGAAAGTGATAGCTAAGCACATGTACCTGGTTAGCTGCAGAAAGACAGTTGGGCAACACTTGGAATCATGTTTCTGGAACAGAAGGGATAAGAGTCAATTTAGTTAAATTAAGGTATGACTCACTGATGATACAAGCTGAGACTTTGGGTTTGGAATTGTGCAAGTGGATATCCCAGTTGGCATGTTCATAGGCATAAACAGGCACAGAAGGGAAAACCAGATGTTTCCAGTCAAACAAATGTTTGGTATATACTTCCTCCTGAACTAGTGTGTTTCACTTTTAATTTGGAAAATTTATCTCGCAGAAACAAACTCGGGTTTTGTACAGGTTTAACTGCAGGAGAAGGTATTATAGGTATTTTGTTTACGTGTGGGAATAGAACAAGTGTTCATCCCTATTCTGCATGACTGAAGTCTACTTCAGGGACAGTGGCACAAGTACAGCTTGTGCTGTTTTCCAGTTGCAGTTGATCAAACACTGCCTTTCAAAACTGATTCTAATTTCCAAGATGGCCACAAGTGCTTTAGAGGATGAAATTTGGGTGTTAATTGTACAGCACTGCATGTTCTTACTCTTAAGAAAACCACAGAAGTAATATGCAGCTTTCAGAGTATGTTGTTCCTTTTTCTTCATTAGTGATTCTGATGCCTTACTAACATTTTAAGGTTTTGGTACCTAACTTACAGAAGTAGGAACTATTTCCACAGTGCAGAAGAAATTAATATCACAGGTAGTTTATAACATAGTATTTACATGTTATATGAATATTTAAAATACATTTAAGCACATTTAAACTGCATAAGGAAAATGAATTCAGTCTTCAGAGCTATTCCAAAGCTTTACTTGAGATATTACAATTACTTCACTGGAAAACACAGCCTTCTTTTTTAGCTGGTTTATCTGAGGTGCACATCTATCACAGCTTTGATGAGAAAAGGCAACATTTTAAAATTTATGTGAGTTACACTTGAAGGGAGGAGTGGACTTGTATATCAAAGCTGTGCTGTGATATCACTCTGATAACCAACATCAGCCTTCTGCAGAAGTCTCATCAAACACTGCTTAAGGGATAACTAGGTGCTCTTCCTTTTCCTTACAAGTTGAACTGAATGACTCTATGTGAAATTTTGTTGCCTAGTCTTGTCTGACAACTAGATGAGTTTTAAGTCTTGCAAGTTTTGGGAAGAATGAGAAGTGTGTGTAGCAGCATGATATCTTACAACAATTTCCATATGTAACATTGACTTGTTTCCTGTCTCATTGTTCACGAATTCTGATGCTGTCAGTCTGTAAGAATCAACCCTTACTAAAGCGAGCACAGTGATCATGTTTTCCTTCTGCAGTGACTTGCTGAAACTGAAGTTGTGAGAAGCCAAACAAAAACCTTAGGGCATCTTAGAGTGATTGTAAATAAATTAAGGCACATTGGACTCCTGTAGAGGGTAAGTGCAGTTGTGTGTAGTGTAGATCATGTGAAATGTCAGTACAAAAAAGCTAAAAGCACAAGTACTTTTTGACCAGGAGTTTTTCTGTGGTATGAGAGATTTCATTTGTAAAACTTCCTAGGGGATGATTTCTTTGCTGTAATCAGTTTTCCAGTGTATTCAGTGTTTTACACCATGGCTTATTTTGTGTTTTATACCATGAATTTCTAGGAAGAAAAGTTTCAAGATGATTAGATCCCACTCTTTGTCATTACAAATTCCACCTCAGGAATGGAAAGCACCACCGGCCAATCCTGTCCTGTCTCCTGCAACACCAGTTCTCCCAAGTGCTTTTGTGCCAGTCCAAGTGCCATATGATGTACCAGAATTCCAGAGAGTTTCAATTAGTGGGGACTACTGTGCAGGGGTAAGAAATATTGTTTTTCCACTTTCTGTATCTAGAGAGTGTTAAAAAGATCCCATATATGTACATGAAGTGTAAAATGCCAATATGATGGTTCTCTGCAACAGACTTAAAATTGCTTTGTGACTACAGTGATTTGTTAAACAGTTAGGAGTAAAGTTGTTTTATACTCTATTTAATAATAGATTGGATAACAACATAACATAGGTAATATATGGTAGGATAAAAACATTTGTGTGTGTTTTGTATATTGTATTTAGATTCTGCTTCTGTCACTGGTTTTCTGACTCCTTGGGCAAGATCCTTATGGTCAAGTCCTGTACACTTTTGTTTCTGGAGATTCAGTCTCCTTGTTACTGGTGTGGATTTGGTTTGTTGCTAGAGCTGCTATTTTTTCCAATATTTACCCAGGTTTCCCTTCCAGGTTACAGTTGATGACTATGAACAAGCTGCCAAGAGCCTGGTGAAAGCTCTTCTCATCCGAGAGAAGTATTCGCGTCTTGCCTACCACCGCTTCCCGAGAACAACGTCTCAGTACCTGTGCAGCATGCGGGATCAAAAATGGAAGGTTGAAGATGAGGTGTGCCCAGGTGAATATCCTTTCTAAAATATTCTATTGCATTCTAAAAAATTTAAACTTTATTTTAAAATACAGAATTTAAAAGCCATGCACTACTGTAGTAAAGGGAAATTGTATTTTTGTAATGATCTTTTCTGACTTTTGTAATTTATTCTGTTACTGAGTGGAGAATCACTGACAAGCCTAAGTTATAAATCCTGTATCTAACTTGGGACTTTGAAGCTGTCAAAACCTGAAAACCAGGACTAGACAGACTCTCATTGATTACTTTATTTCCTAAGCAAATGGAATGTTAAATAGCATCCTCCTCCCCCAGGATAAAGCTGTATGGCTGTGGTTTAAAGTGAAGTCATTCCTCCTCATCTTGGCATAGGGGATTAAAAGGCGTGATGAGCTCATCTACATCATAAATTGAAGCATGATATAGACATGCCAGTTAGCAAGTTCTGAGTCAGGAATTTCACAGGCAGGCTACACTTGCCAGGTCAAGACTGGAAGCTGTGGAGTCATATTTGTTGGGCATTCTGCCTGGGTAAATAAACTGATCTCTCAACAAGGCTTATTAGGTTGAACATATTCTCCCACTATGTGTGTCACAAATTATTTTTGTCTCTTGGGTGGGTTGTGTCTTGAAAGCTTTGCTTGTGCATTAAACTGTTTGCACTGCTCATTTCTGTATTAGGCTGTGAGGAGCAACCTTTGGTCTGTACAGATGGGCCACTGTAGATGCATCTGTGTTGCTGACAACTTATTTTCAGCCTTGAAGTGACATTTTAAATCAATTAGCTTCTGGCTTAATGGTTGAAAGAGAGTGACTAAATATGTTTTCAAGTGTTTGTTTTCCAAGAAGAGTGTAAAGAGGACAGTATAGTGAATATTCAAGACAGGGGAGATATTTTGGAACAGCTGCCAGGGAGATATTTCCAAGCTGTTATTAGGTTAATAACTTTCTTACAGTTATGATTTTAAACTTGAAAGACAAAAAATGAAGTTTCATTACACAGTATCTTAATTAGCACAAGTTTGAGCTAAATAGTTATGAATATTAGAGATAAGGATGGTATCAGTTTATAACATACATTCAGGTGCTCTAGGTGAATAAAAGGACTGGCAATTACTTTTCTGTGGTGCCCTAACTGTTGGGTAAAAGAAGAAATCTCTGATAAGACTGAGCCAAAGAATGAACTGCTCATAGTTCAGCTGACATAAATGCAGTCAGGACACTTTGGTTGCTTTAGTAAGATATTGTAAAAGAAGGGATGGCTGCTCATAACAGGAGTGACAATGTTTGAGTGTTCACATAAGCTAAAGCTCCTAGAAGTGTGTGTGATTACTTGATTCTTAGGAAAAAAGTTTATAACTTTTTAAAGGTTTTACAGAACTGTACTGAACAAATTCCAGCTGTGCTTCTGGTACTTTGGATTTTGTTTATGATCAGAAGGCCAAGGGATAAACTGGATTTGTGTTGTACTATTTTTGGCTTCTGTGCTTCTTGCTTCTATAAAAAAAAAGGTTAGAAAAAAAATTTTGTTAAAAAAAACCTCAAACAAAACCATCACCACAGAAAACCACACATAAAAAACTAACCCCCACAAATTAAAAAACTCCAGTCCAAATACAACAAAACCAACTTATTCTATGCTTAAATATGAACTTCCAAAATTGCTACAGTGAGTCAGAAGGTGAAAAGAAAATAATGAAAGTGGGTATGAAATCAACAACTATTTTATTGTTCAGAAATCTCAACTGTACTTCAAGCATCCTAATTTAAATACTTCTGCAAACTCATTTTCAAACTTATTCCAACACACATTATTAAAGAATAGTATTAAATCTGTATGCATTGGTTCAGAGAACTCTAATAACATATAACACTAGAATTAAGGTAGGCACTTAATTTAGAAAAGGGTTGCAACTACAGCCTGTCAGAAAAAACAGCAGATCTTGTTGTAACAGCAGATCTTTTATAGTAACTGAATGTGATTTTAATGAAAATACTGAGATCTGTTAGAAATTAAGCTTTACAGAGGCATAAAGTTTAATTATTTTGCCTTTTATGTAAGGTATTTCTTCTAACTGTAATGTAAATTTGTTTTCAGATTTCCATTCACCCCCTGAAGAAAATGAAGATCCTTACAATCTTGATGATGCTCCAGACAATTTGGATTATGTTATCAAGCTGAAAGGTGGCATTCCCTTTGTTTATGATAACAAAGAGATGATGGAGCTCAATGAGCCTCGGAGTTTGCCATATCCTGACCTGCAGACATACACCCTTGACCTGAGCCACGTTCTTGCTCTAATTGCAGATGGCCCAACGTAGGTCCCTCTTTTGTTGCTCTCTGCCCTTTCAGGCTGCCTCTTACCTGTGGCTTAGTACTTCTCACTTCTGTGATATTTAATTCTTCAGCACAACCATTCTATACTAGTATTTTGTTTTGCCTTTCTTAAGCATTAATGCATCATGGAAAATCTTAAAAAGGAAAAAATAAAATGCCACCTATGGCTACCTTTAATTTCTTTGGTTTCTTAGCAACAACCATGGCAAAAAAAGGAATTAAGAGAAAAAATCAAGGAATTGGCCAAATGTTTACATTCAAGTCAAATCTGACCCAGACTTCTTGAAGCATGGGAACTGAAGCTTGAGCCTCTTAAATTTTGTTGTGGCCTATGCAGAACCTGTGGTTTTTGAACAGTTGTCCAAAATTCCTTCATGTCTATTCTGCTCTGGTTGCATGAAGAGAAACCCTGCATATGCAGAGCATACAGATCAGATCAGCAACATAAATATTCAGTCTGATTGGTTCCAGATGTTAATTAACTGCTCATATGCTGCAAAACTGACCCATGCATTCACAATCAAAATAAGTCTGAAATTTCCCAGAGCCACTAGATTCCTGTGAAGTCTCTAAGAACTAGAAATGTAACAAGTCTACAGTCAGTATGACACTTATGACAAAGGAATATCCTTGCCTAGTGCATGATGAAAGCATGTGCATCCAGTTTTAAATTTACTTCCCAGCTGAGGATTGGGAACAGCACCATCTCTCATGGCCTCAACACCAGGAAAGGAAAAGAATCCACTCCTAAGATGGAACTAAGCAGGAATCTGAACTGTTCTTCTGAGCTATTTGCCCTGTGTGCCAGCACTGCATTTCTGGTCCTGCTGTGTGGCACAGATCATCACTGACACTGTGCCCACTTAGCCCCACCTGGTGCATTCTTTGCCCTGTGCGTCTGTCTCACAGCTGTGTCAGTCTGTCTGCCTTGTGCAGTGACAGAACAAGCCTGGCCCATTCCCTAAGCCCTTTCTCAGGAGCCAGCTCCTGTGCTTCTGCCAGCATGATCACCTCCAAATCAATGCCAGCTTGAGCTGGCTTTGGTTACAGTCAGCCATGGGCAAATGCATTCCAGTTCCAGTGCGTTATATTCCAAGACAGATAATGAGAAGATAAAAGGATGGGGAGGAAAACATGCTGAAGCCCATTTTGCAGTTTTCACTTCACGGTTGTAACAGGAAGCCCTAAGAAGGGCCGTGGTAGAACAAGTTAGAACACTCAGCACCTTGGTGAATGTAGGTCAGTCACCTGCTCCTTTCACTAATTCAGAGTAAGCTTTTACAGGCACGTCCACACTCTGATAAATGTGCACAGCCCAAAAGAAAAAGGTCTTTCTCATAATCCTGTTGCATAAGCTCTTCTTCTGGTATTGTTTCCCTGTTTGCAGCAAGTGCTTTTCTGTCATTTTTGCCCATCACATGTGGGGCTGCTCAGAGAGCCATTGTTCTTTAATATTTGCTGTTGGTAAACTGATGAAATCTCACCCCTACTCCTCAGGCTTGTGGTCTTTTGGATAACAGTATGACTCAACAGTCTTCCTGCAGTAGGTAAAACAGGTCTTGATCAGTATTGGGTTCTGTGAGACTGTTTTTAAACCAGACTTCCAAAACCATAATGGGATTTGTGTCCTATTGAGGAGAGATTGGCAACAATAAAGCAGGAAAAAGAAGGCTATTACATTAACAGTGCTACCAAAATATTGTGGAGTCAATAAGAATTGACAGATGGTGAAGATAAAAACCATGTCATTGGTTAAAAATAGAAGGAGAAACATGACAGAAGATGAAAGTGAAGATGGAGCTCTGAGTAGGCAAACAGGAACAAAAAAGCATATTTTCTAAAAAGGGCACAAGAAATTATTTTGAAAAAATGTATTTTGACACAATATATGTGTTCTCAAGGCATGAAAAACGAAAGCATATTGGATCTTATCTTAGCTGCTCACATATAACTGAAAAAGCAAATAAATGTGGAGGATTTTTTAAAAAATCATAATGACTAAGGCTGGATGACAAGTTGTTTCTGTTATGTATGAGAAGATTGTTCTGTTGGTGGTACCATTTTAGAGAAGTTGAAATTGACATCACATTTAATTATAGGTTTCATGCTTTGGTCATTATTACTAAAAGGACTGCAGTTTATGCATAGGTATAGTGATGAATACTTGGACAAGGTGAAGGACATAACATGGTTATGGTAGAGTTCTGTTTGAGATTTCACTAGTAACTTTGGTCTGAAATTGGCTTACATATTTGTTAACCAGTAGGATAAAAAGAATGGATTTGTCTTGGACCTCATAAAATGCCCTGACTTTGTTTTTACCATGAAAATTTGGATGTTCTTTTTGAATTTGAAATACAACTAGTTTTAAGTTACAGTTCATTTCTGTGTTTTCTTTTACAGAAAAACATATTGTCATCGGAGGCTTAACTTTTTAGAATCTAAATTTAGCTTACACGAGATGCTGAATGAGATGTCGGAATTTAAAGAACTGAAGAGTAATCCCCATCGAGACTTCTATAATGTGAGAAAGGTAAGTGTAAGAAGGGTTAAAGGCATGACACTGTTTTTAGTGGAGTTCCAGCAGTTTTGTTTTTCTTATGGGGGGTGTAGAGGATATCCACAAAGTAGTGTGTGCATACCACTCCACTGAATTAAGTTATTTTAAGAGTGTTAATGTTTTTCTACATGGGAGCTCTCCAGGAAAATTAACTTGAATGTGCGTGGGTTAATTAGATTATGCTAAGCTAATTTGTTTACTTACTCCAAATCAAAGGGGCTTAATTGTATGTAGATTGCTTTAAAGGAGTGAAAGAGAATTAATCAAATGAAGCTCACGTAGATTATGAATAAAAATACCCTTATGAAGGCTTAATTAATTTTAATGATCTCAAAGACATTCAAGCGCATTTTTCTGCTTTCATGTAGGTATGTCCTACTAGACTGTAGTAGGAACAGCTGTATAGATTTTAGATGATAATTTCATTTAATATTGAAAATAGATGTTTAAATACATGTCAAAAGACCTCCCACAGAAACTAAGCTGAGGGTTCATGCTGCTATCAGTATCTGGTAAAAACAGTCTGTGATATATTAAGTAAAAAGATTATCTGAGTTGTAGTCATGACTCCCTCTGAGATACACTGGGCTATAATTAGGAGACAGGTAGGAGAATCAAGGAGCTGATTTAATTTCCTGGCATATTCACACCCAATGGGAGGGAGCTGTGTTAGCTGCTTTCTCTTCAAAGCAGGGAAGCAACAGTGTTAGGCTGCTTCTTCATTTGCTTCCCTTTCCTGAAGTGGAGAGGAAGTTACGGGAGTTACTGCTTCATTTTCATAGGTGAGATTTCTTCACAGTCGTTGCTGGTGTTTTTAACCATTTTAGGTCCATTTTGCATTGTTGCTCTGTGCAACTGGAAAAGGTAATCCTTATTTTCTAACTTCAGGGTTTACTAATGTTCTTGTTACATTTTGGTTAGCACTAGTTTATCAAAAAGTCCTCTTGGCTTTTCCCTATAATACCCAGTGTTTGCTAGCTACTGTTGTGGTAATAAACAGTTCCAGTGTCTACCACAAGGGTGGAAGCAGATGAGTTGTCAGGTAACTTCTAATGGATTTCACCCTTCCGACTGTTAAATGTATGGATGGGAGGATCTGTCAGCTGGTTCTCTCAGGTGGCAGAGACTCAGCTCCCAACCTGACAGTTTTCTTGCATAACCCTGGAAATTTGCTACGTGCCACATTCAGAGAAAACGCCTCAGTAGCTGACAGAGACTTTAACAATAAAACACATGGCGATTGAGACATACAGAGGTGTGGATCGGGTGACTACCGCAATCATTTTGATTACTGAGAAGTTGTAATTAACAGGATTGTACTTGCTAAGTTCAGCTTTTTGATCTAAAAGCAAATGTTCAGTGTCTCTGGGCATATCTTAATTATTTTTTAATTACCTGCTGTTGAATAAGCCACTCTACAAAAGGATTCATGTTGTTCAAAAGCACAAAATGTGCACTGCTTCCCCTCTGGCAATAAGCACATTGCAGAGAGCAGGAACCAGCCTGCTCTTCTCTGCCAGACACTATTCCTACTGCCAGGTACTGCTTGAAAAATTCTTGCCTCACAGAGTCAATCTTGCTTAAAGTATTTTTATAAAGCAAGCTCACAAGTAGTATTTTTCTGAAGCACTCTGGAAAATAAAGTGCATGTAGACACAATTCCTATAAGCCCCTAGATAGTCTTGTTTTCCCTGTGTTTTGCTAACCCCAATAATGTTTGGAATTGTAACTTCCCTAATAGCAGTATCAGCAGTGAAACATTTGAAAGCCACGCTTCTCAGCCTATGTTTTCAGGATGTCTCTTTGTTAAGTCAATCCTAAGAAGTGCTTACTGCTCACAAGGAAAGCAAGGAACAGGATTCACCTTCCCAAAAGGCTGTTGGTGAAGTTGTGTATTATATGCCTCAGACACAAGTGTGGAGGTCCTGGTACAATCTGCTTATATGAAAGAGCCAAAGAAATGGATGGAAAATGCCAAAATTTGAACAGGTGTGAATGTAGTGGCAAGGTCAGTGAACGTGTATTGCTGCATTTAGAAAGTTGCAGTAGAAAGCTGGCCAGGATTAATTGCTAGCACACAACCAAACACTACTGGTTTTCCCCTGTCTCCTGCCCCCTTCCCCACTTTTTCCCTCATTTAATAGGAGTTCTCCTCCAGTGAGATCATCTATTTCCTAAAACCCTCAATAAGGCTTATCTTAAATAAGGGACATACACATTTATATCTTGTATATTGAACTTAACCAGAATGCAGCCTGAGATATGTTTTGCACTGATCAAGCTGGACCTGGAAAATTGCCCTTTACTAAGGACACAGACAGACAAGAATCCACAAGTGGTAAGACAGCATGGCTGGCTCCCCCTGGCTCTCCACAGGAGGTGAACAATTGTCAGTGAGGAAAACAAAGACTTTAGAGGAGACTCTTGAGTCTGCCATCAGCAGGATTCCTCACGTCCTCCAGCTGATGCACAACAAAGTGCAGGCAATGCACATTTCCCACATAACACTGCCTGCACGAAGAATGACATTTAGGTACAAAAGTTTAGTTCTATGGTGCACAAACTCAGAACTGAGTTTTAACCTTTGTGTATCAGGGTGTCTTGTCCTATATGTGAGGTTTGTTTGAGAAGAGCTTCCTGTAGACCTCTGTGCCAAACAGCCTCAGATAATTCAGAGCAGATAGTTAATTTTTTAAGGTGAAGCCAAGATATTTTTTTACTTAACATTATTTGTTACCTTTGTAATGGATATCCTGAATTGGCAGGTGTCCTTCACTGCAAATAGCTTTGATACAGTTTCTAAAGATGAAAAAGTCACAGCCTAAGCTTCTTTGGATATCCTTGCATTCTGTAGCCACTATTTCAGTGTGTCAGCAAGCCAGACCTGAGGATATGTCCTAGCAGTGACTTTTACACATCACATTCTCCTGCCTGCAGGCTCACTGGTGCAGGTGCCCAACCTTGTGTGGGGAACTGCATGGGAGAATGCAGTTTCTGCATTCACAGCCCTGCTGAATGCTCCACTAGCTAGCCTCCTATGCTCCAATAGCTGGCTGCTGCTGTGACATCTGTTGGATGAGGGCATTGCAACTAAATTTTTATTTTTTTCATTATTGGTTAGACCAAAAGGAAGTAAATTCTAGCTGTTTTTTAAGACCATAGATGAAATACCACTGGTTGTACTTGTAAGAAGGAAAGTTAGAGTGGGGCTAAATGCTACTAAATTCTATAGATCTCACAAAATACTGAATGAAATTAGCAGATGTCTGCTCTTTAAAAATTTGATTGCAAGCCTTGTGAGTGAATGGTGAACCTATAACTTCTCTGAGCTTTGATTCATTCTAAGTTTGCTTTTTTTGATGTTTGTTTCCCCCAGCAGCTATTTAACTGACTTCAGTGACGAAATAGTTTCATCATATAAACCAAAGTGACTGTGAATGGGGAAGACTTACAGGTTAGCATCAGATCCAAAGGGAATGATTTCAGCATGGAATCGTGCCTTGCCACTGTTAACTGGCAGCAAAGCTGGCTGCTGTGCTTTCAAAGCTCTGAGTGCTGCTACTCCCCTCCTGCCTTGCAGAGATACTGAGACAAATTCTTGTCTCTGCCCTCAGTCTTGCAAGTGAGCACAAAATACAATCAGGTGTAAAGGCATCAATCATTATAATGCAGAATTTCTGTAGAGACCATAAAGAAAGCTTTTCCTCTCTCCTTTCTTTTAGTAATTAAAAGAACGGAACAAGAGATTTTCTCTTCACAGCAGTGTATTTCTGTATTTGTGCAAATGCAAACACTCAGCTTGGATTCTGCAGCCAAACAAGAAGCTGGATATGCAGGGATTCTCTTATCTCTCCTGGTTTCTGGGTTGCTCTGCATGGCATAAATATGAATTCGACAAGCTCCCAAGGAGCTCTGCACAGCTCTAGGGACTATTTCTGCTGCCAAGAGCATTCCTGCACTACCCGAGGACAGAGTATTTTGTGCCTCTGCCTCTCATGCCTGTTAAGGAACTGCAAGGAGAAAATCAATCACACTGTATAAAGCTTTGCATTCTGTCAGAAAAGCTGATGCAGTATGAATGTTTTGACGAGCAGGGAATCTAGCAGTGGGATGAGGAATGATGTCCCTTCAATTCAGCAGTGAAGTAAAGCCTGCAGAGGATTCAGTGTCAAGTTCATGCAGCCCATAGCTATTGGGTTAGAGGTATTTACAAGTAAAAGTGTATGTGTTTAGAAAATGTGGCAGTTTACAGATGTGGATACTACTAATCCATGCCTTGGAAAACTTCAGTGTTATTTAAAGGGCTGACCTTGGCATTTTTGCTGCATTTATCACTTACTACTCTGAATCAAGCTCATATGCCCAATTCAGTGCAACACTGTCTGTGATATGCACAGATAAACATCCATAAAACAGATCTGAGATGGAGGTTTTGTGGAGATCTGAGGAACACTGGAATGAAAGAGAAGGAATGCAGGAAGATAAGGGAGGAGAGTGTTTGAGGGAGGCTGGGGCTGGTTAGATATGGAGGACAATGGGAACTCCTCCGAGCTGTAAGTTGCACACAGATGTAACCACCTTGCCTGAGAAGGACAAGATTTCACCCCAAAGCCTGCAGGGAGAAGCACAGGGTGGTCAGGTCAATGAAGAAGGGAATGGCATAGTCTGAACCAGGAATCTGCAGAGAAAGCAAGCCTGCTTCGTTACATGGAGAATTGCTGAGTGAAGGGAATTCTACCATCCTTTAAGTGCAAGAAAGCTTATGTCCTGTATTGCTTGAATGATGGAATTACAAGAATTCAGCCTTTATGTAAACAACTGTTTCCATTTGTTAAAAGGGTGAGTTCACTGAAGGTATAATACTGTGTTCCAAGACAGTCTTCTGTCAGTCATTCTGTTTTTCTTTCCATTGAAGACTAATGTGACCTTGAGTGAAAGGTTTGCTGCTGGGGGAGGGGACAATAAGCAGGACAACAAGAAATCTGGCTGAGGGAACGCAGCTGGGGATTTTTCCACTAGTAACAATATTTTAGCATGATAACATTTCACATAATATTAACAACAATAATGACAATAATCTGCCTAACCAAGTCAACCCACCTAAGCTCTGTCTAAAGGTTCTGTGTTCTTCGTTTAGTTAGGATTGCAGCCTGCATGGTAAAATGTACAAGAGCATACACACTAACTATGTGCTAGGGTAGCTCAAAGCTCAAGTCCTGAAAACCTTCCAAAAAGTTGCTTTTATGCTAAAAAACAATAAAGAAGAAAAGCTGTGATACTCTTATGACTTTAGACTTAAGTCTTTTATGGCATTTTATTACTGAAGTTGCTGCTTGCTTGAAGGTCAAATTATTCTGGGTAGTAAAAAAAGGTGGCTAAAGTAGTGAATATTCTCTCAAAAAAGCATGAAGGAGATTCCAGAAAGGTCTCAACTTTTGGCAGATATGTATGTTTAGGTTGAAGGAGGAGAAGGAGGTTAAAAAAAATCTTAAAAAAAAAAAATATATATATATATAAAGGCAGATCTTTGTTCTCAGAATAAACCTACTGTGGTTAGCTCAGCTCTAGGAATGTGTGTGTTTTTTGTGGGGACTGGAGAAGATGTCACAGCAGCTCACTGAACAGCAAAGGCATCCTCCAGAGAAATATTTCTCAACAGGAAGCAGGATTTTAAAAGCAGTGTGATCTTTGCATACAAGTAAACAAAAGAAACAAAAAGCCTCCTTGCTTTCTATCCTTGCCCTCCCAGCAGCAGTGAATTCATGTTGATTTACATAAAGGGGAAGTGCTGTGTCTTGTTTTGTTCTGACTTTTTTCAAGACTCATTAATTCCAGTAGCTGAGCCACTACTGAAACCACTGCATTCTGAAATTCAATAAACTGCACTTATTCAGGGTCCCTACATCTGTATTCTCTGCTTATGACTTGCTTTTCATTAGCGTTTAGAGCTTATAGGGCATCTGTTAACTGTTGTTCCACTCTCCTATACAAGTTGACCAAGCCTAGTAGTATTTCACTGTTCCAGGAAGAATTTACAGTAAACAACATTTGTGCCTAAACCAGAGAATATTTATTAACCTGAGTAAACACATGTATAAAATGCACTTGGGCTCAAATATCTATACAAGCACTTTGAGGAGGGTGAGAATACATTGTGTGGAGGTGTGCTTACTGTTTACTCACAGCATTGTTTCCTGTGCATTAATAATGTACTTTATGTTCTGTACTTTAGACAGCAATATGTTTCTTGCTTTTTTTTATTTAGCTGTAATGTGTCTGGCATATTTGAATTAGGCAGTGATTAACAATTAAGTGTTTAGGATTCAGTTTTATATCCTGGTCTTTATTTGTGCTACTGAGATTCACAGGGAGAAGCTGCAACAACTTGTGTAGATATAACATGCAAATAGAATGACTCCAGGGACCAAATGAAGCAGTGGCATTCCTGTGGCCTGGATGTCATGGTCAGGTTTAAACTGAAGGAGGGTGGCTTATTCATATGCTCTGTGATGTGTTTCCTGCTGATCCTTAAATCAGATAAGGATGTTGATTCCTTCTGTTGGTGGAATATGAAACTGCAGAGTCACTGCACAAAGGGGAATGCATTGGGCTCACTTTGTTTGTGTCCCTGTTTGCAGTTTCCTGGACAGAGGAGTCCTGGATGAGAGTCCTTTCAGACATTTAGGTTCAGTGGTTCCTTATATATTTGGTTTATTTGAGAAGTTCTTTTAGTGTTTCTAAGGACTTACACAGGGAAAACTTACATGACAACCAAGCCCCAGATCTTGTGAGTTGTTCCCTTGGATTGTGTTCCAATAGAGGCTGCTAAGGTAGGAGCACAAGCTTCTGAGCAAAGCAAAGCAGACCTGTGGAAATCAGTTGTTTCTTGTCAATACGTTTTTTTTTTTCAACAAGCCCTGAAGGAGTACTCTCAGCCCTTCTGTGAATTTGCACTTCCTTTAGTGTGTGGAGAGAGCTAAGGAAAGGGATCTGAAGTGTCTGTCACCGTTATGAGTTGCTGTATTATAATTAAACTTGGAAAAAATGGTGACAAAAATCTCACATGTATATTCTTCAGTTCTGGTGGCCTAAGATGTTTCATATGGTTGAAATACAAAAATGAATTCTTCTTTTGGAAATGGCTGAGAATTCGAAATCCCTTCAGTCAGTGAGGATAGTTATAACCACAATCTGTAACTAGAGAGGCGTTGTTGATTCATTAATGAAGTAAAAGGATACTAAGGGATCAGAGTGTCCTTTAAGGAAGTATCAAATTTACTCTGAAACCAGCGTCAGTGATTGGCAGTTAGAATGTATCCTGTTGAAAATTTTCCTATTTAAATAGGAAGCTACTAATTGAGGGCTACTTTACTTACAGTTCTTCTTATTGAATAATTCTACCAAAATCAAAATCTCAGGGTTCTGAAACATTTTGGCTTGCTCAAGCACTAATCCATTTGTTACTTAAGGAGTATTTCAGAAGGCTTTAGTCCCTGTTGTGAGTGACATAGATAATTAAGTTTATGTGGATGGATGATAAGCATAAATAACCTTTTGATTTCAGGTTGACACTCATATCCATGCTGCTGCCTGCATGAACCAGAAGCACTTACTGAGGTTTATTAAGCACTCCTATCAAACGGAGCCCGACAGGATTGTTGCAGAGAAAAAAGGCAAGAAGATGACTTTAAAGCAAGTCTTCGAAAGCCTGCACATGGACCCCTATGACCTCACTGTAGACTCTTTAGATGTCCATGCAGTAAGTCTAGTGAAATGACCAAACAAATGGGAAAAAGCTCAGTTTTCCAAGTGCGAGATTCTAGTTTCTACAATGTTTGCATGATAACTTACTAAATCAGAATTTTTCTTCATGCATTACCGTGCATGTTTGAAAGAAGTTATCACAGAATTTTTCTTTTCTGTGCCTTTTAATGCTAGGCAATTTAATTTGTGAACTATTGTGTGTTCTTAAAACTATGGTTATTTGGGTTTTTTCCTCCTCCAGGGACGTCAAACATTCCATCGATTTGACAAATTCAATTCCAAGTACAATCCAGTTGGTGCCAGTGAGCTGAGGGACTTGTATTTGAAGACTGAGAACTATATTGGTGGTGAATATTTTGCTCGTATGGTCAAGGTAAATAAGTTTCAAGCTTTTCCAGCTGTAGAGAAATGAAGGTTTGTAATAGATTTATGATGTCATAATTGTATACAGACCTAGCACTATGGTTAAGTGATTCCAAGTATTGGGCTTGCTCCAGCGATTCTTCAGAGGAAAACCTTTGCTAAGCTAGCCCCTGCTGCTTTCTGAATAGTTTTATGAATTAGAAACATCCACATAAGCTGTGTATGAGTTCAAAGCTGAGTTGTGGGTAGTTTTAAACTAATAGAGAGCAGCCAAGGGTCAATTCAATGGTTTAACATTGTGTTAGGATTTAGTTTGCTACTGGTAGTTGCTAGGAAGGAGTAGCTAGGGAAGTGCCTCTGCATAAATCTGCATCTGCACATACATGCAACAGGCTTCAAATTAATTTCTTAGAACAAAAAAATAAGTCGTTTTTGCAATGTAGTAGATGCCAACTCTTCTTGAATATACAGAAGCATTGTCTAAAATTACTTGCCATAAAATTGCTTACTACCACAGATTCTAGGTCAGATTCTCCAGTGTTCTGCATATTTTATGTAGACATTTGGTGTCGTTTAAACAGTCTAATTCTGATTTATCAATCTTAAACGTAGGTCTGATAAAGGTGTTAGTAATGACTGCACAAGAACATTGTCCTCTAAAAGGTGTTAGAGTTATTCCCAGTTATACGTACAATTAAGTTATGCTCACATGATATTTGAGCTAGCTTGCTAGTAGAATATTTAGATATTGAATATCTATTCAATATTAGATATTAGAATATGCCTAAAACAAAACAGTGGATTGAAAGACAAGAGATTCCCTTTATCTTTATGTCTGCTCTGAGGAAAATGCAATGATAAATATATTTCTAGCTGTAAATTATCTTAGTATCCATATTAAAGCAAATATATTTATCACTTTCTAGGAAGTAGCCCGTGAACTAGAAGAAAGTAAATACCAGTACACAGAACCCCGCTTATCCATTTATGGACGGTCTCCAGATGAATGGCTGAACTTGGCAAAATGGTTCATTAAGCATAAAGTTTATTCCCCCAATATGCGCTGGATAATTCAGGTTCCCAGAATCTAGTAAGTAATCAGGAGCTCTTGGTAATCTTAATAGTTTGAAATCATACCAATGACTTAATTTCTGATAATACTTAGATGGCTTATTAGCTGTCCTGTAGTTCTATTTATAAGCAATAGCTTGGGAGATTTATTTTAGACCATTAGTGCAGTTTTCCTGACAGTCTGGGGGTGGAAGACAGGAGATGGGAATTGAATCTGTTCTTTATGAAGCAATTCAAAACTACTGTGAATTATTTGTAAATCTGAAGATGTTGAAACCAAAAATTAAAACTGGGTGAAATCAAGCTGCATTCAAAGGCAAGTTAAAATGCAATTTAGTAATGAGAACAAATCAACTCTTGAATTCTATGAAGGAATAGAAAATGCTCTGTCAAACTGTTATCACCAAGATTAGTGACTAAATGACAGTGAACTTGAAAACAACCGAGACTGATGATTGCCAAACTTAAGTCCTTATCAGTTCTTCGTCGTTTTAAACATCCTTTGGAAATTTATTTCTTTGTTTCCAATACTGTGTGTTGTAATACAGTCTACTTTGATAATTGTGTCAGACTTAATAGCTGAGCTTCATGTTTTGAACTGTCCCAGTTGGAGTATGAGTAGAGAAGGAGCTGTCACAGTCACACACATCCCCCAGCGTGTGCTTTTCACTGGGGAGAAAGTTTCTCTCCTTTAATTCCTTACGTAGCAATTTCTGACATGCAGGCACAGTCAGCACTTGGAATAAGTGATGCACTTAGTGGCACATGGAAGCACAATCCTTTTTTTTCCTGAAGGGCTCACTAAGGCACAGCATTTTACTTTCATTTGGAGTAGTTACAACTTTAGGAAACAGACTCTCATGAGAGGTAGCTCGTTATCTCCCCTGTCAGTATGTGGATGTCTGTAAGGGACAGGGTCACTGCTCTGAGGCACCACTACCCCTGCATGCTGCCTGTATTTTTGGAGCACTTGAGAGCTTCAGCAGAGCCTGGATGAAGCAGAGTGCCAGGCAGTGCAGGAAACAGAGCACAGAGACATGCCCTGACATAACCTTTGAATTTCTGAATCCTGGTGGAACTGAAGTTCTAGAATGTACACAAATAACAGAAAATACAAAAGTGAAGGACAATACAAGCTTATTAAAGAATGTGTCTATTTTTTCCCTTTCAGTGACATATTTAGGTCTAAAAATATTCTGCCTAGTTTTGGGAAGATGTTGGAGAACATCTTTGTACCTTTGTTTGAAGCAACAATCAATCCCAAAGACCACAAAGAATTGCACCTATTCCTCAAATATGTAAGTATGTTTGGATTTTCTTTCTCACATGAAATTGATCCTCTACTGCTCCTATTTTTTTTTTTTTTGGTCCACAGCTGTTCCCAGGCACTGAAAAAGCTTCCTTCTCCACAGGTTGCTTGTATTATTATTGTTTCAAAGCCTTGACACATAATTTTTAGTACAAGTCTGTGTGAGGTCCTGTTCTCACCCAAGCTGTTTATTTCCTCAGAAACAGCTCAGCAGCTATTTATTTGTCCTTTCATTAATGACCAAAAATATTTGCATGCTCTTGTGCATCATCATCCAGGATGGGTCCTTTGAGCTGCTTCTGAACTGGCCTCCAAGGAGGAGGCAGCTGAAAAGAAGCATTGTGTAGATGGTGGTGAAACTCAGGAGAGAAATGGGGATGTAGGTGCTGGCACAAGGTTAACACAGACATTTCTGAGTGTGCCTCAAATCACAGCTCTGAGGTTTGCTGGGAGCCTCTTGCTTTCAGCTGCTTATCAGAGGCAGCAGATGAGTTCAAAGGATTCTAGTCTGGATCTTAGGGAGTCTTGCAGCTCTGTAAAGCCCCACAGGAGCCTGAAGGCTTTTGTGCACCTGGGCTTCCTGTTTGTCTCAGAAGAAAAGAAAAAAGGGTAAAACTGTAACAAAACACATTATTCCTGCTGTGTGCATGGTATGGTAGGATGCAGAGCAGCAGGACTGCTAGGATAGGGGTGAAAATGGAGGAGGAGGGACTGGATGCTTGTTCAAACAAGTCCTGAAGCAAGAGTAAGTGGTGCTGAAGTTTCCTTCTTGAAGCCCCTTATTTCTGTGAATTTCTTCTCCCACCAGGTGACTGGCTTTGACAGTGTTGATGATGAATCCAAACACAGTGGCCATATGTTTTCTGACAAGAGCCTTAACCCTGACCTCTGGACCAGTGAGAAGAATCCCCCATATAGCTATTATTTGTATTATATGTATGTAAACATCATGTTGCTAAACAACCTTAGGAGGTAAGTAAATACTTTTACCCAGAAAATCAGTATCTTGCTCTCAGACTGTCAGTGTGTAGATTACAGATCTTCTCAAGCAGAGGTTATTTAGAAAGTTGAGTACTTGAGATATTTTTAAAATACTAATGATAGAATTAATTCAAACAAAAAATTCAGAAACTGTAAAGGCATTAGGTTAATATCTTGGTTTGATATTTGTGGGTATTTTGGGTTTTTAACTCCAAAAAGCTGCATGTACCAAACTAAACAAAAGAAGGAACCCCACAAAACCCACTTACTGACCTTTGCTTGGCTTTGCAGCAGATTCCCAAATACAGTGTGCCTGGCTATCTCCTGGTAATTTAAGACATACAAAAGTTATATTGTGACACACTAGCTTAGGGGCTGCTACATTCAGAGACAGACCAGGTAGGACACAATTACAAACTGCACATCCAGCTAACTTCCTTTAGCAGGCTTCTTGACTCAGTCACTTTTACTGCTTTTGAGACCAACGCCTGGGCAAGTAATGCAGGGAGTTATGTGACATCAGACTGTCAGAACAGATTTTGGAACCAGGCTCAGGAAAGCCTGAAATTCAATGTGAGGTTATGTTGCTAAATTTGCAGCTGACTCATTGAGTGACCTGCACAACTGACTCCAGCTGAGGCACAGAGAGATTATCCACTGATAGGAGAGTGTCATCACTTACCCTGAAAGGATTTGGTTTATTTAATTTAGTTATTTAGGTTATTTTAGTTATTTAGAAAACGTTTTGGGATTTTTTTTTATACAAAGTGCACAGATTTGTCATTTTACAGTTTTATCTAAGTTACCATTCAAAATTATTTCTTCTCTCCCACTGCTACTTCAAGCATTTCTTTATCATCCTATTTGATCAAAACTCATAATGCAAACATCCACCTTAAATTACCTTGTATGTGCAACAATCAGGCATAGTTGTTAGTTTTAATTCTGTAATGAAAAGGACGCACTACAGCAGATAGCTAAGTCATCCCTTCCTGCTGACTTCCTTTACATTCTCTGTAGTCTACATGCCTTTTCTGTTCCAAAGACAGATTCTGCCAGAACTAACGCATTTCTTTTTTACTTCAATATCATTTTGACTACTGTGTTAAAATGCCCCCAGATAATAATTCAGTATTCTTTACAGCTGAGATACTGACAGAATTCACCAATGAGTCACTAACTGCTCACCCTGTTAATCTGAGTGCTTGAGTCAACACAGCCCTGACAAGACTGTTTTATATTTTTGGTAATATTAGAGAGGATGGATTACATCCTCACATCAGGAGAAATTATACTAACTTCCACCCTAGAACTGCCATATGTTCTAGCACTCCTTGTTGAAATAGTGTTTTAAACAATACTCCAAATACCTGAGGGACATTTGTCTGCACTGAATAACAAGATCCATTATAACCTTGAACCCAACATCACTTTTAATTGTAGGTAATAATGTAATTCTAGAAATTACAGTGGAAGTCTGGTGTAATAACTAACATTACTAACATTCCTAGGTCATCTCTGCTTCTGAGGGTGTGGTTTTATGCTACACTTACCTGGTGAGATGGCAGGCTCTGATCACACTAGGTACTGTTAGCTAACTCTTGGCAATGTGCTTCCCCTTCTTCCCTCATTTTGAACCAGGAATTCTGCAGCCACAGGTTGCATGAATTTACTGAATTTTCCATCTGCCAGTTCACTCCACTGAAATCCTTTCAGGAGCTGTTCACCCAGTGGGTAGGCAATAGCTAAAAAGAGTTGTAACTGGGGAATGAAAGAAGACACAAATATGTCTGGTGGAGGAGGGGGCTTGGGTAGAGGGAGCTGTCCTTTTGAGCAGCCCACTACAGGTAGTAGGTAGATGCCACATCAAACTGTATGAGAATGTGTAACTTATTTTTTTTCTTTTTAATTTCACATATTACTGGCAGTTATATACCAAATAGATAAAGAATGGTACTTTCTTTTAAGTGGAACTTGCTTTTAATCTTTTCAGGGAAAGAGGCATGTCCACTTTCCTGTTTCGACCTCACTGTGGAGAAGCTGGGTCTATCACACACCTTGTTTCTGCCTTTCTGACAGCAGACAACATCTCTCATGGACTGCTCCTGAAGAAGGTATTGCTTGGTTGCTCCTAGACTAATCAGTGTGTGCTCAGACATCCATCACTGGTTCAAACAGAAGGCACCAAACTGACATTTCTCTGGGCAGCTCAAAATTAATTTTGGGCTGCCCCATTAATTCACTTTTAGTTGGAGGGAGTCCAGAGGAGGCTATGGAGATGCTCAGAGGCCTGGAGCACCTCTCCTGTGAGGAAAGGCTGATAGCACTGGGGTTGTGCAGCCTGGAAAAGTGAAGGCTCCAGGGAGACCTTCCAGTAGCTAAATGGGGGTTACAGGAGAGCTGGAGAGGGACTTTGTTTAAAGAGGGTAGGTTATTAGATATTGGGAAGAAATTCTTCCCTGTGAGGGTGGTGAGGCCCTGGCTCAGGTTACCCAGAGAAGCTGTGGCTGCTCCATCTCTGAAGTGTCAGGTTGGACAGGGCTTGGAGCTGCCTGGGATAGTGGGAGGTGTCCCTGCCCATTGCTGGGGGTTAGAACCCTATGATCTCTAAGGTCCTTTACAAACCAAACTATTTCATGATTCAGAGAAATAAATAAGCTCAACTGAACTTCCTATTCTTAAGCTACAAAAAGACAGCTTTGTCTTCACAGAGAAGGAAGATCAGCTGTTCAGATAATGTCGAAGACTTGGCAGCACTCTTTTTGGTTACTCCATGCAGAGTTAAAATTACATGAACAAAGCTTAAAACTTTAGACTTGCTACTGCTCCCTGGTTTAGTCCCAGAAGAACTTAAGGAAAGCTCTCATTTTTTTCTCTATGGGGACAAAAGTAATTTTGTCTGATTGGCATTTCTGTACTTCAGGGTTTGTTCAGAAGTTCTTAAAGGATTTGATTATTTTGATCAAGAAATTCAACATAGCTGTTTGACACAACAATATTTTAGACAGAACAAATGCAATAATTCCTGGCACATTAGTTAATGAAAACCATCACTCAGCCCATCCTCAGGGCATTGTTTCGTAATTAAAATAATTGGTCAGTGGGTGGCAGACTTGTACTGAGTTTATTGTAATTTTTCAGGCGTTCCCTCATAAGTGAGTTTTTTCTGGTTAATGCTGGAAAATTCTCTGTATTTTTCAACATAATCAAGAATAAAGATAAAATGTACCTAAAATCATGTCCGATACTAGGCTCACAAATAGTAATTCATAAAATTAGACACAGAGTAGCACTAAAGCAGTGTGTGACCAATGCATTCTCTTCCCTCCCTCCTGCATGGCCTGGTGTGATAAGATGGCATAGCAGGTACTAATAATAGCAACAGTAATAAAGGCACTTGTTAGGTTCATAGGTTGGCTAAGGCAAAACAGTAATAAAGATGACGTGATCACAGATTATTTGTATTATGTACAACAGCAACATGTGACTTCTTGTTAATTAAAACTTCTTTTGCTTTGTTGGACTGCAATTTATCTATTGGACTGCAACTTTGGAAATAAAAAATTGCTAAGCTGTTCTTGCCCATCTCTTTTCTGTGGCTTTGAGGTTTTGGGGGAAGGTGTGCAGCTGATATCAAGTGTAGTGCCCATCATGGTCATATATACTTACTAATCTACAGTAATATTAGCCACTGTATTATTAAAAAAATGACACCTGTATTTAAGAACATAAATTATTTTTATAAAGATAAGTAAGATTTAAAATTTAGACTTTTAAGTATTTCCTGGAGAAGTCATGGTTCAATGTCAACCTAATTTTTTTGATCTTAGCCTTCCCCCTGTAGTGCTGTTTCCATTTTATCCAAGAGAAATCCTTCCCTTTTACATTATCCCATAGTACCATTAAATGCTGACTGTGTTTTGTTTTTCAGAGTCCTGTCCTCCAGTATCTGTATTATCTTGCACAAATACCTATTGCTATGTCCCCACTTAGTAACAACAGCCTATTCCTGGAGTACTCCAAAAATCCACTACGGGAATTTCTCCATAAGGGACTGCACGTCTCCCTCTCCACAGATGATCCCATGCAGTTTCATTACACAAAGGTAGGAATTGCAAAAAGCACCAGCTTTGAATTTGGCAACAGCACCACACGGGTCCAGAATGACCTGAAAGCTGTTTTATTTCATTGCTTAGGACATAGTGTCATGTCTTTCAGTCACTTCATTTCATTTTCCCTCCTCATTCTCTGTCTACTACTCACTGTTAGGCTTCAGAAGGAAATGTCTGATTTCCTAATTATGTTTCTTTTGTACTCTTGCCTCTCCAGTGTTGGCTGTTGAAGTATAAAATGAAGGATGAGGCTGAAGGGAGGTTTGAGCCTTCATAAACAATCCTCTAGAGTGCCAGGAAAGTCCAGTTTCCTTACTCTAATAAGTCTGGGGAAGTACATTACAAAAACACGATGTGGAATCTCAAGATGACATTATGAGCTGCTTGCTCAGTGAGCTGAAACAGATTCCTGTCCTTGGGTGGCCTGGCAGGACAGGAGTGCCTGGTCACTGGCTGTGATGCCCCTGTGTGTGGCTGGCACCGATTTGAGCCAGGCTGTGCCCAGAGGCGTGGGCACACATCTGTGGCTCAGCTCCGTGTCCCAGGATGAGCTGAGCCCTGCTGGCCCGGAGCTGCTGCTGCTGCCTGGGGCAGGGTTGCAGTCACATGGAATGTGCAAGGTCCTGGGCTGGGAAAGCCCTGGAGCCACACCCACCCTCCTGGCGTGGGAGGGCCGCAGGCAGAAATTGCCCTGTATACCTGTCCATGTGCAAAATCACTCCGGCTTTACAACTGGGTGCTCCAGGGTGTTTGTGTACCCTGGGGGCTCCTTTGGAATTGCCTAAGAAATGCCTCCAAGGATCTGGACTGCAGGCTGCAATTTCTTAGGCTAAGCTAACTGGATACCCAGTGTTTATTAATTATTAACCAGTAGTCCTTGGGAAATTTGAAATGAACAATTCTTTTCATAGTAGTTGTGATTTTAAAGTTTCAAACTTCTAATTTTTCACAGCTGTCTAAAGAGCATGTATAAAATCCTTAATTAGTAATGAGTACGTATCCCCATTTATATCTTGTTTACATATAATTTAATATCAAATATATTTTGGTGCTGCAGGAAGCTCTCATGGAAGAATATGCTATTGCAGCTCAGGTGTGGAAACTAAGTACGTGTGACTTGTGTGAAATAGCAAGAAACAGCGTTCTGCAGAGTGGATTGTCAGATAAGGTAAGCACAGCTGGAAAACCTCTGCTGTGAATATTAAGGCAAGTAGGAACCCACAAGTCAGTAGTCTGAACACAGAATAGCAGCTGCTTAGTGATGTATTTGTGCACATTCCAGAAATAGTCACAAACTATCTGCTATGCAGTCTTACATTACAAGTGAAATAATTATTAGCTTTGTTTTGGAATTCTCAAAATATGTTGAGAGACCAGATGCCAGTTTATATTCAGTTCTCCTTCCAGTTAAAAACTTTTAATTATTTGGGTGATATCTTTCTGCCTGTGATTTTCTACATCATATCTTAGCATTAAGTGAAAACAAACTGCCTGTCATAAGCAAGATGTTTTTGCTTAAAAAGGAGTACTACAGAAAATATTCTGGTTTAGATAGGCAGTCAGTTTAGATTAAATTCCCTTTTGACTTTAAAATTCTGTACAGCCAAGGCTTTCTCTAGGACTTATTTTAGAGCATTCTCCTATGTCACTTTTGAACATTTCTTTGAAGGAACTGGTATTTGAAGAGGTTTCATTAGTATATTCTGTTGTTTCTTCCAATATTCCCTGGTAACAACTACTCATTTTCCTCTTGTGTGACTTTAAGCCAACAAAAGAGACCTAAAAAGAGCCTATTTTTGCCCTCTCACATGCAAGATGTGGCAGTGAAGGCTGAACACTAACACAGAGGGTTTTAGCAAGCCAGACTGAATGCACTTTTGAGTGATTATGTGGATAAACTTTGGCCTTAAAATCTCCTAAACTGGTTAAGACTCTCAGGAAGAGTTCAACGGCCAGCTGGTTGAAACTGCTCTTTTCACTTGTACTGAACTCATTCAGCTAACACTTCTTTCTGCAATAAGTCAAAGCAGTTGAACTGACTTCTTCCTTTTGACTTTTAATCCTGTTCACAGGAAAAGCAGAAATTCTTAGGGGTGAATTATTGCAAGGAAGGGCCTGAGGGAAATGACATTCGAAAGACAAATGTTGCCCAGATCCGGATGGCCTTCAGGTACGAGACTCTGTGCAATGAACTCAGTTTCCTGGCTGATGCCATGAGAACAGAAGATATTTCTACTCTGTCCAAGTAGTTACAAACTCAGAGAAACCAGAACAAGTTCCTCTTCAGCAGGATAAGATGCTAATTAACCTCAAATCATCTGTCTTTGATGCTACAGAGACATAACTGAACAGTACAGAGACAGAGGGAGTATCTGTGGAAGGTAAACAGCGTTTGCCATCACCTGTTACTGCATTATTCTCATTGCAAGATTTCAGTTTCTATGAACATTAGGCTTTTTAAGATTGCTGTAAATATTAAATGCAAACTCAGAATCATGTACTATTTGTTTCACACTGTCTTAACTGTGCCCTGCAGTGTAGCCTGGGAAACCAGAGAGAATATCTGTAGTGCAGCTGTGCTGTGCACCTGAGGATCCCGCAGATGCTGACAGCACACACCCACCTGGGTTGGCCCTGCAAGTCTCAGTACCAGTCATGGCTTTTAAAGTTTAACTCTTTACTCATTAGCAGTTTCTATGGGTGCAGAATTCTGAGGCTACCCTTTCATTCTGAGACAGTTTTTAACTCAATGTTTCAGCAGTTATATTGGAAAACAAGAAAAAATAACATTGGGTAATCTTGTTCAATGACTAATTAATTCCTGTTGTTATGTAGGATGTCAGTGAAGAACAGCAGATAAATGCTTTTTAATCTAGCAAGTGAAAAACATGGTGTCAAAATCACTATCATGCATTGTAATGAGTCTAATTATATCATGAAAATTTTGCCTTGAAAGTTGACAACACTTTTTTATTGCTTTGTAATGGGAATATGTGGATATGCCCATTCAAATTACTTAGAAATTTATGCAGATAATTCTGGTTGCATGTAAAGAGAAATTTTTTACTTGAAAAAGGGAAGTGTTCTTATGAATCAGTGGTAGAAATGCCAGACCTGGTTCTGGTCCTACTTCTGATGTATTTTTACACATTTGTTTTAGTCTGTATTTTAGTCGACTACAGCTGAATGGGAAGTCAAGCTGCCTATTTATACAGAAGCCAGCCCACTTGAAATCTGTCATTCCAAATCATGTTATGTTATGTTAAACTATTTATTTATGAGGAAGTGGTTAGTAAAATACAGCTACTGGAGTATTTATCACTTTCAATCTTCTTTCTGTTTCACCATTTTTATGACACAGTACTACTCCTTCAGAAAGGATTAAAGGTAATAACATGATGGCACCTATGTACTGTGGAAGCTGCACACAATTTCACACCAAGAGAGACTCGAGGCCAGGGCAGCAGAGGGGTGTGGATGCCTATGAGTCCAGCAGAGCAACTCAATTCAAATGCCTGCAGTCCCTGAGGCAGGACCTGAGCCCAGGGTTAGACCCCTGGCTCCCTAATATCCTGCATGGGGACACTGAGCTTCTTCAAACAGGTATTCAGCATTAATGCATACAAAGCCAGTAACTGATACTGGCCCATCAAGGTTCACCTGACCTTGAACCCTGCATGTTGTGCTCAGTCAGATGTCTTGTGCCACTTTTATTTCCTAGGCCAGGCCCTTCTGGAGCTTGGGCACCTACAGCCTTCCTTTCAAGAGCTCTTTGGGTCTCACTTGATCTTGGAAATGCAGCCAAAAGCAGCAGTGGTGACACCACCAGTACCAAAGGACCCATTGATGGCATAAATGTATAGAGGCATTGAAGACTCTCTCCTCAGGCTGTGGTAGATCCAAGAGATCTACAAGGACACCTTTTTAATGTTTTGCTGTCCTGAATGAAGATTGCAAGGAAATGCCACTAAAGTAGGGGAAGGAGGATTTCCTTATCACCTCCTATAGCTCTGCAGCCTTGCAAGAACCCCCTTGAGAGAGAGAAAAAAACTAAAGATGTCAGGAAGCAGCCTGGACTTAAGGCTGCTCTGAGGGAGGCCAAGGCACAAAAGGGAGAGTTCTGGCCATCCACTCACCATCACAATTAGCCAGTGTTATGCAGAGGGAGCAGAGGCTTTTCATCCAAAACCAGGGCTGCAGACAGGTGGTGGGAATTTGACTTCAGCTCTTCAGTGCCCCAGCCTAATGTCTGCAATGTGCCAGATTTTGTATTCCTTGTACCCCTAAAATCATGTGAAACCACATTATGCCGCCCAGCTGCACAAGAGTGAAATTGTCCCAAGTTTTCAGTCAGCAGCCCCTGTTGGCCTCACTGTTAGGAACTTTAGCAGCTCATAGAATGCAGTCTCAGGATTGGTGCCATTTGTTTAGGATGAAGTCTGAGAAAGTGGTTTAAGCTGTTCAGCTGCATCAAATGCAAATGATGTTTTTATCTTGTTTTTATAACTTCCTAATAAACTGTTACCAACATAACATTATTTGGGATAAACATCTCCATCCAGGCTAAATAAGCAACATGCTTGGTATGAAGAATTTCAAGTATTTCTATCTGATAAACATTGCTTTACTTGGGTTGTTTCACCTCAAGATTGCTGTTAGTGCTGCTTTTGTCACTTACATGTCTTTTTTAGTTTCCCTAAAATTATACCAAATTTGTGTATGTATTTAATACCTTTTCTGCTTTCCTTACCTCAGGTTCTAATAGGTCTGTAGCTGTTACTGAACAAAAACCAACAACTTGATTTGCATATTCAGTGAATGGACAGTAATTGGGATTCTGACAATAACCACAGTAACACATAAGTGGTCATGACCACAAGTTCTGCTTTCTGTGCTTTCTTGTGTGCTCTTTTAAGGGGAAGTTGGGCTTATAGTATTATATTTGGGGAAATATAAACGGACATTCTTTCAAGCTTCCACTGCATTTCTCCTTGTCATCCTTTAATTGAGCAAATGTTACTGATTCCCAAGTTCAGTTCTGATGCTTTGCCTTGTGTTCTTTTTTTAAAGTTGCACTTCTGTGCTAATGTGAGGCTGTTCAGAGTAATCTTGTAGGCTCAGGCTGTGGCTGGAATGAAAAGATAGATCCAGCACAAGTCACTGCTGTATACACAGATAGAGCAGTGGCTGATCCCCCCAGCTGCACTGAGGTCAAACCTGGTTAGGACACAGCTGGTTTGACTCAGGGGCTGAAAGAACATCACTGCAGTGCTGCAGGAGAGAACATCCTACTTTCTCTTTAGTTCATTAGGAGAGAGGCTCAAATGTTATTCCTTAAATCTGTTGGTTCAAAAGCATTTTATACTTTCAACCTGAAATTGTTAATTATGGTTATTTGATATTTACAACCTATCTACCTGAACGATTCTTTTCTGTTTGTTACTTTAGCAAACTTAAGGTATTTGCTGTGCTGCTGGAGAATACATATTTTTTCACAGCTCAGAGCCACCTTATGGTCTCATATCATTGTTCTTTATGTGCAACTAAACATTTCTGTTCTCTTTGCCTAGTTAAAATCCAAGTCTGAAAAGGTGTCTGTAAAAACTGCTTTTTCTTTCTGTGCCTGGGTTACATGATGTTTGTCTTTTGCCTCTTGTGGAAGCATTAAACATTACACTAATGAATGAATTGTAAAAGAATATGGTTATGGATTTTGTTTGTGTATCTGTAGCTCCTCCCAGTCTCCACATTTAAGGAGAACTAAAACCATGTGCGATTAAACTGATTAGACCTAAATAAAGCAGAAAAAAACCAGAAAAAAACCCTAGTGAAGATAGAGAAGACAGTGAGCACTATTTAGGAGAAGGGGCTAAAGGCTTATCTGGCTTAAAACAATTCAGTGTTAATGCAAACCAACCATTCAGACCTGGTGTAAATTGCATTGCTGACCCCACTGTCTCTTGGTGCCCACCTTGCTTCCCTGCTCGTCCAAGCTGGGTATCAGAGCAGGGCATGTAACAGCTCCTGCTGACCCTGAAGCCTCATGTGGATATTGAGCTGAGAGTCAAGACACCCAGCCTGGGAGCAGGAAAGCAGCCCTGACCCTCAGGGCAGAGCAGTTCAAGGTGTACTGTGATTTCGTGAGCACGCACAACAGTTTTATCTGACAAAACCCAACTAAGAAGCCAATGAGTGACACATTCAAACAAACAATATCAACACAGATATCCTGCTACAGTCACCATGACTTTTGAGGAAAAGCATAACAAAACACTTCAGTAAGAAAGGGACTCAATATTTTTAGATGAAGATCAAAACATCAGCTCTTTCAGTACACAAACTTTATTTCTGTACATGAGGAGCACCAGTGAAGCACAGGAATACAGGTTCAGCTGTAACTGAGAAAGGTGCATTTCTCTCTCAGGCCTCTCAAAGCACTCACGACCACTGTTAAACAGCACAGTCTGTATAATACTGAGACAGTCTGTATAATAGTGAGACACCAACACCACTACTTCATTAAACATTTACCATGACTGACAGGGACTGTGTCACATAAAAGTAGTTTTTGAATATCTGTTAAAATGGGTCAGAACCACATCAGCATGGAAGCACAGATTGTTGTATCAAACTCCTACCTGCTTACACTTACAAATTTCAGAGGTGCAGGTTTACAAATACTTTAGACTTACTTTGTGAAAACATCTAGCATTTTTAATTAGCACTTTGAACCAAAGAAGAGTGCTCATTTAATCACCTATTGGATTGTATTCTTCATTCCAGCAAACATGCTGTCGAAGTTCTATCCAGTTCACAAAACTGGCAATTCCTTTTAATATTAGGCCTACAAACCCCATGCCCAGTATTTACTATTTGAATTTTGATGGGTTAGTGAGGGAAGATCTGCTAATGAACATCTTGGCAGCTCAGGCAGAAAAGCAGAATGTGCTATCCCATCCCTCACAGATGTAACATTGGCTGGCTCAGAGTGAAATCTTACCTGGTGATCACACACTGGTCACTGCACACAGCCCCATCCAGTCTAATTCCAGTAACACATCCCAGCAGGAAAAGTTTTCATTTATTAAAGAATATTGCTGTATGATAAATTTAGGCCTTGGAATCAAGCATCTGAAGAAATGACAGTTAACAAAAATTTGGTTTTGAAATGACTGATATTTAAGACACACTCATAAAGCAGAATTATGTTCACCCACTTAAAACAGGTGAGGATAAAACCTCTGGCAAGTCATCTTCAAGGATGATTTAACAACAGAATCCCAAAGAAAATACTTAATTACTGTCATATTACTTCCATTACAGAGTGTGTGTGAATACAAAATGAAAGTATTATGTATATGCAGTGTAAGGATTAAGGCCAGCCAGGTTAACATACAGATCCTACTTATACCAAACATCCTTAGGGCTTCCTGAGGGGGCTGTTCTTCCAGGATCTAGCTGGATGCAAAGTACAAAGAACCACAGCCAATATGTTCCTTCCAAAAATAATGCATTTGGCACATACAGCTCTACAGGGGTGGGACTGAACAGCTCAGTTCAAACCTGTAACACAGAGATCTCAGTGGTTGCCCTGGTTTCCAGAACTGGAAAGAGTATGGATTAGAACACCCTTTTAATTATGTAGAGAATTTTCTTTAAAGGAAAGACAAGGAAGGTAAATATACCATTACCCATGAAAAAAAGAACCATGCCCATCACATTGATATGGTGCCTACAATTGAAATCTAGTAAATATAAAGGTTTGCTAATTGCTCTGGTACACCTACCTCCTTGCTGTGCCTGTCAACTGGTCATTTTATCCATTCTAATTTCCTGATCTGTTAATGAATTCCTCTCACATTTCTGCCTTGGCTTCGAAAGATCCAGACAAGCCAAGTAACTAGACAGAGGAAAGAGTTACATTAATTACATATTTCAATTCTTAGAACAAGGAAAAATTGAGAAAAAATATTCCAAACCTTAGCATTCTTAAACTTTAAAATACCATCAGAAACATAATGAAAAAACTGGGGGAAAAAGTTTATCACACTTCTCTGAAAATAAAAATCCTTTCTTCCAACAAACCTGCTCCTCAATATTGTCCTCTAAGAATTAATTTTTCCTATCACTGCAAAATGTTTTAATTTATTTATGTACCTAGAAGAGGTCAAATCAGAGCCAGGTTTGTTTTTTTGTTTTTTTGGTTTTTTTTTTTGCAGAGCTGCATTGAGGTACCACCCTTCAAAGTTTAAGAGAGCTCTGACTCACAGTGCCACACTTTTAACCACACCACCTGTACAATGCAATTGTATTTGGACCAAAACTCAGTTTTCAGACTTCTGTGGTACTAAAGCCAAGAGATTCCTTAAGCTTAAAAGAAATTTGACATTTCTTCCAAAGTAACTTTATTGCACAATTCATACACAAAGTTTAATATGTGGAATGTTCTTAGCTATTAAAACCATCTCTAATGTTTAAGTTACAATTTCACATTAAACCTGTAAGAAATGTTGACTTAACATAAGAAAGTTAATTTGTTCTAATGCCCCCCACCAACAGCTATTTGCAGTAATTCACATTTTCAAGGTCTAGCTTCTGGAAGTCATTGCCACATCCATGTCAATGGATTCCTTTTCCAAAATTGTTTGCTAAATCTTGCACTTCAGACTAAGTAATACCAACCAGTACCAAATTACTAGTTTTTCAGTGTTAAAGTATCTATTTCTCCATATAACGTACAGTACATATATTTTACAAGGCACACATTACAGTATCTACATCACAGCAGTGTGAATTACAGCAACTTAATTTAAAAAAGCTGTACAGAATACAAAGTTTACTTTTTTCACTATTTAAATAATTTTTGCATTAGTTTATATTGTAATTGTCATTATGCAATTAACAACCTGCTTGCATCATTATAAAATTACATTTTAAGAAGTTCATGTAAGTTCTCAGCAGAAAGTCAACTTATAAAATCTCTGTTCAGAAGTATAGTTCTTGAAGTACTTGAAAAATAAAGTTAGCTTGAAGCTTTCATTTAGATGTTCTTTCTGTTCCAGTGGTATAAAAAGTTTTAAAAATTCGAAGGTTATTTGAAAGTTCTGAACATGGACTAATGCAAGGTCAAAAAGCAAAAAGAAACCAAACTGGTGCATGATTAGGAATATTTGCACATGTTTTAGTGGGAAATCCTGCCCAGTAACAATTTCCAGCCCAAACAATAACGGCCTTTATGCAACCAAACACTCCATACATTTACTGAAGAATATCTCACTGCTATCAATGGCTTAAGAAAGGAGGGGTTAAAAAAAAAAAAAAAAAAAAGAGTTCTCAGCTATATACACTCCTAAAAGGATATTTCCACAGCTAAATACAGATTTACACACTAAGCCATACTGGCTCTCAGATAACAGACATATGAAGGGTATGTTGTTTCTCTGTCTTAAAACCTATGATAAATTTGACAATGCTGTCACAAGCCAAGCTCAAATGGGTGCCATATGCTACGCACATTCTTCAACAAATTGATGTAATTAAGTTATTTTGAAGCCAATAAAGAAAAATAACCTAAATGTGCGTATCTACATGTGCACATGCCTTTTAGTTCAGAACCTGTCTGTGACAAAAGGACTTAAACCTTATGGCATCATGGAGTTTTAACAGGTATGGTAAGGAAAAATGGAGTCGCACAGCAAGCAAGATTTATGCTGATATTCTCTCAAATGCTACACTTGAATATTTTAACTTGAGGTTACCAAGTGCGAAAAAGTAGTATTTGTTAAGATATATATATATATTTATAAATTAATTCTCTACAGTAGCCATTCATTTCCATAACACTATTTATGCACAAGAGGCTTAAGATGGGTTTCCCAAATACTAAGTTTCAGACTGTCTAAACTCAGCTCTCTAAAGACTTTATTCTGCTAGACATAAAATACTGCTGCACTCCAGTTGTCATATCCCTTTTCCAAGCTGTCACATGCACATCTCACTCCAAGCCACATTACTGTTCAAGAAGTTTCCCTCTGCTACATAAAAGCATATTGCACTTGTAGATAGAAAGTAGAGCACCCTTACTTAGATTATCACTTGTAACTCTTAATATATCTTTTAACTCTGATCTCATCACTTCAAAAACTCAAGAGGAGCAAATAAAACCACAGCATCAGACTGAACTACACATTTAAGTGCTAATTCAAATAAAGGCATTCTCTTCATATATGCCCAATGTTTAGAAATAATTTTAGCTGTTCTTTATCAAAAGCTACTGACAAGCTGATTTACTGTTTTTAGGATTGTGTATGAAACTGTTTAACATTTCCAAGCTAGTAAGACTACGCTAGATACCATATTTTAAAAAATATTCTAAGAGATAAGTCTTGTTAGAAGAATAAGGGAAGTGCACAAGTACATTTACAGACCTGCCTACACTCTCTGAAACAGATTTAAAATAATTAATACCAAAAGTCATAACAAATCAGATTAAGCATCTGTAAACACTAAGAGCAGCATTAACTTCCTATTGAAGAACAGGCAGTGGGACATCTTCAAGTTTCAAGAGTAAAATTTCAAATTAACAACTAAGTGCTAACTCATCATCTTTATCCACATTAGTTGTGAATAAGGGACTGCTTTTAAGGGTAGGAACTGTGAGGTCAAGCCATCTGCCGTGGTTCATCTCTGCAGCAGTACACTGTGATGCTCAAACAGCAGTTTGCAGTTGTAGTTGTGCTGTTACAAGTTGCTTCATCGAGTAGTTGAACTGTTAATTAACACCAAACACTGTTGTTAAAGTAAACCGTGTTAATCATCGAAGAGTTTGCTGAAAGACCAGTTTAATAATGCAGACTGCACACACAGAGCCTTGCTCAGATACCCTGTGCTTTAGGAGAGCAGCGCAGACTCACAGCATCCAAGAGGAGAGGGAAAGGACAGACTGTGGAAGAACGGTGAGGAGAGGTAAAACAAAAGCTTCAAGTGGTTGTGCCACGATGAGCCTGGTGGGCAGGGTCAGGGTCTGTGGGGCTGCCCCGCCTCATCCACCATGTTAAGGATGTAAGTGGCAATGTCATCTTCTGTAGGGGCCTCTGACACCACCCAGGAATCTCCTGCCCCGGTCACCTGCCGGCGGCACACAGGACAGTTTCTGTGGCGGTCACTCCTGTTAGGAAGGCACAGAAAGGAGTGGTTTTCACTGATGGTGTCCTGCTGGCCAGAAAAAGCCAAACCCAAACAAAAACCAACCCAGTGAGAACTTCAAGAATGATCACATTAACTGGATTAGGTCACCCATCTATTTTCTTTGTTTAAAAACTTCTTTCTTTGTGAGGAACACTTCTGAAGGGAGCTCCATTCTTTTGAGTAAAAATTTGGAATCACGTTCCTCCTAATGATTTGCTCAGGTCAGACAGAATGCATCTGTCTACCTGGCCAAAAAGTTTAAATGGAAATGCACTGTCTAAATTAATTCTTCCTATCTTCAGGAATTCAGCTGAGGTCCTTAGAAGCCATAGGCTTCCTAAAGAAAGAGAAGAAGGAGCCTTTTCCTGGGTCATGCAGCCCACAAGAAGTTTAGAACTGGTCCCTCAGAGTCCCAACCCCCTCCACCATCTCAGGGGTCCCAAACACATTTGAGCTGGGAGCCTCTGTTATGCCTAAATTAAGAGGAGATCAACCTTAAAAATTACAGACCAAAAAAAGCATGGTGTAACTGGAACTTAGTGAGGAGTTCAGCTGATTCATCAGCCAAAGCAGCAAATAATCCACTCTTCAGCACAGTCACTAAACTAAGCCCTGTCTTGCTGATAGATGTTAGGATATTTTCCTAGGAAAGAGAAGTGACTTGCTGTATTCTCAGATCCAGTGATTTTTTACTATGTTTTTTACTTGTGGAAGCCTGGTGTTTGTTACAAAAGTAACTTCCTTGGTAAGTCTTCCAAAAAGCCACAAAACAAATTCTTATGCACAGATTATGTGTAAACCTATTTGCATTAACAGAGCAGGTCTGTGTCCCCTAATGCCAGACTGCCAGGACACTTCTCTGATCTTTTTAGGCCTGCATGGTCAGACAAGAGCTGTGTTTCTCCGCAAAGGAATTTTTCTCTCCCACTCTTCCAAGAACTGGTGTATCAGAGATCCAGAAGCTGCAATGGTGCTCATTTTACTGTGAAGCTGAACATTGTAAGCTACACATTATATATGTAAATTTGAAGGTGCTACCATTGAGAAGAAATATCTTTCTGGAATAGTCTGATACAGTTAAATCTGTAAATTGTATGCTATTTATTTGAAGTGAAAGCATAACATATGGGGAAAAAAATCCCTCTGATAGTTATTTCCCAAGTAAGTGACAGACAGTCCAACTTGCCTTCATATTTGCACAGTCTTAACAAGCCTTAAATGAGATTTTGTGAAGCATAACATGCCAGCATCTGCCTATACCATCTTCTCAAGTTTCTGAGCAAGATTATAACAATTCAATTTTAGAATAAAAAGATGTAAGAAATTACAAAACAAATGCTGAACAGCACTTGCACATCTCTTTTTTACAAAATTTTCTGCTTTCCTTCTGCTTCAGTCTGATTTTACTCAAGTGTATTATGTATCATATGTATACTAGCTTGGAAGTATCTTCAGACATTAAATTATATAGCAACGATAGAATCTGTCATACCAAATTGAAACATGCATACTATAAAATAATTAATATCCTTTCATCTATATTACCATTTATCAATGCATTTCTGGCAGAAACTGTGAGCACACGGCAGGATTAAATCAGCACGCCCATCCATGCAGATGCAACATTCCTCTTCATCTGTCAGCTGTTTAACCCTGCAGAAGACAAGACACCATTTTCTTCCAGATATTTGATATTTATGCCCCAGTAATTACACCAATTACAAAAATTACATTTTCCATAATAATTAATGATGGCCAGAAAGAAACACCTGTGCTTTTTATCTGTGAATGGACTACTTATGTCATCCCAGCCTATGTCAGCAGTGAACTAAACTAAGCCAGAATGTGCATTTATTTTTTGTGTTAGTATTTGTGTCAGGTGCTTTTGGTGTTGCCAAGGGTTCTGTAAATCCCTTTTCATATCAACAAGGAAGTGTGAGGAGTTGGAAGTGCTTCATATCACATGACTGGGCAGAAAAACAGAAACACTGTTTACATTACAGGCAGGAGAAGAACCTGCCTTCCTGTCACTGCATCTAAGGCTGAACTAGTTCATAATGAACTTTGCCAAATTTCTGTGTGCTGGTTTATATCCTAGACAAAAACATACATGTCAAGAGGATCACTACCAGAATGCATGTTCACTCATTTCACATGGCACCAAAATGCCAGGAGCTGAACTGCTCATTAGATTGAAAAGGCTGATTTTAACTTGCAATATGCTCCATACGATTGCTCCTCAGATTAGGACTCTCAAGATGATTGTTACCATAGCTTTTCCAGTTAAACTCCCAGGTGTTTCTGTTGGTGGGGAAATTTAAAAATTGTCTCACTACCCAAGACAAATGTTGACATTTTATATCTTTTCCCCATATAACAGATATCTGTATCTAAAGCTCTTAAGAGGAGTATCTCAAATACTTGCACCATCAAGACTTCTCAAGTGCAAAAGGGTGCAAAGAATCCTCAGCATTCACTGGCCTACCCAGACATGTAATGCTCGCGATTTTATAGTCACAGCTCACTTCCAAAACAATCAAAGAAGTGCTCTAAAATGCTTTGGTTTTCCAAAAACCCTGATTTGGGAATCCCTGTTCTGTCCCTGAGGGACAGAGCATTCTAGAAAAAAATGGCATTTCAGGAGTCAGTCCACCTTAACAACCATTGACCAGACCATTTTTGCTTAGGCATCTAAGGCAGCTTGTAAAATACAGATTCATTTTTGAACTGTACAGAATAGCCAGCTACTGAACAGCAGTCAACATGCCTTTGTTTTATCTTTCAGTAGGTCCTTTTCAATTTGCTTTTGGAGAAATTACTTTAAAATTACAGATTTTTTTTTACACATGGTAATTTGCATACAATGAGGACAATAGCCTGCTCACTATGTTCTTTAGACCTGTTCCCTCTCATTTTCCTCCCCATGCAATTCTGAGTACTAACCTTTAATCGCACTTAAATTTTTGAGATTTGCTGGTGTCTATACAAGCAATTATAGAGGGCCTATTTATAAAGTTTCTGCAAAGTCAGCTTTATTCACAGGGCTAAATTCCTGAAGAAACAGTAAAATAAAGGAGTGACAGACTGAGGAAATGCTTATCTCTTCATTATCAGAAAGCATAAACCACTTAGACATATTTTGAATGCTCTGAATAGGAAGTGGATGTTGTAGAGAAATGGGGTATTATTCTAGTGGAAAAAGTTAAGAATAATGAAACAGATAACACTTGCTATTAATATAACACTTGCTATTAATATAACACTTGCTATTTTTAGATAGTGAAGGCCAACTTTGCAGAGCTGAAAAATGTCTAAAGGTGAGAAGAATTGAGGCAAATGGGTGATTATCACAAAAATAAACAGATTTCATTGGTACAGAATACTTGAAGATGCTTCAGCCTGTATTTTCCTTAGTAACTTAGAAAACTTGGCTAAGACTCAAGCTCAGCAAACTGCATCATATTAGCAAAGTATACTCTGGTTTTTATTTGTGACTGATACTGCCTCAACTGATGAAGTTTACAAACAAGAAGGATCATGTCTCATCTCCAAGTCTAAAAAACTGAAAAAGAAACTCACATAGGAAACCTTTTATTTTCTTCATTGACTTTAGCAATATATAAAATTGTTTTGAGTAAGTGTCTGGGGTCTGTGTTGTTTCGTTTGTCTGTTTGAAGCGAAAGACCATTTCCAGAAAAACATGTGTTCTGGTATAACCTTGAGAAAGCAATTTTCCTGTTCTTTCTCAAATATGTTCACAATTTACAGGAAAGGAAATGAAATGAAAATAATACCTTCTGCAATCCACTGACTTAGAAAAACCAGGAGGCTCTGTGGAGTGACAAGACAGGTGACCCCTTTTTCACTCCAACAGCTGAAGTGTGACACTCAGGCTGTTTCATTAAAATACTTGGCTGCCGGCTCTTCACTGCTGAACATAGAGAACTCTACCATTTACTACCTTTTCTTGTAAAGCCTAGCCCTACCTCACTTTAAACTGTGTTAGAACCCTGAACTTATTCAGGAAAAGTAAGGAATTACTGGTAGCAGCAACACTTCCACACAGGGAAAAGGTGACAGGCTTCTTGCTGTTACGTTCAGTTTGAACTGAAGTTATTGCAGGTGTTGATCTCAGTCTTTTGTTTTCCCTCTGGTTAACAAAGCAGAAGGTCAACATGAGTGACACAGGTCACATTTTTTCAGTCTTACAAGTTAAATTATGACCATAATTTTAGGTTTCCAGTGGCAACAGATGGGAACTTTCACATGCCAAAATGTAAGAGGAAGAGAAAGTTTAAGTGGAACAATAACAAAATTCATTAAACAAACACTGTCAAACCCTTCGGATTTGTAGCTGCAGCTCATTCCATTTCCTCCTGTTTCCTTATTCAGGAGATTAAACATATACTATGTTTATATTAGAAGTGACCTCTAAAAGGGCTGTTCTCAAGCTAAGGTATGGTAACACCGTATTTCAGCATTTCACCCAAGTGCACTGCAGCTCCCTTGGTGCAAGGAAGGTGTCTGTTCATGTTTGTGATGGTACAAAATTGCAGCTGCCAAGAGCAAGCAGCTCTCATCAGCAGGTATTTGTAGTTCAGGTTTGAAGCACAACTCCAAAAATGCCTATGCTGCAACTAGGTCAGATGCTAAAGTGTAACAAAATACCTTCCCATCCACAAGCTGGCCTGACACGAACTCAGAGATGTCCAACTCTCAGCAGCTTCTTCAGAAGTATCACTCTGTGCAAGAACTCCTGCTGCTTGACTGGTGATGTCTTTATAAAGTTGAGTGAACTGATATAAGTTCAAGATTCTGGAAGCTTCCACGATGCCACTTGTTTTATTTATCTTAAGATATAAGAATTGTTTACAATTACTGCTCATATTTTAACTTGGCATTGCTCAGAATGTTTGTAAAGCACTGCAGTTCTCATGCAAGGCAGTAGTCCCCTTCCTAAGTGTCCTCCACCACATTAAAAAGCTGCAGTCTGCCTCAGCAAGAGCCAGGACTGCCCACAGCTGCTACAGCCTGAGGAACACCACAGGCAGCACACCACAATTTCAGGGCAAGGCAATTCCCATCACTACTCAAAAATGGATTCAGGTGTGAGTAGGGACCCAAAGCCCCAAAAACTGCGCTGAACTTAGAAGCAAGCACAGGATAATCAGTCATTTGATATCTGAAGTTAAAATTGCCTACAGTGATGGCTGCCCTAATGAAAATTAGGAGTAAACAGAAAACTGTTAACTGTTGGTTTCAAACAGAGCTTGAGGGTTGGCTTGTTTAACCACATGTTAAAGTGCTAAGGGAATTAAGGATCATTAAAGGACTTCACCTGATAGGATCCAGAGGGGAAATCTCCTCATCAGACAGAGAAAATTTTGTAAGTTTATGTCATAAAATAAGACATTTAATCTTTAGATTGGTTTTCTAAGGGATCAGACTATGTACAGGCACACTAGCTCAACTAATAATGCCTGGAAGACCTGATTAATTTCTACTACTATTTCAAAATCTACCGTTTGCAGTTTGTTGTACATCTGGATTACCTGAGCTCACAGATCACCTGCATTTGTAACTAAAGGGCAGTAAGTGCTCCACTGGAAGGCATCACTCCTTTAAACTTAGTTATAAAAATGTTTTTGTTGCCCTGTTTTATCCATAAACTTGGAATTTAGACTTAATTTATCTCCAACAGCATCTTTGAATACAACATCTGTATCAAAACACATGTAGCAGGTGTTGGATTTTACAAGTAAAAAACTGACAGCCCTCAAATCTTTGCATACAAACTGCCCATCAAATTAAAATGTTCACACTTACTTTGGTACATATTATCCTAACAATCACCTTCCAGAAAGCAGAAGAATCAGACCCAGGCTGCACTTCGAATAACAGATGTTTGTCTTGTCCAGAAGCCAATTTTGCAGTACTGAAACAAAGCAACAGCAGTTTAACGCCATGTGCTGGACCTGCAAAGATCAGCAACCTCAGCCAAGTGGGATTATTTATGGTTCACCTGCTTGCTCTCTATCCTTAAAAGAGGTTTTTATCAATACTGCCCAGGGGCATCAAAGTATAGAGTAATGACCTTCTTAGCATGTCACTGAATACACAATCCATTTCCCTTTAAATTGCACAGCAAACTTCAGAAAATATTGTGTAAGTCTTTTGATGCAGCATCAGCAAGCAGGTGTAGTTTATAGACATTTAAATTCATATATACTCTCACTGCTTATTACACTAATCCCACTAATTGTCTCCAATCTGAGAAGGTTATTTCCTCAACAGGTATGTACAAAAAACCCAGCATATGTTGATGAGGTGTATTTTTGTTAGTATATATTAATAATGAGCTAGTCAGGTGAACGTGTCAGGTGACCTAAGATTTGTTTCTTTAATGGAGCACAGATACAAGGGTCTATTCCATAAGAATCAGAATGCATTCAGGCTTAAGTAAACACTGGAAGAAAGAAACAACTTGAATAACAGTATTTTGGAGTGAATTATACTAATATATGCCTGGAGTCTCAGGCAAAACATCAGGCTGTGTTCTCCCAAACCTATTTATGTGTCTACCCAGAAGACAGCTATGTGTTCTTCAAGGTCATTCACAGAAGTATGACCCTCTCCAAGATAATTTCTAAACTGAATACAGGTTCACATTTTAGTTCAACAGCAAACATTCCAAAGCCCTTATTCAGTGTGTACGTGTTTCCACTTCATTTTATCACTCTAATTTTATACCGTAAATACAGGCTAAAAATGACAACACTGTTTTTTTGCTCATTTCCTTTTACTGTCATTGTACTGCTCAAACAAAAGGCAAGCTATGAAAAATCTGACAAAAAAGCAGCCTTTTGTTTGGGATTATCTAGGTCACTGGTTTGGGACAGTAAGATACATCTCATCCTTAATGAGGAGCAGCCTTGCATGTCTGCAGAGGTGGCAAGGATGGTCACAAACAGTTCTGCCTCTGGTGCCACTCTCCTCATGTAGATCTGCTATCCCTACCAGACTCCTATTGCTCCTTCCTACTGACAAGCAGAGAGGAAGTAGCATTGCATCTTCAGGTGGAAGGGAGAACAACAAGGGACACAGGTGACACTAATAAAAAGATGATGCTAAATCACCTCTTGTGAACTTTTAAGAGAGAGCAACACTTGCTAGAAGAAGAGTACTGGAGAAAAGTGAATTTTAAGAGGAGAAAAAACTTTGGTTTTGAAGTGTAATTACAACCATTATAAAAACATAAAGAAATGAAGGAAACATTTCAAAACCATCAGGCCAGTTCTGGCTTAGCCAGCACACAATAATATATTGCATACAAGGTCTCTGTAAAACAAAACAAAACAAAACAAAAGGAAGAAAAGAAAGAAGCAAAGTAAGGCTTACATATCATTAAGTTCAGCTACTCTTCCCAGAAACTCTTCATAGGTTAGGAAACCACTTTCTTGAACCAAAGAGGCATGCTTTGCTACTTTTTCTGGCAACTTGTTAATTACAGTTTGTGTGTGGTTTGAAATCTGTTGACCCATGGTGAAGTTCTTCACCTCAGTTCTGTAGAGAGAAGTTCTCATTCACTTGTAGAGTCTCTGCTAAAAATATTTGAGAGAGTTACATTTGTGTGTTTGTGAGTGGCTACTCCCTCACTTTCTTTTAAGCCTACAGTAACTATTCCACAAGTAACATAACCTGAACAGTCAGATTAGAAACAATGCAGAACACTTTGAAGAGTCTGGAATGTAGCATTATAATCTTACTAAAAATGTACTATTTTGCTTACATCAATACTTCTATTAAGTAGAGATAACTTTCCACACAGATTCAGCTCCAACACACACATATATAAATACATCCAATGGAATGGGAAAAAAAAAAATCTTAAGATGACAATGGTAATTTATGACAATGTTTGTTTATTCTAAATATTTGTGCGTGGGAATGTCAGAACGTCTGCAAATAAGCACATCAATGTCTGTTTATACACAGACCTCACATTAGGAATCAGCTCTCTTACATCAAACTTACATTGGCAGATCAAAAGAACTCCCAGAGCATTCTCAAACTGGTAAGCCAAGGAATCCATGTCAGTATAAACCAATTTAGAAACCTCCCTATCTGCACAACACTCAAATTTAGGATGTATTACAGAACTGACTTGCTCAAACATCTCCAACTCCAATTTACTCCATCTTTCCTTCACACCCAAAACTTTTTCCCCAGAAGTCTGCTCACGGATTAATGCCATGCCCTCTGAGTATTTATCTACTGACTCCCCTTGATCCCTCTGTATTTGACTTTCCCCAAAATGCCTCTTTGCAGAGTTCATTGTTTGTCAAGCAAACCAGTTGCGTCAGGCCCTTTTAAGACTTCTACAGACAGAGGTGTGCGAGGGCAAGTGAACTGCAGAACATCCACCTCAACTCAAACACGGAGCAATCTGACAGTAGCTGCTCTACAAACTCCTGATGACAGACATCACAGAGAAAGCAGCACTTTGCCCTGGAGGGAGCTGTAGCAGCACTCGAGCTTAACCCCACACAAAAAACTCACAGCTGTTGAGATCTCACCACCGTGTGAGAAAAACACGTCACACCAAGTGAGCTCCTGTCAGAGCATACCTATGCAATTTTACCACAGAAAGCAACCGACAGTTGGAATTGTGACCAATTTCTGTTCCCACACAGATATGCTCCCTCCAGCCACTTTTCTCTTTCCCGAAGGCTCCAGTCGCCTGTTGCCCCACTCTCCGGGGAGAGTTTGGTGAGCACACGCCCAGGCCATGCACGCCAACAGCACAACCTGTCACCTTCCAGGTCATCTCCTCCCGGATGTCCCAGCCCTGTGATCCTCCGAGCCCCTGAGGGAGCACCGTGCCTCCAGCGGGCCTGCCCAGCTCAGCACCTAAACCCCAGCACTGCAGAGCCTGGGGAAAAACACCTGCGAGGGTGTCTGCAGAACTGGGGATCCGGAAAAGTCTCACCCCGAGGGCGGCAGAGCACGGCAACATTCTCCCCAGGGAAGTGGTGACAGAAGCAAGCTTGAGAGAGTTCAAGAAGCGTTTGGACAATGCTCTCAGGCACACGGGGTGACTCTTGGGGTGTCCTGTGCAGGGCCAAGATCTGGACTTTCATCCCTATAAGTCCCTCTATGAGATTTTCCCTGTTCTTCACCCTTCAAGACCTGACACACCCGCAGACCCACGAGGAGCTCCGAGCGCCGCGGTCGGACCCGGGCACAGCCCCTCATGGCCCCGGTGCGGGCCCTCAGCGCCGGGCGCGGGACGGGCCGCGCTCAGCCCGGCTGCGTCACGGCCGCCCCGCCCGCTCCCCCCGCCCGGCCCTGCCCTTCCCGCACCCGCCGGCTTCCCCGGGCCGGGCCTTGCGCTCGGCGCCGAGGGGCGGCGGGGGCGGGTCCCGCCCGCCCCGCTCACCGCATCCCCGGCACGTCCCGCGGAGGAGCCGCCGCCGCCGCCGCCGCCCCACGGGCACCGCAGCGCCGCGGCCGCTCCCCGCGCCGCGCAGGCGCGCGCTCGCCGGCGGCGCGCGGGGTGACGCAAGCCCGCGGCGCGCGCCGTTGCCGGGACACGGTGGACGCGGGAGCGGGACCCAGAGCGGGAACGGGAGCGGGGCCCGGGGCGGGGCCCGGAGCGGCTCTGCCGTGCCGCTCACAGCCTTCCTTGCCCTCCGTCCGCCCTGCTCCCGGCTGTAAGGCCACAGCACCCGAGGCAGCCGGCGGTGGCGTTGTCGCTGAGCGGAGCGGGCCCCGCCAGAACGTCAGTAGAATCACAGGATCAGTTAGGTTGAAAAGGCCTCTGAGATGATCGAGTCCAACCCGTGACCGAACACCGCCGTGTCAACCAGCCCATGGCACTGAGTGCCACATCCAGTCGTTCCTTGAACACCTCCAGGGCCGGTGACTCCACCACTTCCCTGGGCAGCCCATTTCAATGTCTGATCAGCCTTTCTGTGAAGAAATTCCTGCTATTGTCGAATCTGAACCGCCCCCAGCACCGCCTATATCCTCTCATCCTGTCGCTGCTTTCCCGGGAGACGAGACCGAGCCTCTCCAGGTTACAGTCTCCTTTCAGGCACCTGTAGAGTGTAATAAGGTCATCCCTGAGCCTCCCTTTCTCAGGTCAAACACCCCCAGCTCCCTCCTCGTAGTTGTGCTCCCGACCCTTCCCCAGCTCCATTGCCCTTCTCTGGACTTTCTCCAGCCCCTCCTTCCTAAACTGAGGGGCCCAGAACTGGACACAGCACTCGAGGTGTGGCCTCACCAGTGCCCAGCACAGGGGACAATCCCTGCCCTGCTCCTGCTGGCCACACTGACACTCCTGTTGTCCATTCTGACACACAGCAGAAATGCTGTATAGATTTGGTTTATTTAGGAAACAATCTGTAACAGCTGCACTGACAAAAACGGGTTAATTTTTCACCTTGCTTCGCCCTCAGTGCTGCACTGCCCAGGGTTCACAGTGCCTTCACTCTGAACTATGATCTCTGTTAAATAGTGATTTAAATGATGCTTAATGGAGTCCAAGTGCCTGGCTCAGTGGGATCATCCCAGGCCACAGCTGCTGGTGCAAATCCCGGTCTGCAGGGAGGATGTGGGCGGTGGATGTGAGTGGCAAAGGCTTGCTGACCTTTTCACAAACAAACCCCAACACCCATAAAGGACAACAAGCCATTGAGAAACAGACATCCTAGAACATCCTCTGGGTCATCCACATCCTGATGCTGCAATATTTAATTCTACTTTTTTTTTTTTTTTTTTTTTTTTTTTTTCCCTTAATTTAAAGAGGAGAAAAGGAGTAGTACTTCCCCTTCCTGCCCGCTTCTGTTCACACATGGACACACGTACTTCCCACGACAAAGGCATCCCTATATTCCAGGCAGGGATTGGGCTGGACTGGAAACCTTGTTGTATTTCCTGCAGGCCAAGCACCCCTTTTGCCTAAGGTCAGCAAACATCTGTAGCCTCAGTGTGGGAATCTGAGTGGTGTTACCATCAAGTGACAAGTACAGATTGTGCTCTCCTGCTCACTGGGATGAATTATTTGTTCAAAGTGCTTGAGCAGCTCTGGTACATCAAGGAGCTTCAGAACTGTTGAGAAGGTCTTGTGAAAAAAGAAAAAGCATAACACTTGAGAAAAATCAGAAACATAATGAAGAACTTCTCTTAAGTTTCTGCTACCTACAGTTAAGGCTTTGGTGTTTGACACTCTTGGTCTAGGTACTTAAATAAATGTTTCCTGTTTGTACTGTAGTAGCACATCCCTTGCAATTCCATTAAACAATGAGCAGGAATGTTTTGTACTTTCCAATTCCAATTGACTGACTTGTGCTAACTACACAGAGACAATATCAAATACAGTTCTTGTTGATTAGCACTTGGAGCTGCCTTTATTCCATACACAGCTGTGTAACAACTCCTTTAGCCCTTGTGCTGTCGACATAAATTGTGTAGTGAAATGGAGGGGCAGATCAAACCATGGGCATTGTCTGGTATCAGTGGGAAGATTGGGATGAAAGTTGAGGGTTTTAGGTACGTAATAAAATAAGACACTAAGAGGTTAAAGCAATATCTTATTAAAACAGGATAGATTTTTTTAGCAAGTAAACACTTCAGGGGAATTTAGCTCTAAAATAGAAGCAACATAATAATTATCTCTTGGCTGTAGGGAAAAGAATAGAGAAACAAGTAATTTCTAATCTCTAAAACATGGAAAAGAGAAGCAGAAGGGAGATTTTAATAATTTCCCAAACTAGTGGGATTCACTACATTTGCCTGTGTCCTTGGGCCCATTTGCTACTCTGGCACCTTCATAGCTGGTGGCTGTGGCTTTTCCTGATGGCCTTACTTGTGCTGTCTACTCCTCACAGAGCACTTCCATTCAGGATCCAAAGTGTTACTGTCATCCTTTGCAAGGAGAGGAGTTACTTAAATGGCTGGGAAAGCTGTGTCTAGTGCTGTCCTCTGTTGCATGTTTTTCTGCTAAAGTTGTGCTGATGGATATCTGAAATGAGCAGTTTTTAGATCTATACTGAATCACTTGGAGCAACAAAATATTTCTGAACTATTAAAAATAAAAAAAAAAAAAATAAAAAAAAAAAGAGAGAAAAAAAAACCCCAGGGAATCTCTGAGTATGATGTTAGAAATACACTATAAATCACTACTAGTAGAATGCAAAAACGCTGGGCATTTTAAAATTTATGTGAATGAAAAAATTAAAGTTCATAACCCAGTACCCTACACTGTTGAAAACACAATATAGGTGAGTAATTCTATTACTATTTTAAAATTACTATTATTATTATTTATTATTATCTAAGACTATTTTTCAAGCTGCCTGATGAAGAAAAACCTCTTCCTTTGGCATAACAACCTCCTTCACACATAAAGGTAAATTTTCTAAATTCTTCATTTGGATAAATATTTGATAAACTGCTAATGTTGTTATTTTATAACAACTAGTTTCTTCTGTAACATCAAGGTTATATGAATTCTTTTTACAATGAGACAGTTTCCATGAGAATAAATTGTCCAGACAAACATATCCACCATAGTTTATTGTTTTAGGGAGTGCTGTAGACATCCCATACCTCCTGAGATGTTTATTAAGAAAGCCACACTTGAGTGCACAGAAAAGATCTCCAGTATAAGTCTTGTTCAAGGGTTTCTTTTGTCCCCCTCTGTCAAATATCTGATGTGGAAGAATGATAATGGTTTTAATAAATAAAACAGTAAATTATGATACAATGAAGGTACCTAAGAAAGTTATTCACTACTGTAAATATATATATATATATATATATATATAACAAGAGCATCTTTGTACCCTTCCTTGGGTATTTGAATGACAGTGGGATAATTCTTTGAGTTTTTACTCCCTTGTAAACACAACTGTTTCTTCCATTTGTAAACAGATATTTTTAAAAACAGCATGCAACTATTGAATGGAAATAAACTAATAATCTACATGAGGAAGAACTACAGTGCCAGCATTTTATTTTAGGCATTAGGCTAGCAGACATCCTCCATCCAGATATAAAAACATTTTCATAATATATTGATCTGAATTCCATGCAAATAGTTAACCTAGTGCATGTCATTAATAGCATATTCCTAACTGCTTCTTTGTTAAAGAAAAATGAGCTGTAATATGGATTTGTAAAGTTTTTTTCAAGTAAATAAGATACCATCTTCTTCTGCAAGAATATTTGTTGCCAAAGATGTAATTATTAAAAAGCAAGGTTTCATATGTTAAAGACAGAGAAAATATGAGTATTTACAATCACTTATGTTTAAAAGCACTGCTAAGTTCTGTGTGCTTCATTTTATACTTCCATCAAGAACTGTATATTCTTTCCTTTAAACTTCTGCTTCTAGACATTTTACTGTGGCCTCAGGCTTAGTTTTACACTCTTCTACCTTGTTTCCATTATTCTGTGTTTCCTTCTCAGGTGTTTGGTCATTTGATTTCGTCTCTGTGAGAGCAGTAGTTACAACTGTTTCTTTTTGCTGATTCTTGTTTAAAAATGGGAAGGTTTTCTTGTACCTTTAAAAAGAAAAAAAAAGATAGTAAAGAAGAAATACTGACATATCTTGGTAGTATCAGTCAAACAGCTAGAATTAAATTACTCTGCCATGCTCAAGCAGAAGTCTCTCAGAGGACAGCAGCATGCTAGATCATTGTGCTTTTTCCAACAGTGTGCTTTCTAAAGAAATATTTTGGTATTTTTTTAAAAAACAGACAATGTATATTCAGGATTTGTGGTAAACAATGATAAAGCTGTCTGGGCTAGAGTGTGAGAACTGCACACTTTTCAGTAGCATTTAATGATGCACTGTATTGAAAGTCTAAGTTTGACAATTGAGTTCAGTTTTTTTACTGAGCAAAATCATAGTGCAATAAGAAAAACTTTCCCTTTGAGTGCAACAGAAAAAAAAGAATAGTAAAACTGTATAAACAGGTTTATGTATGAACAGATGTACATTTCATTTGCTATTTTGACACACTTGGAAATGTTTCACACTAGGCTTGCTTGACCAATTAAAAATAGGCAATATTTTTTTGTGTTCCTTTTCTAAAGCAGGGAGTGGCAACAGCAGCAACAAACTTATCTGCATAAAAACAGGGTTTAAGATTTTAAAAATTTGTGCAACACTATTATGTCATCATCATTACTTCTCTGCTCTTTATTTTATATTTTAAATATTCAGTGATTGCAGTCTAGGAATTAATTCAGTCCAAGAGAGAAAAAAAAACAACAAAAAAAAGCAACTTACTTTTTGATATAACAGACTGCTAGAACAACTGAAATAATGAAGAAGATGATTGCCAGTACAAGAAGTGCAGTGGGGATACCTGAAGATAAAAGTGATATAAGCAGAGAGTTTTTATTTGTGTACTTAAAACTGATGCTCTGAAGGCTTAGAAGCAAAAATCTCTTTGCCTAGTACAAGAGTACATACACATGAACTGAAGAATAGAATATTAGGAAGATCAAAAGATGAGTTACTCCTGCTCATTTCTTTCAGGATAGACTAAAACTGGAATTTAGGCCATCGCTGACAGATATTTGTCTAATCTGCTCATTGGAAGGTTTTTATAACTTGCTTAGAGAACACATTCTTGTGATTAATTATCCTTACAGTTAGCATGCTTTTCCTCATATTTAGTTTCTATTTCTCCACTGCTATGTATTAGGATTGCTTACTCACACCTCATATCTTGAGAACAATTATCCTTAAAACTTTCTTGGATTCTTTTGGTTTTAAGAGCCTGGTGAGTTTTCCATTACACTTGGAGTGTTTGCTAAGATGTTTGCAGAAATTTAATTACCCCAAATCACATTAATCAGAATGAATTTACACAATTTCATTTAAAATTTTATCATAAAGTATAAAATTAGATCTTAGTTCTGTTTTAAAATCCTCTGCCCTATAAGCTTTGTTCTGCAAAACCATAACACTCCAATTCTGCCTCCAGGTTCAGCTACATCAAAATGGATGGTGGAGCAGCAAACAAAAATAGCAGTGAACAGTTTGACTACTGACTTCTTCTTTCCTTAAATAACTACTACATAAGGCCTTTACCTCCAAAAACAACAGCATCATTCTTGAAGGCCAGGTGGGGAGTGTGCTTGGGAGAGTCAGTGAGCAGGTGCTCCTCTGGCACTGGTGTGGTGGGCCCCTCTGTTGGTAAGATCGTTTCAGTCACACATATGACACGGAATCTCTTTTTCGGGAGTTGCTCTGACTCAGTCACAGTCACAGTGGGCACTGCTGTGATGTTCTCAGTCAAATCAGAGGCTGAATATGCAGTGAAGTCCCTTGATGCAGTTGATGAAGGAAATGTGGTAGTTGGGTCTGGTTGACATGAATTAATCTGGACATCTGCAGCAGGGAAAAGAAATACATACATGTTGTGTTGGATGCCAGTTTTGTACTTACTGCACACACATTTATCAAAATTGTTCCTCAGTCTTTCCCTTCTGGAAATTATTATTTTTTAAAATTTATTTACAAAAGCTTTACCCAAACCATGCATTCCTATTTCAAACATATGGTTAAAACCTAATATAGCTTTTATCATTACTCACATAGTTGAACACTCCTTTGAGCAAGTGTGGTACTCATTTTATGAGTCCATACCAATGACCATATTCCCCATGAAAATTACTTAGAATGATACTGCACATAAAACCCAACAGGATAACATCCCACAGAGCAAGAAGCTTAACTGCAGATTCAATATTAAAAAATACTTCAATTATATTATATATATGTTCAAAATATATGCATGTACTGTTGATACTTGGAAAATGAATTCGATTTCCTGTAAAAAAAAAAGTAGCTCATAGAAGTTTCAAATAAATTAAGCACCAGTGTGAGATAATAAAGATATTTCATTCTAAGTGGGGAGGAGAGGACAGGAAGTAAAAAACTTCAGGTTTGAAGAAAAAATAAGTAATTTCCAGAAATAAAGTCATTTAATAGAAGTGGATGTTGTCTGTATAAAAATGTAGGTGCAAGTGAAGATTTATATGGAACTGGAAAAGCTGAATTCTGAATCAGGCTCCTGTGAAAATGTGAACATTCTACTTTGCTAGTGAAATTCTGTATTCTGTAAAGCTAAAAAAATTTCACTAAAGTAACAACCAGGTTACAACATAAATACCAGGGAAACGATGTATGTACTGTTTTCCAAGTAAATCCCCATAGGAAGTCTGATGATGCAGTCACTTTTACAGAATGTAATGCCAAAGGGCAGGGACTTGACACTTTTTCCACTATGAGAAATGAAATTATTTTTCAAGAGTTTTGGCAGGTTTTTTGGCAGAAGAAAATTGACACAAAGAGCTCCTGACAGATGTTTTTGAATGAAATAAAAAAAAAAAAAACTAGAACAGGCAACAGTTTGGAAATTAAGGTAAAGGACTGCAGAATCATCCCAATGTGAAATATACATTAAATGGTTTTCTAACCATTGAGCAATACTCTAACAGTACATGTGTATTTATTTTCTTTTTATTAAAGCAAAAACAAAGCAAATAATTTGGAGTTACTTGCTGCCTCTTTAGCATTACCCTATCTACCCAACACTTTTGCAGAATAACACATAATTCATGCAGTGGAACATCATGCTGGATAAGCCTTCTCTCTACAGCTTTATCCTCAGTCTCTTTGGAACCTCCAATGTTCACAGTCACCAGGCAGGATCTCAGATCTTTACATGGGGTATCCTGCATCTCCATCATTCTCCTGCTTTCCAACCCTTGTTCACACAGTGTTCCTGAAAACTTTCAGGATTTTTGACATATTCTTTTGTTCTTGTTATCTAAAACTCATTGTCAAAGTCTATGAACTGATTATAAATAATGAAACGATCCTTTATTTGCTCTAATTGTTGTGATATTTGTTATGCAATAACCGTAGATATGGGGCACAAGTAGGAACACAACATTTCTATTTACTTATGTTTAGTTAATACCACAGAAGCATTAAGAAACAATATTGATCTATTGTGCTGAGATGTAACTTATATCAAAGTCCAAGTTCTACTTTTGGATCTTCAATCTGTAAATAGTCAGTGAGAGGAAGGGGAGGTCTTTTCACGCCTAGGATGATGCAAATTTAGAAGAGCTGTTGGATTTTACTGATTATAGATTGCAAATCTAATTAATTTTATGGTCTCTTGGAAGTTCTGGCTTATAATTCAATTAAATTAAAATTTAATGGATACATTTCCCTTTATAAAAAATATCTGAACTACCCCACTCTTGGCCTTTTTGCAACAGCAGACACACCACACACAGACACCCTGGTTAAAGATTCAATCATTCTCTTTTAAATTATCATACCCAAATAATCAATACATATTAAGAGTATTGTGTCAACATTACAGAATGGTAAGAGCAACTCTTCCTCAAGAACTTTCGTGGAAGCACCAAATTATTAATTGGGATTAACTGAATTCACCTTTTGTATTTCTTGGAAGCTTCTGAGCTAAGAACAGCTTGACAGTGTTTAAGACTGGAGGGAAAGGGTCAACAAATTATATGAAATTACTCACTTCTATGATTCTTTAATGCAGATAAAAAAAAAAAAAAAAAAACCTAATATAAGCCAAAACACAGAAATGGAGTTGTCATGCTTACATACCTGAGGAATTGAAACAGTAGAGATGAAATTTTTTATCCTTGCCAGCATTCCATTGTGCTATTCCAGTTTTTCCCTGACCACATTTCTGGTTGGATGTTATCCGAGGAATAACAGCAAATCCATCTTTCACCCATCCATAGCTACAATAAAAAGCATCAATGCTTTTAGTATGAGATTTATCACCAACCTCAGCTGTGTGTGAAGGTGTTCACTAAAGGTAGTGGGCCACTAACTGATGGCACATACTTGCATGTTTCAAAGCCATGTTTGAGAGCCTCTTCAACTTGTTCTTTACTTGCCAGCTGTAGATTTAATTGATTACATCCATTACTTGCTTCTGAGAAATTCACTTTCTGATCAAGATAAATTCCTATACCCTTGATCCTGCAAGGTGAATTAATGGAACCTGTAATGAAGCCATAAAATAGTCAAGGTTAGTATTTGAATATTAACATCTATTCATCATGAAAAATTTAAGATCAATTGAATTGAATATTTTTTAAAGTTTCTAGCTTGAGGATAGCAGAAAAGTAATTTCTAACATAAAAGACATATTTTAAAAATAGAGTGTATTTTTTAACACAATAGTCTGGGATTTCAAGAGGTTTTACTGTCATTAGACTAAATGCCTATATAGCATTTTATAGCCTTTTTTCTTTCTTTTCTTTTTAAAAGTAAATTAAAGCTAGGTGTTGCACCAAGGCATTGATTCTGCTATTACACCCTTATCAAGTTGGTAAGGTATATAAGAGCAAAGGCATTACTCAATTTTTCATGGAATTAATACACCAATAAGAAAATAAAAAGATTTTATCATTTCTGATGCTACTTATTCCTCCTAAACCCTTTTTCTTTCTTTTCCTAGCTTGGCACAATGCTTCCATCCTCCAGCCACTGTCAAGTGTTCCATTCACTGTGTTTGGCAGGGAGCAGGAAAAGAGATAGGCCAGGTGAATGTAACACTTTTCCAGGCAGTTCATCCAGCTTGTTAAATAGCCACAGCTGGCACACTCTGTGTGACACCTGCACCAGCAAGTGCATAGCTCAGGTTACACCTGCTCTTCTTTCTCATCTGTGTTAAGGGCATAGGACAAAACTCAGGACTTGGCACAAATAAGGAGAAAGGGTATTAATATTTTGCCTCCATATTTTACTGGGAGCATTTGCTAGAAAAAAAAAAAAAAGGATTATTTTGGAGTTACATACAGTAATTGCCGTGTCAAATGAAACATTTCAGCATTTCATTGCAGACATGTCAGATAACCACCAGCCACAGGTGTTACTTCCTTGCTCAATATGTTTGTTAGACTATATTCACTTGGTGTGTACACTAATGAATATTTCATAAAATCTGTCCTTCAGAACACAGGCAGTCCACAAACTCTCAAGTGATGCCTCCAAGTCCACCCTATGACTTCTTAATAAGACAAGTTAAAATAAATTTTATGAATGAAAAGATAGAACTGGCAGCCAAGCCACTGTTGTGATGAGAAGGGGAAAAAAAGTGACTAAACTTATGTGGAGTGCTAAGAAACCAGACAGCTCCTGCTCCCACTGGATGTGGTGGGGCTGGAAATGGCTTTTGGAAAATGATGCATCTCTGCTGTCCTTACATTTAATTTAAATATTTGGAAGAGACATCTTTGAATCAGGTGGCTTTATCCCAGCAGAGAGGGAAAGCCACTGGAGCAGTCCCCACAGACACACTGTGGCTGCATCCAGCCCTGTCCTGAGCACGAGTCAAGCCCAAACTCATTGCAGGGGGATGCAGAGAAGCCCTGTTGCTCAATGAAGGTGTGTGTTATCAAGGACTTCAATTCTACCTTATTTAGTCAGTTATTTCCCTGTCTTCAGATTTGAGTCAATACTATTCATCCTTTTTGGTCCACAAGCTGCACATAGCTGTACTTGAAGTTCTGCTCACTGGTACTGGCACATTTTGGTCAGTATTTTGGTATTGGTTAAAAATTTGGCTTACTAAAATAAGTGGGAAGGCCTAGACAGAAGAATCTCACAGCAAGACAAAGTTTCCAGAGAACAGGAAGAAAATTGTTCACTTTTTGTAAGCTGTGGATGTTGGCCTTGTTGTGTATTAGTTCCCCTTTTTGCTTTTTTTGGGGAGGAGCTGTTGTTTTTCTCTTTGTCTTGTGTCTAACCTTCACTCTGATTTATTTAAATTATTTAGATTTATTTAGATTTATTTAGATTTATTTATTTAGAGCTCCCTTTGGCTGCTGGTGTCAGGGAGCAGCTGTTCCACAAGGAAAGGGGCCAGGAGCAGAGGGTGACAAGCAGGGCACAGTCCCACAGCACCAAACAGCACCACTGTGGGGACAGTGGCAGGTTTCACTGCCAGCCCCAGAGAGCAAGACAATGAGTCACACATCCAGAAAGTCCATTTGGGAACAGCAGGAGATGGTTCTACACATGCCTGAAGTCTATCCTGGAGACAAGGTTACCCACAGCCTAAATCCAGAGTCCACATGCAAAACCCAGTCAGCAAACCACTACAAGAGGGGACAGGATGAGCCACAAAACAGCTCCAAGACACAGCTGGAGATCAGCCCTGAGCTTAACTGGAATTCTTGGAGCCAGGAGGGTGCATGAGAAGGTGTCCCAAGGAAGGGTACTTCCTCAAGCTCTCATTTTCCCCAGTGGAAAATGTCTAGTGTTGGTTTTGCTGGAGGACACTACTGTTGTTAGGTACTCCAATCCTGTGGAATTTCAACAAGACTTGAGCATCTAATTCACTCAGTCCAGAAGTCTTTCAGTAGGTGAGAAAATCAATTGTCTGCAATAATTATATATGTTATTTAACAAAAATAGAACAAGCATTAACTCCTTAAAAACAGTGAAGCATCTGGAAGCTTCTGGTGTGCACTGAGCATCTGCAGATATCCCAGCAGCTACTGCGGTTAGGATGGATTCTGTCAAGTTGATAATGGGACTTCAAAGAGAACTGGTCTCATGCTTTGCTCTCTGAGGATTGTACAAAACTGTTTGCTCTGGTATTTAAAATAATACAAAATAAAGTTACATTTCAATAGATCTGAGCTTAATCCTAAATGCAATACCAGATCTTTAAAATTAGCAGTTCTGTGGCATTTAGATAAAAAGGCTTCAGCATTTTCAGCAATTGAATTAGACCAAAACCGAAAGTTTCCTTATATGCTAGTTCTTGTTGCACTGTACTCTCAAAGCCCTGTGGTTTCCTCTGCCAGAAACACATTTACACACGCTCCTTCCCCACATTTCTGTTTGTAAATGCAGCTACTTTTATCAAGACTTTAAAAAGTGGAACTTTACATACCTGTTACAAAATAATTTTGAGCCAGGAAAGTCATAATCCAGATGAACGACACTGCTGAGGTAACTCTGAGATAATTTGCCATTGCCACCAGTTTGGAAAACTCCGAAGAGTAGGAAATCCAAGGTAGTTTGTCTCCTGTGCTAAGGAAAGTTAAGGTATTGGATGCTGTCAGATGATGACTTCTGGAAAGCAACTTCGGCTGTCACCGCAGTGTTTCACAGAAAGACTGTCAGAGCCAATGCGCTGATTGTCCCACTGCAGGGCGAGGTCACGGACCGACCGGAAATCCCTAATCACCCTTTCCACCCACTTTCATGTAGGGGCTCCTGGAAAATTTCACTATTGCTGATTCACAGAGCACGGCTGAGGAAGGGAGATAAGGCTGTTAGACTGCTAAGTCAGTAAACATTCTGAAAGAAGTTTTTATTTCACTATTTTTTCCTGTTTTACTGATGGGCAGATCATTATTCATGTTGTCTGTTCATCTGGTAAATAAAACACATCTTCTATTGTATCACAACATGCCACACAAGATTTTTCTTTTTTATTGGAAATGGAAGGGCATCCATTCCCCATTGTCTTATTTGTCTTGATGGAGTAGTTTTACTTTTTTTTCTTTAGAGTTCCAATGCAAAAGTAGTTCCCATAACACAGAGGTAATATAAAACCTAACTCTGAAGAGATTTGGAAATAGGATTCCTTATGAGACCATAGGTACAGAGGTAGCAGCCAGTGCCATCAGTGCTGCCCTCTGTGACATTCTAACAGTGATTCCCATGGATTGATTAAAAACACATGATTCTCACAGCTATAACTTAGAAAACCTTCAGGAAGTTTTAGCAAAGATATTTTTTTTTTTCAGAGGTTCCAACAAACACAGAGCAGGAATGGAGTTCAAGGGATGGGCTAATTCTTTTAGTGTCAGTCATGTCTGCTATATCTACATTACTCCTGACAGGTGTTTGTCTAACCTGTTCTCAAAGATTTGCAGTGACAGATTCCTAATATTTCCTCTAATGTTCTTGTTCAGTGCCTCATTGTTCTTTACAGTTCAAAGGTATTCCCTACTCTAACTTGACTTAGCCCTTCCCTTCTGTAAACCCATCACTTCTTTTCCTACTGGCAATGGACATGGAAGATAATTTACTCCCTTATGTTTTGCAACTATTTTACATTTTCAAAGTGTTATGCCTCTGCTCCCAGTTTTCTTTCAGCTAAGAAACCCCTGCTGCCTCACTCTCTGGATCCATGCGATGCCTTGCCAATGCCAAGGCTAATTAATAAATGGCTTTATCTGCTTTACAGTTTAGAATGCTGTCAGTCTTTATATTTGCAACAGTATGATTTTCTTACATCGTGTTCAATTTGTGATTCAGCAAACGTTTAGATGTGCAGTGTCTCCAGTGTTTTCATAGTCCTGTAAACACAAGTGTAACAGTGTAAAGCTACCTGTTTAAACTGTGGTTTGCATTTAGAAAGTCCCCAGTTAATATATGAGATGGCATTAACTTTTAATGGGGCACAGGCACATGCAGCAGCATGTAACAGGGCTATTAGATGATGCTCTGGTCACTTTTCTTCACCTGCAGGGCCTGAGGAGAATGCTGGGGGTCAGTGAATTCACTCATCCATTAGCAATGATGAAATGAGAACTGGGTTGTGTTTGGGCTGTGGTTTGGAACTGAATTTGGTAAAAATGAGATTTTTAGACAAAGTTCTAGCTCCAATTTCTTTTCCATTGCTTATTGTGCTGTACTTACCAGCCTCCACAAAGCCATGGCAATGTCAGATACTGTAATCAGACTTAGCTCTCACTTGAAGAAGGCTGTAAGAGGATTTGCTCGCATTTATAAGGTAGAAGCAGAAACTAATTATTAGTTATTCTGTAGCTCTCATGGACTATGGCTGTAAAATACTGAGAACATTAAATGAAATCTTACCATTGAAAATGCTTACCTTGAACTGCTAAGTATTTCCTGCTATGAAAACTAATGAATAGCTGGGTTTCTGACATTTTAAAATTACATGCTAATTATCCTGCCAGGTCTCAACATTTTGTGCATACTATCCTCACCGTGGCAAAGTTCCTGTAGTCAAATTCTTGATGTTTAGTAGGATTTTTAGCTGTTAAAATGAGATAAACACCTTCACAACACCAAACAAAAATATGAGTTCCTTTACAATGTCTTATGGATTAGGACAGGGAGAAAAGAATTTTAGAATGTCGAAGCAAGACTGAAATAGCTTTGTTTTCTGTCTGTTTCTTCCTTTTTGTAGTTCAGCTGTTTCAAAACTGCGTGTACTGTAACAGTACAAAAGGTCTTTAACCTTTTGGTGTGTCTTCTTCATAATCAGTGTGGTAAAAAAAAGCAGATCTACACTGAGTGATAGTCTTTGACCTAAATACTTATTGTAACCTATATGAAAAATTCCCAGCCTTTTATGTCAGCATGTTTTAAAATACTGATGAGGGTTACTAAACAGAAAACATTTGTTAAGGCAGAACATACATAACTGTTCTCTACAATAATTTCAAAAGGAACCTTGAAACCTGAACAACAGTGGAGAAAACAAAAAAAAAAAGTTCATGCAGAAAATACAAATATCAGGGTCTTTCCATGGAAACAGTAATTCCTTTCCAGGTTACTGATGTCCCAGAGTTTGTCCCCTGGCAGAGATCATCAGAGATTCAGAATTTGAGGATTGACACCTACCTGCTGGTCAGGCAAGCCTGCTCCCCACAAGACTCAGGCTTCCCAGACCTCCCAAGTCCACAAGGACACGAAGCAAATAAAGATTCCTGACCTTTTGCTTACAGATTTCCCTTGTGGCTTCCCATGTTCGGCCTTCTCTGTGACACATGGCCTCCCTCTGAAGCAGGAGTCAAACTCTTTCCAGGATATTTCAGCTTCCTCTCTCAGCTGGTTTCTAGGGCATGGCAGGGATGATCCTGCTTCCAAACGCCTTCTCCATTGACACAGGAGTTTGCTCTCCTCTTCTGTACCATTTTCCTGAAGAACTGGAAGACTAAGGGCAAGATCCTTGGAATGTGTAAGAGTGTAGACAAGGCAGGACTTATGTCATGAGGACACATGAGGCCATCACTATGCAGACAGAGCATCCCAAATCTTGAAGGTAAAAACACTGAGGACTTTGAAACCATAATTTTATTTCAAAACTCAAGTATGTGATACTATACAGTACAATACCAGCACACTTGTGCAAAATCTTACAATATTACAAATTTAAATATGATACACAAAAATAGTGCCCTTTTGAAATTCTTTTTGCTGTGCAGGAGAAACCATAAATGTGTCTTGTTAAAGCTGAAAAATAAATATTGCACCTCGAGAAAACTATTTCAGTGTTAATAGCATAAATAATAGGTCTGTTTCTTGTTATCTGATGTGATCTTTGAACACAGAAGAGGTTGTTTGGCTTTTTTTTTCCAGATAAAGCAAACTAATATCCAACAGATAAAATTATATTTAGAATAGTTTTTGAGCTTAATCTAGTTTCCTATTAAACAAAAGGTGTTTTAATTAAATAATTGAAAAATATAAGCATAGCTATTTAGTGTGCTGTTAGTCATTGTGGTTTGTTATTTTTAGTGGACAGTTTGCTCAAAGTAGTTATAAAAAGAACAATTTTTCTTCTTAGTAAACTTTATCTTCATTTTTGCACCCCCATTAAAATCTCTTGCCTCTTTCAGTTTTGTGGCTAAATTATACTTGTCTCAGACATGCAAGTAGTTCAGTTCAAATCAGTACAACTTCTTATGGGAATTGTCCCTTTGTACTAATTCCACAAAAAGCCAGTGTGCTGAATTTAAAGAGAGGATGGAGACCTCATTCACTCACTGACCAAAAAGATCTCTTCACATGCTTAACACTAAGCAATTAGAGAGTCCTGTTGATATCAATAACTTTCTATGTGTACTTATAATAAGTTGTTGGACTTACAACAGTGCAGGTGTAAATTAAAAAGAAGTTAATTCAGTTACAGTCATTGTTAATTATTTTTCTTCAGTGCAGCCCAACATTTCCACAATCACATAAATATGTGCCATAATTTTTGGCATAGAGAAATCTGACTATTTAGGACTATTTACCTTCAATCTTTACTGTCTTATGAAGTTATCAATGGTATTTGTAAAGGATATTAAGTTAAAGAAGCTGATTTTAATAAAGAAGTATTAAGGAAACAACTGACAAATTTCGTCAAATACTGAAAGTACATGAAAGGTCACAGTAGTTCTTCACAGTCAGAAATTCTAACTGAACCAGATTCCAAGTAATTTGCAAGAAACCTTCTCCTGTCTTATTCTTTACCAATTGCAATTTTAGACCAAATCACACTTTCTCATTATCCTTTTTGAACTTCCTTAAGCACACTATTCCTTGATATATATACTTTAAAATAATAAAACCCCTCCTAATTGCTTATAGCTTCCCTTCCCCAGCCACTGCCCCCCCCCAAAAAAGGTGGCAGTGCTTTTATATATTTTTTTTTTCTTTCCCTATATAAATGTCTCCTAAGAAACACATGTCCAAAAAAATTCACCAGCAGGACAGCAGGATATTTGTTACTAGTATGTGAACTACGTTTCTGACTGAGTTAGAAACCTGTTTTCTTTGACAGTTAGCTTAAGGTTCAGTGTTCCACCAATAGAAGACAGGACAATATTAACAACATCAGAACTGAAATTACAGTACTTCATAACACTCTTATCCTTCTGTTGGAAAACAGAACCCATTTCTCAATCAGAAAATGCCAGGAGAATGCAGGACAGGAGTGCAATCGTGTGTCACACTGGATTTGCTGTTGTGGCTGTAGCTATGGAAAGACAAACATGGTTCACCTTCACCCAGAAGTGATGCTCAACAGGTATAAATGGCACGTCTCCAGTGACACACATTTTGGTCTCAGCCCTAGGTGCTGGGTGTTGTAATGGCTTCACCATTTTCAAATTGCTTGTCCAAAAATTTCAGCTTTCACATTCTTGTGTAAGAATCACAACTCTCAAATAGGCAGAACTGGCAGAAAATCTGGGCAACAGACTATTCTATCCTGATGTGGTAGTTCAGCTTTGGAAGTGTATCAGATCAGTTTTGGTCTTGGCATCAGATTCTGAAAATGAACTACTGAAAACACAGAGTGAGCTCTCCTAAACCCTCACTGCTACCATGGCCTGATTCATGTAGGCACTGGTTGGGTTCTGGCTGCTCTCAGAACTCTGTTCCTGCTGCAGATCTCAAAGAATGCCTATTTGCAGTGTGAGCAGGAGGGCAGAGTCCACTTGGTGTGTAACCTCTGTACAGATGTTTGAAGAGCTTTTGTTTTCTTTTTCAATAAAGAATTGAAGATTGCTTCCCATGTCCAAGACTGCTGTTTTGGGTTTGGGTAGCACATGGACCCCTCTAGGCAGCTACCACTTTTGGCTGTAACCAGTACTGACTATGAGTGGCATACATGAATTTTTGGAAACTTTTATATATCAGAAGTTCCCAGACTTATTGGATGATATCAGCCGTGCCACCTCAACCCCATTTTAGGTTCTGCTGAGTGTCCCATTTTTTTAAAAATGGTGGTCCCATTCTTAAAGTATATCATAAAACACATTTATGCATGTACTTAGCATTCCATTTAAATAATCATATAGATAATTCCTCTTACAAAATTACTTTAGCAGCAAGGCATTTGGTCTTAGAAAATAATTATATTCTTCTATTGAAGTGTTTCTACTTCTACCCAATAGTCATGAATAAGGAAATTAATTAGCCTCTTCGAACCAAAGGACTTAAATGCAATTAGTACTTCTACAATCAACAATAAATTCAGGAAATGTAAAGTAAAGCACTAACTGCAAATGTGGGGTTTCTGATGGTCTTCAAAATGTCAATGTCCTGTGCAAATCATTCATTTAAATGTCTTACATGTTGCTGATTACTGCCACAACCTTACCATGATTCAATACTACTTTATTTATATGAGTCCTTTACAATAAGAGGACAGACAGGATTATTTATTAGATTGGCATCTTGGCAAGGAATGCTCACCATGTATCCCAAACCTGGTGGCGTGGAATAACTCACTTGCTTAAGGGATCACGTGGAACAGCCACAGGGATGACTAAGCACTACCTTTAACAATGGTGCTCTATTACACAAACTTGCTCAGGGACCATAAGGATGTGGTTGTTCCTCTGTTATTCCGTTCGTTGCTCCTGTCGGAATCCTGAGTTCCACCAGGAATACTGATGGGCTGCAGAACAGCTGGCCTTCCCTTCAGGTGCCTCTGACTTTTCATCACAGGAGTTGTAGGAATGGTAGATTCCCAACACCACAGCAAAAATGACTACTGCAGCCACTACAAGCCACACCACATTCCAGTGTTTGCACAGTTTGGGGTACAGGATATATAAATAATTCACGATGACTTCAAGTCTGCTGTAAAATGAAAAGAAAACTATTATATATTATTCAAATGCAAATTTATTATCTTAAGCTTTTCAATTTGAAATGTATCATAGGTGGTGCACCATCTTTTTTTCCCAATGCACTTTGTCAAAGGAGGATCAAACTGTAAAGTTATGATGAGCTATACACTCAGATATTCCAACTCCAAATATTCCATATGAGTAATATTTGTGAGACAGCTGGAGACTCCTATTTCTCCCACCTGTCAGCTGGCAAATCTCAGAGCTTGATATCATGCAAAATTCTGCACTGTTCAGACCTTGATCAACTAAATTAACCATTGGAATATGTGGCAAACGTTTCTTTCCAAGAGTATCATGACTAATGAGATGGCTGCTCTCTGAAGGTGGCTGAAATCTCTAATCAACAGATGTTTATAGCTATAACGGTTATGGAATGGAAATGAATTCTTCTGGATTAGCTAGGGATCCCTGCCTTAACCTGGGATTGGACATATTACTTGCTTTGCACATTACAGCATTCAATTCCTCTGTAATGTACAGACAGAGAGCACTGGGTACAGATGGATGCACTCTAGAGACAGCAATGACACATGGCACTAACACAGGTTCCTGAATTTATGAGGCAGTACATATCCACAGAGAAATACATTTTAGCATCTAAGGAACTTTTAAGGAGCATTCTTTTACTTCAAATCAGAACCAAACCCCACCAAGATGAAGCATCTTGATGTCAACATACAGCTTTAACCAAAATATCAAAATCAAAAGTTTTGTGTTTTGCAACTACATTGTCTTGAAATACTACTTTCTCTGAAAATGCTGTTTTTTCAATATGCTTCCCCAGGAGGAAAACATGCCAAAATGATAGTAAAAAACACTTGCTTGGGTACCATAAGTAGAAGAAAGTGACCCTTCTTATATGGACATATTACACCACTGTCTCACCTGCTTTTCAGATTTTTTATTTCATCTTCATTTTCACTTTCTTCATGTTCATCGTGACTTTCTTTGGGTGTCTCTTCATCTTCTTCCTTCAGTTCCTGAAGTTCTTTGGTTTTCTTCAAGGCTTCCTGATATCTTTATCAGACAAAACATTTATTTCTTAATCTAGGGTGTTGTATAAACATGATCTTATTTAATGAAAAATTAGCTTTATGTTTTTCACATGTAATAAAACACAAGTAGCAGTGTTGCAGCACTTGAACAAGAGTAAAAATTAGCTGAAGACCATGAGTAAGGCATACAGACATCTACCCTTCCTGAACAGAGGATTATATTAGAACTGATACCAAATTTGCCATTTTGAACAAAAAAAAAGAGGTTGTTCTCCACAGAGAACAATTTTTTGTCTATTGTAAAGGGGTCAGTAAACATTTCTCTATAACTTTCCATCATTTGGAATATCCTCTAGACACTTCTTTTTTTCCTGGAGAATAAATGCAATTCAATGCTAAAGTCAGATGGCAGGCTGGATTCGGCAGGAGAGAATAAAAATTTGTTTCACTCTTCACATAATACAAAATTCTTTGCTTGACATTCAGAAACAGATCCCAAAGTTTTTTATTGCCCCATAATATGCTGTGTAAAGCACTTTGTGACACCAACAACATAACTACTGGAATTAAAACTAAATTTTAAAAACAGATGTACTCATGTGGTAGCACAAATTTACAGATTTAGTTCACAAAAAAATATTCCCACCCCTTGTTATAGGCTTCCTCTTCTATTTTGGCTTTAGTTTCAGGACTGATCTCTTCCAATCCACTCTGTGTCAGCACAGAAGTTGAGGTTTCACAGTCAGGCTCTCCATTTGACTTCCCACTGCCAAGACAGAAGAAGCAGACAAATAGAAAATAACATCACGGAAATGTGTTGGATTTGGAGTATGTTGCAATTTTGTCAGTCATGTTTTGTCTTTTTTAATGTACATTGGAGAAATCAAATGTCTTTCAAAGAAAAAAAACTAAACACCAACAAAAATATTAGTTTTGTGATGGTGTGATTTAAGAACAGTAATTACTATGTTTCTAAGGTAAGAAAACTATAATTTTTATTCTTCTTTAAAAAAGAAGAAAAGTGTCTTTGTTTCCTGGCTCATCCATGGCATTTATTTGCTGTTCATAAAAACACTTCTCTCAACTTTCTAAAAATCATCTTAGAAATTATAACCTACTACATAAGAGGAACATAACAGAAGTAATGTCAAATACTAATGCAACAAAACATTGTTTTTATTTGTCTTTTAAGTACTCTCCTGTACTTACTTTATATGCTGAACTGATGCACAGGTTAAAAAAATACACATACCTCACTTTTCTCTCTAGAACTTTTCTCAAGTAAAAGTTTGGAGTATCTAGTCTGAAGATAAGCTGTTTAATATTGCACTGTCTTCCTGCAGTGCTCTCCTGGGACAGAGAGTTTAAGTGATTGAGACATAGCAGGTCTATCAAAGTCAAGGTTTAATAAGCTCAACAATGGATCATCCCATTTCAAGCTTCTGGAATCTCACCCTTTTTGCAGGCCTTATTTTCCTGGTACTAAAATAGTTCAACGTGATTGACACCATCTGTGGGGAATGGATTTCCTCTCAAGTCATATTAACAGTAGACTTTATTTTCATTGGACTTTAAACAAACAGTGAGTATAAGCTTGAAGTGCTTAAGCATACAAAACTCTGCTGGTCTAGGTAATTCTGCACTACTAGAGCAGCTGGCCCATGCACACACATTTATGCTCAAAGCTGAATTTCAAGTTTTGCTTGGTAACACGATTTGTTTTGTTAGCTGTGAAATATTGATAAGGTTTTTTTGACAGTTGTATTTTCTCACAGAATTTCTGTGCAGTTTCAAAAGATGGTCTAGATCTTGCAGAGTTCTTTTGAATAGTAGAAGCCAGTGGTGTAGTTCCCCATTTTTGTTTTCTCAGTTGCTGCATACTTACATTCTTAGTAAAGCAGAAGGTAAAACAAAGACATAAAATAAATTTTGTCCTGCCTCAGCACTAATCTAAAATACATGAAATTCAATATTCTGTAGTGATGTACATATTGAAAGCTTTTTTTAATTTGCATGTTTAAAGCATTCTAACAAGTAGTAGTAATATCACAGTATTTCAAAATATGAATCTTTAAATTATCATTTAGTATTAGCATTTAATAGGTACAGAGATGACCTATACAAAAACTCACTTTTCTAGAAGTGCTGGCAAAGCAGGAGTAGATGTTAGGTTGCTCCTTCCATTACTGGGTGACTCAGACTGTAAGCAAAACACAGCAGTAAATGTTACATTCATTAATTAGTTAGCATTCATGACTAAATAATTAAATATCAATTAAAATTGATTAATTAATTTCAAACGAGTGTTTAATAAAATTACAAAGGCACTGTGCTGCTAAGGTTTCCTCCCCACACTCATGAGCAAAATATCTTTAATGTGTTGCTTCCATGTTGCTCCCATTAACCAGAGTAAACAATGGACATGCACACTAAGATTTTCTCTGACATTTCCTTCTACCCTGTTTATTTTTCCCCAGAAAATGTTTTCCTTCTTATATCGATCCCTGAACAGTAAAATTCTTCTATTGCTCCTCTCCTATTATCTTAAGAACATGAATTTATTAGCTGAGTTTTCAGTGGGAAATTTTAAACAAAAATAATTCATAATAAAACATGGCAAACAAACACACCTGGTTCCTGAAACAACTAACTCTGAGTTCAGAGTAAATAAATTGCATAGATGCTTTTCTTACAAATAAAATAGATAAATAGATTTAGCTTCTCAGCAAAATCCTCATTTAAATAAACCTATATTTTTAACAGGAAACTCCATAACTTTAAGGTTACGTCCCATCTTAGCCCATCTCTGAACAGTGAGTATGTCTTGCAGTTTTTCTCCAAAGCACTTGCATGGATTTATTACATTCAGATTCATTTAATTTATTAGTTTTACAAACAAAAATTCAATATAGAGGCTGATGGCACCACTGATCCCAGATCATCACAGAACCTCTAAATTCCTACCATGTACATTAATTACATTTATTTCTGTTCAGTGGACTTTTGGCAATGAAGAACAGCAGTCCAGCTGTGTTCTGTGGTTTCTGGTTGAAATGTCTCTTCTACAGTGGACAACTCTTTTCACTATGTCTTTCCTGTATGTTACTTCAGATTAAAGGCAAATTGCCTCATTAACCTCCAGTGACTGTGAATCAGCAGCCTGCCCTTTTCAGCTGTTCCCAAAGGGATCATTCATGGAGATAGGCTGGGATTTCCCTTATATAACAGGAATTACCTCTGTTCATCCCCTTCACTAGGATGGAGTCAAAACAAGTTAAACCAATGAACAAGCCTCCACTTTACAGTAACTATGGCTTGACCCTATGCAAAAGTGGTTTAGACAAAAACTGGTAACTTTAAAATATGAGTTTTACTCACCAGGGATGGCATTGAAGGTATAGGTGAAGCTGTTGGTGACTGACCAGGAATGTTCAAGGAGTTAAATTTAGGAACAACCGCAACACTGACTCTCCTCCGAGGCATATTCTGGGAGAAACAACAATTATTTTTTTCTACCATGCAACAAGACAGAAGGAAGAACAATTCTGTGGGTTAATTTGTGTGGCAAAGATGTAGGTCAGTGTCCCCTTTGGGAAAAGGAGAGTTGGGAGCAAAAGTAAAATAAAAGGTCATGGTTTTCCCCAGAAGTTCATCTTGCACTGCCTGGTATGGCAAGCGCTTCATGTGAAATGAGGTGTGGCACAGAGATGCTTCTCTTTCCCCTCCATACTGAAAGCCCAGCAGTGTAAATCACACAACAGAAATGTTCTGAGTTTATATTGTCAGCTCTTAACATAGGCCTTTATCTTTAATTAAAGCAGATGCATAATGATGCTGGGGAAAGTGCCAGTGTCACAATGACTGGAAATAGTGAAGTCACACATGAAACTCTTATCTTTCTATGTTATACTGTAGCCACTACAATGTATTAATTACATGTAAACCTATTAATTATAATTTACTGAAATGAAAACATCCATTCCTTCCATAAAAGAGCAGCCCCTTCTCCCCCACTCCTGAATTGTTGGATAGCATCATGCAACACTGCTTATATTTCCCAAAGACCATAAAAATTCTTTCTTGTGACAAACACATGCTAATGTAACAATATATTCTAGCTCAAGTACAGATTATGTAAATTTTTGCTGTCATTTGATAAGTAGCCAAATGTTTCATCCTATAAAATCTATGCTTCCAACTGAGAAAAAACATCAAAACACTTATAGCATCTAACACTTTTGTTTTAGTGCATATCCAAACACTTCTAAGATTCTGCTCTAGACAACTTTACAGGAAATTAGTTAAACACAGGCTTAGTGAATACTTAGGAGTCACTCCATGATTCTGGTTCTAGACAAAACCAACCATACTTATTCATTAATGATATTTTTATTAATGTGCTCCTGAAAAATTACACTGGGAAGTCTGCAGCCATGGTAGGCAGTCCATTCTAGTGTTTAGTTCTTTTTCTGCTCCTCTCTATATTTTGGACTTGTCCCTGTTAAATTTAGTCTTTTTTTGAGACCTCTGCTTCAACCTATGGGGTTCTCATTCTGAAATCCCATCATGCCCTCAGCATGTTCTGTGCTGTAATTTTTATATCCAACACTCAGTGGCAGCGGGAATAAACTAAACCTAAAGAACTACAACCCAATCAAATAGAAATATAAAAATAAACAGTAGACTGAGTATAATGCACCTGATCACCAAATTTCATACTGGGACTCATGCCTCCCAAATCACTGGTTGTTTTAGCAAGTTTTGTGATAGACTTGATCTCCAACACTTGGAAATTTTGCAGAAATAAAACACTGGAGTTTCATCATTATTGCACAAGGTCCTACTAAATAATGTATCCAAAATTGCAAAGCACATGCACTAAATTGCATGGATGATATTGAGAATCTACCAGCACTGTTTTGTGCTGGTAAATTCTCAATTTGCAGCCTAAAGAACTGAGTGTATGCAGACAAAGAAATTTCACTACATAAAATGTTTTTGTTCTTTATATTGTAGAAATACCTTTCCAACAGTGAGAGACATGGATCTAGATGAACGAGGAACTCCATCTTCTGCACAGAAACAAAGACAAAGAACAGTCAGACTATATGAGTGTCTCTAAAAAACATTAATGGAGCCCTTGCTTCTACTTCAAACTCTGATACAGTATATTTACACAGGGGCTATAAGTGACCATGTATTTATTGTCATACAGTATTGTTATACACCTGTCTTCTCAATTACATATGCACAAGAAATTTGAAATAATTGCAAATATCCAAATCATTACTATTTTCACTGAATTAGGCAAAAAGACCACTATTGACCTCCATATGCAAGTTCTTGCAAAGGAAAATCCTCATATTTCAGTTTCCAGCAAAGGAAAGAAAAGGTTGCAAAAAGAAAAAAGGGTTTTTAATAATGAAATTTTGCCATCATCTGGACCTAAAAGGTAGTTGCATTAAAATTGTGCAGGGTACATGGATTTGCAAGAGGCCACAAGAAAATATGACTGGATCTCATCATAATTTGGTATTAGTGATTTCAAATTACAATAATATAGCATTAACTATGGCCCATATGAAACATTTTAACTTATTTATGTGACTTTTAAAAATCTACTCCTGTAGATCAGAACTTCATGAACAGATTCCACAATACTTTACTTTAAATCATTAATAGCACCAACATCTCTCTGAATAAGAGGTTTTTATTTTTTCTTTACCAGATGCACCATAGCTTCTGCTAGAATTCTGATTGGCAAGTTTCTTGAACTCCATTAGCTCAGCATGATCCTTTTCATATGTCCTTTTCAGATTTTCCACATACTGCATCATTACTTCTGTTGCCTTTGACATACGCTTCTCCTAAGGAAGAAAAGAAAGAAATATCCAGGTAACCTCTACACCTCTCCAACAAATCATTTGCCTCTATATTTATGCTCCATGTCAGGGCTAAATCTGGAGTTGTTGTTCTTAAGAAAATATTGGTGCCTCCACGACTGAAAATTCCTAAGATAGTTGGAAGAAAATGCCAATTCATATGCATTTCACAGAATATAATAATTTGTTTTGTCATATAGTCATACACCCTGCCTGTCTGCCTATCTGATTACTTATGTGGTATACCACATTTGTTTTCAAACCCTCAAAGGTCTTAGTCACTGGCATCAGTCTGGTTACTCCAGAGGGCAAAGGGAACATTCTTGAATCTGGGAGGGTACTGATGTGTTCTCATTTATACTCACTCTGTTCTCATACTCTCTGTAATTGACTGAGCTGTTGCCAAAGGCAGCTGACTGAATTAGATTAGTTTTTTGACCCAGAAAAGTTTTCTTCTTTGTGCTGCACTGGTTTGAAATTAGTTTCTCGTGATGCAGCTGTAGCTCTGAATAAGAGATATGCTCCTGTTGTACAGATGTTGCATAGCTTAATGGGCAATCTTCTGCCATTGGAATTCTATTTCCAGACTGCAGTGGCGTGTTACCTGACACTGCAACAGACGCCTTCAAACTGTCAAAATGGCAAATAAAACTCAGAGGGTGAACACAACCTCTAGGCCAGGCTGGCAAAGAGTGGAGCTGTGGATCCAGGATACAAGTGAACACCAGGATGGCCTCACCTGGCGAACGGCTCCGACCATCTCGGCGCGGCTGGAGAGCCTGGCAGCCAAGCGCCGCAGCACCGCAATGTCCTCCAGCAGCTTCTGGTAGGCTTCCCTGTGCTCATAGTGGTGCCACAGGTGAGCTGAAGACTGAAGCAAAAATACAGCAGCTTTATCAGCATGTTTTTAGTTCCAATGGAGTGGCCAGAGCCCCAAATGGGGTAGAAATGTCCAGGCAGAGCTCCTCATGGAGAGATTGGCCCCAGAGTGCTGCATTTGCAGCTATAGGAGAGCAGTGAAAAGGATAATGCAACATAGCTCCTCATGCAATGGAGAAGGAAAAGAGAGAGAGGACTTTATTTAAAGAAACACTACACTTTATATAGGGTAGTATGTGAAAAACAAAATAGAAAAGGCTCATTGGTCCAAGAAGGCAACACCTCTTTGAGAACCTACTTTCTGCAAAATATCACAAGACGCTCACACGGCTCTCACACACCCTGCAGGTGTATAATCATTGTTATAATTTCTTGTCCTTGAGCAGTCTAAGAAAAAAAGGCTTCAAGGCTGCTTTTTCCCTGGTTCCCAGCAGCATCCAACAACACCAGAGGGGTACCAGCACTGCGAGCACAGCCAGGGCTGCTACCCGGTCTGAGCATGGTGCTTCACTGCAAACTGCAGGAACACAGCTTGAGGAGTTACAGAGGGCTCTGCACATTTGCAGTACTTTCCCTTCTGAAATCTATAGTGAAACATGCCCCACTGCCTGTGAACTCTACAAAAGCAAAGTTTATTTCAACTAGCACTTAAAAATGATTGCTGAGGGACAAAGGACATTTTGATTTTCTGGGCACAATGTATTAAGAAGGCTACGTGTGTTCTTTCAGTTCCATGATACTTCACTTATTTGGAAAATAAGACTTTATAATTTCAAGAATTGCAATGCTACTTTGATAATAAATTGCAACCAAAATTTGACTGCAAGAACCAAAAAGGCATAAGGGAATACGTTTAAGAAAAAATCATGCACAGAATTTCAGACTTTCTTTTTTTCTTGACAACTATAACCTTCTTATTTTCTCAAAAAAAATTCAGAAATTCATGTAGATCAGCTTTCTCCTGAAATTAGGTTTCTGAATAACACATCAATTATCACAAGAGTGATTAAAAAATCAGAAAGACTGGTAAAACATGTGAGCCATAAAACATGTGCCTGTCCTACAGGAATGAAGATAACCTCTCCATGAGATTGGGACAAGTTAAGTCTAGTACAATAGAGATTTTACAGACGCCATTACTGCTTTAAATTGCTTGTTAGTTTATTCCATTGTCCAGAACAAAAGCTTTCATAGGGAAGGCAGTTCCCACTTTGCTATAAATCATGTAAAAAAGCTTGTAAAAGCCAGACTATAGCATGTGAACTGCTTAAAGGAAGAAAATCCTAATCACATCTGTCCCATGCTGGTAACATGATCCTTGGTGCCTAATTAGGGATTCTTAAGAGAAATACACAGCAAATCTAAGAGACTTATTTCAGGCTGGAGACCCTGAGATTTAATAGGCTGTTTCTGCTTGCTCTTTACACAGAAAACAGAGGAAAGAGCAGCAAAATATTCTCAACAATTTTGTTTTACAGAAACAATTAATTTGAAAATGGAGATTTGGAATTCCAGATGAAAAGATGTGAAGATCACAATCTTTCTTTAATTCTATATTTTCTTACCTGATGATGTTCTTGATAAAGTAAATGATAGAATCATATGTTCTCACTATTCCCATAAGAATGGCAGCATCTCCTTGCAATAATGAATGCTAGGTCTAAGGCTATTTCATTTATCAGTCTGGTGTCTAACCATCCCTCTGTTTATGCACAGAGACACACACAGCAATTAAATTGACACAACTTAGCAATTTTTGTCATTCCAGCTAGAAAACCCAGAGAAAGCTGGCAGGAAGGACTCAAAACTATTGCTGTAAAGGGACTGCTGGAATGAATGTGCACTTAGGCCCAAAACCTGATCCTGAGATTGGATATATTCCTGAAGTATTCCTTGCTGTTTCCTTTCACATCCTTTGTCTTGTAGTATCTTGTATTCAAGAACTGAACAGCAAATTCCTAGTATTTATCCCTGAAATCTGCTAGACCCAGGGAAGCATCCCTTAGGCATTTCCAGCAATGCTGGCCCACTCTGGCAGAATATGCTCTCTCAGAGTAGTAGGCATCTCATGGCTAGGAGTTTGAGCAGCAGAAAATGACGTTTTGGGGCTGAATTTACAAGTCAAACACATTTGCAATGTTTGTGCACTTTCATGTACACTACAGGAAAAGAATTCCCACTGTTTTCTTACCGTAATGGCTGCTTTAAAGTTTTCCAGTTCCTTCTCAGCATTCTCTTCTGTAAGATTTCTCTCTCTCTCTGCCTGCTGAATTCTAGATTCCAATGTATAACTATCATTTCTAAAGGCCAAGGAGAGTTGTACAAATACATTCTGTTTGGATTAAAAAAGGCATTTTCCAATAAGTCTCACAGTAATATAATTTTCAATAACAACTTATGGATAAGGTACATGTTTAATGAACTTTGCTGCTTAAATAAGTATTGAAACAGAAAATTGAAAGCATTTTAAAATTAGTTTTCTTTGAAAGACCACTTCTATTTACTTCCATTGAAATAGGAATAATAAATGTGTCACTGCCTCTTTTCCTGGATGCTTTTCTGGAAGCTCTGTAGGGCAGAGACATAATGAAGGAAGCAGCCTACCAGAAGCACCAGAATCACAAAGCATCTGTTTTCTAGCTGGACTTCCTCCAAGGGTCCCCAAGGTTTTTAAACAGATAGTCTGTGCAGAGGAAGTCCAGGGATGAGCTCACCATGAGCATTGTTTTACCTAAGGGTTAAATGCCTACCTCTGAAGCCAGCAAAAGATTTAAGTGCTAACATTTTTATTCTCTTGCATCCTGCTTTTAAAGATTGTTTCTTTCCTTACAAGACTCATTACTTCTTAGGATTAATACATTGCAAAGCACAAGGCACCAACAGTTCCAGTAGATTGCAGTGTTGTAAAAAAAGATCTTTTTCTTGACTGGTATGTGATTTAAAAATACAAGAAACAAAGCCTACAAGCTAAAGAGCAACAAAAAATTATTGGCTTGAACAGAGAAAGTAAAAATTATGCAAACTAACAGCAGGATATTATTAAAAAATGCTCCCAAAGCTCATATTGGCCAATAAAAATGCAATTTAAATTGCTTCATTTCTCATCATATTTAATCTCAATTTTTTTACTACTTTAGAGTATTAAAATTATTTCTAAAGTGAATTTGTAGTTCATTATGAAAAACACAAAAAAATGGTTTTTTTATTCCTACTCTGTCATTTTACAATTTCTATTGCCCATATTTCACAAAATTGTTTTTTTGATGGAGCTCAAGATGGTTTTTTTAAAATGAGAAATATATTTTGGGGGAAAAAAATCGCCCTATTACCTCATTCTAATAACCACCCTTAGACTTAAAGTAACCACTTAAAATTGGAACATATGTCTAAAATAACAACATACTTACCTCAACTTCTTTTTCAGTGAGTGGTGGGGAGCTAGAAATAAAAGTTTAAAAATCACATTTTAATGAGGTTTTTTCTCTAAAAGCAAAGCTATTCTAATACTTAACTGAAAAGAACAACAAAGTTTGCTGGATCCCAGAAATGTATGTTTGAGTTTCAAGAGTTTTCCACTACTTTTCAGTTTTGATTGTAATAAAGCAATAGTCTCTCAGAAGTTCTTCACTTTGTGCATTTATTTCTATAAAATAACGTATATAACAATTCCTTCATCATAAATGTTAAATATTTATTTCACTTGCACAGAGAATTCTTATTGACAGTTCAGATAACTAAAGGCTCTGGTGGTTTTCGTACATAACCATGTGGGTGAGTGGAGGAAGTATTTTTTGGCTGAATAAGTTTGGAATTGTTTTAATGTCTTGGAAAGTCCAAATTAGTGAATTCATAAGCGAGTCCTTCAATTACATTTGCAAAATAAACTCCATTTCCCTGAAAAATTGTCACCTGCAGAAAAATTGCAGAATTCTTACATGCCCAAATTCTACCACTGGAAAGCATCATCTGGCCTGATTATTTTCACGGAGGTGAGAAATAATATTTTCAATATAGGTTCATATCTGCAGCAGCAATCCTGGAAACCAGGAGTAGAAAAATCTGTATAAAAATCTACATGTAGCATGAAATTAAGGCTTAAGACTTTATATGTAGAACTCACAAGCTAATTTTAAAAGTTAGCCAGTTACTGGAAGTTGGTGAATTCCCCAGAATTGTTCAGAAAAGTCTGTGTTGCACATTTTAAAGTGCAATAATCTATCTCCCTGTGATGGAACTCCATAAGGGATGTTGACTGGAGACCATTAATGTGCCTTCTCCTGGACAATGTTTTTCCACTTCTAATGAGCTTTTACCTTCCTGGAAGTGATTTGTGCACTCGCAGTTTTCGCAGCAATACATCAGGAATGCTGGGCATGACGTCAGAGCTGTTCTTTGTCTCTTCCTCTTCAGTGGGGGAAGGGAGAGGTGAAGGGCCTAAAGACATTTTCAGATTAAAAAAAATTATGTTACTTACTTGAAAATCACACACTTTTTGCTGGAATATTTTAGCTGAGGTTTTGCAATACAATGCTGTCATTTTCTAAGGCTTTAAATGCTACCTGCCAAGATGAAGTGTAATGTAATATTGTACTACACTACAGATTTTGTACACCATTTATTGTTATAAATTGCATCATGTACCTGTTTGTACTGTATGTTCATTGAAACAGGATATAAAGGTTATAATTACATTCTCTGATTCTGCCACTTTTCATAAGAACAAAGACATGACTAAGACTTTTTTTTAATTCATGTTACTCAGCTTCTGTATTTTCATTTTATTTAATTTCACATATATTAGTTCCCTTATCGCCTTCTGTCTTACCAAAATTTATGAAGAACTCTCCTGTAGAAAAGGCAGATTCCCCAGTCTGAATCTCAGACTTGGGAAGGAATCTTTGAACAGTTCTCCTGTTCATAAGTTTAACAGAAAGATTCTTGGACTTGCCATGTAATTAGTGTGTAAATCTGAAGACCATTAACATGAAAGACAGAAGAGAATGTGAGATTTCCAGCTGCATTTTAGTGCTGTGCATTTGCTTTATATTAAAAAATTCTAGTATTTACTTAAGAACAGTCACATGTGTCCCCACAAAATCCAGCCTGACACCATGGTGTCCCCAGATTTAATGCATTCCACTTATCCAAACTTGTGTAGATGCAGAGTTGTGTTTACTCAGACAGTGACAGTTGACAGTAACTTGTCAGTGATAAAAAACCATGATGGAGACAGTACATTGGATTCATAACTGTAATAATGAAGTATCTGGCTATTTCCTATTGTTTAAGCAAAATTACCACTCCAGTTGAAAAGGTGGCTTCTATGACAATGTAAGGAAGAAGGTCTCCCTAACAAATGAACTAAGAATTTGACCCCTTGCTTGTTTTCCCTACTGAGGACAAAGAGTTGACCCTTGATGTTCTGGCTACCATTTAGATAAGTAATTGGACTATAAAAAGCTTGTGATACTCATGAGATCCATGCTGAGGAGCTGGATAAAATAATGCTTATCTTTCCATAATGTTTTCCTCAAGACTTCCAAACCTGGCAAAATTACATAGCAAGCTGATGAAATGGCAACTATTTTATACTTTCAAACAGAACCTGCTAAATAACTTCTGGGAAATTATACATTAGCAGAGTGACGGGAATAATATTATCATATCTAAGAATCCAAAGATATAATCGCTAAATACAGAGAGCAAGAAGTCTCTTTTATCCTTGATTCATTCAGACTGAATATGAGCCCATTTCCAGACATAATATGAAATGCAGTATCTCAACCATCTCTCAGTGTAGTAGGAATTTTAAGGCCTAATGAGCTAGTTCCAGTGCAAATGTATGAATTAGCAAAATGAACAGTATTAAAAAAAATTGAAATTGTCTTTGTATTAAATCTTGGACAATCAGTTTCAGCTTCCTTCATAGTAACCATCTCCATTTCAATTAATGTCACAATGAACAAGTTCTGAATTAACCATTTCCAAAAAAATATAGTTTTGGTTTAAATATTTTAGGTTGATATATTTGGTTTAAATATTTTAGCTAAGCACTACTGCTATTTAATTCTTCCACATGTTGAATTCTCCTCAGGTTTATATCTTTGCCCTTTGTTCTGAATCCTTTTACGCATCAAATCTTTTTTGTTTGTGTTAGATCGGAGAAAACAGTTGGTGCCAGATTTCTTTTTCCTCATTTATGTAGAGTTTTAAGCCTTTTCTTTGAAGAAGAATTTCCCTTTATTTTTCCTTAGAAATCACAGAAATTGAGGTTAAAAAATACCACTTATTGTTAGGTATATTTTTCCAATCCTTCAAACACATTTATGACTCTTCTCTGACCTTACTTTTTCTCATTCACATGGACATGGAAGTGCAGACCAGAACTGAAAATGCCATTTCAATACTTGCAACTCATATACTAAAATAAAAAAGCAGGAATAAACCATCCCATCTCTTATTTATACTCCCAGGGATCAAATTCACCATTATGACCATAGTATCTTGCCGAAGTTACATCCATTTAATCCATCACTGCTGAAATGTTTTTACAGAAAGTTACTAAAACTTCAGTCTTGAAACTATTAGGTACATGCCAGACTCCATTCCATGTGTGCATCTTTTCTCTTGGTTATAATAATAATAATAATAATAATAATAATAATAATAATAATAATAATAATAATAATAATAATAATAATAGCTACGGTATCTTCTTGGTTCAAATAATCAAGAAATTGAGATACTTTCCATTATTGGTCTCTCTGGTTCAGCATTTATTACTGTTCTCCCTGACTGCTTCAACTATTATTGCAATTGAAGTAAAAGACTTTTTCACTTTTTCTCCTCATCCCCACATAATAGTCAATTATAAAAATGAGTATATAACAAACATTCCTTCCAGTTTTTATGATACTGCACCTTTTTCCTGTTCTGCTGCTTCACTAAGTTCAGGAAGTTTAAGTCCAACTAAATTTTGATTTCTCATCAAAATATGCTCCTGTGAAGAAAAACAATAATATTTCTAAGCAACTGAACTACAAATCTCAATTTAAATATCCCTGCCCCATGAACACTGAATATAGCATTTACTTTAGTTAGTAAATATAATAGAGATATTTGCATTACATTACAGTCAGATGCTACATAATATGGATACTCATAAATTCACACACACTCTGGAATATTACATATTTCAAATTTCAGGCATTATCTAGAAAAATTTTTGGTCATGCAAACAAAGATTAGCAAAATGTGCCCCTTATTCAAGTAGATATATAGTGTTTTGGTAAGAGAGAGCTTTAGTAACTGACAATTAAAAAAGCAATTTTGGATATAGCCACAGTAATAACTAAGTATCCCAGATAACAGATGAAATTAAAAAATCCTATGTATGAGACTTTGCCACTTTGACTTCACTAAGACCAGAGTTTGGGATGCTTTGGGATGCACTATTACTATGTTCTACCTCTATTCCTAAGAGGCAGGAAAAATGCACTCTCAAGGATTAAACCTTGTTGTCTTATTTCTCCTTTTATCATCTACTCATTTTCTTTCCTATTCCCACATATATTTAAATGAACAAACACCTGCTTTTGTTTATGAGTAGACAATTCCTACCAGAGACAGAGCTCAAATCTCGCCTAACTGTAGATCATGTTGCAATAATATTTTTATTCTCTTATTTGTGCTTAAGAGCCTTTAGATCATTCAAAGTGCTAGAATCAAAGAATTAGAGAATGGCTTGGGTTGAAAGCGTCCTTAAAGATCATCTGATTACAAACCCCCTGCCATGGGCAGACACCTTTCACTATCCCAGGTTGCTCCAAGCCCCATCCAGCCTGGCCTTGAACACAGGCAGGGATGGGGCAGCCACAGATTCTCTGGACAACCTGTGCCAAGGCCTCAGCACCCTCACAGGGAAGGATTTCTCCTCTAATTATATGGCTCAAGGGTCCCTGTAATCAAAACCTCCAGTACATACACAGCAAGAATATGTGTGTTATATCAACAGGAAAAGATGAATAATGAAGCTGCCATTCCCAAACAATATAATGGGAATGAATTAACCAAAGTGCAGAATTTGAGGTTCTCGCCTGTTAGCCTTACATTCATCTTGAAACACTGACTGGGGGTCAAAGAAAATATCCTTATTAGGGTGTTCAGGAAAGTGCTTGCTGCTTCTTCTTCTTTTTTTTTTTTTTTTTTTTTTTTTAATATTTTCTTTCAAAAGTCATTATTAGTAATAGAGCCATGTTCATTGCTGTCTTTTGGTGGTTTATAATTTAATGAAATTTCTGTTTTTTTCCTTAGGGTTTAATTCTTAACTTTTATTAATCATTTTGAAAATTATTTAACAACAGATTAGTTAATAGATACTGCAGTCCAAGTCTATTCATTTAGAAGCTGACAAATTTGCAGCACACTGTAATTAGGAACCATAAGTCTGGGCCTGCTCTACCTGCTCTTGCTCTCAGAGGTGCCCAGCTCTGAACACTTTGAGACATTTTCTGAGAGAGTTCAATAATCATTACAAATCCATTTCCTGTTCTCTGTGGTCTTGCAAATGTAAACATGCAAGAGCACATGCACATGCATATGTACACATGGAAGTACCACAGTACACTTGATGCATATTTAAAGAGAGCTAAGAAATAGAGTAATTCCATGGAATTTACTTACAGGTTACAATTTAGTTAAGTTGCAAAGGAAAAACATGATACAATTCTGTATTGATTATGCTGAAACTATTTCCCATTTTATCACTGTATGTTTCCTGCAGCACAAAAATAATGCTAAACTTGTTGGAAGTTTAGTAGGGTATGAAAATAACATTTTAAAATAGGATATAGCTGGTGATAGGACTTACCTCTCTGAGCTTTGTCAGCTTCTGCATTCGAACTGGCTGAACTTGGATTTGAAGGTCTTTGAATGCTTTTAACTGATTGCTGGACTTATTACCAACAAAGCTTTTATCTTCCTCACATGGTAATTTTAAAGGGGTTTTCTCTTTCTGTCCAGGCTCCAAACTATCCCAGGACACAGCCCGCAATAGAGGAGGACGCAGTCCACACAGTTTAAATTCTGGTTTACATGGAACTTTGTGGTCCCTCATCTCTGGAACAGGAATTTTTAGCTTTGAGTCCATAGTTCCTATTCCTGGTCCTGGTAAATGGCTTCTTAAAGGAACATCATTTTCTTTCCCCTTCTTGAGGAATGATTTTCCAAGTTCATTTTCACAAACATTCATGCAAGTATTAAGAGACATTCTGCCACCATCACCAGCTGAAGGGGAGAATTTAGGTAAAGTATCCATATGTTTACGTGGATCAAAGTTTTCCTTTTGGTCAGAGAGCTTCTCTTTGGAGTTTTCAAAGCCAGCAGAACGAGGAACCAACCTTCCCTGAGAAATCTTTCTTTGATCATTCTGCCTTCGATCAATTAATCCTTTTGCAGCATTCTGAAAGTACAGAGACACACATGAAACAGAGAAACAAGTCCAGATTCCTCTTTTCCCCTGCTCAAGGACAGACTTTCATTGTAAAAAGCCATTTCCTTTTCAATGACATTTGCTTTTGAATATGTGCTGTTGACAAAAGAAATAATTTTTAAAAGGCACTTAAAGAACACTGAATTGGGAATCTCCTCTCTGAACTTTTGAGTTAACCTCTCCCATTCCAGAGTCCATTGCAGCAATCCTCCTAAAGCCAAGCTCCTCAGCATCTTAATGTCATGGAAAGTCTAAACCACTGACATACACCAAAACAGCTATAGTAGATACTTTTACTTTAATTTAAAGTTATTTAGTATATGGATTTTAATTTACCTAGAGTAGGGTGCATGATAGGATAGAAAGATAAAGTGATAAGCCCACTGTCCTCTACTTCTTTTGCAGGTGCTTCATAATTTCTTAGAGCAGTGTAATTTTCTTTTCACTCTGTGACCAATCTTTCAGCATTTTTAGTCCCATCAGTAAGTCATATGTGTGCTAAGACAAACCAGTAGACTATGTTCAGCTCTTAATGTGAAATACTTACCTCTGCAGTTTGCCTGTCATCCTCTTTCACAATTCTGTTATTCTACAAATAAAAGGATGAAAAATCTGCCTTACAAGGTTATCTTTCATACCTATGCTACAAATGTTAGATATAGATGTCAATGGCTGAACTTTGAATCTCTTAATTTTTACATTTATTCTTGTATTTATTTATGAAAAAACTTGAGGGATTAGTTTTTTCATAGATTAGGGTTATACTGCATGTTTTTCTATTTTCTACACTTAACAGATCTTTATGATCTTTCAGTTCTTTTTATCTCATGGATTTCCATCTTCAGAGGAAATATTTATTCATCCCCTGCTGTACAGAGAGAATACCAGTAATCCAATTTTGGTATATAAAGTGGTATTCCAAACATACAGTTTTTATCAGGGAATAAAAGGGCAACATATTATAATATAGTATTCTAATAACCAGGTTATTGACAGATTATTCAGCTCTTACCTGCCCTGGAGATACTGACTCAATACTAGTGGTTGCACATGTATCAGACCCTGAAAGATACACACATAATTAGAGCATATCCTGATATTTTGCTCAAAATATTTACTGCTGTAGCATTAACAAACACATATGTGCACAGTTTCCCGTAACACATGAAGTACAAAAATTAAAATGTCAAAAATACTATTAAAGAGGGGGGAAAACTCAAGCACATAGCAAATAAAACATCATTAAAGCTTCTCAAAATTCCATTATTGATACAATTTAAAAAATAGAACACGTGAACTTGCAACACCACAGGAATAAAAATATAATAAAAATATCTATATACAAAAATATATTTTGTATGCATTCAGGAGCTTTATCATATTCAGGACTAGATGTTTAAATCTATTCCTCTCAAGAAAAACGAAACAAATACATTTTTGGTGAGCTTTTGTAAGTTAAAGTTTGAGCCTGAAAATGGCTGCATGTGATGATCTTAGAGGTCTTTTCCTCCCTTAATGATTCGTGATCATTTTACCTGATGGAAGTGGAAGAGTGAGAGAGTTGCTCCGAGATGCTATGGGTGAAACTTTAGGACTAGGAGTAGGGGAAACGGCTTCATTAGAACAAAGACAAAAACAAAAAGGTGATTTTACTTTCTAGGCATGTACCTTCTGTATTTTTAGATTTCAGATGAGATTAAAACATCAATGGCATAGTCATCAGTCATGTGTTTGCCCAGAATCTGGCAAGTCATTTTAATTGCCAGGTTGTGTTTGGCAGTTAGGAGTTTAGAGTGTGTTTCATGTCTTATAGGTCAAAACCAGATAAATTTCTATTGATACAGGGAATCCTTGTTCTCCTCAGTTTTCTGATACTGTAAGCACTAAGGAGATGCAACACAAGAGAAGACTCATGAGGATTTAAAAAAAAAAAAAAAAAGAAGTGATACATAGTTGTGGGTTTTTTTTTTTCCTCCAGAGAGTGTCAGGTCAATTGTAAGACAGAGCTTTGTTTGAAGTGGCATTTCAAAGCAAAATTAAAGTCCTATTTCATGGTAAAATGGCATTTTATTTCACTTTTCAAACACTTCATATAAAAGGAAAAACAATTTAAATTGACATTCTAGAATAGAACATTTTATTCTGCTGTTTTTAAAGGAGGATGTGGTCCATTTAGCTTAGTTTATGGCTATGTTCAGAATAAGAGGCAGTGTAATTGTATCTGGAAGGGATGTTTTTTCAGCAGGATGAATCTAGCCACTAAAATTTCATTTAAAAACAATTTGTGAGCATTTTTTACTTTTCAATAGAAATACTTCATGCTTTCTTGTTACACTTTTACACCATTTTACCCTCACACACCTGAGTACATGGATGGGTCATTTCTGTTTTAAGTGGAACCTCATGGAAGACAAGAGGGATTCTGACCTTCACATTAACCAAGTGTATTAAACTTGTGTAGATGTGTATTAAACAATGTGTAGATTACAGTAGATACTTGCCTTTCCAGATGTTTGAAGGAGAATATAAAATCTGGTTTTCAGGATCTGCCCCTACCTGTGGGTGACTCTGAGAGGCTGCTTCTTGACTTTCTGCCCCTGCGTGTTAGGAACCTCTCACTCACTTTCTTTGCTTCTTCTAACAATTCAAGGTTCTTCTTTTTGTCTTCTTCTGATATTTTGACATCTGGTAGTGGATCATTCACCAGATCAATCACATGACCGCTATTGTCTGTGTAGAAAATGTGAGAATTAGAGCTGGACCTTCCATTTCCAGGTACCTTGTGGCATGTGACAGCAGCAAGTTTAAACAAATCTGAAAATTTATACGTACAAATTTAGCTTTGAGCTTGCATCTAACAAAAAAAAAAAAATAGTGTCTGCTCATTTCTAATGTTGTGACAATCTCAAGTTCAGAGCAAATCCTCAAAACCACAGGTAATCCACTAAGATCAATTCATTGTGATCAAAAATTCTCTGAATATGTGAAATAGGCTTTTCCAGCCATGTCTCCAATATAGTTTTTCTCATTTCTAAATAAAAGCACCATTAGATCCTTCTCAACTAACAGTATTGGCATTTCTATTGCAGAGTGTGTTTTTTCATGGAATTTTCACATTCAGTTTTTCAAGGCTAAGAACCTCACCCAGCAAAGATTTACACACTATAGTTTTAAGAAATAATTTATCACTTCATAATTCTGTGGTATTTAAACTGGTTGAAAACACTAAACTCTGAGCACCAGTTTTTACAACTCTCCAGCCTATGATGAAGCTGTCAGAAGGGCCCTTTCTGAGTGAGCCAGTATAAATGGCTTTTAGAAGCATCAAAAGAACAGCTTGGATGAGGGGGAGGAAAGTCATCAGATAATATGAGAGAAATATTTTAAAATTTGACAAGAGCCATTACAGAACCATCAGTTTTCAGAAAAGCTAAGGACGTAAGCAAGCAGCAAAAACTCAAGGGTTTTTGGTTTGTGGGCGTGGAGTTGTTTCACTATTGGTTTTTGATTGATTTTTTAGGGAGGAGAGAGAAGTCCTTTGGCTTTAACTTCCTTACATTTAGTCCAATTTCAAGCATGCCAAAAACCATACTTACAGATTGAATATTCTAAAGCAATCTATTTTCAGTGAAATATCTGTTTTAGCTTAAACTCAGATTTGTGTGTTGGAAGTTTGAGACAGTCCTCCCATGACACTTTCCCTGTGCCAGCAAAAGAGAAGCTCAAATGTAGCAAAACCAGTATTTTGTATTCTACAAGAAATAAAGCATGTATATGTTGAGCCATCTGAAAGTGTTAAGCTAATGCACCAATTAACAACTTTCTGAAAGTAACAGTGTGTGTATTTCCATGAATTGGTCTGAATGCAATATACTTACAAACTCATGATCACAATTCAACATCCCAGCAGTATTCCCTGTGCATGCATTACAGAATGTGCACAAATTAAAAATTGCAGTCAATACAGTCAGACTCTCTATATAGGTTTTTGTTGCATGTCACATTTTCTGAGAAAACATCCTAGTTGAAATGAATAATCACTTCTTACCAACAGAAGTCAGTGAACTTGTTGAATTCCTGGTGGCACGGTTAGAATGTCTCCTATGAGGACTCCGAGGCCTAGAGAAAAAAATGAACAAAAAAAATTATAGAGTATGGCACCAAAAAAGGTCCTAATTGCCTATTCAAAATTATTTTTAAAAAGAAAGCCCTTTGATTAAAAAATCAAGACAAAAACATTTATTGCAGTTCCTATAATCTCCAAACAATTGGAAAATGGAGGAGATTGCAGAAACTGATCTGACAAAGGAGTTCTAAAATTTGCTATTCATCTCATCCCCTGTGAACCTGATTTCTCAGAAAAAATCCCTAAATTTCTTTAGATTACTACTATGACTTAAAAATCACATAACAATGGTACATAGCAAAAAAACCCAACAAACAAACAAACAACTTAGTCTTTCTGAATGGTTGCTGCTTCCTAAACGAAATTTTATGGCTAAAATAATTCCTTAGGCTTCCACATTGACACTCCCATAGGATCTTTCTAAACTGCAAACCAGGTAAAAGTCTGAAAAAACTGCAGAAATGTAAATGCTGATCCTGCAAATAATTCTTCTTTTGAAGGGCTGCATATAAATTCGGACTCTAAACTAATCTTGAAGTTTGGAGAAGCACACTTTTTAAAATACAAACAAATGATAGATTTACAAAATATATTTTCCGATATGTTTTCCTCCCATATTTTCAGTTTAGTGGCAGGTCAATAAAATTAAAAAGCCCAGGTCACAAAGTATGATTTATCAGAGTAAATATAATAACCCTAATTCAACTCAAAAATGAATTGAAGTTTTCAACTTCAAACAGGATTACTTTCAAATATGCTTAACCTCAAGGCAGTATTCTTGTCCTATCTATGTGAATAGGCCAAAAGTGCTTCAAAGCCCCTTGTATTACAGTGTTCAAACTAGATATTTGCTGTCCAACTCAATGAGTGGGGTTGTCAGGCTCAGTATTCCGTGTAACTCTATTCTTTTAGTCTCAATTATATTCCTGTTCCTTCACCCCACATCCCAAACATCACCCTCAAACTGCAAAGGCAATATGACCAAATCACAGAGATACAGCAATAATATTTTCCTACAACATACATTTCAGAGCAATGCTTTAGAAACACAGCCCCTGGAATTTAGGATGGATTGGTAGTGCATTATACAGTACCTGTTAACCAGATTTTTATCAATTTCTACATCTGGTGCAACAGCATTCTCTGGAAGAACAATAGAAGGTGTGCTGCATGTTGTTCCTTCAACAGCTGTGTCCTGAATGGTGTGTGACAAATATAAAAATGTAGTTAAAAAGAAATTCAAACCACTGAACATTGACTCTCTGAGTGGAAAACAATGTGTATTTCTCAATCTACCTGAAAGAAAAAGTAATTTAAATATGAGATAATTAACTGTAATTTGACAAAACAAATGTAATCAGAGGCCTTTACTCAAGTTTTACTTAAATTACTCGAAAGAGATAATGAAGACCGGGAATACCTGTTTTCTCTAAAAAGTTTTAATGCATGCAAGCTAAATTCAATAAGCACGGAGCTAATGAGAAAGCTTCAAAAAGGTAGACAGTCTGATTTCCACACAGCAAACCATTCCTCTAGTGAAGTACATGTCCAAGAGCTCAGTGAATTTATGAGCTGAATGCAAGAGTGAAAAGCAGCTCTGTATAACAGGGCTAAATTAAGAACACAAATCCTCCAAATGATAGTAATTTATAATGAAAACTTCAATAAACACAGTATTAGGTGCACACATGATACCTAAAACCCCAGAAAATAATTTAAAGTTATCTTGTTCACCTCCACATGGTCTTCACTCAAATTACTTGGAAAAATATTTTCAAAAAATATGATTTCAATATTTAATAAAATATAATTTTTAAATGCTGAAACAAACTGGCAAGCTGGTACTGAATATCAATATATGCTTGCCTGCTTAAAAGTATGAGACCTTGCCTCAGGAACTTAATCCCACACCTTCTGCATAATGATACTACTCAGCTGAAGAAAAGAAATCTGTTTCCTGTGAGATATCACAAATGGAGATGCATCAAGTTGGTATAAAGTAATGTGGATGTCTCTCATGTGGTAAGAAAATTATTACTTCTATCCCAAGTACTGTTTTTGGATTAAAACCAAATAACAGCTGGAGGGAAAGCTTCCCATCAGTGGCAGCAGACTGCTGTCAAGTGACTTGTAACATTTAAAGAATAATTTGTAAATTCTCAAATCTAATTGCTTTCACTATGCATTGATATATACCAGTGTTTTGCTTTGGTCTGTTATTTGGAGTTTACAATTTACTTGAAACTACATCCTGAAGCTTCACAAGAAATTTGTAAGGTGGGTAAGGAAAAGCTGTTGCAATAGCACTAATTTAGGCATTAACAGAATAAAGCATGTAATAAGTCACAGTTTAGCAAATCAATTTTAGACTCTGGAAGTGTTCAAGGCCAGGTTGGGTGGAACTCAGAGCAACCTGGTCTAATGGAGGGTGTCCCTGTCCAGAGCAGGGCAGTGGAACTGGATGACTTTTAAGGTCCCTTCCGTCCTAAACCATTGCATCCCATTCCATAAGGAAACTGACTCTTACTTGATTGCTATCATTTACCATAGAACTCCTTGAAATATCTCTCCCAGTGCTGCATTTTATTCCTGTTGAAATAAAGTATTTTCTGATCAAGTCAAAGGACTCTAGAAGTACTTGGAAAATGGTAAAATATTAAAATACATAGTGTAACCCTTCTACCTCTCAAAGGCAATGAAACATGCCTTGATTTGGACACGTGATTTAAGATTCTTGATTCTACAGTAAATAGTGTAAGTCTTGTACTAAAATAATTTTTTTTCCAAGCAGGTCCACACTTCCATACTCATAATTCTCATATGAACTTCCTGGACAAGTTCACTTTGTCAGTCACAGGAGAGCAGGATGGGGAACATGCCAAGAAAACACTGTGAAGATTTAAATTTAGGAAAAAATATCCTTGTAATTCTGAAGATGCTAGAATCCCAAAGCATATGTGATTCAAATGCACAAGTGGCATTTTATGACAATAGCTTGAAATCAATTTTTAGTAATATGTTTGAAAATATTAAAAAGTAGCAATATATTTTGTCAATGACAAAACTTCAGGTGACTCCCCTGCTTGTAGGGCCAAGCAACTGAATACACATGCACAGTGCTTATACTAATCTCATGATTGCCAAAAAGCAAAAACTTTTGAATGATGTAACATCAGCCTTGAAGTCACTCAAGCCCATTTTAGGACTCCAGAAACAGCTCATTAAAAAGAAAAAAAGAAAAAAAAAAAAAAAAAAAGAAGAAGAGGAAGAAAAAGAAGAGGTTGCAGCCAAGGCTAGTTCAGGTCAGGTAGAAAGCATTAATCCTGGTTAGGAGCTATAGGAGTTCAGCAGCTACACAAGTGAAACCTCATGGCCCCCGCTGTCCAAACCTACATTGTCCAGGAGAGGGGCAGGCAGAGCCAGAGCAGGAAGCTCTTGGCAGGGCCAGCTGGCTCCAATCAAAAGGAATTGTTACAGACTGAGCAGTGCTCAGGCTGCTCTACATAGGCCTTGGAAGAGAAGCTTTAACCGGAAGCTTAAGCTGTCTCACAGTTGTACAACTGCACAGAGATGACACAGATGATTTCCATCACCCTCCCATTTGAGTGCCTTTAACTCTGCTCTCTTGGTAGCTTCCAGACCTGTCTGCTCCTCAGCTATTCCCAACAGTTGCCTCATCTCCTAATTCCAGTGGTTCCCTGCTACCCAAGTCTTTGCTTCCTTTTTGTCCCAAGCCCTTCCCCCGACAAAAATGTAGGGTAAAACCAACTCCACCTCTGTGGCTCAGGTGGGAACTGCTCCACAAGGGTGACCAGGAGCCATCCAGACCTGCAGGGTGGCATGTGCAGGGCTGAGAGGGTGGCGCAGGCAGTTTGGTCCATAACAGAACAGCCAAGAGGATCAGGGATTTGCAGGGTGGAGGTAGAACCTAGAACCTCCAGACATTCTGGCTGTTAATTTACCAGGCCCTCACTAAGCATAGAGAGAATGCGCTTTTGAAATTTTTATAATCCAGACAAATTGGGATGATTTTGACATTATTGGGATGGTGAGGGGAGAAGGAATGCAAAGACACTTTGCTAAAAGACCTACCATGCCAGACAGTCAGATGACAGAGCTCTACTGTATAACACCTGAATTCTTTAAAGCACTGGGGAAAAAAAAAATAAAACAGGAAAAAGAAACTCCTTTGCCACCTGGCCATATTCTTAGATATTAATGAAAAGTCTGGACTAAGCTTCAGAAAAAGATTGGTTGCCGTAACAAATATTGAAATGAAAACCCACATTTGTTTTCTCAAAATTATTTTGAGACACAGAACCCAGGTCTTCCCATCATGTAAAAGCATGATCATACAAAGCATGCAGAAAGCTGCATGTGATTTAAGGCTCATTTTCTTTTTGTTTCTTTTTGTTTTGCAATCTGTGTACATTTGGGCATGCAGTGAAAAGGTGGGGAAGCATCTCCTGAAACAGAGCAAGGAAGTCGTTAGTCACCAGACAGCACTTCGGGTGAGATGAAATTCCAGATTTGGAAAATTTTGTTGAATGACAGAAAATGAATTCACCAGCTTTTAGTTCCTTCTGATGCCCTCTCCTTGCTTGCAAGTCCTTATCTCACAATAATAAGCTGTTTTACTTAAAATGACTTACAGTCATGCTCTAGAACTTGACCTGCAGCAAGAGCCAAGAGTGACAGCAGCTAAGAACAAGATCAAATTTTCACAACATTGGCTAGTGGCAAACCTTAAGTAGGCTTCTGTGCATGGTAGTGTGTTGGTTAAAATCACTCCACTGCACTTTTATGCCTAAAAATAATCATTTATCTAAAACGAAGAATTTTGCACAGTGAACTGATTAATGAACTATCACATTACTATAGTTCATTTAAGCCCTACATCTAAAAGGCCTAGAAAATGTATTAAAAATTTAATGCTTTTATATTACTAGAATGGAAATGTTCATTTCTCCCATTTCACAAGCACATTCAGGATTAGAATCACTGGTGTATGCTATATTTTCATATTTTTCATCTTTGGGTACGTTTTATCCAGCAAGTCTTTTGTACTAGAATAGTTTCCACATAGGTGAGTTAAAAAACCCCAGTAAAGTCTTCTTGAGCTAATGTATGTTATCAGATGGTAGTCTTGATGAACTTGTATCCAACTGGAGTGTTTATCCTCAGGCAGGAAATTAACACTCAGCACCACGTGCAGTTTAGATGGAAGGCAGGACAAATCAGTGCAGTGGTCACAGCTGACAATATTTTCCAACAATGTTAAAGTAGCGGATGTTTTCACCTAAAGTCTGGAATGTAGTGTCCTCAAACCCAATGACAGTGTCACGTTTTTAACTGAAGATGTGCCAGACTATAAATCCTTTCTTTACACCAGTTTGTGTAAAAATGAATGACTCGGATAACCTGTAATTTTTTAATCACAGTAAGATTGTTTACTTCAGCTAAGCTACAAATTATAAAAAAAAACCCCAACCCCAGTTGATTTAAACAGAAATCTACTTTTTATCTGTGGTATAGATTACTGAAATGGGGAAAGGTCCATCTGTTACTGATTTTTTATATTTCTGTGGAAAGAAAACACATAAAAACATGTAGATGCCACACAGATTTGAACCACACTGATGAATTGGCCTGGGGAGCACCCATCTGCCCTCTGTATAGTTCCAGGGTATGTTCTGCTCCTGCTGTGGCAAATAAAGCACTGAGAAAGACTACAAACCATAAAAGCCCATTTCCATCTTTCACGCACAGAGGAGTTGCATAACATTCTCTATATTGGTAAAAGCAACACTGGTTGTTGAAGTGCAAGCCTAAGTTCTGTTCTCAAAGTTTAAAGTTTTCTTTAATAACATGAAAAAGGACATTTTTGGACAGCTTTGATATATGTCTGTCTGTTCTGAACCATTTATAAGCCTCCAGATGAAAATGATAAACAACTGCTTGAGCAATTTAAGTTCTCACCCCTTAGGCTATAAAATATTTGAGGAACTCTGAGGATTTCAATTGAAGGATCATTCATAGCTTCATCAATTAAGCAAAACACCCTGACACAGAGCAACAAACAGATTTGATTTTATAAACCCCTAAATATACACAAACAGGTTTCAGTCTCAGGTTTCCAGCAAGTGTCAGAAAACACCTTTGTAAGTAAGAGAGCTTACTTTGGCTGGAGGAGAACTGTTGTGCTGGGCCTCTTTTGCTTGTCCCTTGTCTTCAGGTGAGGTTGGCATGGTGAGCAGCGTGAATCACGTGGAGCTGCAATGTGGACTAAGGACCATGCACTGCTGGCAGTATCTGTTTCAAGTTAGCCTGAAGGCATAAGCGCTAGGAGGCCTCGTGATCTGCAGGCTGGGTTAGATGCCAAAAATACAAATCAAATCCATTTAAAACTCTATGCTCAAAAACTGAGATCACTTTACAATAACAAACAGTATTAAAGTTTAAATTAAAAACGCTATCTTGTGTTTTATTAACTAAAGCTTTCAAGGTCAAGTATAACTTAGCAAATGCATTCAAAACAGTCAACCTTCTGTTCTTGTTGCTATTTCCATCTCTTTCCTCCATTTTACAATTTTCATTTTGTCACTATGATGTGACCAAACTATCTTCTCCAAATATCCCCAAAGAAATAAACAGCATCCTGGATTTCACAGAACAGCAGAATGGGTCTGGCCAGAAAGGACCACAGGGGGTTATCTGGTCCAACCTCCCTGCTCGAGCCAGGCCACCCCAGAGCACATGGAAGAGAATTGCATCCAGAAAGTTCTTGAGTATCTCCAGTGATGGAGACTCCACAGGCTCTCTGGAAAACCTGTTCCAGTGCACAATCACCTGCACAGCAAAAAAAGTTTTTCCTCATGTTCACATGGAACTTCCTGTGCATAAGTTTCTGCTCTTGCCTCTTGTCCTATTGCTCAGCACTACCAAGCAGAGTCTGGATCCATCCTCTGACACCTCTCTTCAGATACTGACAGACATTGCTAGAGTCCCTTCAGTCATCTCTTCCATAACATGCCTTTTAGTAACTAATAGCCTTAATTCTACAGAGTATGATCTCAGAGGACCAAAACTGGAACCCTAGAGGGTGGCACTTCTTATTTGAGCAAGTGAGTTGTGCAAAGACTTGGTGTACTTCTGCACAAGACAGCAAGACACTTCCAAAGCAAAATAGCAGAAATGCCCAAAGAAGGGGAAAAAATATCACTACCTATTAGCTGAGAAAATTCTCATTATTAGTATCAAGGGGAGGCACTGCATTCACAAGGAAAACATCAGCACAAAAGCTTGTACCAAAGTCTGAGGATCAGCAGTGCAAAGCACAAGTCAGTCCTTAGAGTGGCAGTGGATGGGTTGCAATACTTACTGTGACACCTGCCCAGGAATCAGGGAGCTGTCCTCACCAATACTTCAGTGTGCTCATCAGTACATCGGTGTCCCCATCCATACATCAGGGCACTCCCCGGCGGTGCCTGCAGGTCACACACACAGCTGAGGCCACCTGGTGCACACACTGGTGTCTCCACTAGGAACTGCTGACAACTGCATTGTAAATTAACCTGCTACAGTTTTCCCTTCCATCTCAGGAATATGTTGGTTTATTGAGGTTGCCAATCACATTTGTCAAAATATATCTGTTGCTTTGAAATAAAAGCAAAAAGAGGCAAAATCTTTCACAAGAAACACTGAAGCAGTCTCAGTAGTGACAAGTGCCTCACCTCAGCTCTCACAGAAAAAATCTGTGCTGTAAAACCTACAAAATGAGTGAAAACTTCGGACTACAGAAGCAGCTAAGACCTATGCTTTTATTAGGTTTATTTCACATTATGTTAGAAACTTAATTTTCTCTTTCACTGGAAGAGGAATGCAAGGCCATCTCACATTTAATGTAGAACAAATAGATTGTAAAAATGATCCTACACACATATTGGTGTGTTCAGGAAAAACTAATTATATCATTGCAGTTCCTGGGTAAGAACTCTGAAGTAGATGCATCACATGTGACATCATTATGAAGACCAAGATAGAGACTCTTTTTGAACAGTGGGCATAAAGATTTTTCAGAGCAGTGTATGCTATAGGGACAGCACTTTTTCAAGTTTCACTTGATGTTGTATCTGTTAGAGGTGATTTTCTAACTCTGTAAAAGTGGTAGCTCATGTTTGCATCATGATTTTACCCACCTCTGACTTCAAATAAGAGTAGAAAAAACTTTCTATGAATAAAATCTTTTAAAATGGTTATTAAGGCAAAGCAATTAAAGCCCCTAATAGGATGGAAAAGACATATTAATGATTATGTACCTTTTAATAAATCATAGATTACACAGATAGCAGTAGCACTGAACATCTGTGTGTTTCAACAATGAAGTTTTTTTGTATCAAATCCAGTAATCAACTATTAGCAACACATGAAGCTGAGATGGAACCAAGGTAACAAAAAAAAAAAAGTGACACAGACTTGCATTTCATCTCTGTAACAAAATCCTGGCATCCTACACAGTTTCTGACTTTGCAAGGACTCAAATTCAAAGAGAGAGAGAGAGAGAGAAATAAATCTGGCTGTTTATCTGATCCCTCTTAGTGTTTGCCTTATGAATTTATTATGGTTCTGATATATTTAACCCAATGCTGGGCCTGAAAAATCAGGAATGTTTCAAGTCATGGCCAAAGCATGTTTGCAGTCCTACATGGAATTGTAGAAGCTATTGCACCAAAGTGGTTTATTCCCAGACTTAACTGAGTTCTTAATACATACTAAACTTAAAAATAATGCAACTTATCTTGAAACAAGAAAGAGCTATTAAGCACATCAAGTTTCAGTTCATTTTTCAGATTTAAAAAGCAAAAAAAACTTTAAAAGAAAAAGAAATAAATCAGCAGGCTTGTCTAAGAATAGCAAGGGACAAATCCCGATGTGTGTTGTCCTAGAGATGCAGCACAGAAAGTACAGCCAAAGGAAAATGGAGGGTAGAAAGATGAATTTATGCCACCTTAACAACCCCCAGATTTGGAGTGGACTGAGTTCAGGCTGTCTCTGGCACAATTAGAACCCTACTCTGATTTCCTTACAGAGCTATCTTGCAAATAGGAATAAGTTTCAAAACTCTGTGCTGATCAGTAGGAAAACTTCTGACTTTCTGTTTTTTCCTAATACCACTCCAGAAAACACCAGTGCTGAGGACTATACTCAGCAGTGAAAGCTTGCACATTATTTATATTCTTAGGCTTCTTAAATCCAACACCATCTTTGCACACCTTGACTGCATTACTGCAGTCTACTACACTGCCAAAGTGAGGGGCACTGCATATTGGTATTTCAGTAAAAGGAGATAGTTCAATTACTAAACTATATGATTTAGAACTCCAAAATTAATAACTTGCAGTCTAGAAGCTTAGTTTTAACCTGTGCAATGTTCTCAAAGTCAGTAGCCCAGACTTTTTCAAGACTTTATGATGCTTACCCAGCACAAACATAATATATTGTAAACATAAATGGATATACCATGCTCTGCCAGTTCTGCCATTTTCTGATCAATTACTGCCTTCTGACACTGGTAGGAAAGGCAAAGGTTTAGAAGTGATGGCAACTTAGATATTAGTGAATAAATGTTCTTCCATCATTACTGAAGTACCTTATGCCCCTTTAGCTGGGCAATGAAAACAGGCCCAGTAAATGTCACATGGAGTCAAATGCATAGAAATAGGAGGTTTTGTGAGAACACTCTACAAGAATTAGAGGAGCTTATCTGCATCTCAAAAATGTAGACAGAAAGTAAAGAAACATCCTTGGAAAATTTATGCCACTGGAAGGTACATTTTTTTTTTTTTTCAGCAGAGCATTAGGGCAGAGTACAGCCTTGGAGCTTACAGAAATTCACACCTCTGTTTACAAAATCAGCTGACAGCATTACTGAGCCCTGAGCTAGAGTGTGGAGAGCATGACTAGCCTGGTTCTAAGCCTGGCTCACCTGTCAGCTGATCAGCCTTGGGAATCATGCTACCATCAGCTTTGCCAGCTTTGTCTCCTTTCTACAAGCACAAACACGTTTCAGTCAAAGAAGGAAATGATATGTTAATAATACAGGGAGGTACCAACTGAAACACTTGTAATTATTGGCCCTGAAGGTACTGAAAAGAGAGATTAAAAATACACCTGCACTTTAAAAACAGTCAAGGTGCAAGAGCACATATTAGCATCCTAGGCACTGAGATGATTTCAAGATCCTGTTATTTCTATTTTTATTTCTTTTTTTTTCTTCATTGATCAAGTTCTGTCTGGCCTGCCCCTATCTTATCAGAGGATGTCATTACATTGTTGTAGTGTTTTATCAAACTAAATGATCTCCCTCCTCCAAAACTCCATTCTTTCAGAAATGGCAAGAGCTTCAAAATCATCTTTTAAAATTAAATACTTGTAGAGACTAACTCACATGTCACAGGCAGAGTGGATGTGGGTGAAGATCTACAATCTCAGTATGCACGAGCCTTGTGCACCTACAAAATGAGTTAAAAAAACACAAACAAATTACCTATCCAATTCACCAAATCTGCTCATACCCACACTAAGAGCAGATGGTCGAAAGAAAAAAAGTAAGAAAAAGAAATAAAAGAGAGGATGGAGTGGTTTTTAACATTTTGGTCTGTTATTATAAACTTACTGCTTAAAATAGTTAGGAAAAAAATGATCCCCTGAGCTCAAATTTGTAGTCAGATACAGATCAGTGAATGCAGAGAACTTTCTTTTACCACTGTGTAGGCTTAGAGTACAATCTCCAGGAAATGGAGATCTGGGAGCTCTATTCCATAAAAGGGAAAAGTATTTAGAGGGCCCTTGGCTTTCAGTGTGTTCTCTCTGCAACTCATTTTACCATAGTAGAGAAAGTTAAGTATAATCAGTTCACTTCCCCAGGCTGAGTCATGGCTGAGTCCTTGTCAGTGAAGGCTCAGAGAAAGGTGCTTTACTCCATTTCCACTGATAGCTGGGCACCTGACCCCAAATGCTTTGCCACATCTCAACAAGGGGACACAAAAAAAGGGCAGAAATAAATAAAGTTAAGAAAGCATCTTATTAAGATTTCTGGACCTCATGCTGCCTGCGGTCAAGTCTCGTTTGTCAGCAACAGGCGTTGCTTGCTCATGGATGCAGCTGAACTGCACAATTCTAAGTGGCTTTTTGTAACTTTTTTCTTTGCTGCCCTGTAAAGTGGTTGTAAAACATTACCATAAAAAAGGTACTCCTTTTGCACTCCTTTTTGTATTGCTGTAAAAATACATGGAATTCATGAAACATTTTGAATTAAGTTTTGCAGCTTTGAAGTACATAAGACCCAGCAAACTTCCTTCAAATAAAGTCAGAGCAAAACATGGTGTTTTTCTTATGTTTGTACCACAAAAGGGTTTTCAAAGACAAAGCACATAGCTTAAGATAGACAGTTTGCTGGCATACATTAACTATCCTCTAAAATTTTAAAAACCCAAAACCACAACACAACAAAACAAACAAACCCCCTAAAAACAGATCCAGAATATCTTAATAGAAACACTTTGGAATTTTGCATTAGGACTCCAAGATCTTTGTATAATAGGAACATTAACTGGGAAAAGGAAAAAAAATCCCACAACTGAAGCTGACTCATGTACATTCTTGCCCTTTGTGACAAAAGGTCCTACGTGGAAACTGGAAGACATTTTTTTATTGTCTGCAACACAGGAAAAAAATTGACTAGTAGTTTCCTACTGCATCTCATTTTTATGACAAATGAGTGTTTTTTTCATGTTAAATACTCAAGTTTGCAAGATATTAAGATCCTGCTTCAGCCAATTCACCAAACCACAGAGTCATAGCCCCAGGACTAAAATAAGGCACCTTTGTGATAACCTTAATGATCTGAGCTCCACCCACACTAACATCCATACAACTGCACAAGGAAAACCTGGAAGACAAACTGGTGTTTCTGTTTTTAGGATACAGAACAATTCCACGGGGGCATGCAAAGTGTATATGCAACATTGTGTGAATTCAAAGGATCTGTTCTCATAGTGAGATTAATTCCTGAGTGATTTAAATAATACTTCTTGACAATCAGAACACTTCCAGGTTGCAACCCCAGAGACAAGGGATGAATGTGAATAACACTGTCACAAAAATATTGTAAAGAAAGAAACTAGCAAAAGCTAAAGGAAAATACAATTTCTAAAAACTTCCCTCAAACTCAGTGGCTACAGACTTCCTTGGAACTACAAGCTACACATGTAGGACTTGATTTACAGAGCAGCATGGCAGGAAAGAATCTCCCTTTCTGCTTCCTGTTTTCCTCATAGCTCAGGAACACATAAAACTGGATGGTTTTCAATAATCTGCTTGAATGAGAGAAAGGAAAAGTTAGGTCAGGCAGAAAGTAAAATGTTTTGATGCACGTCCAGCCTGACATGCATCCTGGGAGAATATGTCCAGTAATGGGTAGTTATGACACTGTTGAGACTAAAGACCAAAAGGTTTGGGGGTGAAAGGTGATGCTGTTCCATTATCAACAAGATCAACAAGGCATTTGGTTTGGTTATGTATCAAAAATATACATCAGAGTTTAAAGAAATCTGAAAGCTAACCCCAAAAGGGTTTAGTGGAAAATGTATTCTGGGAGTTCTATACTTAACTCCTAGAGAATCCATTCTGGTCTCAGCTTTAGCTTTTCCTTGATACATCAAGAGAAAAAGCAACTGGACCTGGTTTCACTCACAGGCAATCATTATAACATGGCTAAATGGAAACTTAAGACTTACAAAAAGATCATAACTGAAAATAGCACTTTTCTTTCGGTAAAATGTCAGCTTCATTTGTTTTAGCAATGTTTTTACAGTTTCTGTTTTGTTAGCAGTCAGTTTAGATTTACTTCCCTTTCAGCAAAGTATCTAGAGGAGTGCTTCCAACGACTTTTTTGGCTTGCAAGTATTCTAGGCTGAATTTTATGCTGCAGACAATCAGCAAACAGAAGAATGTACTTATTTTAGAAACACTGAGGAGCAGTATTTCACTAGCTTTTTAGACTAGTGGACCCAGACTTTAGAAAAAGATGTATCGTTTAAGGTAAGCCTATTTTAGACAGCCTGAAAATTTCCCAATTCCTCTTTTTTTTTTTTTTTTTTTTTTTAGGGGCAAGTAGGAGTTGATATTGCATGAACCAAACTTTTACAAATTACTCTGGTTTGGATGCAAATGTTTTATTTTCAGGGCTTTTTTTTATATAGCACTAAAAAGAATGTAAGGAAATGACGTTATAAGCAGCACAACCTCACTGTTAAAACAAATAGTTTTAAGAATTACATACAAGTTCAGAAAAAAAAAAAAGTCCTGGTTTACTTGTAGTTTTTATTCATTCTGGGGCTTTTCTTTGAACAAATATTCATGAGACAGAACTCCAAAATGACAATTTTATCTGGTCAAGTCTGTACCTAAGATACTGGACTCAGCTCTCTTATGAGCAGGATGTCTTACTGAGCTCATTTTTAACTTCTTTTTTTTTTTTTTCCCATCAGTGGGCTTTCACCTGGAAAAGCAAGAAGACAACAAGAAGCACTGCTCAGCCAGGTGGCCTCTAGGAAACCAGTTAGGATGAACTTTGGGGCACTTTAAAATAAAATTATATATATAATGAAAAAGATACGTGATATTAAGGAAAAATAAATCCCTCATTTATTCAGTATTATGCATAAGTTAAAGATATCAGCCAACAGTAGAAAATCCAATGATCAGAAGACTGTTAGATCTCAAGGCACACTTGTTATATTCCTTAACTTTCAGATTATTAGTATAGACTTTAAGGAAATGCATTTTAAAGGAAGAATGTGCATATAGAGTGGGAGGATATTTGGCATGGAAAATAAGGATTTCTAAGCATAAGGAACAGCATATAAGAAAGTGTGAAAATAAGAGTGGGAGAACAGTATACTTAGTGTCATTCAGGAGGGCAGTTCAAAACAAACCAGAACTAGGAAGTACCTGGAAGAAAGTCTGTTACAACATAAAGGCAATGATTTTAAAACAGGATAAAATGAAAAATAAAGTTGAAATGATATGTGAGTAAAAAATGTTGCTCTCTTCCTCCTAGACAACATATTATTTGAAAGACAATTTGTTTAGGAGGCAGTGCCAGTCTCGTTGTATGGTGCTGAAGAACCCCTTTGATGCAGAACCCGTGCACTGATAAATCTCCCAACAGAAATGATACCACTCAGAATACCAGGAGATAATCATACCACCCAACATGCTTTTGCCTAAATGAGCATCATGTACTCAGTCACACAGAGTCACTTGGGTTTCTTTCTGCTACTCCTCACAGATTTGGAGAAACTCAGATATGTTTCTGCTGTCTGGACTGCATGTATTATACATCACATTCTAGTTACACATTTATTTTTGTTTATGGTGTAGGCAGAGTTGGGAGCTTGAGACGATATTTTCTCAAATTGCCACTTGACTATATTCTTAGTCAATGTAAAAAGAGAACATATATGTTTGTGTGGAGGGGAGACAAATAAAATTAGGGGAAAAAAAATCAGTGTTCCTTGGTGCCAATTCAACCTTTTTAAAGAAAAACCTTAAGATTTCTACATGAAGTAAAATTTTTGAAAGCAATTTCTACATAGAAACATTCTATAAATTATTCTGCTTTTCAGGGCAGCAAGATATCAACTTTGCATAATTTGGGAAAAAAATACTCATGAAGGCCTGACTTAGAAACATAAATATGTTGAAGGCAATTAGGGCAGAACACTATTGCTTAGTGACCCAGGAGTCTTGTTGCTAGTCAAGCAAAAAATTTTCCAAATGAAGAAATTAAACTAAATTCTTTCTTTCCCAATCACAAAGGGTAATCCCAGCGGGCACACTTTGTTGAACAAACCAACAATAAATAGCTTTCTTTGGGATCTAGAATTCAATTTCAAGCAGGAAGATTACACTTGGCTTTCCATCTTGCATAGATAAATGGCAAAGCAGCCATTTATTCCCATTTTATGCCTCCCAGACACCACCAGATTGACATTTGCTTACTTTAATGATACATGGACACCTTTTTTTGCATTGCAAAAATGAACATTGCAAAAAGAGCATGAACATGTTTCACTTCTTTTTTATGAAAAAAGAATTATGGATCCTAGTCCACTGAACAGTTTTGGTTTTTACAAATATTGCTGTACAACAGGACTCTAATATCTTCACTATCAACTTATTCAAATAAACAGCCATTGTGTGGATTTTGACTGTTTTTTTTTTCTACAGAACTGGTAGTTCACTCATCCAGGTTGCAGTGTCTTAACTTGGATCTAGGGATGATAGATCACAAGAATTGTTGCTTTTGCTAGAAACAGTCCAATTTTATTCCTAGAGTACACATTAAATCTGTAGGCCTAGCTGTCTGAAAAAGCAAAGCTCATCATATCACCTCTTCCTTCCTGCCAGTATACGACATGGAGGTGTGAAAAAGCAGTAATATTTTGTAATGCCACCTTTTAAATGCTTTTTTCCTAGAAACAGACCCAATTTTGAAGCCAGAAGCAGCACTAATTTCTCTTATCAATATCTAGCTCTAAAAACAGGTATAACAACAGCAGCAACAACAAAAACAAAAAAACCATAATAGAATAATAACACAAAGGATGATTGATCCATTTTAGTATTCTTGAAAGAGGTGAGCGAGGAGGAAGTCCTCAGTGTCTCATTCAGGTGTGAGGTAAATGCAAAATTGTAGCCAAAAGCTCTTCCTTTCTCAAAAGATCTATTAATGCAATACAAGATTCTGCAAACACACTTTGTAGAAGGTCTTTTGCCTGTACTGCTGAATCATCTACAGATTTCTGTGTGCTGTGTTATTCTTTGCTACTGACTATATGCTTTTGGGACATTATAAATACCCTGACTACAACCCTTCAGATGTAGTCACACAGTGTTATTTTCACACTATGAAGTTCCTACAGTAAGCATTCTCAAACTGATGTGGTTTTTAATTTAAATTTAATTTTTAGAAGGTGTGATAAGAAGAGGCAGTATATTTTTACAGCATAATCTAATTTATGTACTATGTAAAGGCAGACTTTCAGTAGCTTGGATGAGGCCTGATCTTGATACTTTTTTTAACTGGTATTTAAAAGCAAAGACCCATAATACTCAGAGACAGAAAGATCACCTTGTTACTGATGCATTTAGCAAAGATATTCTATCTGCCTTTTTACTGGCCAAGTTAGCAATGAATTGGATTGGGTGACCCTCCAATGAGGCACATGCTGAATCAGCAACAAATTCCTCAGAGTCCTTCTTTTGCTAATTGGGCTAATTGAGGCAGTTATGAATTTCAAGGTGAAACCAACAAAGCATATTTGATTTAATAATTTGAGGGCCACAAAGGTGTTGCATTAGATAGGATGATGTAGTAATTAAGACAGAGGTGAAATAAATACTCCAAAATGCACACATCATACAGAAACAAGCTGTTAGCACAGAGACTGTTTCATCAGGTGTGCTCATGACATGGCTGTTCTTACATCTCACACAGTAAATTACTAATTTTAATTCTTTAAAAGGTTATTTTATAACACAGCCACAGCACTGAGTTAAACTTCAGTCATAAATAGCATTTGGTGAACTTTGTGAGACGAGCCCTTTGCAAGCAGCCCACACAGTGGCTTTTCATACTTTGCTCAGATTTTTAATCTCAATCGGTGCATGTTCCAAACTCTCAATACAAACAAAGCCATGAAATCAAAAGACTGACAGCTGAGTTTGGACTTAAAATTATGAGTAGAGCAGTGCATCATAATACCATTACAGCTGAATGACTACACAGATGCTTTATCTGATTGCTCAAAAGTGCTGCTCTGCCTACTGTTCTGAGTTTGAAAATACCAGTATCCCAAGGAGGAGAATCAATCTCAGGTAGCACTTGCAAGCCTCTCTCAGGTCATCTCTCACTGAATATCTGACTCGAGAAGTGTCATGGTTCTCTCCTGCTCTTAGATCGCCAAATCAGCTTCTTGGCCTGAACTGTATATTGCCAGAAGGAAACTTTCCAGTGGCTGCAATCAAGAACCCATGACCAAAATTATAGGGTAAATAATTTGTCCTTTTTTGTCCTTATTTGAAATACAGATGCAGTAGTTTCAGGAAAATTCAACCTGAACTCTTTATTTTAATGTGGGGGAAAGGGAGAAAGCATACTGCTTCATCACTTCAGAAAGAACAGATTTGCTGACTTAGAGAAAGGACGGTCTGAAAATGAAAGTAAGCAGTTGTTTGTGAGAAAAGAGAAGCAAGTCCCCATTTCCTGTGTTCTCAAAGCTCTGCATGCTATCAGAATCCAAAATCAGGGACAAGGGATTACTGCTAGTACCAAAAAAAACCCCAAATGAACCAACCCAAACCAACTCCAGAGCTGCCTTTCCACTACATCATCTAAAATTTCCAACTATAGAATCCCAGGATTGGGAGCACATCGTAATGCTAAAAAGCAAAAAAGGAACAATCCAGCCTTTTATTTTTCAGATGTCCTTAAAAGCAAAGGAGTAAATGTTCTCTCATACATCCGTTTCAAAACCACAACCATTCTATCTCTCTTTCAAGTATTAACACTGAGGACCAGGAGAATTTAATAACCTACTTGCAGTTTCCTCACTTTAAGGAAACACTGATGTATTCTACATATGGACCAGACTGAAGTCAGCATTTCCAAATACGCAATATAAAAGCTAATCTTTGATGATTTAAGTGAATAAAGTACATAATTCCTCTTACTTTTAAACCTCTCTCAGCAGGAAGAAAATGAGGCCTATTTTGTCTGCTTGTTAAAATTCTAGGTTCAGGATCTTTACTATTTGCACTCTAATTGGGAAATTATCCTTATTGGCTTGCATCTTCTAGAAAGCATGGTAAGAAAAATAACTTCTCATTTTCTTTTAGAAGGCTACCAGATGCAAAGCTCTGAGAACATATCATTAGCTAACCTTATTTCTGCCATTTTCAATTATTGTTTTACAAAGCCTAGGACTAGAAAAGTTAATAATAAAAATCAAAGCTATCAGAACAAGAAAGGAATTTTTATGCATTGACTGGTACATACTGTACCAAAACCTCACATTTTTCTGGGTAATTAAACAGTTCAGACAAAAGCATTGAGGAAAACAACAGCTTTGCTCTTCTGGAATAGCGCAAGCCGAATGTAGCAAAATGTTCTTCATGTCCTTTGTCAAAATCTTTCCCTGATAAAATTATTTAGCCAACACCATTCCACTCCTGATTATATCCAGGAGCTGATCCAAAAAAACAATGTACCAGCTTTATGCACAATCTCATCTCATCAACATCTAAAAAAACACCACACTCATTTGGTATGGTTTTATCAGTGTTGTGCACAGGGAGGCTCTAGGAAAGAGATGAGCTTAAACCAGCGAACTACTCCTACAGGCAAAGAGAATTCTACACTTTGGGGCCTATATTTCACATACTAGTTTCAACATTTTTGCCTCAAAACCTAAAATGAAAATAGAGGATGTGAGAAGGGCATAAAAGGAACAGAGTTACTCATATTCTATGAGGCTTTTAAAAAACTCCAAGACATGCCATGGGTCAAGATTTGCCACAGAAATATCAGACCTACAGCAATTGTCTGTTGTTTTCAGGGCACCCTATGTCTGCACTAAGAGCAGTGGGTAAGACATGAAATTGCATTTCAGTCCCTCAGTTCACGACCAGCAGTTCATCTCTGGTGCAAATGACAGAGTTTGTACACCTCCTGTTCCACTGCAGCTGCTGTTTGATACCCCCTGGGAGAGGAGCAAGGAGACAAAGTGGGAAAGGAGCAGCAATCATATCTTGAGACTGAGCTAAACTGACCGAATTCATGTTTCTTAGTCCTGTTTCATTGAACTTTATAAGCTATGCTAGAACTCAGTATTGCTCATCATCACTCTACTAAGAAATTGTGATGTGTATCTAATTATGTTAATTAAAAAACTTTATATATGAGTCAAAATGGCATTCTATGTTTTCCTACAATAAGTATGTAGTCACATACATTCAGATTTATTACCTTAACTTTTCTTTCTTTATGTCAAATAAAGTAAACAAGGTTGCATTAAAATAATGGAACCCATTATTTTATGTTTAAAACACTTGTAGAGAAATACAGAATGAAAAAGATTCCGTGATACTAATATATTATGAAATAAAAAATACAAAACCAGGTAAAGTATTTAGAAAGTATCTGTTAGAAGAAGATATTGGAACTCATTATAATTTTAACAATATCATAAATCTACGTAGATAAGACTAATCTTTAATAGAAGAAATGCTGAAATACCAGTGCTTCAAAAGTTTTATTGTTAATCAAAGTTTTGGGGTTTTAGAATGCCTCTGGACAACATTCTGGCAAATGCACAGGAAAAAAAGCTGTGCATTATCTACCTGAGGTAATGGAAGGAAAATAAAAAGCTTTACAGAGACTGAGATAAAGGCACACAATGAAGAATGCTCATTCTTTCCAAACACCTCCCTCAATATTTTGATGTTGACCTTGAGCTGCTTTGTTATCCTACCCAAACAAAACAAACTTCTGATTTGAGGACTGATTGCTTTATAACTTTATTATCACTTAAGACTTTCATCCTAGTTCCTAACTTTTAGATAACTGTCCTAGATAAGAAATTAATGCAATATTTTATTACTAAATAGACCCAGATACAAGAATGACAAATTAATACTAGTACTGTCCAGCAGTCTAAACTTTGCTATTTCATTAAATTTCTTTACAGAAATCAACACGCATTTTAATACAGGCAACATGTATTTTTCAAGGAGAGGTTTTCACAAAATTTTCTGTCAAGCACCTTAAGGAAACTGCTCCCACAGGACAAAAGAGAAATACATCCTGTAACTGAAGGAAGAAAATAAAGGACAGAAGTTGTTCTGTGTGCCGCAGACATTACACTTCCATGGGAACTGAGGTGTTCAACATGATTCTGAAGAATCTGGAAAAGTGGGTCTGTATAGATGATTAAAGATGAGATGGGAAAATCAGAGCTAAAGACAGCCATGGTCGTTTATGTAATACTGAGCACCTGAATAATAAACTGTCAGGTGAAAAAGGCAAATAGATGTACATGAGAAAAAAACAAATACAAAATACACTTAACTAAATAAAACCCCACCATTGTGTTTTACAAGTCAGGAAAGAGATTAGAGTAATTTTTAATAGTTCTCTGAAAATAGCATTCAGCAGTAGCCAAAAAGGCAAAAATGTTAAGAATTAATAGGAAAGAGCTGGAAACACCATAGAATATGAGACCAAATCTTTAAAACAGTTCTAGTCACATCTCAAAAAAAACCCAAACAAAACAAGCACACACACCCTCAACAAGAACAAAACCAAACCCCCAACAACATAAAAACAAATGGCTCATAGAAGAAAGACTGATCAGTTACTGCAAATGGTTTCCATGCAAAAAAGACACTTCTGGATAGGAACAGGTTAGAAAGTGTTAAATAGTCTGAAGAGGGTGGCCTGTTAATTATTTGATCTCAATTCCTCACAGTACATATGGATAAGGATGCCAAAAGCAGTTACTAGGCTGCTGTTTGAGTAGAAAAGTAGTTCCTTCACAACAATATACAATTAAATAATTGAATTTGTTACCACAGGAACTTGAAAAATAATTGAAGCACATAAGTCAGTTCAACCAGAGATGAGATGCATTTAGAGGAGAGGTACTGTAATAATTCCATACAGCCCCTGGACCTGGAAAGGCCTGAGCTGCAGATGCTTGAAAACAGTGGATGTTAAAGAAGGGTTTGGCTTTTGGAGTAGCATGAACATCATCCTTTTGTGGGATCAGATGAATGATTTGTAAGACCTGGATGTGCAGCCCTTAAGTTCAGTGGTGGTGAAGCAGCTTCAATTTCTGAAAGAAAGTGATTGTGAGAAAGTAAACAAAGGAAAAGTGCCTTTTTGTCCATCACAAGTAATTGGCAAGGCTGAATAAATGGATGGACAGAAACACAGGCAGAAGAAAGCAAGGGGAGAAAAGGACTTTTTCTTACATTTTTCTAGTTAATACAAACAGTACAGGGTAAGTCCATAGCCAGGACTAAGATCCAGGATGATACTGTGCTGGATTCCTAAGCAGCTTCCATGAAGAAGTAAACATATCTCAGTCTGAAGAATGTCTGGCATCTCCCTGCTTTGTCACGTTTTAGATTCTTGCAGATGAGCAATCTTCAGATGTTTTTAAGAGGCTATTTGGGTGGAAGGTCAATGAAAGTGTTTTCAGTTCTTTAAGATGCATCATAGAGAAAGAATTGAATTTCACAGGAGAAATGACAGCAAACCAGCAGTTTCCAAACTTTGCAGTCTTAAAATGCTGGCACATTTGCTTGCACACACAATAAAGGACATCCCCAATTTTATGGCTCTGTGAAGAAAATCCCATTTGTCTTTGATGCCCTTTACTACAAGACACAGGTGCAAATCAATATAGAAACTTCCAGAAAATCAAGAAGCTGAGACTGGCATGAAGGTTAACACAGCTCTTGATTACAAAGTATTGTTGGCGTTCTCCATCTTTTTCCTACTTATTATCACTGAATCCCAGAACAGCCCAGGTTGGAAGGGACCTTGAAAGACTGACCTGCCCTACCCTTTGTGAGAAAGGGAGCCTGGAAGAGATTATTGAGCATACTCTCAAATTGTATCTTGAAAACCTCCAGCAATGGGGACATTACCACATCTCTAGGGTGGTTGTTCCAGTGAATGATTGTTCTCACTACAAAAATGTGTCTTTTTTATTCTGAGATGATACCTTTCCCTGTCACATATATTAAGCTGTACAGTGCTGCCTACACTCCTGGTCCAAAAGCCTCACATGTGGCTGAGCCAGAAAAAACAGGAGAATAATCTCAGCTCAAATCAATGGTACAAACTCAGGAAAAGTCTTAAGATGCTCTTGTACTCCCACTGGTTTTCTCTTATAGAATATACAGCAGTAGGAATAAATCCATTTTCTGGATAAAGGTTTGAAATACCTCTTCTCTACCTCTAATATTTCTTACTAGTTCAGCCAGTATAAACATCAGGTTTTAGTAGCAAAGAAATGTAAAAAACAAAAGTATAAGATTGATCTAAGATACACAATGGATGGCAATCTCTCCACTGAGATATTAAAAACTTCAAAAAGGCCACATGACTTCACAACTCTCAAAGTTATTTCACACTGTAAATATTATTTCCCTTGTGAACCTAGTAAACTCAATCTGTAACAGAGATTGCACAATAAGGTTGCTTTAACAACAAAGAGATAATATTTATCATTCTAAGTTTTCATTCACTATGGCTAGGTCCTCCATCATAGATGCAAAAGATCAAAACAAACTACATTTAATTCTTGTCTAGAAAATTTTGTAAGAAAACTACTTTATTTTCCACAAAGTACAATGAAAGTTTCCATTGAGAACAGAAAGAGACAAACTTCCAATCAAAGCTTCCACTCTCTACAGACAAATTGTACATTTTGTTTGCCTCTAAACCTGCAAGTTTTCCCTGTGCTGTTTTGCTGCAACATGATTATGCCTTTAAGCTAGGCAGGTCACACCTTGTCCTCCCATTGTATGGCTTGCAGGACAGGACTAAGCAGGGAAAGCTTCCTAATATCAAATCCTGGGAGTACAGGTGAGTAAAGGAATATGTCAAACAGTTCTTCCAACACTCAAAAGCCATATTTTCATCTCAGCATCCCTCTTCCCCTTGAAGCTCTCAAGCTCAGTTTTGCTTTAGGCATTGTAATCTGATAACCATTATGAAACTAACTAGTTTGCTTGTGTCTCTTTATCAATTCAGTTAAACTGAACACCACCTACCTTTGCATTAGTCCTTTTATAGTTATTAGAGTTGATATAAAGAAAACAAAACTTGATAAGCTGAGGAAGCAATTGTTGTCTTACAGACAATGCACATACCTGCTTTTACTTGTCAACTGAAATTGCTGTTTTCATTCAAATATTCATCTGTTTGGATGTGGCTGGGTACAGCTGCTAAATGCTGATCTAAGATCTCTTTCAAGTGTTCCTACCAAAATCAGTAACACCAAAATTGGTGTTCTCTGTGGGGAAGAATCAAGAGAAGAAGAAGAAGAGCCTATACCCATTTCATTCTGTTCATCATCTTCAAAACTATATTATTAACAATACCACTTGTCTTCAACAGATTGAGAGGCATGAGAATATGTATAAAGGGAACCTTTCATGAGGGCTCACTTTGGCCTAAGGCTATTTGTCTCCTGAAGTTTTCTGTTTGTTTGGTTTGGGGTTTTTGTCCATTTTTGAATCAACTTAAGTTCCTGACCTAAAATCAGGAATTTAATTTAGGCTCCCCCTAATTGCATTCTGCAGGAACCTTCCACTTCTCAGACAACTACAGGGAAGCCCAGGGAGACAAACTTTGTAAGGTTAAAATTAACCTTTTTGTATATAATGGCCTTTCCTGAAGTGACTTATTTCAGATTACCTTCTAAAAAATTTACTTGGGGCAGTGGAAGGAATAGTGAGCTAAAGAGAGACAGTTTCTATCCTTCTCTTAATTCTTAATTAAATTGGCTAAGAAATTAAATTCTTAAGAATTAAAATCTTAATTCTCTTTATTAATGTTCTCTTCTATCCAAATCCTAGGCTGTACCAATTAAGAAATCATCTTCCCAGATCAAAATAAATAAGAGAGAAATAGAAATCTAGAACTTAGAACTATAGTTTCTAGGTTTTCTAGAAACATTTAATGTATGTTCCATTCATCTTTTTTCACATCTTCCCTTCATTTCTTCTTTATACTCAACAATTGACTACAAAAAGTAACAACTGCCAAGCTAGCTTAACAAACAAAATATATAATGTCCATACCTATGCAAAAAAAAAAATTTTCTAAATATACATTAATACCAATGATACTGTTTGATCTCTGGAAATAAGATGATGTTGAATTCTGTTGAACATGTTTCTAAGGCATGTAAATATTTTTTTCCAATGCAAACTTTTTTGTTGTTGTTAATGTTTCCTAGTTAGAATGTTTATTTGAATTTCCATGGTACTTAAAGACAACCTACAAATTCATTTTCTAAGTATTCCCTCCAAGTGTGATGTTTTTAATCTTGCTGAAAACAAAGTATATTTTTACAGAACAATGAGGATAAAGTTACTAACTGAGTATGCCATTTACATTTTTTTGTTAAAGGAAATATTTAAATTTAAAGTCAGAGCCAGCTATGATTTTTTTTCCTAAACTTCTCATTATCCAGTTAAATCAGAAATCATTTTCTGAAGAAATCATGGAATTTAGAAGATAAACAGGGCAACTACAGTACTTTCCATAACACTTTATTTGCCAATCAGTGTGAATGGAACCACAATTTTTTATCATAAGCAGAAAAAAATCCACTTCAATTATAAATATGTATTAAGCATGTTTTTTAACTGAGGTGAAGCAAAAAGCAAATTTCAATCACATAGCTTGTTGGAATTATAATCAGTACCTTAAGTGAACATACTGCAGAGCTTCATGAATATTCAACTACAGAGCTACCAATTACTGTATCAGTGCTTTTGGCATTAAAAATTTAATTTTCTTCATTTTTTGTAGCAGGGTGGAGTAATGGAATTTTATTTAGGTCACCCATTAGGTTCATACTCTGTCTTCATTTGTATTTCTTCAACTTCACCAACCCAAAAGTCAGGCATTAGTAAGTCACACAACTTTTCTAGTCAGGTTACTCTGCAAAGACAGGCAGCAGTTACATGTTCAGTTTACTGACACAAAGCTGCCCAGCTGCAGCCCTTACTGTGATGGGTAATTCCTGAGGAAGGTCTGAATATCGAAAACATACTAAATACTTTGCACTGGTACATTATTTAATCTTATTAGCTGACAAGAACATTAAATTTCACCCATTTAAATCATTATTTCATAGCACAAATGCAGCAGAAAATAATAGAACCATGTGCTTAAGAAAGTGAAAGATACAACAACAGTTCAGTTCTGATCTCTTCAAGGGATCTGGTTCTTCACTGTATAACAACACATCTTTCTCTATATCCTTCAAATATTTTGGGAAAGATGATTTCTTTTTGTATTTTAATATTAGAACATTAAAAATACCGTGAATGTAATTATTCAGCACTTTCCAATAAACACTTGCCAATAGAGCAAAGATTTACTACTGTGAAGAAAAAAATGATCACTCCACAATGCACTTAAGTGAAACTGTCCACTGGTCTGACTTCTTCACCTGAACTGTTTATCAGATGTTGGTACTGTGGAATAAATACTGCTTCAGGCTAGGTCCAAATGATTAAATTCACTATTGTAAAACTCATTGTGTTATTTAAAATCAGTTGTCTCATTTCTTGAACTGCTGAACTAAATCTCACTTTTGTCACATACCCAAAGCACATTGCACTTCCAGTCACCAAGAATGCACAGTTACATCCTGAGTTTTATGAACATCCATCTAGGTGGAATATTCAGTATAGTGGAATAATGTTTGATAGTTATGGAAAAAGATACAGCTTTTTGGATATTAGGCAATCCAACAATGATTTTCATCTTCTAGAAACATTCTTTAAGGGTTTAATATCTTCTCATCTATGATCCCATCCATAATTTTTACTAACAGTTTAATTAGAATTGTTTATAAAGTAGCATTTAATTTAAAATTAGCAAATGGAAAACATACATGTCAATCAAGGAAAAAAAAAAAAGAGACTGAAATGTGTTTAAAATTGTCAGAATAACAACTGACCTGTGCAATTCTCGTGTGTACAGGGCTCCTTACTGCACTGGCTGAGACCCACAAATGACAAATTAGCCCAACTGTTTCAAACAACTGAGGTAAAATTTAAAATGCAAACAAAAAGCTTATTACCTCTCAGAGGAGTTTAAGGCCTGGAATTCTCATGGTCAGCATAGTGCCTTGCAGCACAGGTGAAGAAAGGACAATGAATATTCAGCAGGCTGATGGCTGGAATGCTGTAGGCAGGAGCTTCCTGTTTTAAACATAAAGAAACAAATTTAATACTAGATAGAAAAGGGTAGCATTTTTTGTTTGTTTGAGCAAAATGAACAACTACTTCCAAACAGATGATCAGGCAAAGAAAGAAAACAGGATGTTACCACAGGTTAATTTCTTTCAAATAATCACAGAACCATTGAATAACAAACAAAGTGTGCAGTCAAGACCTCATTCTGCCATTTTTTGCTGAAGTTTACTTCAACAAAAAGGATTTCTAGAAACTTCTGAAGTGAGCTGAAGGAAGACAGAAGGGGAGTTCTTTAACAGGATCACTATATCTCATTTTGAAAGCATCTGTTTAGCGTTGCTGGTTTTCTCGATATTATTTTTAAAAAACAAGACGAACAAAAATCCTCCTCATCCAAAAACCAAATATCTGCATACTCTGAATAACATTCAGAGAAAGATATCAGTATTTTGCTATATAGTAAAAAAATCAAACAAACCCCTAAACCTATGACAGGTGATTTAAAGGACACCTGAAATAGTGAGTCCAATGAGCAGCGTTCATGATGTGGAATTCCTGGAGTTTCATCAGCCTTAGAGCTTGCCTAGTGACCCTGCACACACAGAGAAAGACATAATTGGTGGAGAAACCACTTCAGATGCAAGGAAATTTTCGGGAAACAGATTCCTGAACCCCAGCTGCCTTCTTTAAATGACCAGAAAGCAGATAAGGGCTGCTGTCTCTGGGTATTACTTTATTCTCCCTGGCTGAGCTTCAAAACATCTGTTGCATAAGGAAAGTCTAATTAGGATGGCTGCCTCTACCCGGGTGGCTGACATTTACTTGCCATGGGAAGAACCTGTCCACTACCAAGATTCCCATGAACCTGACTGACATGCCTAAAGAGCAGGCTGAGCAGAGTCTGTAGCCTGTTCCCAAAGGCTGCAGAAACCTCAGAACTTTTCCTTTTAGGCACTGCAGCCTCGAAGGAAAAAATCTGCAAAACAGATGAGGGTGTGTGTTACAAACTAACAGCGCTCTGCACCACTTTGGAAAGCAGACAAACATATGGACTGCCACCAACTATTAGAACTTGGTGTGAAATCACAGGAGTTATCAGCCTGCAGGTTTCACGATCTGTTTCACAGACATTTATGAATTTTTTCCAAAATAAAGATAGCAGTGCAATGACAGACCATTTAGTAACCTATGTCTCCCTACATTAAAAAATGGGTTGTTTCTAAGCAGCTGAGCTATCAAAACCTGTACTTTGGGTATTTTATTTTGATGATTTTGTATCTTATCTCCTTCATAGCAAGCTTACATGTCTCCTAGTCTCCTACCAGTCTGGAGAGCCAAGAGACAGCATTTGCTGTGCCTGGTTTTAAGCTCCACACATGCCAGGTTGCCAGCTGGCAAATCAAACAGAATCAGTGATAATTTCAGCTCATAGTGGAGCCTTTCCTCTTAGCAGCACTAAGCTGGGTCTCTCCTCTCTTACCACACCACTGATTTTCACTTGTAGGCGTATAATACTTTTGCAATCCTCTCCTGCCAAATTCAACAAGTCGGACAAGTTCAAAGGGTACTGGAAGGGAATGAAGGGAGGGCAGGGAAGAAGGGGGGAAAGATAGTTGGCTGACAACCAGAATAAAAGCATAATTTTTAGTCCAAGGAAAACAATACTAAAAATAGATTTGGGAAAGAATAAATGCATAGCTAACACTTAAAGAAGGCTAGTGGACAGCTAATAAAGAGAAATGTGTCTCTAAACAATAGCCATGTAATGCTTTTTCTCTAGCAAGAAGCTTATGTAGCTTATGTGTGTTCAGATCTCCCTTTCCCTCCTGCATTGCCATAAGCTGGTGATGAGTTTCAAGCTAAGCTGATGAAGGAGCTGGCAGATATCAGGAAGTCTGTATTTCCATGGCAGATGCAAATTCAGATGTACAGCATCTGAAACAGAGACTATATAGAACAGCTTAGAAATACAGAATAAATTGTTGTCGTAACAACTGTGGTGAGGGTGCTATAGACAAAGTTCTAAGAGAAATCAGGTTTCTTTGTTTCAAGTATTTGAAAAATCATGAAAAATATAAGCTACAGTTTTTAAGTTTCACATCTCTGTTGTCTTCTCTCCTTCCCCAATTAGGTTATTCATGTGACCATGTCTTATTAACAGTAAAAGTTACAATATTGTAAAAGAAGTGCAGATGTGCTGGTTTTACAGGCACATGATGAACAGCCACAGAAGCACCTCCCAAGCTTGACATAAAAGGATAACCTTTGGAATTTTAATTACACGGGACTTCAGTAAACAAGTATCAATAAATATTTATGGATCTAACATTTGGACTCCTCTATTAGATTTGTAAAAAAAAAAAAACCCAAACCAAGCAACAACCAACAAACCAAACCCACAATCAGTGCTGTTCACATTCTTGTTGAAGGATAAACCCAGGTAATTATCCAGTACTCCATGCAGAACAGTTGAGAAGGAAAGGAAACAAAGAATCCCCACAGAGGTTGAGAAAGACACACGTTTCCACACTCACTGGAGTTTTTTGCAGCTGCAAAGTTACAAATAGTCACATTTTTCAATACTTAAGACCAAAACTGAAACCTTATAAAAAAATCCCCAAAATGCTCAAGATTCATTATAGAAAAATACCTTACTGAGATTGCAAATATAAGCTAGTAGAAATGAGAGAGGTGCAACTATGTGTGTAACATTGCAACCCTTATTTTGAGAAAAATGGTGATCCATGTACATGGCAGTAGTTTATCCAGTCTTTTTAGAAAAATAAAAAAGCCTAAATGTACTTAGAAGTACTGCAGAATTTAAGTGGGCCTTCAAACTACAGAATATCATAGTTGCCTCTAAGAATCACTTCATCTACATGCTTATAAGACCCTTGAAAAAGAGCATTAACAACTAACAACTGAAATAAAAATTAAAAATATGTATTTCTACCACTGATACATTCTTGATATCAGACCCTCAACTGGACTTCTAAGAGTATGTTAAAGAAAATACTTGAAACAATTATGTGACTACTGTGGATTACCATATGCAAATTGACCTGCACACTGTTCTGCAATTTGAATCTTGAGGATTCATCAAGCTAATTGGAATAAAGAGAAATAGTTATTGTGCTTTCAAACAAGGCTTCAATTTCTCCAAGTCTTTCCTCTAACATTCCTTAGGAGTCAAGAGAACGAGGCATAGAAATATCTGAGGAAACAATTCAATTCCATAACCAAATTACAGTTGCCAAAATAACATGCTTTCCTCTGCTTGCTGTGTTTTATGAAGGAAGTCAAATTTCCTGCTCTCTTTGAGAAGTAACTGAATGTTCAAGGCTTTGAGCCCCACAGAGATGCTAAAGATTCCATTAGCTACTATTAAATTTCTTTCCTTTTGGGTAGCAGGGTTCCCATAAGTGCCTCAGGAACAAGGACATTTTACACTGACCACTGGGATGTGGCAGGGAGAAAGATCTTCATGGGCTGATGCAGTCTGTAAGCTGATTTTCACACTTGCTGCCATGGGACTGAAGGAATTTAGAGAAAGGTCAACATTTTCAGCAGCTTGTCTTGCAGAGAAATGGGAACTTGCTCCAAATATTCAACATACAAGTCAGGAAGAGAGTAGAAACCCAACTATCCAGTCTGACCCAGCCAGTTTGGGATTCACACAGCTGGGACACATTTTGCTCTCAGGTGACACCACAGGGTACCTGGAACAATAGGGCAACTCTGCTCTCCAATACACTGAGCACCTCTGTCACATTCTCTGTCCCACAATCTCCCTGTCCAGGAAAGGGCTGGTAATGCACTGTGGCAATTCGTACATCATTTCTGATATTTTTATTGCTATAGCAACTGAGTGTAGGCATTTAAACATAGCAACAGACTTTTTATAGCACTTTCTTGGATGTCAAAATGGCACGTTGTTTTATTTTCCAAGCAGATGCTCAGAAGATAAGTACACAGGATGATTGCAGAGTACCCACCTTCAAAAGGAAGAAAAAAACCTTTTAGCTTCACAACTTCTGAATCATATAAGATGAGTGCAAGACACATTGTGAGTTGCAAGACACATTGTGAGTTGCAAGGTTTTTGTCGTGAGTTTAAGAGACTTTGTTTGAGAAAACATTCACCAACTACTACCTAAGAATAAAATTAGATGAAAAAATTGGTGGATCTGTGCCCATTTTGTAAAAAGCTGTACAAGAAACTTAGGAAGTCCTGCTCTGTAGGGAAAAATGTCCATCAATTCTGATCTTTGCTTGTTAAGCAACTGAAAAGGGAAATCATCTTTATATGCAGTGGAGCCAGATTCTCAGGAATGAACAAAGTCCACCGAGACAGACCCATAGGTCATGCACATGGGCAAAGCTCCACACTATCCAAACAGCAACAGCAATTTACAAGAGAGTTTGACTTGCTGGATGGCTTAAGGAAACCCAACTCACCATTTTCATAAAACGAATCAAAGAACAATTAGGCTGGGAGGGACCTCTGGAGATCATCCAGTCCAACCTCCCTGGCAAAGAGTCACCTGGAGCAGTGACAAAGGAATGCATTCAGGAGTATCCAGAGAGACTCCACCATGTCCTTGGACCACCTGTCCCAGTGCTCTGACACCCTCAATGTACAGAAGTTGCTCCTCATGTTGAGAGGGAACTTCCTGTGTTTCAGTTTCTGGCCATTGCTCCTCACCCTGTCCCTGGGCACCACTGAAAAATGTCTGGCACAATCCTCTCAGCCCACCTTTGAGGTATTTGTAAGCATTATTGGCATCCCCTCTCAGCCCTCTCTCAACTAACCAGGCCCAGCTCCTGCAGCCTTTCCTCATCAGAGAGATGTTCCAGACTCTCCATCCTCTTTGTGGCCTCCGCTGGACCCTCTCTAGTAGCTCCTTGTCTCTTTTGTCCTAAGGAGCCCAGAACTGGTCACAGCACTCCAGGCTGAATAGAGAGGCTGGATGACCTCTCTTGGCCTGCTGGCCACACTCTTCCTGATGTAGTCCAGGCTACTTTTCTTGTGTGCAGTACTTTTTCTCTGGGTCCTTAATTTTAGCATTGTTTCTAAAGTGATCAGTAAAAATCACCACTTGGTATTTAATGCAATTTCTGAACACATTACTTGACAGGGAAATACCAAATGGCAACAGGACAGATTTCCTTGAGGATCTTTAGGTATTATTCACCCTTCCATTACAATTATACATCAGTTTTGTAGAGAGTGAGATGGTTGATGTCTGCCATTTTACTTAGAAAAACATTTAAAATCTGTTAAACAGAAAATGTCAAAGCTTTGCACAAAATTAATCCAACAGGAAATATCAAGAGCTTCTTATAAGGGTACAAGGTTGTTAATACTCCAGTGACTTTATTCCATTAGCACATAATAATGAGTTTTGGAAGGGACATTTTAATGCTGTGTTTTATGCAGAAGAAATTTCAAACAAATCCCAAAAGCTCACCATGAAGATAAAAACTGAGTTTTACATGCTGAGGTTTTAGAATATATTCCACAAATTCTTTCTCCCTGTCCCTTACAGATATTTTTTACTTAATGCATTGAGCAGCTTTCACACCTTCCTAATCTTGCTTCGGGTTCCTAAGATACTTGGGAATTCTGATAAATCTGCTTGGGTTTTGACAGTCTGCTCCACTGACTATTGCACTTATTAAAACCAGCTTTTGAAGCAATGTTGATCGTTTTAGCTAACAAAGAATAGGAATAAGTTTTTAATTGCAACAGCCCTCAGGGAAGTGTGGATGGGCACCACTATACTGGCAGAAGGGAACAAGGCACAAAAAGTAGGTTTGCTTCCAAGACTTTTCAGTCTGAGGTCTGAGAACATCAGACTGACTTAGCACCTGCTCCTGGGACAAACTCCACCCTCCCCTGCACCAGGCCCCAATCATGTAATTCTATTTTCATGAGCCCAGAGGTCATCATGTTTCAATCGCTATTTATAAAGAAAAATACGGGAAATTCAGCAGTTGAAATTGGGAAGCAATTTCCATACATCATCAAATTATTTCCCTTCCTTTCCACAAGCTCTCCTTCAACTTATGGCCAGATGCTTTATTTTTAATTTTTCTGTTCAGCAGTTACAGCGCAGTTCAGCACAAGTTTGTTAGTCTTAATAGGAAACATTAATTGATATATGAGACCTTACTATATTATATTACCTTCTAAAAGAGACTGGAGAAACTGGGAGAACTGAGATTATTCAAAAATAAAATAGAGGATTGTTCTTGTCCAAAACTTCAGAAAAAGCTATCCTTTTACAGATTTTGTAATTCGTTAGTACAAATAAAGTCCAAAATAAGATGGGTGAAAATAGACCTGCTTCTCCTACTCAGATTGCCCTGAGAGTCTTTACCTTTGTGGTGCTCTCTAAGTGCCTCCTCTGGCAACACTGAAGTCAATGGAAACTTTGCTGACGATTTCAAAAGCAAAGGCTCAGAGCCAAATTCCCCATGTATAACTTCAGCCTTACAAAACATTCTGCAGAATTATATAAACAGCAATAATTTTACTCAGAAGGCAAGTCTCTACCCCAAAGCAACTATTGTACTTGCCCCAGCAGTCCAGAATTTCTATCACGCATTCATTTTCAGGATGCAAAATATTACACTGGATAAGGAAACAGTGTGCAGCTCCTACATAAAAACCTTTTCCCACCACTTTTCAATCCCTTTGCTCTTTGCAGAAATCCCAGTAACTAATCCAGTGGGGTGTATTTTATAGCCATGAGATTGCAGCTCTCTTTGGATAATCACCAGGTGTATTTACATAAATTAAGGGACTGCAGTGACTCTATGCACGTGCCCATGACAAAACACAACAGAATATGCTTTAGTTGGGGAAAAGACTTCCATGTTTATATACTTACTTGACATATGTTAGCTGGCAGTTTTGCATGCTTCACTCCCTGCCCCTCTCATCCTCCCCTGTCCCAGCAACCCCTGTTAGCATAAGGAAAGATCATATTCTACAGGCCTTACTTGTCCAAAACCACAGATCTCTACAGATTTCTACCATACTACAGGTCCCTGATTACTTGTGACAACTAAAGATTTTGTGGTTTGTGCATTTTAAGGATAGGTGAAAGTTCTAACACATAGTAGGGCATTCTTAATTTCAGCTATGAAGTGGAGGTGAGTGTGAGGTCTTTGTTGTTGGTTTTGTTGTTTCAATCTTTTAGATATTTAATAAATTTGGTAATTCCTAAGTAAAACTTAATTCTCAAATTGTTTTTTGAGATTGTAAAATTAATGATGGACACACTGAAATTAACCTAAAGGAACAGAAATATAAAGCAAAAACCCATTATATCTACCTACTTAGATTAGAGGATTAAATCCAGAGGTGCTATTAGAGCTGAAGCTCTCCATAAAAACCTGAGGTTACAAGTCCACTTGCTCTAGATAACAAACCCCTCTCTCCTTTTCAGAATCCTTAGTACCTACTTTCCTGGGAGGGAAAGTGAGTTATTATTTCAAAGCACTACCATAACAGTAGATCACAGTCTTAGCTCTCCACAACAGCTCTACACATGTACATAAGCAGTAATTCATGTCTTGAGTCACTAGTTTAGAAGCTTACAGAGATCCATCACCCACTCAGATTTCCTTTCTGTCAGTGATACTGAGATCCAAAACATCTCTTTGACCCACTTTTCAAAGAAAGCACAGACAGAGAGCACATTACAAGGAAATTCTTCTGCTTAGTTTACAGAAAGGCTGCAAGTTAGGACAGCAAAAAGATGTATCTCTGCTCACAAATCCCCCAGATCTTTAAATAGCCCACAAACCTTGAAACAGCAAGGATTTTCTTTCTCCTTCCACTCATAAGGCATTAAATCCTTCTTTTTCCTGGACTTACACACTTCTCTAAAAACAGCAAATAGATGAGGAAGGAGAACTCCATGTGAGGAACATACACATATAATCCATGAAAGGAGAAGCTTTCACATCCGTCTCTCCCAGATCCAACTCCCTATACCTCACTTGCTCACTCTGTCCCAAATAACTTTTAAAAAGTTACTTGTCACCAAACTATCCTTAAAAGCTATCAGGAAGCAGACTGATTGAAAGGAGGATGGGGCTAAACACTGGAGTTATGAATCTGGCTGCTAGATAATTCTTAATTTCCAATGTTTTGGTCCCAGATAAATAGGACTATAGTTATTAAAACTGACCCAGACATACAAAAACATAGGAGGTAGAGAAGCCTACAGGTTTCATGCCCACAGACAATTTAGAACTTCTTCCAGAAAAATGTGAAGTGGATGGATTTCTAAAAGTTAAATACAATGAAAATCCTATGAAAAAAAAGAATTGTGTGAAATAAGAACAATAGCTGTTGAAGTGCTACATCAAGTATTAGAAATACATAGTTGGTTCAGACTTGGAGGAGTTAGACACAGATTTATTATCCCAACCTTTACACATTGTTAAAAACAAGTTATGGAAACTTAAACACCTTCTGGAATACCATCTAAACTTATACATCCTTGCACAAGTTGAAGAGTTGCATAAAACATTACAAGTAAAGTAACACATGCAAGACCAAGGGTCTTTGGAGGCCAGAAATATAAGAACATTATATGAGTGAGGACCCTCAGTATTCAGGATTTCATATACTGGACTGATTCTTAAATTCCACTCTTCTAATTAACTTAGATTTCTGTGAGTTTTATCATTAGATTATTAGGCTCTAAGTGTCATATAATTGCTGATTTAGGATATTATTGTTGATTTAAAACATGAAGGTCACTAGAAGCTTAACCTAAATGTACTAAGCTGTTCACTAATGATAGTCCAGACAAAAATAAAAGGAAAACTATTACAAGTTTTGCAACAAGATCTGAAATGCTTTAACAAGTAAGATTTATCACAGTCTCTTAAAGCTGAAGAAAACTTTCACTGAAGTGCACACAATATCTACCATATGAAATAAAAATGTAGTAATTGTCAGCACTCACAAGAACACTGTCCACACTCAGAACACTAAATTCACCCAATTTTTGTATGGCAGAAACTAAAAACTATGCTCTGATCACTCTGCAGAGATGGAAATTCACTACTGATTGCAGAGAATTTTTCACCAGGTGAAGTTATGCTATGCAGATTTGAAAAATCAACTCACTAACACAATTTGTTCATAATGTGAGTTAGTAACAGAAACCTAAATCTTTACTTTCAGCTATCACTTCCTTGCACTGATCTCATTCTTTCATGTTGTTTACATTCTGCTGTCTGGAGCAAAAGAAGATCTTAACATACACATTAGTAACACAAAAATGTGTTTTAATTTGTCAAGGAAACTAAATACATTTTAGTGCAGGGTACCTACCAAATACCACAGATAAAACCAAAAACCAAAATATCAGGAAAAGCAAATAAAGAGATTTTTCTGTACTAAAGGAAACACATTTTAACACTTGAAGATATTTGTTTTTCTCTGTACAGCATTCCAATTAAACACAACTTTGTAGTATTAATTTACATCTAACAGGACTAAACTCAAACACAGACTGAATAAAGAAATGGCTCTGAAAATGCCTTTTTAAAAGATAATTTCCAGACAAGTAGGTAATCCAGCAATATGGACCACTCTGGCAGTGTTAAAAGCATGAGGAAAGTCATACAATTAAAAAAAAAAAAAAAAAAAAAAGAAAAAGAGCAATCTGTGCCTTATCTGTTTGTCTGTAACATGGATTGCTCCTAAGACTCTCTCTTGGTTAGCACAATACAGATGACAGTATCTGTGAATCAGGTTGCCTTGAATTACTGACTACATACCTTTACTAATCAAGTCTCAGTGTAATTAACACAGCTTTTTCTTTTTCATTCTTGTATAGTTCCAGACAGTTTGTAAGCAGAACGAGGTTGCATTGACTACACCCAGTTTTTAAGCAGCTAAAATCTGATTAAGGGATAGAATTTAAAGAGGGTGGAGGAGAAGAGGTAAAGAACCAGCCCCTCGGTATCACAAGAACAAGGTACTGTACCTTTAAGGAGGAAAAATGGTTCCGTTCTGTTTCACAGCTGAAAAAGAGCTTATTCCTGGTTATAGAGATTACTTACCTAAAACTTCAGTTATTCTTCTCTTTCCCCTCGGGCCAGCCTCTCTTTCACTCTTGGGAGCTTTTACCATTTAAGGTCAATGTTACATCTGGCTCTAGTAACTAAAGCTGAAGCAATTTTTAACTCGGAGATCCAACAGGCTGCCTAACATTAGAATGAGAGTTTAAATTTAAAGTAACTCTTCAGAAGGCTTTTCTTGCCTCAGAGAATTACAGAATTAAAGGCTCGCCTATTCTGGCATAAGTACTCTGGGTACAACATGATGCAGACATCCCATTAGCATTCTTCAAGTTCAGTGCATATAAGCTCTACTTACTCACTTCTGATTAAAATGGGCAAGTAGGAAGAACAGATGAAACAGTTTACATCATGTTGTGTTAACCCGTAGAACTTTTTACTGACACAGATGCTACTATTTTTCATTGCTCTCCCCCTCCCTTTGTTTGGTCAGAAGGAGCCTAAATTAGAGAGCAAATAGAAGGCATGTGAACTTCTAAAGAACGCTGGCTTCAGTCCAGCCATGGGCTCTGCTCTCCACTTGCAGAGTAGGAATAATTCCCAATGAAGTCCACAGAATTTACTTGTATCCCATGAGAGAATGTAGCTACAATTGAGGCTTGAAGAGGGAAAAGAAACCCAAAACCTCTACCACAGTACATTCAGGTACCTACAGAGCAATCATGTGTACATGATTCAGAGCTCTCAGCTCTAAAACTGACAGAGATTTTACTTCAGCCCTTCAACTACTTCAGACTATTTATTTCTGAGTATTACAATTACATCCACAGATCCTAATTAAGAGTTCTCTAATGCCAGGTATTAGGAAGTTATTAAATGTAAGAAAGCCAAACCCTGTGCAAAAATCCTTTCACATCTGAAGTAAATACAAGAGAAGAGAAGGTGGGTAATGTTTTAAAGAAAAAAAAAAGGCAGCAGACTGCATGTAAAATTATTGGAGAGTAAGTTTTGAGGGGATATATCAGGGCTGTTTTAAGAGAAAGCAGCAAAAGATACTAAATTGACTGCCATTTGAGAGTGGCTAATAAGAGCAGCAAGGCAGAAACAAGTCAGACAAAGGAAAGACGTAAGGATTTGATGATTTGACTTGAAAAGCACCATAGACGACTAGTGCATGGCTTATAGGAGAAGGGGCAAAGATGATTTGATGGCAACATAGCACAGAAAATAAGAAGCTGAGCACCTGCTTTGTGCCACATCATGTTTCAGCTGGCATAAGAAATTCTATTATTCTACACTTAAGACATTCTTAGTTCCAAAGATCAACAAAGAGGAAAAAGACTCTGAGAAACTTCTCTAACACTGGTGCTTAAGCTTGTTCCCCACATAAAGGGAGTAGCTAGGTTTTTCCAATACCTTTTCAGGTACTGATGTCCTCTGTCTACTTACAGTCCTTGACACCATCACTGACTCTAACAAGACATTTGAACACACCTCTTTTCACCTTTTTGAATTACTATTTCATTACCCACAAATCCACATTCTGAAACAGCCTCATGTGACTCAGCATGGTTTCAGTCTTCCATTTAGCTATCTGCAGCTACAGAATTTTTACTAGCATCTGTAACTCATCATTTTTCAATTTTATTATCTCAGAATTTCTAGGCCACAAGTGTCAAATGCTTCATTTGACAGAACAGAAGTTGTGTTTCTGTTAAATCTGCTTTCATGTCTTTCAGAGCATCGACTGCTTTGGGCAAGAACAAGATGTTTACTGTCTTTTAGCATTACTGTCCTCTGGGAAATAAAACTTTTTGCTGAAATTGCTTGTTTGTTGGTCTAGCATCCTACAACCACTGTTGGCCAAATTTAGCCCAAATTTGTTAAAGTAATTGAGGCCTCACAATATTTTCAAGTTCCCAGAGAGTTAGTGAAACCAGTGCTTGTAAAGCAAATTTAAGCTACTGCCTCTGCTAAGGAAAAAACCTATAGTGGCTGTTTCAGTTTTGTTTTGTTGGTCTCTCCACTTGCACCACCCAAACACGACTCCTGCTGTCCAGGCAGGATTTAGGGGACACAGCAGGATCCTAAGAGTACTCAAAACAGGAGGAAAACAAAGCTTCCATCAATCTTCTGCTCCCAAAATTGCTTTGTATATTCTATTCTATAGCTTTGGCAGATCCTTTGCCCAGAGACTTGTTTAATGTGTGCAATTTCAGGCCAAATGGAGGTGAAAGCCGCTAGCTAAAATCTGAATTATTGAATAAGGAAATATTAGCATCTAAAATTTAACTATTTCAACAAGATTGTTAAAATTCTATAAAGAAGGCATAGTAACAGGTACCATATTTTAAAAGCCAATTGTTTGCTTTGATTTTTTTAAGATCTGGTGATATCTGTTTTTGTAAAAACATTCTAATACAGATGGCTTGGCCACTCCCCCATAACTCAACATATTTATGTTGTCAGTATTCCAGTATTTTATACTCCTGGGAGAGCATGAAATTATTTTTATAGGTATTCTGAAGTATTTCAGAGTAGCTAGATGCAGTTCTCTGCAGTTACATATGGCTTGGTGGTTATGGCATGTGTGTGCCCCTATCCCACCAGTTAACTACCCATTTCCCTGATTTTCATAGCTCTGTGACCTATGAAAGCAGCAGTGCAGGAGCAGCAAATTTAACATAGCAACATTACGTTTCCTGGGCTGGGCTCCTCAAGTTCTAAGATTTTAACTTGTGCCTTTGAGGAGGTGAAAAACCAGCACTAAACACAAATACTAAAATCCTTGGCATAGTGAAGCAATGGAGAGTTCTGGCTCTCAGGCTGAAGTAGAGGTAAGATCCATGCATGGACTTCATTTCTGGAGCACAACCAAAGCTTTGTCTAGCAACAGCAGCAAACTGATCTTGCCACAATCTTTATTTTTTTTTTCTAGTTTTGGCTTTAATCGCGCTGTCTGGGAGATAAGAACTTTAACTCAAATAGCATATTTGTGCAGAAATAGTTGTAGGTATCTTCATTTGAACTTTTGAGAATTATCATATTTTTAAATATTTACATTATTACTATTATTGTTGTTATTTTTTAAGATTTTATGCTTCAAGGTTTAAAGATACTTTGCATTAAAATGCTGGTTATTATCCTTCCTGCACATATGTAATAGCCATCCATAATGGCAAGTCATGATTACATGCTCTATTTTTTATCCAGTGACTAAAGTATAAATATTATTCATCAGACAGGTTAAAAATTTGCAGCAGAAGTGATAACATTTGCACTTAAAACTGGAGTTCTAGGACACGAGTTTTCATGCTCTATTTTAAAAGCATCTCAAGGATGTTTTTATCAGTTAAAACTTCACTTGCATCACATTTAGAATGCATCTCATCCCTCTCAGGTTCACCCCACAAATAACAATGTGCATTGACAATTTTCTTTATTGAATCATTCTCATCATCTTATTTCTTAACTGAATGGAAAAAATTAGTTACCTGAGTTAAGGTTAAGGCCAAATTTTTGCTGTGTCCCTTTTCTTTTTCTTGCACAGAACATCTTTCCAAATTCAAATATTTAGTCCTACATAAAATTTGTGTTTTCAATGGCTTTTCTGGCTTGTATGTTACTAGCATCATAGTGCACACAAAACTGAAGTCACCTTCTCTCATCTGATGGCACCCCTTATGCAAATTTTACTCATGTATGCAATTCTTATCTGCCAGCTTCATCCAGACAGGAGGGAAAAAAACAAGATAAGAACAATTTTGCTAAGTTAATATATGAAACAAACAAACAAAAAAAATCCAAGGCAAAAACATGCAATAGAATTTTCCCATCTGGGACTCATTCTGCTGAGTATTTAATCCCAAATACAGCTCAGAAAAACTGAACTAAAATGTGTATTGGACCACATGGGTGTTATTACAAAATAGCACTTTGCCAGTCAGCTATGCTAGATAATTTATGTAAAATGTAACAAACTTTATTAACATTTAATAATGCTTATGCATCAATTTATCTAGTTGAGTCTTCTGAAAGGCAGGGAATTTGCTTCCAATTTTCTCCAGCAGAAGAGAAGCTAAATCAAAAGAATGTGCAATTGCAGACCTGAAGAAGGAGGTATGGAGAGGTTTGCTAGAATCCAATCATCTTAAAGAAAACATCTCTATGGACAGCCATGGAAATCAATTTTGCTTTGATGTCATGATTGAGGTACAGATGATCCTGCACACCAGCCCATGTTACCCTAAAGATTTGAGGCTTTAGGGACAAGGACTCAAAGCTCCTGCAAAACCTCTCCTCACCAAGCCACAAAGAGTCTTTTTATTTATAAAAAGCTAACGTTTTTTTCAGTCCCAAAATAGCCAGCTAATAATCTCTATATGAGAAACAGGCAGGGGACAAGAAACAAAACGTCAATCTGTTTTCCAGCTTTCATTGCCAGATGATCAATAAAATGATCCAAACTGACAAACACACTTTCAATGCCCAAGTCCTTTTGGACAAATGTTATTTAAAGCATTTAAAGCAATCATTATATTTTCTTTTCCCATATTAATGTCTGGTGGTTTTAAAAATGGAGTTCCAATAAAGCACCAAATTAGGATGTTTATAAAAACTTATGGGAAAGCAAAACAGCATCAGAAATTTAAACCTTTGTGGGCAAGGAAATTACCCTGTTTCCATGCCCTTAAAATCTAGTCTGCCAAGAAGCTAAATATATCAAATATTTTTTAGCACACATAGAGTCATCCAAGGTCATGGATGCATTTCAGTTAGTCTAATTAACTGTTTTCTGAGGTTGAGCTTTAATTTCTGTTAATAGCAATTGAAACCTTAGCATGCCTACAAGCAATACATTAAATACACTGTTATGTGATTGTCCTGTATTCTAGGGAAAATCCTTCTGGAAAGATGACAGAATTAAAAAAAAAAAAAAAAAAAAAAAAAGCACTCATAATTTTTGATTATTGGGGGAAGGGTGAGTGAGGAGGGAAGAAAACAAAAAAAAGGAAAGTTTATTAGTCAAAGAAAATCTTCCAGAAGATTTGACACAGTCACAGCCGTTGGGTAAACAATCATCTATAGAGAGCTTCTCCTATCAGAGCTCATTTTCTGTTTTTTTTTTTTTTTTGGGGGCCTGGTAAGGGTGAGGGGTTAAAATGTGAACTACAATCTTTTAGGAAAGCTAAAGAGGTTAATAATTACTATGACTAAGTTGCACCTGACCTTGGTTGTGGGAAATCAGACAGAAAAGAAAAATAAGGAGAATTCCAAAGGATTACAGGCTTCTCCTTCCACATGGCTGTACAGACATATAATAGCATACTCTGGTAATCTGAGGTACAAGTGAAGGAGACTAGTACTGCACACAATCTAGGCCCAACTAGTAAATGTTATACTTCTTCCTGAATTCAGAATTCATACTGAATTTGGACTTCCTGCTATATCCCAGTCCAGTGCAAGAGAAATTAATATATTGCAAGAAGATTCTTAAGATTTGCAGGAAAAAGATGCAATACAGATTTTTTTTTAAGGATTTAAGATGACATTCCCTTGCTGAATTAATAATAAAAAATTGCTAATCTCATGTGAAACTTGGTACCAGCATATCCCCTACCCACACTGATCGAGAATGTTTGCAGATTCAATTAACAGCCCTAGATTTTAAGAATTATTTGCAGGCTGAAGTTTACATTTACCACATGGTAATAATAAATGTCTGAGGAAGAAATGTGCGAAGATTTTTTCGGTACCCTGTAAGTGACTTCCATTTTTACAGAAAAAAGCAAAGGTAAGTATAAATCCTGGTCAGAGACTGATTTTGGTTAACACTTGCTTTCAATGCTGCAATTTTATGCAGCCATTTGTTCTAAAGTTTCCCAAAATATGGATAGAAAACTTATTCCACCTTTACCAGTGGAATTTTAGAGAAAATCTTTAACATACATTTTTGTTGACTGGATCTCTGCTGCTGCCAGACTCTTACAGGATTCATTGGAGGGTGTTTCTGTACTTTTTCTTCGACAGTATTAAGGTGGTGCATTTAAAAAAAAGGGGGGGGGGGAAATAGTATCCATAGGAACGTCTGTAGATGAAGCTGTCACTTTCCGTTGTAACATAGCACCTTTGCATTTTCAGATATTTGAGATATGACACAAATGTGATCATTTGGGTGAAAGTAACTGGCTTCAAAATGTTGTTTTTCAGCCAGCATGTTTCAACTGTTTAAAAAAAAAGGGACGCCAAATTTTTTTATATATACACTATATATGTAAGAACATTTTCTAAAATTTTAAAGAAGTTGCTTGATATTCTACAGAAAAGAGATTGAATTTGGAACAGCAACCATAATTTTTGCTTTTCTCTTTAGAAGTAGGCAAAGGGTATTACTTTTTAATTTTTAAAGAAGTTTTAAATACCACATTTCTACTGAGCACATGTTTGCATTTTCAGAAAACAACAGGAATTGATTATGCATAGTCAGTATCACCATATGCACATAGCTAAATGTTTGTCTGCCTTGAATCTTTGCAAAGATGGGATTAACAGAATAATTTCTTTTTTTACATATCTGCAGCTTCACATAGAAGTAGCTGTTGGTGCTTCATTCTTTGCCAATGCTTAACAGGATGCATTGCAGTGGGAATTTTTGCCAGGCAGCCCTTAAAGCACACTGCATTTCTGTCATGCCTTCAGAACTGCCTAAAATACAGTTTCATGATGCATTGGAAAGATACACCATTATCAACATGAGACTCTAAAACTACATTTTCTCTACCTGCTCCTTCCACACCCCCCTTTTCATCTTCCCCTCTGAATTAGATTGCATCTTTTTCACCTCAGGTTTAAAGCCTAAAACCTCCTCTCTTCATTTGTTCCTGTACTTCAGTCTGATCATATTTTCCTGGTGGGTGTTTATTAATGAGAAGCCACTGACCTATTTTTCTGTATGTTCTCTTCCTAAGATCTGCCTCAAGGTGAATGTCCCAGTTCTAAAAGATATAAGTGTTTTGTTCAAAAATGCCAGCAAAATTAGGGATTTTTTGCTTGGTTTAATTATAAGCAGTATTTTCTATTTTTGATAGAGTTATTCACAAATCAAAAAGCAAATATTTATCTGTTTCTTTAAAGGAAATGTTAAACTTGAAAGGAAATGTTAAGCTTAACATCAGCCTTATACAAAGAAATTTAACACTAAAAGATCTCATAAGTAGATATCCTAACCCACATATATCTATACATACATATATATATATTTATAGTAAAAAAACAAAGTCACCTTGTGATATACTGAACTGTCACAAAATGAGACTGACATGCCATTACTAGGAAATGTATATTCCAACATGAATCAAGTCATACTGCAACAAGGCAATGAAACACTCATAGATTCTGTATTATAATCACCAGAGCAAGTGATTCTGCTTTTTGAGATAGTGTTTGCTTCATTTAAAACACAGAACGTTCATCCACAACAGCTTCAGACCTTTCATTCATCTACTACCCCATGACAGAAAAAAACCCTTAAGACAATCCAGGACAAAACCAAAACAACTCAAATATTATTTAGACATAAAAATATGGAAGAATCCAGTAACTCTGACGAGATATGAGGATCCTGGAACTGAAAGAGTTTAACCAAAGATTAAGCATATTAATTGACCCTGAATCCAACCACTCCATATTCTGATGCTGCTACTGTAGTGAAGTTTAGCAAGAGAAGAAACTGCCAGTATGATTTATAACTGCTGCATCTCAGAGTGCCATAGAATCCTGCTCTGCCTAGTTGTTGTACAGTAAGATACCAAAGTTAACAGATGTCCCAGAATGGCAGGGAGTTCACATTCCCTCTTTCTTCCTCCAGTGGGGTTGGAACAGAGTGGAAACAGCTCTTCTACTTTTGTATGAGAGACCAAACACACAAGTTGAAAGTCCCTCCACTTCTAACTTTTTATCCCCTAGATGTTCATCAGAACATTTGGGCTCTTGTCAGAAGGATGAGAACTGCTGGCAGCAGCTTGCCTTCTAAAGCTGCTTCCCTCCACCCTGAATGGGATTCACACACAAGCATGTGCTCAGAACCCCTGAGTGCTGAACTGTAAGGAATGTAAACAGAGCATAGACAAAAAAAACCACTCCATTCCTCCACACAGTCATGGACATGACAGAGAAGGAGATTTTCCCTGATTATGTTTTCCCTAGAACAAACTGCATAGCTTTTACCAGGGGAAAGAAGAAAACTATTCAGTACTGCTTCATCATGCTTTCTTGACTGACAGCATTGGTTGCATTTGCAGGGGATTGCTTCAATTAGGAAAAATGACTGTCAGCATTCCTTTTCCCTGGAAATACTTCCACTGTTTCTGAGTTAATCACACGACTTCACAGTGGTTTAGGTGCTGTCTCTGCTTTTCACAAAAGCCATGTGCGTTTTCTAGCTGCCTCCTGTTCTAAATCAACTTGTCAATCAAATTTTATGACTTCTGGCTCTCCTTCCCCCTAAAGCCTGGTGGGGTGCAATGCGATTGCATTGTTCTTTGAGGGGAACCTGCTGATTTTTTTGTTAAAAAAGCCACCAAGGCAATTATCCCTTCCTGGGAATTCTTAGTCCTCTTGGAAAACCATGCAGTTGCAATTTTGAGTAAAAGCAATTATCATTTTTTAAACTGTGGTCCAGAGAGCCCTAAGAAAAAGCTGCTCAACCAGCACATTGAAATCAAAGTGCTGCTTGTTCACTCTGCATTCAATCCCTCTTTGGGGAAATGCACAGTTGGGTGATACTTTCTGATACACATTTTAAAACTTGCTTTCTATCCTACTTTTATGCCTCCTAAGAAAACCCCAAACTATTATGCTCATTCAAGATACATTCTTTATATTTACATTTCTTACACTTGTTTCTTTCCCAGTTTTAGTCTCTAAAAACTAGCAGGGCTGCTAAGCCTTGTACCCTTGAATCTATTCTAGATTGTTGTATCTTCTTATCAACTCCTCAAAGCCTGATCACATCAAAATGTTTCCAGGTATTTGTTTATAGAGCTATCCCTGTTTTACTTTCTTTGCAAAAGAAATATGAAATGCTGTGTCTGGCAAATACTTTTTTCCCCACAGATTCAAATGTATTTATATTTGGACATTTTGTAGCCCAAAATACATTTTAAAAACCCTTTAATTTAGGTTTCTCTTTTCACATATGGTTTCTTGCAGTGACTGAGTTTACATCCAACAGAAACAAAGCTCTGAAAACCTTCAGTTAAAAGCAAATAATTGGGAAAGATCAGAATTAATTGGGAGTGATTCAGTCAATAGGACAACTAAATACAGAGAAGCTATTTCATCTGGAGTAGAGAATATGCACAACCATTTGATATCAGGCAATTACAAAATGTTCAGATGCAAAATCTCGTATTATCAACTTCTCATCTTAAAAATTTAGACACTCAAATGAGCAGGTGCCATACAATTTTACAAGCTATAGAAATTGGTAAATAGATGTGGCTAAGTCAATGCTCAGAATAACTTCATCCCTTGCCTTTGATAAGGATACAGACAAAGCTATATAAATTTAAGCTCTCTATTCAAAGCCTGCTGCTGTTTACAGGAAAGAAGCTCACCATCAAATAAGAGAGGTAACAAATAGTTGTTTATACAAGTGGTTTGGTGATTAAACTGTCAAATGACCTGACATCAGGAGGGGGCAAAAAAAAACTGTGCAAAAGTCACCGAACCAATTTGAATTTTTACATGTCAAATTCTATCGGGATTCCTTTGACTTGTAGCACTAAGCCATCTTACCAAGAGGAATCCAGCTGCAGTGATGTTGTATTTTTCACTACAAACCATTGTGTACACAAGCAAATTAAATGGAAGTCAATGGAATAGATAATTTTGGGAATTGTTATATGTATATATGCATATTAAGAGTTTGCACAGTAGTATCACTATGAAAATTGCTGGATCCATAGAACAAGGGTTTTTTTCTGCTAATGGAGTAGATATATTCACCAAGCTAGGAACAATGGAAAAGGCTGAAATTTCTCTACTGTTCTGACTATAAAAATAGAGTATTAAGAATATTGTATTAAGAATAAAGTTTCCAAGAGCTGCTAATATTAGCCTTCTTAGGGACAGTGTTTGGGAGTCATCCTTAAACAAAGAGGGGAAAAACAAAGGAGATGGAGTCTCTTGGAAAGAAGTCATGAGTCATGACTGAGTCCACAGAAACAAAGACGAGACTGGCATAATCCTCACAAAGTTGGAAAAGGAAAACAGTAAGGAACAGGCAAGGTGAGGAGCAAAAACCTAGTCAGGATAAATTGTACTAAGCTGGATGAATGTCATGGCTTAGAAGACAAAAATGACAGATTCATTAACATCTTTCAGCCCCCAAACTGAGAGAGACTATCTTTTGGGCTGATAAGACAAGACAGAGAAAGGAAGATTTTGTTGCTGCTTTTGTTGAAACTGGGTATTTTCCATGCCATTAAATAAAGCCTCATGTTGCTTTAAGACTCCCTGAAAACTAAAGTTTCTTGTAGTCTATCAGTTTTGGAAGACTTGAACCATAGACTTAAGACAAAGAATCTATGGAGTAATGTGAGGAGTCTCTTAGTCAGTTACTTGTGCTCTAACAAGACAAACCCCCAGACATTTAGGATGTTTCCAAAACAGCTGGAATTTAGATTTCTACTACTGTGAAGCAACAGCAGAGGAAAAATGCCAGAGCCAAAGGAGGAAAGCATGAGAGTGCATACCAAAATCCTTGGAAGCTGACTGCATGCAAGTCCTGTGGGCTCAGGAGCCCAACAAAAGCCTGGCCAAGAAGAGTGTGATCACATTTATGGAACAATTTGAAGCAGAGCTATGTTTAAAGCCCTACAATCATTAAGTTGTGAGTGACCTCATCCAAGTATCTATTGTTTGCTAAAACATATAGGGAATTCCAGTTGATATCTTAGGCCAAGAAGTAAAAAAGATGTACATTTCAGCATAATTAAACAGAAAAACAAAAATATTTCCTTACCAGATCAGTGCTATGTAAACAAGAGAATTTAATAAAATAGAATATTTGAAATGTTCCAGTATTTCCTCATATAAAGCTTAGGATTATTTTCCTTCTAAGAGTGACTTAACAGTTACCCAACATTTTACTATCCAATTTTGACACTTCAGTCAGAAATCTAATGATGCTTCTGGACAAAATATAATTCTATATCATGTGTGGTTACCACAGACCACCTTGTTTCTCTTCTCAGTGTGGTAAAATTGCCTTCCTTTTGTGCACACCTTAAGTTGCTTGGATATCTACGTAACATACAGTATTATGGGTAAATTCAGTTATATAATGGGTGACTGGGACTCTACCCAGATGCAGAGAAATAAAAATCATAAGATTTTACTTACAGTTTTTATGTTCTGCCTCTCTGCTTATCTAGACCTACCTATAATCCACATCATTCCATATGTTGTGTTCTTATGAGGAAGTGCTCTAATACTTTGTCAGGAACACTGTTCTTATAATTTAATTAGGACGTGGTAAAACAAGTACTTTTAAAAAAATATTTTTTGCTGAACAACTTCTTAAAAGTGGGTGGATAAAATCCTCAGTAAAATTTAATTGTAATAAGATAGGAAATTGGAAGCTGTCACCTGTGCTAATAGACATTACTTCTTAGCCAAATCACAGGAACTTTAGAGCAATTCTTCTGACTGTTGGAAGAATTTAACTCATGCAAGCCTCAGGAACAAGAAGTGGGGAAGAAGGGTTGTTTACAAACCCATGGTAGAAGAAAGACTGCAAAGGAGAAACGTTAAGCAAAAATTGTTCCCAGGAAAGGACCTGATGTTATTAGGAAGCATGATGTGTTTATACAAGTTAAAATATTTAACAAACAAGGATTTTGGAATGCCTTGCCGATGAAACATTTAAGGAAAGGGAGAGAAAAAAAAAACCAAAACCAAAAACAAAAGCAACACCCCAAAAAGTCTTCAGAAACATGAGAATTAATTACAAGGCAGGAAAAAATCTAAAAATCACTAAAATCAGACCCAAATGTGTAGCCCCTAAACCAAGCATTTTCTGCCCTTTCCAATCGTTCAGGATGATTAAAGAAACCCACACTTGTTCCACATTCAAATAATCTATATATGCAATTTAAGAAAGGGAAGGAAGATTTATATGAAGAATTAAAACAGTTCCTTTTAAAGCCTTTATCTTTTGAACCCATGTGCTGTTTTATCTGGGATAACTGCATGCTTACCATGCTTACGCTGCAGGAGACACTTTATTCTTTTCCTTACAAACTCAAAAGTCATTAACTGACTTTTTAAAATGTCTTTCTCTGAACCTGTGCAGTCCTAATGCTCTACAACAAATAGAGCAAAGCCATCTTTAAGTGAGATATCGAAGACAGTCAGGGCATTACCATAATTTAATTAGTTCTCTGCTGCCTTTGCTGGGCTAGTGCTGCCTTAGTACTGCTATGTCACACTTCAGCCTAAGGTGAGTAGGGGCCCTGTTTTTATGTATTCTTGCAAGGCAAGGCATCTGAGTAAGCAGCCTGAATTGTCCTACTTCATGTTAGTCCTTTTATAATCCTATATTAGCCTATAAAAGTGAGATTGGTAGAGCAGTACGCTCAGCTGATCTGAACATGTCAATTTATGCAAGTATAAAACCAGAAATTAAACGAAAATATCTGTCTCAAATTCAATCTCTTACCTTTCTGAGGTCTCTCTTGTTTCTTTCATCTAAGATGGATTCTTCACATCCAAAGTAACTTCTCTGTTCATGTTAAGGAGCGGAGATAATGCAACACTTCAGATACGGCTATTAAACAGGATTTTTGAAATGCATGAGAAATGTTCAAATGGGAAAACTTTGCAAAAATGTTTTCATCCTCTGTACAAGCAAGAATATAGCATCTGCATGTCTTCTCTATAACTCAGGCAACAATATCCTGGCAACCACATTTCAATGGAACAAATCCAGGTAATTAAAATGACTAGATCTAGCATCTATCTCTTTTTATCATCCCATTTGATAGGCCAGACTTACTCATTTGGGAAGTGATGGTCAAAAATCTGCGAGATGTAGTGAAGTGAGATGTTGTCTGTCTCTAAGCTACTGAGTCTTTAATTTTGTTTGCCATTGCCCATTTAGCTTCCCTTTCACAGCACTATCTTCCTGAGAACTTAAAAAATGAACTCTAGAATTTTGTATGCTGTACTCTGCAGACATCGTCATAGTTTGGTGGATTTCATTTATACTTCACTAATAACCCTGTCCAGCTTTGTAATTTCTGTATAAAGGCTAAAAGGATTAAATTCACTGCACCAGTAAAACCACTCCATGCATTACCATCCTCATCATGTCCACTCACTCATTTTAATAGATTCCTAGTACCATAAGTCAAAACCTTGGCTTCCACTCTTCTGCAACTGCACAGCTAATCCCCCTGCAGAAGCCAAACTTCTGCTAAATTGGACTATGAGGCATGAGTTCAGCAATGAAGAGCTTTTGGATTCCCTTTTTTCAGCAGTCATGTGAGCAACTGCTCTGGATGTATGTTGGTGTCTGAAGATTTCAGCAGTCACACCATTCCTCTGAAAGGGAAAATGAGGCTGGATGCTACTCTGCAGCAAAGTACAAAGGAATGACTGTTGAACTAGATCATATCTTGGTCAATGGATCTTGCATTTTGGTTTTTGGGTGCAAAAATTGAATGTATCTACATTCAAACTCATTATCTCTAAGATTTAATTCTCAGCCTTAGAAACCACACAACGACCTCACTGTCTGAAAGAGATGTTAAGAAATAGGCTTTAAGGTGACAGGCACAACAGAGCTGGTAACCTGTATAAATACTTTATGTTTCCTTGCACTGTATCACCCCACTCTTTCCCTCAATTTTCACAGCCTTACCTGTTACAACTACCTCATTCTCTTCCTAAAATGTAGCAACTTGATTAATGGAGAGGAAATTTCTGTTCTCACTGTTTATATCTAAGGTTGCTGGTCCTTCCACAATGATCCATTTAAGTCAAGTCAAATACCCCAGGAAAACTCCTCAGGAAGAAAGAGGGAAAGAAACAATCTAAAACCCTCTTTTAAGAAGGTTGGCTCCTCATTCCCTTTCCCAAGCTTACCTTCACAGCCATAACTATCAAAATAATAGAGGTTTAAATGCTCAAGGTGAAGCAGATTGTATTCCCTAAACTATATTTTGTCTGATTAAGACACTGATCTAACACTATAGGTCTTGCATAGGAATAAATTTGGCTTTCAAATATGTACAAACCAGAGCCCTGCAAATACACAAATATGCACAGTGCCGATTTTTCTTATGGAATCACAGACAAAGCATAGCTTTGGAACAGTTTGTCCACATCTGTTCACACACTTATTCTCTTTTCCTCTTCAAAATTCACCTTGCCATTTTTATCTTGCCAAGAGAGCAAAAATAATTTCCCCTGTTTGATTACATGCTCAATCACTAAAAGCTCACATTCTACTGCCCAAATACTGTGCTGAAACTTAAAATACAAGACCAGGAAAACTTGACAGCATTTTCCACACTTACAGCAGAAGACAAAAGCACACACACATACACACCTGATGCCCAAGTGGACAAAATATAACATGTGAACAGAAACAAAATACATTGCTATTAGCTTCTGCACAGAGGATGCCCTTTTAGCATTTGGAAAGGGCAAGAATATTTTCATTATGAATCATGAAGTAGAACAGCTTTTGCTACAGATTCAGAATAGCTCACACCATTTCATCTTTGTAAATACAAGGATTACTTGAAATGGCTGGGATGTCTCATCTAAAGAGACTACAATGGCCCAGTAAAAAGGAATAGATGGAAGCTGAATGATTCCTTTTATACTTTTACAAGGCTACTTTTAATTCAGCTTTTAAATTACTTCAAGATTTTTTTTTTTGTTTGCAATTAAGCTGACTGAGGGTAGGTTTAGATTAGACATTAGGAAGGAATGTTTTACTATAAAGGCAATGAGGCACTGGAGCAGGTTGCCCAGAGACATTTTAGACTCCCCATCCCTGACACTCAAGGCCAGCCTGGATGGGGATCTAGCTTACATTGTCTAGTGGGAGATGTCCCTGCCTACAGCATGGAATTGGGACTAGGTGATCTTTAATGCTCCTTCCAACCCAAAGCATTCTGTGACTCTGTGAGCTCTCTTCATAGAGGCTATTAACACATATAATAGAGCCTGCATTGAAATGTAAAAAAAAAAAAATTAGTTAATAAAGTCATACTAAACATGAGTGTGTAACACAAGATCATGCTGAGTATGCACAAAATATTCTTTAACTACAGTTAACTGAATCTAAACAGCAGCCCCTGCAGTACAAAAATAATGAGCAGTGGTTAATGAACTTTCAAACTGCTGTTGAAATTCCAGCAATAAGGGCTCATAAACTTCCAGTCTGGGAAAGATTACTTTTCTTCAGCCTTTCAAAGGCCAGGCAAAGGCCAGTGAAAACTATTTCAGTTGTCAGATTCAGTAATGAAAGTCACAATGATCAATCATCACATGTTAAACTTGCTGAAAGCTAACTTTTATCAAGGTTCTCTTTAACAGTTGAGGTAACACAGAGTTTGTATATTGGTGACATTGTTATCCAGAAAAAAGCAATGGATAAAAAGAAAGCACTACAAGAGTAGTGCCCAGAGGTTTCAGGTAATACCCACACTGCCAAAATCATTGATTTCTGGTATTAGAATCAAGTGCATATTCAATAAATTACACTTGAATAATAAATTCAAGATGCAAAGGCTATTTTCTTTCTACTTCATGAAAAAAGGAGGAGAAAACACAAACATTTATAATCTACAAGCTGCAGCTCCCAGTCTTCCACCACCACATTCCTCTACTAAACCTCACTTAGATGAGAGCTCCAACAAGCAGCAATCAGCTCTGTCCTTTGTGTACACTTGAAACTGAGGCACATTTGCTGTATCCACAGGCTGCTCTGCCTTGAGCACTTCCAAAAGCAATCCTGACAAAGGACTGAACATGCAGCTGAGTCTTTAGGAGAATAGTTACTGCTTCATCAACTCTCTGCAGTACTTGCATTTCTCACAGAAAGGCTGACATTCTTTTTAGACTATAAAAGGCAGCAACAGATAAATTAATGGAATTTTTAGAACAGAGCAATAAAGTGCTTTGAAGTAGCAAGCAACTAAAAAAGGAAATTAAGCAGCCATTACATCAGCTGAATGACAAAGGTATTTGAGAATCACTTCAAAATTTAATCTGCCATAATCTTATATTGATATACATGTTTAGCAAAAAGTTAAATTGATCATTAGGACATTTTAAATTTCTCCTAATTCACAGAAAATGATGTTATATCTGAGTCTTATTGTAGTTTAATGAATGATGAAATATCAGCTATTCCTCACTGAGGTTTAAGCAAAGCATTTTTATCTTACATGGTAGAATTTGTTCAATCAGTCTCAATTTCTGTTTAGCTGTGGGTGAGCGCACACTTCATTATTTCCAACAGCTGACCTGTGACAACTGCTGAGTGAGCTTTGAGAGTTGCTGCCACATGCTCTTCAGCCTTCCTACCCAATCTCCAAATATTTCTGACCACAAAAGAAAATTTTAGAGATGATATGTAGTCTGTGTAGGTTCAGAGCCAAAAACAAAGAGCCTAAGTTCTACAACACCTGGATTTTTGGCTGACACCATCCATACCACATCATATAGTCCTTCAATAAGTGCATATCTCCAAAAAAGCAGATAAACACATTTTTAAAAAGCAGTTTAACAGATTAAATCTTCAAAGGGATGGGACAGTTGCAGGGGCACTGCACTAACTCAACCCCAAATATCTTCAAAATCATACCTCTCTCCTCAACTATCACTCCTCTATTTAGCTCAAAAAAACATGATTAAGCGTTCTGGCCCTGAATTGTTTCTCTAATAATGCCTGCCATCCCAAACAGCATTCAGTTTCTTGATTGACATAGTTCTTCATTGTTTCATCTATCTTTATTTTCTTTTCCTCAGCTTTCTGACTATTTTGTTCAGAATAACTAACCTTCCTGACATCATTATTTTCAGCTTTTTATTACATAACTATTTTTCCAATTCAAAGTCAGCTCTCTGTTAAACTCAGAAATGTGATTTCTATAAGAAAATGAGAGAAATTGGTTGAATGCCTAGCAAGTCTTTCCCCCAGGGGATTAAACTCTTGTGATACACAAACAGAGCACTGACTAAAGCATATCTGAAAATTGCCTGTTTCTGTACTCTTCCAATGGTTAAACCATTTTACATGCTAATATATTGGGGTTTTTTTCTACAGATCCAAAGCCAGTGAACAGGTATATTTACAGTGAATAACACCATGCATGTGGAAGCTTCATTTTAAGATAAGGGGAAACTGAATACCTGAGCACACAATGAAAAATTATCCTAGAAATCTAAAGTGTTTGCTAAAATGTAATGTATTACTTTGCTTCACAAGTTAAAACTGCACTATTGTTATATTGGATATTGTTACAATAACATTATTGTATAATATTGCTACAATATTGTACATTGTTAAATTTTTCTTGCAAGGCAGAGAGAAATCAGAACCCTTAGTTATCATTTAAATTTGTTGCAAGCTGATTTTACTAAAAAGATACTCAGAAAAGTAATGAGAAAAATCACATGAAATTTACTTTGCACCCCATTTACACCCCCACCAGCAAAACTTAGAGTTATTCTTAAAAATGGGCCCAGTTTTATGGCAGCAAATGCTTTGAAAATTCTATAGTGTGAAAAACATACAGTGAAATACACAAGTGCTGATAAACATCCCCTTTGTTTACAACGTGAAAACAAGAACTGGTCCCATTTAACTGCAGACTGCCTTTGATTCAAATGAAACTGAAAGACTTCATGAAGGAAGTGCTTTTAACAACTGCAAGCATAAGAACTGAAAGTACAGCTACTGAGAACAGAAAGATGAAACCTCTCTATCAGCTGGACTGTGGTATTTGTTTTGGTTTTTGTAAACTGTTATTATGTGCTTCTGTATTCTATTGATTTTATTTCCCAGGTTTATTCAGAAGACAATGATCCAAAAGTAATACAAGCATTCATTTAAATACTTAGGGTTTGTGCCAGAGTCCCAAGTCAAGATTTTCTTCTAAAAGGTGACAAGTTCAGCTGTGTAACTCCTATTCAGCTGAAAGCTTAGGGAAGAAAAATGCTGGGCTGACATGCTTTAGAAGACACCAATGTGATTAACAGAGCTTCTCTTTTGCCATGATGAAGGAAGAATGAAGCATAACCAAAGCCATGAAGCCACATGTGATTATTTTATTCACTTCCAACAAAACTTAAAAAATAAAATGCTTAAGAAGGTTCCCAAGGACAGACAGGGCTAGGAAAGATTGGGAGAAACATGGGGACAGGCCAGCAAGTACCATGAGACATTAACAGAGTTTTCTGAAGGCTTATTAAAGTTATTCCCTCCTTCCTTTTACATTGGGATAAGGCAAATCCAAAAGCATTGGAAACAAATGTATCTTTGGCAATGGGTGACAGCATGATACCAGAAGAATGGCTTTTAATCATAGTAGTTTATAAAATTCAGGGCACCAGTATAAACAATACCACATACAAACACAAGTTTGCAACTGCACCAGTTAACATCTGCTTAAGAGGCTTTAAGCAAGAAAAAGCCTTCTAAATATCTTTTTCTGAGGATCTAATTTTAGACTACCTTGACTAATTTAAAAAGAGGTTTTGTTTGAAGTTTGGGGGGGAGAATACAATTATTACCAGTAGCACAAAATATCTGTGACAACTCTTTTGCCTGTTTATGGTTGAAAGAACCATTGCCAAGGTCAAATTACTGCATTTGTCACCTGAAGAAAACCAGGTTTCATAATGACTCCCATGGCATTGTATAGTTAAGAAGCAGCAATATTTTATTTCTGCTAAGACAGGACAGAAGTATTCCTATTGAAAGAATATTTTCCTCTACTTGTTTTACATAGATGTCTTTACACAAGTTTCAAATTATTTAAATTTGAGTGCTCTACTCAAAACATTTCAGCATATCAGTAATTTCTAAATTTATTAATGAACTTGTTTGGTTCTTTAACATATAATAGCTTCCATGAGGTAAACAAGACATCTTTTGCCCATTTCACTGGATGCATCATTCTAATTTACTATACCTGATGTTCCTACATATTTATTTATTTATCTGGTAATGTTTAAGTGGAAGACTTATTTCTATCTTGTTTCTACATGCTACCTGCTGAACATCTGCTCTCCTTCATCACTGCTTGGAAAGGATTTTAACCTTTAGCAGGCTTTGTGGAAACCTCCCTAAGTTTTTCACTATCAGAAAGTTACAACTGCGCTGATTGAAGCATTTGCAGCCAAGTCTACAGTTTTCCTTCTACTGCTTTAAATATCTCTCCTAAATATTTTTACCTGGTATGAAAGAGAGATGACACTTCAGTCTGGATTTGAATTTCTTTTGAAAACAAAAGTTCACATGGCCTGGGAAGCTGGCAAAAAATTATTCTAATTCATCGCAGTCTCAGAAATAGTTGGATTTTCTGCTTTTCTTCTACATTGCTGTGACAAATCCTTTGTTAAATTTGTTTTTTTTCAAGAGCATGGGCTGTATTTTGATATTTTTTTGGCTGCATAAATAGAATGGTATTATTTATCAATATTTATTTTTATTAAAAGTGCTTTAGTACAATATCTTCCTTCTCCTTAAAATATAAATCTGCTTATTTTACATCTCGAATGAGACCTTTGTTACCTTATAGGGTTTTTTCCAGTAACTTATTTGTTACACTGTAGTTGATTAGATTTAATCCAGCACTATTGAAGTCCTTACCCTATAGATATTCGTGCACCAAGTCACACAGAAAAAGCTTTCTGGAGACTGAAGGAAATATCTGTGCCACTTTGACAATGCATCTCCATTGTTTTAAATATTTAAACTAGTCATACTTGGCAAAGCTATCTGTTTGGTAATATTATTTAGGTCAATTTCTCTCAAATTATTCTTACTGACTAAATATATCAAGAGGGAGCATTTTTAGAATGCCAGCTCTCCAGAACAGGAACAGTATAAATTTTACAGTGTCAGAAACAATGTTATGATCTTTGTGTGCTACTGTTAATTAAATAAGGAACACTGCCACAGAACACAGATGGGTAAATATGATCTCAAGTTAGCACTCTGCCTGTTCCTCCTTCTCCCTCCATTATTTACTGAAGTTTTTTGGATTTGTTCATACAAAAAAACAGTAACAACAAACTTAAATTTTTGCCTGAAACTGACTGAAGAACAAGCTTGCATTGCTTCCCTTCACACTAAATAGAGGCAAAGGTGAGAACAAAAAGCCATTTCCATTAACATTCAGTCCATGCAATTTATCATTGATGTATAGCTGTCCTAACAATATTTTTCCACTAAAAACATTTTTATGATTACCTTATGTGCCAAAACAAGAAAGAGCAAGTATATCTTAACAATTTTTTCCCTTTTGTAGCTGCCCTTTGAAAATAATTAACCAGTTTTCGCTACTAAACACTAGCATACAAATTCTATAAAATTAAGGTAAAAGTAATAAATTTATGTGGAGGAAAGTTCAAATTTTATATGTGCTTATATGTTATGGTGGCAATCCTACATTTAAATTAAACCAGTGTAAATTCATACCAGGAAAAGAGAGAAATACACAGATCCTGACTGGATGTATGCCTCTTGTAGGAGATGCAGAAGAAGAAGACAGGAAGAAAAAATAATGGTGGGTAGAAATGTCACAACTGACATTTTTGGATGCAGGAAGACTGTTCAGACTTTACAGGGAAAAAGAAAGTATTATCCATGTTCACAGGGAAAATGCACATATCTGAAAGAATTTTGCCATTCAGCTTTGTGCACAATCCACAGTGAGAAGATGGTCTTTAAAGATGCTTTTTTCAAGAAGGAATGCCTGTATTCCCAATTAAATATTTTTGACACTCATTCTGATGAATTTACCAAGGAATGTTGCTATTAAATGTATTATTCTCAATAGCCAGATCCCCAAATCAGCACTGTACCTTTTGTAATTACTATCAGCTATTGTGAGCAGCTTTTATTTCTCTTTCTCCCCCTGCCTTAGTTATGACTCATTTTCTCCTCATAAAAAAAAAAGTGTAGTTAAAACAGTGGATTAAATTTCTCCCTTTGCTGTTTGAGATGGATTTTATCTATCAAACTGCTTCCTTCAGAAAAATAGAAGCATGTATATGTCATGTTAATGAGTATGTGGGAGGATAACTAAAACATACATGTAAAAGTATGTTTTATCAGCAACAGATAAACTGCCTCAAATACCATTTCCCATCACTCAATCCATCACTATGGATTTTTGTTACACTTGCTGTGTAACATGATTGTATTGCCATAAAAATTTCATCCATTCTAATTATGACCTGGAGAAATATTAGCCTGTTAAACAGCAAGAAAACAGCTGTAATTACCTCCTGGGGGAACAAAACGAACAAAAATATTTATGCCGTAACAAAAACCCTAAACCAAACAGGAAAAAACGCAGCAACCAAACTTCTTTGTTATAAACTAACCGTACCTGATTTCAAAAATCCTATTTAATTCTAATTGCTGTCTTTCTTTACTGGTTTGATGCACAGACAAATCCTTACACTGCTGCATTATTATCATTTACAAGAGCTCAAGTCTGAACATGCTACAGATTTTGCTGTTCTAACTCAGATTTAAAAAAAAAAAAAAAAAAATCAACCCAAGAAATCCAACCACACAATATGCTCCACTCCACCCCTCCCAACTTGTCTGGAAAGAACTGGCTCAGGAAAACTTGAGTATAGTAGGATGCCTTACACATCTGATGATTTGCAGCACTCTTGCCAGACTGAGTCTGAGGGCTCTGCTGAGCCCTTGGGTTCTGTTTCCTCTCTGGGTTTCATCACTGAAACCCAAATACAGCCAACGGAAATGTGCCAAGGCAAAACTCTTTTGGCTCATTCATTAGGACCCTGCCAAGTGGCAGTGTCAGGAAGTCTGCATGGGCTGGGAGGACAGTGGCAGGGAAAGAGCTAAGCAAGAAATCATTAAGAGGTGTTTACTTATCCCACAATTATTGGCTCCATGCACAAATGCTTAGTTCACTAAAACTTAGTTGTGACTCTAACCCAGTGAATTCCATATGGAATTACACACAAGAATTCTACGAAGTTGACAAAAGATGGTGAATACGGTAATAAAAATCTTACTATTTTTGCAGTCGTAGCAAGACAACATTACACTGCTTATAATCCATCCAGCTTAGTTCACATCAGCATGTAAATTTTTAGGGTCTGCAGTAAGTTGCCATAAAGTCCACAGCATTTAAATCCCATGTAAGCCCTTTTCTCACTCAGACCATAAAGCATCTTGTATTCTAATCTTGCCTCCAGAATATTGTCCTTTTTCATTACATATAATATTTTACAGACAACACACCATATGAGCACGGAATCACAGAACTATTAAGGTGGGAAAAGACCTCCCAAGATTATCAGGTCCAACATTTTACTGATCACCACTGTGTCAACTAGACCAGAGAACTAAGTGCCACATCCAGTCTTTTCTTGAACACCTCCAGGGGTGGTGACTCCACCACCTCTCTGAGAAGCCCATTCCAATGTTTAACAACCCCTTCTGTGAAGAAATTTTTCCTGATGTCCACCTTCAACCTTCCCTGGTGCAGTTTGTGGCCATTTCCTCTTGTCCTGTCACCGGGTGCCAGGGAGAAGAGACTGACACTCACCTGCCTACAGCCTCCTCTCAGATCACTGTAGAGAGTGATGAGATTGCCCCTGAGCCTCCTTTTCTCCAGGCTAAACATCCCCAGATCCCTCAGCCACTCTTCATATGACTTTCCAGACCCTTCCCCAGCTCCATTGCCCTTCTCTGGACCTTTTCCAACACCTCAATATCTTTCTTGCAGTGAGGGGCCCAGAACTGGACACAGCACTCAAGGTGTGGCCTCAGCAGGGCCCAGTATAGGAAGACAATCCCTGCCCTGGTCCTGATGGCCACACTATTTTGTTGGTCCAGGCCAAATGCCATCGGCCTTCCTTTTGAAAATATAACCAAAAAATAAGTTATTATTTTTTTTAAATAGTTGACTAATTGAAAGAAAGGCAAAAGCCTTGTTTCCTTGCTTTATTGCAGTTGCTTTGTACACATATCCCAGCTAAAAGGGCCAATAGATAATCCACTATAACCACCGCCAGTCTTTCCCCAAAAAAAGGGAAATTCCTAACAATTTTGTTTCCAGATCAGAGGTAGAGCACCTCTGTAAAGCTCCACTTATGAGATATATTGATCTTATCTGATTGGTTTTAAAAAGTTTATTGTAAATAATTAGCTGCATAGATTTGGAAAGATACACTACACAGAGTTGCTTTTAATTCCAGGAATTCAAGAAACATTGTTTGCAAGTGCCTCTCTAAGTGGTTATAAGAATTTCCCTTCCATCACTGGTTTTTTGGTTTTGTTTTTTTTTTTCTGTAGAGATTCAGAATAAATTTGGGGAAATGAAAATTTTAAATTCATACTAACTTGTTACACAATGAAAAAAGCATGTAAACAACCTTGACATAAATCCCACTGATTTTATTTTAAACATAATTTTTTGAACTAAATACAGGTTGCCAAAACAAGAGCAGCACATTGGATATCATCCTTTTTTGTTTAATAGTGAACTTGAGTCTTCCTTGAAAACTCCTAAGGAAACATATGGAAAATTTCACAGAGAAGTGTCACAAACCAAAACCCTACAGAGGAAAGTAAAAATAAACAATATCCTCTTCCCTTCACTCATCCCATTAGAATAGCAACAGAATATAAACTCAGCAAGAGAGTAATCAGTCATCCTGATAGTAAAAGTCAGCAAAGAATTGCAACTTTACAATATTAAGGTAACAAAAGAAAACCACAAAATTCTCACTCTAATTTGCTACAAAGTCAAAGTAAAACTTGTCATGTGAAACCATACAGTGATGTACAATTTCTACTCTTTTTTTTTTAAGAGTATACACAATAGATTCTCATTATGCAAGTCCAAAACTGCTTGGCAGCCATTTGAGGGCAATGTGCTAGCGTTTGTGGTGAGAGGAGGAAGAGGAACACCAAAACACAGGAAGTTACATGAAGGATCTGTAGTGCTATGTGCTTGATTTTAATCAGTCAGAGTAACATTGATGTCACAAAGTCATGGCTAAAATCATTACTTACTGCTTCGTAGATGTAGTACCTGCCTGAAAGCACCAGGAACCTGTGCTTTTTGCAGTCTGCCAAGTGTAACTCAGCTTATTCCCACATAATTTCATGTATCTCAACTCCTTTCCATAACTGCATGATCCAGTGTGTGACTTTGAACTGCTTTTCAGCAAGAACACTCCAAACACTCACTGCAAGAAGCAGGAGTGCTCAATGTGCTGTTACTTACAGTGGTGGTGACCACTGTACCCTGGGAGTCAAGAGTAAACCTTTCACATTGTTCAGGTTTGGTCAGTCCCTCATCATTCTCCCCTGTACCCCTTTGGATCTACATTTTCTGCAGGAGATACAAAAGTTTAAGACTGGGGCCCTTCTCACATTTTCACTGTGGGAGTGCCCAGCAGTGAATTTTTCGTTGTTTAAAGCCCAGCCATTCTTCAGTCTGGGTCAGCATTCAGAAAAAACAATGTTGTCGTTAGCAGCTGTCCTAAACTGATCTTTAATTCTTCTCTGCCCCAAGACTTCCACATCATTCAAAACTCACTACACAAGAACTTTCTCATCTCCATGCCACCATCTTGCAACACACTAAAATACCACATTACCTTCACAGATGTTCATGCCTACCTCTCTTTGACAACTCATATTACTCAGCTGCATGTTTAATAAAAGTTTTTATTTTTGAAATAGAAAAAGATAAAAGCTTTGCTGATGTCACCTAATCGAAAAATAAAGAGATCTTTAGCATTTTGAAACTAGGAATATTGCAGTGTTTTTAAAAATGCCGGTTTTTTTTTTTTTTTAAATACCATTTCAGTTGGGAGTATATATTCTGACTTTATATTATTCCTACATGACAAACATCCCCATTCATCAAAGACAAGAACTACTTATCAGTGATCAACATACCCTGCCTGCTCAACTGGACCTGCCTCCAGCTGTTATACCAAGGAGACACTTTGCCAGTGGCAGCAAGATCTGGCTGGTGCTGCTCCAGGAACCAGAGACACTGCAGAGCACCTAATTCCTGCCGAAGTTCTGACCACAACCCAAACACTCACCATGCCCTGGCTCTGCTGGGTGCTGATAACAGAGCAGTTCCACCTGCAGCCCTTTCCAGCCTCCACAGAATTCCACACCAGCTGGCGTTGAATCCTGCAAGGCAATGCACACAGCAACACTCCCAACTGTCTGTGGCTCAGGAGACCATTTGCCTGTTAATACTAATTTGTTTGGAGAGCTGCCAGGAATCTAAACTGACATTACACTAACCCCATTGATTGTGTTAAAGGGATAGCTCAGCATCTAAAATCAGGAGCTAAAATTTTAGCTGAACAGCATTCAAACATAGTTGATTAAATGAGGAGAAAAGTGCTTTTAAGAGGCCAAAAGTCTCTTTAGGAGTTGTTCTTATTCAAAATCCATAGGGGTAGGCAAAGATTTGTGTTATTCTAACAATACCAAAAATATTCACTTTTCTAGGAGTGAAAAGAGAACTTAAAAAAACCCAAAATGTTACCCTTTTCAACAGCCCTATTTAATACATACAATCACAAATATTTTGTTTGCCAGTAACTAACAGGTTTTTTTAAAAAAGGGTAGAAACTAGACAATGACGTAACAACATTGCTTCTCAGACTGAAGACAGGAGTGAAACATTTGCATTAAGGTAATTATACAAATTATTAGTGCATCCCAATGGCTTCAGTAAATATCAGTAGTTCTTTAATGTGACAAGAGTGTCAGTAAACTCCCCAAAGTAGCACTGTGATTGGTATTTCACAACAGACATTTATTCCTTAGCTTGGAAGTCTGCAATTTTGTCACAAATACGTTCTTGAAAAGCATTGCAGAACTGGATAAGCTAAAGGAAAATGCTGTATCCTACAAAATTCAACAATTTACCATTTTAGCCAATAAAATCTCAGCTAATATAAGCAACTAGATTGAAAAAAGGAACTGGAATTAATTCAAGTAATGATGACAGGCTAGGACATGTTAAAATAAGAAAATATTTCCTTAATAAAACTCACTGATTTGGAGAAGCCTCTGCTTTCTACAAATCTGTCCACACATTCAATACAGCACCTTCAGAAAAAAAGGTTTTAAAACACGAGAGCAGTACTCACTTGTAAATTCTTCCTGTTGCTATCTACCTCAGCTCTCCAGCAAAGTAGTTGGAAATAAAGAAAATCATATTATTGATTAAGAAATACTATAGACACCATACTTTTAAAAAACTCCATAAATCAATAATTCTCTGCTTGAACAGCAGCACCTACATTGAAATTGCCATGCTGGTCAATCTTGCTTTACAGAAGTAACAGACGAAATACTTCTAGAACTGATTTTTTTTTAATGATTGCCTATTTTTATCAAAGCTGGGGAGCAACCATTCAAAAACCTTTTTACTGACTTTGGAAACAGAAATAGTTGAACAATTTTTTTCTGGTCTTACTCATACAAAATAACTATGCTTCAGCTAGGGCATGCTCTGCATCCAGCCTCACAAATGGCTATAAAAGTGGTTTGGGGAAAAACTGGATCTGATTGCAGTTTGTTTCAGATGATCCAAAAATATACACACATCACCTTGGCCATATTAATTGTATCTAAGTTTGAATTTGGCTCTCTGAGGCAGGGATTGACCCAATGACCCCCAGAGCCCCTTTCATCGTAAATTATGCTGTGATTCTATGAATGGAAACTGAAAACACATGGCAACACCTTTTTTTTTCTTTAATGTCAAGATATTATTGTTCTATTTATAACTCAATAGTGCCCTCTGCTGACGATTTTGTGCTTGGTATGTGCATGAAAAAATTGTGAGGGTATGTTAAGGGAATGTGCCAACACTTTTCCTGCAAATGAAGGAAGGAAAATTGCAGAATGTTCCTATTTCATATTCAGTCAGCACAGGGCAGAGAATGTAAGGGATCAACACCTTTACCAGGTCAGTTTGAAAACTGTTTGTGTATTTAAGGTTAAAGCAGGCCTCTTTGCCCTCTGACATTAAAATTTAGGATATTTCACAGCAGCCTTTAGAGCTACAGAACAATCCTACCCAGAACACATAAAAACCTCCAAAAAGAAGTATTGGCCTCCCTTGCTACAACAGCAGCAGGTGCCTGCAGGAAACTTGAAAGAGCAGATTAAAAAAGAAAATTATAGAGAAACCTCTCAAACCTGGAATATCAGAATTAGCAGCCATTCACCTTCACCTGCCTGAGCTGTAGTTTTACATACACAAAACTGTGCAAGTGATAAAGAAAAAAAAACTTATTATAACCTCTACTAAAGAAAGGATTTTGGTGTAATTTATTGTCCTTACCCTTGGCAGAGTCTGCTTAGGAGAACAACACCAAAACCAGTTTTAAGACACAATTAAAATGGATATATGCTCAAAACAAACATTACAACACACAACAGAGCTTCTCCAAACACTTGCCAGGATTATGTTTGGCTGTTTTAGAAGTTCCTCAGTTGCGCGAGAATTAAATTTTATTAGAACTGCTATAAAGGTTTGCAAAAGAGAGTCAAAGTTATCCCTTCAAAATTTTCAGTCTACTTAAATTTAATTTCTATGCAAAATTATTCCTTTTTCCCATTTTTGCACTGATTTCCAAGCTTTGAAGTGCTTTGCTTTTATTTTAGACATATCATTTCTAATTCTATCTTTTTCTTTTGTATTCCTACGGTCTCTATGGCCAGTAAGAGCTCCTAGTAAACTGACTGTATTCCCTAGTTAATCAGGAATAGCCTACCAGCAATCACCATGCTTGAACCATTCTGAGGACAAGTTACACAAGTATTTTCATAACAGAGGTAAGATATCAGGAAAAATATTTACGGAAGTGACATGGTCATTCACACATACATGAATTCAAAGGATTTCAGATACTCTTCACAGCGTTTAAATGTTTTTCATAAACATCTGTTTACAAAGAATTGATCTGTTTACCATAGAAAATAAAAATTACACTAAAGAAAAGTAAACCCCCATCTTTTTCATGGTACTGCTGAATGGGACAGAACAGTAAGGGAAATTCAGGCTAAACTTTCTGAAAAAAATCCAACAGCAAAGTTAAGCAATGACACCAATCACCACTAGGGTTGAAAGGTTTTCATCATTACAGTTTCAGACAGATGATTATCAGTACTGTATTCCTTAGGTACAGCTACTGCACAAAATGGCACAGTTAAATTAAGAAAGAAACCTGCTTTTTTAAAGATTATAATTTAAAACACAATGACCCTTGGCACTGTTAAAAAATGACTCAATATTAGAAATACATCTGAGTAAAAATGTGAGAATCTGGTTTGCTTCTTGTGTTATATTCAATTAACACAAAGGAATTATGCCTAAACAATAATTAGTTATTAACTAGTTAAAGGTGTGTCTCTTAGAAGTTTTGTGTTTCCAGCACATTATGAATTACCATACATGCACCCTGAAATTCTACAACTATCTGCTAAGGTGCAAATGAGAGCCCAGTGAGATAACAAGGAGTCACTTGTGAAAGCTGAACCTTCCTTCATTTGAATGATCTGATCTGTATTCATGTATAGTCACTTGACTGATATAAATAAACTTTTACTCATACTTGCACAGGCAACACGGTCCTGTGAGTTTCTTTACTGGCTTCTGAATCAACAGAATTCTTGACTGAGTGCCAGCAGTAGCTCTCTTAGTGGTAACGTGCAAGCTGGAAAAAATACAACTTTGACTTTTCCATTGCAGGCTGAGCTTGCAGCTAGAAATTATTTTATTTACAAACATACAGCAGCATGGGTGGCAATTCCAGCAGCAAGGATTACAAGATACCAACAGTACCTGACTGATCTGGCAAATGAAAGCAGTTCAGAACTCCAGGCATACATCCACATGCATCCTATCGAGAGATAACAATTTAATTCCTTACACATTCCATCTTCCTTTGAGGATGGTGGATATTGCTCTATTAAGTGCAAACCCCAACATTTTCAGGCAGTTCACCATACAGTATTTCTAGTGTAGTAGCTTGCTACTGCTGTGCCCAGATTCCATAAACAACACAGGCTGGAAATACTAAATCCAATATCCCTCAGTATAACCATCCTGACTTATCAGGGAATACCAATTCTGGAAGATGCTGGGAGAAGCAAACTCTGAAAACTTACAACTGTACTTTCTTTTTTTTTTCTCCCCGAGTGTGGTTACCTGCTTCTGGGAAGTTGCATTTTACAGGTACTCAGTTAAATTACTTTTAAATGAGTACTTCTTGCTGGTTATACACCACCATTCCCCTCTTGCCATGAGGCTTTAGAAGTTGAGCAAGAACATCTGCTCAGAGCAATACGTGGAAATAAGTCCCAAATGATCTAGTGAACCATTCCTTAGAGTATCTCCTTGCATCTTAAAATAACTTTTACTTCTGGCTGATAACATTTAGTGGTTCTCTTCCAAGCTGAGGCCTTAATTCAAGAAGATAGCCAGGCTTCTGCTTAGTCCAGAATCAATGACTCTACATGCATGGATCAAGTTAATTGCAAACTCACGTGCTGATAGGAGATATGAAAACAGGCTTTGAGCATGGCATCCATCCACATCCCTTCTCAAATCACTGAACAAAATGTCCCTGGCCTTCCAAGGAAAACGTGCATATAAACATATCAAGTGCTAGGGAGAAACACAGAACAGACATTTCTTAAATAAATTAATAGCTAGATACACATTGTGCTATTTCACTGGAGTTTTAAAGTAACCTGATTAATGTTTTTCATCCCCAATGTAAGAAGATAAAAAATAGTTTTGCATTATTAGCAAGATGCATGTTAAGACATAACATAGAATCATTGGCATAAAGGCCAAGTTTGAAAAGAGCACATTATCTTCCTGGGATAAAATAAATTACAGATAATATTCCTACTTTACAACTAGTAATTAGATCCAGTAGAATAATAGTTTCCATCCTGAGTGGGAAAGAAATTAGATTCTCTCCCATATATTTATTATATTTTCCCTTGGAGCAAAAGTTATTAGTGTGCCCAAGAAAAATTAATTACTTCTATCTGAACAGTAAGAGATGCTAATGAAGCATTGGGGAGGAGCAAAAATGAACAGATCATTCAGATCTCATCTGGCAGGATAGGACTCTGCCCACAAAAAGTATCATGTTGATATGTTTAAACATTGTCACTTTTAGTGCTTAAACAAGAGTAAAAAGGGTTCTGTAAGGAAAAAAAAATAAAGGAGGCATAGAAGAAAAGTAAATTATCAGATAAAGGATTTTGGATATTAGATACATAAAAACCAAGTGGTTTTTGCCATTTAATTCCTATGTATAGAAGTCAGTATAGAGTTTATAGTATAAGTCACATTAATGAAAAGGATGTTAAAGCAAGCAGTCACCTCCAGGAAACAGAGAAAGATTTGTTGACATATTCCCATAAGCTTTCTTCATCTTCAGGCTGATTCTCAGGCTTCATCCTTCCTGAGAATTTCAGCACAAGTGTCCACTGTTATTTTTGGAACTGACTTCTGCACTCAAGTTCTTGCTTCTATAATGTGTTTTCTCTTCCTTAAGCTTTCTGTTAAAAACTTGGGGTTTATAGAGTATGCAGAGATTTCAGAAAGCAAAGAATTGTTTTAAAAGGGAAATAATACCAAGAGGATACATTTTAAATAAGATGAAGTTCCTCCACTACTTTGTAACATTTTCCAAAGTACCATTATACTACCAGAAGACAGAGTTCTATATTTATTTTGTAGTCTTTTCTTTCCATTTTCAGTAACACAAGTAACTTTCTATTGAGTAGGAAAGTATTTTATTCTAAGCATTTTATGAAAAACAACTGTCACTATCAAAAGCCAACATTTTGGGGCCAAGTACCTGTCAAGAAACCCCAAACATTTCATGTATACTAATTCAATCAAAAAGACTAGAAGATGAGGGATATGCTAGATCTCTGTTGTTCTTGGTTACTTACTAATATTTCCATTGAAGCATTAATATGATTTAATGTGTTAGAAATGCACTGTTTATTTCATAGAATGTGATAACAGAACTCAGAAGTCCTCTTGGAAGAAAGCTTTGGCAAGGAATAATCAGTGTAGTCTCCACCTCAAGCTTTTGTTTCTTTTCAGTTTTCCTCTGAAAAAGTGTAAGCTTTTGTAAACTAAGTATTTCTTAAAGAGAGGAGATACAGAATGGCAAAATGCCTGAAGTTCATCATAAGTAAAATCATAAAAAATTAATCCCTCTCTCTAGGTGTAATTCTACTTAAAGTCTTTAAGATACCAATTTTTCCTAGCAAACATGATATACCAAAAATCAGTGATACGTTCATTCTTTTCATTTCAGCACTGCAATGTCATCTGATACCTCTACAGCCTTTTGTGTAATCCTCACTTGTCCTATTAATAGTTGACATGCATTTTAAACCTGTAATGCTGATGCATAAACCCTAAAAACAGCCTCCACCAGGAAAGAAAGCAGCAGGGGAATAATCGGCCTTTGCCCAGTAATTCTTTTTTTAATGAGGTATTTATCATTCAAATAAAATTCATCATTGAACAACTCAGTGTTTATCAATCACGTCTTCCTGGAACAAGTAACATGTTGGAAAACACTAAGCCAAAGCCAAAAAGGTGACTCCATAGGAAAATGCAAAGCTATAAGCAGAGAAAATACTGAACTCCAGAGGGTGAGTCCAAATCCTCTAAACAGAATGCTGGATAGTGACTGTGAGCAGGAATCATCCCTGCACTTGCCAGAAGGTGGCAATGATGACATTGTACTTGCATGGACAGTTTTACTTAGAATGTTGGGGAGGATTTCAGCATCAAAAAAAAAATTAACTTCGTAGAATTGCACTCGTACTGCTCACTTCTTACAGCACTGTTCATTTCCCACTAGCCTCACAGGGAACAGAACAAAAGTCTCCTGCATCCCACAGCTGCCTCTCTCAAGTTTTTAAAGAGAAACTATGAAGCAAAGCAAAGCCAAGACGGGACTGTTGCTTTGATCCATTTTTTTAAACCACATTTTTATAGCTACTAAATGCACTACAGAGGAGGCAGATGGCTATCTGTGCAAAACCTAACAAAAACTGAACAAACAATTCTGTCAATTTAGGTGACCATCTAACTCAGTAGAATGTAATTATGTTGATCAGATAAATAAGGCAATCACAATCATTCGAAGAAACATGAACAAAAAGTAGTAATAAAAGTTACTAAGCCCTTCATCCAGCATAAAATACTGCAGCTTTTATTAGCTACAAAAAATATTTCTCAGTCTGCAAAAACATGACACCTTCCAGTGAAACATTAACATAAACCAGAAAGGACCATCCATTCTTACAGCTCTGTTTTGTTACACTCCATGTTGTTTTGAAGGAAAAAATACCCACAACCGTGCTCAAAATCCATTTAACATGGCTTACTTCAGCATTCCTTACCAGCAGGGTGGAAAATCCTAACCCCTTGAAGTAACAAGTTTGAGATACACAGCTAATGCATAGCCTCTGGAACTGGCACAATATTAAACTTTATAATAAAAAATAAAAAACAAACAAACAAACAAAAAACATTAAACCCATTTTTAGCACTTTTTTAACCAGTCTGCCCAGAACTTTACTAAACTTGCTTACTACCTTTTCAGGAGGGACATATTGTGTCAGGGCCTAAAGCAGACTAATAAGTTCCAAGGGCCTTCGACAGCTCCACCAGGCACATTCTGCCTACAGAATGTTTTTATCCTAAAAATCAACTCTAAACCTATTTTGCTGCCAAAATACCCTACTCTGACCACCCAGCTGTGTCCACTTGGGTCTTATTTATTTAAGGACATTTGTGCACCTGAAGCACAAATGGTAATTTGCTCGCAAAGAGTAGTGGTTAGGTAGGTAGAGGTCTTTTGTTATACTGTTATTAAAGTAGCTTCATGAAACTCAATTTTCATTCCTGAAAAAGGCTTATAATTCCATTTGATAATGAAGTTTTCAGAGATTGTTTTTTACTGAGTATATAACACATATCACCAGTGAAAGTTCAATTTGCTGTATCTTACTTCTTTTAATATAAGTTTTTCTTATTTAACAAGATCTTCTTAACAATCCATGTTTAAAAGTAGTAATTTAATTTCCCCAGTAATAAAATCTAATGAAATAAAAACAAAAGACAGCAGGATAAAACAAGCCTCTTTTCTTGAAATGTGCCTAAGCACTCATAAAGTTTAAAAAAGCAGCTCTTTTCACTAGAAAAATAATTTACACACTAAAGAGATGCTACATAGCCACTAGTGACTTATTGTTATGAGTGTATATGGAAAGAAAATGAGTCTTCCTGCTTAAAACAATATATGAGTATGATAATAAAATTTTAAACTATTTAAAATGTCTGTAGTAGGTTTGTACCAGGGAGCAAGAATTGTTTTCCCTCTTTAACTTTGGCTTAATATTCTTAAGGTCTGACCCTATAAAATTTTTCATTAAAACCAGTTTTCTGTCCATAAGGAAAGCTAGTTTTCTACACACACTAGTGAACAAATGCCTCAGGAAAAGGCTCTCTTTTCAATCCAAATAGCATTACTAAAATATCTAAATTCCAGCATTAACTAAAATATCTAAAAAGTAGTTTGTTTCTGAAAAATCAGCTAGATAATTCAGAAAAGAAGGCTTAGGAACTCTTAATTAGCATCTGGCTCTGCATAACATTGGTTCTGCCATGTTTTTAGTGCAAAAAATGCACACTCCCTCTCATAAATTTCAACATCACTCTGTTTTCCTGCCACATTTCTTTAAAACAGGTATTTATGGAAGAAATCTACTCAAACAGGAGAATAAATATTTGGTACAATGCATTGGAGCAGGTAACAGTTCAGAATAATTAGTGCATAAAGAAAAATCAGAAGGTCACGTTCAAAATGTTAAGTAATTAAAAATCCTACTTACTTTGGCTTCACAAAACAGGTGACATTACAAGTCATCTAGTCATTACAACTATAATATATAGTATTATAGTAACCCATACTTATTTTTAAAATAAAGTTAACTACTTTCATGCCTTATAGTTGTGACTATCAATTAATGCAAAATTTAATATTCTGTGGATGATTAGCTATAGGACAAAATCAAGTTACTCTAGGGTTTAATACGCGGCGTAAATAACATCAAAGGCTGGGGTTTTTTTCAAATTATTTCTGTAGAAATGTGTCTGAGAATCTTTTAGTCTTTTAATCTTCTTTTTCCACTTGGTACAACTGTAAAAATGATCAAGATGGATCATAAGTTACTATGCTTGCTGCGTTTGAGCCAAATATGCAACGTGTCTGCCATCATAATTTAAAAAACACCACTTACGAGCCCAATTGTGCAATTCCTTCTTTATTTTGCACCTCTGTGCGGCTGAGTCCCTCACACAGTTATATTATCAAATTCTGTATTTGTCATAAAAAACACTCACCTAACTGCAATACAGTCGGCCAAGCTGTGGCTGAAAAATTGTAAATACGCATCAAAAGAATTACACCAGCAGAGCTAGTCGGATAGTATCAGTTTGGATTCACACATCGGCTCCCCACGAAGACGGGGGAAATCCGCAGGTTTTAACGCGTTTATTTGGAAACCTTTTGACGCCTTTGAGGCGCCGCCTGAGGGAGCCGCGCTCCAAAGCCCGGGGAGCAGCCAGGTAAATCTCGATTTACGAGCGGGTGCGGGCGGGCACACACAAACAGCCAGCGCTGCCTTTCGGTGCCCCGTAGGTGTACATACACCTATTCCCAGCTGTCTATCCATACGGGAGGGAATACACACATATACACGCGTGTGTGAGAGAAAGCACGCACCGCCCTCACACCGCCCGGGGGCGGGCCCGCTCAGCCCCGCCCCGCTCCCGAGCACGTCCGGGTCGGGCGCTGCCGTGAGGGGAAGTGCGCGCGGCGGCGGCCCCGGCCCGGACAGCGGCGGCTACGGCAGCGCTGTCGCCAAGATGTCGCGGGGCTCCATCGAGATCCCTCTGCGGGACACCGACGAGGCGAGTCGGGCGCAGGGAGGCGGCGGGGAGGGGCAGGGAGGGCGATCCGTCGCCGCTGCCGCCCGCGGTTGTGCCCCGGGCTCAGGGCGCCGGTGCCGGGTCACAGGTGTGTGTCCCGCCGCGCTCGGTGTCGCAGCGCAGAGGAACCGCTCCGTAAAGTTACCGCACCGCGGGGCCGAAAACTTAATTTAACTTTTCTTTATTTAAGGTGCGCTGTCACAGGGCAAGGTTAGAAAGATTCAGGAGAAGTGTGTGGAGATTTGCAGCGTATAACAAAGTTTGACTTAACGTCAAAATTAATAGTGTAGCTATGTAAGGTGTTGAAACATAATGCTTACAAGTTGAAGAATATTCTCTGTGAGTATCTCTATCCCTATTTTTCTATGAACACACACGTATCATACATATATGTATACATATATACGTGTACACACAGATATTCGTATGCACAAATATATATACGGAAACAAATTTCTATTTGGCTGCCACTGAGGTTTGAACTCTCACAAAATTGCTTTATTCTATGGAGTTTTGCATGTTCAAGGGCATTTTCTTTTGTGACAGAAATTTCTGTCTGAGTTGTCAACATAAATTGTCATCTTAGTGCTGCTGTTCAGGCTAGGACTACTTGGATCCCAAAATTCTGAATTAATCGCTAGGGAATGCAATAAAATACCCCTCCACTCACCCGTGCTCTTTTTTACTTCCGTTTTTATTTGCTGTATTGGTAATAATCTGTTTTGCATTCATAACTATTTTAGTTGATGGATGAGGCCCATTATCTGTCAAACAGGAGTTACTATGCAAGACAAACTCAAAACTAAAGGGAGCAAAAGCTAAGCAGAAATATTTTTGCTGGTACTCTGAAGTCTTGCATAGTCAAAACTTTATAAAGTTTTTTATTAAAAAAACCCCTTTTTTATGAAAGGCTTGATAAACTGAATTGCTCTAATTCAGCTTACAGAGGAGTGCCAGCATTGGTAATCAGGGTACAACAACTGCACTTCTTTCTTGCTGTAAAATTAACTTGTAACACAGACGACTAATCATTAAAGGCAGCATGGCTGAGTAAGGTGAACTAGCAAGAAGTTAAATTGTGTTCCCAAATATCCCACCTGGGAAGTACCTGTTCCTTTTTCCTCATCTTGTATATCAGAAGATTAAATCAACATGGGAGACTAATACTCACAAAACAATGCCTGAATGATGAAAAGTGCTTGATGTCATTTGCTGCTCATGTCTACAGTTGTAAATATCCAGAAATTTAGCTGCCTCAGTAGTCTCTTTATTTTCCAGGGTGTAAAGATGACTTTACAAAATTTCAGAAATGTTAGTCTTAGGTATTGATTTTTTGATGCTGGATGACTTGGAAGATTTTGTCTCTGAGCTAGATCTCTATGTTACCTGTAGGGAAAGTTTTAGGAAGTCAGCAGTGTGCAGTCAAGTTGATTATTAACTGATTCTGAGCATGAAGTCCATGGTGAAAGAAGTTGAATTAGGGTCTCTGCTTATTCTCCTTCACTTGTATCCCAAACATTGTTTTGTCTTTTCTCTTAAGAGAGACCATCACTTTTATCTTGTACAGAATGCAATATTTTTTGTCCATAACCTTGTTTAAACACAAATAATTATTTACGTTTTGTGCTCTTGTACATTTTCCTTTGAGCTCAATGATAGATGATGTTTTTAATACTTTGTGAAAAGATGATCTGTGTTGTTTGGTCCTAGGTTATCGAGCTTGACTTCGATCAGTTGCCCGAGGGTGATGAAGTTATAAGTATACTGAAACAGGAACACACCCAGCTGCACATATGGATTGCCCTAGCGGTCAGTATAGATACAAATTGTGTATTTAAATACTGTATTCACTGTAATAAAATAATAATTTTCATTTTCATGCTGACCAGTGATAACTGAGTTCCGAACAGCAAGTTTATGGGGTCATTCAGTCATTGATTCTAGGCCAGATGCTTCTGATTGATATGTGCATATTACAATTTTAATTTAATCTCTTTATCCTGATACAATGCCTTTGGAGGGTTGCTTTCTATGATTTTTCCCCCTCAATCCATAGTTTTCCTGGTTTGTGCCTTTGATTACGTGCTTCATAAAAAAGGAGGAGGCAGTATCTATCCTGTGGAAAGTATAGTTGAGTGTCAAAACATCAAAGAAGTTCAGAGGAAGACCAGTGAATTCTTCACTTATAAATGGCTCAAAAACTTGTGTTTTAAGGTGGTGAGGCAGTGGCACAGGTTACCCTTAGAAGTTGTGGATACCCCATCCCTGGAAGTGTTCAGGGGCAGGTTGGATGGGCCTTTCAGCAACCTGGCCTGGTGGAAAGTGTCCCTGCCCGTGGCAGGGGGGTTGGAACGAGATTATCTATAAGGTCCCTTCCATCCCAGGCTGTTCAGTGATTCTAGGACAGAAAAATATTTGGCATTATCAAAATATCTTTCTCTGATGATACCTACATTTATTCCTGCTTTATCCCTACATCCTGGAAAAAGTCTGTGTGATATCTAAAGTGTCAGCTTGATATGTTATGTACTCAATGAGATGGTGGTGTCTGTTGAAAATGTGTTTTGTAGCTGGAATACTACAAGCAAGGCAAAACAGAAGACTTTGTGAAGCTGCTGGAAGCCGCCCGCATCGATGGCAACCTGGACTACAGAGACCACGAGAAAGATCAGATGACATGTCTGGACACTCTGGCAGCCTACTATGTCCAGCAGGCTCGGAAGGAGAAGAACAAAGACAACAAGAAGGAGCTCATCACCCAGGCCACCCTGCTCTACACTATGGCTGACAAAATCATCATGTACGATCAGGTAAAACCAATATCTGATCAAAAAAAAGTTTCTGTAAATTAGAGATTGTAAAGAAAACAAGTATTGATTCACTAAAGGGAATATAACTGCTCAAGCTTTACATTCACATTTGAGCACAGCTTGTATCTGAAATGTGCATAGTGCCACCAGGACTAAATCTCTCTAGCTTGGCACACGTGATAGAACTGCTTCAGTTGACTTTGGAGGCTGGCAAGGAAGGATTGGTATTCTCTTGCTTAATAAATATAAGATAAATAATTTAATTGAAAAAGCATTATAAGGCAGTTCATCTTTCACATAGTCCAAACTTCATATTTTGCAAAGATAAATGTATTGCAATTTTTTTTCCTTGTCTAGAATCACTTGTTGGGAAGAGCCTGCTTTTGCCTGCTTGAGGGTGATAAGATGGACCAAGCTGATGCACAGTTCCACTTTGTGCTCAACCAGTCTCCAAATAATATTCCTGCCCTTCTCGGTACGAGTTTATGGGTATTTGTAAAAACCTGGTCTCTCTGGTTGAGATTTGGAATTAATTATGTATTTAAGAGGGTGTGTGTAGAGAGGATGTGATCAAGACACACATGGCTGAGACTGATTCAAATTTGGCAAATTTTCCACATAGATGGAAGAGCTATGAAAAATGCAGTGCTAACTGGCATCTTCTGAGACCCATGAGCATACATCCAGTCCAGCTATTTGTGCTTCCTTGATGGTGGCATTAAAGCTGGACACTGTTCAGGGTGAAGTGAGGGGTCAACAGACTGTAACACTTGTAATTTAAGTTGTTCACTAGTCTTAGTAAGTGTTTTTCCTCTGGACCAATAAGGAATTAGGTTTCTGCAGAAAAATATGAAAATGTAAATTTAATGTCTTTTCATGTTTGTTTTTTTATATACTTGCCATCATCAAATGTAATGAAAGTTATCATTGTCTGAATTTTCTGTTAGTTTTTAACTGTAGCTTTTGAAAATGGTTACAGCACAAGTTTAACAAATAATATTTGAGCTTCTGGTTTATAATCTTGGTTTTGTTCTTGGTTCTAACATGTTCTAACAGGTAAAGCATGCATTTCTTTCAACAAGAAGGATTATAGAGGAGCCCTTGCCTACTACAAGAAAGCACTGCGTACCAATCCAGGCTGCCCAGGTGAGGCAGAAAGTATTTGCTACTGGAAGTATTTGCTCTGCTTGCAAACTAACTCAGTCTTCCTCATTCAAATTCAAAGGGCATTTTTCTGGTCTATATTCATCAAAAGAACCCCAATTCCCATTATTAGAGGGATTTAGAAATTCATTGACTTGAAGTATTTCTTAATATTTAGAGAAGGAAGTTGTGTTTAAGAAAACACTGTTCTTTTGTAAGTATTATCTTTTAAAGAGGTATTAGAAAATGAGATTTTGCATGTAAGAGAAATTAAAGTTGTATGAGGAGGGAGGCAACTGTTCGAGACTCTTGCAGAATTTCTTTCTCTGTAAGCTCTTGGAATAAGGCTTCAGAAATGACATAATAATGAAACAAGACATAAAAAGCAAAATTCTACTTACAGTGCATGATGTGAGTTTTCCTGGTCTTGTATTATTTTCTTTATGCAAAAATCTGGGAAAGTGATTTTTACTGGCTGGAAAAGTGATAGATGGGATTTAGAAACATTAATTCAAGGTATTTACATTAGGATCATAAATACTTTAAAGTCTCCTGAGGGTTGTGATAGACTGCCATAACCTAGCTGAGAAAAGATTTATTGCAAAGTTGATGTGTGTTCTGTGGTCTGCTTTACTGTAAGAATGATTGCTGCAAAAGCCTTACTTTTAAACAAACCTCTTTCTTTTGCCCCCCCTTTTTCTAACAGACACAGGTTTGAAACTGCTGTTTATAAATTCTCTGTACTTTCAGATAACAAGCAGTCAGAAAGGGCAGTATGATGTGAATTTTCTGTATTAGTCCATCTATACTTGGTCATGGAAGTTGGAGGATGATAAACAACATGTGAATCAATTGATCATTTGAAGAGAAATGCCAGCTAACTTGTTTATTCATCTGTGTTTTCTGAAGGCCTGCTAGTTTGGGGTGAACTTAACTTGCCTAAGAAATGTCCAGCCCTTCCATCTGGCAATTTTAAAATTCTTTTCTCTATTATTTTTTAATACATTCCCATAAAAGTAATTTTTTTTTGTTTAGCATTGGAGTCTGTGGGAGATAGATCAGCATTCTGGGGTTTATGAAGAAATAAAGTCTTACTAAAACATTCAAGTTCATTTTGTGGCCAGCCAAGTATGGGCTGCTGCCTTGAAAAACAGCAGATTGTTAGATGGCTTTACAGGCTTTAAGGAACTATGAAAAATTCTGCTTTCACTCCAGGTTGTGAAAAAAAAGGCATAAAGTTGAAACTTTGGGATTCTGAGTGGTGTCATGTTGTTCTCTAGCCGAGGTTCGGTTGGGAATGGGCCACTGCTTCGTGAAACTGAACAAGCTGGAAAAAGCTCGCTTGGCCTTCAGCAGGGCTCTGGAGCTGAATTCCAAGTGTGTCGGGGCCTTGGTTGGGCTGGCTGTTTTGGAACTCAATAATAAGGAGGTAGGTATGACTTAGGGTCTGAATCCATGCTCAGTTTACTTTCTTTTAGCTAAAAAGCAAATTTTTTATCCTTTCGAAGATAGTCTAGTTGTAAAATGAGTAATAAGATTTATGATTGAATAATTTCAAGTCTGTGCTACTATTGAATGATACCATAGATATGTGCTTGTGATGTAAGCAGCACATTCTCAATAGCTTTCTTATGTTGTTAAAAATCTTCAGTTCTGTTGTTTATAGAAGAGTTAGGTACAGAAAAACAGTGGTAGGTTAACTGTTTCATTTAAAATAATAAAAATCCATAGTGAGGTATGTGAAGGAAGGTCAAGGTAAAAGACTTTACCAGGACGTTAAAACAAGTTTTTTAGAAGTTTAAGAGTTAAGAACAATTTTTCAAACAAGTTTCAAAGTTACATTCAGCCATGCATGCTGCATGGTAAACCAAAGAGTAGGCAAGAAGAAATTTTAACTGCGCTGATAAAAGTACAATTAAGTGGTGATCCACCTTTCTAGGTATTGCATCACTAGAAAGATCCATGGAAATATAGCTTAATTGGGATCATTAGCATGGATTAGCCATCTCAGATATTATCACTGGAGGATGAGACCCTTAAGTGTTTTTTAAAAAAATAAATATTGTTACCTAATTGTATGTGGCTGAAATTTAGTATGCTGCTTTCTGTAGTTTCCTAGAAAGATCTTTTGTTAGCACAGAATGTCTGAAAATTTCTTGGTTTACTACTTTGTGGGGAGAAAACGACCTGTTAATGCTTCCATGAAGAAACTAAAAAAACCCAAAAAAACCGTGGGCATAAGCAGTTTTTTTTTTTCATAAAGCTATAGAGAGAACCAAAAATACTCTAAAGTCAAATTTTAATAAATTCCACAGATGAGAAATTTATTATATTCGGTATCTTTCTTTTCCTGAAGATCTTTTTACTGAAGTCAAGAGATGAGCCCACTCATCTGAAGATTCAAAAAGCTGTGATTAAAAGCTGAGCCACTCAAAGATGTTTTGTGTTCTTTCTAAGAAATACATCATCTGTGCTTTACTTCAAATTGTTCTCACAACTTTGTAGTAGAAATTAGTGTAATATTGAAGAGCTGACACAGGGAAGGGAGAGTACTCTGGGGAAAAGATTCTCTCTGAGTAATTGGTATCTTTTTTGTGCTTGGATATTTCTAATGTTCTTCTTGGAAGGTGTTATGATGTCAGATCAGGGTTGAGATCACACTGTGCTCTCATTGAGGTCTGTCTGATCTGCTTTTCTTAAATGAAAGCACTTAGAGCTTTGGGACCTCTAGCCTATTGGATTTGGTTGAAATTGGACATGAGACTCAACTTACTGGAAAACTTGGACAAATGCATGGTGTGATTATAAACCACATTTACCTTTGAAAATGAAGGCAGGAATGATTCAATATCTCCTCATCCAGGTGTATTGTTATGCTCGGTTTGGAAAGTTTGCACCTCTTCAAACTGAAATTGATTTTTTAGCCGCCTTCATTTTACGTTTTAGCCTCTTAAAACCTAATCTGTTCAATAAGACAGCTTTCTGCTCATCATAATTACAAAGTAAAGCACAGCCATTAGATGATTTCTTGATAGCATTTTTTGGTGTTTCTGTTCAGAAATAAGTACAGATTAAGCTGACATGCTTGTGGTACAGATTTCATGGTTGTCCTAAATAAAGAGCAATTATTTTATCAGTTGTGGATTTGAACTTGTGGGTAAGTCACATTTTTACCCATGGGAAGCTTTTATTAGAGTGTAAAGTTTCTTTAGAAGAGAGTAAGTTGATGCAATGATATTCCTATGTAAACACCTCAAAGCTGTGCTGACTTTAAAACAAGATATAATATCTCGAGATTGTTTAGAATTTGAACAGGAAAATGTCTTCATTCCACTGTTGAATGAATTGGGTAAAACATGGAAACCTAAACCAGTCACTGGAGACACTGAACAATAGAAGGAACAGAACTCAGGCTGTGAGTGTAACAGGTCAAAGGACATCAAGACTAAGTCTTTTGGTTTTTTTTTACTTTTTTTCCCCCCTATAAAGTCCTGCTGTGCACTTTTCCATCCCTATATGGTAGCTTCATTTCCCGTTTTCTACCTGTATGCTGCAGGAAGAAAAGCCAGTAGCTAAATTTCCTTTATTTTTGTGAGCTCAATATAGTGTTGTCAGAAATCCTGAGCAACCTAGACTGAAAAATAGTTTTGATAATGGTAACAAGATACAGATATTGAGGTTTTGCTGATACCTGTCAATGTTTCATTTAGGCTGATTCCATCAAGAATGGTGTTCAGCTCCTCTCTAGGGCTTACACAATTGATCCCAGTAATCCAATGGTGTTGAATCACTTGGCTAATCACTTCTTTTTCAAGAAGGTAAGAGATGGCTGAAATTTTACAGTTAAATGCTTGATAACCTCTGAACAGCAAGAATTCTGGTGTTAAATTCAAACACATTTCATCTGGTGCCTAATATCTGTTAAGCTAGATGAACAAGTATGAGGTTTTTGGCCTGAATTGTGTATAAACCTTTCTCAAGAAAACCAAGAAAAGGTACACTTACTTAAATCAAAATCAATTTAGTGTCCAGAAGGGGTTTTGGGTTTTTAATGTTTGGGATTTTTTTTTTTTTGGTTGGTTGGGGTTTTTGTTGGTTTGTTTTTCCCCCTCCTCACTCCTCCATGCTTTAAAACATGAAATAGAGAAAAGAGTTGTAACAGCTAAAACTAAATGTTATTTAGTCAGTGCTGTGACGAAAGCTTTGTTATATTTTCCAGCTATCCATGTTTAAATCATAAAATCACTTGACCATAAATAAAGTGAAGACTTCCAAATTTCATTAACTTCCTTTTTTTTTTTTTTTTTTTTTTTTTTTTGGTCAGGATTATGGTAAAGTGCAACACTTGGCTCTTCATGCTTTCCATAACACAGAAGTGGAAGCGATGCAGGCAGAGAGCTGTTACCAGCTGGCGAGGTCTTTTCACGTGCAGGTAGGGCAGTTTTTAAAAGTCCCCTTTGAGCTCACATTTTTTAAAAGCCTGTTATAAAAGTTCGTGCAAAGGTTGCCTTTAAAAACACTGACTGTTCTTCATTTGATTCCTTTTAATTAGGAAGATTATGATCAAGCTTTCCAGTATTATTACCAGGCCACTCAGTTTGCCTCATCTTCTTTTGTACTTCCGTTTTTTGGATTGGGTCAAATGTACATTTATCGAGGGGACAAAGAGAATGCTTCTCAATGCTTTGAAAAAGTCTTGAAAGCCTATCCTAACAATTACGAGACTATGAAAATCCTTGGATCTCTTTATGCAGCTTCAGAAGACCAGGAGAAACGGGATATTGCAAAGGTGAGTTTTCCTTCCACCAGCGTCATATATTTACATGCAAGAGTAGAACTTGGAAATCAGACTTGAAATCAGATTGTTTGTTAAGTTGAATAAAACTCAGGGTTAGGTGACACTAGATAGGGAATATTTCATATAGGCTGTCATGAGGGATCTTCCTATCTGTGAAGAATCACAACTTTTGGACAGAACTGAGACTACACTAGGCTCTGGGTAAAGCATGTCCAGGAATTTAGAGAAGCCCCAGCCTCATGTCTCTCTCTGGTACATGAAATAGACAGAATTCTCTCCATATATGTATAAAATTCTCTGAAGATGGGAAGTTAGCTCATGATTTCCTGAAGACAGCAAATCAGCTGGTGATTTCCAGAAAGTGCTTGTCTTGGCTTAGCTTATCTGGAAGGACAGTGATACTGTTTTTTTAAATGAAATGTATTTTAAATCTAATGTTGGGTAGATAAATGCAAGAAATGTTGGACATTTCTCTAGTTTTTCATGTTGGTGTAATAGCCTTTGCTTCTCTGAGACTTGATGCAGGTGTTCTGTTCTACAGAAGAATAGAATAATGAAGGAAGGAAACTAATGCAGATTTATTACTGTGTGGGTATTTAGGATGTTTGCTTCTGCAGTAAAGTGTATCTTCCAGTGTTAAGGTTAATGCCTTCACTCTTGCTTTTATTTCTATTTTTTTTAACAGTCTGTGTCTTTGAAGTGACCTAATTATCTTCTGTTTTTCAGGGGCATTTAAAGAAAGTCACAGAACAATATCCTGATGATGTAGAGGCATGGATTGAGCTAGCCCAAATTCTAGAACAGACTGATATACAGGTATTATTAATACACACTTGGTGTATTATGTGTGTGCTTTTCACAGGAGCATGTAGAGCTCATTCTCTTCTTTCTTTCATCCACTTTGTTTCTTTCCAAAGGGTGCTCTGTCAGCCTATGGAACAGCCACACGCATTCTGCAGGAGAAGGTACAGGCTGATGTCCCTCCAGAGATCCTGAATAATGTAGGTGCCCTGCATTTCAGGCTGGGAAACCTGGGAGAAGCAAAGGTATGCATTTACTCACAGTTTGAATGGTGTTTTTTGTTCACACAGAAGTTTTTCTTTGAGGATATTCTGGAGTGCTTCATTCCTTTTTTCTTTCTGTACTTCAGAAATACTTCTTGGCGTCACTGGATCGTGCAAAAGCAGAGGCTGAGCACGATGAGCATTACTACAATGCCATCTCTGTGACAACATCCTACAACCTTGCCAGGCTCTACGAGGCCATGTGTGAATTTCACGAAGCGGAAAAGCTCTATAAAAACATTTTGAGAGAACATCCAAATTATGTTGATTGTAAGAAACATTTGATATTTCAGTTCTGCAGTTGTCCTTATAATACCAAAAATCTTCTGATTGACAGTGTCTTCTGTTCTCCTAATGTCTGTCTTCCTTTGTTTTCACAGTAGTTTTGGGGCTGACCTGTCCTGTTTGGCTCACATCATGCCCCAGCCTCATCTGTAGCCTTTTCCCTGCTTATTTTCCATTTTCACTGCAGATACCCTTCCCAAAGTTATGGAGGTGGGAGAGCAATTTAAAGTGGAGGGAAGAGAATTATGTAACTGATGGGTCCTTATTTCTTTGCAGTTTTTCAGTTGTCTTTAACTTATGAAGCCGGTTTGACACATTTACAATACTTTAACTCTCCAAAACCTGCAGTTTTTGTATGGCCATCGTGGATGCAAGTTCCTCTTCATGTTGCATTTCTCATTGAATAGAATAGAATATGAATAGAATATGAAAGATGTCTTAGTGGTTGCTGTCCTTAGCTGATGAAGAGAAAGATGGCTTGTGAAACTCATGCATGGACAATATTTTCTTTGTTAAAGATGGCTTTAACCTGTTCCCTTTTCCTGATTTTTATTTTATTTTATTTTCTATTTTTGTTTTCAGGCTACTTGCGCTTGGGAGCTATGGCCAGGGATAAAGGGAATTTTTATGAGGCTTCTGATTGGTTTAAAGAAGCACTTCAAATAAATCAGGTTTGTAACCCTATAAGTGTTTAACATTAAAACACTCTAAATAATAAGTTAACTTAAAATTTAATTTTCCTCTTTTTGTGTTTTTATTTTTTTCCTCAAATAAACTAGGGGAAGAAGAGAGAGTTGCCAGATCTGCTCTCTGTGTTTTGTTTGGGGTTCTTTTGAATATGGAATTATGTTTAAGAAGAGTAACACCTTATACTTGGAAAAGAACCCCTTGCAAAGGAAAAGAGTTCTTTTGTAACTTAGAGTGAATTTTTATTTAGGATCATCCAGATGCCTGGTCTCTGATTGGCAATCTTCATTTGGCTAAACAAGAGTGGGGTCCAGGACAGAAGAAATTTGAAAGAATATTGAAGCAGCCCTCCACACAAAATGATACTTATTCCATGCTGGCTCTTGGCAACGTCTGGTTGCAGACTCTCCATCAACCCACAAGAGACAGAGAAAAGGTAATGGGCAGCTCTCTGCCCTGTGTGTGGGTTTGTTTATTTTTTGTATGTTGTTAGCTATTCAGAGCCTCTTCTTGATGTCTGTTTGGCATCTTCTAGTTCATAAAACCTCTGGGTAGATCTTTTCATACCCCTCTGTAGAAGTGAGTGATGAATTGGGGCATTTCTTTCTGCAGGAGAAACGTCACCAGGACCGTGCATTAGCCATCTACAAGCAAGTCCTCAGAAACGACCCAAAGAATTTGTATGCTGCTAATGGCATAGGTGAATATCAGACTCTAGTTTTCCTTCAGAGATGATCATATCCTTATATAGAGCATTGATTCTAATAGAGAACTGTTTATTCAGGGCCTGAGCACTGTAGAGTGGAGCCCAGGAAATGGCAGCTATGTCAGTTTTTGAAGGGGCACTTTTAGGCAGTATTGAATATTCTGTGCTACATGAACCACATGTGGTGCATGAACCTGGAAGCTCACCCTGTCCATATTTCTCTCCCCTCAGGAGCTGTCTTGGCACATAAAGGATATTTCCGTGAAGCTCGCGATGTTTTTGCCCAAGTGAGAGAGGCCACGGCAGATATCAGCGATGTGTGGCTGAATTTGGCACATATCTACGTGGAGCAGAAACAGTACATCAGTGCTGTGCAGATGGTAACATCTCCACCTTGAACTGCTTCCTGTCTTGGCTTAGATGACTTCTAGGTGTCTCTCTGTCATCAGGGCAGCTGGGAAAGTTTCTGAGCAGTGTTTCAACAAATTCTCAGCCTATTTCTAACAAGCTGTTGGCTGTCAAGTCTAGACTTAGTAACAGACTGCCAAATGTGGGTGAGGGGTAACAAAGCACTTATCAACTTTTATACTTTTTTTGGTAGCAGGGTTAGAATTTTGGTAATGGAATAAATCATTAGTCAGAGAGGTTTCAGTCAGTGTAGTTACTGTATGTGATTTACATTCAGGTGTTTCCAAATACAATTTGCTTCTGGGATTTTCTTCTAAATAGCAACAATTCCTATTTTTGTTCTTGTAAATGACCACATGAGTACTTTAAGAGCTGTCTTAAAAGCTGACTGGGCTGTAATTTCACTCACCACAGTTAAAATCACAAAATAATTGATGTTGGAAAAAATCTTTTGAGATCATCTAGTTTGACCTGACCTGCCCAAGCAAGTAAATGTTCAAGTGTCAACCTATTCTGTGGAAATTGACTCAATTAGCTGATGAAAAGCATACAAGTAAGCTTAAAAATACAGCATATGTTGAACAGGACAGAAACTAAGAACAAACTGGTGTCATTTAAGATGAGTCCTTATTGAGGCTCAAAAATGCTTTGTTCAGAGCTATTCTGAAGCTTTTTGTGATGCTTAATGAAGAAGTGTTACTGAGCCTTTCTTACATGATCAAGGAGCTCAGTAGTCACTGTCCTCCAGTGAGCTATTGTTAGAAAGCTTTGGCAACACAGTCACATTCACTCTCTTGTATGGTGTCTGTTGTTTTTTTATCACTTTGTCTGTTTTTATTGACAAAAAGCCTAATGAAAATCTCATTTTAGCAATTGTTTAGGCAGTGAATCACAGTGGGGAAGTGAGCATCAGCTATCGATTTGGAAGAAAAAATATTTTACTCGTTTGCTAATTTATTTAAGAAAAGGTGTTATTAGAAATGTGTTTGTTTACTGAAATGTTTTATTGTTCCCTGGGTTCTGCTGTGCAGTCACAGTATGAAATACATATATTGGACTCAAAGGGAGACAAATTGAATTTACTAGCCCAGCTTACTGCTGCCACAATAATCACCCTACTGAGTTCTCTACCCTAAAGCATACAAATCTGAGGCAGCTTGAGCTAAACACAAAATCTCTGATGCTGAAGGTGCTCACAACACAGTGAGATGCATAAGAAGCAACCTCAGGTGTTATAGTTCAGGGCAGTTTTTCTGTGCTTGAGCTGCAAATAAAACTTACTTTGTATTCCTTGCTGTTCTGGAGGCTTAGAGAGGGTGAAGGGTTCCTTGAGAAAAGAGTATGTCAAACAGAAGGTGCTTTTTACTGAAAGTTATAAAGTTTGGTATCTTTTAAGTCTTTAATTCTAGACCCACAAAAGTTATAGTAACAAGTCATTTTTTATGCTTTAGAGAAACTGATATCCCTTAGCATAGCCAAGTTCCTCAGCTGGGTGGACAAAAAAAAATTGATGTTATCTGGAAAGTCTGAATTTTTTCTTTTTTTTTTTTAACTAATTATGTCAGATACATGGAATTACTGTATTAAATATATTTCAATTGTTAAAATATCTGATATGAATAAAGAAATTGTTTCCCCCCCCCCAATACTGTGGAGAATATATGAGTGGTCTTAAAATGAGTCATGTTGGTTGGACTTTGTTGCAGTAAATGGTACTTTAAAAAGTATTTGTATGTATTTAAGACCTACAGAGCCTTCTGGGCTGCAGCCAGTTCGTAGGAAAAAACAGATATTTGCTATGGAAGAGGAGAGAGAATGTTCTGATCAGTGAAAAGGAGGCACCCATGTAGCATAACACACTTCTTTAAAAAACAAATGCAAAAATAATATCAGCAGCAATACTTTTTAGGAATAGAAACATTTGCTGGAGTTAGCTAACCAAAATAACAAAGCACTGTTGCCTCTTTCCTTGATTTTTTTTTTCTTTTATTTCAGTATGAAAACTGCCTCAGAAAGTTCTATAAGCATCAAAACACTGAAGTGTTGTTATATTTGGCCCGGGCACTGTTTAAATGTGGCAAATTACAGGAATGCAAACAAACTTTGTTAAAGGTATGGATCTAGAACATAATGAATGAGAGAATAAAATTACTGTTAGTTGATATGCGTTTGTGTTTCTTTAAATTTGGTGGTCTGGGGTTGAAATTATGGTGTTTATTCTCTGTATGTCATTTCACATTATAGCTTATCTTAAAAACGTGTTTTTTCCAGGCCAGGCATGTGGCTCCAAGTGATACAGTCCTCATGTTTAATGTGGCTTTAGTGCTGCAAAGACTTGCTACCTCTGTCCTGAAAGATGAAAAAAGCAATCTGAAGGAAGTGCTTAATGCTGTGAAAGAGCTGGAGCTCGCCCACAGGTAAAGATCATTTATTTCTAATCATTATAATCTATTTTGTTGTCCCCTTACAGTAGACTTGCAGTATTGAGCACAAATCTGGTTAGAAGAGCAATCATCTTCTACATAGCACTGTGTAATTCTAAAGTTTCTGGTAGGAAAAACAAAAGATTGGGCCTGACAAAACTGTGTGTTCAGATTTTGTTCCAGAACCAGTTTTGTTTGACCAAGTGCCAATGTGTGTTTCTCAAAGAGTTTTGTTATTACTGTGACCAAGATACGCTTCTTCTCAGAAATGCACAATTGAAAAGATGTTGACAATTATTCTACAACTTGGATATTATTTTATGACTTCTTTCAAAGCAAGCTATAAAGCTTAAAAGCAAATTTGTTTATTTTACATAAGCATAATTAATGACTGGCAGTCCCTTAAAACTAATTTTATCCTCCTTTTGGCAGTAAAGCCCAAGTACTGTCACAGTTTAAGAACTGAAGCAGTTTCTGAAGTCCATTTGAGATATTTTAGTTCTGTTTAAAAAAACAATAATATAAAATTTTGTGCAGACACCAATGTGATTCATCTGATCCTGTTGCCACCATCCTTGAACAGAGCTTTGAACCATTTATCTGCATTTCCATCCTGCTCCTAGGTGCATGATTTGTGCATTCCTAGCTCAGTTGTTGAGGATAGAAGTTCTAACTTAATGAGAAGCTTGTTATTTATTACCTTAAAGAAGCTGCATAAATTTATTCTTGCCTATTAACTAAAATTTTTGGAAAATGCTCTCCATAGTCTAGACCTCAAGCAAGAAATTATTATACTCATATATCCAAGAACTTGAGTCTAGCACAAAAACACTTTATTTTAAATGTGTCTGAGGGTATATGGGAAGAAACTGTGACAATCTTGAAAGTTGGAAGTAATTTTCTTTTAAATTGGAGAAACTTTTCAAAGCCCTGATCATCATACCTTGCTGATCTACTTGGAAGTTTGTTTTATTTTCAAGGGCCTATCTACTAGGTCAAGGAGGCTGTTCTGAAAGGATTTTTGGAAAACAATTTTCCCTTCCTTCTCTTTTTCCAAATTCAAGCATGTAATCTGTGACAGAAAAGGAATCAATCTGTTGGGGTCAGCAATGGCCTTACTGGTAGGAGCCAGCAAATGAAATCTCAGGACTCTCTTTCAAATTTTTCCTCTCCAGAGTTGTTTGAGAATGCTTTAAATTTGGAGAACTCTGAATGCACTTTTTAATTGTTAAAAGGTGCTGTATTAAAAGATATTGGCACAGAGGAAATTGGTGAGATTTCCTCATCTGTTGAGTTTTACAGATTTGTAATTCAGGAGTAAATGCTCTGTTTTAAGGCAAAATTGAAATAAATGTGTAAATAATGCCGTATTTGCTTACTTTTCGGTTTCTTGTGATTTCCTCTAGGTACTTCAGTTACTTGAGTAAAGTAGGTGATAAGATGAGATTTGACTTGGCTCTTGCTGCTACAGAAGCCAGGTAAAAAAAGAAAAAAAACAACAACCCACAAACAAATCCTTCATTCAGATTCTAAGTGGAATATTTTTGTCCTGAGTATTTTTGGGTTTGTTTTTTTTTTTGTTTTGGTTTGGTTTTTTTGTTTTGTTTGTTTTGTTTTGTTTTGTTTTTTGTTTTGTTGGGTTTTTTGTTGGTTTTTTTTTGTTTTGTTGTTTTTTTGTTGGTTTTTTTTTTTGTTTGTTTGGTTTGGGGGTTTTTTGTTTGTTTTTTTTTTTGTTGTTTTTTGGGTTTTTTTTGTTGTTGTTTTTTTGGGTTTCTTTTTAATTAAAACTAGATTCCAGTATTTCAACTGTCAGTTTGTTAGAACAGTGGAAATACAAGAGCAGAGTCACTCCCTACTACTGTTTCATTCTTTACCTGTGTTTCACTTCTGCACATTCTTGTAAGATTTTCATAGCCCCATACAGATACCATGTGTTGGCCATCCTGCACTGTAAATCTGCATGGATATCATTGAAGAGATAGAAAATTTCAATATTAAAAGAAGTGTAATTTTGGCATCAACTAGAAGAGGGTGTTGAAAGCCCCTTGCTTTAATGTTTCATGTGACTTCATGCAGCCTTAACTCTCACTCTGTTGGGTTTTTTAAGCTTGAATTTTGCCCTACCTTTCTAATTAGGTTTGTTAGGTTTTTGTTGTGATTAAGTACAAGTTCTTATTAACCATACTTCTGAAGATCTCCAGATTGGTTTGCATGATTCATTTTATGTTCATGTGTGGGTTTGCTGTATATGAACTGGCTGAGTTTGAAGTGTGAAGCAATGTGTTCTGAAATGATACTTTGGAAGATAAATTAGCTTACTAAAAATGCTTTAATTGACTCAAAAATCTGCACTGCTCTTCTTTGCTCTATTTCAAGTGGCTGCTTTTTTCATTCATTGGAGATAAGAACATAGTGTTGTGATGCAGGCACTTCATAAAAGCATTTCTTTTTGTGTTTGCCACTTTGCCTTACCTGAAAACCTTGGATTTTGCAGGCAATGCTCTGACTTACTGAGCCAGGCCCAGTATCACGTGGCTCGGGCACGCAAGCAGGACGAGGAGGAGAGGGAGCTGCGTGCCAAGCAGGAGCAGGAGAAGGAGCTGCTTCGCCAGAAACTGCTTAAAGAACAGGTTTTATTCCACTAAATTCTGTATATTGCATTTTATCAGAACACACTGACAATATGTGTGCTCCTGCTTCTCTGGGGTGGTACCTAGTAGCTGTTTTTCTTAGTCATAGTAAGAAAATATTACAGCTAGCAGATGATGCTCTTTCTTCCCCATGGTCTCAGAAATATTTAGTTGTATAATGAAATAAAATAGATGTGCCAGAAGTTCTGTCATCAGACTTCTACCTATTCTACCATGGGCTTTTTTTGTAGAAAACTTTTTGTAAAAAACTTTTTTATTCTGCTTCTGCTGTGACACAGAGCATCAAAAAGCAATTTTCCAGTCTCCTGACAGCAAATAATTTCTGTGCCTGCTGTTACAATCACTGTGGTGGTGCAAATACAATGGTAATGGTTGGCTTCCTTGATGTTTCAGGAAGAGAAGCGCCTGAGAGAAAAAGAAGAGCAGAAGAAACTTCTGGAACAAAGAGCTCAATATGTGGAGAAGACCAAGAACATTCTGATGTTCACTGGGGAAGTAGAAGGATCAAAGGAGAAAAAACGTGGTGGCGGTGGAGGCAGGGTAGAGCAGAATTTTTTAATCTTTTTTTGTGGTTTTTTTTCTTTCTTTTATACCTCCTTAATTTTCCCCTTCTGATATATGGTCTCTTGCAGGAGCACAGGTTTTTAATTTCAGGCTCCTAGGCTCTACTGAGTAAAACTGCACAGTTTTACAGTTTAATATTAAAAGGTCAAAATTGGAAGCTAATACTTAAAAGTTCTGAGCCTGGTGGCATTACTAAAATGTGTTGAATTGTTAAAATAAGAGAAGATTATGTTATTATGTGCCAGTTCTGAATTGGTTTCTAAATGATATCCATCTTGTGCCAACTTTGCCATAGGCTCTAGAAAGTCTGTATTTTTTAATCTCTTCCAGAACATACTCAGGTAAATTTCCATTTTGGAGTGTTTTCTGGTAGCTTTGTAACTGGGATGTGAATAATAGGTTGTATTGTCTGTGTTTCTTACAGCGTTCCAAGAAAGGAGCAGGGGAGTTTGATGAGTTTGTCAATGATGACAGTGATGAAGATCTGCCCATCTCCAGAAAGAAAAAGAAGAGGAAGGGCAGTGGCAGTGAACAAGATGGGGAAGAAGAGGAGGGTGAAAGAAAGAAGAAGAAGAGGAGGAGGTAGCTGATACTTTAATTAATTAATTATTAACTAATGTTAATTTAATGTTAGACTTCCCTGAGTAATAGTAGAGCTTTTAAGTAAATTCTCTGCAGTCTTTTGTAACAGTTTAAAAACAAACTCTTATCAAGAGGTCACGGGGTTATTTTTTAGGTACACAATACATGTTATAAGATTTAAACAACCACTCTGCAAAAGAAGTAGGAGTAGCACTTGATGAACTGGACATTCCTTGAGACTGGTATTTTTATATGTTTTAAGGGTTTTTTGCAATGTTATGCTTTACATGCCATATAAAATGTGTTTCTGTTTAAGACCCCAGAAGGCAGAAGAGGGGAGTGATGATGAAGAACACGAAAATGGCCCGCGGCCTAAAAAGCGACGTCCACCCAAAGCAGAGAAGAAGAAGGCTGTAAGTTAAACCCTGAGTAACTGCATCACTCTCTAAATATGCATTTGGAGTTCAGCATTACCCTGGTCAAGAGAGATTTATTAATGTTGAAAATTACAGCAAAACCTCTTGAAAGCCAACTGGCCTTAGAGCTTATTTTTATCCTACTGCCCTGTTGCTATTGCTGCTTCAAGGATGAAAAGGATATTTCCAAAGCCATCTAGAATTAAGTGATAGTAAATGGAAAATTTTTAAAAGCATGTCTGGTTTTCTGAACGTGTTTCTACATTTGAGTCCTGTGCCACATAAACAAGCAGCCCTTTGTTTTCCTTCTATACAGCCCAAACCAGAGCGTCTGCCTCCTTCAATGAAAGGAAAGATCAAATCAAAAGCCATCATTTCATCAAGTGACGATTCTTCTGATGAGGACAAACTCAAAATTGCTGATGATGGGTAAGAACCTTAATTAACTTTGTATGAACTTAAGAGTTTCAATGCGTGCCGTCAAGAGAAAATGCAGTGCTAATGAGATAACAGAAAGATAACAAGAATACTCACAACATCCCGTCCCAGTGCAAATTAATTTCACTCATTCTTCTAACACTAGCATTCAGCTAAAGAGAGCACCTTTTAATACCATTTTCCCTCTCTGCTTTTCCCCACAGGCACGCTAGAAACAGCAACAGCGATTCCGAGGACGGGGAGCAGCAGCACAGCAAGCGCATCGTTTCCGATAGCGATTCCGATACCAGGAACAAGTCTGGCAGCGAGGCCGGCACCCCGCGCAGGTCCAGCGCCCGCGCCTCCGAGGAGGAGTCTGACAGCGACAGGTCCCCGAGGAAGAGGCGGCGCTCGGAGTCGGAGCAGTCGGACAATGAGTCCGTGCAGTCGGGGAGGAGCCGCGGCTCCGGCGGCTCCGAGAACGAATCGCGCCCGGCCTCGCGCAGCGCCGAGTCTGACAGAGACTCCGAGAGAGGCTCTGACCACGAGGGCTCTGCCAGAGCTTCCGGGAACGAGTCTGAGCCAGAGGCATCCAATGATGAGGGCTCTGAAGGGGGCTCGGATGACAGCGATTAGAGCTGAATTACAGACCACCTTTTAAAAACCTTAATGTACATATGTCTCAGTTACAGGAGAGATGGAATTTTTATATTTCAAAACCCTGATTTCAAGAACCTTAATGTTTTAGTAAACTGTTGTGAGACCTTTCTGTGATTCTTTCTGTTAGTTACTAATGGATGTTTCTCTAAGTTGGCTTAATGGTGTATTTTTAAATTGAAACCACTGTAGGTGAACAGAATCTCTGTCCTGTAGTCAGCACATCAAGGATGGAATGCATGTAAAAGCTATGGAACATAAAATCTCCTTAGGTGGTTCAGTGCAGCTAAAATTTTGTTCTGTGATTATACATGCATAGATGGATCTTAAAATCCCACCAGATGCAACAAAGAGCTGTGGATATTTATCTTTTTCCTCGCTTGGAGTAAAGGTCAGTAGGAAAGTTTTTCTTACCTTCTATTAAAGAATAAATGTGCCACAATGCAGCTCTTTTATGTTTTCAAGAGTTTGTTCTTTTGCTTCTGTTTTTGTGTTAAATCAGTTGAAAATATGCAGATCTTAGAGAAATTTTATAAACTAGTGATGCAGATGTAGATGAAATATTTAAATTGGCTGGTAATGACATTTGGGGAACTCTGTATTACTTGAGAAAGTGAAGCTGCAAGTGTTGCAATAAAATGTTCTTGCTTATTTGCTTGGAGTGATTTATTTTACTCCTTAGAAGGTATAAGCAGAATACCTGAGGATGTTGTATTTGACAGTCGAATCTGTTTGGAAAAGGTGGTGCTAGCTGTATTGTAAGTACCTGGTTTTGGGAGCTAAGTCTTTTCACATAATGTGTTCAGGAATAACGATGAAAAATTGCTGTGCTATAGACTAAATCTGATTTCTCTCTGTGGTTCTGAAAAAAATCAGTTTTTGGTACCAGTCCTAGGAATTTTTTTTTCTTTTTTCATTGGTCATTAAGTCCTGTGTCAAGCATTTGCTAAGAGAAGATTCTGTAGGTCTGGATAGTGTATTGCTACCAGTTCTAATAGACATTATGGCCTAAGTGGAGGCCTGGATTGTCACTACTGATAGTTCACTTGAACCACTAAGTGAAAGTGAAGTTTCCCATGCTGCTATTTCTGGTTTGCTGTGAGCATGAGCTGTTCTGATTGTGGATGGGTTTGTTCATGTGTTTATGGGCTGCTGGTAACCATAGCAGACAGCAGAATGCAGAACACTCGAGATGTGTCTCTCCGTGGCTCAGTTTGGTATCAAGTTTCTGTCTGTGGCCTCACCTAAAACATAGCATCTGAGTAGAAGAGCAACCCTCAGGTTTGTTGGGTCAGGGCAAAGCTGAATCATGACCCAGAGCCTCAGGGAATCTGTGGGTAGCCAAGGTGGGAATGCTTGGTGTCATGTGGCTCCATTTACAAGGCTGTGGAGAAGTGTGAGGAAATTGGTACAACTAAGGAAAACTGGTAATGTAGAAGGTGAAACAAATGGAGCACAGACAGCAGTGGCAGGTGTGAAAATAGCCAGCTCTTTTTCAATAGGAAAGGAAAGGAAAAAGATGTACAGCACTTACTATGGGATCTTAGAAATTCTTCTCTGCCTCAAATACGTCTCTGCTGTCATAGCTTTCTCTGTCTGGTTACTAATCGTATCTTCCTTGTGAAAATGAAGACTTTGTTTGATGCTGTATGTACAGAAGATACATTTTGTGTTGGCTAAAGATAGTTCTAGATGAAGTGCTGAGTGGGTCTTCAGACCTGACATGCAGCTGGAGAGAAGTGCTTGCTGGAAGTGTAAAATAACAGGAGTTTTCAGAAATCTCTTGAGCGAGAGCTATTTTTTGTGCTCTCTACAGAAAGGGGAGGTTATGACTTAATACAGCTTGAATTGTGTGATGTACAAGAGGCCAATCAACAGGGACAGAAAGGGAGCAAGGGATGCTTTTGCTTCATTATTCCTCTGCTTTTATGTAGCAGAAGAGGAATCAAAGACACCAAAAACCAGAAGTCATCTTCTCTTTTCTTCCCTTTGAGGAGGAGAGTTAATGGGAGGATTAAGGTTATATAAAAAGTCATGTGTTGCTGTAATTGGAGAGAAAGCTGTGTTTTAGCTTAATTCATGTTTTCTAGTGCTTGTTTTTGAAAGTGCTGTGGTGGAATAACATTGCCGTAATTCTCTCTTGGCAGCATTCCTTGCCTTCTGAAGTAGGTGGTTGGCTTGCAGCTATTGAATTCATTTATTTTTAGCAGTAATCTATTCCTGGATAAAATACAGCAAGTCAGAAGTGTAACACTGCCTTGCTAGAGAAGTGGTTTATTCCTAGTTTCCATTTTGCATCCACAGTTGCAGGATGTGGATTGCATCCATTCAATCTGCAGTTCCATGACTGTAGGAAGTGTTTCCTGGTGGGCTCTGTTGCAGCTCAGCATTTTGCTGTCCTCACTTGTGAGCAGCACACAGTCTCCACAATACAGGAGGAAAGAGGCATGTAGAATTTGCTCTCATTCCTGAAATTTGTAGATTTGGCCTTTCACAGAACATTTCAAATGTAACTTGACAAAAAAAAAAAAAATTAAAGTTGCTGGGTTGGGTATTTTGGTTTTGGGGTTTTTTTGAGGAGGGGTGGAAGTGGGGAGTTTGTTGGGGTGTGTGTGTTTTTAAGTTTTTGGGTGTTTTAGTCCACTTACTCCATTTTCTCTTTCAGAAGCTTTTCTAGGTCAGTACTTGGTGGGAAGGAGTAGCTGTCACTGCTGAATAAGAAAGCATCTTTATGTAACTGGATCATTCTCTTAATAAATGTCCGCTTCTGCTAATTTAACTCAGAAAACCATAGTACTCTATCCACACAGAAGCAAGGAATATATCTGGGAATGTGCTGCTAAGGAAGGGTTTGGACAAGGCAAGAGCTATGGTAAGAAGCACAACAGCAAAAATTTTATGAGTTCTTTCTATAAGGAAGTAGCACTTCCTGGGAATAAGTTGCTTTCCACATTAAATATTTTACTGCTTAGTGCTGTGTTTGTTGCAGCAAAGTTTTAAACTTACATTTGGGGTTAATTAATACTTTTGACATCTATTAAGACTTGCAGGCTTTCTGGAACAAGTTTGCTCCCTACTTTTTTCCTCCTTACTTAGTTTTGCAGTTTCTTTAGTCTCTCTTGTTAAATAGTGGTAGTTACCTTACAGTCAATAAATCTGGAGCTCAGAACTTACCTGGAAAAATTCCTACAGCTGGAGCAGCAGGGACAAATTCAGTATCAATATGAGTAACAAAACAAATTGTCAAAATGGATGTGAAAAAAGGTATGTAACTGAATGCTCATTATCCTCATTGCTACTAGTACTTACTCCTAATAATAGTATTTTGTTATTTCTCTAAACACTAATTGTTCTGCAGAAGAGAGTTTGAATCTAAGGGAATACCAGATATGGGAATACTTAGGAGAGAAATTGAAAGTCAGTATACTGAAAATTTGTATTATTTCCATCCTGTCTGTGAATTTTGGTCCTACTGAAGCTTCATACGTTTACACTAGAAGTTCTTGAAACTTCAGGATTTTTTGGTCTTGGCTGCACCTATAGAAGGTACAGTTGTGTAATCATGCAGCTTGGAATGTCTTTTTTACCTGTGATTCATAACTATTGGAGAGATTAAGAATGTTTATCATAGCTCTGTTATTCTTTAAGTGCCTCTGGGTTGTTTTGTTCCTCTTTTTAAATCTTCCTTTGGCCTGAGGCAAAAAACTTCTTTCACTGCAGCTTCCAGAGCTTGGGGCTGGTGAACTTGATTATAATTTGAAGTGATAAATGCTAAAGAGTCCCTATTGCTGCTTCTAAATATGTGTCATACTTATTTTATGCATGTCCCTTTATCTCTCTGTTTGGAGATGCCCCCAGCATTGTTGTGGTGTTGCCTGAACTCCAGCAGTGCTGTTTGGCTCAGCAGCATACAAGAATTTCATACCTTCCCACCCAGCCTTTGCTGATTAAAATACAAATACCCACTTTTAGCTGAAGAAAACAGGGGGGTTTAGCACCTGAGTGAGTCTTTGTGGCAGTGACTTACAGGGTGTTTTGCCTTGGAAGGCTCCAAACAATGCTCTGGCTCTTTAAATGTTTTTTAACCCTTCAGAGCTCTTAGCATATGAATCTGCTCTCTTGCCTCTCTCATATCCAAATCCCATATGCTAATTGCAACAGCCAAAGCATTTTTGGACACACTGAGGAATACCTGAAACATTCCTGGACATTTTGAGGAATACTGTGGGCCCACTCTTGTTCTTAGGGCCTCCTGTCAAAGGTGCAGTTGAGTTGGTTGCAATCTATCTTCAGTGACTGATAAGTCTCAGCCAGAATGTTCCAGACTGTGTCTGCTAATTCAGAAATGACCTTCTGATTTAGGGCACACACAGGTAGTTGTAGAGAGCTCATCTTTGCTGGCTGCTCATTCTATAGGACAGAGGAGGTTGTCATTTAAGAAGAATCTCATGCAATGCTATATTCCCTCTGTCTGGTTCCACAACTCTATTAGAGAAAACTGGTTTTGGATTCTTCTCACCTTTGCACCTGGAGGTTCTGGCTGTACAGACACTGCTGAACCACAGACTCCTTTAGGCAGAGCTAATGCTGATAAATACTAATAAATACCAGTCTTGCTCTGAGCTGGTGACAGTTAACTATCAATTGAGAAGATGCCTCAGAGAACATGAAACATCTCTTCATCCATCTCCACTCTTTAAAGACAGATAACTGCTCCATTCCAGCTTTAAATAGAGTTTGAACTGCTCCAAGCTGTCTGTATCTGTTATGTTGTGCTAAATTATTCTTGTATGTGTTCCATTTTCTCACGAGAATCCGTCTAACCAAAATGTAACATTCTTTTTTCTGGTGGGAATTTGTCCCAGACCAGCTGGAGAGGAAGAATTATTGTCAGCAGCTATTTACTAACACTAAAAGGAAAGAGGAATTAGGTCTTGTTTGGGTCTGCAGGAACAAAGCATGTTCATGCACAAATTCAAGGTGGTGGTTTTAGAGTGTTCATACAGACAATTCCATTTTCATGCAGCTGTTTTGTTTTATGGTCACTGCATTAGGGGAATTGGCATGGACTGCAGTATTTTGAACCCATAACTCTTGGAGTGTTCCTCATTTCCTTCTGTGGTCTGGGCTGCTCAAGGTTTGTCCAGGCAGTAGCCAAGGTATGGCTGTGAGGGAATTAGGAGTTGCCATATAAACAGAATTATATTACTGGAAGGGGCAAGGAAGGAAGGAAAACCAATCATGTGTCAGATCACTACTTAGATAGTATTTATAGTCTTGATCCTTAATTACTTGGATCTCTGTATTTCTATCTTGGATCTTCTATGTTGGTTTTTTTGCTCTGCACTCACTTGTCTGTAATTAACATCCCTAGAGACACTTGCCTTGCCATGAGTGTTTCAGTTTCTGTTGCCTTTAAACAGTGCAGGAAAGGATATATTTATACATGTGCAAGAACTATTGATCTATCCAACTGTAAAACCAGAGAGAGGAAATTGCAACAGTAAAATCAAGTGAAGCATACATTAAAAATAGGAAAAATGTAAAATAAAAGACACAAGGATCTAAATGGATTTGTCCAGTCCAGACTGTGCTGTGATCCTAGAAGAACCCAAGATTCACCTCAGCTGGCTGCAGTGCAAGCTCTACCTAAGTGAGAGGTTGGTGGAATCTATAATATTTGCATAGAAATTGTTCTCAGTGAAAAAGAATTGCAAGTTTTAAATTGTTCTCCATCCTGGCCTAAATTGCCCCAAAACATCAGCAGTTCCCCTCAGCTGTACTTTAGCAGAATGTCCTGTTGCTGCATTCCAGCTGAAGGGATGTTTTATTTCTTAGGGTTTTAATATATTTTTGGCTTTGGTGTTGCTTTTAAGAAATGTGTAAGAAAACATGGTGGGCAAGGGGGTGGGTGAAGATGTGGGATCCAGATTGAGCATCAAGACCACATTCCATGTAGCACTGACATGGAGCTGCTTTGGGGCAGGATGATTCCTTACTGAGCTTACTGAATTTTTGTCTGATCTGCAAGGTTTTTGGAGCATAAATTGTACCTTGATTTAAAAAATTACAAACTTTGTTGCTTGATTAGCATTAGAACCACAGCCTCTTTCTTCCTCTTCATAAGATGAAATCTAGTGAAAAAGATCTATGTTTGGTTTTGAATGGTTTAATTTAAATAAAGAAAACTATAAACACATAATTTTGCTATTGGAAAGATTGAAGTGTTGGCCAAGAGTATGACTTGAAAACAAATTAGGGCCAGAATTGTCTTATAGAATTAAACCTTGATTGCTAAAAGCTGACCATCCTTCTTGATCCCCACATTGAAGAGCTGGGGTTTGGCCAGGCATGACTCGATTCAATTCCTGTCCAAATTAAACTGCTATGAAGCTGCTTTGCTTTCACAGAGTACTTTTTCTAGGCAATTAATCAATATCTCCTGGAGAGCTTCAGCAGAGGCTGTGGTTGTAGTTGCTCAATCACTGAGGTTGCCAAATAATCACATGCATTTGTTTTGTTTGGGAAAACTTCCTGTGATGATTTGTTTAAAAAAGTAAACCCAAAACAACCACAGACCAATCAGTGGGGGTGGTAGTGGGGGGTGAGTGTGGGATGTGGAACTAAAAAGCCATGAAAAACCCTCTCAAAAGTTACATATTATGTGGATTATCTGGAAAAAAAATCACTAGACAAACCTGCAGTCTCACAGATGCCCCAGAGAATTATGCTTTAGATACAATCCAGTGATTGTATGTCCTTAGATTTATGGTCCTATCCTAATATTTAGCATCCTTCCTTCTGCCTTCCACTTGGGTTTAGTTTAATGCCCAGTTGTGATGGTCTTTGCTATTAACTCCCTGGTCAATGTCTCAACTATTAATTGCCACAAATGCAGACATTGCTTCTATTTATAGTTAAGAGGATGCATTTCTGTGATCTCTTTTTAAGGATTAGTAAATCTGACATGACTAAAATGAGCCAGTAGTATAATTTTGGAGTATAGGAGAAAAGCTGCAGCACTGCTGGTTATTCCACAGCCAATAATTTCTTTTCCTGAAGCAGAAATCATTCTGATTTGCATCTCTCTGATGGACATGGCCATTTGGATCAACACATGGATTATACTTCCTTGTGGATGATCTAAGTGGTTCATGGGACCAGAAAACAAAGCCAACTTAAAAATCAACAGTGTGAGCAGAATTCAGCTGAGGGTGTGGGCGGAGAAGGGCAGTGGAAGCTATGTCCTGGCTTCTTCCCTTCCCTGTGAGCTGCTGCCTTGAGAGGCAACTTGTGCTGCTTTACCCTCTGTAACAAATGTGCTAAATTCACACCCAATCTTGGGAAAAAAATGTTTAGAAATTTTTTATTTGGTGACTTTTTTAGATTTTTGTTTTTTAACAAAAGCCGTTGGTAACATTAATCTCACAGTTAAAATGCTACTCTGTAATTTCAGATTGTCCTGTGAAGTTGAGAGATGTAGAAGGGAATGTTCTTGTCACTTCAATTAAAGGAAATTACAGCTATGATTAATGTCAAGTGGAAAAGGATTATTTTGAAAGCAAGCTGGGACTGCACAGAATAATGGAGAGTTATCCTGGAGAACACTCATGTAGAACATGAAAAGAATAAGCTAAAAAGCCAGCTGAGAGAATCAGAGGAGGACAAATCTAAATTTAAAGCAAAGCAAGTTCTTAAATAAAAGGTATTGATATATTAATAAATCTAGGGAGTTCTGTCAGATTACAGGGCTTCTTTACCTATTGTCTGCTTCCCAGGAGTTCCTTTTGATTAATGCAGTTGTCCCTGAGCAGCAGAGCATCAAGTTCTGTATTCAGTATTGCCACCTTGTTTGATCCTGATTCTTGTTTTACCTGCTGCTTTCTCTAAGCCTCACCTGCAAGAACAATGAGAACTAACACTCCTCATTTTGGGATTTTTTTGTTTTGTTTTATTGTCTTTGGTTGGGATATTTTGTTTGGCTGTTTGTTGTTTTAAGTGTTCAGCCTTTGTGGCTGCAGTGAAAAGCCTGGATGTCTGAAGGGAAGTGCCCCAGGGTTACAAAACTGGATAAGTGAGGAGGAACAAACCAGAATTTACTGTGTGTCAAAGATTTCTAATTCAAACATTCTGGATTTAGGTTTTGGTGGACTCATCTCACATCCTTGAATGGTTAGGGTGGAAAATGAGGAGGGAGGTAGCATGGCGTGGTGTGTGGAGAAGCACATGTGCATTTATTTTCCTTTGTGGTGGTTCTTAATTCCATAATTGTCTCCCCTGGGCTCAGAGAGAGCTGTCTCAGTAATTCAGAGCTGCAGCAGCTGAAGAAGCTGTAGGGAAGTGGGGCTGAGACCCTTCAACAGGGCAAAGAAGAGAAGGGGAAGGAATGGGGGTTAGAGGTGCAGAAATCCAGTGTTTTGGAGAAACTCCTGAAGCCTCCAGAAGCAGAAAAATCAAGAAGGAAAAACTAAACGACAAAATAATTCTGTAAATAATGATCACCAATTTGATAAAATGAGTACTTGAAAGTACTAAAAAAATAAGAATTTCAGAGACATTATGGCCAAAATTTTCATTGTGTGTATCGCTGGTTTTGTTTTCTCCCATAGAGCTGAATCAGATAATACAGGTTATATATCTAAATTTGAAATTCTAATTAAATGGGTTGCTGTAATTGTTGTATAGAGAAAATGACTATGTTGATTTCCAAATTGCATCAATCTCATGCTGTCATCAGGGGGAAAAAAAAAAAGAAAAATAAGAAAGTTAGGACTGGATCAATTACGTTCTTAAATTTTCCTCTAGCAACAACAGTACATTTTATTACAGTGTTCTACAGCCAGGTGATTTAAGTGAATTTTATTTATCTTCAGACATCTAAAAATTAGCAGTCTAGACACCTTCTAGAGAGAGACCATGGCCTGGCATCCCCAGGGGGCAAATCATCCCCTCCCAAGGTAATTGTGTAAGGTAGGAGGGATGAGTCACTCTGAGGAACCTGTTCCTGTCTGCTGCCCCAGGAGTGTGGGGATGTCTAGACAGCCAGCATTTGGATAGTTAAGTAAGAAGAATTCCACCCAGCACCACAGGAGTTTTCTTTGTTATTCACTTGAATTAATTTTCAAATTAGGTGTAATTTTTTCCTCTCTCCTCCCTAGACCAATCCAGTAGGATCAGGTTTACATGAACCTTTATCACACTGAGGAACTGAAAGGGAGATTTCCCAGAACAGGCATGAATACAGCTGGCATCCATCTCCCAGCTCCCTTCTTAATTGTGCTTTTATGTGATTCTTTTTACATTTAGGGGTTTTTCTCCCCAAATTGTGCTTTATGTCTGCTATTTCAGCAAATGCCAACAGCAAGCTTTATTCAGATTATCAGTCAAACTAAGGATTACTTCTTGTGGAGCTGTGAAAGTGCCTAGCAAAGAGCATCTGGGAATTGGGAGCTCCTGGAGGTGCTGGGGTGAGTATACAGAGACAGCACAGTGTTTATGCTGTTGCAGGGCAGGGAGACTTCCTCTGTGATGCACGTGTTGGGATCCAGAGCTCTCAGCCTGAGCTGTTCCAGTGCCTTCACCAGGTTCTGTAGGAAGCCCATTCCCATCTTTCCAGGCTTTAGTGTCTAATTTAGCTGCTGGTTGTGTCTCTTACTGTACAGGTGACAGCTGTAGTACCAGGATTCAACTCAATCATACTGTCTTTTTATATTCCTCATTAAAGGATGAAATCCAAAGCTCATGTGATATCAAAAGTAACAGGACTTCCTGGATTTATATTGTTTGATCCAAGGAGCAGTCTGTTTCTAAAGCAAGGGAGAAGGAAGAGTTTGAAGCAATGACAGTTCCCCTTACAAACCAGTTAAAGTGTGTAGAGTCTTTGAGGTGATTATGTAAAAAATGAAATGATTCCTGAATTGAGTTGCATTTCAGTCCTTCATGAAGATGGTTATGGAATTTGCACTGGCAAGAATTCCACAAGGATTGCTGATAGAAGAACACATTCTGTATTTATAACTGATGTCTTTTATCAGAGCCATTCCAGCCCCTGGGCTGCCACAATTGGTGCACTCCCACTGACAGCTATCACTTGTTGCAGGTAGGTGCTGGGGTTTTACTGCATTTAGGGTCCCTACCTGCATGGTAAATCTACTGAGATATTTATTTAATTGAATTTATGAAGGGCCTTTCATCACAGCTAAATACTTCATGGTCTTGCCAATTAAATTACATCAATCCTATAGCTGGGAAACTATGGGAAATTGGAGGTCACCATGGAAACCTTCACTGAAGCAGGAGCTGAAACTGCTGTGTTGATGAAGTGAGTAATCAGTTATGTACAGCCTAAAAGCAGTGCAGGGCACCTACCCTGCCTCTCATGGCTGTGTCGTGCTGGGCCTCTTCCCCACAGCTTGGCTGGGGCTCTCTTGGCTTTAAAAATGTTCTTTGTGTGAAACTGAGTGAGCCTTGCCCTTCCCAGCTTGGCTCACAGGGCTGTTTAAGGGTAACATGGCAGTTGAGCTCCAGGCCAGTTCCTGTTTTGTTGTCAATATTGGGAAGAGGGATCAGGACTAATGCTTCTGCTGTTACTCAGAAATATTAACATCCTAAGCTTAAGATGATCGACTAACTGAATGGCATTTCTCCAAGAGGAACAAAAGGAATAAAGAAAAATGGTAATATACATGATATGTATGTGTGTATGTCTGTACAAATAGAAGCACCCAAGGCTTTAATCCTTCCCCTACTTTATGCTTCTGGGAAGGAACACAATGCTGGGCTGCTGCATGTGCATCAAACTTTGTTTATTACTCTGCTGTGGAGGCAGCTGTCTCTGAAATCACATGCAATCATTTCTTAAAGGGTTAAACAAAATCCCTAAAGAAATGCAGTTCACCTGTCTTTCAGTTTTAACTCTCTCCACTTCTCAAATTTCACTTTGTCCAAAAAGAAAAGCATCCACTTTCTAACAGAACAAACTCTATAAACTCCTCCACACTCCCAAACAAGTTAAAGATCCCTTTTCCTTTCACTAACTTAAGTGGCTTTGCATAGCTTCTTCAATAATAAAATTCTGGGAATACTTCACACATCAGATCCTTCAGGCACTTCTACTCCTAACATAAACAAAAACTAAATGCAAGATTGACATTGTTCTAAACTGCAAAATATTAGAAGATAAAAATCCCCTCAGCTGGCTGCTTTTCTCACTCCAGCCACGTATCCATGCCAAGTGTAACTGTTGCCATGGCTGCTTTGTCAACTCATTAAAAATAACAGTTCACTCCTCTCCAACTACCCTCCCTGAAAGGAAAGGGATGTGGGCTCCCTAAATCAAACCCAGACAAGCCCGTGTGCTTTTACAGCACCACTTAAAAGGAACTCCTACCTGCAGAGTCTTGGCTGTCAGGGGAAAAGGCCTGAGCCTGCTTGAGAGAGTTCTTGGTCTTTTAGAAGTGAAGCTCATTCTGAAATGCCAGGATAGGGGTGGGTCAAGGGAGACACTGTAACTGGCTTGTATCTTGCTGAATAACAAACACAGCCACTTCTGAGGTAATGACAAGCTTTTTTTAGGTATATCTTCTGTTGTATGTAGAACCACCCTGCCATAAAAAAAACCTCAAAGCCATATTGATACAATCTCCTTTGAATCACTGTTACACCCTGATGCTGCAACTGTAGCTGTGCAGCTTTTCCCATTCCTGTTACAGAGTACAGCTCCCAGCCCAGAGCTGTTTCTGTTTTGCTTTTGCAGATACAATGCATGGAGATACAATTGTTTCAGGTTAGAGCTGTGCCTACAGGATCTTGTCCCCTGGACTGAGCCCGGACCTGCCTGCTGGGCAAGAGGAGTTGCTGCGTGCTCTGGTTCCTTGGCCAACAACATAGGCGGTAACAAGGAGCAACGATCTATTTAAAGGAGATTTAAGTGAGATGAGGGTAAAAGCTACTACCTTTGTGTGACACTTTGACCTGTTCTGTCACTGGACTCACACCACACTCTTGTCCCTTCTTATATTCATTCAAAGCATTCGATGCAGGAGCTGCACCATGGCTTATTTATCAGCTTCCAAGTATCAACCTCCTCCCAAATTCAGGGGAATCCTTGTGACATCAGTGATGCCACATAGCCCAAGCACACACCCCAGACCAGGACAAGGCTGGGCTGAGCAGCACTTGAAGCAAACACTGCTCATTTATCAACCGCAGTTGATAAATTGAGGTTTCTCAGGTACCGGTGAGCACAAGCCCATCACCCTTCACAGTGCTGCACCAGCCCCCTGAGAATTCAGTTCTGAGAATAAGCATGAATTAGCAATAGACTTTTAAGATCAGTCTCTGCAGCTGCTTTGCCTGGATTGCAACATAAGCCATGATAATTCATGGTTCAGATGTGTTCTAAATTTTTAGAGTTCAGGAGTACACTGAAATAATCAAATTGTTTGGATTTACACACTGTTCTGGGGAAAAAAGCACTCCAAGTCCAAATAGCACTCAGAAAGAAGCTTCCATCTGCTAAAAAAGCAGGTCAGATAAGCCATTCCTAAATTTTGTACTGGACCCAGTCTTCTCCTTTCCCCACACCACCATAAGGCTTCTTCCTACACTGTTGCCCAAGAAACAGAACTGCATGAAGTTAGGAAGATGTTTTGACTTCTAGGAACTGATCAGGTGATGTCAACACCCTCCCAGGGGGCTGAAATTGGGGTTGTTGAGCCTGTGTAAGGTTCTACAAGAGAGCTGGAGAGGGAGTTCTGACAAGGGCAGGTATTGACAGGACAAGGGAGAAGGGCCTCAAATGGAGTTTAGGTGAGATAAAAGGAAGAAAATCTTTACTATGAAGGCGGTAGACACTGAACAGGTTGCCTGGAGAGCCTGTGGCTGCCCCATCCCTGTAACTGCTCAAGGCCAGGCTTAATAGAACTTGAGCAAGCTGGTCTCTTGGGAGGTGTCCCTACACAACACAGAGGGGCTGGAACTAGATGATCTTCCAGGATTCAATGATCAAAACACATTCCTGGAATTCGCAGATGTCATACCTAAGTACCACTGCAGCTTGGACAGATAGTGCTACTGCTATGATGAGGGACAAGGCAGCAGCTGTCTAGCTGTGACATACCATGGGAGCAGGTGAGAATTCACCAGGACAGGCCCTTCTCAAAATCCAACCCACAGGCTGAGGGTTCCTGAATAGGAACTGCAACCTAATTCAGAATTCCAGAGGACCAACAGAGTTGCCATAACTGGTAGGAAATACAGGTGTAGGTGTAACGTGCAGTTTCTCCTACTGCTCCTGGCAGTATAATTATACCCAACACTTCAAAATAATATTAATAAAAGCCATTATTATTGATCAATTACAGTGGTTTAATTTTGACTGTGACTTTACTATGTAGAATTGAGCACTCTGTTTACATTTTAAGTACAATGCCACTCATAGTCAACAGGAACACAGAAGTGAGACCAACCCAACTGCCATCCCCTCTTCCAGATCAACCACAAGTTTTGCACTTGAGCACTTAAACTTCAGCAGCAGCAGTAAAGATAGTGAAGATGCTACACCTCTCCTCATCTATGGAGAGAACACTTTGATCTGCACACTGCAGCAAACACCATTCTTAAACGAGTTTGAAGAACCCAGATCTGTTCACACTGCCTGAGGTTTTTCCAAGTCATGTGATAGTTAATTCCACAGTTTTGTGGCATTTTCTACCATTTATGTTCTATTCTGCATTTTTAGTCATTCCTTCTATAGTTTTCTCTACCAGAGTTCCTAACTCAGTGGTCAGTTAGCAACAAGCCAAGCAGCACAGCCTCCATGCACAGGTACATAAAGCTGTAGTAACAACATGGTAGACTGGGCAGGAATACAAAGCTTAGTTATTGTATCATAGAGCCCGCAGCTGCCAGCTCAGACTTCTCCAAAATGAGGCACAAAAGCTTAGCTGCAGGTTCTGGATCTATTTCCAAGTTTTTACTTGCACATCCTTCTACCTTTTCCTCTCACCTCTGGTATAACTTCATCTGGAAACCACTCTTTCCTGACTTGTGGAAAGAAGTCCCCATCCTCCCTCTGCAGTGCACAGGAGCAAAGTGCATCACATGCTTCACGGACAGATTGCCAGAGACACAAAAAGTGTTAGAGCACCACACGCCACTAAACCAACCAGCGCTAACAGCAAAGTTTATCCTTAAAACTGACAAAACCTAGAGAAACACAACACTATTAGTGAAACAATGGTAACTTTCACTTCACAGCACGTTATTACACTTAAAAATGCCATTCTTCAACAGAACTCTGAATTAATTAGGATTAAATTAACCCTATAGCTACACTTGTATTTGTCCATCCTGTTATATTTGAGACTGCAGAACTTTAGTGCCTAGAGCACACATGCACCTGAGCCTGATAGAATAAGGACTAAGAAGTGAAGTCTGCACCCTTGTAGTTCTAGCAGTGACTACATCCCTCTGCAGACAGGGAAAAGCCATGGGTTTCAGAGGAACACCACCATCAAATGTTCTGGGAAGCCCCAGGATGTCAGTGCTCACCACTGCCACCCAGGAGGTGCAGCTCCATCACACATCCAGCTCCAAATCTCAAGCCACTGAACTGTTGAAGCATTCCCGTCTCTCTTAACTGCACCCCACCAGTATCCCACCCCCACCCCAAACTGCTGAATGCACCCTATTTCTGAAACGCAGAGATGGTGCCATGGCATTCTGCCAGCAACTCAAGCTCAATACCGTTTATGCCATTTGGCTTGTAGACAACAGTACCTGCATTCCCTGGGCTCCACACTGTACAGAAGCTCCCAAGGCAGCAGCAGAACTCCCAGACAGACCATGGCTCACAAACTCAGGAGGCCAGAGCTGTCACTGGAGCCCTTCAAAGCAAACCATGACCTGCTTTTCCAGCCATAGCATTACAAGATACTCCAGGCCAACTCCAACTCTCTCTTTCCTCAAAGCAAGCCTTGTTACCAGCTCTACTCCTTTTCTGGGGCTCCACTTCTGCACCTCCTGCGATGCACAAGTTTATAGGCTACAGCACACACAGCACTGGCAAAGCAAGCTCCAGTCCAGGAGCCACTACCCTTTTGCCATTACAAATACAACACCTTTAACAGGTTGTGTCTCGAGTATCAACGAGGACAAAAAAACTCACTGGGGACAAGGTTCTAGGAAGTAAGGTATTTTGAGTATTTAATAGATGACATTCCAAGCCTGTACAATGCAACATCATTCAACTCTTTCGTAGGGATTTTTTTTTTGCCAATTTGATTTGAGAAACAGGCAGCTAATAGACAGTGCCACGTGATTCAGAAACATGCATGTGGCCTGGAGGAAGCTCAAAGCATTACCAAGTCAAAAGCACATACTCACTGATAAAGCATACATTGGACCACAAGGTAAACCCCTACCATTTCTTCAGAATTGCATCACTTTCCTCCTGTCACAACACATCTGTAGTGTCTCATCTTGTCTGTGACACTATTTAGAATTCATCCGCATATCCAGACAAGGAGTGTAAAAATAATTTCAGGATGGTTGCAACCTAAGGCAACTCCCACTGATGTTTTCCTTCTTAAGTGAAGAAGTAACCAGCCAAAGCTTTTCTACTGGGAGACATTCAGAAACAAGTCAAGTATCACAATGTTTATTGATAGATACAAGTATATAAAATCAGGGCATGAACATGTCTTGATAAATTAAGTAGACTTAATTTCAGTACTGTAGGAGGGACCAATTCAAATTTCTCACCATGTCATGTTTCACACCCACAAAAACCTCTTCCAAAGGGCATTAAACCATCTCTTCAGCCGATCAGTTTTTTTGTGCAAGTAAACTGTTCCTTTTAAAAAAGACTTGTGCACTTGCCCAGGCTCAAGGATATTAAAACCTAGCACATAAAGCCCATTACTAGAGGTAGAAATACAGGCAAATATACTATTACGGCAACAACCATCGATTACAGTTAAGGATTCTCTGTAACAACCAAATGGATAATCAAATATTGCAACAACTCAAGTATTACACTGAGCAAAGTGCATTTCTACAGTATTCAGTGTTGCTATTCAGTTTCTAACTTAAAAACAGCCTATGATAACTGGCAGCAAAGAAGACCCTTGCAACAGACTGCTTCTGCTTGAGAACTTATGATGTAATTATTGCATGCTGCTAATACACTGTTATCTAAACATTGAAGATACTCTAAAATATTTTTATTGTAGACTATTAAGACATACTACAAAAACCTTTTGCAGAGAACATCCTACTGACATACTTCTGCTTTAAATATTGTGAAACATTACAGCGGAATGAATTTTCGCAGTGGTTAGGTCAAATGCAGTTACATCATAGCAACAGTATGTTTGCACAATTTAAGGCTTTGGCTGGTTCTTTAGTCACCTTCTTCTTCAGATTCTTCTTCTTCAGCAGTTTCCAGCCAGGTTAACCACTGGTTTACCTGCAGTTACACAAAATTGGTTTTAAGGGAGCAGGAATTGTTTCCCCATTAGGTACTTCTGCAGAACACTCATCTTCCCCAATTCATTTAAATCCTTCCTAGTGAAATATCCCATTAAGACTCTAACCTTTACATGTCTTAGACACCACAAAAGCCTTCTCAAACACTCCAGTGCAGAATAACAAACAAAAAACAAGCCTCTATTCTAATGTTAGCAGATTTACCTGGAATAAAGCTTTGCCTTTCCCTGGAAACTCTTGAGTAATGTCTTCTTTCCATGCCAAGAAGGCTTCTTCTTCAATGATCTCCATGTCATAGAAATGAACAAAGAAGCGCAGTAACATGCCTATGAAAGTGAATTTAAACTTGGTTAGCTTTATAACCTCAACAGCTTACTCCATTTCAAGAAATGTAGGTACAAGCCAATTCAGCTAAGACCCTGATGCACTCACCTTTTGGAAAATTACTGTTGTAGCAGTGCACCTGGAGTGCATACAAAGCACTCACTTGCAGATCAACATGGTCGTGGAGGAACTTCTGCATCACTGGCTTGAAGGAAAGAAGCAGCTGTTTTTCCTGCTCAAGCTGCTCTTTAGATGGAGCAGATGAAGAATCCGATTCGTCGCTGGGTGGGTTTACTTCACTAGAAATATACTGCAAGAAACTGGACAGAAAAAAAGCCAAGCTAAGTTCTGCAAACTAAGATCAAAGCACTTGACACTTCAAGTTCAGGAAGCCAACACTACAGCTATCCTCCTGCTTGCACCTGCAGTCAGGAGCAAGCACAGCAACTTGTTTTGTGGTTCAGCGCACCACAAAAAAAATCCTTGTTTTGCCTTTGTTACAGCTTTATGTTTTGGAAAAACATAGGCCTGGACTTCCTCCCAAAGAAAGCCTTTCACACTGATGCAAGCCTTGCTTTTCTTCTCAAATACAACAGGATTTTGCTAGAGAAGGTTTACTCAGAACCATCTGTCTTCTCCACGTACTACATCTCAGATTTCTGCAGTTACATTTGAGCCTTTACAGATACAGTGCCTTACTGCTAGCTTCAAGTACCTGAAATACATGAACAGCATCTCACCTGGTCATCAATATATTCACAAATCCCTTATCTACATGAAGCTTGGGTGAAATGTTATCTTTAATCCACTTATAGATGGCTTGAGGGGATGGATCCGATTTTATTTGCTTTAGCAGTTCCTTCTCCAGTTTCAGAAGCGGGAACAAGAAGCTAAGCCCCTTCCCTTCCAAAATCTCCAGCATGCGGTCCTTGTTCTGGTCAATTTCTGACAAGGAAATAAAGACATGTCAGAGCTTCTCAAGAGCTTTAAGTCATGGCTCCAGCCACCCCCTAAGAAACATCATTCCTAGCAATAATGACAGCTCATTCCACCAAGACAACCCTGCAAGTTATTTTACTCCGGCATAAACTAGAACAACATCTCTAGGATCATCTTACTCTAGGATCAGGTGACAGAAGAGCTCTGTGCCAACTCTTACCTGGTAACATTTTCTGCATGTTCACTTTGCTTTGTTGGAACAATTCTGTTAGCCATTCACGGTCTTGTAACTTAGCTAACTGCTGAAGACAGAGCAGGAAGAGTGGGAAATGGGTGCCACTTTCCAGTGGTTGAGCCAGTTCGGAAATGCTCACCAGGTCTGAAATAATGGCACGGGCTGCAAACTGTGCTAAGTAGGATTTCACCAATGGGATGTCCACCTCCAGTTTGGGGCACTGGTCCAATACATTCAGGAATGCCTAAGAAACAGTACACACACAAGATTAAATTCTCAAGTAATTCTGTTCCTGTGCAGCAGAATACTCTTAGTATATTCTCTGTAATCACTTGCAAAGAGGGTCCCAGGTTCCAATTGCACAAATACTACATGTCTTCCTTTCACTGCTTCTTGTGCCCCTCACAGGTTCATGTACTATTTTCACCTCCTCACATTAACAGGACTTAAATATAAATATTTGCACACTGCCTTTCCAGCAGCTACACACCATGAAGAGCCAAAAAACAAGGAGTGCAAGATTATCAGACCACAGTACCTGCATGAAGTTGTCACTGGTGGCTATTCCCTCCTGCTTGAGCAAGCTGATCAAAGTACTTGCTTTCTCTTTGTCCTCATCTGATCTATCTAGGGATTGAAGGATTACTTTGCTCAGCATCTCAGGAATGAAGTGTTTCGGAGCTCTCATTTCTCTCACGGTATTGACAGCATCATTAGCATTTCCATTGTTCAGATACTCAGTCACAACAGCCTCCTGGAGAAGAAAGCAGGTTCAGTTAAAACTTTCTTTTTGAAGAGCACATCCAAAGCTGCAAGACTTACTACCGCACACTAACTTACAGTTTGTTTAAGCAGCTCTTCCTTAGAAGGAGGTGGTTTCTTGGTGGTCTTTGCAGGCTTCTCTTGTATAAGTGGTGGATTTGTTTTAAGACCAAGTTGAGGCGGCTAAAAAAGAGACCAGAATTTGTTTCTTTGTAGCAAATCTACCTTTGCTTAAATCAAATTTTATAATAGAAAACATAAACAAGCAGATGGAATTCCATTTGGTTTCAGATGTTCTTTTCCCAAGTCCTGCTCTGTGCAAAGACTTCTCTCTCCCTTCCCACATTAGAAATAAAGTTTTCCAACCACAAACAGGAACGTATAGCCAACAACATGCAGGATTTTTTTGTATTTACCTGTCCCAAAGGCGGTGTCTGAGTGCGTGGTGGTTGAGCACTGGGAGGAATCATAGTTATCTGGGGCTGAAGCTTTGGCACTTGGTTTTTATTCATTAGAAAAGACTGAGCAGGTCTCAGGCTAATCTGTAAACAGTAAGTCAAAGAAAAACTCAAACTGTTTCAAGTATTCTGACCACCAATACACAGCCATGGACTCACTCCAACTGATCTCACTGAAGCATGACTCCATTTCTACAATATTAATACTCAAGTAAATATTAAGCCACATGTGTTCTGAAACTCCCCCAAAAGTTACACTGGTATAAAAACCTAGAAATGCTCCTTTTAGATGCAGTATGTTAGAGACCCAAGAAGATAATCAGCATGCTTGCTGATGTATTTTACAGCCAAGATAAAACTACCAAATTGCTCAGAAATCGGGATACAAGTCTGGTTAACACTCAAAATCACAATGCAGTTTACTCTGCATTTGAAATTTTGCCTATTAGCCAGTTCTAAACAAAAGAAAACAAAACAAAAAAGTAAACCTGGTCCAGCACTTCAGGGTTTCTAAAGTTCAGGATTTCCTGAAGTTTTAATTAAATGAATTGCTATCAATACGATGCATGGGAACTGATGTCAGAGTAGTGTTCTCAGAAGTGTGTGGGAAGGAAGGGACACCCCAAAAAATTGCCCTCATATCTCAGTCTTGCTCATAGGACGCTGGATACCCTAAGGAAAGTGAGGAGGGGGTAAAAGGTAAGAGAGGAAGGGACAAAGAAGGAGGAGAATGAGGAGGAGGAGAAAGAGTTCCAGCATTAGTCCTCATAATAACGCGTCTTGCTATAATCATTGGGCAATACTTAGAATAGGCTGTAAATAATGTAGGCATGTCATGTACCTCATCTGCATTAAGCTGTCCTTTCTTAGAAAACCGAGGTGGCATATCCTTCGACTGTCCTTGTTGCTGGGATAAGAGTCCCTGATTCTGGGTATGGTAGAGTTGGCTTTGCCCCTATTTCAGAAAGGGAGATATAGAGAAAGAAGTGCAGATGATGGAGTGGCGTACATCATATGGTAAGTAGTACCAGAGGGACCAGAGGAACAAAGATTCTATTTGCCAGGAAGGGAGAAAGAAGGAGCAGGGGTGGTGGGAGAGTAGCATCTATCCCTAAAAACAGGGCTATCTTTTAAATAAAACACACCATTCTGACCCACCAAAGCCACATGCACCTCTTCTTGCAGTTAAAAAAAAACCAACAAAACCAAAAAACAAAAAGTGTACTTCTTGCATCTTTTGAACAATTTAAAAAGTGGTTTAGAATTTTTGTATCAGCTGAGCATCAGTTATCTGAACCAAATCTGAATAGGTCTTTCAACATAAGCAGACTACAATCCATAACATACGCATCTCAGGAAGTGCTTCTAAATAAACTGAAGTCACTGTGTTAACATCCTCCTTACCTGACTTTTCAGAAAAGATTTGCCTAGGTCTCCAAACTGGGATTGAGCAGAAGGCATGAGGTGACCCCCATGGCCATTGAAGAGTTGGTTTGAACGATGGCGTCCCATGGTGGGTGAGAATCTATCCTGAATAACCCCTGGACCAGTACCAATTCCGCTACCTGGATTAGCAAGGAGACCAATGACAGTTTTGGCTCTTACTCAGCACAGCAGAGCCACAGCCATCCCATCACCCCTGCGGTGTCACTGTACCTGGCATTTGTCCAAACATATCAGCAAGCCCTCCAAGTGGGTCCCTGTCAAGTTTCATCCTGGGTGGCATAAAGGGTCCCTCCAGAAAGAAGTCGCTTCGCATCCCTTGAGACATAGGAGCAGGAATAAAAACTCCCAGATCCTTTAAAACAGGAATTATAGTTTTGGTCAGTTTCAAGTAGCAGCCCCAAGAAAGCCCAAGTTTTTAGTCCCCGACTACAGAAGTCTATCTGGTTTTAAGCCTTAAGCCAACTGTCACGCTGTGAGAACTATTCCCAAGTGCACAGCACCAAGCCAGGCTCCGGATGTTACATGGAACACTCACTTTTACTGCATCTTGACGGATTTGATTGATAGTCTTTGGTCCATTGTCAAGAAAAGCTTTGCGAGGAACCCAGTTGTGTTCTCTCAACTCCACAGTATCCTTGGAACAGAACAGGATATTAGGAAAGGATTCAAGATAATTTTCCAAGAAAAAAGCAGCAGGAAGCCATTTTATCATCCTACCTGCAGCAGGAAACGAATCCTTGCTGGCAATTCCTTACTTGACATCAAGGAGCGCATACGGGCAAAGTACTGATCCATTAAGGACTGGGGGAACAGAAGTTAGAAGTTGAGATAATTCCATCAGTGCCTTGAATGTTTTCATGAGACATTCAAGAAAAAATAATGCAACAAGCTGTCCCTTCCTGCCATCTCTAGCTCCGTGATGACAGAGTTTAAAGATCTAATGCATTAAGACATTTGAATGAGAGACAAGCAACACAGCTGAAATTATGCTCATTTTAAGCTTACATTCCAAACTCTCATCTCTCCAATCACCTGTGCTAAAAACAGTTCCTCTGCATATCTTTTCAAGCAGTGTTTAGAAAAACAACAGTTTCACTTACATGATTTCCTGATGACCCTAACTACATCCTCATGAGATATTTAAAACTGTTTCAAAGACTGGCTTTTTTCTATCAAAAGAGTTGGTCTAGGAGCCACAGTTGGCACTCTTTTTCTCTGAAAAAATCAAACCTCTGTTTTGTATGCATGAATACTGAACACAGGAGGTTTTCAGGCAATCAAAACTCTTAGCCACATAATTTAATTAGGTTAATGACTGCACTGGATAGGCACATACCTTGGCTTTCGCATGATCTAATCTAGGTCCCACTGTCCTCATTATCTGACAGAGGCACTCCAAATCCTCCCCCATATCTTTGAGTTGAACTCTCTTCTTCTTTTCCAAAAGCTGAAAAATTAAAGGGGAAATTTAGGATTTAAAATTTTTATAAATGAGAACTTATAATAAACAACAAACCTTGTATACTGACACACACAAAAACACTGTTTTGTTCTGAACTGCCAATTCGTAAGTGTGTGTGCTTTGAACCACCTATAACACACACTTTTGTCTTGGCCAAAATACATTTTGCAGTGGAGACAGTTCATACAGCTTTGAACAAAGCTGATTTTACTTCTTAATCGTGCCAAAAGTTAACAGTAGAGCGATGGGTAATCGCCAGGAAACGTTTCTGTGGCATTTTATGCTCCTGCTCCAAGACTCCCAAAGCAGCATCAACATTTGCAGATTTGTTTTTAAGTTCTGCTTTGCTCCTAGCCCCCACCTAATATGAATACTCACTGTTTTGATGCACTTATGAAGGATAGATTCATGAATAAGATCAAGCTTGCCAAGTTCTCCAATGAATTTGATGTTCCCCAGCATCTTGATCTTGGCAATGGCTCTCTGTTCCTCCTCCTCAGGGAGGAGGGGACCATCATGCTTATCATAGACTGGAAAACAAAGAAGCCTGTTTTACATGGCTGTGGGAAAAGATGACAAATAGATTCTGTATTAAAGTGGTTTTAAAACTTACTATCAACATTTCTGGTTCGGTTTTCAAATTCATCTTGAAGTTTAGATATTAGGAGGCGTCTGAATGTCTATGAAACGGAACAAGGAAAACAATTTAGTTCATCAGGGCAGCCACAAATGCATACAAAATTTACCATTCCAAATTGAGAGATGCACTCACTGTGCTTTGCTTCTGTCCTGGATGACTCTCTGCTGATGGGCCATCAAAGTTGGGTGCATCTTCTGCCAGTCGCAGACATAGTTGAGCATACAGCGAGCTATACTTGGGCTCTTCAAGGGCTTTGTCTACGATCTACAGAGATTCAGGTTGAGTAAGGCAGCAGCCAGCAGAAGGGTGTAAATGTTATTACAAAAGTGAATTACAAGACACAGAATCGATTATTACCACTCATCTAGAACATCCTGTTTTCTGCTAAATCGAACATAAAACAGTGCAGCCCAACACCAGTCTTAATGCTGAAGCAAAGGACAAAAGCCACTGTGTGCTGCTGAAGAGCCTCTATAACCAACAAAACTCAAGTTTACTATCCCAACACCTAAGTTAGTATCAGCAATCTGATCTCATGTAAAAAAGTGATGTAACAATTACATCAGTGTCCCAAGAGGTCACCAGTGGCAGCCTTTCCAAAACCAAGAGGCTTGCTCCTCAGGAAAAGAGGAAGAGGGGGAGGCCAAGCAAGTAAGATGGCTAAACTAGCATCTTAAGTATTAAAAAAATAATCACGGAACAATAATCACATCTAGTGATCGTGGAGACTTCAAAATGAGAAACCTACAGTATTAAGTCTACCTCCTGCCCAGAAGATCCTTTTTTACACAGAAAGCAGGGGCGGGGGTGGTGTTTGACAATGCAAATACACAAAGGCCATTATTCAATGCTACTTCTGTATACCATCAAAATCAACCAATCCTCTACTTTTTAGCATGCAAGAAAACTGAAGTTAAAAGAAATGCAAGCAGCTTACCAGCAGTATGACCCCTTTTAGGATGAGCTTAGATTCTACACCCACATTGAGGAGCTCAAGGCATAGCTTGTCAAACTTTTCAGGAGTAAGCTTATTTAGTATGCTAAAGAGGAACAAAAAACAGAAACACAGAATATAGATATTGTAAGCGTGCCATGAGTCACTTTAGACTCAACTTATCTTTTTACTTTCCAAGTCTATTAAAAAGGGCAATTTTTCATTCAACTGGTTTTTTTTAGATCCTCAGACTGTGAAATATCATTGAAAACACCTATCTGCTTACAAGAAATACTTGAAGTGTTCTCTGCTGCTAGATTATCAGGTTGATTCCTTGCTGAAGGACACACCTCCCCCAAACTCAAGGCCCCCATCTTCCTTTCCCCTCCAGCCCATTTCTTAGGTACTCACTACTAATGAAAACAGCAAGGAAAGCAGTAATTTTGTGAAGAACTTACCCTCTTACTTTCCTGAAGATTGCATCATGTCGTTCTTTGTCGTTTGCGGAGTCGTCATCTCGTCTAGTGCTTCGTGAAGGAATCCATTTCTGAGCGTTTTGCCCTGGGGTTTTCCCCAGGAACTCGCTGCAGAATTTTGAAGAATACAGTTGTTAGAACAGAAAGTGATTTAAAGAACTGCCCTTTTAACCTTTCAGTGTTGCCTTACTCACACTAATTCCATTACTTGCTTCATTAAGAGCACATAACTGCCCCTACCAACACTTCAATATCTGCTGCACAGGAAAGTACTCATTCAACATGAATCCCTGGCACCCAAAAAAGTTCTCCACACTTTTTACATAAAATACATGAACAAGCCCATACACCTCCTATAACCCGTGAGGTACACTGTAAAGGGCACAGACTGGAAAAATATTTAAAGGCCTTTAACTTCTTAGGTATTTCTGGTACAACTTTAAAACTACCCCATTTTCAGTTCTATTATTCACTATCCAATATGCTCTGACTTTAAAATCATGCAAATCAAAGAGCAAGATGACATACCTGTTGCTGGCAGTCTTGGGATAGTGCTGAGGTGCACCCCTACCACCTCCTCCGCCTGAAGAAGCACTGTTAAAAACAACAATGGAATCCTAGGTTTAATCCAAACATCTCAGTTTTGGTATACACATTACACTAATTTTAAGATCTCCTCAAAGGAGATTTTCCATTGCTAACTACTCATCAAACAAAAGGTACCTGAAACGAGAAGCACCCCCTTCTGCAATCGCACTCTCCACTTTGGCGGCTTGAACACGAAGAATCTTCAAAAGAATAAAATTAAATTGACGGGGTAGGGAAAAACAAAACCTAGAAAGACAAACCAAGCATTCATATTATACTTGTTTACGACCAACCATAGTATCTCATTTTAAAAAATGCAAACGTTTGTTAGAGAATGAGAACCCTCAAACACTGAACTTAACAAAAAGTAAGAAAACTTTCATTCATGCAGTACTTGGGACAGTCACAGAAAAGTCGATTTCATCACTATGGCTATGTTTTCCAGCGGGGGAGAGGGGAAAGAGACAAGGGACTCATGAGCTGAGCAAAACCCTCAAGTTCACCCAAAAGCCAAGAGTGCTCCCAGAGAAGAATGAAAGTACTTTTTTTCTGATTACACAGCACAATGACTCCTTTACTGACGTGATTTAGAAACTATAATTTTTAATGGCACAACAGAGCAGTCAAATTCTAAAGTGAAAGTCACCAGACAACAAAATGCACTCTTAATGCAGTAAAAGGAGTACATTCTGCGTCCAAATAGCGCACTACGCTACCAAACAACTAAAAATCTACCGTCCGCCCACCACCTCAGCTTTCGCCTCGCAGAGAGAGCCTCACTGCATCGCTCACGTAGCAGCAAGGCGAGTACAAGGACAGAAAGGCCTCGGGGAGGAGGGAAAGCCTGAAAGCGTCGCGGATGCTCACGGGGCGCTCCCGGAGCCGAGCGCGGCGAGCGGCCCCCGCCCGCCCGGCGCGGGCACGAGGAGCGCCGACAACATGGCGGCGACGGTGAACAAAAGGCTCGGCCGCGGAGGGCGCCCCCCGCAGGCGCCGCCGCCCCCGCCCCACCCGGCGGGCGCCGCCCGCTGCCCGCGCCCGCCCGGCTCTTTGTTCGCCGCCAGGGCGCCGGGCGGGACCCGCTCCCCGCACCGCGGCGGCCGCCCCGCGAGGCACGAGGGGGAAGCAGGCGGGATCACCCCGCACCGCGGCGCCCGAGCCCCCAAACAGGAAACGTGGGCGAGGCTGCAGCCGGCTGACGCGGCGCTTCGGCAGCCCGCTCTCCCCTCCCGCGAAGGGAAGGCAATGAACAATAGTAAAAAAATTAATTAGAAAATCCTCTTGTCACCTCCCTAACAGCAATGGGGATCCCCGGACCGCAGCCCGCTATGTGTACCGTAGCTACTCCCTCTAAGGGAAACCTAGGGGACAGTGGGGGCGCCCACAGACCCCGGCCAGATCACCATCCTGCAGCCGACCCGATGCAAATAAAGGCATGGTCTGTACGGACAGGCGCTGCCCGATCCCGTCTCCCTCGCTCTAACCAGAAACACTGCCGCTCAGCCTCCCCTCCTCGCCCGGCGGGGGCTGCCGAGCTCCTCCACCGCTTCGCTCAGCGGCGGCGCGGTTCTCAAAGCCGGCACCGGGAGCGGCCGCCGGCCCGGGCCGCCATTTTGTGCGGGTGAAACAGACAAGCAACTGACAAGAAAATGGCGGCCACTCCGGGCAGCCGCCATTTTAGGCTGCAGCTGCAGCAGTACCCCCTCACTCCCGGCCCCAGACTCGCGCTTCTCCCGCCACTCCCGCATTTCTCACCTTCCCTAAGGCCTTGTCAGCTTCCCCGGGTCCCGGCGGCTACCAAGGGCAGGGGAAAAGGCAAGAGAAGGGGGGGGAGGGGAAGGGAGCCGGGGACCGGGGCTGGGGAGGGGAAGGGGGGAGCGCGCGGGACAGGGCGAGTCTCCGAGTCACCACAGCAGCAGCAGCACCGGCCCGATGCCTCCCCCCGCCACCTCCATAGAGCGCCGACCGCCGCCGCCGCGTCTCGGACGCTCCCCGGCAGCCCCACTAACTTTATCACCCTCGCTGCTGAGCTGCAGCCCTCACAGAGCTCCAGTGCCAGGGGATTGCCGTGCGAGCTGTAGGCACGTTCACAGACGGGTACTTTAATGTATATACGCTAATATATACGTTCGTAAGATTTTTTGTTTGTTTGGGGTTTTTAAAATTTTGTTTAATAAATTTATTTAAGCCTCCTCCGTCAGCCCACATTTCAGATTTGGCTGAGGTAAAAAATGAGCCGATAGCAGACGGTAGCGCTGGGCTTGCAGTCAGAGCCGGAGGAAGATGTTTGCTATCTGAGCTCCAGGAGCCAGCCTGTACGGATCCAGTTTCAGGTTTGCTTTTGGGCTCTGGAAACTATTTCTCTGCATGTGCTTTTGGCCGTGAACCGGCCTGTCCGAGGCTGCAGGCACCCCTCGGACAACCAGGGCTCAGGAGAGACATTTACGTTTGTCGTGGTAAGCACTCAGCTAGTGGAGTGTTCCTGCTCAGTTAAACAAAACAAAGATGGCCAGGCTTCCAGCTGGAGATGAAGTTTGAGTCATGGAGACTTCCAGACTCACCCGTGAGGGCTTTTATCCTTTAACAGCCCGGCCTCCATCCCAGGTGGTGGCTAAGGTGGCTGCCACCGTGTCTTCCCAGAGGACTAAATGTATTTGTCCTGGATGGGGCAGGGCAGAAAAACAAAGGCTCTGGAGAGGTGAGGAGAAGCCCCACAAACACCCACATTTGCTTTGTTCACACATCCGCCTTCAGCTTTCGGTTTGTGTGACTCACGGTTCAGATGACTGGGAGAAAGTGATCCATGGAGTAACTCCTGAACTGTGCAGATGGCAAGTCCAAACACATGATCCTGCAGAACTTCCAGTTTCTTTCCAAAGCCAACCTCATTCCTAATGCTTTCAACACAGCATGCCACTGTGTCCCAGGGATTATATAAGGCCTAAAGGGGGCTGTCAGGCGGGAGTTCTTAATGTTGCATCTTATCTGGGATAAAGCTTCTTTAGGGTAGGTTTCCCCATATCATACCTGTAAGCATTAAACACAATTTACTCACTGGATTGTGTTATGGAAAATCTCAAAACTGAAGGTAAGTTTTGAGCTCATACTGTTGAATAAAGGTGGCACAACTGTGACAGGTACTTGTCATACCAGAATTTTTATATAATGACACTTTCCCACGTGTGACAATAACAACACTACTGCAAGAGCTTGGACTTCATGAGTAAATCTGCCAGAACAGGACTGTGCAGATTGCCATTGAAATCCATGGAGTCCATCTTGAAAGGAGGCAACAATGGGCACGGAGGAAGCAGCAAAGTCAACCAGATTTTAAACTGATGAAGGTTATTGAACATTTTCAGAATCAAAAATAATTTAAAAATTACTTGCAAATCTTAAAAACAGGAGTGAAAGCAGGGATTTTGGTTTGGTTTGGAAGGCAGAATATTCTCATTCACTGTTTCCAGCATAAGCATTCCAATACTGTTAAACTGTAAATGAAAACTAAGAATTTTTATATATATATATATATATATGTAGTTTATAAGAATAAATACATATATTTATATATATCTGGGGAAGGGCAGGAAGGGAAGAGGACAGATTAGGAAACCTGCAAAACATAGTAGGTACATAGTGACAAGATGTCACCTTTCATTGTGTTTTTTAAAGCATGCCATAAATACTTATTACCATAACAACAGAAAATCCCCCAACATTTGGTCAATAAGAGAATAGCAATGTTTTCTTAGAGCTGTGGTTGTTTTTAGGACTGAATGCTGAAGGATTCAGCAGGATATATGGTGTTCCACAGCTCACACTGACTTTAGCAGGTGGGAACCAAAGAAGTTTCTGTGCTTGGCTGCTCACAGCATCCCTTCACATGTGCCACACTTGGTCAGCCTCAGAGACCTGCTGCACAAGTACAATAGATGAAGGCAGTGAACCATAATGCAGAGGACAAAACAAATTTGTGAAATGCCTTCTATTTTGTACATCTCACCTTCTCCTTAAATTCCTTCGCTTCTTGGCATGGAAGACACCATTATTCATGCCTGAGAATGTAGCAACCCAATCTTTTCCTTGACTATTTGATAAAAAATTTACCTAAAGAATCTTTTTTTCAGTCTGTCTCCTTGACTTTACCAGCAAAAAAACCCAACAGCCCCCATCCCCCAAACAAACAAAACCAAACAGAACAGCCAAAAAACCAAAAAGGAATTTTATGGCAGCACCACCTTGCATCCATCAGCCCCCTTTGTGATTTGTCCAAATTCCCCTTCCTCTTTGTATTTTCCCCCTTTTTCTCCTCCACTTGCGCTGGACACCAGTGATGCTTTAATTCAAATCAGGTGGTTTCCAGTTGGCATAGTGGTAGTTCTGGATTTGTTCCTGTGAGTCTGAACTTGCAGAATCGATACATAATTCCAGCCTGAGTGCACTGTCACTGGTTATTTTGAGAAGGGATGTCTGTCAAGTGTCCTGAGGAGCCCTGTGTGTGGCACAGGAGCAGGAGTTGCTGCACAGATGCAGCATCTAGCTGAGAGGAAGAGAGATGCCCCTTATGGGAGAGCTCAGAACCTGGGCAGGCTCCTGTGAAAGCAGCCCACAAAATGTGGGAAAGGAGCTTCCAGGACTGGGAGCTTTCCCTTCCTGTTGCTGAGCTGGAATCACCACAACTTACCCGATTTAATAGGTTGCCTTGCAGTGATTCCAAGGCTGGGCCCTGCTGGGTGGGGGCTCCAGGCAGTGCTGGTGGCAGGGTGGCTGGGGCAGGGTGGCACTGCACCACTCCTGTGCATCCTGCATCCCATCCCGTGCTGGCCGTGGGGCTGGCTGGGCTGGCTTTGTTCAGAGTGCCCCATTAATGCACTGTGGACATGCAGATAATGTGAGCCAAAGCACCCCTGTAGAGAATTACTGCAGAGTAAATAATGCACTGGCAATTCACACCCTAGTTTATTCCATGTTAATTTCTCCAACATAATCACCTCCTGCACCTTCTAATTTTCCCAACAGTTTTTCAGCCTGTGCTTTTTCAGGGGAGCCTTTTTTTCCTCCAAAGCCATCGTGACCCACCCAATGAATGAAGTAGCTGGCACACACATTTAACCAAATGTGAAATATACTCATTTAGTTTTCCCTGTGATAGAAGCCTGTCTCAAGGAGAGCTGTACTATAGGAAACAAAGGCCTGGGGAAAGAAGAAAAGAAAAGCAAAACTCAAACAGAAAAACACACCTCTTTTGGCACTTCTACTGAAGTAGAATGTTCTTAAGAGCAAACCCATTCATACTGTGCGGATTCACTTTTACAGGAATTGTTTGCTTTGTGTCTTGGAGAAATGCACTAATAGTGCATTGGGTATGTGCCTAAATTGTACAATATAGCATGGATGGTGTCAAAGCAGAAGACTTTGTGGTTGCTCTCTACAGGATTTTAATTTGCAGAGTATTGGTATTAAACTTCTATATATCTGTAGAGGTCACTTTGAGTGACACTGATTTAACAATACTCACTGAGGCAAGAGCATTCCAACCCTTCTAGACAGTGGTGCACTTTAAACCGCCTGGGAGGTCCCTTCTCTTTTCCCTTCCTTTGGAAAATCCATTGCAGTAGATTTCACTGAGTCTTCCATCTAATAAATTATTTTGCTTTCATTCCATTTTCTTCTGTAATGCTGCATCCAATACCTTAACTCACCAGCTGGATTCCTGCTGCTCAGAACCAGACATAGTAAAAAAATGTATTAAAAAATCCACCTCCTGATTCCCAATTTAAGGTTGAGAAGGCTTAAACTAAAGAAGATTTCTCAAGTGTAACAATGTGTCTGGCAGGTACAATTCACAGGACTCTTACGGTGGTTCTCCCTCCGAAATCTGGAAAGATGCTTGGGGTGTGACTTGAGAGGTAGCCAGTGAAAACTGCCTGGAATAGTCAAGTGTCAGAGATAGTGAGATTTCACCAGGGAATGTTTGTAGAGGCTGTGGGGGAAGCAAGGCAGTGCCCATAGCAGCACAGCTTGCTTTGCTTTCACAGGCCTATTTAGAACAGGGAATATTTTTAGCCAATATAATTGTACTAATGCATAATCATCATAGCTTGCAGAGAGGAAGATTGCATATGTATTCCCAGAATGGTTTAGGACAACAAACCAAAAAATAAACCCAGCAGTGACTGTCTTCTCATCAGGTCCAGTTCAGTGAAATATATAAGCTGCAAAATTTTCACATTCTCTAGTCTTCTAAAATGACAGATTTGTTCATGGCCCTTAGCTCAGCAGAGTGAATGTGCTGTGCTGCAATGTTCTGTTTCTGGCATTTGTTACCACCAGCTTTACAATTAAGTAGGAATGATTTCAAATTTATAGTTTTCATTATTTGCGAGGAGAAGAGCTTTCCTTTCTCCTAAACACTGCCAGCTCATGTTTGAGTTACCTTAAAGCATGTCCATAATTTGTAATTTTTATAGCTATTAGAATTTATATTTTCTATATTAATGTCTAATTTTGACAGCTTTTAGGGCCTCCAGTAGCACCTTTTAGTGAGTTCTGTGTTTTAGTCAGACAGTGTTTAAAAGGTAATAATCCTTGTATCAGTTTTAGGATGTATTGGCTTGATTCCATTGTGATCTGCCTGCTTAAGTGGTTTTGTGGTAATCATCTTCTATATGAAATACTTATCAAATTCAGAAACACCTGCTGCAGCTGAACATGAAGTACAGTTGGTTGAGTTGGAAGTGCATCCAAATGTCCTATAGCTGCATTGCATTACTCCTTAAAAAATATCTATTATTGATTAACTCAGAAGCATGGATGGGAAATTACTATTACTGAAATGCTGCACATGATCTTACCAAACTAATTTTATATTCTCTTTTTCACTGCAAAAGATGCTGTGTCATGGTTTGTGTGTGAAGAAACATTAGGAATACACCACAGAACATTTATATACATTTATCTGCTTGTAGCAAAGGGCTTTTGTTAGATGTAAAGAGCTATTCCTTGCTGTTTGCCTTACTTTTCCAGGGGCAGAAATACAGAATGGCTTCTTACAATTTAAGGTAATATTCAGGCCTAAGAGTTATCAGTGGTTGCCATTAATATGATTTTTATTAATGAAAAAAAGAGAGCATTAATTCTCTGTTAGATTTCTATAAGGACCACATTTTCTGATATTTAGGGATCAAAGATCCACTTGAGCTAGAAAAAGGATGAGGAAAAGTGACTTTGCCTTTTCAGTCCTTAGGAGGAAGCAAAAACAGGAAAATCAGGCAAATAGTTGTAAATCCAGGTTAACCTTTGGAAGGCAGTGAAGTCCTTCTGTGCTCCCTTGTTGCCCATTTTAAAAGTTCAAAACCTTTTTTTTTAATTTAAAAAAAGATGATTATTTGTATGTATGAGCACATTATTACAAACTTGTATTTTAAATAGGTTCAAGAATGTTAAACCATTAGATTACAATAAACAGCGTTTCCATTGTTTGATCTATGGTTCCCTTTATTAAATCCTTTATTAAGTCTACTTAGAGTATGTTAAAATTGTTTTGCATTTCTGTAGATTAATTTTATATTGTCATTCTTTACTCCCTAATCCATTTAAAGCAAGTGCAGCTGCTCGAATGCAGCTGTAATATTTTCCCTATTTTAGTGAAATCTCTTTTGTTTTTCAAGAAATTGCATAAAGGAGGCGTTTTGGGAAGACAAATGGGAGAAGAGAACCAAAGCCACTACCAGAACATGACCTAAATCAGGACAAACATTGGAAGACTGTCAGATGCTTTAAAAAAAAGAAGGCTGGATCTGACTCTGAAAGTAGCTTCTATTAACCAGTAGGTATCTCTGGTTTCATGTAGCATGATTTCATGTCATACAGAAAAGCTGGTCCAGAGGAGGGCCACAAAAGTGATCAGAGGGCTGGAGTACCTCTCCTATGAGAAAAGGCTGAGAGAGTTGAGATTGTTCATCCTGGAGAAGAGAAGACTTTGGGGAGGGCTTAATGTGGATTTTCAGTACTTGTAGGGCACTTTTAAGAAAGATGGGGACAGACTTTTTAATAGGGCTTGTAGCAATATTAAAAGGGACAATGGTTTTAAACTAAAAGAAGGTAGATTCAGGTTAGGTATAAGGAAGGATTTCTTTGCAATGTGATGTGAAACAGTGGCACAGGTTGCCCAGAGAGGTGGTGGATGCCCCATCCCTGGAAACACTCAAGCTTGGGTTGGACAAGGCCCTGAGCAACCTGATTTAGTTGAAGATGTCCCTGCTCATTGCAGGGGGGTAGGACTAGATGAGCTTTAAAGTACTCTGTGATTCTATGAAAATGTTAAATGTGTTCTATGGGTTGAAAATAATTAATTCTCTGAGGCAATACAAGCCCTTTCAGCACCATAGAATTATTTCCTGTTAGCCAGCTTCACAAGTTTAATGAACAGGAAGGTGATAATCATTAACAAAAGGTAAAAAATACTTCAGAGATGTACTTGAATAGCATGATCCCATTTCTCTGGATTCCCTTTTGTGAAATTTTGAGTAAAAAATGGAAGGTCTGAAAAGATTCTGAAAACCTAGTTCTTTTGCAAGTTTTTGAGCTTGTTTGGCTTTGCAGCCTCGCATGGAGCTGTGGGAATTGCTGTATTCCTGTTGGGGAGCAATATCAAGAAGGGTTGCAAGGTAGAGTAGGTTGGAGGTATGGGTGAATTCAGTTGTTTGTGTGCTTGTTGGAAAATACCTGTTAGCAGAAGAATCTCCAACTGCAGCAATTTTTTCCTTGTTAAAAAGAAAGTGGGTTAGTCTCTTGGGTTTTTTTGGTCATTTGTTTAAGTTTGGAGTGTTTGTTTGCTTTGTGATTTGCTGAATTGTGTTTGTTGTTGTTGCTCGTTTATTTTTTTAAGTGGAATCAGTATAAATAAGCATAATTTCATCCTAGGTAGTTATTCTGGTTAACAGAATTTACATGCTATGTGTCTGAAGCAGAAGCCCCACTTGCAGTGAATCTGAGTTACCTCCTCTGCCCACAGATACATTTGTTTCACATGTGAACAGCTGGATCCCTAGACTGAGATGATATTGGCTTGAATTTACAGAAGTTTATACAGGGTAAGTTCTACAGGTAATTTCTGGGTTAAGTGTTGTTCAGATACTGTGGGAGCTTAGCCTCCTGGGATTGAAGTATTGAAGAGATATAAACCCCACTCTTGAGCTAACCAAAAGCTTTAATTCCTTCTGCAAATTCCTAGTATTGTGTCTTTAGCAATGAATCTCTGTTTAGGCCCTAAACAGACACTGAAGGACATAACCACTGACTTAAGGTCAGTTTTATCAGGGATGAATTTCACTCAGTGTTTTATCCATATTGTATACTTTATTGACTCATTTATTGAATGCAGCAGCTCTCAGAGAGTTAGCTGAGAGCACAGCTATAGGATGTTGGCTTCACATCCTGATAATTCATCTGGTTCCATTAGTAAATAACAATTTTTCATGATTGTTTCCTAAATAACTGTTAGAAAATACTACGAAAAAGAGGAATCAGTAATTTCAATTTAAAGCTTGCTTTGATTAAAGGAGACAGTTTGGTTTGTACACCTTTGCTGCAGAAGCTGCACTAGAAAACCTCAGCACAAGCTCAGATTCTTACTCCTGTAAGGAGTTAAAGTACCTAGAGAAGCCGAAACATATAGAAATAATGTTTTAAAACTATTCCTGCCAATGGGTATTTCATCATCAGTTAGCTTGGTGAAAGCTTTCTTGTCCTTCTCTTCCTTGGCTCTGGTTTTCTTAAGTAATAAATACATTCTTAGTCAGCTCCCCATTCATCTTGCTCCCAGCAACCATAAGGTAAATATACTCACATTATGTCCTTCACTAAACAGATATAGAACCATGATAGCAGTGTAACAAACAGAAAAAGTACAAGGATGAGGATGTGTCAGCAGGAGAACACTCTGGAAGATGAGCCCAAACACACACAGTTTATGGATTAATTGAAATTACAATTTAGATACCATCAGACAGGAGTCTTAAATTATTAAAGCACTTTCTAAGTAAATTACCAAAACAGTTAAACCAAATTAATTTTGAGCAGTAAGAACATTTGATTAGAAATATAGCACAGTTTAAACGGTCATTTAAAAGGATAATTAAGTTTTCCTGTGTATACCCACATAGAAACAACAGAGGACTCAAGCAGAGCAGTTCACCTCATACAGATAAGAAAGGACTAAAGCTGTCTGCCTTTAAAGTAGAGTAAAACAGTAACTACATTCAGTGAATTCATACAACTCTCATCCTTTTTCAGTACTCTAGGCTGTGTTTCTCAGTTTCACTTTTCATGAAGTTTGGTAGCAACAGGCATAGTCACACCAGCTGACAGGCTGAGGAAGAGCTTGTACAGAGCTAGATTGTATTATGGAAGGAAATCATCCATCCTCCTACCTGGGGCCACCCAACATTATACTTGCCCTGTTTAACACACAGCTGCATCTCCAGATGATGCATTTCCAGGAGGGTCACTCACAGGGAAGGTACTTTCTTTAAGAATACACATGAAAGGGACTGACAATTGCTTTGCACTATGAACCAGCAGCACAGCGTGAGCAGGCAGAGCAAGGAAAGGTGCCAAGAACAGTTACACTCTGAGTTCATTGACTGGAGTGAATGCTGGGATGCAGAGTGCTCCCTTCTAACAGTTCTTTCTGTATTGTCTTCACAAAAGTTGCAAAGCCACAGAGGCCAAGTTATGGAAGACAGATTTTATCTGTAACAAGCTTCATCCTGCCCAAGTTGTATCATAAACTGCTACAGAAACATCAGATAGAATACAAGAAAAAAACCCCAACACACCTGGGCAGGTGTTTTATCTTCTAGCAGCTATGTTTTGGATACTTCAGAGGTCCTTTCTCTCTTCTTATCAAAGTTTCCTAGACCCTCTAAACCTTTGAGTGTAATCTTATCTAGTTCAGTGCCAGTGGAACAGGAAATTTCACTTCATAGTTGCTGGAGATTGTTGTCACTTCTCAAAGGAAGTAAGAACAAAAAGTCTTTTAAAAGAAATTGTAATCAATATTCACATCAGTGACTGCCCAGATCTGCAGACATTCTGGATAAGACACAGCATTTGGAGAGCTGATATTTGTGTTGCTGATATATTAAATCCATTAGTGACTCCTCCACTCTTATAGTGGTCTCTTTCCACAAATCTTTGGAGGACAGAAGAGTTTCACAAATTGCAAGTCTGTATCAAGACCAAGAATATTTCAACAGAAAACACATCCTAGTTGATGTGGAAAAATTTGATCAGTCAATTATTGCTCCTTTATTCCAACTGCTATCTCATTGATTCACATGGTTTAGGCAGAAATAATCTAAAAGAAATCTTCAGGCTTCTTTAAGAAAACGCAGAACATCACCACGGCATTTATGTTTACTGATGTGCAAAGCTCTGTAAATATTACTGAGAAACATTTAATTTTTGGGGGGGTTTAGCCAACTAGCAAGGGGAAAAAAAAGGAAAAAAACCAACAAAACACTTCATCATTTATACTTTAGGCCAGCAAGGCCTCAGAATCAGTGAACCTCAGAATTCAATAGAGGGCAGCTTGAAACTTTACTGGAAAGTAAACAAACAAAACTGATGTCAGAAGTTTCATTTCTCGGGTTTGCTAGAGCTGATTTAAAAGGGTTGGTACTGATGTTTTAAACCATTTGATCTTTTACAAGATGCAAAATTGTCACTTCTGTTGTCCCCTCTGAGACCTGCTGCCACTGAGCTTTTGAGAGTAAATCACTACTAATGCAGCTGGCGCTGCCTAGAGAAAAAGGACTGAAAACACTGTTGGCCCCTTTTAATGTCAGGCAGTGATCTAGCCTCACATGATGCCAGCTCCTCTGTGTGGTGTTACAACCTGTTACAGATAACAGCTTGAATTACCTGTAATCTAAAAAGTTTTGATCAGACTTCTGTAATAGCAATTCTTGATTTTAGGGTGTGTTTTCTGAAAGGGAGAATTCAGAGGACAGCATCTTGCCTCACAGGACAACAAACACAGAGTGGGATGAATATTTCCTGCTTACAGTAAGAGAGTACAACACATGTTTTACCTCAATTTTTAGGTATGGTTACTTAGAAAAGGAGTAGACAAATTCGTAGATAAAACTGTACAAAATACTCTTGCACCAATATGTCTTTTTTTTTTTTTTGTTGCTACTGAGTTGCAGGATTTATGTGGGCCCTATTGTTACTAATTTTTGAAAGAAATTTTAGAAATAGTCAGTGAAAGCAAAGTTTTCTGTTTGGGTGGTAAAAAAGGAAGAAGATAAGACTACCTAAAACAGTAGACACCAAGCTGATGTCTAATTGAAGAAGGGGTGGCATTACTGTCTTGCTTGCAATACTGTGAGAATTTATGGTACATTTAGCTTGAAAACCTTTCCTATGAGGCCAGAATGTTTTGTGCTACATATATGTGTTATCTATGTTTTATTATGAAATTCATTTGATACGACAGTTTATTGGCTATTTGCTGGTTAAAATTTAGATAAAAAGATAGAAAAGAGTAGTTGCACTTCATACAGAATATATAAATACTTACCAGAGCATCTCCTTTTCTCATTCTCCACACTGGACTATCCATAAGCAACCAGGATTGCTGAATCTTGGTTGGGAACTGAAGTATTTTGGTTCATGCATTCATAAATACCAGTTCCTTTAAATTCTTCTTACAATTTAGATATGATCTTTGCTATGTAATTGACAGCAGATCTCTGAATGTTATTTAAGACATGGAAATACAAAGTGGGGTGGATGGTGTACTATTTTCACAATAAATTAAGAATTCAAACTTATTTTACTTTTCTTGTTACTTGCCAAAAGAGATCAAAATTTTTAAAATGGAGGGAATAGCAGAGTTCAAATTACAGTTCATAAAATTGAAATTAATAGCTCAAGCTATTATTTCTTATGACATAGGAAATAAAAGTTGAATTCTGTACTTGGGATCTCAGAATAGAGATAATCTTGGCAAAGGTGATCACACAGCCCCAAATGAGAAAATTAATTACTTCCACCTTTGAGGTTTCTGTCCAGTTTACTCCTTTTCAGAAATCAATGTTTATAGCACAGAATGTGTGCAAAACTTGTGAGAATCAACAAGAGATCAGGGACAGCTCTCTGTCCCTACTCCTCTACAGTTTTTCCCCATGAAATTATGATTTTTTTTCTGTTGACCACATCGTAGTGCCAGATTATTCTGGCATGTATATCCATGTGGGAAAGCTTAGGAGCAAGGCTTTGCATCCCAGACCATCTATTCTTTATTGACAGATCTTTGTAAACAGCAAGTGCCTTCTAAGGAATGTGTGCAAATAAATACTAATGTTTCATAGCTTTTTAAACATGTAGGTGGTGATCACATAAATCATTATATTATTAGAAATCTGTCATTATTATTATTATCATCATCATCATCATCCAAAGAGTACTGTAATGAGACTACCAACTGATTTTTATCTCAGTGAATTAGCCCTGGTTGAATAACTTACCATGACTCACACATCAAAATCTTCACTTGTGTGTCCTTCATTTTTGTCTGCTTTTGCTTTTCTAGACACTTGTGTAGTTTCTATCATTATAGTGTCTGACCAACATAGAAAAAAATGTGTATATTATAAAAAATGTTAATGTAAATTCATGCCTTAATACAACCTTTCATGTAATAAATATAATTTATGTTCCCTTTAGGGTTGTTTCACAGTGCTGTAACAAGGACAAAGGAGACATAGTACAAGACCAAATTAAGATGCAGTTAATTAGTCTGTGTGATAGTCTTAGCAACTGGGAAAGGAAGATTAAGAAATAAAGTCATTGTCTTCATGGAAAAGTGAGTACTTGTTAAATACCAGGTTATGGACCATTCTGTAAAAATGTATGTTATAGACAGTAAAAGGGTATTTTCATGCCAAAATGCAAAGCTGTGTACAGTATCTAAAAGTTTATCTAAACTGAATTAGGGAAAGTTTGAGAAGCAGGATATTTATGACTAGATGGAAGACATGCTACTTCTGATCCTGAAACTTCATTTTTGTAAAGCATTTAATTATGGAATGTGATTATTCCTCTGGATTTTACCAGGATTCTCTTTGTTCAGAGTAGTTTAACCCATATTCAGAGTGGGAAAAGCTGCTTTACTTTTCTGTCTGGTGAGAATATTTCCACCAAGAGTGAGCCAGGGTTGGCAGTGGGCTCAGATTGAGGCGAGTTTTCCTTTATGTTTACTTCCTTGTGTAGGCAGACCCTGAGCAAGTGCGTCACACAGGAAGTCTGGGGAGTTACTCCAGGTTTATGCTGATGTAACAGGACATGTCCCAGGCAGATGGAATACTGTTAAGTGACAGCTCCAGCAGGAACAGATTTGGAAAGTACTTTTTTAAAGGCTTGTTGAAGGAGAATGTTTTAAAGAAAGATTGGAAATAGCAGAAAGAGGAATCATGTTCTTTTTTCATGTTTAAGTGATGCCTGAGTAGTGCATTACAAGTCCATGCTGCTTATAATGCTGGAATACTATCCAGTGGCCTCTGTTTCCCCAGTTTTATTGTCAACTAATCAATTTAAATTTAGACTATAAGGGGGAAAGACCAATGCTAGTACTGATCCAAGACATGAGTACTCCTGATCTGTGCTGGACTTGTGGTAGGCTGCCTATCTTTGGTTTGTGATCTTCCTGTTCTACTGCTGAAGTACTGAAAGAAAAACATTTGTAATACTGAACGAAAAACATCTGTAATACTGAAAGAACTGAGAGAGACCTTATAAATGTGCTAGAAGGCATCAGGGCAGATTTACAGCTCTTTGTAAAAAATAAAACACAAATGTGGACTTTTGCCTCTCCACCAGTGTAGTAAATGTCATCAGATTTTGCATTAGTACCATGCTGTGTTTTCCAAGAAGAGAAACACCATCATGTTCATCCTATTCAATTTTTAAAATCTCTCTCTTTCTCTCTGTCTCCTGGTTCAAAACACTGAGGAGACTGGACAAAGTTATGCATAGCAATTCAAAAGTCAAATGCATTAACCAAGATGGAATTGGACTTTGTGCTAAAAGAAGAATGATGGAAAGTACTGACAGAGTGAACAGACTGAGGCTTTCTTTAATTTAGATTTTGAAGTTTCTTAGTATCACATATTTTCTGGTTAAATTTCACTGAATAGAATTTTTTTTTCTGGCCTAATGTTTTCCTTTTTTCAATAGCCTTATGTTCCTTTTTGTATGATGCATGTGATATATTAAATAATTATATTCTGTTTTCTAATCAGTATTTGTTAGCTGCCAGGACTCAGATCTTATTGCTAGGCAACTGAATGAGAAATCTCCATCTCTGTATGCAGCAGTTTGCTAGATCCATGCTGACCCTGTGCTTATCTATACATACATCTATAAAATTACCTAAGTGCAGTTGTAAACATCAAATGTAAACATGCTGCTGTAAATATGCTTACCCATATGGAATTTATCTTGAAACTGAGTTGTTAATAGTCAAAACACCTTGGAAAAAGGCACTGATTTTCCCCTCCCCCATTTTAGATATGTTTCCTTCACATGTACCTGTCTTTAAGGGCAGCCTTAGTGCTGAAAATTACTTATTTCTTTTGGACTAAAAGAAATAGGAGTTTATGTATTAATCACTGCAAAATTTTTTACATTAAGGATACTTCCTTAATTTATTAATGCTTCTGTGAGATTTGGATTACTGTGATTTTCTGTTTGCAAGTTTTCCAAAGGAATTATAAGATGGAGGACTTAGTATGAAAACCAACAGCAGGGCTTTAGCAGATTGTAGTGACAGAAGTCTTTCTGCAGTTTTTACAAAGCTTATGCATTTAATAATTTATTGAGCTCTTATTTGCCATCTTGGTACTTGACTGCACTTCCACTGTCATCCAGTGTATTTTGGTGATCTTCTAATAATATGTCCTTTGTAACATCATTGTCTTATTACTAAAGATTTGTTCTTATTTTCTTTAATATTATTTTTGTTGTTAGAGTGTCACTGGCCTGCTGTGGGGAAAAGGGCTTCTGCCCTTCTGTACACAGTGTACATTTTTTTTAAACTATTTTGGTTTTTAACCAGCTCATGACATGCTTTTAACATATGTGTGGTGTGGGAGTCTCAGGAGCGTAGAATTAAGGTCAGAAGGGGCATGTGGAGGTCACCTAGTTCACAGTCCTGCTCCAGGCATGGTTAATCTCCAAGGTTCAGGGCCTTGTTGTATTTTTTTCTCTCCTCTGCTGAGTGCCAAGGCTGGGCACAGAATATCAGTCAAGGGTGTTTTGGCTGTGGCCGACAAGTGCTGAGCAAAGAGTGACCAAGAGGTGACTCTTACAGGCATTGCTTAGATATGCTGCTGTCACCACCCCTTAGCTGGTGGCTTGGCTGGCTGAATGACAGCTTTCAAGTAAAAGACTTGAAGGGAACAGGTCCCTTCCAATACCCAATTCTGCATTTTTAATTTATCTTTAAACCAGCTTCTGATCCTTCACTGAGGGTCTGCAAAAGGAGTTTATGTATATATTTTCATATAGGTACACCTAAAATTGGTTAGTATAAATAAAGGAGCTGAACTGATCCATTTTTCTGTTCTAATTTTGGTTCAGCCATGATTAAGGATGTTCCACTGTCCTTCCTGTTCAGATCAGAAATAGATTGGTAACTGACTCATGTTAGAAAATACTGCCTTTAAAAATAGGAATGATCGCATGCTGTGGGTGATCCCATGGACTGGGGCTTCAGGTGAAGGGAGGGTTTAAACTCTCTTTTCTGCTTTGCTGTCATAGCACTGCTATTATTTATGGTTCCCACATGGCACCACTGCTTTTCTCACCTCCTCAGCCTCACTTGCTGCATTTAGGGGCTGAGGCAATCTGGCAAGTACAGTTGAGGGAATGGAGGAAAGCTGTAGCTCTGCCCCATACTTTGTGTTTCAGCAGTGCCAAGGATGTGGGAGCTGGGAAGGCAGATGCTGAATCCCTGCTGAGGTATGGATGGACACAGGTATTTGTGCCATGAGAGACATGGTTCCTGTTCCTGAGTGAAGCAGCACTGCTGGGGGCTGGCAGACATTGGGCATACTGGTGGCACTGGTCACTCAGGCTGGCTCATGTGGCAGTCCATGCTCAGTTTACATCAGGTGCAAAAAAAAGCAGACTGTTGTAGCAGAGGATACAGAACACGTGGAAATAGAGTAAGTTTCTCCCTTCCTTTCTGCCAGTTTGAAGTGAAGAGAGCACCTCTAAAGAGGAAATGGTATCTCATTCTTAGATTTAGCAATTAGCCTCTCTTTTAATTGCAAAAGTAGGCAGTGATGTAGGAACTGCAAACCAAACAAAATGCACAGGAATATTCCCTGTAAGCCATCAAACAACTTTTAGGTTAAAGAGAAGCTTGCATATCCATTCCATCAGGAATCCACTGAGCTGTCCACTACCTACAAAATTAAATTATGTTTGGTATCATTTGCTCAGTTATAACTTTTAGTTTAAGTCCCAAGTTAGAGCCACAGAATCATTATGATTGGAAAAAACCATAAGATCGAAAAGATTTCCAAGTCCCAGCACCACTACAATGTTCACCAATAAATTACTAAACCATGTTCTCAATGCTCCATCTGACCAAGCTGTATCTACTATAAATGTTATCCCTAATATAATATTGTCTTATACACTACTTATTTTCTTTTACAGTTTCTAGCCAGTCTTTTTTGTTTTCTTAGGAGATTTTTGTTGCAAAATATCTAATTCTTTAAGATGTTACAGATGGAAGCATGAAAATGGTAAGTTAGTAAGTAATTAGAAATAGTACCTGCAATGTTAATATTTTTATCTTTTATGTCTTTAAAGAAATCCTACATTTTTGTGAAATTGGATTGTTTTCACTAAAAAAAAATGCTGTAGATGTGTATTTCTGATAGGATGATTTTCTTAACATACCTCACTAAATCTCTTGATTATAAGAACTTGTATCTGTGTGGTCAGGCAATTGGAATAGATGATCATTGTAGGTCCCTTCCAACGGAACTATTCTATTCTACTCAGTACATTTATTTTTCATTTTTTTTAATAGAAAAATCAGGGTTATTTTCAAAAAAACCAGTTCACTCTTCTAATAGAGTTGGTTCACCCACCCTCTTCAGCCTTTCTACAACAGTGCTTCAAACACAACAAAACCTATCACAGTTGTGACTTCATATGCAGGCTAAATAAATGCATTTTGTTAATCTATTGTATTCCTAGTTCTCTCTCCCTAATTTAGCTGTGATTTTCAAATTTGCTTTTTTTTTTTAATTTTTTTTTTTTTTTAAATGCTCAGTGGAGAGATAAAGTTGCTCTTGCCACAAAACAGGCTGAAATAAACACACAGGCTTTCAACCTTCAGGGAAAATGTGTTGGATTTGCAGGATAAGTATGATAGCAGATTCTAAACATGATAAAAGGAACTACACAGCCCACACATTCAGTACATTCATCTTTGTGCATGCAGATAACGTGCTGTGGTTGCCACAACTTCGACTTTCCATCCTGAACTTCCTGACATAGGCGACTGTAACTTGCTCCATTCCTCCTAGGCAAACAAAACAATCTATTTTTAAAATGATTTAATCAAAGGAAGTTTTATTAAGAGGAAATCTGAGATGCAAAAAGGAAATACATCCTGCCATGCAAAATTTGGCTCCAGCCTGCCCAGCACCTTGAGCTAATATTGTCCATGTCTACATTTGCAAGTGGTGGTGTGCAGTTGGAGCCAGTTTGCCTTTGGTGCCAAGAACCTGACGTCCACACTGCATGTGAGTGGGTGGAAAGGAGGGAATGTGCTTTGAACTTGCTCCAGTTTGCTCCTGTGAACTGAAGGTCCAGGAATAGCTGGGGCACAGGAGATGCTCTGCAGAGTGCATCTTTCAGCTTTGTGTCTTTTGAGGGTATCTGTAGTCTCTGACTTAGGCTGGGTGAAACAAAGTAAGGTGAGAGGGAGTGAACAGGAGATTCCCTTCAAAAGCATATTCCTGATGTGAACTTACAAACTCATAAAGATGCCTCCATTGGTTGGATGGTTTGAAAGGTAAACATATTCTGCCAGGCTGTAGAGAATTAGTACCTTCTGCCCTTTGAAAATAAATTCTCTCTGTATTCACTGATGCTTAAAAGAAAATATTCCAGTATTTATTCTCTGTGCTAGGGTGAGAGAGGGAAACATGGTAGAGTATGAAGGTGTTCACAAGGAAAGGTACTTGTCTGGTTAATAACAAAGGACTCACCTGGTAAGTGATGACATTCTGTTTCATAACTAACATAGAGGGTACATGGACAGAAAGAAAGATGTCTTTCATATATGTGATTTTACTGTTTCAAAGCCTTCACTATTTACCTTTTTCTAAAACTGCAACTAAGAGAGCTTTCCCTGATTAAAATATTTTTATTCTTCACAAAATGAAAACTGATAAATTGAAGGCCTTGCATGAAATCCAGTACACCACTTAATTCCATAGCATTGGTTGCAGACAATACTATTGCTACCTTTATTGTTCTGAGTCAGTACTGTAAAATAATGCAGCAGTGAATACAGAGAAATATGATACCCCTGTAATAATGGTGGAACTGAAGAAGGTTATATAATTCAAACACTTGTGAAAGTAGTAGAATTATGGGTTTCTTGCCAAGGCTTGTCTTCTGAGACTGTGATTGTTTACAGGAGTTGTAGCACGGAAGCCCATGAGGGAAGATGAGATGAGGAGGCTGATTCTGCTGCCTCATTCAGTTGAAGCAGGACTTGCTCTGAGCAATGAATGCATTCATTTTCATGAGGTAGTCTAAAAATGGACTACAAAGCAGGATGGAATCCAACTCTACATCATAGTATTCAAACTTTGTTTAAACAACTGTCTGCACAGTGCTTTATGACACTTGTGTTTGGTATGGCTCTCAGTGAAACCAGTAACACCAGTATGTACCACCAAGGTGAGAACACAAAGCCAGAGACCATGGCACTTTTTACACAGACTTTACTTAAAATAGAGAAGTGGTCAGGTGAGCAGAGGTAATGAGCCATGTAGAAATTTGTCCCAAAGCTTTTACAAGCCTTAGCATGAGAGCTGCAGCATTTATGTATCTTTACACATGAATATTGTTGGCCTTTTGGTAAAGGAAGTCAATCCATAACTGAAAAGATATATTTTTAAAAATGCATGTAAAAGAAACATTCTTTTAACTCAAACTCTCTCTCTCTCTCTTTCTGAACCACTTTATATTGTTGTTCCACATACTACCTTCAGCACTACGTCAGCATGTGTGGTGGTCAGTGGGAGCTTTGCCAGTGTACACTGTAAAGCAGGTTTTGGCAAACTGTGATTGCAGATTATAAAAGGCTGGCAGCAGAGTTAGCATGGGCTTAGGAGCCATAACATTGGAAAAGTTGGTTAAGAGAACCAGTATGTTTCTCAGAACTCGGCAGAAGCCCTGGAGCTGGGAAGTCCTTTCCTCGTGCTGCTGATTTTAGGATCATTTGATGAACAGCATTTAATTTCTTTGAGCTGGAGATACTTTTAAATTCTGCTGAGTGTCTGTGAGCATCTTCAGCATCTTATTTGGGAAAAAAGAATATAGTGTAGTGTACCATATTCAAAAACTCTCTGACCCCTTTGCATTTGAGGTTTGATCTTATTGTGAACTTCTACTTTTTAATATTTAGGGCCTGAGTAATTCTAACCATTGCTTGAATAGTAAATGCTACTTGGTCCCTCAGGACCTTTTTTTTAAAAAAAGGCAATGGCGTATGTAAGAATTAATTAATTCCCTGCAGATTTTTGTATTCTCTTCAACTCTCAGTCTGATTTTCTGGATCTTTCTGCCTGTTCATATGTATTCAGAAGCTGAGCAATTATGGTTAAAAAAAAGGTCACTGAAAAATACCAAAACTCTGTTTCTCTCCTCCAACCTTTCAGAAGATACCTGCAACAGAGAGGGTCACGAATTTTAATGCCAGCTGATTTGAGACCAAGGAGAACAAATAACTACATAGCATTTTTGCTAGTGTAATCTTTGGTCATTACTATTGATTGAAATGAAGCTTAAAAGTATGTTTCTTCTGAAGTCTTTTGAAAAATGGTGGCTGTCAATACGCTTTTAAGGCTGAACCATCTATCAGCAGCCCTGTAAAGATGGTGAATTAGTTCTGCTGGAGTACATGACACCTGTGAGAACTACTCAGTGTGTCTGATAGGGAATCAGAAGTAACTTTCAAATTTTGGATACAAATGGAGGAGAAGAATAACAATTCTCTGTGATGTGCCAATTTATGAGCACTGAGTGAGTGCACTGTGCAGGCTAAAAGCACCTCTTTTTTGAGAAATCAGCAAGGAAGAAAGTGTAAAATTATGTACTGAGGTCTGACCCCCAAAATACTTAACTTTACGAAAATTATTCATCAAGAAGACCTGTAAAACTCAGAGTTTCCTGGGAAAAAAACTGGAAGTGCTTGAATGTAACTTCTTGAATTTCATAGGGTTGTGATCTGATTATTTAGTTAGTTTTTTTTCCTTTGGGTTGATATTTGACATCTGCCAAGTTGAAGGTCTTGCACAAGAGTGAAAGTTATTTTACAAAAAAATTAGGTGTTACAGAAATAATTGATTTCCAAGAGCATGGTCATGCTTATGAAGTCTTGATAAGAACGTTTTCATGAATTTCTATTCTAGAGGGTAGCATTACATATTTGAATAAATTTATAACTCTCTCAAAACAACAAAAAAAGTGCAAAAGGTAAAGAAAAGTAACTTCTGGTAATTCATGCAGATTATTCTTTCTGATTTCTTTAATATTTTATGTAAAGATATTCTGTGAAATCTTGAAGCAGAACAAAAGCTTTAAAGATACTCTTTAGATGTTATTGATAATATTCATAAATGTTATCAATGAGGAAGTAAAAAGCAATTTTTCCTGAACTTTGCCTCAATGAATAGTTATTGACAAAAGGCTCTTCAGGACTAAATGTCACATCTTTTTTTTTCTGTGGCTTGTGATAAGTTGTGCAATCAAAATACTAGGGCCACTAGTTCTTTACTAGGAAAGAGTTTATTATGTCTACGTGCCCAAATGTTTTCAGTTCTCCGTAACTCTGATGGCACAATATGTGATGGAAGTAAAGGAAATCAAGGTAATATTTGTGTCTGCTAATACAAACACAGCTGTGCCACCTCGTACTAGTTAGGTAAATACTCTGTCTGCACAGTTCGGGTCTGGAAGTAAATATCAAAGATGACCAGTGTTAAATGTGTTGTTTAGATTAGGCCCAGGGCTCCATTTGTTTCCTACTAAAGTTTTCAGTGCTGCTATTGACAAGTCCCACTTATATAAAAGCAACTTAAACAGATAATTCTTTTGCCTCTACAACTCAATAAAATAAACTCAAAAGCGATTTCCTTTCCTCAAATACTTTATATCTTTAAGGAGTGGATTGCTGCATAAAGCTACTAAGCAGAGCTGTGATTATTTTTGTCATGCTTTTAGCCAACCTTTCTAGAATGGAAAAATATTTTAATTGTAGATCAGGCACTACTGAAGATTTTTCAAATTAATTTATTACAGTAGATAAAAAATGTAATTTTGACTCATCCTGTGTGTAAATAGCTTCTCTAATGTATTAGATTTTTCTCAATTACTCAGATTACTCATATGTTTCCTAGGTTATCAACAGATTTTTTATTTAAAGAAGAGGAAAGATTGATTCTGACATTTTCTCAGTTGTGTGCAATGACACTTTTGAAATTGTAACACTCTCCTGCCAGCTACGGATATTGACTCAGGCATGAGAAGACATGCTTACTTTAGAGAGTAGTTTGTCATGTTTCCATCTGTTGGATAAATATCTTTTTGGCTAAGTGTAAAACCCCAAATACATGTCATCCCAGATGCTCGAGAAATTTTTCACCCAACTGCTGAAAGGATGAGATGAAAAATACTTTCAAAATACCTGCCAAGCGAGACTGCACAATCCTGTCCCAGGCAACTGGAACAGCCACCTGAGGTTTGGAACTTCAACAATACCAATGTTGAAAACAGCAATCCATGAGACAAATCTTACTGCTAGGTAGTGCACGATTACCCAGCAGGTGGGAGATGTGAATCAGGAGCCTGGAGAGAACCAGGAGATATGAGAATGGCAGAGGGCTGTGCACTCAAGTGCGTGCCCTCTGCAGCCGGGTTCCCGGAAACCTGACCTTGGGTTATTTTGGATACTGGCTGATAAGAACCTTTTCCTCGTTGTCTGAGCACTGAGACTGAAGAAATTTACATTCCTCCTGGCTGTACCAGACAGGACTGAGGGGACAGGTGAGGCTGAAATCCCACTGTGCAATCTCCCTCACTGGTGTGCAGAGATTTCTGTCCCTCACAGGGAATATTTGTTAGATAGACCTTGGGAAGTGTTCCTTCAGGGTTCTAAGAACAGTATGTTCACTTGTACATACTCTTCTGTTTGCCTTCTCGCTTTCACTGAGATAAAATATTGTTCTGGTGGCAAAGTCTCTACAGGCCTTCTGTTGCTTCACTTCAATAGATGTGGAGGGATCTGTTGGTTAAATAAATGTCCTCTCCACCAACGTGCTTTCATCGATACTGGCTTTTTCCTTTCTTAAAAGTATTCTACCAATTGGTGTATTTACCTAGAAAAAAGCAAAAGCAGTTAAAGCAGGAAGTAAGCAAGCATGACAGAAGAATCACATTATACTGTTAACTTCTTCACAGCAGGTTTGATGAGAGCAGGTAAAGACAATTTTATTTTTTTATTCAGTAATGAGTTTTACTTAATATAGCCACCAGCAGACTTGGTGAGCCTATATCCCATTTTATATGGTGTTATTTTAACCATGCAGCTTTCCCTTTTTCTCCATCTTTTTCAACCCAAACAACAGGTTTCTTTTATTTTGTACTTAAGTTTGATTTTAACCAAGGCACTGAACAGCTGTGGTCTTGCTATAACTTGCTACTGTTATTTTCCCTATACTTTCCCAATCTCTGCCTGCAGAACAGGAATGTGAGACTGGAAGTGACTCATTGGATCACAGAATCCACCTCTTTGCTGCAGAATTCATCACATCTTATAAGCTACCTTTAAAAACATCCAATCTTGGTCTTGAAAATGCTTTGTCATGCACCTCACCTGCACCAATATATCCTACATTGTTTAAAAAATGCTGTTAATGAACTTGAAAGTCCTCAGCTGTCCTCACTGATGCTAAGTAAACTTTTTTCCCCATTATATCCACATGAAAATAAGGTGTGTAGGTGTTTCTTTCCAGTTACTCTTGCCAGAATGCTGCACTGGGACCCCACTGATTAGAAGCACAATTATTTTGCTCAGCCTTCATGGCTAATTGACCTGTGCTTGGAAGTGTCTACCAGCTTGCAGATTTGGTTGTGCAGTTCCTTGTATTGTCAGAACTCTTCTAGGGTGGTTTGTTTCAAATAAGTCTAGGATTGATCACTGAGTTGAGTTATGGGAATGCACAAACATTTTTTGTCAGTTTATGTTACATGAAGAATGTAAGAGTAGGGTGGAATATCCAGGGTTGCTGAATGATACTGTAGTAAGGGAAGAAATGCCTGGATTACCTGAGTATGAACAGACTGAGACTCATTGCAAAGGCTTTGTAAATAGAAATATTTCAGGACATCTCAGTTGTGTGTTTAAAGTCAGCATTGCAGAATTCTTCTCATCCGCAGAGAGGATTTAAGGATAGAATGCATTGAGAAGTAGTGTTACTGTCTCTATGATAGTTTTTCTAAATCAGTGAAAAAATAAACTTCAGGAATGCTTCTATGATCACAGAATATTCTGAGATGGAAGGGACCCAGAAGGATCATTGAGTCAAACTCTTAGGTGGATGGCCCATACAAGGATCAAACCCACAATCTTGGTGTTATTAGCACCATGCTCTGACCAGCTGAGCTCATCTCAGGGCTTTTATGAAAGGAAATAGCATGACCCAAGCCTATGTCTTCTGGTAGAAACAGGAATGACAAAAATCTCCTTAAAATGTTCTTTTTCAGGTTTTTTTCCCTCATTCACAAATTCTTTTGTCTTCAGTGGTGAATTTCTAACTATGTCCACTGTTAGCCATGCCATTAATTGTTCTTTTTCCTTTCAGTTCTTATTTCCTGGACTGATACCATAACATTCTGAATTGATTCCATAATTTATGACTGGTATTATAACTAAAGCAGATTACTCTGTTTTTAAATTTAAAAATTATTATGTAAGTAGATTCCACCTTCATTTCATATATCTAAGAATTTACTTCCCTCTGGCAAGGGAAATCAAATGGATTTTTAGATAAATGCAATACAAATTCCAGAAATACTTCTCTAGCACTCTATTTTTATTTTTTTTTAATTCAAGTGCTAGTAATCATGGAGTTGTTAATGAGAGATTTTACTGATAAAGTAGGATGGGGCTTTTTCTTATATTTCTTGGAGTTCCTTATTGGTGCTTTCAGGTCACATTTGCACCAATTCCTGCTTTTGGTAGGGCTCTGGCAAAGGCAGTTTGATCCAAGAGCATAAAAGGGGGAAATTTAATACAGTAAGTGGGGCTGTGTGCTTCCAAAATTTTAAAATGGCTACTTAGGGCTTAGGAACTGAGGAAACCTCTGCTGAGGCTAGTCATTCACCCCCACCTTTGTATCAGAATTGCAGATCCTCTTAATAATCATCTCCTGTATCCTAATATCCAGTTTTGGACTCTGCTACATTCCCAGAGTCTCTCGATAGTACTGAATATTTTTGGCTGCAAGGGGCAGCAGCTGTAGAAGGAGGGGCTTTTGTGTGGGAAGGTTGCAGTGTCTGTTCATATATTATTCTGCCACATGATGTCCTCCTAAGCCAGGTTAGAATTATGGAATGCAGGCATTCAAACTGTGCAATTCTTCAGCATTCAGACATGTATTTATATGAAAGGTTCCCATCTTGTAGTAAATTATTACTCTCATAATATTAATAAGTAATACTACTACTTACATACTAATATAATACTTACTATAGTAAGTAATACTATTACTCTAATCAGAAATACCTAATGTGTAATTTGTTTCAGTTGCTATATATGAATAGTGAACATTTCTTCTGAGGCTGAGCATTATTCATACAGCCTTATGATCACCTGCATTAAAATCTAAAGCTTAAGAAACTTCAGCATTTTCAATTTGTTCAGCTCAGTCTCACTGATACTGCTCGCTACTTTGTAGAAACATTTTGTGCTACTAATATATTTTTTGCACCAAGGCACATTTTGAATTTTGTGCACATTTTGAATTTTGTACACATTATGTGAGCATTGTAATTAATCTTATGAATAAATTACTTTCAACAAAATGTCTAGTACTTGTATTTAGGGTATGACAGAAATAAAGACTTTTAGGTACAGCATCCTGCTTTTCCTTTGTGTCATATTACTTGTGGCCTTAAATAACTTTTCTTTTTCTGTCAAAAATTAGTGTGCTTTATAATGCTAATGTGTATTTTTGTGTATTTAGGGCTGCACGAATATTAGTTTTCTGCCAGATCATTAAGTCAGAGGGGATAATCTCCCACCCAGACAAAGGAAGATATTTAAACTAGAGAAGTGGCCTTGAGGATTTTCATCATGGTGCTGAGCACCTGGTTCACTGGAGGTCAGTAGTGCACTGACTTGTCTCAGCTCTCAGTGTAGTGCTTCAGAATATTAACCAAAACAAGGATAGAAGAATAACCCTGCTTTGTTTTCAGCAGAGTCAACAGGGCTGTCTTCTCTCCATACTTTATCTGTGTCTGTGCATATTCATATATATGTACAGGTGTGTGTATCTCACCATATAGAACCCAGCAGAGATACAAGTGAAACTTCACCCCTTGCTCATCTGAGCTTTTACTGTGTTAGGGCTTTACGTTGGGCATGAACTATTTATAACAGCACAGGTTTACAAGTAGTTGCAGAAAGATAATTTTCCAATAGATATCTCAGTTGTTGAAAGTTTACTTGCAGATCTGGCTCTTACTATGTCCACTAAATTAGACACTTGAACTTTTGACACACTGCAGGGCTTTCTTCTGGTATGGAATCTAAGTTTAACCTAAACTTGAGTTTAGGATTTTTAAATGGGCTCATTCTTCAGTTAAAAGAGGAGGAAAAGGGTCACTCAGCAAATTATTAGGGAAATGAGCTGTTTTCTATGGAATACTCAGTAATTGGTCCATCCCTCTCCCTTAATTGCATCCAGTACTATTTAAAGTAATTATACTAATCATCACAGTATTTAGACATAGATAACATTCATAAAGAAAAATGGATGTTCTACCATGCTAGTGAAATCTGATTTGACAAGTTAATCAAGTATTTATTTAATTAAACAATGGTAATAAATTATTTAATTGCACTTTAAGATTTCTATTTCTGTCATCCAACCAGGCAAAAAAATCCAAACTCAACATATGTCAAGCAATGAAAATGCCTCAAGTACATCCAATACCAGCCCATTATACAGATTAATGAAAGAAACTGAACTGCAATGTGCACAGGTATTAAATATTTAATTCCATTTCTGCTCTTTGAGTCTGAAGCAAAAGGGAAACATCCCTCTCCTCCCCCAACCCAGCCCTGTTTGTTTCTGGGGAATGTTAATCAGCTTCCTAGTGCCAGCAGGCTACAATCACCAGCTACTAATTAGTTTTAGATAATGATATTGGTAATGAGGCTCTAGTTTCTCAGAGGCACCTGACTGAGCTCGACTCAGGTTTATTCAGTTATTTATTAAGAATGTTATTGTGCAGTGTGAACAGTTTGAGCATGTTTAATGCCAAATATTAGTCTTTCATTTAGTAGTATCAACACAACATTTTAAAACAGGTTTTCCTGATAGAGCACCTGATTTTAAATTAACTTTCCATTTAACAATGACAGTATTTGTCTCCTTTTTACTCCAATTGTTTGATTACTCTCTTGGGCATGTTTACTGCACAAGCAATTATTTAATTAACCGAGGTAAGAACACTTAATTGGGGAAGTTTCTTAATTGATTTCCTGTCACATTGCCTCTCTAGGAGGTCTGTTCATGGGCTCATGTCAAATGCTGCTGTTTTTGCAAGGCATAAAATTCTCTACTAGATGTTTCCCAAACAAGGTTATAATTTGTTGGAGCTGCCAACTGTGAGGGGTAGAGAAAACAGGTCAGTCTCCACTTCATGTGGTGCTGTTGTCAGGTGTGAGGTAATTTTGTATGTTCCCAAAAGCTGGCCTTAAAATACTTTCCACCATTAAGGCAGAGAAAGAATACCTTTTTATAAAGGAGATGATAACAAATACTGTGGAATGATTTCATACCTGGAGCTGTATTAGGGAGCGAGAAATGAGACATTTCAGCATCTACATGAGGATCTCAGTTTGGAACCACCTTTCTATCTGATAAGTTTGCAGTAGAGGATTGTGTTTAATGGGTAAGAACATTTAAAAAATGTCACACCTATTTCCTTGTAACATTACATATTGCAAGTAAGACTACAGGAGGCAGACATGTAATGTGTTTCCTGGCATCCTGTCCTTGCTTCTGCTAAACATTGCAGGCCTTATTTGACCTTTAATCTCTTAACACCAACCCACTGTCAGAAGATTATGGTGGAAGAATGTAGCATATTGAAACATTTTGGATTTTATGCTTTTTGTAATTTCATGGCTGTCTTCTGCTTTTGCATTTTTCAGTATTTTAGATTAAAAGCCTGAATTCTCTTGATACTCCCACAAGATCAGATGTTTAAAGGCATGGTTTTTGTCAAAGTCACATGTCTAAATTGCAGTCCTGAAAATGCAAGTGCTTCCTGATATGTGGAGTCCATTTTTGGCTTGTTTTTGTAGTTGAAAGTTTCCCAGTATGATTAAAACATTCTCAATTTTGACAAATTGAGCACTAGAAACTACTGGATTTCTTATTCTTTTGAGTAAATATGAGGAAAGCAGGTTCCAAGGCATATAAAATTGTATTTATGCCATCAAGAAAATATGTGCTATTTCTATATTCCACTCAACAGAGTATCTGTCTGAGATGAAGAATACCTCAAGTTTTTGTTTTGGCTTCCAGTAAAATTTCTATCACTAATAACAAATGTATGAATCATTAATGAGATGCTGTGTTGCTCTGTCACATGTGATCCTTCTACTGAGTCCAAGAAGCCTTGAGTTATTTTTCTTGCAATAATGCAGCTTCTGCTGAATGTTGTAGGTTGGTTTCCAACTTGCTTCATAATACATTCTTTGGGAAAATGGAAGACATGGATTTGAGCTCCCTCATTCTGAGGAGTAATCAAGGTTGAGCTTTATATTTCATAGGTCACTGCTGGGCACTTCTATGAACAAAAACTTTTTTTTTTTTTAATTGTGTTTTGCCTTTCTACTTCCAAATTAAAAAATACACTCTGAATGTTTCAGCATTACAATCAGCCCAGCTGGAGCCTAGGGATATCAGGATATATCAGTTATAATGAAAATACAGGTCATATGTAGGTGTGGACCTCGGTTATCCTAACTTTTAGGCTAGCTGTATTCAGCTGCTCACCAGCTGTATTCCATGGAAGGTTTGTTTTAAAATATGCTTTCCTTGTATTATGATTGTAGAAAACATTTTTCTTTTTTTTAGTTTAATGTAATGGGAGGACAAGCCTATTCAAAGTTTGTATTTTATAAACTGAAATTGTCTACACTAAGTAGAATTTGAGGTTAATGGCATTAGAGTATGATGATTTCTGAGTGAGTGTGCACAGCTGTGAACTTTAATAATTAGGAAGAAACCTTGAATCAGAAGCAGATTGCTTCATGTCTTTTTATTGACAAACAAACAAACTTGCTGATCAAACATGGGATGCATCCCAACTATGGAATACTGGAATCTGATTAGTAAAATCCCAAGATTGACAGAATAACCTTCTCCCTAATTTTACTTGGCACTGAAGTGAGGCTGACAAGCCCGTAATTACCAGGGTCTTCCTTCTCACCCTTCTTGAACTTTTGCCACTTTTCAGTCAGCTGGGACCTCTGTGGACTATTAGGACTTTTCAAAAATAAGCTGTGAGGTGCTGCAATAAGATCAGCCAGCTCTTTCAGTACCCTGGGATGACTCCAGTTGGTCCCCATAGGAGATGAGGGTGAAATAGCACAGTTTGCTTGTATTCCCAATGGTCAGCTGACATTTCCTTTTCTTCTTGGAAGCACATAACATTTTCTCTATTTCTGCCATGTCAATTTTCTGCTTCCTTTTCTCCTGAAAATATGAAATGATTGCTGCTTACCAAGGTGCCAATAACTGTGAACTAGTTCAGTGAAGAGCTGATGATTTATCCTTTAGACATGGTGTGTTGCTGTGTGTCACTCATCACCACTCACAAGAGGATTATAGTGTGCTTAAATACAGCACTCTGTGCCAAACTCTTCAAAACTTGAATTTCTATACTTATTTGGAAATAAAACCCTTAATGATGGTGATGAGTATTTCAAGTCCTCTGTTAATTTCAATTCTGTTTAGCCTGTCTTGATGTGTGAGAAGTGTAGATCATGAACTTGTCAGTCAGACAAAGGCAATGTTGCTTTACAGCCTTCTTAATATTTAAAAAAAAAAAAATCCTGTACACACAATTGTCCACTGAAATTTTGAGGGTAAAATTATCTTTGACATCTGGGAAGTATGACACGGCAATGTAATAGCCTGTACTGCTACTTTGAGGAGTTCTGCTGACTTTTATAATGAAGAACCTATTTAAGTTGGCTCTTAAAATTACTTTGCATTCCCATTAGCTACCTAAAGTTATGAAAATTTTTTTTAGCTTTCTTGCCCTTGGTGTGGCCATGTTGACTGTCCTCAGTCACCTCCTTATTTCCCCGTGTGCCTCAGCATAGTTTCCAGGAGTATCGGCTCCATGACCTTATAGTATTTGGGCTCTGCTGTGCCAGTGTACTAAATGAAAACTCTGTTTTGGTGTCCTCAGTCTCCCAGTCTTGGGGCAATTATTTCCTTTTGGTTTAATGATGTTTTTCTGTTGTGGCAAGAGGCTTTACAATGAAGAAAAGACTAGCACGTAAAAGCTATTTTACCTTGGTCAAACCCAATACACTGATTTATTAGGGAACTTGGTCAATGCATTTAGCAAAGAGTGAGACATTGTGGTAGATATCTGACTCAAGATATCCTACTTTTTATCTGAATATGGTTAAATCTCCCCTAGCCTCAAAATATTTTTGTAAATAATTACAACAGAGAGCTTTGAAGAGGTGAGGACATGAAGGACAGTGGCTGAATGCCATTTCTGGCTTCTCTGTTGTTAAAAATACAGGGAAGTTGATGTCTTCCAGAAAGGTAAAGCTGAATGCTCTTTTAGTTGGAGATACTCTTGTGTTTTGCTGGCCCTGAATTCCTGAAGTTCTTATCTACTTCCTGCAAACCTGTAAGATAACCCACTTCTAAAAAATATATTTTTAGGTTGTTGTGTCCATCTTTGGATAAAGAAGTAACTTAGCTTTTTACTAATTTTCCTTAATGTGGCTTTTTTTGTCATGTAAGTACCTTTATTTTATCATGCGTGAAACAAATGGGGAAAAGCAACTTTCTTATAGATATTTTAAGTAAATTTCAAATCTTTTTGTGTTTATATATGAGCATCTCAGGTGGCAGGTATCATATAACATGAGATATACTTTTTTAATGAGAAATGCAAAATAAGAGTGAATTAATCCAAACTAAGTCTGCGAAGAACTCAATGATTATCTCTGTTTTCGTTTTGTATTGTATCTTGAAGTTCTCTTATAGCTGACTGACATGCTCACAGTTAAAGGCAGCTTTGTGCAACCTATTTAAAACATTTTGAAATGCAATTTGAGAGTAGCTAAAATGGAGATAGATGAAGTTCATTTGACAGGGCAGTCTGGAATATGTATAAATGCTCAAGCACAAACTCGAGTATACAAGTAGTTATGTCCAAGTTTATGCCATGTGTGTACCAGTGTTGGTTTTATGGACCTGTGAAGGAAACCAATTTTTAAACACATTAACTGTTGTTCAACTTTATCCCAGGCTTGTAACACAACTTATAACACTCTCTTCTCCCTCTCCTCTCTATCCTTTATAAATTTTAAAGGTAGTATTCTGTTCCCTCAATCTTTGTACCCTAGGAGTTGCATATATTGGAATGAAGAGTTGTAAAAGAAACACTGCTTGGATTTTTAAAAATAAAAACAAAAGCAAAACAAACCTATCTTCCCCTTGTCAATTGACTAAGAGGCTAAATAAATTAGGAGTTTGGCTTCCTTACCTCCTACCTGCAGAAGACAAAATGTTTGGTTTTCACAGTAAAGCACTGTGCAGTGTAATGCAAATCTAATTCGAATTGTAGTGCAAATTATGCTTTCTACACCTATTTTAAAGGAACTCCTGATGTTTCAAGTTGTTTCCCTCTTTTATGCCAGTAGGAAATGTTTTGGCCATTCTCCTGAAATTGGATTCTACAAGTCAGAATTTCAGCTTTTAATTTTGGGAATTATGTGTGTGGCTATCACCAATATGTGTATCATTCACAGAACACTAGCACAACATGTGGGAGGTCTAAATTTAAATCTCTGTTCTTCTTGATTCAGAGCAGTTTATCCTGCATTACCTGGAGGCATTCATGGATTTGAATATGGATCCCCTGTTTCAAACCATGCCGCTAGACAAGCTTATCAAGCCAGAGCACAAGTTTGTGTGAATATATTCATATGTATGCTTCTCCTATGGTATAGCTCTGTGCAAAGAATGCAGCTTGGAACGACAGTTATGATAAAGTTTCATTTAATCAAAAATTCTTTGTTCATGTCTTTGTGTATAAATAGCAAATAATTAGTTATACTCAGAATAACTCATTAAAATTCCATTTAAAGCCATTAAAGTTAATCTGGGCATTTAAAAGGTCGTTATCAAGCAATTAGTTTGCTGTCTGTTGAATACTGGATTTATTTTAATTGCATCTGAAAGGGGAAATTGGAAGTGGAAGAAACTTGCAGACAAAACAACAAAAATAAATAAAATTACTTGCTGTCTGGTGAAAGAACTCTCCAGAAAAGCAGATAGGGATTTCCAAAAGTAGACTTCCTTTCTGGTTGCCTGTTCTTTCCCTCCCTCCTTAACTCTGCAGGAAAGTTATGTTTCTGTCACATATTCATTTCTATTGTGGCTACATCAGAGAAGACTAAATTATTTCCTGAGTGATGAAATGGGAGGGAAAAAATTAATTGAAAGATAAAGTCCTTATTCAAACACGAATTACCAAGTTCCAGCATTCTGTGCTACAATGAAAGGTAATGTCTTAAGCTCCTTGTTTCTCATTGTCATCAGGGAGGTGTCCCTGCCCATGGCAGAGGGGTTGGGACTAAATTATCTAGAAGGTCCCTTCCAACTCTTAGCATTCCATCATCACTACCCTGGAGAGCAGCATGTGTTCTGCAATGGCTGCACAGTAAAAGCATCCCAAACTGTAGCTGTTTTCTGCTTGTATTCGCTTGTTTTTTTGTTTTTTTTTCTTAAAATACCTAGCAGAAAACTAATTAATACTTAAATTGTGTAAACCTTCTGGATTATCATGGTAGTCAAATGACTGGGAGAGTACAATGCCAGAGAACAGACATTTTGGGGTCACTGGAGACTCACTCCATGTATAACTTTTCAGCATACTGAATATGCTTGAGGATAATAAAAAAAAAAGCCCAAACCGAATGCTTTAATTCAGGAACACAATTTGGTGGTAATTTGCATAACAATAAGATGTTGTTAAGCAAATGTTATCAAGTGATTTAGGTATTGAATGAGGTAAGAAAGGAGATAGAAATTAGACTGCAATATACTACCAGTATATTGCTTTAATCTCACCTTCCTTTTTTAAGGATGAGTTTAATCCTTGACTGAATTTTTTCTCATTTGTCTCCTAATTTTGTTTATTAAAACATTTCAGTTCTGCCTACTTAGCTGCTTTGTACTCTAGGGTTACATATGAATGGGTCTGTAAAATGTAACATTTTTGCTGCATGTTCACAGAATAGCACCATGATTTATTAACATTTCTAAGAGCTTCAGTCTGAAGAAAATGCTGCAAGTCCTTGTTGTGAAATAAAGAACATTCTACCTGACACTTGGGCCAAATTCAAGTCATAATTTGGGGTTTTAGTCTTATAATTTGCTATGGAATCATTGAGGCATAAACTTTTTCCCAGATATTTTACTCTTATTTAATTTGTGCTGTGGTGCTGCCACGGTGGGTGTGATCAAAGGCTCTCTAGCTGATGCCTCCTCACTGCTGGAGTGGGCAGCAGTTCCCTCCTTGAGCAATGGCTGGCAGGCCTTGGCCACTGACTGCAACCTCTGCTTTTATCCCAGTTTTTCCAATTTGTTGTCTTTGGTGTTTTAAAGTGGGGAGTGAGGTGAGCTGGTGAGTTAATTGGAGTGAAAAGGAAGACAAATTTTTAATTGTAAAGAAAGGAAATTGCTGTAGCTGTGAAAGATGGAATCCTGTTGATAGCTTTTAACTTGCATCTTGGTCACTGAGATCGAATAGACGGGTAATACTTCCCTGCCTGTCCCCTTCCTGAGGAGATAAATTATGTTTTGGAGAACCTGGCAACAGAGAGGTGTGGGCTATCCCATGAGGGAGGATGGTCCAGGAGCCAAGAGTGACCAGGGCCCAGGCAGGACAGTGCCCTTGTTGTCCCCAGGGCTGTCCCACATCCAGGTCCCTGGGTCCTCAGGCAGTGGTCCTGGGGCTGCAGCTCCCAGATCAGACTGCTTGGGCATTTAAGGGCTGTTGGTGCTCTCAAAGAAGGTTTGTAAAGAATAGATATCAATGGTGAGCTGGCACTTTTATACGAGTTTTTTTGCAATTGGCCTCTGGCACAATTTGGAATAAATTAAAATGGTTTAAATTCTCACTGGAGAGAATTATTCCCACTTATACATTAATGGAATACATTTTTGCCATTTTCTGATACAACATAGTGTATAATATCGCAGTGGATAATGGCTGAGTTAGTAGACTGAATAGAAGGAATTAAATCTCTCTATCAATACTCTTCAGTATTATGTGGTTTTGTTCTATGAGGCGGAGCACTATGTTAATACAGTCAGAGGATAAAATTGTGCAGACTGTTGAGTCTTTGGGGCTTTTGGCCTTGGATTTTGATTGCAGCATGAACTTTCTTCTAAAAATTCAGGACATTTCAATGGTAAAATACCATTCAGAGTATTTCATTTCATTTCCTTACCATGTAGATGTCTCAAAAGCTTGTAAGAGACAAGTCATTAACATTTAGACTTTTGGTTCCTTTCTCTATAATCTTCGTGTTCAAACAAAATTTTGGATCATGATTTGATGTTCAACTTCTGTTCTCCTCATGTGTTTTATCCTGTTGTACAAACTATTATTATATGTGGTTAGTTAGCTTGCTCTAAGAGGAACTGGGTTTGAGTTTAGAAATAGCTGCCCCTTGAGAGCCTGGCTGTTTAAGGGAAATCTAGGCAGCAACAAGGCAAATATTAAAATACAGATCCCTCAAAAGATTAAGTACCAAACTTCAGTAATTATGTTAGCAATTTTTGTCTGCCTCATAGTGTTTATTCCATTCTCTAACTATATCTTGTGTTTAATGAGATTATGTATTTTTGAGTAGTGAATAAGTATAGAACTTATTTTTAAAAACAAATATTTTCTGCATGCTTAGAATGTTTTGCTGAAGAAGTCTAGGCCAAAAGTGAAATCCACAACTTTTAAATGAAGATCTGAAATACTCTGAAGACAAATTATGACTATTTTTTTGCTTTTATGACATTTTTTACAGGAGCTGCTTCCTAGCCGCCTCTTAAATCAACTCTGCAGAGAACTATTTCTATTTCAATTTGTGTTTTGCTTTGCTAGTCTAATGGAGCTCTAATTATGTTTTTAGATGCTACTGCAGTACACATATTTAAAACCCCAGCAAAATTTAAAAGACAAAACCAAACAAAGAAAATTCAACAAAAAAAGCTGAACAAACAAAAGCCAATCACTACCACCACAAAAAAAAAAAAAAAATAAAACAATCAAAAAAAACCCCAAAACCAAAACACAAACAATAAAAACCCCACCCCAATGTCCCAAAACTTTGTCACACCCTTATGGTCTTCATAGAATTCATTAACCTGCAGTGTTAATAGTAAGGCTAATGCAGCAGATCAAGGCTGTTACTGCTATTTGAACAACTTTGCTTTTGTTTCAGCACAAGCAATCTGCAGTGACTGTTCCTGTAATGGTATTTTCCAGAGACCCTCAGAGGCCCTTTGATTGCCCATGCTGTAGGACAGGGCACTTCTGGGCAATTTATGCCTCTTAAAACAACCACTCAACATTGTTGCTTAATGTGCAGTGTTCTATCAGGGCTATAATTTACAGCAAATTGAACATATTTCCCAGTCCATTTAAAGATTCTTCCATTGTTAGAAGTCTCATGTCCTCTTTTATATTTTGTTGTTATTTTTGTGATGGTTTTTGAGTTTTGCTTAGTGCCAGTGGCAGATTAATCTTGCTTCTTCTCTATTTAATTATAGTTCTCATGAATTCTTGCTGGGAAAAAGCAAGTCTGACTTGCATTCCCTCTGAAGCTGTTCTGACAAGTAAAACAAAATTAATTCCTGCATAGTGCTATTTATAATGTTTCAGGTCACGTTCCTTGATGCAGAGAAAATAATTGGGAGAAAGGATGGATACTTTAAAGTTGTCCCTCTTCTTTGTTTTGTGGTGAGTAGTTACAGGATCTCTGTTCAGATTTGTGTCCACATGAGGTTCTGTAAAAACCTGGAGCTCTGACATCAGTGACTGCTTGACCCTCAAAGCTTCAGAAGTATGAGTAAGGATACACAGATTGTACTTCCCAGGATTTCTTTTAGCAATAACATAATCCTGTCTTGACATTTTTAGACAGTTTTTCTCTGTGGGCAATGAATCTTTGTATCCATTTTTCCTTTTTATATTGTCAACGTGTGCTGGTAACTTCATGGAAATAGCTTCAGGAAGCCTCATTTGTTCTTTTCACCAACATTGCAGTACAGTTGTCTCATTTAATATATAGTTCCTTCTTTTGATTTGTTCCTAGGTGATGCACTTTCCTAAGTGAATTTAAATTCCTGTCATCTTTGAAAACCAAATTCTTTAAATCTGGTTACAAACCCCTTTCCTCGCTTGTAACTTGCTGTCCTTTGTTCCATGTAGTTACTCTTTCAATTCTTTATCAGCTTTCACTGACAAATGGGATATACAAAAGCTCAGCCCAGGCTGATGAGGCTTGGTGCAGCCAACAGTGATTTTTCCTTCTTTGCCTGTTGCAGACTTTGGACTTGAGGGAGCCTTTTAATTCTTTTGTTTAGAGATATTTGAGGACCAGAAACATCCCTTAGCTTTTTTCATTCCTGCTTTCTCTGTTTTGTGAGGAGACTCTAGTCCTTGCTTTATTCTGCCTGTGATTCGAGTAATTCCTAATTTCTTGTTGCTCTGTTCCTGTTTGATTCACAGCTGACTTAGGATGGCTGCTGATTCAGTCCTGGGCTCATTGTTTGGGTCATTGTTTAATCTGATGTGACTCGTAGCTATTTAGGTGACATCAGCACCCTGTTTGTGTGATTTTTCTAAGTGTAGCTATGGTGACACATGAACAAACAGTTTACATATGTCAAATTTGCATTTCAACTGATGCAGCATTCACTGCACTTTATTGATTTAAATGGGTTTATAGTGTTTTAAAGCAATGAAAGACCTGCCCTTTGTTTTCAATATGTTATTATGGTTCTTAAGCTGTACTTGCCATGTTGTAGCTACTTAGGTAGCCACACAAAAATGACCAGGGCTGCGCCTTTTTGCTTTTCTGTAACTATTTCTGGTTTTAGAAGTAGGCCTGTATTTTCCACTTTCCAGGCTGCTTTCAATTACAGTGAGACAACAGCAGGCTTTTGACAAATTCCATCAAAAAGCAGATTAAACTTCTATCCTTAGAATATTTTTTGAGATGTACTAGATATTAAGGTTGGTACATTTTCCACTGAAGTCTGCCACCAAAATGAAAGTGTAGTACAAAGATTGTAAATGCCTCTTCATGCAGCTCCAGCTGCAGGACTGAGGAATAAATGGATGGAGAAAAAAGTGACAATTTGCTTTCAAAGGATTCAGTAATCAGGAATTGCTTTTTTCCCCTTTACTGAGAAAAATTCAACTTATAATTAAGTGTAGCAAATGCATCAGGGCATGCCTTTCTATTTTTATCTAAGTTGTCTTCCATCTTTCCCATCAAATTGTTCTGGCACTTATATTTCTTAATTATTATAGCCAGTTTCTGTCTCTGAAAGATCTTTCTGATATTTCACACTTCCAGTCATGTTTGTGGTTTAACTAGCTCCATCTACAATTGCAATAATTAGATCTACATGTTTTCTATTTTATAATAAATATTTCAGTGCTCTGTTTTTATTTTATTTCCTCTGTTTTGCAATATTGCTTGGTTATGACAGGCACTTTCACAGCTGGTTGCCCATTTAATAATTCCTAATGTTACACAAAGTGCACATCCTGGTTAGACAGGAGATTCTGTGTCTGCAGATGAGCACCTCATCTGTTGTGTTTTTGAGAGGCTCATCCTTTTTGGCTATAGAACCTAATTTTGTGGAGTGAAATTCTGCTTTTGGATAGTGCCAATGATCATCTGGTTAGGCTTGCTTTACTCCTACTAGTCTTAAGGACACTTTGAATGAAAATAATTTTACTATTTACTGATGGAAAGAGTATTGTGTAGGGCGATTTACTCAGAATAATGAACATCACTCAACCACACATTTATGCTACAGGGTGTGGTACTTTACATAAATGTTGTTATAAAAAGAGAATTTAATTGATTTAAGAGCTTGCCAGTATGCTAAGCCTTAACTAAACTCTGAACAGAAAGTTAAGCGCTGGAAAGTTGCCTTCCTTAAACTGAGGTATTCTTGCTTTAATTGTCTAAGAATTTAGAAGATTACTCAACACTAATTACTTCAGTATCTTTTTATATATGCAATTTACTAGAGAATGCTAGAAATAGAAGTGTTATATTTTCTTTATTAATGCTTATTTGATTTGGGAGCCAGGGAATTTATTGGGAAAAGTACTTGAAGAAATGCTTTGGAATTTTGAAAAGATGAATACCCCAATGGAAGAATATTTATGCCATACCCTGCAAGTGGTTATTATGAAATCTTGGAGTTGAATACTACCATTTTTTCTTGCAGAGGCAATATTGTATGTAGGACAGAGGTAGTGAGCAGCTGAATGGGAGCTCCTGATTGTGGATTTCAAGTTGACTAGGTACTAAACCATGTCTAGTTATAGTTAGTGTGGTTAGTATTGCAACTGGAAAGAGAAGCATTCTTTCAGGAGCACAGAAATTCATGCAATCACCATGTGGTAATTTTCCTATTTTGTCTTCTATCAGTGCACGTTAATAACTGAATGTTTTTATTGACAGGGCCAGGGAGACTCTCCAGCTCCTACCAGATTTCTGTGAGACTTTGATTTAAATATGAGTTTGCAGAAGTGAGACCAGGTGAGAGCCATTAGCTGCAGGCATGTGATGAAGCAAAAGCCTTATTTTGCCCCAGTCCTTCCTCTCCAGATGTGTTGAATCAAGCAATGTGGGGAACAGATAGTGAAAATGGAGCCAGAGTGCCAGGAATCTTTCTTCCCAGTCTGGTCAGAGGATGATGGAGTGAGGGCCAGTGTGCTGGAACTGTTCAGCATCATGGATGGCTGATCTCCCTTTCTGTGTGTGAAAGGAAGTAGGGAAAATGTTGCTGGTGACATGGAACACATCTCCCTTTGCTTAAATATTCACATCTCCCACAGAGATATTGCACATCTGCAACTGTGAAATGTAACTCCTTGGGTTTTTTTTCTTCAGTCCAGAGTGGTGTATATCCAAAGAGACAAATTGGGGGAACAGGCTTGTTCACATACAAGGGATTTTTTTCATCTTGTTTAAAAAAAAAACAAAACTCAGTTTGTTAGCCTTTATTCATCTTGTTCCCAGTTCAGCTCCATTTGATCAAAACATAGTAACTTCCATCAGTATCTCCCTTACTTCATAATATTAATTGCCACTGGGAAGTTGGATAGAGTATTACCAAAGATAGCTTAATTATCAATACAATAAATACCTGTGCAAATGTAGCATCAGAAGCATGTTATATTTTTTATGCAAAATCTCCCTGGTTTACCAGTGAATTCTAAGGCAGAGAATTTGTTTTGGTGAACCATTGATTAAGAATTTTGCTTCTTTGACCAAATGAATCAAGGTGTGGCACAACTTTCATCTCTGTGGAAATCCAATACTACTTTTCATTTTTGCACACCTTTCCCTTCCTAGTGACATATATAATACAAGACAGGCGTATCTTTCTGAATATTCATAACACAGATGTGATACGATAGGTTTAATCTGAGCTACAGCTATCAAGATGTAGGCTGTATTTCCACTGGATGTCACTCTTAGCTTAGGTCTGTGGGAGTTTAACACTAAGGTGTTGTCTGCACGAACCTGATACTTGTTGGTTTGTTTGTTTTTTTAAAGATGTTTATTTAACCTCATGGTTCTAAGTGTATTTTTTAAGGAGTAAAAGTGCTAGAGATAGTAATGATGACATGCTGAGTTAGTTTTCACTTGTGTGATTCTAGTGTATTTCTGAAGGGGTGATGAATTTGTGAAACTCAACAGTGTAGAGATACACTTGGATAAAATTCTCAGGTATTAAGAGAATGTATTCATGAGTCTATTTCAAACAATTCCCCTGTGCTTGGGAGATCTGATACTCTGCAATAAACTTCCAATTTTTTTTTTTTTTTGTATTTGATATCTAACCCTTCCTTATTTAGTTTCTTTGCCTACAACTATAGTTTTTTTAGGGCGGGTTGTGGGGTTTTAATTTTTTTAAATTTGTTTGGGTTTTTTGTTTGCAATTGTAGCTTTTCTACAGCCAAAACCAGAAGTGGCTGGCATGGAGTGGACAACATTGCATTCCTTTCCATCACTTGCTTATGAAAATTCAGTATACAAGAGAGACTTGACCCTAGTAAATACACTCTCAAAAGTCATTTTGGGTTATGCCAATGAGCTAAACTGCATATTAATTGATGTTCTGTAGTACTCTACTAGAAGCAGAAATTTAAAATATATCCCACATAGTTTTTGGTTGCCTGTGTTCTCTGAAGTTATCACAGGATGCCCCTGGTTCTGTGGTGTTTTATTTTGCAACTTCTCTCCAAGGTCACATAGAACAGCACAAAACTGCCCCCTTTTAACCACCTTTCATTGACACAACTGAAATTTGGCTCTTTGGCTTGACACTGACAGTGTCAGAATATATTGGTCACAAACGAGCTTGGAAATTAACATTCCTCTAAAGTGAGTTGTTAATGTTATGTCTTTGATACTTAAATGTCACATGATTTTGATTCAAAGTCAGAGCTGAAGGGATAAAATTGATATGGATGTAGGAGCCTCCCTCTCTTCCCTGTGGCCACATATCACAGGAATCACTTATGTGGGCTGGAAGTAAAACCCCATGGATGAATTTGGAAGGTCTGTGTGGGAGTCCAGGATGTTTCCCTGACTTTCCTGGGGATCCAAAAACCCCCCTGGCAGGTTTCTCAGAGACCCCGGAATGAGACCCAGGTGTCTCAGGGGCTGAATTTAACCCTTTGGGAAAATCTGCCAACATTGCAGGAAGAATTACAAGTCACAAAAATAAGTAAAGTGTAAATTAGAGTATTAGAATGTAGAATAAGTAGATTTTTGGATTGTTTATGATAAGGGCCATGTGGTCAGCATGGAGGATTTGGGGTGTGGTGTGCCTCTTCCTCCTTCTTCTCTGTGCCATCCATGTTGGATGATATGCTGGCAGCCACAGATTGGATGGGGACAAAACTGGACAGTGTAATAAGGTTGTGCTGTATTGGAAAGTAATCGTAAATATTGAAGACGTAGATTAGAGTATAAAAGATAGGTCCTGCCTCTCCCAGGAAGCATTTGGTCATGGTCACCTTGCAGAGCAGACCTGTGTCAGCCTGGCTGGGACACTCTATAGCTAAGATATAATAAACAGCCATGAAAAACAACAGAAGATCATCTCCTGCAGTCTCTTTCTCCAGCGGCTTCAGGAACCACCTACATGTCAGTCCGAGGAGGTCTCGCGCCCTTAAAGAGCCCCTCATCACTGACAGGTCTGCACCATGATGGCTTTTGCTCTTACAGAACTGGTGTAAGCAGCTGATAAAAGCCTAAAGAAACAGGTTAAGTGTCCCAATCTGTTTTAACTTAGTTTTTCAATTCTCAGTGACATTTACCCCTTGTATGTCCCAAAAATGCCAAATCAGTGTGTTTGTATTGCAGCCTCCTCTGTGAGTTACTGAACGCACATAAACAGGCCTAAATTATTGCAACTTACACATGGCCCTTGGCAGCCCTTCCTTGGTCCTTTAGGCACTGACAAGGCTGATTTCTTTTCAGCATCTGCTAAGGGATGAGATGATTGTTCATGCATGGTCACCAATACAGCCTCTTTGGGTTTGTGTTACTCCTATACAGACTTTGTTCCTATTAGTAAAAATATACTTTTAGTATTTATATTCCATTTCCTTTGACATTTCCGTTGAAAATGCTGGCAATAATTATCATTAATGTATTTGATGATAATGTCTGAGTATTTAGTAACCAAAAATACACATCATGCCCTACAGTCTGATTCATTTTTGGGAGACTATTAGTAATTATTGCAGCAGTGTTTTCAATCCTGGTCTTCTGCTAAAAGGAATTTTCCAGTTTAGAGGTAAAAGCACAAGGTACTTAAAAAGAAATTTAATTTTCTTTATTGTATCTATTAATTTTCAAAGAAAGCTACATTGTAAAAAGCAGAGTATTTGCATTCATTTAACTCCCCAATTTCTGCTTAATTTTTAAGTACAAAATAAAATATTTGTTTTGAAATAATTATATTCTGCACACATAACCCTTCAGAGTTATGCTCAGGCCATGCATTTGGGTCATTCACTACAAGTGAGAAGCTGTCTGATCAAGCAGGCATTAACAGGTGAGACACTTTGAATATTTAGGCTTTTATGTACAACTGGGAAAACTACCCCCTCAGGTTTCTTTCATCAGATATTTAATGTGTAATAGTAGACCTAACCCCTTTTTCTTTGTGTCTATATATAGTTGACTAATTTCTAATACCATGGTTATTCAATCTTATCCTGAACATATGTTTGCATTAGGCACAGAAATGCAAATTAGTCGGTTCAGTTGTGTGATTAGCTCATAATATCAGTCATCATGGTTTTCCTATTGAAAGGCAGAACTTGATAAACATGGTCTCCCCTGCTTTTCTCACCTTCCCTCTGGCAAAAGAGAGGGACATGGACTGAACAGCACTTTATAGCTGTTCAGAACAGTTCTGGTACCAGTTGTTATAAAGAAAAGCTCTCAAGAGTCTATTTCTCTTGCATTCACAATACTTTCTATATTCATTTATGTGCACATTAAGACTTTTGAGAAAATTATTTCTTTACATATATTACATTGAAGGCAAAATTATGTGCAATTTATGATAAGGAAAAATTGTATGATTTGAGGATAATCCCATGGATTGTGATTGGTATTTGTTTCTGTGCTAGAATAGCATCCCTTAATGTGTGAATATTGTCTGAACCTTGCCTGAGGGAAACCTGGGGCCCTGACAGAGTCATGCAGGCTTGGAGCTCACCTGGAGATAGAGAGATGCTTTCCAATGTGTTCATGTAGATCAGCTGCTCATTGAATATTACTGGTTAGTTAAGTTTGATTATGCTTCAGGAGCACAGTGTTTGGTATGTTCATTAGATGTTAACTGATTTGTTGTTCTTTTAAACTCTGTTTTCTTGCATTTTGGGAATATGTCTTGCAGTGCTTTTGAGTGTAAATTCAGATGTAACAGTAGTAACTAAATAAGTGGTTTCTATATATTGAAAAAAATTACTATTTATTTGGCAGTTTGAAGAGTAGCTGCTTCATCTAAAATAACTGGATAAAGGCTTAGAAGAGAAGGGAGGTTTAAATATAGGCTGAAAAAGGTTCACAAATACATACCTCAAGGAAGGTAAACAACTTCTATGAAGGACTATGTCTTATCTCCTACCCTGAAAATTAATGGCAAGAATCTCCCTGAAAAGCAGTGGAAACTATGTTTCCCTCCTGTCTTCCCCTTGAATCATGCAGCAATTCATAGGGAAATTATTAAGAATTGGTATTTGGATGTTTTTAGGCAACATGTGACTTTTCCTTCCACAGGTAGGGATCCAAACATGGATCAGGACCGCTGAAGAAAATATTCCTATGAGGAAATGCAGCTCAGTGTTGCTTCCCATCCCTGTGTCTTTTATATGAGGCAAAGAAAAGAGACAGCTGCAGTGGTACCTGAAGCATCAGGTAATTTCCTGAATTGTAGGTGGGGAGGGAAGTTCATGGTGCTGCTCATGGAAGCTCTAGGGAATGTGGAACAGCAAGACACAAGGAGTGGGTGTGTTTGACACCACATTGAGGGTATGTAGGCACTGAATTTATTTATGGTACTTATGGTATTTATGTAATCCTGTTCTGACTGGTATTTTTAATGACTTCACAGGTTAAACTATTAAAATTAAACTGGATATAGATGCCAACTTAGAAATCCTCTCCCTGGGCCAGGGTTAAATGAAATCACTGCTGTCTAGCAGGTGATAGCTGTGTGAAGAAATGGAGAAATTCCCTCTCCATGCTTGGCAAATCTAGTACAATTCACAGAAATTGATCTTGTATTTTTTTTTAACTGAAACAGCAATAGCAAATCTGAATAGCAATATTCAGATTTCAAAATATTCAAAACTGAATAGCAATACAAATAAATATATTTCTGTCTTATTGGAACCATCTATTATATTAAATGTAGGGAAGAGTCCAGCAGTTATGTTACTACTAAACAGTGTAAGCCTGTAGACACTCAAAGGAGGGCAAAGTGGCAAAAATAAAGAAAAACTAATGAATTAGACTGTTTGTAGGTCCCTGAAGAAATTGAAGGATAGGAATTTTGCTTTAAAATGGTATCTACAGCACGATTATGTGTCTTCATCCATTGTTTTAGTGTATGAGGTACATTGGTTGGAGTCCATTCAACATTAAGGACCTTACAACCAGCCTGTCACTGTTCCAAATTACCTTGACTCCTCTGTGGCTGTCTTGGCATTTAGAGATTGCTATTGGTTAGAGATGCCATCTTTTATTTGTTCTTATATTTAAAGTTTTGGTTTTATTCCTTTTTATTGCCTTTGTGTCCATGCATTTAGAACAAATCTGTTTTATTTGATGATTCAATGGGAGCAGTGTTTTGTGGATTTTTTCCCACCCTCCTTTTTAACCAATACTTGTTTGCTGCAATTCTGGGTTATGATTTATGTGTCAGAAATGTCCTAAATATAAAACTTATAGACTTATTTTTACTTAATTATTTCACCTCTTAAGGTACATTCAGTGTGTTATTGGGATCCTGAAGATTTTCTTAAGTTGTCATCAGCAAAATAATTGGCAGGTTACTAATAATTTCCTGTGGTGGGGAAAGAAGGTGAGAGGAAACGGCTTCTCTGGTTTGAAACGGATGAAAGAGCCAAAAATAACCCTACTCTACCAACATTATTTTCTTTCTGAAGATATGGATTTTTCTCTTCCTTAGGCCTCCAATAAGTGTGAAATTAATAAGAGAAGGATGAAGCACTGCTACTGCAAACATGTTAAAAGCAGTTTGTTCAGTTTTCTGTCCATGTTGCATTTCCATTGCTTTCTCCATAAGCAAACACTTTTGTTGTTGCTTTGATGAGTCATTTATGTTGTTGCTTTGCATCGTATGTTCTGCAGGAAGTTTCTCAGCTTTTCTCTGTAACTTTTGATGTTAAACACTGATCATCAAAGCTGTGTTGTGGAATCAGATTGTAACTTCAGAGGTTTTAGTGTTTGTTCTTTTAGACATGCAGAAATACCAACTGACATCAGTTCAGAAGATTTAGGTTCGCTTTTGGCTGTCAACTTTTGACATTTCTAGTCACTTTTTTTCTTTCCCCCAGCTCAAAAATAGATTGATCCTTTCTTTTTCCAGATCTCTTGTTGATGTTCTTACAACTCTCAAAGAATTCCAGGGAATGATAGTCTTGATTCGTGTGGCTCTATTTTATTCTTGATGACTCAGTGCATAAAAAGAAATGGCCACTGTTCTAGGTAAATGAGTCAGAAGTCTATACCATCCACTCTGTCTTCATGATAGAAGGATCTCAAAAAGTTACCAAAATAACTTAGATACTTAGAGATGACAAATTTTTTTTTTTTTTTTTTAACTAGGTAGGCACAGGTGAAAATTTACATTCCTGTCTTGTGAACATTTAGAAAAATATTTATTTCCCTATTGTTATACTGTTTCTCAGACAGCAATTTTCCCTTGGGCACCATCCCCCCTAACTCTTTGCTAAGTTTATTTCCAGTTTTTAACAAAAAAACCTGTAAAACTGGAGATTTCCTGGAGAAAAAAAAAAACAATCAGTGCTTGATATATGATGCACAGTGGAAGGGAATGTCTGCATGTAAATCCTGTTTGGCATTTCTCTTACATTCTGGGAAGATGATTTATCCACTGAGCTCCTCTTTTGTACACCGAACTGTTTTTTTTTAATACCCCCAACATGAATATTTCAGTTGTCTGCTTTATAAAGTGACTTCCCACACAATTACATCAACACAGGCAGGAGTGAGTGTGGGTCAAAGGTTGATGCAGGAGTTAGGGAGACATTTTTAAACAGAGGAGAAGAGGAACCACAATCTATACACTCAGATGTATACAGGAACAAAATTTCTTCTCATACACACGGAAGACCTTTTGTGACAGTAGCTGTATTAAAAGTATAAATAAACTTGTGGGTTTTTCCTGTGTTTTGCCCCTTGGCCCCAAATATTTTCTGCTGAAACTTTTTCTTTCATTAAAGTTTTCCAAGCATTTCTAATACCAGCTTTTCAAAAGAAAATTCATGTAGTTCATGAGATTTATCAATCAGATGTTGTAGCAGACCTTTTCACATGAACCAAACTGATTGTGTGTAAAATAATATTGGATGTATTATGTACTGATGGGCAGCAGGAACACTAAAGTTTCTGTGGTGCTAATCTGTAAATCTGGTTACAGAGAGGAGCATTTGTCATTGTCATTGCATGGATTATTTTACTGGGTTTAGTGGGGACATTTTCTCCAATGGTCATTTTATCTGGATTATGAACCTGGCTTGCTGCATCAGGATATTTGTGAAATGGACATAACTTAATAGGACTTGTAAGAGTTCTCATATATGGAGAGGAGGATGTGCACCAACCTCCCTCTGATGTAACAGCCTCTGTTCACCAGGCTTGACCTAAGGAACCTGGAAAATTGGAATTGTGAACAACAATAATCAAACTCTCTAAAAGAATTGGACCTTGAAGTTGCAGTGCATTGGGTTTTGCACAAATAGGAAAGTTAAACACCCTAACAGGTATGCAATGAGTTCCAAGAGAAACTCGTTGTCAGGAAGGTTTTATGGATATTCTTGTGCACAGTGATGCATGTCTGGGTGATTGCTAATGCTGTAAGAAGTACAATTCAGACAGCCTAAGGTTTCCTAGTTCTGAACCAAGGGACATAAACCAAGCTTACCTTCTGACAATAGCATTACAAGCTCATTTTTCTAGTTAAGATTCAACAGTATTTGTGTTTTCCTTGCTACTATATGAATTAAGCAACTGTGATACTGCTCAGACTGTGGATCAAGTCCAGCAAACAGGAAAGAAAGTGAATCATGGCTAGGCTATTAACTTAAATGAGAGTCATGAGGTGTTCTAAGCCTATTTGCTATTGGAGTTCTGGGCTTTGAAATTCATGTTGAATCAGAACAAGGCTGAATTGTAAACTATGGCCTGCTTCAGGTAATTTTGATTCCTGTATAGAAATTCCTAAATCAATTTGTGCTAACATAGACAGAACAGCTAGCTTAGATCGTATTCTTACGTTTTCAGGTATTGCCAAAGGTGGATTAGAAAAGCTGTAGTTAGAAACTGAAGAAGTGCTTGGGCCAGAGTGACTTGGAAACTGCAGGCACCCAAGAAACTCTTTGTGACATGAACAACCTTCTTTATCCCAAATAATCTCAGAAGGGGCAATGGGTACATGTGGAACTGTGTGGAGCTAATTAGTTCCTGTGTCAGAGGAGTTTAATCAGAGTGAAAGAGTGAGGGCACAGACAGGTGAGTGTGGAAACCTTCCTTAAACCGGTGAGATTCATTAACTTTGCTGCTGTTATTCATGGTGCCACTGACAGGAATTACACTGCTGGGATCACTTAATTTACCTTTATAAGAGAACCTGTATTGAGCAATTGTTAAGAGTTATTAAAAGTTCCCTGTCTCCTACTGGTTTACATAAATAGAAAAAAAGGTTATGCTAAAGTCTTATTTTTATATTGATTTTCATGAGTGACCATCATGCTGCTTTAATTGGTGTGCATGTAAGCACAAATCTTTGAATGATCAGTTTTCACATAGTGTCACCTGAAATACTTTAAAAAAAAAAAGTTGGTAAGATGCTAGTTATATTTGAGAGAATAAATTCCAAATTTGGTTATTTTCTGATACTTTTATACTCATGAATTCAATAGTCTCTTCTTGTTCTGCTGTTGGAGTTGTTCTCAGTTCTGTTTTCTCCATGCTGATTTTAGGGGAGATTGAAGACTTAGTTGTTAGTGTGCAGTAGGTCATTTTTCACTCAATCAATCACGTGGTCTTGGTGTGATAATGAAGGAGATGGAATGGGAGGATGGGCCCTGACACATTTTTTAAAAAAACTTAAATAAAGGTTTGTTTTTTAATGTGACAATTGAAACTAATTAACCTTTATACGATATTTGAATCCAATGGGATTTCAAAGTTTCTTTAAAGAAAGCACTGTAACTTAAAAATGTGTTTTATTAATTTAATGGTTTAATGTGTTTAAATTGCCTAAGTAATTTTAAAGAAATTACTTTGCCATCACTTTGAAACTTGTTTCCATTGGTGGCTAACTGGACTTGAATTCTTTTCCATATATAATCCCTTTCATGAGGGTGGCTTCCTGTTGCAATAATCATTCTCATTACATTTCTAGCACTTAACTCCTTTTTTTCCTTAATAACACTCTTGGCAACCAGTACTGAGCAGTTTCCTGTTTCAGGAGTACTCTGCTTTTAAAAAAGAGCACTGAAGCTCTGTAAAGTTTGCCTAAAGGCTCTTCTTGATGATTAAACTGAGGATATCAAATACCTGTGATGTTTCCAACGTGCAGAAGGGATCTCAAAATCTCTAAGTTTGTTTGCAGTTCCTGGATCTAAGAAAAATGTCTGAGGGTTTGGAGAAAATAGTTTTGTCTTTGTTTTTTGTTTGGAGTTTTTTTTCAGTAGTAGCTGTTGCACAAAGCCTTTACAAAAAAGCTGAATGGGGCTGCAGTACAACTCATTTAAGTCAAGAATTCTGTATGCAGTGTTTCCAGATTGATGCTCCAAACCCCTGCAGTACACACTAGGAGAAATCCTGATGATTTCTTGCTATGTTAGAATAATGTTTCCAGTGCCTGATGCTGGTTCATAAATGTCTGGTTTGCAGTGTATTCAGAAGGACTCCTGCTCCTCAAACGTGGTGAGGATGGTGTACCTTAGTGCCTTTCTAGTTCAGAGCTGTTTCAAAAACTGCATTTAAACAGATGTAGCTGATTCTGCTGTGTCTGAAAGGACTAAGCCTGCAGGGTGTTTCATTAGACTGTTTGTGTGGTTTTTCTTCAGCTTGGAAAAGAAGTGCAGCAAAAGTGCAGGTGACAAACTTTCCTTTTTTCCTAATGCAAAGGCTCTTTGGAAAACTTCCAACCCAATGACCATTCCACTTCAACTAAGCAGTGTCAGAAAAGTCTTGTTCCATCAACATGGAATAATAATATTATGTTGCCTTTGTTAATTTGATCAGTGTTTTTATAAATTGATTAATTTAAAGAATAAAGAAAAATAAAGAGTCTCTGAAGCTAGAAAGACTCTTAGATTAATTTAGAGATATATGCTTTTTATGAGTTGTTCTTTATATTTTTCCATCAACTTAGTGGTTTGTTTTAACTGTGTTATTCCAGTTTTTCTCACGTTTCCTATGTCAGAGCCTGTTTTTGCATGTCATTGCTTAGGTAGCCTAAAATATTGGGATGAGCAAGCTCTGGGCATACTCAGTGGTTTGTATTCTCCTCTAGTTAAAAAAAATAAGGCCTCTTTTCTTCAGTTCACCCTATTTGTTTGCATTACAGGTCTCTATTGCTTGTATTGCTGCATTGCATGTGGCTTGAAAAGAGGCTTTAGGCCAAAAACATCTGTGTGATGGAAAATTATCCTTTCTGAGCAAAGTGTGGGAACAGCATCTTTCAGATGGAAAGATGTTTTCCCCTATTAGTTATTAACAGTTCCACCAGACTGTGGTGAAGATGCTCACACATGTATTTATACAAGCTCCATAAAACAGGATGTTCAGAATGAGTAAAATGTGAAATAATTATGAATACGTACAGCCAGCTGCTGGCAATTTTTTCTGCTTCTAAGAGTGAGAGACAAATGATGTTCTTACTAAAATCTAAGTCAGAAATGGCTAAAATTGGCATTTATGTACAGCCAGGAGTCATATGTCAGGTTTAAGTGGGTGGTGGAACTGTAAATTGAGCCAATACTTAAACTCAGTGCTGTGATTAATATAACATATTGACTCAGTCATGTGCTTTGTCCATTGAGGCAAAATGTTACTGAGAACTAATCCAGGTTAAATATTATCTAAAATGCAGTTTTAGACTGCTTTGTAAATCATGCTGTAAGGACCTAGAGTAGTCCTCATCCTGGTTCCAAGTGTATTAGTTATCAAGGTCTTTCTGTAAATGATGTGCTCTTGGCAGCCAGTGATGGTGTAACTCTCCTCTACTGGCAGTGAGGAAATTCCAAATTCTAGATCAAATGTATAATAAACCATTTACTAACATTAACATTACATGGCACGAAGCCTTGGTTGTGTGGTTTTGGTTTTTTTGGTTTTTTTTTATATGGGTATATGCTTGCAAATCTAAGCTGAGATGTACTAGTTCAAAAACACCAAACCCCAACATCTGTTTTTCAGAAGGGTGTTTTGAGTTCTAAATCTGTTGTATGAGTGCATGTTGCTGTCCTCTGTGATTTAGCTCTAGTTTCATTTTGGTTAACAAAGCCCTCTGTTCATCTGGTAACTCAGGCACTGGATAACAGCAGCATATTTGAGCTGGTTTCTGTATTGTGTTGGATTCAGTGATACTGGAGTAATTGCCACAATAGCGTTTAGCTCACTGGGAGTGTGAGGACTCACAAAAGACACAGCAGGCTCGTATGAGGCCGTCAATAGCACCATTGCTCTCACAATATTAAGGTGCTTGACCTGTCTGATGGGGTGCTCCCTTGCTTGCCAGGCAAAGTATTCCTTTCCTCCTGTGTCTCCTAACCATGGGAGTTGGTCTGGTCTGTGTGGCATGGCCAGAACAACAGGTTTGGTTTGATTGTCCTGACTTAGGCTGAGATGTTGGAACAGAATGCTTCCTAGCAAGCACTCCAAGGCAACATGATTTTCATACCTTATTATCCCCTTTCCCATTTCCTGACCCTTTTTTTCATGCTGGTGTACTTCCCTTTCTCTTATCCAGACTTTTCCTGCTCCTGTTTTTATCTTGGTCCCAGTTTTGCTGCATCTATACCCACATCTGGCATTTCTGATGCCATTACCTAGATACCAGTCTTTTGTGGTGCTACTGGTCCAGTTACTCTTCTCTCCAGAAAATCCCCAGCACTCTCCTTCAATTACCTGTGGAATTAATCTGTTTTTCATGTAACTTCCACATTCCTGCCTGTGAAGTCCAGTTGTTCTTTCATTTTTGCTATCTGTACCTCTTGTCAGCTTCTCACCTGTGGCATTTTTCCATGCCATATTCAGCAGATTTCCATGTTCCTGCAGCTGTAGTAGGTATTTAAGACAAACTCTCCTTCTGCCATGCCTTTTCCCAGGTGGAATGGCTTCTCTGGGCAAGAGCAGGTTTTTTGACCACTCAAACTGTCTACAAAAGGCTTTTTCCTTGCCCAGCAACCCAGAGAAGTAAAATAAAACTGTCATGGCATGTCACTGAGCACTGAAACTGAACTTCATCTAGTACTTCATCACTGCAGTTTAGTTATTTTAAGAAAAAGCTTAAATATTTTGTGACTCGTGGGCTTCCTGTTGTCTCAAAAGTTGCGCTGTCATTTCTATGGAGACAGAGATTCTTTTTCCAAAGTAGCATCGATATTCCAGAGCTTTCCCAGGCTAGCATAATAATTCTTTTTGGTATCCGCAAAGATCAGAAGTGATCTTTCAGAATAGCAGGTAAGAGAAGGATCAGTTCTATTACTGATCAGATGAACTCGATAGAATAAACATTAATATTTATAATTCAAAAATAAATATGTAAATAATAGTAATACTTTTACTCACATAATACCCTATTTAGTAGCTTCAGTGGAAGCAAGAGGAGTTTTTTTAAATTATCTCACTTTTACAAACTTTTTCCCTTAGGCACAGCCCATCATGGAAATAAAAGGAGTGAATATAAAAATGCATAGAGGATGTAATATTGGTCTGTTAAAACATTTGCTTTAATTTAAAAGTAGCATGTCCATTGTCTCTGACCTGACCTTGAGACACTGGGGGATGAGTTTTGATTCCTATGGGAAACGGCCACCGTTTGCATCCAGGCACCTATGGCTGAAAGTAGGTGCTGCCTGCTAAAATCACAAACATCCCAGCTGTCTTGGTTTAAAAGACAGGTGTCTGCTAAGGAAGGCAGGAGCCTCTATTGAAATAGAAAGTGAAAATCCTCTCCCTTCAAATTATTATAATTTTGAAGTTAAGGAGCTTTCTGGCAAAGATATGGGAATAGGAATAACAGTTCTTTACTAGAAAAATTAAAAATAAAATAAAAGTACAGTAATATAAAACAAGAAAACACTGACAGAGTTAGAATACAATCTGGCACCCTGTCAATCAGGGTGTTGTAGGAATCCCATTAAATGATGGCTGCAGTCCTCCTGCAGTGGCAGATGTGGTTCAGTTGAAGCAGTGCTCCTGTAGAAGGGTGCAATTTTACTCCAAAGGTCCAGTGATGATGTAGAAGAGTCTGGTTTTTCTCTGGAATCCAGTGCAAAAAGGCTGCTTTGATGTTTCAGATTTTTACCTAGGCAGGAAATGCTTGGCTCCTCCCTCTGGTTTTAACAGATGGCCCGTTAACAGAAGATATCTTCCTGGAGGAATGATCACTGCCCCACCTGGTTTCAGCAGATGGTGATAGAATACATACTTTTGGTTACATCTTGCTTTGCAAGCCAAGACAACAGGATTTCTCCCAGACCAAACCTTCCAGCAACTCAGACTCTGGCTACCCTTGGAGCCCCAGATGCCACCTCAGACCTGACCTCAAGACACTGGTGGACTGAGTATTGTTTCCTTTGGAAAGGGGCCACCGTTCACACCCAGGCATGTGTGGCCAAAAGTGGGCCTGCAGCCACAACAAACCCTCCCAGTCCCAGTTCCTGGGGCTTTGGGGAAGGACAGGAAGCAGTACAGGAGCTGTCACTGCCGGCTTGGAGCACCTGCACTCACCCTGATCATTGCCACAGGCAGGATAGCGTTTTCCAAGCCAGAACTTCATTGGGAATTGCTCGAAGGTGGGATTGAACTTGTTTCTGCACATCCCGTCAGTTTCCCACACGAGCCAAAGTGTTGGGTCTGGGCCACGCAGCTGGCAAAAGGGAGCTATTAAATAGTTTTTTCTGTCTGATATGTCACAGGCTGGTTTAAATTTTAATGGAAATCTTAGGCAACTCTTCCCTGAAATTGGGTTAAAAGAAGATTCCTACACACAGACACATTTTTGCAGCACTTTATTAGGAAGCCTGGCAAGCTATTGAATTTGAGCTCCCTTAGACTTGGAAACAAGTTCCTGTTTTAGAAGCTTTCAGCAAATTAATTACGGAAGTTCTCCTGAGATCCAGCCTATCAGTAGCAGCTTTTCATCCACCCTGGGAAACTGGACAGGGTCTCCTCTGGATTGGGCACAGCCTTTTTCCTGGAGAGATGCTGCAGCAGCACTCGGCAGTGAGTGCTGGGGGTTAATCCCTAAGGAAGGGTTAAATCCATGATCGCTACCAGGCCCTTTCCAGCACTGAATTCCCAGCCAAGGGGAGAGGAGCCTCTGAAATTGCCTCTTCCAGCACAGCAGCTCCTTTGTGCCAGTACCTGGAATCTGAGACTGATCCTGATTGTCCCACTCTGGAGTCCCTGAAGTGCTGGGTTATGGAAAACAGCCAAGACAATGGATCAGCCTCTCGTGTCACCCGGTGGTTTTGGGCAGTTGATGTGTTTGGGGAGAGGAGCCACTGCTTCTCTTCCCAGCAGGTCTGGGAAAGGCAGCCCAGAGGATAAGGCTTGGGGAGGAGCTGGGAGTTGGGAAATGGCTCAGATCTGCCTGAAACTCCTGGAATGATCTGTGTTGGAAAGGACCTTACGGATCATCCTGTTCCCACTCCCTGCCATGGTCAGGGACACCCTCCTGGGGTGTCCATGGAATTTGGTCTGTGCCAGGCTGATGGAACAGGTGGGGTTTTCTCCCTGAGCCCAGTCAGGGACAAGTTTGGGGTCTCCTCTGGGAACAAGCCTTGGAGAGCTGCATTTCCAGAGCTGGGAAGCTCCATGCCTGGAAATGTTTCCAGTCCTGCTGTTTGGTTTTTTCCAAAATCAGGCATTATGCTTCTCCCCAGACCAAGGTGGTTTCCTCTGGATTGTTGGGATTTCACACTGGGTATTTGAGGGCTCAGTTGTCTCTTTCCCCTGAATGGAAGAGTGAGGAAATGGGGATGCTCCCAACTGTCACAGAGATGTGGGAACAGCCCAGTTCCAGTGAGGAATGTGCCCAGCTCATGGTGTGCACCCTGAGATGGTCTTTCTTGTTGTTTATTCCTTAAAGCCTGTTGAAGTGCTGGCCTGGATTTGGGAAGAGCCAAGTATCCTGGAGCTGTGAGGTTTGAGGTTTTTCCTGTCAGAAATCCATGATGAGGATATTTTCCGTGGCTGTCCCAGGGGAAGGAACAGCTTTGGAGTTGTTGTAGCCACAGGCTGGGGATGCATCCCCTGAAAACCGGTTCAGGATTGTTAATCTGATTCTGCCCCTGACCTGTGACTTCCAGGGACACTCCTGGTGTTCTGGATATTCCCAGGAGAGGATATTCCACCACCTGCCTTTTCAGCCAGGAATTCCAAACCTAGTAAGTCAGTCACATTCTATGTGAACTGTCCCAATAGTTGGATGGGAGAGGGAACACTCCACATTGCTGTTTGAGGCATTCCCAACTGGAATGGGGGCCAACGGGACATTTTGAAGCACTGAGGCCACAAGTTGAGTCTTGGACTCCCCAGGGAATGCTGAGGCATCCCATGTCTGTGGCACTCAGCAAAACATGCCTGATATGGAGCAAAAAGAGGAGGGGGGTTATTGGGGGATGTTTCTGGAATGGAATTCTAAGAGGTGCTAGTCATACCATGGAATCATGGGGTGCTTTGGCTTGGAAGGGACACAAAGACCCTTTGGACTCTGTCATCCAATTCCATGGCATAGAACACATCCAAAACTGCCTCCTCACCCTCATGGACAGCAGGAATATCTTCCATAGCTTTTGTTTAGGAATGGCAATGGCTGTTGGGAGCTCTGGCAGTATAACCTGGAGACTGGGTAAGAACAGCAGTGGGATTGTTTTGGCTACTGCTAGATGTGGTATTCTCTTTTCAAGATGTCCCTCTGATTGATGTTTTCACAGTAGTTTCCTAGGCCTCATTTGAGGGTAATTCCAAAAGTTTGGAAGTAGTTGGGAAACAGTGGGGAAAAATGTGAACCTGATCTATTTCTAGTAATTCTGAACTTGTCCCAAAACACCATTCTGGGAGAAAGCTGGTTAAAGGATAAAGATGCAGAGGAACAAGTGTTGTAAACCCCCCTGGCTCTCTGACAGAGCAAACCTTCCAGTAATCCCAGTACATCTCTCTGAGAGACTCTGGGATCATAAGATTTTCAAAAGGTTCATAAGGAAAGCAAAACAAGGACAGAGACAAGGGAATGGGCTTCCAGTTAATAATGATTTGATGGATGTAGGAATGATTCTTGTACATTTGATGGTTCCCTTTTTATTCCTGGAATAATTTTAAAATTATTCCTTTAACAAATGATCTAAATTTGGGAATTTAAATTTGAGAAGAAATTGTGCAAAATAAATGCATGGAGAGATCATGGAATTCCCACATGGTTTGAGTGGGCAAGGACCTTAAGGATCATTTTATTCTATCCCCATCCATTCCATCCACAGCCCAGGGTGCTCCAAGCCCCATCCAGCCTGGCCTTGGACACTTCCAGGATGGGGCAGCTGTGATTTCTGTGGGTTTATGGGCACAGGAGGACATTTCCAGCAGGAACTGAGATGTTTCCTTTGCTCTGTCCGGCCCCAGCAGGGCTTTGGGAAGCAGAGGGTGGGAACAGGAGCTTTGCCCACGGCCTTGTGGGAGTCTCTGCTGTCCCAAAACGCAGCAGAGCCAACGTTTGTGGTTTAACACCCTGTGAAAAGGAGATGCCAAGCCAGGAACAGGAATGGGCTTTGGGTCAGGGATGGTGCCCAGCAGAGGGGTGACCATCCAGAGGGTGCCACCAGCCTGTCCCTGCTGCCCAGGTCTGGGATGAGCAGGCTGGTGACTGTCCCTGTGTTTGCTCTGCAGGATGAGGAAGCCAAGAGTGCCAAGGAGGAAGATGAGGAGGTGTGGGAGGATGGAGACAGTGGCCACCGAAGGCTGGGGAAGGCACAGGGCCAAGTAGGAGATGTTTCCTTCCAAGGAGAGGGACTTGTCTGTCCTACTGGAATTTTGGGGTGTGAGGCTAATGGGACAAAGGGTTTGATTCCACTTTTTTACTCAGGCCAAGCTGTGTTTAAAACAGCCCAAGGTAGCAGAGAGCCGGAGTAATTTCCTAGCAGAGAACTTGACTTGGAAGCTGCATTCCAAACATTTGTCCACATTTGTTTTATCTCCCACATGAAGATGCCTAAAGAAGCAGAGGTGGGGTGTTCCTAACAAAAGAACATCCAAATTCATGGGTGCTAGAGGGCTCAAAATTAAAGTATGAGTGGAGGTGCCTTTAGGACACATCCAATTCCTTAGCATATGAATGGAATTTAAATGAAATATCCAAATCCTAACAAGCCTGTATGAACTCCAGAGCCTCTGCAAGTGTTTTACAGCCAGGGAGGGAGACAGACAGGAGTCCAGAGTCTCTCCCCAAAAACTGGCTGCTGGTTTGTTTGACCAGGCATGGGAATGATTGTGTATTTCCTGGGGCTGTCCTTGTGGAGAAGGGTTTATTTATGTGCCCTGGGTTTATTCAGTGTATCTTCAAAATGATGGGAACTGATTTCATTGGAATGCCAGAGGTGCCAAATGCTTTCCCCAGCCAGAGCTTGGAGCCATCCCCGTGGGAAGGGGTTTAATGCCCATCTCCCAATCCCTCGAGGCAGCAGCAGTGGAGCCAAGTGTGCCTGAGGTGCTGAATGCTGGCAGGAGGCAAATCCAGGGGTTGGGCAGTGGGAGTGTGCACTGCTGCTGGAATCCCAGACCTGGAGCTGTGCTTCAGAGATCCCAGGAGATGCTGCCTCACCCAAACCTCGTTTAAAGCTCAGCATCCCTCCTGCTCCCTTGGAGTTAGGCTGGCTTCCACACTTGCTCTTTCCCAAAATATTATTATTATTATTGTAAATTCCCACTCCATGTCTTCAATAGCCCTTTGCTTCCCAGAGGTGGTGCTTTAGGAAAGCCCCTCCCGCCTGGGAAGCTGCTTTTGGCTCCAGACTCATTCCCAGTCCCCAGGAGCAGCAGGACCTGTGCTGTTCCCAGCAGGTGAGGCAGAGATGCCTTTCCTTCCTTCCCTGCTGCACTTTGGCTTTTCGAGGGCTCTCTGGGGTCTGAAGGAGAAATTCTTTGTCATTCAGGGCAGAATTAACCCTGGTCTCACTAAAAGCAGGAGGAGTCATTTTATCCTTGCTTTTGGATACGCATTTTGTGTTTTCTCTCTGTTGCTGACACCGTGTGGTGAAGCAGCAGCTCCCAACCAGTGCTGCTCCCTGCAATAGTTTTTATTTGTGACACAGTTAATGCCCTGGTGGAATCCCAGTCACAGCCCCCCAGATCAATGTGCACTTTAAGGTCTGACACCCTGACCAGGACAGTTTCCTGTTTCTAGACATGGAAAATGGGGGAAAACTCAGACTGGACTGGAGCCAGAATCCAGAATGGGGGAGTGAGGCAGTATGCTCAGCCCAGGATGGGGTTGGCACAGGGGGTGTTCCCCATTGGATGACACCTGTGTGGAACAGATCCTTCTCTCCTTTTGTCCAAAGTCCAATAGCAAAGGATTCAGTAACTCACAAGTGGGGCCTGGAATGAAAATTGTTCTTTTAAAATTAGGCAAATAATTCAATGAGAAAAAATGGGCATTCTTTTCAGTATAAAAATATTAGGAAATAAAATGTCAAAAAGGGGCACTTTTATTTGGTGTCACCTTTCATTTTTTATGGCTAGAACCCTATAGTGAACAATCAGAACAGGAGTGGGAAAGCCAGGAGCCTTTGACATCCACAGTGGACTTAATTTCTATTTCCTCCTCTCTTTCAGGACAGGAAAAACCACTTAACTTGTCCTATCTTTGCCAAAAGCTTTGGTGTTTGAGCAGCCAAACCCAACGGACTGTGGCCCTGCTGGCCTGCACTGGAGGGCCCCTGGTCCTGCCCAGTGGTGTGGGGTGAGGCCCCAGTTGGCCCCAGGGTTCCCAAGCCCAGAGGGTTTGCCCTGGTTTCAGGCTGTCCTTGCCCTGGTCCCTGCAGTCCCCCAGGCCTGAGACACAGAGAGAGCCCTGTCCAAAGGGGCTTTTGGCTCCTTGTCAGGAATGTGGTGGTAGCCCCAGGAGCAGGTTGGAACTGAGAATTGGGGCAGTGTCTGGGACTGATCCAGGCCAGGGCAGTGTTCCTCACACACTGAGTTTAAGCAGGATTAGGGTGACAGATGCTGCATTTTGTCCCCCCTGGACATTTCCTGCTGTGATGTGACAGTGCAGGGAGCAGAATTAAACCTACACCTCCTGTGGGCATTGCTGGCTTTGTCTCTGTTGTGCCACCAGACTGGGGGAATTTGCTGCTGTCAATGTCACTGCCACCCCAGCTGGGGCTCTGTCCTCCTGGCAGCCCCTCCCAGCCCCACATGAGTGGTGCCTCTGTGCCATGCTGGGAGTGTTTGCTGGGAATGTGCCACATCCCCAGGAGTCTCCTTTTGTTCCTGAGCAGCCAGACAGCTTTTGGGCTTGTCAGAGTTTGATTGCAGAAGTTCCTGAAAGGAAGAATAACAATGAGGTTTGTCAAAGTGGTGCTTCCAGACCCCACCTGACAGTCTGTGCTTTGTGCTGGAGGTTGTTGTGTATTTGCACTGCGGGGAATGAATGTCTCCTTCCCAATACAGCCCAGCAGATCCCAAAGGCTCTCACAGGAATATTTATCCTTTGCTTCCCTTTGTGATAACTTAATCTCAATCCTGCCATGAGCCATTCCTTGATTTCTCTGGAGCAAATCTCATGGTAGAGGCAGTTTGCAAAGGAGCCCAGAGCTGTGTTTGGAGCAGGGAGTGCTGAGAGCTGCATCTGCCTGTGCTGCCCCAGCCTGGCAACATCCACATGGACCAGCCTGGGCAGATGGGATTAGATGGAGCAAAATCCCTTCATGGAAGATGTTTTCTCCTGTGCAAACCAGGCATGGGGCAGGAATTGAACTTTGGGAATCTGCTGATTTCCCCCAGGAAGCATCAGTCCCATCAGCATGAATGACAGGACCTGTTCCCACAGCTCAGATTCACCCAGCCAAAACCAAGAGCAAAGGTTGGTTTGGGTCTGAGAACTTGAAATAACTTTGAAAGAGAAGAAATCACCTTTTTTCTCTTCTTTCTTTCAGATGCTGGAATTGACTCTGTGGATGTGTGCTGAGCTCTCACTGCAGGGGACTGCCAGGCTGTGAGTTCATGCTCTTCTCACTGGGGAATTGGAAATAATTCTTAATTAATTGCAGAAAAAGTGGAGGTGAGGAGGGCACAGTCTGGGGTAAAATCCAAGTTCATCTGCAGGGAAATAAGTAGGGGAGGTTTTGGAGAGAAAAACTGAGGGTATGAGTTCACCCAGCTTGGCCCAAGTTGTGTTTGCACAAAGTGGGACCAGAGGTGAAGGTCAATCCAAAACTAACCCTGCTCAACATCTAAGTCCCAGAATAAATTCTACAAACTGCCCACTGAGGGAGTAAAAGTACATAAAAATGGAACCAAGAGCACTAAGAAGGCTCCTGGGACTCCCATTACAGTGATGTCATAGCATTTTAAACAGATCTTTAAGTTTTTTGTGACAACGCTGCATTTCTCTGCTGGGATTATTCACTCTGTGGGGTTTATTTGGATTTGAACTCCCTCACAGTGGCCCTGGCACTGCTCAGGAGCTGGGAGGAAAAGCAGAGGCAGAGCTCCTGGCAGGAGCTGGGATTTACATCACTCCATACATCTGCCTGCTGCAATTCCCAGGCCAGGGCCTTGAACTGACAGGGCAGCACAAAGACTGTTCCTGGTGTGGTGCCCAGATTTGGGGTTCAGTATCAGCTGTGCTGGTTCAGATCCATTATACCCACAGCCCCAAATTCCCTGCTGAATTCCTGCTGGAATAACCTGACAGTGCCTCATGGAGCCTGGATGTTCCCATGCAGAGCTGCCACTTTAACAGCAGCTGTGTCAGGAACCAGCACAGGTTCCAGGGAAGCTCCCCCTGAGACTGGGATAAGGCCAGGTTTATATTCCACAGAATTTTCTATTTATAACCCTCATCCCCCAGCCCCACCCACATCCCTGGGGGACATTGACAGAGTTCCCTGGAATTCAGCCAGTTTCCCTCCCCCCAGCTCGGGCTCCAGGTGATGTTTTAAAGCAGGAGAAGGAGGTGGCTGGATGTGCTCCCAGCTGTGCTGAGGCAGCTCCTGTGCCCAGGGGAGGACATCTCTCCCTGCAGAAGCTGAGCTCAGTTCAGAGCCTCAGGAGTGGCCTCTGGAGGTTCTTTTCCCTGAGGAAAGGGATGCACATCCCTGCTTTCAGCACACCTTCAGGGGGACCCACCTGTGAAAGCTTTCCATCAGTTCTGTGGTTCCAGCTGGGTTCCTGAGAAACTCCAAACTTAATCCAAACAAAACTTTATCCAACTCTAACCTTTTATTTTCAGGCATCTCTGAGGGCTGTTGCTTGGGGTTTAATTTCTGTGAGGGAAGATTCCCTTGGCTTTAACACTGCTGATGGATGATGTCTCTAGGCTGGAAGGGATTTGGGGTGGCTGGGACATACCGCGGTCCAGCGCCCGCTCCGGGGAAGCGCCGCCCTCCTCCCGGTACCGGCACAGCCCCGGCTCTCCGTGCCCGCAGCGGGACCAGCCGGAGCCCCGGCGGGACCCCAGCCCCGACCAGCCGCAGTCGGAGCAGGAGCGGCAGCGCCGGGCTCGGCCCCAGGGCCCGTCCCAGAGCGGCTCCTCCCGCCCGCGGTGGTCCCGGTACCGATCCCTGCCCTAATCCCGCAGCCCGCTCGGCCCAGCAGCCACCAGCAGGAGCCAGACCCGAATCCCCGGGCCCGGGTCCCGGACCCATCTCAGCGCCTCGAGCTTCGCGCAGCGCCGGGAGCAGCCCCCGGTCCGGGGCTCCGCGCAGCGCTCCGAGCGATGGTCCGGCCGCATACCGGGATGAGCATTCACTGCACAAAGCGGAGCGGGCGCGGATCCGCCGGGATTTACGGGCGCGGGCGGGGCCGGCTCAGGTGTGAAGGGCGGGACCCCAGGGCGGCTGCGCGGGGCGGGGCCGAGAGGATTTAAACCCCGGGAATCGCCCCCGCCCCTCCCCCTCTTCTCGCGCCATTTGCCCTCTCGACGCTCGGTTGTGGAGTTTGCGGCCGGGCCGAGCTCTGTATCTCTTTATCTCTTTTCTTCTATGCTTCTCTTCCTCTGTACCTCTCCTCCCACCCCACCCTTCCTCTCTCCCCCCTAACCTGCCCCTCCCTCGCCCGGTCCCCTCCTACCCCCCGTACACACCTCAGCCCTACCCTACCCTACCCTACCCTACCCTACCCTACCCTACCCTACCCTACCCTACCCCTCTCTCCTTCCACTTTGCTTCCCCCGTCGGCTCCCACCTGGCCCCTCTCCCTGCTCCCCTTCCTCCCTGCCATTCCTCCCCACCTGCCTTCAGTCCTCCCTCTCCTTCCTCCACCCTTTATTCCCACCTCTCCGGCTCCCCCTGCCCCTCTCCATGCTACCTTACCCAAATCTGCCTTCATTCCGTCCACTCCGTTCTGTACCCTCCTTCCCACCCCACCTCCCCCGTCCCCTCTCCCTGCTGCCCTGCGCACCCCAAGCCCCCCCCCCACCTCCGTCCTTGATTCCCCTATGACTACTCCCTCTGCCTCTCCTATTCCCGACATCCATCCCTCCCCTCCCTCTTTCCCCGCGGGCTCGGGAAGCTGCAGCATAAAGCCCAGAGGGCCGGAGCCCCACACGGGGCCAGGCCCGCTCGGCGGGGCCCTCACCTCCCGACACCGCTGGGGCTCCCCGGGGGCGTCGGGTTTGGGGGTCATGGAGAGCCCCTCCTCGGGAAGGGTCCGAGGGGAGGCAGGGTGGTGGGTTGGGGTGGGCTGGGCCCCGCCTCCGGGGGCCGGGTCGGGCAGGACGGGAGAGGCCGTTCGTTATCTGCTGATCTCCGTTTCTGTTCCCACTGCAGAGAGACGTGACCACCCCCGTTTCCCCCCCTCCATCTCCCCCGCGCCGGAGGAGGGGTCCCAAGGAGGGGACGGAGAATAGAGGGGGGAGTTCCCCCTCCACCCCATCACCTCCCTGCGCCCCACTCCTCCGGAGGGACCCTCCTTAACACACCGCACCCCCAAACCCCCGCCCAGGACCTCCGCCCTAGGCTCTCCTTGACCCCCAGCCCCGACGCCGCCGGGGAGCCCCCAGTGTGCTGTGGGGAAAGCCGGCCCCCCGGCAGTGTCGGGCGGTACTGGAGCACCGCCCCGTGTCGGGTCTCCAGCGAGGGCAGGGGGCGCCGGGCTCCAGCCCTCTGGGCTTTATTCTCCGGCGCCCCGAGCCCCGCGGCTGCGGGGAATGGATGAGAGGGGAAGACGGGGAGAGAAGATTGGGGGGATGAGGCGTAGGGGGAGACCGGGATGCGGAGGGAAGCGGGAGGGGAAAGCCCAGAAAGGGGGGAGAAGGAACGTGGAAAGAGAGGGAGAGGGGGAATAGAAAGGATTAACGGGGTAAGGACAGGAAAGGGAGGAGTCGGGGCGGGGGGCGAAAGGCTGGAAGAATTTGACGGAGAGACGGAAGAGGGAAAAACGGGGAGGAAGCAGGGAAACACGAGGAGAAGGACGGGTAGAGGAGGGGACAAGAGGGGAGGCCGAAGCCCCCGCGCCCCATCTGGCGAGAGCAGACAGCCACCTGCCGCCAGCACCGTGCTCTGAGTGAGCAAATGGCCGACAATTCATTTCCGGGGCTTAAATCCCCTCGGCCCCGCCCCGCGCAGCCGCACTGGGGCCCCGCGCACCTGAGCCGGGCCCCGCCTCACGGAGCCCCGCCTCACCGCGGGCCCCGCCCAGCGCCCCGCCCTGCCCGGGATGGGGGCGGTGCCATCGCTCGCGGCCCCGCCCCTCACACCTGGGCCGAGCCCCGGGCTGCTCCCGGCACTGGGAGCGGGGCTTCGGGTCCGGATCCCGCCCGTGTCCGCTGGGGTCCCGGGGCTGGAGGACCGGGTGCGATTGGGGCTGGGACAGGGACCAGGCTCGCTGCGTGCGGGAGGAGCCGCTCCGGGAAAAACGCATTGGGAAAAATAAATCTGTGGAACATCTCACTTCCTCTCCCAGCCTGGCTTTGTGTGATCCTCTGCGGTCCCAGCTGCTCCCAAGGGCTGCTCAGCCCGCGGGGCTCTCAGCACCTGCCAGGTGCTGACTGCGGCAGGAAATAATGGGAAATGTGCCTCGGGCACTGGAGCCCCTCAGTCGTGTCCCAAAGGTGCAGCAGTGCCCAGCACCTCAGGATGGAATTTCAGGGCTCCCAGCACAGCCCCTCTGCAGTGTTCCTCTGGAGCTGACACTTGCCAGCAGCCCTGACCAGGGCTGGGGGGTCCCAGCACAGAGCCCCTGGCACATCCCACTGCTCCTTCCAGTCCCCTTTGACCAGGATCATTTCCTGGGCAGGAGCACCCACAGCCAGCAGAACTGCCCTTAACAGCTTCTTGGAGGATCTCTCCCCTTCCTTGCCAAATCCCCACTGCCAAAACCCAGCCTGAGGCTCAGCTCCCCATCCCCTCAGTCTCTAAGGAATTGGGCTTGCATTTCCCAGTCCAGCAGGGCAGAAATGCTGTTGTCCTTACTGTATATCCTAAGTGCAGTAATTGCTTAAGAAATAATTGAAAGAAATTAAAGGAATGAAGAGAAATTAAACAAGAGCTGCCAGCTCCAACCAAGGGAGGCTCAAACCCCTTATCAATTATTTATTTTAATCAAACAACTCAAAAGAATTAACACCACGTTGATACAGTAGGATTCCTTTTAATTGAGTTATACAGAAAACCAATCCCAAATCCCTCATGTGGAATAGCACTCTGCTTTGGTTTATAAATCACCACTTCTCTTAGTGGAAAAACCCTTCAGCTTTGCTCCCAGGTCACCAAGGTCTCAGCTGTAACCCCAGGATTCTGCTGCCCCGAGGATTCTGCTGCCCCGTGCCACGGGACAATGACACGAGAGCTGTGGGAACAGAGTGGCAGGGACAGGAGAGGAACAGCAACACCAGAGCTTTCCAAAGGGAACACCTGCCAAATCAACCTCCAGGACCTGTGGAAAACGTTTTCCAACTGAGTTGTGAGTCCATCTACTCCTGTCTTCCACTCACAGACCTTTCAGCCACGGCCAGGAGCTGCTCTGGACGGAAGGTCCCCTCCATGTCCATGGATGTGGCTTTTCCCTCACTGAAACCCAGCTCTTACAGTAAATTAATCCCAGGTTTTTGCTCCTCCATTCTGCCACAGTTCACCTCAAATACCACTGGATTTGGAGCCTTTCAGTGGCCAGGGCAGCTCTGGTTGCCACAGGCAGGACCTTGGTGGAGACTTTCCCTTGTCAGCAATTGCCAAGGGACCCTCAAAACACCAATCCTGTTGTTTTCATTCATGGAACTATGGGATTCTCAACCCTGCAATAGGCAGAAGCAACCATAACCCTGGCCTTCCCTCACTAGGACTTTCAGAATAAGCCACGGTTTTGTGTCTTTTCAAATTACCTTCCAAGGCACTGATTTAACAAAGAGGGTATTCCACCATTCCTGAAATTCATCAGGAATTAGAAATGGACACAAAATAAAAAGGAATCATTTCCTATTCTGCATGGAAATAAGTAACAGATCCACACTCCCAGAACTTCAGGTCCCACCTTGGAATCCCAGGAACACCCATGGACACATACAGTAATGCTGGGAGGCTGGGGCATCCTGGACACGACTCTCTGCCACTATAAATAACCACCAAGAGCAGATAAAGATCAGCTGAGGGATTATTCCCGGGAGCACCGTCTGCTGTTTAACCCCCAGCAGCTCTGCAAGGAAAGGAATCCCAGGTGTTTTCCTCCACAGGAGGCAAAAATATAGGCTTTGTCAGTCCATCCATAGGTCTTGTTTCCCAACATGAGCCCACCAAAGTGACCCTTAAGGATCAGGTGCCAGAGATGCTGCACGGCGCTTTGGCTCTCCATATGTGCAGAGAGGTTGGAATCATGGAATTACAGAATGGATTGGGTGGGATGGGACCTTAAAGATAACCCAGTTCCACCCCCCTGCCATGGCCAGGGACACCTTCTGCTATCCCAGATTGCTCCAGGCTCTGTCCAACCTGGCCTTGAACCCTTCCTGGGATGGGGCAGCCACAGCTTCTCTGGGCAAACTGTGCCAGGGCCTCCCACCCTCACAGAGAAGAATTTCTTCCCAATACCCCATCATCAAACCCATCCTCTGGCAGTGGGAAGCCCTTCCCCCTTGTTCTGTCACTCCAGCTCTCTTGGAGCCCCTTTAGGCCCTGGAAAGGGCTCTAAGGACTCCCTGGAGTATTCTCTTCTCCAGGCTGAACATTCCCAGCTCTCCCAGCCTGTCTGTGTAATGCTCCAGCCCTTGGAGCACTTCTGGCCCTTCCTGGCTTCCTCTCGACACCCTTGAGGATCTCTCCATTCATGCCAAAGCCACCACAGGTTGCACAGACCTGCTGCCTACAGAAGGAATCTGCCCTAAGGGAAGGGCACACACAGACCTTGCCCTGTTGGAAACACAGGGCCAGGGGAGAGCAGCCTGAGCTCCCAGTGAGCTTTCAGCTGAGGAAGGAGCTTTGTTTTGGAGGCAGCAGCTCTCCCGTGGCTTTAGACACAACCAACGGCAAACCACTGATGAGAGGCTGAATAAAACAATATATTCCAGTCCTGCCCACCTCTCCCCAGGGAACTGACAGAGTGCAGGGTTCAGACAACTCTTAATGAGTCAGAATTCTAGAAAATGGGGAAAACCCCTCCCCTTTCATCAGAAGTCTAGAAAAGTTCACTTCCAAACCCAGAACCAACCAGGCCACCCTTTTGCCTCAGTTTTTCTCCCAAGGGAAGGATAGCTCTTCCACCTTTTAACAGTTTCAATGCTCATTTTCCATCACCAGCTACTCCATGGTAGAAAACCTTCATCAAAGTGCTTTTAGTTCAGAGTTTAGAGGCTCCATCTGCTTCCTTGTTTACAAGAGCTCACACCCTGGAAATTGTCACATCTCCAGAGTCTTCCCAAATTCCACATCAGTCCTCTGCCATAATTTGACACAAAGTTTCCAGCTTCTAATCTTTCAAAACTGGAAGCCCAGACCAGCAAAGCCCTTGACCATCCACTTTCCTGTCATCAGCTCCAGACTGGCAAAAAACCTTCAAGCCAGGCTGTTTTTCCATGGCTTTCTGTTCTAGTCTTTTTAAAGATTTATAAGCTTTACTACAAAAGAGTTCAAATCCACAGCAAAAAACCTTAAATCCAATTATATCAGCAAAATAACTTATTTCTCTCATTCACCCCATCTCTGGTCCTGGCAGGAACATCAAGTGGTACAGAAGCAGTGTGGAGCAGGGAAAGAATTTGGATCATTTCTCTTCTCCAATTCCAGTTTTCTCAGCGAGGTTGGGAAAAATAAGGAGAATTTAGTTTTTGTGAGAAGACTGGGGTCTGTTTTTAATGACTGACAGGCAACACATGTAGGGAAACATTTCTATCTGTCTCAGCATGGGCAAACCATAAATAGCAGGATGGAATTTTGGAACAGAAATGATCAGGTGCCTTTAACCAAGAGGAGAGGAGAGGAGAGGAGAGGAGAGGAGAGGAGAGGAGAGGAGAGGAGAGGAGAGGAGAGGAGAGAGGGGAGAGGAGGAGAGGAGAGGAGAGGGAGAGGAGAGGAGAGGGAGGAGAGGAGGGAGGAGGGAGAGGAGGGAGAGGAGAGGAGAGGAGAGGAGAGGAGAGGAGAGGAGAGGAGAGGAGAGGGAGAGGAGAGGAGAGGAGAGGGAGGAGAGGGAGAGGGAGGGAGAGGGAGAGAGAGGAGAGAGGAGAGGAGAGGAGAGGAGGGAGAGGAGAGGAGAGGAGAGGAGAGAGGAGAGGGAGAGGAGAGGAGAGGAGAGGAGAGGAGAGGAGAGAGGGCAGATGTCCCTTCTCCTGGGATACCTGTTGTACCTGTTTACCTGCCTTGCACACCCTCAGCAGCAAGTTTTCCTTATGGATAACACGTCAGGGAAAAAAAAATTGCAATTGAATTGTTAATTTGCCAGGATGACAGCCCTGGGATAGACATTTTTCCTGCTGTGCTCCTGCTTTTTTCAGAGTAGCCTGAACAAGTTTTCCAGCCAGGAGACCCCATCTCAGCACAAACAGCCACCCCTCAGTACTACAGTTATTTACACTTTGGCTCTTGGCTGCAGAGAAGTGTCCTAAAGCCCCAGCAGGAGCACACCCTTCAGCACAGGTCCCTTTGCACAGTCCAGGTGCACACAAAACACACAAGGGCCTCAAATCCTCCCTCCTGACTCAGTTACCTTCTAGAATGCCACAAAAGAAGGAATTCCAACCTAATTGGGATTTCCTTCCCCTCCCTGCCTTCAGGGCGCTGCTGGGCAAAGACAGCGCTCCCTCCCTGGCCTGCTAAATTCACTTTGACTGCTCCAAACTCTTCCCCACTGTGGAATTACAGCTGAAATGTTCCACAGGGGTACAACCAGACCAGGAGCTGTCCCAAAGCACGTGAGCTAAAGACAACCCTGCAACCACTGTTGCAGTATCCAACACTAAATTAGTGGTTTCAACCTTCTTCTGACCACCTAACACAGCTAATGAGGGCAGGAAAATTAATTTAAACTGAGCACAATGGGCTCATTTTCCAACGCCAGGTTTTACAGGTTCACAAAGAACTGAGCTTACCCAGTACATGGACTTCAAAGCACTGACCAAACCCAGCAAGTCAGAAGGGGAAAAACAGAATTGCTGGCAGTGCTGGAAGCACTGATTGCCCTGAGTTACAATTATTTGACCTAAACTGAAGGAGAAACTGAGCCCCTGTGAATATGGCAGCAGGTATCTGTGCAGGTGACATTTCATAAGCCAGAAGATCCATGGGAAATGCATTGAAATTGTTCCTACCTGTCCTTTCACAAGGCAAGACTGTATTTCCATACAGCAAATGTTTTTTGAATTAAAAAGATAACACTTCACTCAGCTGGAGAAGAAAAAGATGAGATCTGCTAAATTTCCCTAAGCTATGCAATACAAAACAAAACAAAACAAAACAAAAACACAATAAAACTTTTCAGTTTGTGTCAAAAAGAACCTTTCATTCCATTTTTTCACCATTTTCAACAATCTACCATATTCATTTTGTCTCTCTTCAAACAAAACGCCAATTCAACTTTGAAAACTGTATATTCTGGTGTCCCAAGCTAACACATAAAAGCATTTCTCTTCCCCTGTGCCCAAATACATCTTAGAATAGAAGCATCCAAACTCACTTTTCCTGGGAACCTGCAGGAGGATTCTGTGCCAGCAGCTCAGTGTTGCCTGATGAAAACCCCACAGGTTTCCAGTGGGTTCTGCCTGTTTGGATTTTCAATTCCTCTTCCCTCAGTTCCTCCCTGCTCTGGCATCTGGGGCAGTTGTTTCCACTGGGCAGGACAGAGAGTTTCACACCTCATCTTTCCAGGGAGCTGCAATGGAGCCTTTGGGTCCTGCTGTGTCAGCCCCCCCAGGCCCTAAAGCAGCATTTCCTTCCAGGATGTGCCTCACAGCCCTCCAGGAAGGCCCCATATCAAACCCCAACAGCTTTGGTTTGCTCGTTCCCAGCCCCAGGGGATTTCACTGAAACAAGGGCTGAGAATCTTCCTCAAAAGAGGAGCAGAGGGACCCCTGTCCCTCCAAACACAAACTCCTGGCCACCACCTGTTCCATCAGCGAACCCACACTGGCCCTGTTATCACATGGGCCTCCACTAAAACTCCAGTTTCTCCTCCTACAGGAATTTTGAGGCCCAGGGAGTGCCCAGGAGATTTGCCAAAATCCGCTATGATTTCACCGCGTGAAACGCCAACGAGCTCTCGGTGCTCAAGGATGAAATCCTGGAGGTACGTGACCATTCCTGGGAAAAGGTGTGTCCCCTCCCCTTCCCAGGAGCAGGAGAGAGCTCAGGATACCAGCAAGCACCAGCTCCAGGTGGTGTCTGAGCAGTGACATGGAGCTCTGCTCAGATCCACAGCTGGAACTGTGCTCTGCTGTGTCACTTCCTCAGCTCAAACACGTCAGTCCCACCGTAACCACAGTGAGGAGCAGGGACAACAACTCCCTGTCCTGCCCTGCTCATCCCCTGCTGGACACGAATCTGTTCACAGTCCTCACGAGAGTTATCCTCCACAGTCCTCACGAGTTCTGTGGGGAAAGTGACGCTGGATGAAGTGTCACTGCAGTTTTCATGGAATCACTGGATGGCCTGGGCTGGGAGGGACCTTTAAGCTCATCTCATCATGAGCGTGTGGCTCATTCCCAGTTTGTGCTCCTTGCCTTTTCTGTTCCACTGCGGAGCAAAACCTGGAGCTCTGGGATCAGCAAATTACTGACTAGAAGCAGCAGAGAGGACTGAAAAGGTCTCAATCCCAAAACTCCAACTGCAGATTCTCACAGATCTGTCTTTCCACACCTTGGCAACAGCCAAGGGGTGATGGGAGGAAAATAAATGGCAACACAGGGGCACAGGAAAATGGGAACGTGGTTCTCGGAAACACAGAGTCCATCCCCCCAACCTCTGCTGGGATCTTCCCCTCTTGCTGTGAAGTCTGCAGGGCAGTTCCCTTATTTCACCAGCCCAAAGGGAACTAAGCAGCTCAAACCCAGGAAGATGACAAACCGAAGCAAAACCCCAACACCAGCCCTCAGAGAACAGGACCCTGTCCCTTGTCACACTTGGGAGCACCGCTGGGAACAACGACTCTGCCAGATCAGTTTACACCCCTGAGCACAGCTGGAGCAGGAAGCTGGTGGGTGTTGAGGGATTTTAAGTCCTTTGAACAGGGCAGCAGGAACAGGGTGAGTTAGACACATGAGAAACAACTGTTACCACTGTAAATTTGTTCACCTTAAAGGTGAAAGCAAGGTTCTCTCCCCAGTCATGCTGCAAGAAACCACAAAGCAGCTTTTTAGATCCCTCACCTGGGATTCTATGATCCCTCCTCTCCTTCATCCTGCAGAAGAACCGCAGAAATCCCAGTTTCTCCAAAAAAGAAAGGGAGGTTTCAAAAGCTGAAGGGAGACTCTCAGCTCAGGGTGGGGAAAGGAGAGATCCCCCACACTCCTTCAGGGCCCTCCAATGTCCAAAACCAATCTCCCTGTACACATTTGCTCCTGATGGTATCCTGAAGGTCCAAATGCCATTGCTCACTCTATTGCTCCAACAGAGCACCTAAACTTGCTCTTTAGAACTAAAATACAAAAGTTAGCACTTTTCTGGGCTCTATTTACAGAGTTAATAAAAATGCTGAGCCACATCCCTGTTTTCCTTACAGTTTCCCCATAAACACATTCATTTAATGGGATTTGTGACTGAAGACTTGATTTCATTCCCTACCTGTTTCTACAGAACTTATTCACCAAATGGATGAGCTGAACCATGAGCTGCTAAAGAAGATCACAAACAATAAAATTTAGCCTCCCCGCTGGAATTTCAAAGTGGAAAAGCCTCAGCAAGTTTTTGTGCCCTTCACCTTTGAATCCAGCACTGAAGAAGTCAAAGCCTGGCTGGAGGCCAAGTCATTCAGCAGAGTAAGATTTGCTTTGTTGCCACCTGGAATTCTTGTTCTTCCCTGGAGAAGGAGCAGGGGAGGCCGCTGGCACCATCTCACCTGGGACAAGTCACTGGGACTTACTTACAGAGCCTGTGTTGCAAATCAGATTTCAACCCTATTAAATCCAGGCTCTATAACCAGGATGTTCAGAGCCCAAACTCACTCCTTTTCTCTCTTATAAACATTTTATTGGAGAAAATTAATTAAGGAGCTAAACCCACATCCTGAAATGCCACTGGAATCACAGGTGCCACCCTGGCTCAGCCCCAGGGCCCTGTGATCTGGTCCCAGTGCAGCTCCTGGCCCCCATCTTCCACTCCTCACCTCTGGCACGAGGCCACGTGCAGCACAAGCATCATCTCCCACTTTGTGTCTCCCCAGGACCGTGGAGCACCTGGGCATCCTCACTGGAGCTCAGCTCTTCTCCCTCAACAGAGAGGAGCTGAAGAAGGTGTGTGGTGATGAGGGAAACAGAGTGTACAGCAAGATCACGGTGGAGAAAAACCAGCTGGAGGTAAGTGTTTTTCTGGATAATTCCTGTGGACTGGGGGCTGTACCAGCACTGTCAGATAGCTCATTAAACAGGCATTTTAAGAAATACAATTGAAAAAAATAAACAAAACACAATGCAACCAAAACCCTCACCAGCAATAAAACACCTAAAAATTCTGAAGCGTCTTTTAAGCAGAAAGGCCCCAAATCCATAAAGGAGATCCCCCTGTTTCCACTAATTAATCTGCTTTCATTAAGTACTGTAATGTAACTGCAGCTTGAAGTTCAAATCCAAACTTCCTGTTTTGTTTCCATTCCAGAAAAGCAGAGGTGAGTCAGAGCTCCAAGAAACCATGAAGCGCTGCCAGGAAAGGATTGATTCTGCTAATTAAAGTCTCTCTGCTTTATTTCAGCTCTTAGCCCTAAGTAGTGCAGAAAAAAGGGAATGAAAGCAATGATTCCCGGCCCAGGCCGGAGGCAGCAGAGCTCCCCTTGGGGTCCAGCTGCAATCAGAGGGACAATTCCTTGAACACTCTTGGCAAGGGTTGACATAAGACCATGTCCCACTGGGAAAGGTGTTTTAATTTGCATGAAGTATTTTTTTTATAACTATATATTTTATACTGGAATTTTCCGTGCATGCTATTGGAGCAGGATTCACATGGGGCTGGATGTACAAGGGCTGGACTCAAGCAAAGACCCCCAGAGCTTTTCTCCAAGGGCTGTCCCTGCTCCCTCCTCGCTGGCAGAGCAGGTGTGGCACAGCAAGGAGAGGCAGCCTCAAGGCTGGAGCCTGCTCCACGGGAATAAGGCTTTGGAACCCTGCACTGGCTTGGGTTTAAGAAAAGGACATTAAAGCTCATCCTATTCCACCCCCCATCATGGGCAGGGACGCCTCTCACAAGCCCAAGTTGTTCCAAATCCTGTCCAGCCTGGCCTTGGACACTTCCTGGGATGGGGAGTCACAGCCTCTCTGGGCAGCCTAAGGCAGCCCCATTTCCATTCCTCCACAGTGCAGGTGTCCCCTGCAGCCCAGGAGCACAGGCCCGGTGACAACTCCCTGTGCCCCTCCTGTCCCCCTGTGGCCCCTCATTGGACAAGGCTGGAATGGCAACACACATTCTCAAAGTCTGGCTGCTTCCTTAAACCCACGTCTCTGAGCAGCTGAAACAAGCAGGAGTGACAAACAAAGGGATCTGGGTGTGGAAATAGGTGAGTTCCACCTGCAGAGGCCGGGGCTCAGGGCAGCTGTGCCGCCCTTCCCTGGGGCACCGATCCTGCACTGGAATGTTGTGGTGTTGCCAAACCCGGCCTCAAACCAGGAGAAGATAAGCCCTGACCATTTGCTCCTGACCCAGGCACGCCCACAGCCCTTCCCAGGGTGTTGGTCACTCACCCCCACCTTCACGTTTTCAGTGCAAAAGTCAGCTGAAATGATTCCCAAATAGCTGAAACCCCAAAGTACACTGGGAAAGGCAGGTTTAACTCCAAATAAATGGGCATAAGGAAAAAAATCTAATTTAGCACAGGATGTTGCTCTTGACTTCCTGTTTTCCTTCATAGAGTTATGTGCATTTGTATATAACAATTTGTAAATAGGGGTGAGGAAAATCTCTCTCCCTAGAGGCAGAATTTGTGATTATGCTTCCAAAATCCACTCACAATCTCAAAACTCAAGCAAGCAGCATAGTTCCTGGCCACAGCAAGTCTGGCACACTGCATCTCTATCTCTGTTTAACTGATAGACCAACCTGATTGCAAAGCAGTGAAGCAAACACAGCTCCAGAGCTGCCCACAGCCCACGGACAGTTGGGTTTTCTCTCTCAGCATGTGCTGAGTCTTTGCCCAAATTTGTGCCTGTCCTTGCACATTTAATGGAAAAGCTTTAAAACAGCATCTGGAAAACTCAAGTCTAAATCTGAGAACACCAGTGCACCTCAGTTCTGGCTTTATTCTTAAGTGTCTCCAATGGATAATCAGTTTTCTTCATTTGGAAGAGGACACTGCTGGCACCAGCAGAATTAGGGTGCAGGCAGGGGAGGATCCTGGGTTAAGTCACAGCCCTGCTGGGATCTGAGAAGGGCACTCACCTTGTCAGGGAGGGATGAAGAGGACAATCCTCCTGAGAAGCCCTGGCTCTGGATTAGGGTGGAGAAGGGAAGCAGGATGGCAAGCACAGCAGGTGAAAAAGTTTCTAAAATGAAAATAAAAACAAATGTTGAGCTAGGAAACAACACCATCTTCTAGTCCTGGGGTGAGGAGGAAAGCAAATCACCGGGAATTAATTATCTGGGATTTTAACAGGAGTGTACACAGCAGTTCTGTAAAGCTGGGAGCCACAGGAACACTTCCAAAAACAACTATCTCAGCAGACCTTATTGCAAAGGAAAATTTTACAAATGTCCACGTGACTGAGCTGTGCATCTGTTCTGTTTGTACTGCCTGCAGACACTGCTATAAAGTAACTGTACACTGATGTACCTGAGCGAAGGAGACAATGATATAACCATGCACTGTACAAGAGTTATTAAAATAGTTAAGTTATACTTATAAATCCATCTCCGTCTCTTTCACTGGGTTTTCATAATGGTTTCTCACTGAGAGTCTCAGAAACTCAGAAAAATGTCTGAAACCACACATTTCCTTTTGGGTTTGGGGACTGACATTCAACAGGAAGGGTGGCATGGCCTGGATAGTTGTGTTTTAAAAACAGGTGAAAGTCTCACACATAATAAGAATTAAGTACCAGAAAAGCTGCAAGCTGAACTCCTTTTCTAGTCTGGTCTAGTGGAAGGTGTCCCCACCCATGGCAGGCGGTGGAACTGGATGGTCTTTAAAGTCCCTTCCATCCCAAACCAGTCTGGGCATCTGTGATTCCATGACTCACAAGTGAGGCTCTCCTGTTCCTTGGCAAAGAAACCAGAGTCAGTACGAACCTATTTCCTACACAGTCACAGAATTCAAACAGGACTTAAACCTAAAGCTTCTTTGCATTATCCCTTCCTGGGTTGGGCAAAGCTTGAAAAGGTTGTACAAAAGTACATTCTTGCTTATCAGGAAGGGGAACTTCTGTGGCAGCTGTCCCAAGTGGAACAAGGACATAAAAAAGGAACAGCATAACCCCGTGACACAGCCAAGCGACAGATTCTCCAACATCTCCAGCCAAGGGCCGGCCATCCTCTGTCTTAGCTGAACAACCACAGTAACAAGACCACGTCCCCTACAACTCAAATAAAGTTTAGGCGAACCAAGAGCCCAAAACACCTGCCCTGCTGGGTCGGGGGCTCTCTCGGCGGCGGGGCTGGAGCTGTACCAGCCATTCCCACAGCAGGGAGGGAGCAGAGAGTGCCGAGCTCCCGCAGCGGGGCAGCACCGCCGCGGCTCCGCGCCTTCCCTCACGGCCGCCCCCCTCAGGGCCCGCTCGCCGCCATCTTGCGGCTCCAGCGGCGCCCGGGCCCGCGGGCCGTGAGGGACGGGTGACTCGGGCGCCGTGCCGGCCGAGAGAAAGATCCCCGCATGGTTCTGGGGACCGGGGATCCCGGGGCCGGGAGATCCGGGGCCCAGGGACCCCCGGACACGCTCTGCTGGGGACAATGGCGGCGTCAGGGTCGCCAAGGCGACCACCCGCCCGACCCCCAGGGCCCCGCAGCAGCCAATCAGAATGGAGCGCGCCCACCGCGGGTGCGCGCGCAGGCCGGTCCCCTCCGGGCACGCACCGTCCCTCAAAGGCGCGCGAGCCGCCACAGCCGCGGACATGTCGGTGTCACCAGTGAAGCGGCAGAAGATGGAGTCGGCACTGGACCAGCTCAAGCACCACACCACGGTGGTGGCCGACACCGGGGATTTCAACGGTGAGAGGCGGCGCGAGGGGATCCTGGCACCGCGTCTTCTCCTTAGCCCCTTCTCCCGCCCCCTTCACGGAGAGTGGGCGCGCCCGGCCGAAGGGACGCGCGCTGGGGGGAGCGAACCACCCTGCGGCCGGAGGGGGGGCGGGGGGAAAGGCGCTCGGTGGCGGCGCCTTGGTCCCCATGCCAGGGCAGATCCCGCCCAGCCAGGACGTTTTCCAGACCCTGCCGTGATCTTCTCCCAGTGTGCCCTGAGCACCACGTTCAGCTCTGCGTGCTGTCAGGAAGAAGTGCCAGACTCAAGCCAGGCTCTGCTGTGCTAATGAATTCGGGTTTTCTTCCAGTGACCTGTCTAGATCTGGGACTTGTTTGTGTTTTTTCCGAACTCAAGGCAAGGCAACCTGGTCCAGTGGAGGATGTCGCTGCCCGTGGCAGGGAGTGGAATTGGACAATCTTTAAGGTCGCTTCCAATCCAATCATTACAGGATTCTGTAAAAATAATGCCAGAGTGCTTTTGTTTCCATTATCTCCTGAGAATGAGCCAGCACACTCCTTTCTGAGAAAGGGAGGTGGCCTTCGATTATAAAGCCACTTGTTCCCGAACTGTCACTGCTTGATCCATCAGAGCCAAGAATTCCCTCCCTGGGTGTCTCTGGGTTATGAGCAGCCCTTGAATCCTGTCCTGTCCTCACCCAGGCCTGCAGTAATCCCTCCACTGCTTGCCTAATCCTGTTGGTGTAACACTAAACAATCCTAAATTGCCACTGTCAAATGTCTTAAGAGTACTAAACTTAAGATGAAGAGAGCACAGAGGTGGCAACAGCTCCGACATAGGAAAAAAACCAAACCCAGGATAGCCAAGGGGGTGTTTGTGTGCAGGCAGCAGTAAGGATTGTAGAATATCCCATGGGGATCGTCGAGTCCAGCTCCTGGCCCTGCTCAGGATATCCCCCAGTTGTTCTCTGGGCTGCTCTTATCACCTGGGGGTGATTCTTGGAGTCCTAACAAGGCAAGAGCCTTACCTGGCTTGCTCCTGGCAGGTTGAACACTGGTGGAGGTGAAGGTGGTTGTTGCTGCTGCTGGTTCCCAGTGGTGATTGTAGGTGTCAGTACAGAACAGAGTTTCATTGATGTGCTGCTCTGCTTTAAGCAGTACCCACGTGAACTGAAATTCTGAAGGACTTGTTTTCCTCTCTCCAGGATCCAGATCACTGCCTGGGAGGGATCTATGGAAAAACAAGGCTTATTTTTAGTACAGTTGCACTCTCTCCCTTGGGGTTTCAGCCCTGGCAGAAAAGCTGAGAAGGGGCTGGTAATACACATTTTGTTACTTTTTTGACATTTTAATTGCATTGTTGAAACTGCTGAGTGGCCTGCAGAGGCTCTGCCCTGTTTGCCCTGGTGCCAGGCTGTGATTACAGCTAGACAATGTGTGCCACAGCCTGCTGGAGAAAAACCTGGAATCACCTGGAACAGGCGTAGCCCAGGGCTTGGGGTAAGACCAAGGGTCAAGTGTCTTCCTGGTAGGACAAGGAAATGAGAAGAGCAGATACTGAGAAACTGCAACTGTTTGGAAAAGGCTTAAAAAGCAGTAAGGAAAGGTGCTGGAGCCTCACAGGTGAATTCACCTGTCCTGGCCCCATTAGTTGGACACAAGCAAAAGCCCAAATTTCTGACTGCTTGAAGGGAAGGTCCCCTGTTCTTTATTCCCCTCTGTGATTTCTAGAGCTCAGCTATGCTGGTTGGGATAAAGTTTGGAAATTACTGTTACTACTTCCTCCATCCATCATTTCTATAGGTTTGTACTTTTGGGCAATTTCTGCAGTTTATAAACTTTAGAGTTTGCTGTGTCTTGTGACTGCAGCCCAGTTGTTCTGTACTCTGGCACAAGCCAGCCTTCAGGCAGTGTTTAAACACCACTCGGTGCTGATGTGCTCTGTCATTAACAAGTATTTACATTCTCACCTGGTTGAGCAAAATCCTTCTGATTTCTCAGGCTGGCTAGCTGTTACAAACAGGCTGGGTTTCTTTCTTTAGCCATAGATGAGTACAAGCCCCTGGATGCCACCACAAACCCCTCCCTGATCCTTGCTGCGGCTCAGATGCCGGCGTACCAGAAGCTTGTGGATGATGCTGTTGCCTACGGGAAGAAGCTTGGTGGGTAAGTAAAGAGGGGTTGCATCTCAGCAGACCTATATTTAAAATGCCTTATTTATATACATGCAACATGCTGGGGTTTCCCCCTTGTGTATTTGTGGGTTTGTCTCCTGCCCCAAAAGGCCTCCATACTTTTGAGAAAAATTCCTTACGCCCATTCCAGATGTGCTTTTAAGAAGTGCATCCCCATTTCCCAGCTCACACCTGGCCCTCCTTGATCAGGAAAACAACAGCACTATAAGAAAGTGTCCAAAGGCTAATCCTGCTGGCAGGACAGAAGTGGCTCATTTGAACTCTGGAATTTAATGTTAAATGGGCTGTGAAATTTTATCTTCAAATCCACAGCAAAGTGTAAACTCACCTTTTTTTATCCCCATAAATGCTTTTGCTCTTTGTGGCTTTCAGGTCAGAAGAGGAGCAGATCAAAAATGCTTCTGACAAACTTTTTGTATTATTTGGAGCTGAAATCCTGAAGAGGATACCTGGCCGTGTGTCCACAGAAGTAGATGCAAGGTTGGCTCTTTTCCTTCTGGTTTACCCTGGGTATTTGTAAATACAAAAAGTGACCCGATATGAGTTGGAGAATAATTTTTTTTTTTTTTTTTTTTTTTTTTTTTTTTTTTTTTTTGCCTAGGAGACAAGTGTGACTTATATTAATACTTAAGAGTGTGGATTTCCCTTAGTTTGACTAGAATTCTGTAACAAAAACAAGTAGCATTGACCTTGGATTTTCATAATCTTCCTGTTGCTGCTTAAGCAAGGGAAACTGCACACATCCAGTTGTAGTTTTGCTCATTCTCTTCTATGAGATAATAGCTGCTCGATTTTACAAGAGATCTGTTTAAACAGTTTTTTTCAAGACTTGCACAGGACTTGGCTGTTAATTTGCTCAGTATCAATTGTTGTTAATGCTCAGCTTCTGAATTCATGATGAGAAACTTCAGTCTCAAAGGGCTGACAGTCCAGGAGGGATCTGAGAAGACAAACCTGCTGTTGGCATGTAAATGCTGATAAAACAGAACAATGTTTTTCCATGGGGCCCTGGGGGAAGAGAATTAAAAAAAAAAACATGTTTTAAAAAGTGCTGCTCTTGCCTCAAAGGTTGTCCTTTGATAAGGAAGGAATGATTCAAAGGGCCAGGCGCCTCATCGACCTCTACAAGGAAGTAGGAGTTGGTAAAGATCGGATTCTCATCAAGCTCTCTTCAACGTGGGAAGGAATCCAGGCTGGCAGGTAAGGCTGTGTGTGCCTGGTGTGCTGATTCATGGCATGCTCCTGCCTGTCCACAGGCTCTGACATCGCATTCTGCACTTGAATAAACAGCTATGCTGAAAGCATGGCATGAGGAAGTCTGTCACGAGCACGGAAGGTGCTCTGCCACAGCTTGCTGTTGAAATAGGGAAAGTTTCTTCATACAAGGGCCAGGCCACAGTTTCCTCAAATACCCTGCTAAGCTGGCTGCATTTGGCTAGAGGAACAGCATTAATAAAGCAGAGTTTGGCAGCACAAAACATTTGCTGTTAGCCGGCGACTTTAAAGCTTACTGAGTGCACCCTATTCCTAAATGAACTCAAGGAATTCAGTGGTCTGGACTTAGCTTGTTCCTGAATATGAATTCTGCAGGTGAGCAAAGTGCTGTTCTAAGCCAACCTGTGTCTGCAGGGTTCTGGAGGCTGAGTATGGGATTCACTGCAACATGACCTTGCTGTTCTCCTTTGCTCAGGCTGTTGCCTGTGCTGAAGCTGGAGTTACTCTGATTTCCCCGTTTGTGGGACGGATCCTGGACTGGTATGTTGCAAATGGAGACAAGAAAAGCTACGAGCCTTCAGAGGACCCAGGTGAGCACAGATTTAACGCTGCTGAGAAAACAGCACCTGCTCATTCAAACGGTTTACTTGTAAAAATCCTCTTATGGCAAAAGGCCGGGTTTGAGCACATTCTAAATAATCACAATAAAGTTGTTGGTTTCTGCTTGTAGGAGTGAAGAGTGTCACCAAGATCTATAACTACTACAAAAAGTTTGGCTACAAAACCATCGTGATGGGCGCCTCGTTTCGCAACACGGGCCAGATCAAAGCGCTCACGGGCTGTGACTATCTCACCATCTCACCCAAGCTCCTGGCAGAGCTCAGCAAAGAGCATGTCAAGTTAACTCCCACACTCAGTGTCAAAGAGGGTGAGTCCACTCCTAGAGGCTTGTTCTGTCTTCCTTTCTTCTGCAACGTTGAGAGTCTGGGGGTCTAGTCAGTGCTGTGGTACTTGCTGCCATCCTGCTTTAGGGATATATCCAATTTCCTAGAGGAAATATTGTAACCTTGGAAGGAAATATTGTAGCCTCCTTACAATGTCACTGCTACAGTTGCTGACACACTGAGCACTGATTGGATTGCAATGGTTTGGAGTGTACTTCCATACTCGGCACTTCTCCCCATGGGGCCGGAGAGAAGAGGAAAGTTAATCTGCACATGCTCAGGATGAAATTTTACTGACCAGTAGCAAAGATGCCAAACTTGGTTTCATCATAATCTGTAGACATGCCAAGAGGTGTTTTCCCTCCAGAAATTAGAAAGGAATCATACACAAGACTGCATGATTTGATCTGGTGACACTGTGCCACATATGGCTTGGAATCCTTGTTTCCATTACACTACCTCAGACCCAGGTTGGATGGAGCTTGGAGCCATCTGGGATGGTGGAAAGTGTCCCTGCTTGTGGCCAGGGAGTGGAACTAAATGGGCTTTAAGGTTTCTTAGCACACAAATTATTCCAGGATTCTGTGATACTCTCCCTTTTCTGCAGCCTCATTAAAATGCTGGTTTACATCTCAGAAAGCAGCTCTGTGCACAGCTGTAGCCATGGGTTGCTGCCCACAGGCTGCTGCTGGCCTGGGAGCCTGCTATCAAGTGAGCTTTTGTTAGTTCTTGCCAAATAATCAAAGCCCTGATTGTTCAGAATATTTGCTTAGAATGTCTCACTGCTGTGGGGTGGTTGCACAATTCCTAAGAATAGGCCTGGAAGTGTTGTGCCATTCTGCAGCAGGCACCAGATAATGGCACACACAAACACTGTGTTAAGATATACTGATTTATTAGGCTATCTTTTTCCTCTTTGTTCTCCTCCATCCATATCAGGAACACTTTCAATCTCACATTTCAGACTGTGTTCCTGCAGCAAGTCATACTGAAAGTATTTAAAATTTTTCCAACACCTAGAAATGGTCAGAACTCAAGGCAATTTTAGGAAGTCAGAATTTGATAAGGATCTGATCACCTGTTCTGTTTCTTTTTCTACTTCTCCTGCACAGCTCAGGCATGTGATCTTGAGAAGATCCACCTGGATGAGAAGGCATTCCGCTGGCACCACAACGAAGACCAGATGGCTGTGGAAAAGCTCTCAGATGGGATCAGGAGGTTTGCTGCAGATGCAGTTAAGCTGGAGAGGATGTTAAAGGTAGAGATCACGTTCCTCCTGTGTACTGCAGCCAGCCTGGTGTGGCTGAGGATTAAACTAGTCTGGTCAGGTCTTTGGATAGGTTATGTAGAACAGGCCACCTAAATTCAGTGAACTTGGTAAGCTTCACTGCATGCCAAGAAAGAATTTGTGCCAGGTGTGGGCCACACCTGCAGTTTGAGGCCACAGGACTGGCAGCTCATCAGGATAACTGTCAAAGTGAGAAGTCCTTTAAATCTGATTCTGAGCTGTCAGCAGTACAGGACACAAATAATCTGCAGGTAGTGAGCTGGAAATAAATCATGTTTGTACTTGGAGGCACTAAGAAAGAGCAGGTCTGCTGTCAAAGTCTTATGTCAGATTGTGGAGAGGCTTTCACATGGGATTCATCAAACTGTTTTTTGGGGAAGAAACACTGATTATAAGTATACCTGATCTAGGCACTTGGTGACTGCCAACTCCTCGCAGCATTCCCAAACTCTTACTCAGCTGTGCTTTGTTTTTTTCTAGGAGCGAATGTTCAGCACTGAAAATGGAAAATAAAAGAAGAAAAAATAATAATCAGCATTTCCCTGAGTGCTCTAAGCTGAGGTGGATCACCTGAGGTTCAGTGGATGTACAAATGTCTTACCTGTACAAGTATCATGCTGTGTATGGATAGGTTTCTGTATAATGCTTTTTTTTTTAATCAATTTGCAAAGGGACAAGTGGAATTTCAAATTTTTGTGGCACTTTTGTCAATATATGCAAATTAAAATCGACTCGCCTTGTAACGTGGTCAGTTAATTGCTGCAGGAGACACCTGACAGGATTTTAATATTCAAATTCCTAATTCCAAATTCCTAATTAAGTCTTCAGTCCTAACACATTGAAGAAAACAGTTTTTAATTTCAGGTTGTTTTAAAGAGCAAACACAGGTTTCACAAGCCCCTCTTGAAGAGTAGACAAGAGCAAGTGATAGGACAAGAAGGAAATAGCCTCAAGTTGTGCCAGGGAAGGTTTAGATTGGATATTAGGGAACATTTCTTCACTGAAAGCTGTCCAAGCTGGCACAGCTGCCCAGGGCAGTGGATGATTCCCCATCCCTGGAGAGATTTAAAAGGCACATGGATGAGGCACCTGGGGACAGGGGTCACTGCTGATGGTCTCAGCAGTGATTCATTCAATGGTTCTAAGAGACCCCTGCTTATACATGGATGCAATTTGCTGTTTCCTGACAAAGTTGCCTGAACTTTTAAAAAAGAGAGAAAAGGCAGCAGTGTGGCTCCAGCACTGACAGACACGTGCTCTGTCCAGACCAAGGGAGGCACTGATCCCTCACCCCAGTGTGACACAGCAGCTCTGCTGTCAGCACATCCAGAACAACCTGGGAGCTGCTGTTCCAGCCAAAGGGACAGCCAGCTACAATCAGACACAGAGAGCTGGTGCTGCACTCCCAGCCTGCCCTGGGAATAGTGCCAGTCTATCAGAGGGAGGTGAAGTCCCCAGGGGACTCATCCAGACCCTCTGTCCTACAGCTGTTAGCAAAGGGGGAAGCAGACCAGCAGGCTGCCCAAAGGGAGGTGACCTTTTTTCCTGTCAAAGTCAAGCCGGCACTAAAAGCTTGACCTTGCCCCTCCCAATCCCTTCTCAATTTAACCTGTTTTGCATTTTTCACTCGTACTAAACTGAGAATTCCAACAGAGATTCCTAGAATGGTCTGGGTTGGAAGGGACCTTGAAGACCATCTCATTCCACCCCCTGCCACAAGCAGGTTGCTGTGCTCTAACATCACACACTGCAGTCACCAGGGCAGGGCAGGGATTTGGGCACACAGAATTTGGGGACTTGGTGCTATTAAACTGTCTGGTCAGTGGCTTGGAGCCTCTGGAATAAATGCCCCTTTTTTCCCCTGAGTGAGGCAAGAACCTCCACATGCATGGAATCTGTCTCCTCACGTAACTGAGACACAACTGGATCAGTAACACTGTGGAGCTCAAACGAAACTGAAGCATTGCAGAAGGTGCTCAAGAGAGAATGAAATACTTCAGTGAAAAGGGATAAAGAGGTAGAAAAAGGTGTCTGAGTAACTTACTCCACTTACCAACAGACACCTCTCAAGAGCGGAACAAGTTATGCTTAAAATGTTCAGTCACAGGGTCCCTTCCCTGCTGTGGTGGCAGCTGGTGTTTCCTCCTTAGCACTGGGGTTCTTTCTCTGCAGCACAGATGGATGTTGTGAGGTGCCTGACATCCGTGGCTAAGCCACAAAGTCCACATCCTTTCTGAAATGGTGGAAAAAAACCCAAGCACTGTACAGCCTGTACAGCTCTTTAATCAGTCACATGAAGTGTGTTTACTCCTTAACCTCTCCCTCAACTTCCCCTCTCTTCAGCAGATGGAGGGATCTCTCCCAGGGCCCTGGCTGTGCCCTGCTTACAAACTCCTGGGATTTCCCAGATCTCTATACCTCCTCAAATTAAGAAATCAGGAGATGTCTCTTGTCTCCCAGAAAGATCTGTGGCTCTCACAGTCACACAAACAGGATTCAGGAATAAGGGGCAGATACAAGGTTTGGAGAAATCCCAAAGAATCAATACATAAACTTAAAAGCATTGATTTAAAAATGACAGCACCTTTCCCAACCTTTCCTTGTGGTGGCTGCTGATTCTAACATCCAGCTCTGTGCAGACACTCAAAGCTTGGAAGGGGGGTGGAGAAGCTTTTCCTTCCTCCTCCAGCCATGCCTTGCATCCCATCACACACTGTGCTAAGGGAGACACTGCTGCTCCCAGCAAATCCTCCATTCTTGAAACAGGGTACAGGAAAGCAGAGCTGTTAGGAGAACAGACACAGTAATACATCCATTTATATTCATCCTCCCAACATGGAATTTAATTTAAAATTAGTCCTTGGATTCATTGGTTATGTCTATCCAGTACAGCCATCACAGGCCAGTACAGATGGCACCAAATCCAGACAGTTCCATTTGAGATTTTAACGTAAATCAGCACCAAAGAGCCACTTCCATCTCTTCTGGCTCTTGTTTGAATGCACAAAAGATGAATAAAGCAGCAGTTCCATTAAAAAAAAAAAAAAAAAAAAAGTTTTTTTTTTTTTGCAAGGTTATACTGTGGAAGCTCCAAGGAAAAAAATCTTAATTAAATATGTTAATGCACAAATGGAATGCTGGTGTGACCAACAACCAGCAGCTGCAGATAGGGACAGAGTTCAAACATCTTGTCAGGATCCCCAAAAACATGAAAATTGAGATCACATCCACAGACAGGGGGCTCTGCTTTCCAGAGTTAAGCAGTTTCCCAACTGCTGCACCAGCACCCCTCTTCCAGTCTGGGTGTAAACCTGCCAGGAAAAGCTCCCATACCTTAGAGATGGTGATGAAGAAATCCTTTGTGGAGTACAAGACAGCAGTGCTCCTTTACAGTTGTGAGCTAACATCCAAGAAAACTCCTCATCCCTTTGGACTCATCCTGCTCCACATGCTGCAAAGGCACTCTGATGCTTCTAGAAGGTACCTTCGTATCTGCCTGTAAAAATATCAGAGGAAAAGGGGATATGGTCCCAGTTATTAAGCCCAGAGAAGATGTAACACTGTGAGTCCCAGAAAAATAAATTAGTAAAACTCTAGAAAATAAAACCAAATCCCCACTCAAATAAATAAAATAATGAAACCCACCAGCTGGATGTTACCAGGAACAGATTTCCAAGGAAACAAAGGTGATATTCCTAGGACCAAAGCACCAAGCATTGCACAGTGCAATGCTGAAACAATAAAGGATTGTGTGGGATGAAAATCTCCCAAATTTGAAGATTTTCAATTCTTTGGGAAGCAGCTTCTGCCCTGGAGACAAAACCCCTCAGTATAAACACCACTGCTTGGATGCCTGGGATGGGATTGTCCACAGGGCTCCTCAGCTGGACCAGGTACAAGGCACAGAAGATACAAACTGAGGTATCTAAATTCTTCCCACAGACAGTTAAAAAAGGAAGAATCATCCAAAAATCCTTGGTCTTTGTGTAATGCCACTTTATTATTTTAGTTGATGTAAATACCTTTCAGGTAAAAGAAAAGAAAATAGCAAAAAAACTATAAAGTTGTACATTCGTAGAACAAAATTAACACAGAAAATAAATAAACTTTCCTGAACACACCTGAATGATACTCAACAACTTTGTGCTTTCTACATTCATTTGATCTTCTTTTCCCAGTTTTTGAACAATTTTTTCCAATCCCTGGCTAAAACTGGTCATACTGTACAAAAACTTAAGAGCTAACATCACTAATGGCCTCAAGTTGTGCCAGGGGAAATTTAGGTTGGATATTAGGGAAAATTTCTTCATGGAAATGGACATCAAGCACTGGAACAGGGCAGCAGTGCAGTCATCATCCCTGGAAGGGTTCAGAAAACAAGTGGATGTGATCCCTGAGGTTGAGTGGCGAACATGGTGGTGGTGCTGCACTGATGCTTGGACTCGACCTTAAAAGCTCTTTTCCAACCTAAATTCCATGATTCTGACCCAGATGGCTCCCACTTTGTCAGCACAACTTGTGAAGGTGACACCTTCCACATCCAGAGCCACCTCACAAAACTGCCAGCCCACACCTGCACACATCACCTCTCCAGCCACTTGCTGCTCCACACCTTTCTCACCCAATTTTCCCACGGGCAACTTCAAGGCTGAGGAGATAAAAGTGAATGTGTGACAGGAAAGAGTGAAAATACACACAGGAACTCATCTTTTTTCTGCTCTCATATGGGAGGAAAAAGAAAGCACCATCAAGTCCCCAGGCAGGGTGCTTTGTCCAACTGTTTGCTTCCCAACAGAGGCATGAGTAGAGCAACTCCAGCAGGTCCTGGATGCCACAAAAGAAAAAACTGTACAGCAGAAGACTGCTGTAGTGGTCTGAACGCTCATCTCACGCAGCAGATCAATGAGCCTGGACAGAACCTCATTTAAGCAATGAAAACAGGACACAGGGTGGACACCAATGTTCTATTTTTACAGGTAAGCAGTGAAAGATGTAGCAATTTTGGCAAAATCCCACAGAAACACAGTCCCTAAAGAAATACAGTCTCCCACTTCACAAACAAGATGTGGCTTTCCAGACTGAAAGTATTCCCTCATGGTGTCAACATCAAATCCCCAAGATGGATTCTCAGGAACGAAGACTTGAACTATCAAAGCTAATTGATAATTTAATTTCAATCAAAGCCCAATTTTAATTTCAAATTCTGCTTTTAATTTCCATCAATGTCAAAGGTGTCTAAGATGGGCTCCAGAATGCAACAGCAGAAGACCCAAAGTCTGTCTTTTAAAATCACACTGAATTCTTGAGACAGAGCTTAAAAATGGATTTCCACAGAAAAGACAGAATTTCCCTACTTGATGACTTACTAGAACCAAAATATTGTAATATCCTGGTAAGAGAACAAAAAATGCAATCCCATTTCTTTAGGGCACTGGAGAAATGTTACCCAAATTCCAAGAGGGAAGGAAAATCAATTATCTGAAAGTTAATTTATCTACTTTCCAATATATTAAGTATGTTTGAGCCTGCAACAACTTAAAAAAAAAAAAAATCTGTCTAACTGATTATTCCTTTCCATGCTCAGCTTCAAGCCACACCTGCAGCTCAGAAGGAAGGAGGAGTCCAGACTCCACCCCACAGCTGGTTCCTGAGATGGGACCCACATTAGCCACCTGCATTTTTCAGTGCCCTAGTCCACAAAATTCCAGCAAGAGACAGCAGCAGTATACTTCCAGAGAGGAGTATTTCCAAGAGAACAAAACCCACAACATAAGCAGCACAAAGGAGAACAAATAAACAATTGTAGGACCACGTTAAAAAAAAAAAAAAAAAGCTGAGCAAACTTTTTAAACACAATTCCAGTGATGTGAACAGGAAGAAAGGGCACGCTGTGCACCAGTACAATGCCAATCCAGAGCAAGGGCTTCAGCCTCAGCAATTTGTATTCACAGCACCAACTTTTGGGGGGGTTTTGAGAAGACAGTTCCCCACATCTGTAAACTGAGGGTCTAGAGAAGCAGTGAGAAAATGGAGCAGTAAAAATGCAATGGGGTGTCCCAGATTCTTCTGACAACCTTCATCCATTCCATCCACACAGAACCTCTGGCACTGCCACTTCCCTGCCACAGTCACTTCAGAGTCCAGGACAGGGGTTCAGAAGGATGTTTTATCCAGGTCACAGCCATGGAAATCCTCAGCCTGCTGGCTCTTCATCCATCCTCTTTGCAAACAGACCTTCTCCTTCATTTCCTGCTGAAGGAAACACACCCAGACATGACAGGACCTGTTAGTGCACAGCCAGGACAGGACCAGTGCCACACACTCACCTGAACAAAAGAAGGGGTTTGTGGTTATTCATATGTGCTCTTCTGTCTGACAAGATGACACTCAAACAAGCCAAGCCATTTCCAAAGAAATTAAATTCATTCATTCCCAGAATCCTAAATCAGACCTGACTCAAAGCCAGTCTGCCAAAGCTCAAGAAACACGAGATGTTTCCCTCAACAGAAATGTTTACTGAAGCCTATTCAGCATTTTACTTCGCTAGTTACACTACAGCTGTGCATTTCCCCACACATTTTCATCTTCTTAGATAATCAAATGCTCTTTGCCAACAGACACAACTGCTTGGCTGGCTTGATCAAACAGAAGTGACACACTTCAGCAGAAAACCAAGGGGAAAACCCTCCCTTCTGAGGGACAGTATTCCTGAAACCAAAAGATGCTCACCACTGGCTGCTCCCAGTTCTTAAGCCCCATCTTGCCTCACCTGACGTTGCAAAGAATCAGAAGGTTCTGGACAGCAGGGAGGGTGGAATTCTCATTTTGTCCTGTCACCAGGTGCCTGTCCAGCACCACATGGACAGCATCTGGGCTGCTGGCTGAACACAGGAGAAAAACACAGGGATTGCATCAGAGGACACGAGTTCAGTGCCAGAATCACACCACTGGATAAACCAAACACAACACACAACTATTCTGTTCTGGATAGAGAGATTTGCTGGGTGCTGATTCTATTACCCCAGCAGAGAGGGGCAGTCTCAAGCCCCTCATCCTGAAACAATTGCCCTAGAAAATCCTTTTCTGAAAGTACAGAACTGGGTTGATTCAATTAACACCAGGTGGGTAAAGCACACGTCAGGAGATTTTTGTAATAAAAAACTCAAAGTATGTATTTGAAAGTTACAATTATCTAACAATACAACAAACTCTTCTTATGCCAGACATGAGCTGTGATCAGCATGCTACAAAAATTAAATACTCATTTTCTGGCCAACTACAACACCCCAGCGTGCTCAGATCAACCAGCAACTGCTCAGCACCCCAAATACAATTCTTAAGTTATCTCATTCCAGGCAGACTCCCAGATTTGGGTTGGAAGATATCCTAAAGCTCATCCAGTCCCATCCCCCTGCCACAAGCAGGGACACCTTCCACCATCCCAGGCTGCTCCAAGCCCTGTCCAGCCTGGCCTTGCACATGACCAGTGACATACTGGTAGGCCACTGGGAATGCCAGATGAGAGATCCTGCCAGAGTCCTGCTCAGCTGGATACAACCAGCACACAAACATTCATTTCCCAAAGGAGACACAACGTGCCCATCCTGGACACCAGGCATGACCCACCACTGAATGTAGCTCCAGAATCCTTCACAAAATCCTCCACAATAATGGACAAACTGGCAAAATTTGGCTGTCTCACCAGCTCGTACACAGAGGGCTGAAAGAGATCAAAAGGAAATTAGTTTGGCTGGCTTTTCACAGAAAAAGCCAAGCAAAACCAGCACATATTTCCCTGAAATTTATATCTCTGTTCACTATTCTCCCAACCACAAGCAGCTTTGATAGATTTTGTGTAGGGAGCAAACTGAAAACTCTTAAGTGAGTTAAGAGGAAAAACCACCACCAAACAATTTCTGCAGGTGTGATTAACTTCAGGAAAGCACAGTCCTGTCTGTTTGTGGCATACAAATATTTGGACATAGATGTTGTGTCACCTGCAGAGTCCAAAAACAGTAATTCATGTTGGAATGAATGTGAGAAACAGCTTACAGACAGAAAATTTAGGAGGATTTAGAGTATCTATATGCAAAAGGAAGAAATTTAATTTTATGGTTTCCACAGCAACCATAGCTAGGCCACAACATGATTTAAAATATTTCATCATGGACTATAACAATCCATAAATAATCCTTAACTCAAAGAGAAGCACATGAGAACACTAATAGCTTTTGTGAGTCACAAAATTTTAATTGCTTAACTTTCCATGTGAATTTTCCACTCTAGAAAGCTGCACTAGGGCAATCTGCATCTCTCTGACACTAAAAAACAGGCTGTGAGGTCAGAGCACACAAGATAAAGTATCAGCAGTAACTGGCTGCTTTAATTGCAAGCCAGTTTGTCCAAACAGCCTTCTTTCCTAAAACTTTTTTAACTTTTTTTTTCTTAAGACTCCCTCTACCTTTTAAAAGGAAACACACCTTGAGAAATTTAACTTATCTTCAGTATTCATCAAACAAAATTTTTTATAAGTCCTCAACAACAAATGCAATGACCTGCAGAAGGGATTTCCAGGTTTTTTTTTTTTTTTTGCTTCAGTTTAAAGTTTACTGAACAATCAGAGGGAAAGCATTCCTCACATGCCATTTAAGTGGGGCAAACCCTTCATGCACTCAGTATTGGGCCCCTCATCAAAGACAACTCTGCACATCTTGCACAAGCCAAGGGTAGCAAACTGATAATTTGTATTTATAGAAAGTTCCTGGGTAAGACCAAAACCACCAGAAATCACACAGCAAAAAAAGCTGAACAGCAAAACAGCAAACAGCAAAACAGCAAAATCAGGTAACAGCTTGGCTTACCCCTGTCATGCTGTATCCCTGGAAAACCCAGGATTTATCCTCATTGGTGGCACAACACAAAGCTGCCACTCCCTGTCCCACAGCACAGATAGGCTCTAGAAAAGAATTAAAGCATATTTGTGAGCATCTCCAAATACTTAAAACACAGGTGTGGTGAGCCTCATGCTGCCCTCCTGCAATGAAGTTATACTGCACTGAAAATGTTCTTTTAGGTTGGAGGGGCTTTCCTGCACACTGCAGTAACAATTACTGTCTATAATAAGAATTACTACAATTATTTTATTATTATTACGCTAAGAGAAAGAACAAGAATTGCAGCTTTTAACTCCAAGTCCAGAGACAGCTTCACAAACGCTCAAATGTGGAGCAGACCCCAAGTCTTGGTTAACTGCAGCCTTAAGGATGATCCTGGGACATTCCACACTTGGCTCTGAGCCTTGAATGTTGCTGATTTGGACAGAGCCGTTTCTGTACCACTGTAAGGCAGCAAATCCTTCTTCTGAGACAAGCTCTGAAAAGCTACTGGCATTACTCTTTAAGATATTTTAAGACCTCCTTTTCCTTTCCAAGGCTCCCTTTTTCCTATTTAAAACATGTTAGGACAGTTGTTTTTTTCCTTTTAAGACTCTCTTTTTCCTGTTAAAGACATTTTAGGATACTTTTGTTTTCTTCTAAGTCCCCCTTTCCTTTTTTAAAGGCCCATTAAGACACTTAGTTTCTTCCCTTGAAGACACCTTTCCCTTCCCAGTTCTGAACACTCTTTAGCCATGCAAACACTCTGAAGTCTCTGGAAGGCAGCCACCCTGCAGAGGCAGCACAGGAGCCCTGTTTCCTCCACCCAACCCCCAAGGGTGTTCACCTACTGCTCTCAGTGCTGAAGTGCTGCAGGATCTTGGCCAGGTACCCGCTGTTGGCCAGGTCAGTCACAGCCCCGGGGCAGTTTGGGATCAGCAGGGCGTGGTACCGAGCCCCTGGTGGGGAGAAAAGCAGGAGCTGATTGTAGGACAGGTAAAAAACCCCAAAAACCTGACCATAAATCCACCACACATTAGAGAAGAAAGGACAAACCCATATAAATCAGTTAAAAATGACCTAAAGAAACTAACAGAGCTACACAGAAGAGAGAAAAAGGTTCTTCTTAGGACGAGGGACACACATTTTTAGTGAGCCCTGATGACCCAAGCAAAACTTACAACTGTTCTGTCTGCTGGATGCTACTCCAGCAAAATATTTATTTTAACAAGTAACAATGTTGTGTGTGCTTGTACACAACACAGACATTATATATGTATATATTGCATATATATTATAAGAGACTGACCATTCCAAGATAAATAACAAAATTGCAAAGCAGTTGCCAGGACCTCCTCTCAAATAGAAAGTAAACCAACAACTGCAGCTGCCACGGTTTTCTCTCAAAGCCCAACTTTTCTGCCTTTTCTGTGTTGTTCTTCCCCAAAATCCCGGCCCTAACCAGGGGATTTCCCTTACAGTGAGAGGAAAGCCCTTACAGTGAGCCTTTCACTGTTTTCCTGGCAGTGGAGGTGACAGTGGCCCGTGGTGACACCCTTACCATCAATGGACTCCAGCTTGGCAGGGTTGGCATAGGATTTCATGCGGAAGTCCTGGATCCAGCGTGTGTTGCCCTCGTTCACATCCACAAAATCAATGGGCTTCCCCTGGGAATAACATGGTTCACACACTGTGGTCAGGATCACTGCACAACCACTCATGACAATTCCTGAAGGACGGCCATGTGGGATTTTGCGGTGCTTTCAGCTCTCAAAAAACTGAAGTTTTCAATTTTTCCCACTGAATTAGTGCTAATAGCTTTCCTTCCACTCTTTGTGGGAACAGACACTGGACACAGAAGTCCGAATCTATGCTAGAAAGGCTGCAGTCACTTCAGTACTATGGCCAATAAAACACTTTTCAATATACTTATAATACAATTACCTCATGACAACTGAGAGATCAACTGGTTTCAGACTGAAATCACAGTATTTGTCCATTTCTACTCACCCCAGGAGTCGCCACTTGCAGGTTAAAGGCAGAGCTGGCCAGAGTAAAGCAGTGAAGGAATGACTGGGCTGAGACACCTGGAAAAGATTCCAACACCTCAGGGAAACAACAGTGACAGTTTAATGCAGGCCACACTTTATCCAGCAAAGTACACAAGCTTGGGTGTTTGCTCATCTTGAAAGCTCTAGATAATTTCAGAGGATTATTTTGTTATGATTTAATGATTTCAAGACATCAGAAATGTACAGCCTTCATTACAGGTGAGCTGTGTGCTGGGGAACAGAATCCTGGAATGATTTGGGTTGGGAGGGACCTTAAAGCCCATGGGCAGGGACACCTTCCACTAGCCCAGGCTGCTCCAAGCCCTCTCCAAACTGGCCTTGAACCCTTCCAGAGATTAGGCAGTCACAGTTTCTCTGGGCAATCTGTGCCAAGGCCTCAGCACCCTCACAGGCAAAGATTCTTCCCGATAACTTCCGACCTGAGCCAACCTTCCTTCCCCTCAAAGCCACCAAAGCCACACGCAGAGGTGCACACGGAGGCCACACCTGCAGTGCGGACGGAAAACCAGCAGAGCTGCGCAGGGAGGGCACACGTGGGGCCGCACAGCTCGGCTGCAGTGCGACAACCACACGGACACATGGCAAGGGCTGTGGGGCAGGCACACGCCGCCACACCGGGGCCAGCCCCCGCGCGGCACCGCCCCGCCGCTCGGAAGGGACGGGGAGCGCGGGACTCCCGGAGAGGCGGGAGCGGCGGTTCCCCGCCAACCGACGGGCCCCCATCCCCCGAGAGCGTCTCACCCGCGGCGGCGGCGCTGGCGACGATGAGGCAGGAGGGCTTGGCCAGCCGGTCCGACATGGCGGGGCCGCGGCCCGAGGGGAGCGGCGGCGCCTCGTGCGGCCACGCGTGCGCAGTGCGCGGAGCGCTGAGGGGCGGGGGGAAAGCGCGCGGAGGCCTGAGGGAGGCGGAAAAGCGCGGGAAGCGCTGAGGGGGCGCCGGCGTCGCCATGGCCTTTGGAAGGCCTCGGGTGTCCCGGGAATCCCGTAGTGCCGCGTCCCATCGGCAACTGTAATTGTTTCCTTATTTCCCCGCTTTTGTAAACCTCAGTGTTCAATTTGTGGATTTGCGTCTGTCATACCTTGTGTTTAACAGGTTTATCCCTTGTTGGCTGCTGGTGTGTTACAGACACAATGCCGTTACAAAATGAAAGATATAAAATAAAGACAGCACAATACTGCAATTGGGTATTATTATTATTATTATTATTATTATTATTATTATTATTATTATTATTATTATTATTATTATTAATTTGAAAGGGCTTAATTTCTAGCCTGGTTTCATAAAGGAAATGTAGCTTATGCGACCTTGTCCATCTCTTCAATCATCTCTCTTCTTTTCTCTCCAGAACCATGCTCTGAATCCGTACACTGGTTAATCCGGATGTTCCTCGCTGCTCCAGGTTAGATACCAGAAACTTATTTTTTAAAAGGAAAGAATGCATCTTATTCACTATTCGGTTTTGCTGTTGTGTTGGGTACTTCAGGACTTAGTGGGACTCCAGCAGCCTAAGCCTTTATATCACAGAGCATCACATTTATGTCCTTATTCCCTGCTTGTGACCCCAGTGCTTTTTAAACAAACACAAAGGACAGTGTTCCAACCCCTCCATCAGTTCTTCCCATCCTCCCTACACTGCCCCAGGCCTGTGCAATTCCACACATTGGGAATGTGTGACTGGGGCCAGTGGGAGGGTCAGGCCCTCATCCATCCCAGCCTCTCAGCTCCAGCATTCCCACTCAGAAAACAGGAACTTATTTGATTTCCTGCTCCTGTCAAGGCAAACTAAAACTCGAGTCCCCAGCTGTGTCTCTGCAGCAAAACCCTCAGATGATTACCCTTTTGAAGCTGAGGGATGCCCTTTTTTCCTGACCCTGTGGAATTTATAGGATTTGTCTTCCCAGTTCTTAAGAAATTAATTTCCAAAAGCCTGCAGGCTTCTGTCAGGACCCTGACTGGAACTGGTGTAACACATCAAGCCTGTGTGGTGACAGTGCTGCCGAAACCCTCCTCCCCTCCGAGAGCCTGGAGGGAATCCTGCCCAGGGACCCCACAGACATTACCCAGTGCTCAGGGGATGGTTTATTTGGCAGGTGCTCCCAGGCCATCTTAGAAACAAAACCAGAAATCAGCAGGAGAAACTTGGCAGGAGAAAGGTCACAGCAGAGAACTGGGGGTGAAGGCTGGAGACTAGCCTGTGGGATAGGGAATCTCTTGGATTGGAAATGTTCCCCCTGTGTCTCTGGGTAAATCTACAATTCAATTTAGTTCCAATCTGGGATTAACAATAATCCTCTGCCTGCTTTCACTGAGCATGTTGGAGTTTATTTGGGATAGGAACCGCCTTTTCTCACAGTTCTCAGTGGGATCACTAATCCTAGAAAACACTGAGCCTTCAGGAAACACAGACATAGAATCTAGCAATCATAGAATGGTTTGGGTTGAAAGGGGGACTTAAAGCTCACCTTGTTCCACCCCTTGCCATGGGCAGGGACACCTTCCACTATCCCAGGTTGCTCCAAGCCCCATCCACCCTGGGCCTTGGAGGTATCCAGGGATGAGGCAGCCACAGCTTTCTGGAGACAACCTCCAGAGGGAGCACAGCAGGTTTCACTCATACCCCCAGGTACACGAAGATGCTCACGGGAGGAATTATACAATCTCTCTATGTGTGTGTATATATATCTATATATAGTTTATTTCTCACAATCCTGGTAAGAGTTACAGGTGTATTTGGGAATCATTTACAGTTTCACAGCATATGGAGTGGCCATACAGCTTGTGATGTGAGTAACATACAGTGTGTAGAGAGCACACGATTCCAACCCATCCACCCACCACTCACACAATGGGTTTCCAAAGCTAATACTAGATTCAGCTACAGAGAAAGCCTGGAAAATGTCAGGGTACAGCGTTGGGTGTTGTACAACACTGTCAGTCACAATGGGACAAGCTAAACTACTTTAAATTTTCAATCTAGTATTTCTAGTCTACCTGCATTATTGCATTTATACGCTTTTTTGTTTTCAAAGTCAAAGTAAATAGAATACTATATGGGAAAGGAAAAAATTCTTGACTATTTTAGGATTTGAGCTGCAGCCCATACAAAGTGTCCATAGAAGCATAGACAAGATTATAAATTCAACAAGGTATAAATTAGCTGGATAGCTTTGTGTAGGTAGGTGTCCATTTCCCTCCAGGAAATGTGTCTAGCAGCATATTGTTTCTGAGAGCAAAAAAAAAAACCAAACCTGTATGTTGAACACAGGTAAAGATGTGTAAGTGACAAGCAGGTCTGGTTGTACAGGGAAGAAATCAAGGTGTCACTTGGAAAATTCCTATTGTTTGGAAAGCACACTCAGGAGCTGATTCAAAACCCACCAAAAGAAAGGTGCCTGAGGCTTCCAAGAGAACAGCAGACATTTCAGTCTGACTTCCAAGGGCTTTGGATCAGTCCCTGGAAAAGTAACAGAATCCAAACAAACCAAAAACAAAATAAAAATCCCCTGTAATCTGACCTTCGAGTTCCCTTCCTACAATTTTAGTTCCTTCACAAACTTATAGCCAACTTGAACCTACCACTGTAAGAGAGTTGGTTTCCTGGGGAGGTGAAAGTTCAACTTTTAAAGGCTTCAGTTGAAACAGTCCTGGGAAAAGGCACCAGGGTTATGAAGGGCTGCTCAAAACTCAGTAAAGCCAAATTAATCCCTTGTTGGTTGGTTGGTTTTTAACCAAACAAAATTGTGTGGTACCCTTGTTCTCATCAGCTTGCCCCAGAAGCTTGGCTGCTTGAAGCAGCTGTGGCAAAACCAGGGATACAATGCAGGACTTGACTGTTGGAAAGGTGATTAAAGATTCCTCTTGCCCTGGTGGGAGCTTTGGTGCTGCAGCATTATCACACAGACAGAAAGAACCTGGACATTCATGCTTGGGATGCTGTGCTGAGGCTGAGAAATGGAAAGGTGACGGAACTGTTTGAGGTTTGCAAGCTGAGAACAACCAGAAAAGAAATGGGAACAGCCAGTCCAAAGCCTAGTTATGCTTTTCAGCAGAAAAAAAAATCTATTTAATTTGAAGAGCATCAAAGGGTAGAGGGCATGAATCCCAGAGTACTGCATATCCAAGCACACACTGTCCAGAGGAGGGAGCAGAGGTGTAGCACAAGGTAGATCCAAACTCACTAATTTGGAAAGCCAAAGGCTCTGATCTCTCACAGGACTTTGAGGCCTATTATGGTCAATTGAATGAAACATGAATTTTAGAGGCCCAGAAGTCCCACAGTTCTCTATCACCCAGTGACACCTGATCAGCTCATTCAGATGAGACAATCCTTGCGCTTCCTGCACCCTCACCCCTGGCACAAAAGGTGATCCTTCCAGGCCAGCAGAAATCCATGTCCTCGACTTCACAACTTCTCTTTTCCCTCTGTTTTTAGTACTCCAGCGGGCTGACAGCTCTGGCTGCAGCCAAGTGCAGTGTGTGCTCACACCATGTCAGCCCCTCTCAAGCAGCCAGAACACCTCACACCTGACTGACAGGGAAGGACAAGAACAGGACCTTCCTGGGGATTTGTCATCCCTGACAAATCCAGTGGCAGATGAGCACTCAGCCTCTTGCAGACTTAGACCCTCAAAGCTGAGGGCAGAGCAAAGCTTCACACATTCCCTGCTGTGACACAGTCTGGGAACCCAGCACTGCCTGTATTTTTGGGGAACCACCCAAAACTTGCCTTAGCCAACCCAAAATCTTCCCCAGCTTTGGGCTATGGAGAGGCCACATCTGCAGAGCTACCCAGGAAGAAAGTAAGGAAAGAAAAGGGAAGGGAATACAGTGCAGTGGCCAAAGAAGGAAGAAAGAATGAACAATGAATCACATCAGAAGCCAATGGAACCCTGCAGTTTGTAGCAGCTGAAGATCTGGTGTGAACAGACCCCCCAGGAATTACGGAATTTAAAAGGAAAGCAGGTTATAGGGCTGGACTCATGGTCTCAAAAAGAAGAGGGAAAAGTTATCATAAACCCACTTTATTCAGTGGATTAAAACGCCCTGAGAGTTGCTGGATGAGGGCACAGGCTCCAAGGCTTTTTGGGGCTGTCAGTCAGGCGCCATCCATAAGACCCAAAATGTGCCAACAGATCCTTAGCAGCAGCAGATTTCTCCCCAAAATAGTAAAGGACCAAATAAGTCCAGTGTAAATAGCAGGAAATATTCCCAATTCCAGCATCCCGCAGCAAGAACTTACTGGAATAAAGAACTGTTATGCTCCAGATCAAAGCCAATTCCTCTTCACGGCGGGAAGTGCCAACCTGTGCAGCAGAACTGCAGCTAGCTCATGAGTGTGATGTGATGATGCTTCCTGCCCCTACAGACCTCTCCCAGCTTCTTGGTGAAGGGAATGACACCACAGCAAGCCCTGGGAAGGGAATCAGCATTCCTGCTCCAGCAGGAAGGATGGACCAGGAGGATGGAAGTGTGAGCAAGCTGCATTTGCAGTCCTTGTCATAGCAAAGCACGTGGAAAGAGACCACAGCTCCTCCTAAAGTCCTGGCAATTCCCTTTAATCATGCAAAATTGGTTGAAGAAAACTTCAGGTATTTTTCTAACCCTTTAACTTTGCACAGAGCCAGCAGGAATTCATCTGAAAAAGGCAATTAGCAGAGGTTAATTGGCATGGCACCAGAGCTCTTCATTTTTGACTTTTTCTGAGGAAAAAAAAAAAGGATGGGGAAGAGGATATAAAAGTTAGCATGTTCTTACCAAAGCTATTAAGATAATTAAATAGTGCTTTTTCTCTCCACTTCTCTGCTCTGTTCCTTGCACCCTCTCAGAATCTTCACTGACTTGAAGCTTTCCATGGAGCTGATTAAAATTCCAAGAATTTCACCTTTCAAACGTATTTTTTCATTGCCTTCCTTTTTTGGTTTATTTCTCAAAGAATCATTTTTCTCTCCAATCTTCAGCATTGTTATTTTCAAGCAATTCTAAGAATAGTTGGAAGGCTGCTGAATTCTAAACCTCAGTAGCATTTCCAGGAAAAGTAGGGAATATTTTAAGGCATAAATCATCTCTCACCAGCTCCAGGGGTTTTTGGTTGCACTGCTGTTGTTCATACACAAATCCTGATGCCAGTATAAGCAGAGCTGCCTCGGAGAAGAGACTTCCCTTATGCTCAACCTAAAGAATGTTTGTGTCAATTTAAAAATAAATGTGTAATTGAGATGATTTTATGATGGCCTGTGATCATATCCCTGGTGCCAATGAGAACTCAAAGGCCAGAGCATGGTTAAGCCAATGGAAAAATTCCCCTTGTTTTCCATATTCTATGGATCAACCTTCAAACTTTAGTCCATCAGAGACACAAATGGATGTTTAATTTATCACCCAGCCAGAGGGAACTAAGAAATGCTTTAGGGCAAGTGACTGTTGAGTGCTCTCAGTGAGTCCTAGGCAAACAGCACCAGCAGGAATGTGTTCTTACCCTCCCAAAAATGCTGCTGCATTATCCCCTGGCTGCCAGATTTGTTTTCATCCTGCTGCAGCACTGTTAGGAATAACAGGATTTATCTACAGGGTATTAAATCAGTAGGAAGAGGAAGCAGAATCCATTTCATCTCTCTTAGAATAGAAGCAGCAAAAACCTTCCACTGAGTTGTCCAAGGCAGCAAAATGACATCTTTATATTCAACTAAAATTTATGGTTCCCTAAGAAGAGATTGAGATAGGGTGCAGTGATTCAATCAAGAGTTTTGGTGATAAGCTGAAAGGTCCGAAACCAGTTTTGCCAATATTTAATTTATCAACTTGATCAAGAGTAAACTAGCAATCTAGATCTCTTCAAACCCCAAGCACAGACTCTGATTAGTTTTAAGTGTTAATACACTCTCCCCACGGAGATGTCACTGGAAGGACTTCATGCCACAAAAACCACACAAAGAAGGACATCAAGCAAATAACGGCGTGTGCTCAGTACGAGAAAAGACAACTATTTATTTAGCACAGCGAGGTCAGTCATTTCAGCCTTCTGCTTTGACAGATTTGGGGCTGAGAGAGGGGGATCTGCTCCCTCGGCCTGGTGCTCGCTGGACATGTTTTGGCTCAGAATGAAAGCACTGCACAGCCTGGCACAGTAAGGCAGGACAGGAGGTGTTTGCAAGTCAGGGCTGCGTGGATCTGCCCGGCTTAACTCTAGACCCACGCTTGGAAAAGCACTACAGCAAATCCAGGATAGTCTAAAAGTACCTCATTTTAAAGCAAAGAACCCACACAACTACCCAGGGAGGGGAGCACGGGCTTGTGGCACACCACACACTCAGCACTTCACCAGCCAGACATTCCTTGCACTGAGGAGAAGCCAGGACCGGAAAGGAATTCAGGAGCTGCATGGCACAGTGGGAATGGCACAGAAAAGACATCACAGACACTTGGTGTCAATGCAGGGAACGAAGGAAGGGGCATCTCCAGCTTGGATTCTCTCTCCCTCCCAGGCTGCAGCAACACAACACAAAGGTTTGTACACACACACACACACACAGGATGTGCTGCAAGGCACGCAAACACAGACACAGACAGGTGTTTTCCAAACCAGACTGCCAAAGGGGTGGGTTCCTGGTGCTGATCTGGACAGCAGACTGTTAAGTGACCACAGAAAGTGGAAAATCCCTTACAAACAGGACATACCAGGTTTGCCATGCAGGGAGGGCTCGAATGAGCGATGTGCCCTGATGAGGAGCTGCAGCCCCATCACCACCTCTGTGGTATTTTGGGATGAAATTGATGGCCTTGCATCCAAGTGCTCCAAGGGCAGCCAGGATTTGGAGATGGAGAAAAGGTTAAGGCCATTGGATGAGAACTGGTTTTCCCCTCTTCTGTTGCCAAAGGTGAAGAAAAGGAAACATTTTAGAAAGTAAACTGGAGACTCAAGTGAAGCAGGTGCTTCACTTTCCTCCCCCGATCTATCTATGCCCTGATCTGTGGTCAGGGCAGCATAGATAGATGCTGTGCCTAATGTCACACACTGCTAAAAACAGTCCTGGGCCAGAGCTGAGAGGGAGGGGACAGGAAAGGTAGAAACATCTCTTGAAAACAGAAGTCACTGTCTGAAAATCACTACCTTACTTGGCAAAACATGAACCAGAGCAGGAGGGGATGATTTCCCTTCCTTCTGAGCAACGTAAGCAAAACTCCCTGTGAAAATTTCCCTGCTTGTTGTTGTGCTGCAGAAATCCGAGGGGAGAAGAGGACCCTTCTGCTTCTAACCCTTCCCCAGGCTGTAAGTGACACAGTGCTGCTGGGAGACACATCCACAGCTCATGCCAAGAGTGCTTTAGGCTACCAGGATCTCACCTGGACCTGTAGCCCTGCTTCCCAAAACTCCTGCAAGCCCAACACACCTGCTCCAGTCTCTGTGCTGGCAAAGGTGGAGGCATCAACCTCCAACTGCACCAGGACATGGTGTCTGATATTCCCAGAGGCCATACACCTTTGGGAATATTTTCTGAGCTCATCATAGGAGTAGCCATGCATTCCAAGACCACGTACATTCAGCAGGTCAGATTTGGAGGTAAATAAGACAGATATGAGCCAAGAGAAGAATTGCCAGGTGAGGTTATACCCCTCCACTGTCCCATCCAGGGACTGTGCCAGAGGCAAACACTGCACAGGCAGCAGCTGGGGAATGCACACCTCCCTCTATCCCTGCAGCCCCTGAATCCATCCATCCATCCATCCATCCATCCATCCATCCATCCATCCATCCATCCATCCCAGTTAAATGTGCACAACAGGCTCTGTAGCAGAACTCACCCCACTGTGTCACAGCCTCTTTCTAATCATCACTCCTGCTCATGGGCTGTGGCTGCTGCTGAGCTCCTATTGGATCTCACCTAATCTCTGACCCAATTTAAACCCAAAATATAGGGTTTTTATAACACTGTTTTGCAGCAGCCAAGAGAAGCCTAATGGAAGCTTTCAGAGGCAGATCTCCTCACCTCTTGCTGTTTAGTGCTGAGCATCAGACAAAGCACTAAACACCCTCCCTCCTCCCCCTCACAAGGTCTGGCATTAGAGCCAAGGTACTCACGCATGAAATCAGGCTGCTCTCGAGGCTGGGAATTTGTTTCCATTTCCAAAGTGTGGACAGGTTACAAATCCCTGCTACTACTGTCACAAGAGGGAGGTAAGAAATCCACCCAGGACAAACTCCAGTGCCCTTGAAAGGGGTTTCCCTGGTATAAAGCAGGTAGGTCAGTGTCACTCTCATAGGGTCCCAGGTCCTCTCTGCCCCTAACACCAGCTCATGTCTCCCCTTTTCCTGTCCTCTCATGTGCTGAGACCGCAGCCTTTAGCGGGGGAAAAAAATCCAGTGAAAGGCCTTATCCAAAGCCCAAAAAAATGAGGAAGCTTGGACTGAGGCCACAGCACCCTGCAAAGCCCAGCCTAACTTTAGGAAATACTAGATCCAAAACAAAGTCTCTCTATCCCAAATGCTGCCCATGGCAAGCCCTGGGACCCTGAAGGCTGCAATGGGACTTCTCTAGGCCATAGCACAGTCCCTCTGGTCACTGTCCCGTTGGCAGCTCAGCCGAAGAGTGACCTGATGTGACATCCCAGGCTCACACTCGGCTCTGCCATGCTGCAGCCTCCACCTGCAGCCGCCCTGGTTCCTCTGGAGCACTTCCCAGGCAGGTGTTCAAGGTGGGATGATGAGCAGCACATACACAGACACGGATTAGGGATCGCCAGTGGCTGCTGGGTCAGGGAGCTGCCTCTTCCCTGCCACTGCACTTCCCTTGGCCTGGGGGGCTGGAAAAACACCCCCAGCCCAGCAGGACAGGCGAGCTGGGCCTTAGCACTCCCCTTCCATCTTCTTTACATAAGCCCAAGTTAAAACAGAACCAAACAGAAACCAAAACACAAACTGGGACTGCGAATGGGACGTAGAACACTTTGGACTTGAAAACGGGACTGCAAGGGGGAAGGGGGGGTGTCTCCCAGGGAGAACAGCAGGGGAGGGGAGGGGACACCGTCATTTACACCAATCCGGAGAAGCTGTAATCTATACACAGCAGTATAAGCCAAGATATATTACATGAAAGAACACACTGAGTGCATGGAGTTACCCACAGTGGGTCAGACTGGCACAGTTGCCTTGAACAAGACCCTGGAGTTGCAGTTGGTGTTTGTTGTTGACCTATCTAGCTCACTCTCTCTATATATAGCTATGTATAGAATTTCTCTGCATGCATTTGTCTCAAAAGGAGCTGTACAGCTGGGCTGGGTTTCTCATCCCCACCCCGTCTCGGTCTTCATTTTTTCCGGGCTAGGAATGCCACTCCCACAATCACAGCCAGCGCAGCCACCGCCACTCCTCCGACGATGATCAAGGGCTTCATGTTGTCGAAGAAGCTGCCCGGTGACTCCTCGGAGCTGTTTCCCTTGTGGTCAGAGTCAGGGGACTGGCCGCTGGCCTCCTGCGTCTCCGTGGCGGCGGGGCTGGCTTTCAGGTTGCTGTGGTTGTTGGCGATGGCGGCGTCACCGCCCGCCTTCTTGGTGGCCATGGCAGGAGCAGCCTGCTCTTTGGGGGCCTCCTTCTTGTCTGCATTTGTGGCAGGCGCAGGGTTGGGTTTTTCCGGCTTCCCGGAGCTGGCGGCCTTGGTGTCGGGTTTGTTTGCACTTCGGACGTTGCCTTTGGAATCCATCCCGGGGTGCTCTGGGCAGTGAGTGGACACGCGGGGCTATCCCAGCTCTTCTCCCTTGCCCGGCTGCTGCAGGAAGCAGAGGAGCCACCCGAGCTCAAGGCCTGGAAGCAGTGGTCTTGGGATGCTTGCTATGCTGGCAGTGTCCTACCTGGACATGGTACAGCACCTGGAGGGGGAAACAGAGCAAGGAGAGGTGAGTGACAGGGCAGAGCAAGCCAGAGGAGACAGAGAACAGAAAGGAAGACTGGAAAACTGTTGGCTCCTTCTTTCAGAACTGTGAACTCCGTTCAAAGCATTTACTGCAAGCTCTGTGCCTGTGACAATGAGAGAACCAGAGAATGGTCTGGGTTGGAAGGGATCTTAAAACTCACCTTGGTCATGCCACGGGCAGGGACACCTTCCACTGGATCAGAGGGCTCCAAGCCCTGTACAGCCTGGTTTTGGACACTTCCAGGGATGGGACAGCCACAGCCTCTCTGGTCAATGTCCGCCAGGGCCTCAGCACCCTCACAGGGAAGGATTTTTCCTTAATATCAAACAGGAACATCAAAGTTGGACTGACTGTCATCTATGGCTGCCACATCTGGGCATCCGCAGTCCAAGTCCATCCTGGCTGTGTGTGTGAGGCCATTTGTCAGCAATGACAAATTCACATCCAACCAAATAAACCTTACTTTGCCTTTGCTCACCTTTTCAATTTCTTCTGAGTAAGGAGAGAACACTTTGTTCCATGGGAAAGGAGATGGATAGATCCTCCCTGCCTGTCTCACTCTCCACACTTCCTTTTGCAGCACTATCCAAAGACCATTTAGGCAGTGGTCCTATGTGATCTTGTGTGACACTCTCCCTCCAGATAGGTACTGCAGGAAAACCAGGATTAATTCCTCAGTTCTCACAGGTATCAGAGATAAAAGGATTATTCCTGCCAGAATTTTGGTGGAACAACAGCAAAACAAAATGCCAAGTCGCCAGCTGGTGCAAAACAGAGAATTGACTGCATGGATTTACTGCAGAGCTGGATCTCTTGGTGACAGAGACATCTCACTCCTGTCATCTCTTTTCAGGGATTGCTGGACTTGTCCATAGTCATGGACTGCAGCTGGACAGTGCTTGCATTCCCTAGTCTGGGATACTAAACCCTTTTGGCAAGCCCAGACTGTGCCTCTCTCATGGTTTGCTGAGTGTGTATCAGACACTTGGGTATCCTGTACCACACAAACACCACCCCGGATGCTCACCCAGCTTCAGACCTCACTGTGCTTTGGGAGGGAAACAAGGGCCTGCCAAGTGCAAGAATATTTTCCTCTCAGGGCTCATTCTGTAATATTGCTGTAGATATCACCTGCCTCACCTTTTCCTGTGCTTCCAGAGAGCATCCATACTGCTCTGTCAGCACAAGTCCTACATAAATCCAGGGCTGAGGCTGCACACAGTCACTTCCAAGACTCTGCTGCTCTCGTTTGGGACCAATTTATCCTTTTTTTTTTTTTTTTTTCAATCTGGTACAGTGAGACACAAAGAAATAGTAGGTGGAGCCCCCAACTGAAGTGGGATCAGAAGTTAAAGCAGGGAGAGTCAAATTAATTGTGGCATAAATATTAATTTACCGTCTTTGTCACTTTGATATCAGTTAACTGGGCCACACACACACTCTAATATTTGTGTGGTCACAGCACATGGACCAAGCATTAAACTTCTGCTCTTTCCCTAGGAAAATCACATGCAGCCTGTGGAGGTGGTGAGGTAAATCAGAGAGGGGGAACTCACCTTTTTGCTGAGAAATGGGGACTCTTCACAGCCCAGGCCCCTCAGTGTTTATCCTCACCCCTCACTGATCCAGATTCCTGGGGGCAGGAAAGCTGGTTTTGCTTGGAGCCCATGCTGGGCCATGGAGCTTTGTCCTGCCACCATGCCCTGCATTGCCACAAACAGAATTTCCTGATTCTGAGTGCATTTCCACTAACAGCAACAAAAACCCCTTATCATGCAGCTTAGAAAAGGTTTTAAAAGATGCAGAAACCAAACTAAGCCAAAAATCAGTATCTGCAGTTCTTAATTGCCCACATAAAAGGGCTTTTGTCTGTGGTTTTCCATCACTGTAAGTAGCCACAGGATGGCCCAGCACCTCTCCAGACCCTCTGGCCTGGCTCCTCCTCCTGTTCCTGGGTACCCTTAGCAGCACATCCTCTTCCATCCCAGTTCTTAACCTTCTTCTGTGTGGTCTTGGCTCCCTGCCTTGGAATCATCTCTCCTCTCCATCCTGTACTTCCAAGGGCATGACCATGGGCTCATCTTTAAGCACCTCTGTCTTCCCCAGGCTGAAGAAATAGGTGCTTTCCTCATTTCCAAAAACTAAGCCTTCATATGAGGGTTCCTCCCCATTCCTTCGTTTCCTCCTCTTCCCTCATGCCATCAGAAAAGCCAAGTTTTTCTCTAATGACATGTTTTCCTACCTTTGCTTTCTTCTTTATAGCTGCTCACATCTTTTTATTCCTCCATTCTCTCTTGTCAGCTGCTGTCTCTGCCTGTCTACCCATTCCTCCTCCCTTCCAGCTCCCTCTCTGCCTCCTACACAGGCAGCAGCACTTGGAAATAAGATTTTGTGGGAGACAGGCTTCATTCCCTCCCTTTTCCCTGCTCCATGCTATTTCTGTTTAACAATCAGTGCCCTTTCAGGAAGGTTCTCATTGCCAGCAGTTAACCAGCTCTTTCCCAGGCTGGGAAGTGGGAGCTGGCATAGTAAAACCAGGGATGAGAAAGGAGAAAAAGGAAAAGGAAAGCCTTCCAACTTGCTGCTGCTGCAAAGATTGGCACACAAATGCCACAGCTCCCCTGGGATGCTCTCAAGGTCAGTGCAGTCGGACTCACCCAGTGCAACAAGCTGCTGCCAGAGCAACAGGAACTGCTTCCCTTGGCTCCCTGAAGGGCACTTTTCCTGCCTCAAACCCCAGCAAATCACCAAACACATCTATTCATCTGTCTCCTGCGTGCACAGATGAAAGCTGCATCAATCCTGCACCGAAGGCAGCGGATGAGTCATTGCTAAGCTGTGCCACAGCACAGCTCCATCAGGATGGCCCCTTCCCTCTGCAGGGACCAGCCCCATCCCATCTCCAAAGCCTCTTATCCTCCCCTACTGCTTCCATTTGGAAGGAAAAGTCAGTCACTTTGCAAGGTCGAGGAGCTGCTCCAGGGTGTGGGTCTGGGGTGCAGCGGGAAGCTCATCCATAGGGTTTTCCCTCTGCTATTAAAAGCAGCATATTTCCATCAAGGTCCTTGACTGCCACACTGAGACTGGCACAAGGGAGGATTTAACAACATAGTGGGGTTATGTATCAGGATTTATCCTGCAACAAAGATCCATCCCTACACTCCAGGTGTCCTCCAGTTGGAAACATCCATCTTGGAAATAGCTACTGACCACATCTGACCTGCAGCAATGCTGAGCAGAGAGAGCCAGAGATGGCAGGAAACACCTTACCTTCAAATCCTCCCTTCATCCCCTAATCTCCTCTTCCTCTCTTTGTCACTGCTGCCTGTCTGGAAGAAAGGCATTCATCTCCCTGTGCACAGGACAGACAGACCCTTGCTCTCCCTAAGGAAGCAGCAGCTGGTACCAAAGGTGGCTCTGGTGCAGCAGAGGGAGCTCCTTTCCCAGCACTCTCACCATCCCACTCTCCTCCACCTTCTCATCTAACCCCAGTGGAATGCACCTTGGAGCACCCTGCCCTTTAGGAAGTGTCCTCAGGGGTCTGTGTCTATCCCCTCTGCCACATGTGGAGCGATCTGTCAGGGCCAGAAGGATTTGTGCCCAGTCCTCTCCTGCAACTGAGCAGCATTCCCAGGGCTTCAACTCCCCATTGGAAATGGGGGAAAGCAGCATTTCTCCCTTTTCTTGAGGTGCTGGAGAACAAATAAATTAAAGGCAGGGAGATGCCAAGCAAGCACCCAGGAGAAGGACAGCAGAATAGTGACTAAGCTTTTCCCCATGCCCAACAAGTGCAACGAAGGTGGATGAGGTAATGCACTGCCTCTGATATTACCATAAATATTAAAGCAGCTTTACATAAAGAGCTTGTGTTCTCTCAACTGCCATGAGCAGCTGCCCAAGGAGGATTTCAGCTCCCTTCCAGGCTATTTCAGCCCCAGCTCCTGACGCAACGCACGGCAAGCGTGACACGACGCAACGCAAACCTCACACCAGCAGAGTCACTTGTCACAGATGCTTCTGAACGGCTTCAGTGCTGCACAGCCAGGGACAGGCTGTACAGGAGCCTGCTGTGCTTCCCAGCCCTCCCAAATCCAACCCTCAGGGACAGCAGCACCAAGTCACAGCAGACACTGGTGACCCACTTCACTCTGATGAGATATTTATGAATCCTTTTCCCAATCTGTTGTTTGTTACTCCCCACATCCCCCCTCCCATCCCTGGATTAAACATTTCCCTCTCAAACAATCCCTTTGAATCTTGTGGAGAGTGTCAGATGCTGCAAGTATTTTAGCAGTGGCAGCAGCCTCAGATGGCTGCCACGGGGGGAGATCTGCCAGCCAAGCCTCTGCTCCACGGCTGCGGCAATTCGTGCAGGTGCTCTGAGCCCCAGCATGCTCCTCATTTGTCCAGCTGGTGCTGGCAGTGACCAAAAGTCTGCACCCACCACCCCCACAGCATGGCCAGGACCCCCCTTCTCACTTCCAGTGCCACCGAGCCACGTCCCCTCTCTCCAGGCTGGGGCAATGCTCCCACTCAGAGATTGGGTTGTACCTGGCACCAAGGGGAGGTGTGGGAACAGGATGGGTTCCTGTAACCAGCAAAGGCAGCTTTGCCCTCCATTTGCAGAGGGAAAGGCTCTGGGATGCAGACCCTGGGCCACCAGCTGCACAGAGGTGTGACACCATTGCCAGTGTCCTCTCTGGAGGCTGCCCAGCCATGCTGCTCACACAGCTGACACAGCACTTCAGTCTCCCCACCACAAAGAGCCCAGGAACAGGACATATATGGTCTTTTTCTGCACCACAACCTCTGCAGATGACAAGCTCTGAGCTGAGTGTCACCTCTGCAAACCACACACATCCTGTCCCCAAAGAGCTCCTGGGATGGATGTGGCAGACATTTTATTCTCTGAGAGATGGAGATGACATTGCAGACACACCACACTCCTGCCAGGAGCTCAACCTGTGTTCTTTTGGGGGGGTTTAGCCCCAAACACAGCTTCAACCTACCCTGGTAAGACACCCTGTCTGTACACAGCCACGTGCACAGCAAAAACCAGGCACTGCCAAGCAGCCCTGGGAGAGAGAAGATTTTGTCTCCAGCCACGTGCTCCGACTGACTCCGCAGGGGTGGGCACTGAGTCACCCCTGGCATGGCCCTGGCCTGCTGCCGGCAAGAGAAGTCACATCTGGCAAGGCACCTCAAATGCCACCAACCTTCCCCACACAGCTGCACTCTCAGACACATCTTACAGCAAAATAATTTCTAGAATTGGACAGAATCTGGAAATATTTTGCTGAGGCTGGGTTGGAAATACCCTGCTGCAAAGCCTGGCTCATCAGGGTCCCAACACAGTCCCCAAGCCCCTAAAACAGAGTTCAGAGCACTTCAATTTGCTGTGCTGACCCCACTTTAATCTTGGGTTTGAACCCCCCTCAGACACAAAATCAAATTCTCTTTCTCCTGTATAGTTCCATTCTTTTGTAGCAGAGCAAAATTGTAGCTTTAACCCTTCAAAAATCACAAGGTGTTAGATCTTGAGTCTCTCCCTGGCAGGGCTGAGCATCCCTCACCCCAAGACAGAAATTCAGGGCACAAAGGAAAGGCTTCTCCGCCAGGATGACTTTTTTTTCCAGAGCAGCTATTTGTCAGTACACTGGACCAAAGAACTGGAGCAATAATGGGGAATACTTTGGGAGACACTGCAGCAACAGGAATCCTGGAGCCTTAGTCCAGGAGTGAGACTCCTCAAAGGGATCTGGGTACATCCTGAACCCTACCCTGGACAACTCCTCATGTTTTGACTTTGCAAACACATTCAGTTAATTTCTCTGTAATGTTTTTCCAGCTCTCCCAGAGCCAAAAATTCAATTCCAGCAACACCTTGCCTGGGACCATGGGGCTTGTCTTAGTTCTCTGCTCAGCTCTGGGTCTGTGGTGCCAGCTCAGGGATAACGTGACAGGGTCAGCAAACATTCCCTGCCTCTTAGAAAATGGTGAACACTCATTCCTTCCTACCACAAAGCCCTGCTCCTTACCCTAGGCCTGCCAGCACTTGGGAAAAGCCCTTGGAAAGTGGCCAGATGCTTTTAGATTGGGAGTGCTGCTCCCCAAGCAGCACTGAGCCAGTCTCCAGCTTCAGGAGGCTGATTCCCTTTTTGACAGATCTTGCTTTTAAGGCATCTTTCTCCCAGTCCTGTATCCCAAATTAAATATCCACAAGCAAAAAAGGATGAGCGATATATGTGGCACCGTGAGATAGCCCCAACCACTGCAGGAAGCAGCAGCAAATTCAACATCTCTCCCCAGTTTATGGGCATCCTAAATCCATGCCTTCTGCCTGATGCGGCATCATCCCCTTTGTGGCTCAGCAGGGGCCAGAAAAAGATTCTGGAGGCAATTCCTCACATCCAGAGCTGGGTCTGGAATCTGGCAGCCCCTGGATCTGCAGGCATCAGCCTGAAAACTGTTGCTCTGTAGTTGAAATCTAAGAAGCCACTGCAGGCTCACAAGGGGCCAATCCCACACCAGGCAGTGACCTTCCAGGGAGGCTCCCCACACTCTCTGGGTAAAACCCATCCCTTACCTTGTGCAGCAGCACCAGAGCACTCTCCTTCCTGGCAGAAAGCTGCAAAGCATCTGGGCAAGGATGGCAAAAGCTCCTCCAGCATGGAAATCATGGCTCAGGGAGCTCCATCCCTCCCTCAACCCCATCTGCCAGCTCTGACACCTGATCCAGGATGGGGACAATATGCAGGGTGTTCTCCAGCCCCGCATCCCAGCAGCCTGCCAGGGGAGGAGATGGATGCAGTGGGATGAAAATGCACTTTTAGGGGAGAATTGGGATTTCTTCCCCCACCCTACCGCAATATCACAGAGTTAGATGTTGGTGCTGGGCACTGCGGCTGAGAAATGACAGATGGAAAACACTGAAGGTCAAACCTGTGAAGGTCAGACTTTTGGAGGTCAGTCCTGAGATGGAGCAGGGAGCTTAATCCAGCATAGTCCATCCTCCCTCATCTGACGGCATCCTGCCCAAGCCCCACCCAGGAAAACGGAGCTGCAGCAGGGAGGTTTCCTCTCCTTGTCCCAATGCCCAAGTTCTGCCAGCCTGACCTCGACTCAATTTTTAAAATCCTCTTCTTTCCCCATTTGCACCTCCCCAGAAGCCACCAGAGGGACAAATAAGTAAACAGGAGCAAATCAACAGGTGCCTGCAGGCACACACCACAGGGATGCACATGGATGATGTGCAGAGAGCAGGGACGTCACACTGAAGAGCCTGAGACGTTCCCAAAGCATTCCCTCCCTGGCAGCACCCACCGTGACTCAGGAGGCCTGGTCTGGTACCCACCCCTCTGCCACTCCTTCGCTGCAACATTCTCCCTTCAAATAGCCACTACTGCCTCTGACATCTTTCTCCCTTTTGGTTTTTTTTGGGGCAGATTTCCCTTTGTGAGCTCCTCTCCAGGGTGAAATCAAAGGATACATCCCCTAATTGATATCAAATTCTCCCTGCCCAACCAAACAACCCCCTTTCCCCGGAAAAGGTGAAGGCTAAGCCGAGCTGCCGGCTGTTCCTGCTTCCCTCCTGCCTCGGGACCGACAGAATGAAACGGAGCCATTAAATCCATCCAGGCAGAGCAAAAGGCAAACAAATCGCGGTGCCCGTGCAGACGGGAGAGGGGAGAGCAGCTGTAAAACGGCGGGAACCGTTCTGAGGGAGCTGCCCGCTCTCCCGGCAGCGCTGAGGGCCCGGCCCGGGCCGCAGCCTCCCCTCCTCCCTCCGCAGCCCCGCTTCCGGCACATGGCCGCTCCGCTTCCCGCGCCGGCCCGGAGCTCCGGAGCGCGGCTGCGGCGCCGGGAGCTCTGCAGGGCCTCTCGTTCCCCCACTGGCCCGGCCGGGGGCGGGCGGAGGCTCCGCTCCCGCACGGCACAGCCCCAGCGGCGGCTGCAGGTAGGGAGGCGGCGGGAAGCGGGGCGGGAGGCGCCCCCCGTGTGCACAAACACGCTCAGGCTGCCTGACCTTCAGCGAGCCAGACGCGGGGCTGCCACGGGAAAGGAGGCGCTCGGGGCCGGCCGTCCTCACCCGCGCCTTGTTTGGGCTCAAAGCAGCGCGTTTAGCCTCTGGCGGGGGAAGCTGCGCGGTGCTGGCCCCAGAGGCAGCCGGCACGGCAGCCCCGGCCCCCATCCCAGGCGGGTGGAGGAGGTGGCCGCTCACCTTGAGCAGGTGGCTGCATGTCTCCATTTCGCTTGGTCACCTGTGCAGGAGATCCGCGCGGCCTGGAGCTGGCAGCCCCGGCCCTTCCAGCCCGCGCCCCCCGGCCCTGCAGCGTCCCTTACCTCTGTGCTCCGGCCGGACGGTCCCACCTTGGGAGCGGCTCTTGCGCAGGGAGGAGGGAGGGAGACAGGCAGAGGTGGGGGAAAACTTGGGAGTTTCCCACAATGCACCTCTGCAGACTGCATGAAGATGGAGAGCGGGGAGGGGGGGAGAGGGCGCTCCAATCCAGAGGGGAGGGCTGGGATCAGTAGGGGCGGGATGCCAAGGAGGGGGAGTGCAAGGTGGTAAAGGCAGCCCAGCTGCATCTCCATATCCTCTGTCATTTGGGGCTGAGCTGGTTCAGCAGTTCAGGGCAGCCCCTGCGGCACTGACCCCTCTGCTGCTCCATTTGTTTCTCCTCCAAATCCTGCCTGGATTTGCAGCAATTACGTGAAACACAGCAACCAAGTAGGGGAGGACACACCAGGAAAAATATCTGGAGCAGGCCAGCTTGATAAATTGGGATGCTTCTGTGTAGACCACAGGAAAAAGGAGTGTGAGCCTCCCCCCACCAGGATAAGGTATTTCCAACTGAGATGATCCCTGGCAGTGGGTTAAGGAATGTCAAACTGACTTGCCAAGAAGAAGCTCGGTACAGTGCAGGGAGGACACTGAAATGCTGCACCTTGGGGTGGTTCTGTGCCAGCTCTGCTTCCCTTCTCCCTAGAGTGCTCCTTGTCCTAGCAGGCTGGGGTTTGACACCCCTGCCCAGACCAGAGCTGGGCACACAGCCCAGTCCCACTGCAGAGTGCTGTCAGCGAGCCAGGCACTGCCAGACACAGCCACCTCCTCCTCATCCTTACCAGCTAAAAGCAAAGAGCCCTCTGTGTTACAGCCTCACCCCTCCAACCAGGTACAGGGCTCAGATTCCCAGCCCTGTGTCACTTCCTGTTTGTATCCCAAGCCTCAGCAGGTTCTGGCATTGTCTGGAACTCTTTTAACCCTTATTTCAAGCCAGGTTGTGTGCTATTTGCCATCTGCCTGCATCAGTTACTTGGGACCCACCAAGCACCCACCAGTGCCCAGCCAGGTCCATGTCATGTCTAAAAAATACTCAGGTTGCTGAAATCCCAGTGCAAATTAAAATCCTGCCTGTGTTTGAAGAGAGCTGAAGAATGAGGGCTGGATGCAAGAACCCAAATCTCCCACAACAGGCTGTGCTTTCAGGGGCTGCTTTGGGATGCAGCTACCCACACCCCCTCAGGGCAGGGATGAGCAAGGTTATTCCTTCTGTAGTCCTTGGCTCCAGAGCCAGCTCGGCTCAGACAAGCTGGCATGGACAGGATTAGCTGTGGCTGATGCTGATGTTCCTTCTGTTCCCTGTCTGCTCCTGCACGCAGCAGTGCCTGCTCTCCCTGCTCTTTCAGACACTTGTGCCAGGCACAGCCAGCACCTTTCCATGGCTCCAAACAGCTGCTTCCCCTTCCTAACGCTTCCCAAATCCACTGATCTACTGACAGCAGCAGAGGGGCTGAATTCCTGCAAAGCTGGTGGAAATCCACAGTTTAACACAGGTGACACCCCCAAACCACTGCTTCCCTAGCAAAATCCCTTTGCTGCTTCTCTATCAGGCAGGAATATCCTCAAGGTGGCAGGAGGAGGGAGGGAGCCTCCTGCAATTGGGAAATGCTGGGTCTTGTCCCCAGAGCCTGGAGGAGCTGAGGCCAGGGGTTCTGTGGTTTCCTTGTGTTCACACACTCTGCCTCTGCCTTGGGAGATAAACAGCCCCACGTGATGCTCTCACACGCCTCAGACAGGAATTCACGTTATATTTAAATTCTGAACGTAGACTTTTTTTGGGGGGGTTGTTTTAACTGAGGTAGGAAGCTGTAAAAACAGTAAACTTCCCCCATCTCCCCGTGGCAGAGCCACATCCCCCCTAAGGCAGCGCAGGCATAGCGAGCAGCAGCCCTGGCTGAGACACAGCAAGGTGAAAATGGCTTTCTCAAGGTCAGAGGGAGTGGGAAACCCTTAGAAACGGTGCTGCTGGATTTGCCCCCTCCCTCTCAGCTCACAGCACCTCCCAGGAGGAGTTAGCAGGGATAAGGACAGCCCTGGCTCCCAGGAGCTCCCCCTGTAAAACCCACAAGGGCATGTTGGTGACAGCAGCATCCTTGGGAAGGAACACAGAATCAGGGAATTGTTCAGGTTGGGAAAGCCCTCTGAGACTGTCAATTCCAAGCATTCCCCAGCACTGCCCAAGGCCATCACTGTCCCATGTCCCCAAGGGCCACATTCACATGGCTTTTAAATCCCTCTGGGGATGGGGACTCCACCACTGCCCTGGACAGCTGTGCCAGGACTGGACAACCCTTTCAGTGAAGGAATTTTCCCCAAGATTAAGTCTAAATCTCCCCTGGCACAATTTGAGACCATTTCGTTTAGAGAGAAACAGCTACCCCCAGAATTATTTGACATCCTGCAAGCAAGAGGGACAATGTGCTGTCTGGCTCTGAGCAGGGAAATAAGGAGTCCATGAGGAGCCTTTAACTCCCAATGTGCCTTAAAACATCCTTTTCCCCTTTCCCAATATCCCTCACAAGCAGCTTTGCTAAACACATCATCCTGAAGCTTTTTTTTTTTTAATTTTTTTCCCCATCATGGAAAGAAAACTATCACTCTCAGAAAATAAACTCCTCAAGAGGTTAGCCCCTCCTAATCCAGACACAGGTGCC